>CM062820.1:1159214766-1160686016 GCA_031772625.1 Pinus tabuliformis
TCAAATTTGTTGAGTATTGTATCAAAACTAAAGGATTTCAAGATCATCTCCTGATTTCAACCACTCAGAAACTGTCATTTTATGTCCAGGGCTTGAAGAGTTTAGACTGGAAAACATGCCAAGATTAGCGATAGGAGCATAGACAAAGGTAGTTTCTGGTTTAGGAAAAATGATATCACCAGGATTCTTCAATTTTGATTGAAGAGTAGTAGGAACAACATCGAAAGGCAATCGATCTTGAGGATCTGAGAAATAAGTAGTAGCTTTAAAAGTAGGATCAAGATTGCTTTTCTTTTTCGGAATTTCAACAAAAGTAGAGACAACCCAAACTTGTTTCTTTACTACTTCAAGTGATGTTTTTAAGCTTGTCATCATATCCTGATTCTTATCTGCTACTGAATGTACTTTGCCAATCCATTTGGAATTATCATTAATCCTTTTTTCTAAAACATCAATAGTTTTAGCAATATGCAAATCATTTGATCAAAGAGTTTTTATTCCATCTAGTAATTGATCTTTGGTAAAATCTACCTTTTGAAGAATTTTATCAATTATTTCTTGGAGCATTTTATTTTCTTTGGCTGCATATTGATGATTTCTTTCTAGATGTTTAATCAAACTATCTAGAGCAAGATTTGTCCATTTTGTTGCTGCACCCGATTCCCCATCTAAAAGATGAGACTGGTCAAACTGAAGTGGAAGTAACTTAAAAATCTTATCATCTTGTCCGATAACAAGATTTTTCCAAGGAGGAATTACTGTCTCAGTGCTAAGAATAGTGCCATCTATTAATTCCCATTTTTCTTGTGGCACTTCTGTCTGTAAGGCTGGCCCTTGCATCATATTCACTCTAAGGGTTTGACAGATGTGTTCTAACAAAAGATGCCCTTTCATCATAACTGACTGTAAATGTTTAGGAACATTTGATTTTTGCAACATATTTTTATATTTATCATCTATGTGAGGGATGATAAGAGGTCCAGGAATTTCAACTGGATTTTCCTTAATCTTTGTTTTTATATCTTCACAAGATAGATTCTTGAACTTTTTGACCAATGCCATTTCTACTTCATTTGTACTTGGATAATAAAATTCTTAAAAGGAAATCCATTGGTTATTCGGTTCCATCCAAGCTTTCCAATTTTTATTGTTTACTTTGTTGATTGTTGACCTATCTTTCTTTGAATAGTTTTCATTTCTTCACAGTATATATACTCTTATTGATGAGTATACAGATCCCAGTTAAACATTTTTTATACCATTCATTTTAGGGATCATAAGGACTTATTCCTTTGTATATCTTAAGAAATTGAATGATTTCTTCATCAGAAGGAAGTTGTATTTTACTAGGAATCTTATTCCTAGGATCCAATTTGTAGCTGTGGATTTCTTATGGATATCCTAAACCTTTTGTAATAGATATTCCTACTGATTGAAGCAAAATTTCTTCATGAGCTGAAAAAGGAGTACACTTTGTGTATTCCTATGTTTGATTTCCAGAACTTGGAACAAAACAAATCATGTTTATTCTTCTTCTATCTTTATCCTGTTCTTATTTTTCATGGGGTTTTGGAAGACTAGGAGTTTGCTGACAAAAGTTAGGAGAACAATGAGGATGATTACATACAGATGGTCATCCATACACTCATACGGTAGTGGGACCTAGACACAGGTGCAACTCCCGCTATGAGTTCAATGGGAAAATTCAGATCCCTCTAAGGAAGTAGTCAGGTAATATCATCCAGAAAAACAACTTGAAATTCTTGTACCACAGGTAAGCTTTCCAAGGTGGTCATCTTTTCTTTTGAGTTGGTATAGCCTACCTGCACAACATAAATATGGCAACCTTTCCTCATACATTTAGCTAGTTGTGATGCAGTCACAGGCCTTAATTTTAAAGCTCTTTTTACACCTTGAACTTCCAATCTAACACCATCTTCATTCAAATAATTGATTCTTTTGGTTTTGTAGTCAACTAATGACCAATGGATTTCCAGCCAATCCATACCCATTAAAACATCATATGATCCTAGGGGTATAATGTTCAAATTCATAGAGATGGACTAATCTTCTAGTGTTACTGTGCAACTATTGACTCTTGCGGTCACTCTTCATTTAGCCCCAATGGCTAGTTGGACTATCCATGGTTGTTTAAATTTATTTGACTGTAAATGACATTGGTCTACTATCATCGTGCTAATATAACTCAAACTTTCTCCAGGATCAATTAAGATAGATACGAGGTCATTAAAATTATTACCTTCAAATTCTACCATAGTCAATTGATACTCCTCTTAGTGGTCTTCTAACACAACATTGATCCTAGGCAGACTCCTTGCAACTTCACCCACAGTAGAAGCTTCTTGGATTTGAGCTACTAGTTCTACTCCCTTCTATTGAGGGCAATTTTTGAAATAGTTTGGCCCTCCACAACCCCAACATTGTAGTTGGGGTCTAACCATTATCTCTACTTCATCATGCATGTTATACTATTCTAGGGTTTTTCCTTCATTTCAATGTCTATGTTTTTTGTGGAACTTCCTCACATGTTTGTTTTAAATTCACCCAAAAGTTCTATTTTTTGTCTCTTTGAATTCTTATGGTGAGGTACATTATCAGACTCTTCTCCATTTCTATCCTGATGTCCTTCAGATTCCATATTATCATCCTTTTGCCTATGATTTCTAGTTCTGTTGTCAAGGTCTGGAATAGGATCTCTTTGTCTTTGATTCTTCCTGTCAGAAAGGCTCTTCATTATCTCTTCATGTTCTTGCATCAATTTCTCACTATACCCTCTTAGCCTTGCCATTTCATCTTTCAACTATTGTACGGTTTCGTATAGCATTGTATTAACATTCTAGGTCACCTCTCTAAGTTGGACCCACATCTTAGGGTGTCTTTCTACTGATGTATTAGGACCAACCCACATACCTGATCTTGGTGGGGTGTACTCGGTTCTTGTCATAGTTTTTCTTAACTCATTGTTGAAAAAAAGAACAAATTTTTTTAATTCATTTTGTAAGATCATACAATTGCAACCAACTCCCAAATTCCATAGCATTGAAACCATGGCTCTCATACCACTTGTAATGTCACTATAGCATAATTTTTTTTTTGACCACTACTACACATGTATATATGAATGCCACATAACTTTGATCAAACACATACATGTAAAAATTTGTAGTTTCGAGGTGTAAGGCCTTTAATGTCCTTATTTATGTTCGCATTCTATATAACATGGACGTCATATTACTTGTATAAAATGTATTGAAACTATATTATATTGGCAATTATCCTTAACTCGATCACAATAATTATTTTATCATTGGTGGAATAGACCATGGCATATTAATATGGAATATAAACCTCCCAACATCGAAGTGTCTAGAAGTTTCATCGTTTCCGTCAATTTAACATCCGTAGCTCAGGATTTTCGACCCCATCAACAATGCTCCCTTAATCTATTGATGGAATGGCGATGAGCGCTAATATTGTAGCAAGGATGCTACAACTCCTGTGCTACTAACTTTTCTTACCAACCCGGGGTTTGTACAAACCTGGAGGTGATAATGCCATATGCACAAGTAAAAGTGAAGGTCATCCCTGTTGTCACTGTTCATCTGGCGAGATACACCAGGGGTTCAAAGCCAAACTTCTATAGAGTCAAAAGAATCTTGATTCTTTGACGGAAGAAGAGAAAATCTATTCTAAGAGAGTGTTGGCTTATATTGGCCTGACTAAGGTTCGGAAGAATTATTTAGCCAAAGAAATCCCGTAGCTACTAACCCTTCCGGAAACAGCCCGTGGAGCACAGACTGAGGTCTCACCCGAGGTAGCAGGGGAGGGTGCTAGAACTAGGTTTTTGTACCCTTTGGATGCCTTAATGTGGTCTGAAGGGCTCGCACACCATCCTGCAACCTCGCACCGCTCTTCTTCCGCATAGACTTGAAACATTGCTACTTCTCGATATTAATCACTGAATGATTTATTATAGATCAGATCTACTTAAAAGGGTCTTTAAGCAAACATTAATTAAGATAACTGGTGCATGTATTTAATAGAGATACAGATTTACATTAATCCATAGCATGTGCATAAAGAATCAATAGCAATACCAATCATATATTAACCAGATCTGTAATAGATTGACACAATGTTTCAAAATTAACTTATCTTTATTTCCACTTTATCACCGCTACATCTAGATCTACCCTGCGCACTCAGCTACATGGGTCCGTGCACATAGTTGTGGACTCTACCAAGCCTCTGCACACATGGCTGTAGAGCCTCTATCCACTACCCAATACCCTCGACTCAGACTTACAGATGCTCCAAAACTTCTTCTCAAAAACCCATTACATAACAGATCCAAGATTACATACCAAAAAGCTGCCTTCTACCCATAGAGCCTCGCTCTATTTATACCTTCCTAGGGTCTACGAACCGACTTACTTCCTATTATTCTATATTATTTCTTGGGTAGACAACCCTTTGACTCGACCTTTTACATTTCACGCTCCGCATATTTTGGAGTTTTACAATATTTTTATCCTACTTATAGGCTCTCAGCCCCAAAACTATTACACGGGATCTCCGCTACCCAATAGTCCCCCAACACAATCATCGTGACTCATCTCGAGTCACTTGTCAGTGCAGCAAGACACGCTACCTTGGGTTCGTGGTTCACCTCCCTTTGAGTGACATTCGTCGTCCTGCTGCTCCTTCGCTGTCTCCTACAATGCTTCGTCCAGCGCCTCCTTCGTTGTTTCTACTAATTGTCGCAACCGATAATGCTCATTTTCTCTGCTCAGTTAACACAGAACACCTCCTCATTGGATTTTAGCTTGAGTGGGAAAGTCGCATACAGGACCTCCTTGTACCACTACAACCACTTCCAACCTTTGTATCTACTCTTCGCTCTGTCTGTTGTAGCTTGTGTTTCAATTTTGCAATACCTTTGCTTCAGTCCACGCAATCCCAATCTTCAAGGTACATAAGGGATGAGTTATTAACTACATTTCTACCAGTGGTCTCTGTCTTTCCATCCTTTCTCTTTTCTATTATACTTCATCGGCCTTCCCCCGGGTGAGGCATTGGCATCCGGACCAATTCTTCTTCGTGTCTCCCATTTTCCAGTACATCCCCTACTATTGATGTTGAACCCTATGTGGTGCCTGCAGTTGTCAACACCATGTTCCTCAGTGAGCCCTGCCTTTCCATCAACCAGATCACCACCCTTGGGCTTACTCCTTGTGTAAAGATAATGAAAAGTTCCATATAGGTAACCATCCTGTGTTTTCTAGAAGTGTAGGTCGCCCGGTGGCTTCCCCTCTATGATTTATAAGCATTTTGAATTTCAAATTCACTAGCTCTCACCCATTCTGGCATCCTCGTGTTAAACCTATGGTAGCTCGTTTGATATTTCGCTCGTACCACTTCTCTAAATTGCCCGTCGCCCGCTCCCTTTTGCCATAATGTAGACATCTTTGCATGAATAGTAACAGTAATGGTCACCTGTCCTCTTAGCAATGCATCAACACACTCCTTTCTGTGCAACCGTGACCTTTGTGATTGGCCAAATTTATGCGTATCCTGGCAATCGCACGTCTTTCCCCTGACTTCTTTATCATCCCGCGGTCTCTTCCAACTGGTTGAAGCGGTGAGACTGTCCCTTGGGCGGTTAGTCAGGTGGTTGGCGCACCCATGTAGAGCTTCAGGTGATTGCCATTCATTCTTCATGGGAAGGGGTCTCCATTGAGTTTGGCAAGTTGAACCGCACCCCCATATGTAACTTCTTTGATGACATAGGGTCCCAACCAATGCATTCGGAGTTTGCCAGGGAATTTCTCGAACTTGCTGTCATATAGTAATACCAGATCATTTTCCTTGAAGGTGCACACCTTGATATGGGGATCATGCCACACTTTCTCTCGTTGTTTCTATACTTGTTGATGGGATCCAGCCAAACCAGTTCCTCCTCCAGTTCCTCTAGCTGGGTGAGACGTTCCTCCAAAGCCCCATCATCTGTCATACCTGTTATTTCCACTATACACAAACTAGGCATAATGTATTCCATAGGCATAATGGCCTCCTTGACATAGACTAATCAAAAAGGTGTCTGGCCCATCAGCTTCGTGCATGTGGTTCGGTATGCCCATATCACAACAGGGATGCATAAGTCCCAGTCATTTCGCTGCACGTTACAGACTTTGGTCAACACAGTCTCCAGGATTTTGTTGAATGCTTCAACGGTCCCATTCACTTACAGGTGGTATGGCGTACTCTGTTGGTGATATATCTGGAATTCCTCAGTCATTGCACTGATCATTTCATTTAGAAAATGCATTCCCTGATCCCTCATGAGAATTTTGGGACATCTAAACCTTGTTAGTACATTCTCGAACAAAATCTTCGTAGCTATCACAGCCATGCAGTCCTTAACCAGTTATGCCTCTGCCCATTGAGTCAAATATTCTATCACAGTGATGATATACTGCATGCTCGTCTTCCCTCGTGGCACGATAGGTCCTCCGAAATCAATTTCACACTTCTCAAATGGTTGTAGCGTCATCTACGGCTGGAGCAGCATTTCATCTCTCTGCGATGGTTTCTCGATCCGTTGACAAATGTCATAGGCCTAACAATATGCTTTTGAGTCCTGATTTAGGGTTGGCCAGCATAGTCCTGCACGAAGAATCTTCTGTGCAGTAGCACAACCTGCAAAAGTCCTCCTACCAACTTGCCATGTGCTTTGGCCAATATTTTTCCGCGCTCGAATTCAGGCACATACCTGCATAAGATTTCGTCGTTTCCCATTTTGTAGAGATGCCCTGCAATCACAGTAAAGTCTACTGCACGTATCACCAATTCCTTCTTCTGTTGAATAGAATATCCGTGCGGCGCAGTTCATGTAGTTAAGAAATGGATTATATCCTGAAAGTGGCCATATGTAACTCACACTGCATATAGTTGTGCATCCAGGAGCCGTTCCTCTAAATTTGTGGGCTCTTTTCCAGTCTCAATTCGGCACAGATGATCCAGACCTGCGTTTAGATGTCCCGACCTTACGACGACCTCGAAGTCATATTCTTGGAATAACAGCAACCACCTAGAAATTCACCCCCCAACACAGGCTTATTCACTAGGTATTTTAGCGCAGAGTGATTAGTATGCATCTTAAAGTGTCCGTTGAGCAAATAGTGGCGGTACTTTTGAAGCATGTATACCATCACCAATCCCTCTCACTCAGTAGTGGAGTAATCCTTCTTAGCTTTTGACAACCGATGACTTGCGAACGCAATCAGGTGATCTATTCCCTCGACTCCTTCTTCAGTGAGAACCGTACCCAACACGATACATGATGCATCAACATGCACATGAAATTCAATGTCCCGTTTTGGAAATACCAATATGGGGACAGATGCCATCTTTTCCTTAAGCATTTCTAGACATTTGTTGCATTCCTCATTCCAAAAATAAGTAGAATCCTTCTTCAGCAACTGTTCCATTGGAGCTGTGATATGGATGTAGCTTTTGATGAACTTCCGATAGTAGCCCGTGTGTCCCAGTGTGGCGCGTAGTTGTTTGAAACTTTGTGGCGCTTACAGATTGAGTATGACAACAATCTTTGCTGGATCCACCATTAGGCCTTACTTACAAACCACATGGCCAAGTAGGTTCCTAAAGGGGATGAGGAAAGTACACTTATTTAGGTTTAGCGCAATCTAGTGTCATTGACAAGTATCCATCATTAACCATAAGCTTGCTATGTGTTTTTTAAACAGTCTAGATACGGTCCAGTCATCAAGATAGACCTCTAAGAACTTGTGTATAAATTCCTTGAATGCCGCTACCACAATGCGTGAGAATATCGCCGGTGCATTCTTTAGTCCAAAGGGAATCAAGGTATACTGAAAACAACCCCATTCAGTGGCAAACGTTAGTTTACTCCTATCCTTTGGTGTGATCTTGATTTGGTGGTATCCTGAGAAGTCGTCCATGATGCAGTAGGCTTCCTACCCACCCACATTTTCTAGTACCTCATCTGTAAAGGGTGTTGGAAATGGATCGTTAACACAAGCATCATTGAGCTTCCTGAGATCCACGCAGATGCGAATGTCATCCTTCTGTTTCTTCTCCTGCACAACTATAGGACTTACCCAGTCGGACTCCTTGACTGGTTCAATGATTCCTGCTGCTAGCATCTTGTCCAGTTCTTCGTGGACCTTTGCTTTTCATTTTGGATTCAATCAGTAGGGTTGCTAGTTAACTGGCTTCATGTCTGGCTTCAACATTCTCTTCATCACTCCTAGGTCTCCTAGGATCCCTTTTAGCTCCATGATTTTTGTTGGGAATAAATCTCGATATTCCTAAAGCAACTCAATGACCTTTTCCACCATGGCATCATCCGAGTAGTCCCCAAGCATTACATACTTTCACTATTCTTCTATTATTATATTTACTTGTTTTGTTTTCAATGGCACCGTGATACCTGGATCTTCGATTTCAGGTCCACGCACCTCACAGCTCCCCTCTGATTCCAGAATATTGATGTTTTGTGGGTCGTCCTCATCATCTTCTACCTGGAAATTGTAGCATTCTAGGGCCTGGCTTAACTGTTGCGACTAGTCGGGCTATACAGTTTCCTCTAGTTCCCATGGCGTTTTGAAAATGGCAGCCTTCACCAGCTGTAACACATCACCCATAGTATCCATCCATTGATCTTCAAATAGGAATGTTGACAAAAGCCCTTTGCGTAAGATATCCAACTAGACTGTGCCGTGTTGGAGCTCTACTTCAGTATACCAGTTTCTGGGAATGACATCCAGGGTCTGATAAAATAAGCGCACCCGTTCTAGTCGAGGTTCCTATCCATAGGATTTGATCCATCAGGTAAGGTGCATGCGTGGGTCGTCACGTCCATCGTATTTCTCCATTATTCATAGTTCTGGCTTCCCAAATCTTATTTGCATCATGCGCCTGCAGCCATGCCAATCTTTGAAAGTCCCTTCATGTGTGCCCCACCATCACGCAGGTGTCATGCGCAACGCCCATCTCAACACATCAAACCGTTGGTGCTCTGGTACCACGATTTCAAATTTGGTCAGAGATTCATCTATTATTGTCAACCCATCATACATTGATAGTTCACGATCCTGGGCCCTCACGCAGTACAGAGATATAGTCACCATATTGCAGTGTAGCATGGTTACTCCATTCAACTTGTTATGCCAACACTCGTCTTCTTCATCTGAATCAGTGGCGCAGGACTCTACATAACCCCGTGATATTCTTCTATCCTCCGTTAACTTGACCCATTCCTACCTTTGTGTAGAAATATTGTAGGCACAATCTAATTCATCGTCACTTTCTTTGTTGTGCACGGATTCAATGTAGTGTGATCCTTTAGCTGGATCTAGTGGAACGACTACGTGGAGCAACTTTGTTTCAAATATCATTTTCAGCTTCTTTAAATTAATAACCCCATTCATGTCGGTGGCCCAGTCTATTCCTAACAACACAGGATAAGTCGTACTTTCATCGACAATTTCAATTACTTCAAAGTCTATTTTGGTGCTTCCACCTTCTATATCTACCATAATTCCCTGCAACCTTCCCATGGGCAAGATCTTTTGTTGGTTCGCCATCCGTAATTGGATAGGAGACCATTGTAGTGTAGGCCTACCCATGTGCTCCCCAGTTTGTTTAGGCATTACATTTGCATCCGAGCCCAAATCCAAAATGATGTGATCCATCTCATAGTCACCAATTTGTGTCATTAATCGCATCTCTCGCCCCATCCGTGTTGCGTGTTTTCCTAGTTTGCGGACCACACTAGGTTCCCACATCTTCGTGCACCTATTTATTAATTCTTGTAAGCCTCTAACTACCCTATTGTCACGCAGCAGTTTTATGCATGTCTCTAAATAGGTAGCTATCATGGAGGGATCCCTGTCCTACTCAAGTTGATCCCTGCTACCTGGGGTAGAGACCTCCGTGAAGCTCTCCCTAGCTTCCAAATATGTCTCCTTGCCAACCCTTACATCTTACTTACTTAAGTTCCTCTTATCCTCTCCTGTGGCCATGCCACTTCTTAGTACCAAGTTTACCTGGGCGTCTTTTTCGGGGGGTTTGGACCTCATCACCTGCATGTTCTGGGTTGTCATAGGTTGCACTGCCCTTTTTTCATGAATCTGTGCTATCAGTGTGGGGCAATCTAGCAACTCATGATCAAATTGCTCATAGTAAGTGCATGATATTCTAGTTGGGTTGGTACAATCCCACATGTAATGTCCTAGTCCTTTGTAGTTGTAATAGATTAGCTGCCCGCAACCCCTTCCTGGCTCCATTCCACCTCGTCCTCATCCACTTCCCTAGAACCCACCACGTGTGACCGCCTCGGCTGGATCCTGACCTCACTCCTCAATCTACATTCTGTATGCATGTGACTGGTCCATTAATAATTGATAGCTACGACAGTCTCTTTCCTCATGGCCCACCGATCTGCAAAAGTTGCAAAATAGCTGCTGGGGGGTCTGGTTGAATTTTGGTAGTAGATGACAGTTATCGGTGTTATGCTTTCCTCCCACCTAACAAACTATGCACCAGAGAGGGGTTGTCGTGCTTGGCCCTACCTGTGCCTCCAGTCACAATGATGTTGGTCCCCTCGTTACCACATAATTTTCCAGGACCGAGCAGTGATCTTTATCATGCCCCTGGCTCCTGCACTTTATACACCATACTTCCTCCTAGACTTCTAGGCGAGGTGCCTATTCCTATTTTAACTTCTTCATTTCCAAACACAAGTTTTGTATCTATGCTTGGATTTGCTGAACTCCCAACCCCGGGTCTTGTAACGGAGTTTCGTGCAACCTCATCGTTGTCTCCAATGCTTCAGCCTAGGTTGAGATCTTCTGTTGTGACAAAGCCATCCTCAGATGTGGTGTTAATGATGCCATAAACCAAGCGCAGTGTTGTGCATCTGTTAGTGTCATGTTTGCTTCGCGGATAGTACTTTTTAGTCTTTGATCCAAATCCCACGGGGTTTCACCAGGCATCATTGCAATCTCCTTGAACCCTATGATTGACTGTGTTTCTGACTTCGGCTGGCTAAACTCTTTCTTTAGCTTTGTCTGGATTTCTGTTGTCCCCACAGTTGGGTGATCACTTGAGTACTTTATGTACCATGTCAGTGCTCGGTCCTGCAGTGCACTAACTAAGGTAGTCTTTCTGATATTCTCATCTGTAATTCTATGTGCATTCCATACTGATGTTAACATGAACCAAAATTGTTCTGGATCTTCTCTTCTTGCTCCTTTGAATACCGGTAGCTGGATTGCACTCGTCATTGTCAACCTTGTCAATGTACTCTAAATTGCTACTGCTCTTGGTCCCTTCAATCCTTCAACTCCTTCCCAATGGAGTCCCCACATTCTAATTCAGACACCCATTAAGTAGATCTCGGTCCCGACAACGGAACCATTTGTTGGCTTATATGGGCTTGATCTAGGATCAAAAGAATTATTTAGCCAAACCAGTCCCACAACTATTGGCCCTTTTCGCAACGGCACATGGAGCGCGGACTGAGGTCTCACCCGAGGTGGCAGGGGAGGGTGCTGGAACTAGGTTTCCACACCCTTAGGATGTCTTGATGTGGTCTGAAGCGCTCGCACACCATCCTACAGCATCACGCTACTCTTCTTCCGCGTAGATCCAAAACAGGGCTACTTCTCGATACTAATCACTGAATGATTTATTATAGATCAGATCTACTTAAAAGGGTCTTTAAGAAATTGTTTAATCAAGATAACCGGTGTGCATATTTAACAGAGATACAGATTTACATTAATCCATAGCATGCACATAAAGAATCAATAGCAATACCAATCATAAATTAACTAGATCTGCAATAGATTGACACAATGTTTGAAAATCAACTTATATTTATCTCCACTTTATCACTGCTACATCCAAATCTACCCTACGCACTGAGCTGTAGGGGTCCACGTACAGAGTTGCAGACTCTACCCAGTACCCAATATCCTTGACTCAGACTTACTGATGCTCCAAAACTTCTTCTCAAAAACCCATTACATAACAGATCCAAGATTACATACCAAAAAGTTGCCTTCTACACATTGAGCCTCACTCTATTTATACCTTCCAAGGGTACACAGACCGACTTACTTTCTATTATTCTATATTATTTCTTGGGTAGTCAACCTTTTGACTCAACCTTTTACATTTTGCGCCCCACATATTTTAGAGCTTTACAATATTTTTATGCTACGTATAGGCTCTCAGCCCCAAAACTGTTACGCGGAATCTCCGCTAGCCAACAGAGAGCTACTCTACTGCAGTAATGAAGAAAACAACATATAATTCTAAATCACACCATATCCTAATTAACCATTTAAATATCTATGCTAGGTAGAATTAATAAATCAACACTAACCTAATGATGTTGTCTAAGTTACAGAAGTAAAGAGCATCAAACCATACTAATGTGTAAGCAAGGAAACTAAACTAAATTTTTTTTCACTTTTTTGGTAAAATCAAGCATGCAATTTAATTGTTCTTGTGGATGTGACAGGTGGATGGAAGGTGGTTGAGGATGGCTAGAAGGTCTATGGAGTGCATGGATGGTGTGGAAGGGTCCTAGAAGGACTTTTGTGAAAGGGAAGGCCACTGATATAGAAGATCAGGCCAAGAACAAACTCATTGTGTAGATATTTATTTATTAATACAAAAGTGTTATTTTCGAGTTTGCGTGGTGTGTATTGAGTAATTTAATTATGAATTGTGTGTGGATTAGAGTAACTCTACATAAAATAAGTGTGTAGGGAATTCAAAAAGAATCTGAGAGAGAGGAAAGTGCTCAGAGGAGTATTGTGATGATCAGACAGTGTTGGAATTTGATTGAATTACCAAACCAAATCTCAGAAGTGGCAAAATTTAAATAATACACAGAACAAAGTTCAGGAAGGGTTTAAGCAAAAGAGAAATCGAAGATCGAAATCAGTTAAAGGAAGAAGTAATGAAGCAGCATTGCACAGGAACCATTGGATCAGTCGGATCAACAAACGGGATTAATGGAAGATGAGCAATGAAGATCTTATCGCAAGAGATTAAGTTAATAGATGAATGGATCACATCAAGTCACATGTCGAGAGAAGGGTGGAAAATGTGTTGAAGGATGGAGCGGTCTTCATAGGTGGTAAGAAGTATCTTGTGTGCCCTAATAGCTATAAGCGGTATTCCTAAATTTCACATGATTAGCCTAAGTGGGTGACACGTAGCACAGGAAAATCACTTTTCTCATGCTCTCTTTATCAGATACCAGTCATGCAAAAATTCATGCAATATTGTTCGATAGCCATTGGATCATGTGGGATTGATCAATGACAAAGATCAGCCAAGCTAGTTGGCGAGCAGGTAACACGATAGCCGTTGGATCAAGCGAGATTGATCGACGTTGGAGATTTGGAGCACCTAAAGTCAAATGTTGAAATGAATACGTCAGCTATGCGACACACGGTTGACAGTGATTGGTCATGTTTGTTGTGGATGGGATGGTAAGGAAATCCACGGGTATAATTTGATTAAGATGTGATTTATTAGCTTCTGCTTAAGCATTTCAATGTGTCTAGGGGAATTTCAATGAAAAAGGACAAGAAAACTAGCAAGGGTGAGGGTGGACCAAGAGATCGTTGAGGTGGATGAGGTGAAAGATGGATGTTGGTGATGAAGTCTAGACCTCCTACTAAAGTACCTTCAATGCTTAAAACATGTGTGTCTTCCAAGAACTATGCAACAAGATACATTGTCATAAACTAGAAAAGCATGAATAAGTTGTGCATATTATGAATGAAGAAAGTGCTAAAGGAAATTAGAATATGAATAAGATCTTATTACAGAAAGAGAGTGATGGAAAAAGATGACAATGAAATGAACCAAGTACTGAATCAATACAAAAAACTCCAAAGCTCATGCAAGAACTAGAAATCTGTGTTTTTGGGGTTGTTGAAGGGTCTCTTCCTCAAGTCATGGTCCCAGAGGGTGGAGGTGAGGTTGAGACACCTACTGATAGCCTTATGGTGATCTTTTCCTCCTTGCTAACCTACTAATTGAAAGAGGGCACAAATGGAAGTAAATTAAAACACAACCCATCTACTCTACACTGTTGTAATGGAAATGCAGTTACTTAAGAAAATGAACAATTCAACCATGAATCTATGCTAGCATACATGTACAATAAAGAGGGGCCCTGGCTACTAGGGTTGATCCCTAACCCAAGAGCTTCAGCCCTTTGAGTTAACTCAGTGTTGGCACAAAACAACTCATTCTTAATATCAAAACCACGGATTACATAAAAAATGTAACAAGTCTTGCAACTTGAAAATAGAGGAGAGTTTTACAATCAAAAATCTGACTCCTTATGAGGTCCTAGGTCTCTCTTCTTATACATATGATTTCTTCGATGAGTTACTTAAAATTGGAGAGGCTCAGCTCCCAAACCCAAGATAAACTAGTGCTTTGACTTTCACTTGTTCAACTACCTTCTAGTCCTCATGATTTGGCTATTTTCACTTCGAGCTGATGGAGGAATATTCGAATGGAAGGCTAGTAAATGAGGAGGATTTACCTCCTATAATTCCTCTCCCTTGTCCCATTCAAGTTTTGACCAAGGTCTTTGCCAAAATTCCTTGCTTTTATCCTTTAAAAATGCATTAAATGCAAATTAGACCACAAAGCAAAATATCCAACTCTAACTCATCTCATAAACAAAATATAATCAAAAGTATGCAATAAGTTGTGAGAATAGTTGGTTTCACTAAGCTAGGAGGTGAATTAAGGCCCATATAATTACCCAATGATGAGGCTCATCATCACCCCCCTACTGAAATTGTTGCTTATCCTTTCAACAAGTTAGTCAATTTCCATGTCCTTCATGGCTTTGGTAGCGTCTCTGACATCCCATGCCTCTACTGTGGTCTCTTCTTCTTGTTCATAGAAGCCTGCTTTCCTTTCTATTTCTTCACACTGCCTCTTTTCCTCTTCTTCTTTTCTCCCTTCTAGCATCCCTAGGAGTAGTGGTGGACTGATTTTTAGGCCTATCCAATTGACCTTCAACCTTTGCATTTATTGCTTATAGATAGGTGTCCTGTTGAGTCCCTCTTTCAACCTTTGAGGGGAGTGATTTTCTCTGATCTTCAAGATATGTGGCAGTGTGTTCCATCTCCATAAGCAAGAATGTATACTATCATCTCCTAGCAGCCTAAACATATCTTAAAAATGTGAAATTTCTTCCTCTTGGACCCAAAGATATCTAGGTGCCAACTAAGGATCATTTGCAATTAGATTAAGGGTGCTGATTAGGGCCATGGGATTTGATTGTTTAGATTTGATGAAAAGAGGTTCATTTTGCTCTTTGGCCAACATTCTTTTCATCTCTACATCCGTTGACTCCTCATGGTTCATCCATGATGCCAAAGCCATTAATTGTAGATCTCCTAGCTCAGCATTAGGATCCCAAACATTCATGTCTATGAGGGCCATGTTGTGCAAGTAAAATTCAGCCATTTTGGCCCTATCCTCTAGTATACTTTGGTCACAAAGATCAATAAATTGCCTGTAGTCCTGAAATGGCATGGTTCCCCTTTATGCATAGGATTTAGCTAGCATCCTACACTAGATGTCCTCCAAGGAGAGGTTGGCCATACATGCTAGTTGATTTTCCCTTTCCTGTAGCTTTCCTCTTAGCCATGCATTTTTCCTCTGAAGGTGATATCTCATTATTACTTCTCTATCCCTTAAACCATTTAGCTCTTTGTCCATTTCCTTCAGCTTCTCTTCCATGTGCCTAATGCCTTCCACCCCTTTTCACTTGGCAACTTGCATCCATCTGTGGGTTTTGTCCCTCTCCTTCTCTAGTTTGGAAAACAATGGGATGGAAAATTTTTGAGGTATCACCCTACTTCCTTCAACAAACTGGTAGTACGAGTCTAGTTTAGGTTGGGGACTTGGTTCCCTCGTTTTAGGGTCTTCCTCTTTTGTTTACTCCTGCTCCCCTACCTTGCTTTCCAATTTTTGTGCTTCCTGTAGTTTTTGTTGTGGATCCTGTAGGATGGCCTTACCCTTTAAGGAAATTGATCTGGTACTAGGCCTCCTTACAGAGGTGATTGGTGACTTACGGGAAGATATTTTTTCTCTTCGTGCAGGGGAATCTTCAATCTCAAAATGGATTTTTTTTTATATTTGTGGCTTCCCTTGTTTGATTCTTGTGATATTTCTTGTTCTAAAATATAGAGGGGTTTGCCTCCTTCCTTTACCATTTTGCTTGACTGGAGTGCTAAGAGCAATGAGGGTAGCTGTTGCCTCCCTCTTAGTGGCCTATGGAGACACCCCAGGTGACTCCTCCTTGTGTTCTTCCCCTTCTATTTCAATTCCTTCTTCCTATCTATTTTTGTTATCTTCTTCCTCTTTCTGTTCTCCCTCGTCTCCATCAGTTTCTTCCTTCCTTTTCTCCTATGTTTCAGCATCATCCTCCTTCTCCTCTCCCCCTTCTTCTTCTGCTTCATCATGTTCCTCTGTATTAGTTTCTTATTCATCCATCTCATCCCCATTTAGCTCTGTATCTTCCTCTTCTTGTTTTGCCTCCTCCTCATTAGCAGAAGGACTAACATCATAGGTGAGGGTTTTGATGTCATCCTCTGCTACTAAATCTCTGAAGACTGACCATGTTATAGGGATCCTGAGGTTTTCAAGGGCATCCTCAACGAGGATCCTGATCAACCCATGGTAAGCGAATTGTTGGCAATTCCATTCCTTTACTTTGTTGTTGGAGTCTTTGAGTGATCGCATCAAGAAATAGGGTATGCTAAGTCTTTGGTGAACTGGTTTTTCTACCCCAACTCTTAATTCTTCAAGCATCCTAAAATGATAGCCATAAACAACACTGTATCTACCCTCACATGAGATATATTTGATGAGTTGGTAACCTACCTCACTCCATGGGTATGACAAATTGTCCCTCCTTACTCCATTTTCATCCTCTATGGGTTCCCCACCTTCTAAAAAGAATTCCTTTTTGCCACTTGGTTGTCTTCTTTGTCTTCTTTTGTCCATGAAATTCCTAGGGGAAGTGTGGTGACCCTACTGATGAGCTATGTGGTGAGATCTATATTGAGCCCTCTAACTATAACAGTGGCATGGATTCTGTTATGTGGAGTGAGGGAATGAGGAAATTATTGAGCCACCTCATCATCATACCCTGTGAATTTTTAGAAAAACCCCATCCATTGGTGTCTTATAAAGATTTCAAGCACTTGAGGGTGTTGTTGTATCCTCACAGTGTTTTTGGGTTCTCTCCTATTAAACCCTCATGTCATCTTGCTTGTGAGGCTTGAGGAGGAAATGAGAGGTTTTACACAAGAATTTTAAATTCAGGAGAAAACAAAGTTTCCTGTGTATGTAATTCACCTCCCATGATTGCTATATCCACTAGCTTTCAGAGCATTTCTAGTTCATTTTGTTGTAAATGGGGATGGATTTTTAGATCCTACCTCTTTAGAATGGTGGCAGTGGACAATTCTCATGATATTCCCTCTTGAACTCCTCTCTGCCTATCCTTTAGACTACCTCTATGTATCCTGTAGACTGCTCCTGTAGACTGTTCGTATAGGAATTCCTTTGCATGCTCCTATAGAAATTCTCTTGCAGAACGATGGATCCTTCCCCTCGGTGGGTGGCCATAGTTATGAAAGAAACTTCAGTGATGGAGTTTCAAGGAGTTGGAATGCATGAATTCATGCAAATGATGTTTTGTTTCCCTTTATGGCTTTTCAGGGTGACGTGGTGTGCTAGCAACAGAGGTACATTGCCATTTTGGACCATTGGTCCCCACTACCACCTCATCATTCCCATTCCTCGTAATCAGATCCCACCTCGTAGATTTGTAGTTAACCACTTCTTGTCCTACTCCTCCTTTGTCTTTGATTTGACTGTAGACACGTGTGAGAGGACACCCACCTTTGTATGTGATGAGTGAACGAAGGTGACAAAGTTAACTTGCCACCTTTTCACTTATAAACCAACTACCTTGTAACCGTTACAACTTTTGATCAAATGATGCATATGAGTGAGTGAGTGGGATACTGATCTAAAAATCAACCTATGAGTGACCTCAGTTAAGATTTAGTAAACAAAAGGTATTACATACTCATGTGCTGGTGTGTGTTCTGTGTTATTGAAACAACGGATCGATCAGATTGCCAATTCACAGACATTTTGAATGGAAAGATAGCAGAGAAATACAGTAAGAAACACAAAGACACAAACAATTTTAATAAGGAGTTCACCCTATTCTCCAGGCCTACATCTCCAGTCCAGCTTCAGTGGTGGCCTTATTTTATTATGTCTTTGAGTAGAGAAATTACAATACAGGGACTCAATATGAGTTCTCCTGAAGCACATTTTGCTTGGCAGGGTGGTTCTTGGATTCCCCAAGCCACTTGGAGTACACAGCCTCTTGTTCTTCCTACCAGCTCTATGACCCTCGGTCTGCAGTGGAAAGAGCCAACTTTGATGCTCAATCCAGAAAAATTCCTCTATGGGAAGTCTTGATTCTTCAAGCTTTTTGGTGCTCGATGCTGCCTATGGTCAGCTCGGCCTTCTATCTCCTTTGCTTGGCTTTACTAGTCTCTATGCTCAGTCCTCCTCTCAGGGTTCACTATTCACTGTCTCTCTTGGTCGCTTGGACTCTTCAATCTGAATCTCTCTTCTGATCCCCGTTCACTGTCTTTATTCATGGCTTTAGCCATTCGACCTCCATGCCTGTTCGTTTCCTCTCCTGCCTGCATCAATTCGCCTGTCGCCTACGTGCTTGGAATTCCCTGTTCGGCATCAGCATGAATGCTCAAGAAGTAGCCACGTGTCCCCATCGGAATTGTGCCAGCCCGCTAGTCGATTCGTTGCTTCCTCCACCGTGGTGGTCAATGGATTCCAAATACTCTTAAATCGCTGATTAATCCCCTATCAATTCTGCTCTATCTATCGAGCGCAATCTCAGCCATCCAATCTGGGCTCCTCCAGATCCAACGTCATTTTCACGTCGAGCACGATTGACTTGCTCAACTGATAATGCGCGATTGCGGCAGTTTTTCTCTCACCTCCGCTACCACGCATCAATCACTAAGGGTTCTTGCTCTGTTTTCTACAAAACCGCTTACCGTTCATGGGCGCCCCGATCAAACTGTTGGTTTCTAGGGTGTGGGTGCCACCTTCATACGATGGCACTTTTTCGCTTCTTCGACCATGGTCCTCTGGCTCCCAACGTGACCGAGTGCTTAAGCCCTACCATTTCGGCCCTATTTGCACAGCGATATGTGCATAAAAAATCAGCTCCTTTTCCCGGTCTGGGACTCCTAGGGGCTATTTTGACCTCCTGCATAGTCTCCATGGGCCTCGGTGAACGTGGTTTGACCGAGGTCCTCATCGTTCCGCGCCGGCTGTCATGGCTACTAGTTCAGGGTGTTTTTGATTGCTATTTTGGATTTCATTCGAGATTTGTTTGACTTGATTTAGTCATGGTTCTATGACAGTCATTTATGGATCTAATTCGGATCACGGCCTCCCAACTGAAAAGCTTTTGGACCACCAAAATTTGGTTTTTCTTCAAGCATCGACTAAGTGAGGAAACTATTGTCTCACTTGTCCAATCTCAATCCACTTCGCACTGCTCGGCTTCAAACCTTTACGCCCAATTCTGAGGTATTCCACCTGTCCACTGCGTGTTGTCCTTACCTTCCTGTCCAACACTGTATCTTCCTGCAACTCATTAAGATATTCAGGTAGTAGGTCATCAATAGAAGGCAATTGACTCTGCTCTTTAGGGTCCTCAATCATTGAAGGCTCAAAAAACCTCAAGCAATCTGCGTTCACGACTAAGTAGATGTGCATGTAAGCTGGCAAATCAAGGCGAAAAGCATTCCCACCAATCTTCTCAAGTATCTTGAAGGTTCCATACCTGATAGGTTTTAGCTTCTTACCTTCACCTTACATCCTGTCCTTGCTGATATACAGCCAGACTTGGTCTCCAACTTGAAAACTATGCTCCATCCGATGCTTATCATGCCTAGCCTTGTGCTTGGCCTGGCTCTTTTCCAGCTGTTCTTGTACTGTCTAGTCGATCTCCTAGATCTGTTCAATGAAACTAGTTGCTTTGTCCACATCACCATGTCCATCAACCATGGTATCTTTACCAAAGACAAAATCCAAGGGAGACCTTGGTATGAAACCAAAGCAGGTCTCAAGAGGAGATCTTTGTGTAGAAGAGTGTTTGGCTCTATTGTAAGCATGATGCGCATAACACAAGTGTTCATCCCAAAGCTTAGGATGTTTGCTGCAATATCCTCTCAGTAACTAGATCACTATCCTGTTAACTACTTCTATCTGGCCATCTATTTATGGATGAAAAGATGTGCTTTTCTTTAATTTGGTGTCCATTAGTTCCCACAGACTAGACCAAAACTTCCCCACAAATCGGGTGTTTCGATTAGATATAATAGAAGTGGGTAATCCAAAATGAACCCATACATGTTCAAAGAATAATTTTGCAGTTTGTTTAGCTGTAATCTGTTTACTACAGGGTATCAAAATACACATTTTGCTGAACCTATCCACAACAACATATAGCTAATCATGACCTCTCCTAGATTTAGGCAATCCTCCAACAAAATCCATGGAAATTCTCTCCCAAGGGTGAGAAGGAACTGGCAATGGAGTGTACAAGCCTAGTTTTCTGTTTCCGGGCTTGCTTTTAGCACACATAGCACACCCCTTTACATATCTAGAAACTATCTCACTCATTTTTGGCCAATAATAGAGTCTTTGCAGCTGTGCAACTGTTTTACTTACCCAAAATTGACCTGATATCAGAGAAGTGTGTGCTTCCCTAATTATCTTTGCTCTCTCCGTTTGGGGAATGCAGATTTTCCCACAATGATATAATAGTGGGTCCTTCACATGATAGTCCAATTCTTCTACTCTTTTCCCTTGACTCAAAGTTTCATACACATCTTTAAAGTCCATATCCTGAGCATACTATTCTATGTAGCTTTCATTTAGCACAGAATTATGCTTAAGTATGGTAGATGCATTTATAATGGGTCTAGATAACATGTCTGCAACCTTGTTATGTATGCCCTTTTTATATCTGATGAATAAATGAAACTATTGTAGAAAACCCATCCATCTGTAATGTCTTGATTGTTGCAACTTAGTTTGGGAGTGTAGATATTGAAGTGGCTGATGATCAGCATGTACTGCTGTTTCTTTGCCCATTAAATAATTTTTCCACTTTTTCACACTCTGAACTAATGCATACAATTCTTATCATAGGTAGGATAGTTAACTACTACACGATTAAAAGTCTTAGAATGATAACATATGGGTTTACTGTGCTGTGTCAACACTGCTCCCATGGCATAGTCACTGGCATCAGTTTGGATCTCAAATGGTCTTTGTAGATCTGGCAGTGCTAGTACGGGTGATGTACTAATTTTTTATTTCAAGGTGTCGAAGGCTTTCTGTTGTTTGCCTCCCCACTGAAACACCTTGTTCAATCCTGTCAAAGCATGTAAGGGAGCTACAATTGAGGAGAAATTTGAAATGAGCTTCCTCCCATACTGTGCTACTCCTAAGAAGCTCCTAACTTCTGTAGAAGACTTGCGTTTAGGCCAGTTTACAATGACTGCCAGTTTAGAGGGATCTATTTTCAATTCACCTCCCCCTACTATATGACCCAAATAATTTAGAGAGGTTTTGCCAAATTCACATTTGGAGAGTTTAACATAAAGTTTTTCTCTTTTCAAAACATGTAATGTCTGCTTAACATGCTTTAAATGTTCTTCCCACATTTGACTAAAAATCAGAATGTCATCCAGATACACAATAACAAAATCATCAAGAAAAGGTCTGAGTACATCATTCATTAATCTCATGAAAGTAGTAGGGGCATTGGTCAAGCCGAAAGGCATAACCAGCCATTCATACAATCTCTGATTTGTTTTGAAAGCAGTCTTCCATGCATCTTGATCTGCAACTTTGACCTCATGGTATCCACTGTGCAAATCCAACTTGGTGAAGTAAACAGCTTCCTTGAATTGATCTAAAATATCATCTATGCGAGGAAGGGGATAACAATTTTAGATTGTTATTTTATTCAGTGCTCAGTAATCAATGCACATTCTCCACGAGCCATCTTTCTTTCTCACCAAAATGATTGGTGACCTGCATGGTGATGTGATAGGCCTGATGAACCCTTTCTCGAGAAACTCCTGCACCTGCTTCTTGATTTCAGCATTCTCTAAAGCAGATAACCTGTACATCCAAATTTTAGGCAAAGGAACATCTTGCTACAAAATAATATCACGTTCTATTCCCTTTTTGGGTGGCAGACCTTGTGGTTCTTGAAACAAGACATCATACTCTGAAACAATCTTTTCTATATCATCTTGTTCATCAGAATTACAGCCCTCAAATACATTGGTTTTATCAATTTTCTTTTCCTTTACAACCATTAGTAAGAACCGCTTGCATGAATTTATAATTCTTTTCATTTGTCTTGAGCTTATGAGAATATAATTATTCTTGAGCTTATGAGCTCTTACAAAGTATTTGATTCCATTTTTAACAAGTAGATACATGTTCTCAGCTCTATAGCAAATAGCCTTTCTATCATACAAGTAAGGACTTTGTTGGTACTATTTTATTGCTATTCTTTTCTTCTAAAAATCCATCATTTATCTACCATTTTCTTCCATAAACTCCTCATAGTCCATTGAAATTGATTAATGAAGCATTATAATTTTTATTTTACATTAAATTTAATTTATGGATTTTTATGTTAAAAATTGGAAATTTTCAACAAAATTACGGGATGTAACAACTTCCTGTAATTGGTTTATGTTGTGACGTGTGGCATGTCAAGAAAATCGAAATAGAAGATAAGGACATGATCTAGGATGTACATACATGGTGGAAAATCTATTTAGCATCGAATTTGGAGCTCCTGAATACATGGTCAATGCTGGTCAAACCCAGCCTATTCAGCAGAAAAAACTGAAGTTATAATGAATGTACTTGATCTTTTGCTTAAGATTAGGGACCCTAAACTGATTTCGATTTGTTTTAGAAATCAGTTAGGATTAGGAAGAACGAAAATAGCCTTTTTGGTTGTAAATTTTAATAAATAGGAGGATTTTGATTATTATTAAAAGGAGAATGCTAGTGAAGACATTGAAAAGAGCAAACTTAAGACTGTAAGCATATTCCATAACTCTGTTTTTAATGTAATCTATTCTCAGAACTTAATCAAAGGCAGAATTTCATCAATTATGGTGTTTATGAGTTAACATTCTTATCACTTGAAGTTTTTTCAAAGTGTGCCATCAAAGCGTGGAAGGGCCCTACGTGAGGATTGGTACACTTTCTTTTCTGTTTCATAGAATTTAGTATTCAGATCTGAATAGCGTTTTATTTCATTTCATTGCTTGTGAGTTTATCAATTTAATTAGAAGTTCTTGTGATCATTATTTTATGATTCATAGTAGTAGCTTGAAAATTTAATTGCAAAATTATTAATAAGTTCTTGTAAAAGGTTTAATTGAACATTGAATTTCAAAATATTTCTATGAACTCTGTTTTCATGAATTTGATTTTTAGAATGCTTAGTGTGTTATTTTGAAGGAGTTTTTGTGAATTATATCCTTGTAAGAGGATTGAGAACTCAGACTAGTAACACTCTGTTTTTTAGAATAGTTAATTAAATTAGATGATATAAGTGTTTAAATTGTGAAAGGAAACAATTCAATCTCTTGAAAAAGAGTGTTGTAGCCTGTCACAATAGACACTTATTTAGACAGATTAGATCCTTTTAGGTCTATAAAATTTAGACATGTGCCTCTAAGTTTACCTACCTTGGTTGACATTAAATTTAGTCTAATCTAGAACCCTGGATTGGTCTCTACATTTTGGCGCCGTTGCTGGGGAGGCACAACTAGAGGATTTCTCAAAAAAAAAAAATAATAAACAAAAACAAACAAAAACATAGATTTAATTTTAATTCATCATTTTAGAAGTCATGTTTACTTATGTCTAGACCTAGAGATGATAAAGGTAGATTCATAAAAACCCCCCATCCAAAAACTAATCCACCACTAGGAGCAGACCCTTTAGGAAAAATTGAACACACAACACTAGCTGGGAAAGTCACCATACAAGAATTAGAGGATAAACAAAAATCAGGGCAAAGACTCACACTCATTGAGAGACAAATTCTATTGGCATACGAATCAAAGAAGAAACATCTCCCTGAATCCTCTATAAAAAGAGAAAGTAGTAAAATAACTCAACAATCTCTCCTTGAACCTACTGATTTTGAAAAATCTCAAGAAGGAGAAAAATCACTAGAACAACTTCTCTTTGAAACAAGTGACACTGAACAAGAAATTAAATCAACAGAGGAACCTATCAAAATGGCTGAGGAAGGAGGAGGATCAGTAAGAGGACCCACTCCTGAACAACTTAGAGAATATGAGAGACAACAAGAGGAAAGAAGAAGACAAAGAGAGGTTGAACTGAAACAAAAACAAGATCAAGATCGAAGAGAGGAGGAAGAGTCAACCTTTAAATTTCCTATTCAAGAACCAGGAGAAAATCATGATGAGGAAATAAAAATGAAAAACATACCTCCATCTGTGTTACCAAACTTTTATGGCATGGCTTCAGAAGATCCAGATTCATTCTTGTTTGAATTTGACATAGTATGCCAAACATATGGTTACACAGATGATGCCCATAGGCTTAGACTCTTCCCAGCAACATTAAAAGCATCAGCATTAAGATGGTTCATGGGACTTGGTGAACATGCAATAACTGATTGGGATGGCATGAGAAAAATATTCCTAAAGAAATACCAACCTTATTGTAGATTAAAAGATTCTAAAGATGATATCTTTAGAATGAATCAACAAGAGGATGAATGTTTAGAGGAGTATTTGGAACAATTTGTTTACAATTTACAAAAATCAAAACATAGAACCATGTCCCTTGATCTGATTCGAACAATATTTTTGCAGGGAATTCGAGAGGAATACTTAGATGATCTTAATTTGATGGGCAAAGGTAATATTTCCACTTTACCTTTCGAAGAAATTGCTGATTTATGTGAAAAGTATTCTAGGAGCAAAGCCGGAAATGGAAAAAGAGTTATATCATCCAAAGCCACAAAATCTGCTTCAGCAAGTGTCACAAGGGCTGAAATAGGAAACTTGTTAGAAGAATTCAAAACAGATCTATTAAGTACCTTAGGAAATCAAATTGACACTCTAAAAGCAAAGAAAAGACAAGAAGAGGAAGATCAATTAATGGCTGTCTTTTGTCCAAAATGTCGGAAGAAACATGCTTTGAAAGACTGCCCATTAGAAAACATTCAAGTTTGTTCCTTTTGTACTGAAAATCATGATATGATATATTTCATTGCTATAAAATCAAGATTTTGCATAATTTGTAATTTGGAAGCTAACACAGATATGGAGAATGTGTATTTCATGGGCACTAAGAGACCATGGAAACCAAGACCTCCACCTCCAGGTATGTTTCCAAACCAAAATTTGCAATTTCCTGCACAAGATCAGATGTATGTTCAGAATTCTTGGAATGTACCCATGCCATGGCAACACCAAAATTACCCACAACAACAATGGAAACCATTTCAGCAATACTCTCAACAATATCAACCATATCCTCAACCATACCAACAATATTCTCAGCCATATCAATAGTATCATCAGCCATATTCGCAATATCCTCAAACATATCAACAATATCCTCAACAGCAAGTTGTTCATCAACCCCAAAACACTCAACAAGCATTGCCTGCTCCTCCACCAATAAATCCACCTCAATTACAACTTCCATCTAACCAACCTCCTAGACCCACTCAGATTCCTGCTCAACCTGTACCAAATCCAAATAATAGAGCAGATAGACCAGCTTACAGTGTAGATGAGGGACCATCATATCCCACATTACCTTTACAAAATATCGAGCTGAGGTCTGGTAAGGTACTTCAAAAAGAACCTCCAATAGCTGAAAAACAAGAAGAAAACGAAGAAAATGAAAATGAAACTCCAACTCAAAGGAAAAAAAATGATGACATAAAAAATAAACAAATGCAACTTTTGCATCCACCACCTTTTCTAGAAAGATTGGTCCAAGAAAAAATTCGCATGTCTATACCACAGTTTGATGTTTTAGATGAGCTAAAGAATGTCTATATAAAAATTCCACTATTACAAGCCATAAAAGACATTTCGATATATACTAAAGCAATTAAAGAACTATGCCTCAAGAAGCCTACCAGGAAAATACTTGATCCACAAACTATTCATGTTATTGGACATTTAGTTGGCCTTATGACAAACACCATTTCAATGGAAAAGTATGTTGATCCTGGTATTCCCAGAGTCACTACAATCATTAACAACATACATATTCCAAACACCTTAATTGACCTTGGGGCCGCAATAAATGTGATGACTCTTGAAACAATGAAAACACTGCAGCTCACAAACTTGCAGTACACACCAATTATTGTAGAACTAGCTGATAGGTCTAAAGTGATTCCTGAAGGGATTTTGGAGGACATAATTGTTTCACTAGACTCATGGGAGTATCCAGTGGACTTTTTAGTTCTTCAGCCAAAATCTAATTTAGGAGGACACCCTATCATCCTTGGTAGACCATGGTTAGCAATTGCTGATGCATTCATAGGATTTAGATCGAGTAATATGATTATTTCATGAGGAGCTGAAAGAAAACAACTCACTCTCTACCCATCAGCACAATCACCAGCAGTAGCACACAATTTATGGCTTGATGATAAATACAATGATAAGGAAGAAGTTCAATCTATTTTCAGCATCAATCAAATCTATCATTTTCAAGAACATAATAATGATGATTTGGTAGAATTGTTCCTTTCTCAACCTGAAATTTTTGAAGAATTAAGAAATGAACAATACCATGCTGCAGATGAACTTTTGGCACAAAATTTTTAGGAAACATGCACCATTCATTCATTGCAAACAACATTTCAGAACATTTTTCCCATTCAATCTATCACAAACACATAGAGCAAGACCATAGAGATTAGTCTAGGAAAAAAATTGAATATTAGCACTCACCTAGACTCATCTCAAGAGGAAAAATTGATTCAATTATTGAGAAAATATCAGAAAGCATTTTGTTGGGACTACATTGATATGCACAGAATTCACCTTGAAACATGCACTCACTATATTTATACGGATAGTAATATCTAACCAGTGAGGCAACCGTAGAGAAGAATGAATTCCATTCTTCAGGATATTGTTGGAGATGAATTACAAAGGCTATTAAAAGTCAATTTTATTTATCCTATCTCTGACAGTCAGTGGGTATCCCCATTGGTAGTAGTGCCCAAGAAAAATGGCAAGTGGAGGATTTGTGTTGATTACAGACAATTGAACAAAGCAACCCTCAAAGATTATTTCCCACTACCATTTATTGACCAAGTGCTAGACACATTAGCTGGGAAATCATCATTCTCTTTTCTTGATGGTTTTAGTGGCTATAACCAGATCAAGATAGCCTTAAAGGACCAGGACAAAACAACTTTTACTTGTTCCTGGGGCACTTATGCCTATAATGTTTTACCATTTGGACTTTGCAATGCTCCAGCTACATTTTAGAGAGTTGTATTAGCTATTTTTGTTGATTTAGTTCATGAATGTGTTGAAGTTTACATGGATGATTTTTCAGTGTATGGTAATTCATTTGAGCATTCATTAGAAAATCTTGAAAAAGTTTTGAAGAGATGTATTGAAGCTAATATGTCCCTGAGAAATGAAAAGTGTTTTATGATGTTAAATGAAGGGATAGTATTAGGTCACTATATTTCTTCTCAAGGCATTAAAGTTGATCCATCAAAAATCCAGATCATTGTCAATTTGCCAATTCCGAAGACTCAAAAAGAGGTAAGAAGTTTTCTTGGGTATGCAAGCTATTACAAAAGGTTTATTGAAAATTTTAGTAAAATAGCTTTACCTCTGTTTAAGCTTCTAGCAAAAGATACACCTTTCAACTGGAATGAGAATTGTTAGAAAGCTTTTGAAACACTCAAAGAAAAGTTATCAACCACACCAGTCTTAAAAGGACCTAACTGGACCCTACCATTTCATATCTTTATAGATGCATCTGATACTGCAGTAGGTGCCTCATTAGGCTGAAAAGAAGAGTCTTTCAATTATGCCATCTATTTCATTAGTAAAAATCTAACACCTGTAGAATTAAACTACACAGTCACTGAAAAAGAAATGCTTGCAATCATACATGCTGTGAATAAATTCCGACATTATATAACTGGTTATGAGGTTTTTGTACATACTGACCACTCTGCCATTAAGTATTTAATGAATAAACCAATTACTAATGGCAGAGTTACCAGATGGCTGTTACTATTACAGGAATTTAATATTACATTGTTAGATAGACTAGGTAAGGAGAATCAGGTGGCAAATTTTCCTTCTAGAATGCAAAATTCAGGTGAGGTTGTTCCGGTTGAAGATTCATTTCCAGATGAAAATTTATTTGCAATTTCAATAGTGAATCCTTGGTATGCTGACTTAGCTAATTATTTGTCCACAGGAAAAACACCTCCATATTTTACTCCGAAGGAAAAGAAGAGGCTGATCAAACAAAGTGCTAGATATTCATGGGTTAATGGAGATTTATTTTACACCAGTTATGATATGATTATTAGATGATGTGTAAGAAATGATGAAATAATTGATATTTTAAAATCTTGTCATGATGAACCGTGTGGTGGGCATTTTGCAGCAAAAAGGACAGCATTCAAGATTCTCAGTCTTGGATACTATTGGCCATCTATTTTTAAGGATTCCAAGAAGTATGTGAAAAGTTGTGACAGCTGTCAAAGAATGGGTAGACCAATAGCTACAGATGAAATGCCACTTCAGCCTCAAGTACATTTAGAGCCATTTGAAAAATGGGCTCTAGATTTTGTAGGACCCATCAATCCAACTTCAAAAGGCAAAAAGTACATCCTAGTATGTACTGATTACGTGACAAAATGGGCTGAAGCAAAAGCACTAGTCCGGGCAACTGAACAAACAGTGGTAAACTTCCTTTTTGAAGAAATTTTTGTAAGGTATGGAGTACCAAGGGAGATAGTGACAGATCAAGGTACTCAGTTTACTTCAAAGCTAGTCCAAGACATCACAGAAAAATATAAAATCAAGCACAGGAAAAGTACACCTTACCATCCACAGGCCAATGGCCAGGTGGAATCTACAAATAAAACATTGGAAGGAATTATCACTAAGACAGTAGCAATGAACAGAAAGAATTGGGAAGAGAAGCTCAAAGATGCACTCTGGGCTTACAGAATCACGTGGAAAAACACTACAGGATTTACACCATATCAGCTGGTGTATGGAAAAGAGGTAATGCTTCCTATTGAATTTCAAATACATACTTATAAGATGGCTGCAGATTTAGGAATTGATCTCAATGAAGCACAAAAAGAGAGAATTATGCAATTGAACCAGTTAGATGAAATGAGGCAGCAAGTAGAGGAGAGAGCAATCCTAATGCAGAAACAAAGGAAGCAGTGGCATGATGCACACATTAAAAAGAAATAGTTCAAAGAAGGAGACTGGGCTTTACTCTTTGACTCTAAATTCAGAGATCATAAAGCCAAATTTACAACACATTGGATGGGCCCATATGAAATAGTTCAAGTATATGAAAATGGATCAATCAAGCTTACTACAATTGATGGAGAAGGAAACACCTTTATTGTCAATGGACATAGGTTGAAACTCTATCATAAGCCCATCAACAAGGAAGATTTTATTCAAACTGTATCTCAGCAAAGGGAGGTTGAGATATTGCAGCCTTTAGCTGTGATATCTCTACCTTAGTTAATTCAATTTCTTTTAAAAAAGGAAAAAAAAAAGAACATAATAAAAATATAAAAACAAAAAAATACAAAATAAAAAAAATAATAATAATGGTTTAGGTGTGAAAACCAAACTCTGGCACACTCTAAACCCGAATTCTTACTAGAAAACCAAAAATTTGGCTGGTAAGAATTCCTTGTTCTACTTGTTTACTATTTTTCATCAATTCAATAATGACTTGAGGACAAGTCAAAGACTTAGTGGGGGAGAAGAAACAGTGGTTTTTCCCTATCTCATCTCCTCATTTTTAAATCTTCAAGGAATTTCTTTCAGTAATTCAGTATTTCAATAAAAGATTTGTTTTTGTTCTAATTAGAGGGACCTGTTCAAGCAATGAGATATGCGGTGGGACCTATTCAGAAGACTATTTCAACATTACCAATATCAGAGGGACCTGTTCAGAAGGCTATGACAGCATCACCAATATCAGAGGGACCTGCTAAAGACTGCATTAAAGATACATCAGGTTACTTCAACAAAGTTTTCAAAGGTTGCTTATCATCAGAATTATAATCAAGGCTACATCAACACCAAGGATAAAAGAAGCTTCACAAACATGGTTCTTCAGATTTTAAAGGGACCTGTTATATTCAATTTCATTTCAAAGGGACCTGTTTTAGAAAATGAAGATCAGTCATACCTGTACAAACAGATCAGTCATACCTGTGCAAGCCAAACTAGCATTTTGTCAACCAGCAAGTCTAATGTATTGTTGAAATTTTTATTTTTAACATTTAAAATTCTTAAATTATTTTAGTGTTAAAAATGATAATTATTATTGCTTGTTATCAATTTCAAAAATCCTTATACCCATAACCTTTGTAATATTCCCTAAATACTCACCTCATTATCACTCTGCCTATTTATATATGATCATTTCCATTTCCCTATCACACCTTAGCCTATTTTTATTTTCTATTCCTACTACGCTCTTCAAACCTTTTCATAAACTCATCATTTTTAAATCTGACCTCTGTCAATAAAGTGCCAACAAGTAGTGGATACTCAATGTAAAAGTTCGTTCAATGGAAATACATTTGTTAAACCATCTGTCCTCAAATGATTTCATTCATTTCGACTGCTGGAGTTACAAAAACAATATTTTGACCCAAATCTGCTTATGAAATGTATCCATTATCATCACACGATTTGCATATTGTGTTATCATGGTTATCAGTACTGCTCCTCTGTATTCATGATTTGAATGCACCTTACAACTCTGCAAACAAACTTACGGCCTTTGATAGTAAGACTCTTTTCTTTGCGTTTTCATCATAGCAATTGGATCTTATGACATCAAGAAAAATGAAGGTTGGCTCTTGAGTTTTTATTTTATAAAACTTTGAGTTCATAAAGTTAGTTACGGAGTTAATATTCAGACTCTGAGTTTCTTAAAGAGGGCCGAAATAGTAGGTGCTATAAAGGGAGAAAATATAGCAGACAGGCTCATCCAGAGTTTTTTTTACTTCCGCCCAGAATTTGAGGACGTTAACCAGGTCAGCTCAGGCAATTGAAGAAGTAAACTCAGAGAATTGAGGACGTTAACCAGGTCAGCTCAGTGGAATGCAGGAAAAGAGGTAACAAGTTGAAAACCCTGATTGAATTTTTGAGCATAAAAAAAGGGTTAGAACAAAGATTTTTTTAAAATAACCAATAGAGCAGAGCCCAAAAAATTTGATAGTTCAAAATATCATGAAGACTGTGTCAAGATTTTAGGGTAAAAACACTGGTTGTCTTTTCTAGAGAAATTTAATGGAAATAATGAGGAGGTTATGAAGCAATTTGCATTTTCCTTCAATGGAGAGAAAGCTTTAATAGGAAATTTCTCTTTTAGAATTTTAGAGGATACAATAGCACAGACATTGGAAATCAGTCCAGTAGGGGAAAGTATTTCAAATCCAAGCAATTTAGAGAAAAATCATGGACTTAGTTTATGTCTAGGTCAAGGGTTTCCTCTGTCAATTGGAAAAAGGGTGTTCCTAGAAGTTGGCTAATTCACCCATGGGATGAGATGGTATACATTATTCAAAAAATTGTTATATGTGAAGGACGTTACAGTATAGTATACCTATATCACATAAAAATTATGTTGCACTTAAAAGGTCAATGCACTATCAGTCTGCCCTATTTTCTCTTACAAAATTTGACTAAAATGTCGAAGACCATTCAGAAACAAAAAGGTAATGAAGATAGGAGTTTGTATCATTTTGGTTTGATCAAAATTCTAATTGAATTTGAGTTGTAGAGGAGAGGAGAAACATGGAAAGAATTTTTAGTTGACAATCAAATCAAAATTACTGAAGATGAACAGGAAAAGCAAGAAAGCACAGAGTTTATGATTGATATTGATGAGGAAATCCCTGAGCTTAAGAATAAAAAGGAATCAGACACAAGATTATCAACTAGAGACCAATGCAAATGCACCAATGGAAATTGAAAGAAGTGCTAATTCACAGCCAGAATAGGAACCAGAAATGGAAACTGAGAGTAACAAGAGAGAAAGGAAAGAGCCAGCACCTACAAACAAGAAATAGAGAAGTTTAGAGAAATAGATTGAAGAGCTAAAATAGGAATTCATGGAAGAAAACATGTTAGAGAAGATCATAAATAAGGAAAATGAAATGTTGAGAGCTCAGAGCAAGAAGATTCAGCAGAAAAATGAGAAACTGAAGAAGAAAGTCAAAGAACTTAAGACTGATCAAACTGAAATATCCAAATGGGCAACAAAATGGTACACTCAGAAAAAAAGTTCTCAAAGAAAAATATAAGAATATGAAACATGAGTCTCCAGTTCAGAAGAATGCCCAAGCTCAGAAGAATGTAGATGTATTGCTACAAGCAGCAGAGGCACAAGCAGAAACAGAATATAAAGGGAGCACATCAGGATTAGCATGAGGACATGCTAAATCATTGAGTTTGGGGGAGATGTTGGTACTATTTTATTGCTATTCTTTTCTTCTAAAAATCCATCATTTATCTACCATTTTCTTCCATAAACTCCTCATACTCCATTGAAATTGATTAATGAAGCATTATAATTGTTATATTACATTAAATTTAATTTATGGATTTTTATGTTAAAAATTGGAATTTTTCAACAAAATTACGGGATGTAATGACTTCCTGTAATTGGTTTATGTTGTGACATGTCGCATGCCAGGAAAATTGAAACTGAAGATAAGGACGTGATATAGGATGTACATACATGGTGGAAAATCTATTTAGCATCGAATTTGGAGCTCCTGAATACATGGTCAATGCTGGTCAAACCGGCCTATTCAACAGAAAAATCTGAAGTTATAATGAATGTACTTGATCTTTTGCTTAAGATTAGGGACCCTAAACTGATTTTGATTTGTTTTAGAAATCAGTTAGGATTACGAAGAACGAAAATAGCCTTTTTGGTTGTAAATTTTAATAAATAGGAGGATTTTGATTATTATTAAAAGGAGAATGCTAGTGAAGACATTGAAAAGAGCAGACTTAAGACTGTAAGTGTATTCCAGAACTCTGTTTTTAATGTAATCTATTCTCAGAACTTAATCAAAGGCAGAATTTCATCAATTATGGTGTTTATGAGTTAACATTCTTATCACTTGAAATTTTTTCAAAGCGTGCCATCAAAGCGTGGAAGGGACCTACGTGAGGATTGGTACACTTTCTTTTCTGTTTCATAGAATTTAGTATTCAGATATGAATAGCATTTTATTTCATTTCATTTCTTGTGATTTTATCAATTTAATTAGAATTTCTTGTGATTGTTTTTTTATGATTCATAGTAGTAGCTTGAAAATTCAATTGCAAAATTATTGAATAAGTCCTTGTAAAAGATTTAATTGAACATTGAATTTCAAAATATTTCTATGAAGTCTGTTTTCATGAATTTGATTTTTAGAATGCTTAGTGTGTTATTTTGAAGGAGTTTTTGTGAATTATATCCTTGTAAGAGATATAAGTGTTTAAATTTTGAAAGGAAACATATTTCAATATCTTGTAAAAGATTGCTATAGCCTGTCACAATAACCACTTATTTAGATAGATTAGATCCTTTTAGGTCTACAAAATTTAGACATGTGCCTCTAAGTTTACCTACCTTGGTTGACATTAAATTTAGTCTAATCTAGAACCCTGGATTGGTCTCTACAGACTTCCTAAAACAATTCCACATATATCCAAAGGAATTACATCTAACTCAACCTCATCTACAAATGCTGACCCAAAAGAAAACTTGAGTTTACACTATCTAGTCACTTGTAGTTGTGCTTTATAATTCAACCATCCTAATGGATATGGTTTCTTATGAGGTGTAGTTGCTAATCCCAATTTCTTTACAATTACTTTAGAAATTAGATTTACTTGTGAGCCACTATAAAACAAAGTATCAATCTTTTGATATTTGGAAACAACTCGAATATGGAAAAGCTCACGCCTTTTTCTCTCATGTTCTTCATCGATAACAGATTGAGCATAATTACTAGTAGATGCTTCAGAATTCTTACCTTTTATACCTGTGGCTGCAATGATTGCTTCATCTCCCAGTCTGACCCCAAATCCTTCTAAATAGCTGCAGCAGTCGTCTTCTTCTTGCCCTCGGACTTCTTAGGTCTCAGCTTTGGATGCAAAATCCAACAGTGCTCATCATCATGCCCCTCCTTTTTACAGTGGGTGCATGAGGCTTTTCCTTTCTGTGCAGTGTTAGCGTTCCTTGCTTTCCACTTCTGCTTTCTTTTCTCCTTGCTCTTGCTTACAGTGGGTTGGGATGGTCCCCCAACTTCTGGATTTCCATTCTTTCCTCTAGCTTCTAGATGAGTAGCTTTTACAGATACCTCATCTATACTAGTGGGATTAAACATGAGGATAGTGTGCCTCATGTAGCTGTGTAGACCACCAATGTACTTCAAAAGAGTTTCTGGTGAGTATAATGAAATACCCAACATCAATTCTCTCTTTCGGAACTCTTGAGTATACCCTTGTACACTTTGTCGTTTCAACTGTCGAAGAGTTTGCTAAGTCATCATGGCTTGTTGCATGTAGGCCAATGGATAGAACTATTTTCTGATGGCAGAAACAAAGTCACTCCAGACAGAGATGGTCTTACCATGCTTCTTCATATCAGCTTGGGTTTTGCCTTCCCACCAAACCAAGGCAGTGCCCCCTAGGCATAGGCTTGCTAGCTGAATCTTACTCCTGTCTGAATCTATATTTTGTACTCTGCAATACACATCAATTTGTCTTATCCAATTTTCCAACTTTTCAGTATTTAAATCTCCATCATATATAGGCAAATCAAATTTAACATCTAACTTAATCAAAGTTTCTTTCTTCTTATGCACAGGGCTACTAGGAGGTGTAGGGAAGCTTTCTTCTTTCCCCTTTCCTTTAGAGTGGTCATGGGAATGAGATTCATCTTCTTCTTTATCTTGCTTAGAGCCTGATGAATCTTCACCCTTATGCTTTCTAAAGTCCCTATACATTTCTTCCACCATGGACTTTATAGCTAGGAAGCTTTCTAGGAATTGAGAGTCTGGTCCTACAGAACCTTCTTCTAACATTGTCTTTCGAGAATAGACTCTCCCAATTTCAGGATTAGTTTCCACCAATTCTCCTTCTCCTAATTTGAGCTTTGATCTAGTGATCATTCACAGCTAAACCAACACAAGCTTGTCTAACCTTACAACCTCGAGCTCTGATACCACTTGATCTGAAAATCACCCTATGAGTGACCTCAGTTAAGATTTATTAAACAAAAGGTATAACAGACTCATGTGCTGGTGTGTATTCTATGTTATTGAAACAATGGATCGATTATATTGCCAATACACAAACATTTTGAATGGAAGGACAACAAGAAATATAGTAAGCAACACAAAGACACAAACAATTTTAATAACGAGTTCACCCTATTCTTTGAGGCTACGTCTCCGGTCCAGCTTCAGTGGTGGCCTTATTTTGTTATGTCTTTGAGCAGAGAAATTACAATACAGGGACTCAATATGAGTTCTCCTGAAGTAGATTTTTCTTGGCAAGCTGGTTCTTGGATTCCCCAAGCCACTTGAAGTACACAGACTCTTGTTCTTCCTACCATCTCTGTGACCCTCGGTCTACAATGGAAAGAGCCAACTGTGATGCTTAATCCAGACAGATTCCTCTATGGGAAATCTTGATTCTTCAAGCTCTTTGGTGCTCGATGCTGCCTGTGGTCAGCTCGGCCCTCTGTCTCCTCTGCTTCGCTTTACTTCTCTCTATGCTCAGTCCTCCTCTCAGTGTTCACTGTTCACTGTCTCTCTTGGTCGCTTAGACTCTTCGATCTGAATCTCACTTCTGATCCCCGTTCACTGTCTCTGTTCATGGCTTTAGCCATTCGACCTCCATGCCTGTTCGTTTCCTCCCCCACCTGCGTCGATTCGCTTGTCACCTGCGTGCTTGGAATTCCCTGTTCGGCATCAGCATGAACGCTCGAGAAGTAGCCACGCGTCCCCATTGGAACTGCGCCAGCCCGCTCGTCGATTCGTTGCTTCCTCCACCGTGGCAGCCAACGGATTCCAAATCCTCTTAAATCGCGTCTTAATCCCTTGTCAATTCTGCTCTGTCTATCGGGCACAATCTTAGCCATCCGATCTGGGCTCCTCTAGATCCAACGCCATTTGCACGTCGAGCGCGGTTGACTTGTTCGACCGATAATGCGCAATTGCGATGGTTTTTCTCTCACCTTCGCTGCCACGCATTGATCACTGAGGGTGCTTGCTATTTTCTCCAAAACTGCTTACCGCTCAAGGGCACCGAGATCGAACTGTCAGTTTCCAGGGTGTGGGTCCCACCTTCATACGATGGTGCTTTTTTGTTTTTCCGCGCACGGTCCTCTGACTCCCAACGTGGCCGAGTGATTAAGCCCTACCATTATGACCTTGTTTGCCCAGTGATTCGTGGCACATTGAAAATCAACTCCTTTTCCTGATCTGAGGCTCCCAGGGGCTATTTTGACCTCCTGCACAGTCTCCATGGGCCTCGGTCAGCGCGCTTTGACTGAGGTCCTCGTCGTTCTGCGCTGGCTGTCATGGCCACTAGTTCAGGGTGTTTTCAATTGCTGTTTTGGATTTCATTCGAGATTTTTTCGACTTGATTTATTCATGGTTCTATGACAGTCATTTACGGATCCGATTCGGATCAGATACTTACCTGTGGTATCGATGCCATACCGTAGTTGTTAAAGATCAAAGGTGTTGCATTGTTTATTTATTGTATGGTCATTCTTCTTCATCCTCTGCTGTCAATTGATGGTTTCTTGGCTTTTGCAGATGTCTGTGACTAAAGATCTAATGTTTTTGTTGTTGTGGAGCTCCTAGATCATTCTAGTGAAGACTTGTGGTTGATGATTGATATTCTGTGGGATAGGCTGCTAGAGGATTTCCTACAGGATGTCTTGTAGTTGCTTCTCCCTTAGAATTTCTTAATCATGTTGTTGGATGGGGCTGTGAGGATGCTGCAATGAATGGACAGAGGGAGTAGGAGTGTGTGTGGAGCAAGGGACATTTAGGTAATACTCTTACTCTCCTCTATTTTCCCCTTTTTCCTTTTTTCATAACTGGCAGAAAATGATCTCTTTTTGTTTTGAATGGTGAGTTCAAGGATGATGGTAGTGGATGAGGTAAGCGGTTAGATCACATCTAGAATGAATTTTGAGAACCTAGCCAACCTACCATTCACCCTCGAATTGCTTCCTGAAGGTTTTCCAGGCCACTGTAATTCCTATAGGATCATCCTGTAGGAATAGAGGGGATCCTGTAGAAAACATAATCTTCACATAAATTGAAGTAGTGGAGTGGAAAATGATAGAAATTATGAAGTGATGCATGGTAAGGAGTGGAGGAGATGGATATGTGTGAGGTAGGGTTCCCTTTGGATCCTCTTTTTGCTTCTTCATTCTCTTTCTCACCTACGTGCAAATAACAATTATATCTTTTTCTCTCTCTCTATTTTTTTTTTTGAAAAACACCTACGATGCCTCAAAGAGGTTTTCACCCTAGATGTTTTCCCTGGCTACCTCAAGGATGGTTTTCACCCAGGGATCTTTTTATTCTTCTTTCTATTTTTTCTCATGCTTGGGCTACCTCACGATATTTTCAACCCAAAGATGGGACTCAGGCGCCTCATGGAGGCTTTCACCTAAGTCCTTATTCTTTTTTAATTTTTTTCTTAGTGACCTGATGAGGGAGGAGCTGGAACTTGCTCCAACATCATCATTATTTTATTGATGTTATCAATGAACTCTTGCTTTGATAAAGGCCTCTTGTACATTTTCAATCGGTGTCCATTAACAAGCAATGGAATGGCTTCTTCATCTATAGTTCTGATTTGCACTAAACCATTATCATGGAATCTCTCCACCACATAAGGTCTGAGCCATCTTGCCCTTAGCTTGCCTTTGAAGTCTTTATACCTAGAATCATATGTCTAATCACCCTCTTGAAATTGCTTCTCCTTAATATGCCTATAATGTCAAATCTCCCTCTGAAGCTGAACTATCTCTATATGTAGGATGTCCTACATTATGAATTCTTCCAAGCCATTCAAATGGAACAATCTTACTTTATGTGCATGACTGAGATCCAAATCTAGTTGGGCTACCATCCTTAATGTGTTATATTCAAATTCAATGGACAAAAAGACTTTTTCCCATAGAGCAACTCATAAGGTGTAAATCCAGTGGTGGTCTACCATGTTGTGTTATAGGCCCAGGTGGCCTCAACTAGTCTCTCTACCCAATCCTTCCCACTTTTGCTCACTACCTTGGTTAAGATTTTCTGCAGTTCCCTGTTGGTCAACTCCACTTGCCCATTAACTTGTGGATGATAAGGAGTGGAGGTCCTATGCTTGATTTTGTGATGGTTGAGCAGTTCTTCAATCATGTAGGAGGTAAACTTGCTACCTTGGTCTGTGACTAACTCTCTAGGGTACCCAAATTTGTAGAATACATTCTCCCTTAGGAACTCAGCCACTTCTCTTCTATTGCTACCTTAATCGCCTTAGTTTCAGCCCACTTAGTCAAATAATTATTGCACACAATAATGTATTGCTTTTGCTTTGATGGAGGGTTGATAGGCCCAATGAAGTCCATGCCCCACTTGTCAAATGGCTCGAAAATCACTTGAGGTTGTAGGAGAATTTCATCTCTTGGAGTAGGCTTTCCCATCCTCGGGCACAGATCACACTGACTAATGTACTTTTTCACATCCTGATGAAGAGTGGGCCAATAATAGCCTACTTGTAACACTTTGAATGTTGTCATCTTTTTTGCAAAGTGACCTCCACAAGGCCCATCATGACAGGTCAAAAGGATGTCAAAAACTTCCTCTTCCCTTGCACACCTTCTCAAGATTTGATCTGGGCCAAGTTTGAAAATATTGCCCCCAATCCAGTTAACGAGGTGCTTTTCCTGACTATCTTGCTATTTTCTTTGGAGGGAAAGTTTGGTGGGAACTGTGCTAATACTAAATAGTTTGCTATATCAGAAAACCATGGGGAGAAACTAAAATAGAAAACAAATGATCATTTGGTAACTGGTCATCCACCGTTCCTTCTTCACCTACAGGCAGATTCATCCTAGATAGAAAGTCTGCAACAAGATTTTCCTTACCATTTTTATCAATAATAGTTAGATCAAACTATTGTAATAAAATCAACCATATTATAATTTTAGCATTCACATCTAGTTTGTTCATTAAATATTTGATTGTAGCATGGGCAGTATGCACAAAAAATTGGTAGCCTATAATGTAATGCATAAATTTGTTTAATGAATGTTCAACATTCAAGAGTTCCTTTTCAGTCACGGAATAATTTAGCTTAGCCTTTGACATGTTCTTACTAATAAAATAGATTGCATAGGGAAATTTCTCCTTTACCTGACCTAAGGCTGCTCCTATGGCTTTGTGTGAGGCATCAACATGAATATGAAAAGGGAGGGCCCATTTTGGGCGTTGAATAATTGGTGTAGTGGTTAACTTACGCTTTAAAATGTCTAAGGCCTCTTGACAGTTTTTTGACCATATAAACTTTGAATCTTTGCCTACCAACCCAAATGAGGAGAGGCCAAGTTGTTGAAATCTTTTATGAACCTTTGGTAGTATCCACCTAACCCCAAGAAGCTCCTGACATCCCTCTGCTTTTGCGAAGGTCGGCCCCTTTGGATGATTGCTATTTTGTTCAGGTCCACCTACAGTCCTTATTGAGATATTGAATGTCCTAGTATGGTCCCTTCAGTCATTAAGAATTCACATTTTTCCAGACTGAGAGAGAGGATCATTTCAATGCATTTGTGCAATACCTTTCCTAGTTTAGTTAGGGATTCTTGAAAATCACAACCATAAGGTGTAAAATCATCCATATAAATTTCCACCACATCATGTACTAATTCGGTGAAAATACACAAGACTGCTCTCTGGAAAGTGGTAGGAGCATTGCATAGGCCAAAAGGAAGGACCCTCTAGGCAAAATTAACCCAAGGATAGCTGAATGTGGTCTTATCCTGGTCTTCTGGAAAATTTGGATTTGGTTGTACCCACTAAATCCATTTAGGAAAGAAAAAGACTTCTTCCCTGTCAAGCCATCTAGCACTTGGTCAATGAAGGCTAGGGGAAAATGATCCTTCTTTGTGGCTTTGTTCAACTCCCTATACTCAACACAAATCCTCCACTTACAATTTTTCTTGGGAACTAACACTAAAGGAGAGACCCACTCACTGTTAGAGATAGGGTAAATGAATCCTACATCTAGCAGTTTTTGCAGTTCTTCTTTGACTATATATTTAAGAGTTGGATTCATCCTCCTTTATGGTTGTTGGACTGGCTTGCAACCTTCTTTGATATATATGTGATGAGTACACACTGAGGTGTGTACTCCCGTCATTTCCTTGTAACTCCAAGCAAAGGCTTCCAGGTTTTCTCTCAACATGTTGCATAGCTTTTCCTCTTCGAGAGTAGAAAGAGATGGATTAATTTTCAAAGTTTTCTCTTGGCCAAATTCTATGGTTTTGACATGAAGTGGGTTGAAATCATCCATGCCTAAGTCAATTAGATGATTGTTCTGGGTTTCCATTACTTCTTCTTCTAATGGTAGTGAACTAGGAGTTGGACTTTGGAGCAAGTGTTCAATTAAGTCATCCACATCTTGTTGTCCTCCTCCTATGGTTGCTTCCAAAGCATAAAGTTGGGTGGAATAAACCTCATCTTCTTCCTCCTCTAGAGAAGGTTGAGTAGGAGGGTATAGGACTAACTGTTTGGACATATGCCCCTTCTTGATGGTCATATTCCCAGCTCTGCAGCTAATGTAAGCAATGGTTGTGGCCAACCATGGCCTCCCAAGTATGAGAGGGTAACCAGTAAGCTTAGTTGTAGGCTGTAGAACTAGGAAATCTGCAAGGTACTCCCAGGAGTCAATGGATACCATCACATCCTCCACAATTCCCTCAAGGGTGACTGTGGAATGATTTGCAAGTTGCAGAACTATTGTGGTCTTCCTCAGTGACCCTTGGAGGTTGAGCTTGAGCATGATGTCCTTGGTCATCACATTAGTGGCAACCCCAAGATCGATCAGAGTGTGTGGGATGATAGTGCCATTGATGTGCACATCTACTATAGGGCTTCCAGGGCCTAAATATTTGAGACATATTACCTACCCCATCATTAAGTCAGACAGGTTCCCAATGACATTAATGGCAGGGGCATCCCCTTTTCTTCTTCATGGATGCTTGAATCATTTCTCGTTAATCAACTTATTGTAAATGGGAACATCTTCTATTGCCTGGATAAGGGGGATATTTACACATAGATTTTTCAATTCTCCCAGAGGTTCAACCTTTTCTAGGGTAGGCTGGAGTGGTTTGGCTAATCTCTTAGGAAAGGGTGGATTTACTTTAAGGTTTCTTCCCTCTCTTTCTTCCTCAACCTCCCAATGTGGAGAGGGAGGTTGGTTATCTAGGAGGATTCTCCTAGATCTTAGGTTGATCTCCTGGATTTATAGATCATAAGCTGGGTAAGATGTCTCTCCATTGTATACCTATTGAGCCTGCCTATTTTTGAGTTTGAATTTGGCTTGGTAGACATCTGGGGTTGCTTGGGTGGAGCAGAGTGTAGGAGTTGTGGTTGGGTGGGTGGTGGAGGCAGTAGAGGTGGAGCATCGTTGTATTGGGGCCTCCACCCCTAGAGAGCGGTATTCCACTGAGGTTGTGGTGGAACGTAAGGTTAAAATGACTGGCTGGCTAGCTGGGAATGATACTAAGATGCATAGGACAAAGGAGTGCGTGTAGACAAGGAAGGATGAGTAGGGGGTCCACAAGAACGTGTAGATGTGATTTGGTTGGGGCTGTAATATGCATGGGATGACCCTTGCATACCCTACTGGTATGGTCTAGGTCCAGGAGGTCTCCATTGGTTGATGTAGAAAAGTTGATCAGTGACCCCTTCAGCTCCTTGATATACAACTTTGAGTCCGGGTAAAGAAGGGCACTTATCTGGGGAGTGGTTTTCTTTACAGACGAGAAAATCTCAATGTAGTTCAATGGACATTCACTCCTCGGATGCTTCCTAGTGCATCTAGGGAAAAGGATGGCCAAGGCTCTCTCTTCTTCCTCTTGCTTCCTTTTGATGTTCATGGTGTCTAATTGCAAGGCAAGGGTTTGATGCATCTCAGTTTCGAAATCTTCCGCATTTTTCCAATTTCACCATTGATGGATGAGTTGGAAGATGATGTACTGGCCATAGGTTGACTACTCCTACCCTTTTTCCTGGCTGCCCTAGAATGGTTTCTAAAGATAGTCTTGATATCATCATAGGGTAATTGGTAGATATCTCCTCCTACTAACAAATGTAAGGTATCCAAAAGTTCTTCCTTTATTCCTCTCAATGGGACCATATTTAGTGACTCGGGGTCAAGTGGGCACCTGGCCCTTTTGTAACTGAGCTGGAATCTTTCTTTGTAGTCTTCTAAGGATTCATCCTAGCCCATGGTCATCTTGAAAATTTGTTCTTTAGTATCCTTTGACCTACAGCAGCCCTGATATTTTTTTTTAAAACCCTGTTGCATCTGAGCCCAAGTTGTGATGCTATCTCAAAGTAAACCCATGAACCAATGCAATGTTTCATCCTTGAGGGTAGATCTAAATAGTTTTAAATTTTTCTCATCATCTATATAGTCATAAGTCCAACATATGATGAAAAACTCAAATAGGAAAGTGTCGGGGTCCTCTGTGGTCAGGCCATGGAAATGAGGTAGAGCAGAGGGGCTTATATTCTTCATCTTAGTGTCTCCGTTGGTTTCCCTAATGGGTAAGATGCCCTCGACTGTCTCTTTATTCCCTCCATCATTTTGGTTTTCAGCCATTGGTTCAGTAGGAATGCATTCTTCTTCTTCTTCTTCCCATGTAGGTTCTTCAAATATGTCAAGTTGCTCACCTAAAGGTTCCTCCAGTTCACAACCATCGAAGAAGAGAGAAGGTTAGTTGTTGGATGCATTGGGGGTATTGGGCAAGAATTTCCCTAAATTGTCCCTATTCCTACGAGGCATGAAAGGAAATGTTTTTGGGTTGGTTTTTTGTAAGACTTTTTAGCTAGAAGGTGCTTTGCAAAATTGAAATTTTTGACTAAAAGAAAACTACTGACAAAAAGAAAAGTTACTTACTCAATTGAAATTCTACTTGCAGAATGGAAAGGAAAGCAAATAGTTACAACTAAAAGAAAGGAAACTACTAGATTACTTTTGCAGAAATAAACTAATGGTAGAAGCTTGAAGACTACAAATAGAATAAAAGAAAGCAGTAATCACATTCAACTTAGACACATCCCTGGCAACGACACCAAAAATTGATGAGCCCAGTATTGCAACAAGGATGCTGCAACTCCTAGGCTACCAACTTTACTTATCAACCGGGGGTTCGTACAAACTTGGAGGTGACAGTGTTATATACACAAGTAAAAGTGAAGGTCTTGCCTGTTGTCACTATTTATCTGGCATGAGACCACAGGGGTTCCAAGCCAGACTTCTATAGAGTCAGAAGAATCTTGTTTCTTTGATGGAAGAAGAGAAAATCTATTCTAAGAGAGCTACTCTACTGCAGTAACGAAGAAAACAACATGTAAAGCTAAATCACACCATATCCTAATTAACCATTTAAACGGCTATGCTAAGCAGAATTGCTAAATCAACACTAACCTAATGCTGCTATCTAAGTTACGTAAGTAAAGAGCATAAAACCATACTAATGTGTAAGCAAAGAAACTAAACTAAATTTGTTTTCACTTTTTTGGTTTTTTAGTAATATCAAGCATGCAATTTAATTGTTCTTGTGGATGTTACAGGGGAATGGAAGGTGGTTGAGGATGGATAGAAGGTCTATGGAGTGTTTATATGGTGTGGAAGGGTTCTAGGAGGCCTTTTGTGAAAGGAAAGGCCACTAATATAGAAGATCAGGCTGAGAATGAACTCATTGTGTAAATATTTATTTATTAATACAGAAGTGTGATTTCTGAGTTTGTGTGGTGTGTATTGAGTAATTGAATTATGAACTATTTGTGGATTAGAGTAATTATGCATAACATAAGTCTGCAGGGAATTCAAAAAGAATATGAGAGAGAGGACAATGCTTAGAGGAGTATGGCGATGATTGGACAGTGTTGGAGTGTGACTGAATAACCAAATCAAAGCTCGGGAGTGGCAGTGTTTAAATAATAAACATAGAAAAGTTCGGGAGAGGGTCAAGCAGAAGAGAAATCAAAGATTGAAATTAGTTAAAGAAGAAGTAATGAAGCAGGAGTCCACAGGAACCGTTGGATCAGTTGGATCAACAAACAGGATTAATAGAAGATGAGTGACAAAGATTTTATGATAGGAGATTAAGTTAATAGATGGATGGATCACATCAAGTCACGTTTCAATAGAAGGGTGGAGAATGTGCATAATGATGGAGTGATCTTCGTAGGTGGTAAGTAGTATCTCGCATGCACTAAGAGCTATAAGAGGTATTCCTAAATTTTATGCGATTAGCCTAAGTGGGTGCAATGTAGCAAGGTAAAACCACTTTTCTCGTGCGCTCTAGATCAGATATCGGTCGTGCAAGAATTCATGTGAGATTACATGATAGTCGCTGAATCATGTGGGATTGATCAACGATAGAAATCAGATAAGCTAGTTGGTGAGCATGTGACGCGATAGCCATTGTATCAAGTGAGACAGATTGACGGTGGAGATTTGGAGCACCTAAAGTCAAACATTGAAATGAATACGTCAGCTGTGTGACACGTGGTTGATGGTGATTGGTCAGGTTTTTCATGGATCGGATGGTAAGGAAATCCATGGGTATAATCTGATTAAGTTGTGATTTATTAGCTTCAGCTTAAGCATTTCAATGTGTCTAGGGGAATTTCAATGAAAAAGGACAAAAAAATTAACAAGGGTGAGGGTGGACCAAGAGATGGTTGAGGTGGATGAGGTGAAAGATGGATGTTGGTGATGAAGTCTACACCTCCTGCTGAAGTACCTGCAATGCTTAAAACATGTGTGTCTTCGAAGAACTATGAAGCAAGTTACATTCTCATAAACTAGAAAACCATGAATCAGTTGCCCATATTATGCATGAAGAAAGTGATGAAGGAAATGAGAACATGAGTGAGATATTATTACAGAAAGAGAGTGATGGAAAAATATGAGAATGACATGAACCAAGTACTGGATCAAGAGAACCAACTCCAAAGCTCATGCAAGAACTAGAAATCTGTGTTTTTTGGGTTGCTGAAGGGTCTCTTCCTCAAGTCATGGTCCCAGAGGGAGGAGGTGAGGCCAAGACACCTACTGACAACCTTATGGTGATTTTTTTCTCCTTACTAACCTGTTAATTGAAATAAGACACAAATGGAAGTAAACTAAAACACAACTAACATATTCTACACTGTTGTAATGGAAATGCAGCTACTTAAGCAAATGAGCAATTAAGCCATGAATCTATGCTAGCATACATGTCCAATAAAGAGGGGCCTTCGCTGCTAGGGTTGAGCCCTAACGCAAGAGCTTCAGCTCTCTGAGTTAACTCAATGCTGGTTCGAAACAAAACTCATTCTTATTATTGAAACCATCGATTACATCAAAAACTATCACAAGTCTTGCAGCTCAGAAATAGAGTAGAGTTTTATAATCAAAAATTTTAATCCTACAAAGGTCCTAGGCCTCTCTAATTATACATATGAAGTCTCCAACTACTTCCTTAAATTTAGGGAGGCTTGGCTCCCAAACTCAAGATAAACTGGTGCTTTGACTTTCACTTGCTCGGCTACCTTCCAGTCCTCATGATTTGGTTGTTTGTACTCCGAGCTAATGGAGGAATACTAATGCAGGGGTAGTAAATGAGGAGGATTTATCTCCTATGACTCCTCCCCCTTGTCCCATTCGAGTTTTGACCAAGGTCTTTGCCAAAATTCATTGCTTTTATGCTTTAATCCTGCATTAAATGCACATTAGACCACAAAGAAAAATACCCAACTCTAACTCATCTCATAAACAAAATATAATCAAAAGTATGCAATAAGTTGTGAGAATAGTTGGTTTCACTAAGCTAGGAGGTGAATTAAGGCCCATATAATTACCCAAAGATGAGGCTCATGAAATGGTTTAGAAGAAATCGGACCAGTACAAGGAAAACTACCCAGACCCGATCATCCACCCCCTGGATTCATTTGCTTGTCTCAGACTTGGAGCCCACTCCATCAATAGCCAAGTTAGGGTTGCAACTCTGACAAGTCATGGCGCCTTGTGGCACTTCCAGCAAGCCACCAAACACAAATCACCTGGTATTTTTATCCGACGGAAAAGGGTACTTACTGTTCTAGTGATGTTTCAATGACACAGTCTTAACATTCAAGGTTTTCCTGAATTCTCCTAATTTGAATAGTAAACCTTGAAAACATATGCATTTTTATCTCTCTTAAAGTTTTTTTGCAATTTTGCGAGAAGGGTTTCAACTCAGAGGCTTCATCCTCATCATTTCTCAACTAGCTAGGGTTGTCTATGCTCTTGGAAGGTCATCTTACTCATTTCTGAAGAGGATCAACCTACCAACTACTCTAGATTGGTTTTAATCATATATTTTTTTAATGAGTTTTTGATTTCTAGGCTTTAGAGCAGGTTTTTCGAACAACCCTCTTTTACCTGCATGTAACCATTGTTTAGTTTTACTCTCGTTTTTTGAACATGATATTCATTATTTACATGCTAATGTTGGGTTGTTGGTTCTGTTACAGGTATGCCCTTCTCTTGAAGCTGGACATGCCTAGGTTTTTTTATTTTCTCTTCCTCGACACTATTAACGATTTTCCTCTTGTCTCATTCTCCAAGTGTTTACACTGGATTCTGGCTCTTACCCTAGTAGAATATCTCAAAACGATACATATTTTGGGTTTCATTTATTACAATTTTCTTTCTTCCTTACTAACCCTTGACACCATCAAGTGGTAGAGAATGTAGTTAATATTTGATAATTTTGAGACTATTACATACAATCCTTCTTATTTAAACTATGGACTCCTCTTGATCTATTATGGTAATGGCTTCACATGTTTTAAAGTAATTTATTTGACAACTTAATTTGTCTGGTTATGGCCACTACGTTTCCTCTTCAGTGAGTGTGTATATTTATCTTGATAATGGACATCCATTCCTTCTCTTATAATTTACATGTCATCTGGTTGTGTGTTGTTATTGGATTAGAGAGAATGGCAAAGAGATACTTTTTAGTGTGGCTATGTTCCTACGAGAAATACTCAGTTTTTATTACACCATCGAGTTATAGTAATTTGTTTTAAAAATAACTTATTTCGAATCATTGAGCCTCCACTTGAGGGATTGCTCCACACAGCTGGTTACCTGGCCTTGGAGCTAATCCTCTTACGGCTCTTTATTTTCTTTTCTTTCCTAATTTATCAATTCATGATTTAATTACTGTTGTGTAGTAGTGTATGTTACTATTTCCATTCAATTAATATTCCAAATACTCCTAGAATTTATTCTTGCATTTCACTCAGGTGTTTTTGTTTAAACCGAGAAGCTATGTGTGTGTGTATATATATATATATATTCTGCATGTTACTCTTAATCCAGTAACTAGCAACATTACATATGCAAAAGATGAGAATCTATTTCATTTATACTTCAGTAACTAACAACATTACATATGCAAAAGATGGGAATCTATTTCATTTATAGTGTGTCATCATCATATCTACACAAAAGATAAATACTAGTATCTATGTCTTCTTGCTGCAATAAATAAATCTAGGTTTTCATATAGGACCAAAATTTATCCTTCATACCATTTTTCTACAAAAATGTAGACATAAAATTTATCATAAAGCAATAAATTCCTATTCCTCAATACATTCTTTCTTAAATCCAAATCAACCACAATGAGGAGCCATACTCCACCAAACCGTGATGTCAGTCACTACTATGCCTCCCCTTGAGCTAGCTTCATCTCCAGGCAGTGATTTAGTAGTTTTTGCAGATTCCATGTCACTATTTGATCACTACGAGACATAGTCTAGTGTCTTGAGACTCCAACGACTAACCAGCTCAAGAGTCATCTTCCTCCTTTTTGTTCTCTCCCTTGCCTCAGATTGATTAACCCTTTTGGCTTTCTTTTTGGGAGTCTTTATTTCCTAAGGAATTTTTGGTTAATAACCATCACAACTTCCTAACTACCTAGAGTAAGCTTACTCCAGTATTGCTTCCCAACCATGATTTACTAACCATGCTAACAAACTGTAATCAACAACATGTGTTTTTATTTATTTTTAGTTCCATTCTCACCTACAAAACTCTAGTTCACACATTATTCACACATTATTCATACCATAGTAACTAATTGTTTACTATTTTCTTTAATAAAACAAAAGATTACGTGGGTTCATTACACATTAAGAATTATATAGTAACACATAGGTTGAAAGGTCTTTTTCATTTATGATCAGATTCGAAAAATAATAAAGAACCAGAGTATATATATATATATATATATATATATATATAGAGAGAGATAGATAGAGAGATAGATATATGCGTGGACCTTTATTTTCTAGTCAGAAAATGAACTAATGCTCGGGTAACTAGGTTAACAAGGTTGGAAACCAATTCTTCATATAACTTTTGAATGGCCAAATAAAACAAATGATAAAAGGAATTGGTGCTCATTACTCACAATTCTTTATATATATATATATATATATATATATATATATATATATATATATATATATATATATATATATATATATATATATATATATATATATATATATATATATATATATATATATATACATTTGTGTGTGTGTGATAAAAAATGGCAATGTTTGTATTCATGAAAATAAAACCCATTGGTCAGCTCTACGAAAGAGAGTCTGAACCAAGAGAGTTTGGCTCTGCAGAATGCTATACATTGTTCCTGCACATTACACATTAAATAAAATACATGGTTTTAGGGAAGTTAGAACATCATCCTAAGAAATAGAAACTAATTCCTATCTTGAGGTTATGTGAACCAACTCTACCTATTCTAGGATATTCTCCATTATCTTCAACACTTCCCCTTAATGGAGAATGGGTTCACATATATGCTTAACATCTCCCTAAACATTTGAAACTTAACTTTTCCAAGATGCTTAGTGAAAATGTCCGCAACATTATCACATGTACTACAATATTGGAGATGAATTTCTTTGGATTGCACTTTGTCCCTGACAAAGTGAAATTGTGTCTCAATATGTTTAGTGTTTTTGTTAAACACTGGATTATTGGCCAGCTTGATTGAACTTTGATTGTCGCATCTGATTGTTGTTGTAACTGTCTGTTCTCCCCCAACATCCTCAAAAGTCTCCGCAACCAAACTGCCTCACACGTTGCTACACACATGGCTTGATACTCTGCTTCTGCTGAGGACAAGGAGACTGTGTTCTGCTTCTTGCTGCTCCATGTGATCACCCTGGATTCAAGACTGAATGCATAAACTATTATAGATCTACAATCATCTACATTTCCTGTCCAATCTGAATCTGCAAATCCTGCCAATCTAACATCAGAAGAGTCAGTGTAAATAATTCCATAATCTACAGTACCTTGTAGATACCTCAAAACACTCTTCGCTGCATTCCAATGGCTTTCAAGTGGCTCAGACATAAACTGGCTTATCACACTAACTGCATAAGCCAAATCAGGTCTAGTGGTGGTTAGGTAGATTAGACTCCCAACCAGTTGTCTGTAAAGTGTTGCATCTGCCGCTTTTGAGCCATCCTCACACTACATGTTCTACTGTAATGGTATCAGTATATGCTTACATTGATCCATCTTAAACTTTTCTAACAGGCTTTTGACATACTTTGCTTGGGATAGAAATGTTTGACCTGAATCTATCCAGATCTCAAGACCTAAACAGTATCTGAGTTCACCAAGGTGCTTCATCTCAAACATTTGTGACATTTGTTTCTTGATTTAATCAATTAGATATGTAGGATCACCTGTAATTATCAAATCATCTGGATATAATGAAATCAACACTACGCACACTTGTTCATATTTCATGATGTAAAGATTAGGGTCATTCTTACTTCTATTATAGCTAGCTTCTAGAAATGATGAATCAATTTTCTCATACCATGACCTGGGAGCTTGTTTCAGTCCATAAAGTGCTTTCTTCAATTTACAGATTAAATGTTCTTTTCCTTCTAGACAAACCCTTCCCGTTGTTCTAGATAAACCTCTTCTTTTAGTTCTCCATTCAAAAATGCAAACTTTACATCTAGTTGGTGCATCATCCAATGTTTCTTAGTAGCTAAAGCGATTAACATTCCGATAGTGTTCAATTTAGCTACAGGGGCGAAGGTTTCTTCAGAGTCTATCCCTTCTTTTTGTGAGTACCCCTTTGCAACCAACCTAGCTTTCAATTTTTCTATAGTTCCATCTGCATTAATTTTCAGTTTATATAACCATTTGTAACCTATGGTATATTTTCCTCTAGGAAGTTCTACCAATTCCTGAGTGTTATTTCTGATTATTGAATCATATTCCTGTTCCATGGCTGCTTTCCATTCACTACTTTCATTTGCTTCTTTATAACTAGATGGTTCAACCACATTCATCATACTAGTTATAAAAGAACTTTTCCTATATCTTGCAGGCATTTGATATTTCCTACCTGATCTCCTTAGTGGTGGGGTAGTGGTTTCAAACCTTATTTGATCATTAGTTACTTTTTCTTCCTGTTGTTGTTGCTGCTGTTGTTGCTGTTGTTGCTGCTGTTGTTGTTGTTGTTGTTGTTGTTGTTCATCCTCTGCCTTTGTTTGCTGCTGACCCTGATTATTCTCTGTTTCTTATTCCTCAAAGTATGGAATGTCCCATCCATCATAGTGCTCAACAGGTTCTTCGCTATCCTGCTCATGGAATTTAACATCTCTACTAACAAAGATCTTGTGAGTAGAGGGATTAGATAATCTATATGCTCTATGACGAAAAATACACTATAAAAGTACATTTGATGGCTTTTGAGTCTAATTTTCTTCTATCTTCCCTTGGTATGTGGGCAAATGATTTACATCCAAATATCCTTAAGTGTTTTACTATAGGCTTAGATCCATATAATGTTTCAAAAGGATTTTTAGACTCAAAACTTCTTGTAGGACTCTTATTTTTTAAATAAACTGCAGTATTCACTACTTCAGCCCAAAAACCATTTGAAAGATTCTTACCTTTAAGCATACTTCTGGCACATTCCACTAGGGTTTTGTTCTTTCTTTCTGTTACTCCATTTTGCTGTGGAGTATGGGGTACTGCAAACTACTGCAAAATTCCATGATCTTCACAATATCTGATGAGTTCATCCTTCCTATATTCTCCCCCTTGATTAGAGCGGCGAATTTTTATCTGTTTCCCTGTTTGTCTTTCAATCATATTTTTAAACTGCTTAAAGTATTCGAATGTATGACTCTTCTTACATAAGAAATACACCCAAGAAAACTTTGTAGAGTCATCAATAAACAATAGGAAATACACACCTCCTAAAGATTTTGTCTACATGGGTCCACCTAGGTCTGTGTGCCCTAATTTTAGTATATACCTCTATTTCTTTTCAACTCTAATAGGGAATTCTTCTCTATGCATTTTTCCTAAAGTACAGGCATCAAAGTCATTATGTACTAACTTTAGCATAGGAAGATCTCTTACCATTTCTTTCTTTTGTGGTAACAGCAAATCATTGTAGTTAATGTGGCCAAATCTCTGATGCCAAAGCTCTTTTGTAGTCAGGCTCGCTGCTCTCAATGCTCGAACCGGCGCAGGTCTCACATCCAACGTGTATAGTCCTCCTGTTCAGATTCCTGTAGCAATTGTCTTCATGCCAACTAGCAGATCTTTAATGTAGCACTTAGATTTTAAAAATTCAACTTTCAAATCTTGATCTATAATCATAGATACAAAAATCAAGTTCTTTGTTATACCAGGCACATACATTACATTATAAATTTGTTTGATATGACCATCAGTATAATAACAGAAACTTTCCCACGCCATTTGATTTGATGGCTTCTGTCATCACCTAGGTATATCTGTGTGCCCTTGTTGATTTCTTTAGAATCCTCGAGCCAGTGCTTATTCCCTGTCATATGTGTTGATGCTCTTGAGTCGACATACCAGACGTCTGCATCAACATTTTCATTAGAATCTGCCATGAACAATCTTAAATTCTGCACCTAATCACCATTCGCGAGATGACCTGCATGTCTTTTCGGCTTCTACTGTTCTTCATGATACTTCTTTTCCCTACACTCCCTCGTAATGTGACCCAATTTTCCACACTAAAAACATTTAGTTCCAGAGTAGTTTTTATTGGGATGTATACCTTGAGTCAGATTTGGCCATTTATGTGAACTTGCTCCATTTTGCTGTTGTGGACCTCCTTTCCCTTTGTAGAAGTTCTTCTTCACCATCAATGCAAGATTGACACTCTAGGGCTTCAACGATGATCTTCATTTTTCTTCTTGCATCAATATACCTGTCAGTTCTTCAAAATGCGAGATCTTCTCTCTGGCATTGATCCCAGTGATGAACATTTGATAATCATCAGTGACACCATTCAGTATAATGGCTACAAGATCTGTATCGTCAACTGTATGACCAATGCCTGATAATTTGGTTTTCAGATCCTTGATCCTTGCTACAAATGAGGCAATTGTTTCATTCTCCTCCATCTTCATGGATAATATCTTACTCTTGAGGAACAAAAGATGATTTGAATTCTTGATCTCGTACAATTCCTTCAAAATTCCCCAGATCTCCTTAGCTGACTTACCTTCTCTGATTTGCAGCATAATGCAGTCTTTCACTAACATCTTTAACATTGTCCTTACTCTGCTTTGTCGTTTCTCCCAATCTGGGATCGATGCTCATCCAGCCGCAAGCTTCGGCTCATCCCCATTCACAATCGTCCAAGCACTCTGTGATTCTAGCAGAGTCTACATCTTGAACTTCCAATTCGAATAATTGGAACCATCGAGCTTGTTATGCTCATTCATGAATGATTCAAATATATTGTTATTCATCTTGGCGATTTAGAAAAAAAATTCGACAGGTAAAAGGTGTTAAATTTACCCCAGATCTGTGACAGAGACAGATCACTGCGCTTCAATGTTGTTTGATCTCGCAGCACACATGCAGATCACCGTGTCTTTCTTCTCAGCCTCCAGACAACCTTCTATTTTCAACTACAGCCCTGTTATTGGCTTCCCCACGCAGCTTCTCTAACAGCTACAGCCTTGTTCTTGGCTTTCCCACACATCCACAACCTTGTTGTTGGCTTCCACGATCATCGTAGAATTGCCTGTCTTTTCTACGACATCGTTGCAGCTGTACACATCTTTCCTGTGACGATAAAAGAATAAATATGCGGAAAAGAGCTACAGTGACTTTGTCACAGAGGTACACTCATAATCAATGATGATTTCAGAATCGTCATAGTTATCTTCCTCACAACTGCAATGATTTTGGTTCAACGAACCACCCACTAGCCAGCGTACAGGTTCCTCAACCCTAATGATCTGATGCCATTATCTTCAAACTAAACAACTAAACTAGAAAATGTTACTCTAAATTTTTTAGAAATTAGAAATTAATTCTAATTTTATTAAGATTTTTTCCAAATATTATAATATTAAGAAATGTAGTCGAAATTTTAAAATCTATAAAACTTACAATATTTTACAATAAAATATACTATTAAAGAACATGGAAATGATCAATATTTATGATATTATATCAGCGCTTAAATCCTCTGGTCTTAAAAGCATATTTTGAAATTAGAAACTTTATTATATATATTAAAAGGTCAACAACCAAAAACATTGAAGAGGAAAACGTGTTGATGTATATTGAAGAATGGTCATCGTGATAACGTTTTAAAACAATGGCATTTTGATATTGGATTTCTTATTTAGATCGAGTCTTTCTATCTATTCTATGTTTTAGTAACGTTATTTTATGGGAGCTTTTGCCTTAATGGGATGTTTCTTGAGTCTAACTTGATCATGCCATTCCTTTGTGTTATTACTCTTTTTTTTAATTGTATTATTTATTTTTTATTTATGTCGTCCAGTACGTATATTTTATTTAAATTTTAATTAAAATTTGTGATTTAAATGAAATAACAAATATATATTTTTTATAAATCATGTTAATGGATTTTTTAAATAAAAGGCAGAGGTTTTTAAAGTGTAGGTTTTACCTGGATCATTTAGAGAAAAATACGCAGCCATGTTATGATGATGCTTAAGGTAGGGATGGTGCAAGATTTATTTTAAAATACTTAAAGAAAATTAAAAATAATATTTTAATTATTTTAATAAATAAAAATAACAATGTTATTATAATTTTTATAAAATAAAATTATGATATTATAATTTTTAAAAAATAAAAGCATAATGTTAAAAGGTTAATATAAGTATTTATAATTTAAGAGTAATATGGACTGGGTATTACTATGAGGTGTTCTGATTTTTTTTTAGAATTTTAAGAAAGAAATTTTGGTAAGGTTTTAATATTTTAATATATGAAATATGTTTTTGGGTGTATGGTTGATTCATCTATTTGAAAAACACACACATAGGTTAGTTGAATAATATAGATTATGTACCTAAACCTAAGGATTCCAAGAAATCTCTAGCAAAGCTGTAAAAAAATTAATTCAAAATTATGTCTAAAAAAAGTGGAAGATATTGAATAGGTAAATTATGTTTGCATTCCTTGTATAGGGTGAGAAGTGACATATCACGTAGGTCTGAAGGCATGGACATCAACACATCCCTTGTGGAGTGCTACCCTTACTATCAAAGAACACAGACATGTACTGAACACAAACACACTTATTCATTGAATCACCAAAGAGGGTTTTTTATAAAAAATGGAGAAGCTTCTCGATCGCCTAGATCGTCGGTGGCGATGGCTTCTTCAAGAAGCTAAAGAAATCTCTAGAAGCTCCAAGACGGATGGGAATTTAATATGTTAGGTGTTGGAATTACTGTTTATCCAACACTCCCCCTTAATTCCAACCATATGAAAAACACAAAAAATAGACTATAGCACAATAAATTCGACACATATGTATTCTTAATTGACATTCCTACTGGTCTAAGTCTCAGCTAGGCTTACAACATAATCAGAATTTTGTACAACACATAACTTACTTCTACAAAACTCAAATTTTGCCTTCCCAAGAGGCTTAGTGAATCTGTCAGTTACATTCTCATTTGTATTACAATATATTATGACAATTTCTTTTGATTGGATCTTTTCTCTTATAAAATGATATTGTGTGTCTATATGCTTTGACCTTGCATGACATATAGGATTGTTCCCCAATTTGATGGTGCTTTTATTATCACATATGATCACTGTAGGTTCTTGATGACCTTCACCAACATCTTCAAGTTATCTTAGGAGCCATATAGCTTCACAGGTGGCACTACATAATGGTTTGTACCCTGCTTCAGTTGATGACAAGGAAATCGTTGTCTATTTCTTTCTGATCCATGATATAACTCCTAATCCTATACTGAAGACATATATAGTGGTGGATTTCCTGTCATCTAGATTTTTGACCTAGTCAGAGTCAAAATGACCTATCAATTCAACATTACAAGCATAGGTCTATTCAATACCAAAATTTGATAGTTCCCTTTAAATATCAAAGGACCCTTTTTGCAGCAAACAAATGGATTTCATGAGGCTTAGCCATGAATTGACTAAGTATGCCTACTGCATAAGTAATGTCTCGTCTAGTGGTAGTGAGATAATTCAAACTTCCCATTAATTGTCGATACAATGTTCCATTCACCTCTTTTGTTCCATGATCACTTATCAATTTGATATTTTGTTCCAATGGAGTAGTTACTTCTTTACATCCATTCATATGAAATATCTTTAGTATTTCATTTGTATATTTTCTTTGTGTGATTAAGGTCGTTCCATCATCTGTCCATACTTCAAGACCTATATAATAGTGCATCTGACCAATATCCTTCATCTCAAATTCCTGTGATAACTTCATTTTTATATCTTTAATCAATTTATTAGCACTCCCTGTTATTATTAGATCATCAACATATATAGAGAGTAATACTATATCCCCATTTCTATCTATCTTGAGATACAAATTAGGATAATTTTTGCTTTTGCTAAATCCTTATTGAAAGAAGAATTTATTGCTTTTCTCATACCAATATCTCAGTGCCTGTTTTAGCCCATATAAGGCCTTTCTTAACTTGCATAAAATATGTTCTTGTCCCTTCTTTACAAATCCTTCTAGTTGAACAAGATAAATCTCTTCCTTTAAGCCACCATTTAGAAAAGCTAACTTCACACCTAATTGATGTAGCTCCCAGTGATATTTAGTTGCTAATGGTATCATTATTCTGATTGTATTCATTTTTGCAACCGGAGCAAAGGTATCTTCATAATCTATACCTCCCTTTTTTGAATAACCTTTTGCAACCAATCTTGCCTTATACTTGTCTATGCTACCATCTGCATTAAATTTTGTCTTGTACAACCATTTTGATCCTATAGGAACTTTACTTCCAGGTAATTATTTTAACTCCCAAGTTTCATTTTTCATTATAGAGTCATATTCTTCTTTCATTTCTTCTGTCCATTCTTTATGATTTTTAGCTTGTTCATAATTTAAAGGCTCAAAAATAGTCATTACTTGAGACATTAAAGCATAATCTTTATACCTAGTATGGGTTTGAATCTATCGTGTTGACCTTCTTAGAGGATCATTACACTATGGAGTACCTTCTCCTCTTCTTCTTCTCTCTAGAGTGCCTTCATCAATTCTTTATGGACTTTGACTCCTTGACATGTCTTTTGGAATGTCCATATGTTCTTGATCTTGATTTGATTCCACAAATTCTTCTTCTTATGTTAGATCCAAGGCTTTTGTGATCCATAATGTAGAGAACAATCCTTCATATTAATCACATTGTAAGGATTGGTTTGACGTTTCAAACCAACTAATGTGGTTGATCTTCTTCGTCCTTAAAACTGTCATAAGGAGGCTGCCATGCATTATGTTCATCATCTTTTATTTGTTTATCTGCACGTTCATGAAATATAACATCTCTACTTGTAAAGACTTTGTGAGTACTTGGATCATACGTTTTATATGCTTTTTTATCAGTACAATATCCAATAAAAATGCATTTGATGGCTTTGGCATCTAATTTTCTCCTATCCTCTTTAGGAATATGAGAAAAGGCCTTGCATCAAAATATCCTTAAATGACTAACTTTAGGTTTAAAACCATAAAATGCTTCAAATGGTGCTTTTTGCTCAAGATACTTACTAGGGCGTCTATTTTTAAGATATACAATTTTATTAATGGCTTCAGCCCAAAAACTAATAGAAAGTCCTTTAATTTTTAACATACTATGAGCACATTCAACTAATGTTCTATTCTTTCTCTCAGATACTCCATTTTGCTGAGGTGTATGTGGTACTGTAAATTGTTACAAAATTCCATTTTTTTTGCAATATTTGATAAAATCTCTCGAAGTGTACTCACTACCTTTATCTCATCGAAGAATTTTAATGCTCTTTCATGTTTTCTTTTCAACCATACTCTTGAATTCTTTAAAGTATTCAAACACGTCACTTTTATTTCTTATGAAGTACACCCAGGTGTATCTAGTGCTATCATCAATAAATATAAGAAAGTAATATGCTCCACCAGGTGACTTATTTGCATTGGACCACACACATCAGTATGCATTAGTTCAAGTATCTCACGTTTTCTTCTATTTTCATGCATAGGAAATTCTTCCCTATGTTGTTTTCCTAGTGCACAACCTTCACATTCAAAGTGTTCACCCTTAATATTTGGAAGACCTTCTACCATCAATTTCTTTCGTAGTAATGTTAGGTCATTATGATTCATGTCTGCATACCTTTGATGTCAAAGCTGTATATTTGATATGCCTATTGATGTCAAAGCTTGATTCCCATTCTTCATTACATCCAACTTGTATAATCGTCCAACTCTCATTCCTTTTGCAACAACCTTGTAGTTGTCCTTCACATCCTTTACCATGCAATGTGATTTCAGACATTCAACTTTTAAATGTTGATCTGTAATAGTAGAGACAGAAATTAAATTCTTTCTTAATCCTGGAACATACACCACATTTTGAATTTATTTTTCTTGTCCATTAGGCATCATAACACTTATATCACCATATCCTTTAATTTCATGTGATATATTATCTCCTAAATAGATGTGTCCACTATTATTAATCTCATGATAAGTATCAAACCAATCTCTTTTGCATGACATGTGGATCGATCCACCAGAATCTATAAAATAAGCATTATCGTCATCGGTTTCTTCTGATAAAGCAACATTGGACACAAACAATTTAAGATTGCTAAGGTCATGACTAATTGCTTCATCTCTATTAACATAATTACCTGAATTCATTCTTTTCTTAAATTGATTAGACCTTCTTTTCATGCAATTCTTAGGAAAATGACCAAGTGTCCCACATTAATAATACACATCATCTCTACTTGATTTGGAATTTGTCCTTGGTAAAGCTGTATCTTGAAATGATTTTACCTATGGCTTTCTCCCTTTATGTTTCTCCCATTGTTTGCCTCCGAATGACTGCTTCCCTTTGGCCATCAATGTTAACTCTGAACTTGGAGATTTTTGTTTAAGACTTCTTATCCGTTCTTCTTACTACATAAGTATACCTGAAAACTCATCAAAAGTAGGAGTTTTCTCTCTAGCTAAAATACTAGTGATAAATGTTTGATATTCATCAAGCATTCCAGTTAATGTCATAGTAACCAAGTCCGTACTAGATATTGATTCACCAATGTCAACTAATTTATCCTTTAGATCTTTAATTCTAGAAATAAAATTACCGACACTTTCATTTTCTTCCATCTTAATTGAAAGAAGCTTACTCTTTAATTAAAATATTCGATATGTAGTCTTTGTCTCATACAAATTTTTTAGAGTTTCCCATGTATACTTGGATGCTTTCCACTATCTAATGTCTGGAATGATGTTGTCCTTAATGGACATCCGTAAAAGCACCTTTGCTTTGTTTTCCCATCGCTCCCAATCTTGAATTTCAACATCTGTGGCTTGAGGGGACACTGGCTTGACTTCAGCTCCAAACACAATTGTCCATATGTTGTAGCCTTCCATCAAAGTCTGCAACTTAAACTTCCAATTTGCATAATTTTCACCATCTATATTGTTATAATATGATAGATAAGACTCTGCTAATACATTTTCCATAATATTAATCTTATGGATCCTCCACCCAATAAATACCAATAACTTTAATGATTCCTTAATCAGAAATATAATCCCTCAAACACAAGTCATAAAGTTATATTAAGCTTGACAACTCAAAAAAAGAACTCTTATTTCACCACTCCATACCTATCATGACTACACAACTCCCTTTCTTTAAAATCTTCAAAAATCCGAAAAAAACGAAACTTATTTGACAACCACAATTTACTTTTTACTTAAATGACAATTTCCATAAATTTTGGAACCCATAAACTTATTTCACTTCAAACTTGGAGTTGTGTATTAAACAAGGGTGATTCATAAAATTTATTTCCACAGTAAATAACTCAAGTTTCTAACATAAACCACTTTTATAAAATCACCACCACATATAAATCGATCTAATTACATTAATATAGGACTGGAGCTCTTAATTCAACATGTGTCACTTAATTTTGAGCCACCACACATTTCTTTAAATCAAGTTGGAGCTTTTAACTATATATTTTTTTCACTGTAACCAACTCCAATTTGTAATTTTCTATATACCAATCAATATGCCCAACCTCTATGGACAAAAATCGAGCTAACATAAATTCTTACATAGAATTCCAACCAGATCAATCCCACTCTTTACATTGACAATGACGACTACACAACAACTTTAAGAAAAATAACACGTGTCTCAGACTCTAGTAGACATTGGGAGCCACACACAAAAAAAATTATTACCAGAATGTCTTGTTCACCAATCTATTCAATATTCAACGTAGGCCTCCTCCTTCAGGTTACTCTCTCGAAGTAGTCGAACAGAAACAAATTTCTTCACGTAGCTTTGTCGCCTCACACTCCAAACCCTGTGCATTAAGCTCCAGCTCCTGCACCTAATCTTCCTCTTTAGATTCCTTACTCATCTTCCTGATCGGCTCTCACATGCAGGCTCTCACATGATTTCTCAACAGAACCCCCTTTATGCAATAATGAGATTTCTCAAACTCACACATAGTTGGTTCTCACAGGGGTTCTCTACAACACCACCATCTTTGCAACACACCCTCATAGAAAGAACCTTACGCTCTTCGCGCTCAACCTTGCAGTACTCCTCAACAGAAAAATTCCAAACTTTCAACACACTAGTCTCTCACAAAAGCTCACATAGAGACCTCACACCTCACCCTCTCAATGCTCAACACTGAACGATGCTCTAATACCATATCAGAGAACACAGACACTGCACTGAGCACAAACAGACTTGTTCATTCGATTACCAAAGATGGATTTTTATACACAATGGAGAAGCTTCTCAATCACCTAAACCGTCGATGGTGATGGCTTCTTCAAGAAGCTAAAGAAATCTCCAAAAGCTCTTAGATGGATGGGAATTTAATATGTTAGGCATTGGAATTACTGTTTGTCCAACACTTACACCTTCCAAGGCATGTTAAAGGTGGATGATTCTAAGTGCAATCCAAGGTTGTGTGAGGGTTTCAATTACTACATTGAATTTACTCACATGGATACCACCACATTCTTCCACATTCCAACACCAAGTTAATGTCATTTCACTTCTCTAGCACAATACTTTGAACACTCCACTCATAGTTTGATTTATGTAATTGTGAAACTTTACGTTCTGGCCTCCAATATTCATGGACATCATTCTTTGTGATAGAGTTGGCTCTCTCATAGTCTGCTTGTCCTTTGGGAAAGTTTCTCTCGTGGCTTCTTCCTTTCTCTTATCAAATACTTTCATCCATTTACTTGCTTTCCCTTTGTCTCATCTCCTTGCTTTTGGATTCCAATAGTTACTCTTTATGCTCTTGGGTTTCTTGGAAAGATTTCACATGAGTCATGATTTTCCATGAATAGGCCTTGTCATCATGGCCACTGAGAGAGAGGTTTAGAAGGAGGATAAGGGCACTTGTACATAATGCTATCTATGTTTGATTCATGCGAGAAATACCTCTACTAATCCAAGAAAAAATTAACAAGGTCAAATCTAATCTGCAGGGGATTCCAATTTCTTTTAGATCTGACATGATGGAATCTATGTTTACATGTGTCAGATGTTGGCCACATCGCCGAGAGTAAGAATCAATATATTTATACAATTTACATGTATTGGTATATGAATGCCTTTGGGTATGGTCATCCTAGATAAAAACAATGTGAAGGACTAGACTGTCTTTGTCCTAGATGACATCATCTTGCAACATAAAGAGATGAATGCATCACTGGTGCATATTGAAACAATTGTTCCTCCTGTCTCAACTATTCACTGCCCTAGTTTTATTGCTCTTGATGAAATTAAGGTAGACTCCTCTCATTCCACTTAATGACATGTTATTTTGTAGGCAATTTTCTTTTTTTTTACTTATGAGTTTACTCGAGCCACTAAGGTCATTGCTTGAGGCCATGGTCTTTAAGTCTTTTTGAAACTACTAGACTTAGGCAGAATTTAATATTTATGATCTTAGTTTTTTGGACTTTTTAATTACTCTTTTGGACAATATTTCTATTACGTGAGTGTTTTTGTTTCCCATTTGATAGATCACTAATGGAGAATTGCATTAACCTTGTATAAACATTTGTTATTAAAAACAAATCTGAAAAAAAAATACAATTATCTTTTAAATAGGATAATAGGTTTGAATTTGAATATATATAACCAATTCAGAAGGTTAAGTTTTTCATATATTTATTTTATGAATTTAATATAAATTTAAACAAATTTTAAAGAATCATTCAAATTGTAAATATTAATTATTAAAAGTGTAAATTTATATATGAATAATAAATATAAAAAATTAAAAATAGTTAAAAAATTTATATAAAATTATATATATCTTTTTTAAAATGTATTTTAATAATTCATTTCTCTTTATAGTAATGAAAAAAAAGCGTTGCTTATATCAATCATAACTTCTGCTATTTTGTTTTTAATTTGACAATAAGAATGTTTGAATTGTTTTTTAGAGCAGAAAACATGCTAAAAATAATTCTAATTTGTCAAAATCTTTACAAAATTCTATTAAAATCTGCCAAAATTTTCACTATTTTTAAGGAGCAACATTGTGTTACTCTATTAAAAACGAACAAACAAACTGTAGCTGTGTCATATCAAGGTGGAGCCGTACTTGAGAAAACTATTTTACGCATACTTACAATACACACTCAAATGATTTGCCACATTTCTTTTTGTTTTGTTACGATCACAAAACCATAAAATTATTTGTGGAAAATGTAATCTTCACATGTTGCCTTGTAAGCATATAAAGACAAGAAAGAAAATCCAAAATTCAAGAAAAAGAGAAATGGGGAGCATATCAAGTATTTTCCTCTTAGCCTGTTGGGTGCATTGTCTGAGAAAGCATTCCAAACATAGAGACACAGAGGAGAAGAAGATATCTTGACGGGTTCGGTGCTCTCTGTGAAAAACACAATCTATATAGAAAAAAGGAGGAGCGAATCCGGTATTTTCCTCGTAGAATGTTAGCTGGATTCTATAAATTTTAGTTTCAAAAAATGACAACATAAAGCCAAGGGCACCCGATTTTTTTTAGCGCCAACTTTTGCGAAACTACGGAGATCACGTTATAACAAAGCCGATTTTCGGAAAAAACTAAATGCTTTGCTTTTGTACTATACATCTGGTGGCCAAAGCATGCAAAAGCTTCAAATTCAGAATTCCTGACAGCTCTCGAGAGACCTAATAAAACAGGAGTTCTGTAGTTTATGGAAACAACATTGGCCGTTCATTATATAAAAGGAAGCAGTCAGAATGGTGTTCATGGTCGCATGACGCGGACGCTCGAGTTTTAGGCCACACGATAAATCCAAAAGGTAAGACAATAATCTCCGCCACGCAGTGTTTGTGTAGGGAATATATATCGTTGGGAAGCAACGTTTACATATATTCAGTGCCCCTTTTAAAATATTGGTGAGTTCCTCACAAGACACATGACAGCAAGATCGTTCAGACGATTACTTGGCAAATTTAATAGAGTATTTCGTTTGGTTTTTCTGCAGAAAGGCGTGAGACAAGAAGTCCATTATTAAAGCAACATCACTATTAATACACATGCGAGGACAAGATTAAAATCTACTTTAAAAATATTAATAAACTATCTACTAGGATTGTCTTCCTCGACCTATTTTATTTATAGAGATGCTTGCCAACCAAGATTTGTGTTAAGTACAGATTCTCGCAAAACTATATTGGTATAAACCATGGGATTCCTTTTTTTAATCAGAGAATACAGAACGCGAAATCCATTTTATTACCTAAAATCCATAACGCCCAACTTCGTATTCAATCCATTGTATCTTATTTACTCATTGAAATTGTGAGAGCTCATATTACGAGGTATTCCAGCTCAAAATATTGATATTTATATTCCATTGAATTAATTAAATTTGTGTATATTTATTTTATATCTAATATGTGTCGATAGCTATCCAATCTTTTCACGTGCACATTTTTTGAAGTTTAAAAACAAAATTATATTTTTTTCCATTTTATTGATAGATTTTAGAGTGGTTTTTCTTTATATGCACACTGTATAATTTTTCATTGTTTATAGAGTACATAATTTAAGTGTGTAAATCAAAAAATATTTGTTGAATTTTTAGAAAATTAAATAATAAAATTCTTTCAAAAATTTAAACCATAATTTTTTTATCAATTCCTTTATATGATATATACATAAATTTTTGTTTTAAACCATATATAATATATAAAGAGTTGACATATAAAATATTTTACATAACAAAAACAATTTATCTATATAGACTACATTGTCAGCAATAAAATGTTTATTATTAATCATATTAATATATTATAAGTATACATTAATATTAGTCAATCTTATATATATTAAAATATTTTATTTATGGCGCACATTGAAATATTTTATATTAAGAATATTTTTAATTGTTAGATATCAATTTTATATTAAGAATCAAATGAATTACGCAATTGCCTTGGTGATGCTATATCATGATCATGTCCAAGAATAACACTCAAATACACTGCGGAAATTGAACTAATGACTTAACATCTAGGAGTGTTTTAACAACACAACTAATCATCATCTATCCAAGAACCCATAACTGATCATCTTCTATCCAATAACCCAATGCCTCTTATTATTCTTATTGGATGTAATTGATATTTTTTATTTTATTTTTGAACTTTTGATTTATTTTTTTTGACAATTGAATATTGTATTATATACAATACTAAAAGTATTTTTTTCATATTTTTTTAGATATAAATATAAATTAAGTTGATAGGAAAATCAATACTTCATGTATCCAAAAAGTGGTGAACCCCTTATTATTCTTATTAGAATGTAATTGATATTTTTTTATTTTATTTTTTAACTTTCAATTATTTATTTTTTTGACATTAAATATTTTATTATATACACTATTAAAAATATTTTTTTTCATATTTTTATTCAAATATAAATGTATATAAAAATTGACAGAAAAATTAATACTTCATATAGATATATTTTATTTATAATAAAAAGTGAAACAATATCTTTAACCCATTGAATTGTAATAGTGTAACATCTCTCAAACTTTTACAAATAATATCATATTAATTTACTATTACGTCATATATTGCCATTTTTCTTTTAAAAGTAAGTAAAGCATTAGCTTCTACGTAGAAAATGATTTCCGAAACTTCTTTTTACTGATGTATAATCCCTTGCTCAATTATGTTCCGCTTAATTGTACTAGTGACATTAAATATGCTTTGCATTTGCTCCAGAAACATTTAGGTCTAACACCCACACATTTGTGAACAATGGTCAAACTATACATTGTTTTTACTCCTTTTTGCAGAAATTATGATTATAATATCGTGGAATAGTGTCCTCGCACCCTTTATCGTCATATAAGGAGTTTGAATATCTTTGGCATACTTATATGGCTTCACTTATATTTACGTTTATGAATCCATTTAAAATAGTGGTAATATTAATGTGTCACTGGTGGTATTCATGCTTGAGACTTCCACGTTGTGTGATTTAGTTACATGTATCTCTACCTTAATCAAATCATTTATGTTTGGTTGTATTATTCTCCGCCATCGTCATTTTAAGCCCATGCCACCATTGATTGAACACAACCTCGTGGAAACACATTCGACCATGGATGCTTGACGAGTCTCCCTTCACGTGTACACTTAAACGTATACAGGAGGTCCCGGGTGCAAGTTTTAACCCTAGCCAGTTGTCTTAATCAACAATGTGTATCAGACAGGAAGAGTTCATCATTGATTAGCTTTCCTGTGTAGTCAGGATAACTACCGACCATTTCTTGTGTTGCATTGTTTGCGTTTGTCACGTGACCGAGTCGAGAGCCGAGCTCTGCAACTCCTGTGTATCTGACTCTCTAGAAGATGTTCTTTCCTTATGATGTTCTTGTGAAAATGCTTGTTGTGACTCGGTTGTTCTACATTGGATGATTACAGAGGTTTAGTTTGGCTACGGACTGAGACCAACAACTAATAGCTGGTTCACATTTTGTCTTCAAATATCACATTTTCTTCTACTCCTTCTGGTTATTATTATGCGTTAATACCCCTGTACATAATTCTCATGTATTTGCCAATTATCAATAGGGGAGTATTCATGTGCAAATGAAACCCTAACACTTCTTTAAGGGTTTGGATATCGCGGTTCCCTAATTTGGGATTTCGACTAGACTTAGTCTTTACCAACACTAATTCCTTGTGGCTAAGTTTGCGTTGAAACCCTAACCCTAATTGTATGAAGAATGAATTTATTTACAATTATAGACGAATTTTGATCCTTTGTTTTTCGCTAGGAGAATATGCATAGACATTGAGCCATTTTTCTCAGGTAAATATGGACATTTGTTGCCATGCAAGTTCCCTTTTTTTTCTAATGCTTCTTTCGTTCACAGTTTAACTCAAGCTCCTGCTTTTCCATGCGGGTTTTAGTCTTCCATACTTTTGCTTAAGCGTTGGCTTTCTTTGCCGAGGTGATTCCTCACTTAGGCTTCCTTCACTTTAACAGTAACAGGTGCTCTTTTTTTTTAATTTTCCGTAGTGTTTCCAAAATCATGAGTATGTAGTCGTCCTACTCATGACCTCTCATGACATCCATGGACATTGCTTGCATTAAGATTTATTGAAATACCTCATGTCTTCCTTAGTTATATACTCTTTGGTGTTATTTAATTTGATGGTTATATTGTAGTTATTGGCATCACCCACTCTATGTAATTAAATTAAACATAATTTATAGAATTATTTTACTGTCATGTATATCTAGATGCATGGCCTAAGCTCCCTAAGCTCACTACATGAGCTTTACTTTAGCTTGTATCCTTTGTATACTTTTTATTTTTCTTTTAAGAGAATCGAGATTAGGATTTTTTCTTTTGAGACATCTAGTTTCCCAAAAGGGTTTTGTTAAATTATCATGTATAATGAGTTTGCAGCTTACATACATACCAGTTTAAACTTCTCATTTTCCATTTATGTAGAAAAATCATAATTGTGTAGTTTTTTTTTTTAATCTTGTAGTTGTTCATTATTTTCTGTAAGGTTTTCATACCCTCTTTACTATGGTTTTTCAATTGGGTTTTCCATTTTTGTGCTCTGAATATTCAAGATATAGCATTTATTGTCTAGTTTCAATGTGGTCGTATTCTTTTCTTAGCATGCATACTTTTTTAATATATTTCACCTTTCCTTAGTATATTCTTTTATGTAACTATATAGTTAATGATATAATTAATAAGACTAAAGACCTAGCATTTTCGTGTCCCCACCATAATACTACAATAATACTTCTCTTCCCTTATGTCCCAACCATAATACTACAATTATATGTGTTTATATGTTTATATGGATACAATTCTTTTATTCGACCCTCATGAAAATTTAATTTTAGTAATAGCAAAGAATTAACTTCGAAATACATTCTTTGAGTCTTACTTTATTCCCTATATCTATTATAAATTTTATCTCAGATAATGTCTGATATCTCTCTTTTCTTCATTCCCACACTCATAGGGAATACCAACGTGAAGTTCTAGTTAAAAATTACAACCGTCGTCTAGAATAGAGTAAGCCTTTCATTGTACCAGAAGTCCTCAAGTGAACTGTCAGAGAACAACATAGATATATGCACATACACACACACATAATTCATATCTATCTATAATTTTATAGATCGCTACGAGAATTTTTCACATTAAACACTAAACAAAATTTCTTTTGTTTATTTAAAAATTAATATTTCCATGAGCATCTCATGTCATTTATCTCTCATCACCATTTAGCTAATAGTTTTAACATAAAAGTCATAAAGTAATTTTTTTATAGTACTACAACTTCCCTCCCCTTAAAATTGAAAATTATCCTTGTTATTTTCAGGCTTCCATTTTCCTTGGAACAACATAAGAAAACCATCATTCATTTCATCTTTCATCTCCCAGCAAGTCTCTTTAGGCCCAAAGTGCTTCCACTGCGCATCAACCTAGGTGATCGCTTAATTCTACAGTGTAATTTATTTCCAATCTAAAATTTGTAGTGGCTTGACATGGAGCTCTACCTCCTATTCAACTCGTAAAACCTTCTTACCAAGTATATGAACAGGATCATGTATATGTTTTTTCAAAAGAGGCTCACAAAACACATTATGAACTCTAATATGCGTTGGCAGTGATAGCTAGTCACATTAGAGGAAATTTCATTATAAATGTGGTCTCCAAAGGAAAAATAATAAAATAATAGTGAAAATAATAAAATACGAGTTATGAATTTTGGAGGGAAAAAAAGAAAACTATCTTTGTAATTGTATTTTTTTACTTATCTCCTTATAGGTTTACTCAAATTTCAATTGTAAAGACTTGTTGGATGTGGAATTAATTCCTCATCCAACAAGTACACATTATGCATACTTTTGAGAAGACCCACATTCATAAATATTAAAGATACATTAAAAAAACATATTCGACACACTTTTTAATGTATCTTCAATTTTTATCAATGTGGGTCTTCTCAAAAGTATGCATAATGGGTACTCATTCGATGAAGACTTTAATTTTGTAGCTATCGAGTGTCTACACTTGAAATTTGAGTAAAACGATAAGGAGATAAGCCAAAAATACAATTAGAAAAGGTGGTTTTTCTTTTTTTCCTTCCAAAATATTTACATGTACCTCTTTTTAAATTTATTGAATTTAGACAGGTTTAAATATTATGACATGGAACTTACATAAAGAAATTATAGGTACATTTTGGCGGAAATTTTGTCTAATGTCCACTAGTGAAACTGGGGCTAGTATTTTATATGTCCCACAAAAATTAGGGGTTAGTTTTGAGCAACTCCCCAATTTTAAGGATCTTTTTATGTCATAATTTTACATAAACATGTTCACCCACTTGAATTTATTTATGTATTCTATCTAAATTTGTATAGAATTTTTGTTACTCTTTCGTTGCCTTTATATATTTGTTGATCTATTTCACCATTTGTTAGATTTCTTGTAATGGATTTCGCCCTAAAATAGGCCTAACTTCCAGTCTACTCCAACTTAAGGGAACATGACACTTCCTTACATATAAAACCTCGAAATGACTCATCTTAAGGGATCTTTAATAACTATTGTTATAGGAAAAAATTATGTACATAGTCCTCCCATTTTGTAGGTTGGGTCATTACATACATGTCTACTATGTATTTAAGGACTTGGTTAACCCTTTCTCTTTTCCTATCTATTTGTGTGTGTTATGCGGTGCTCAAACATAACTATGTACCCATCCATAACTTTTCCAGAAATTTGAGGTGAAACTTACACCTTTATCTAATATAACTATCTTTAAAAATTATGAAATCATTGAATTTTGGTTGTGGTTTTGAACCAACTAATGTGGTTCATCCCCAGGACAAAGGTTGACCAAAATTCAATGAAATCCATTAGTTGGTTCAAAATGTCAACCAAAATTCAATGATGTGATTAATCCGAAAGACAATCTCTTTATCAATATGAATCACAAAAGTTCTAGATCTAAAACTATGATTTATTTTTTATTTTTAATTACAATTTAGAAATTACTAATATTTATTTGATTATTCAATAATTATTTTAAAACTTAAAAAATGATTTGATTTTAAGAAAATTCATTTATAATGAGGTTTGAAATGGCAATAACAAAATTTGAAACTAATAGTTAACCTATATATTGAATAACCCATTTTATTTTATTAGGCCTGATAATATTTGTTTTAATTATATAAAAATAAAACACCCAAATAACCAATGTAGAGAAGTTGTGACAAAATAACGAAGAAAAGAAATAATGGAAAAAAAATATATTAAAAAATTTGAAAAATATAGGTTATTTTTATTTTAAATAATATAATATTAAATTCAATATAAAATAAACTCATAGTCTAATTTATAGATGAGATGATATTTTTCATTATTATTTTTCAGGTTAATTTTAATAAAAATATGAAGAATATTTTTAGAAACTTGAGTTTAAATTGTTTAATCTTCATAATTCAAGTTCCCCAACAGTTTTTCACAGCGTTGAATACATTTATTTATTCAAAACTGTATTTTAGACTACAAGAAATCTTGAAATTCATTTTCCAAATTTTCGTGAATTGAGGTGGAAAAAACAATTTTGTGTATAAATTAGACTACACCCAAAATAAATAGTTATATATGTGTATACGTTTACGAAATAATATTTGAAAAAATTATGCATATTTAGATGAATTGTTTTTTAAAAGACCACATTTGTAAATTTGTAAACTTATAATATTAAACCCATACCTTCATAACCATATCATTACCATATGCATAAAGATTGCAATATGGTATTAACCTTATTATGAGCATATATATACATTTAGTTCATTATCTGTGAACATAATACATATGTGTAAGGTTCAAAATATGATATGTGTTTTAACTAGACCCATTAAGCATCTTAACAAACCTCCAAAAGAATCAATTGAAGCATTGAGAAGGTTTATGGAATTACAACTAGGTTCCACTGCCATAGACAACTGAACACTTTGGAACCATTGATAATTCTTATTCTATCCAATGGTAGGAACTTTCTTATGAATGGTTGGTGTTTTGGCTAGGGTGTCTGTGTTTCCATTCTACTCCATTCGCTCGGCGTAGCTCCATGAAGACGAGCTTTGCAACTCAATGAAAGGGGTAAATTTTCACCATTAGCCAATTGTTTCACAGAAAAATTTCCGTTATTCACCGGGTTATGTTTAATCTCAACAAGCAGTTCTTTAATTATGTTTGTGATTCATCATTTTCTTTATAGGCTACTCAACAATATGGAGGGTTTCTCTCCTAAATCTTCTTCCAGCATATGGCTCGTGCTTTTTTCTACAGGTAAAGTATCTTTTTTCATTACACTGCCTCATTTCATGTAACCTTCATAACCCTCAGTTGTTTGATTAACTTCCTCACAATATTCTTGTGATTTATGGAGGTCCTAACCCTCAAGCGGGCATTTTCATGGATAGATTGTTAGTTTCTAGGTCCTTAGATTTCCTAGGAACCAAAACCCTTACTAATGGTAACCCTCATTCATACAAGAAATTCCTCATAACGCTATGCACATAATTGGTCAATTTTTTTGTCTAGTGCTCTATTGATTTTCTTTAGAGTCTTACCTTTGTTTTCTTGTAACTTGGAGGGCTGCATCTAAGTGGATTTCGAATTTCGGTTGCCACACCGATTCGATATCCTTACCACCATGTTCCTTTCATTTAAAACATATCCATTTGGCTTGTAGTGAATAGAAATGAGGGTTTTCAAGTTTTAGAGTTGCTGGTCAGAAACTGGAATGTCTTATACAATTGTTTTGTAAAAGCCTTTAAGGGTTTTGTATTTTCCTCTCTGGAAATGTTGCTTTATGTAAGATATTAAATATTTAAGTTTTCCTAAGTAACTAAGTTTTAAATGAATGTTATTTGTCTTATTCTCCTTAGTCGAGGTTGACTGTTGAACTAAATGTGGTTCTCTCAAAAACTGACCTCTCTGTTAAAAGACAATTTCCATTTTTGTTAAATATTTATACTTATGTTGTTTTATTTATTCGACTTCAATTGGTTTATATGGATGGATGTTCCATCGTGATGGAAATGTGAAATTATGGTTGGTTCATATTGATAACTTTATCACTATTTTATATTTCTGTTAATTTTCGTTCCAAGGAAAAGGCTAATGTTTCATATATTGTGTCGCTTCCTCGTAAATAACTTGGGCTTCTTGGAGAGTGTGTTGTTTTATGAAACTATTGGATTGTATCTAGTTTCAATAATTATGGTTCAGATAGAAATGGTAGGACAATTTCTACTTTTGGGTTTAACTTTCTTGTTAATAGATTCGAAGGGGACTACACCAGGTGGTTGTGGAAGCGGTAGCCTAGTCCTAACCCCTTCATTAATCCAATGTAACCTCTCTGCTTATAAAAATCAAAATGTTTCAAAATTTTAATGTATTGTTGGCGCATATATATACATTTCCTATAGGAATTCGTAACTGCATTTTTTAAAATTATGGTTAAGAATGTGTTTGGTTCTTCCCTATTGGAGTCCAATTTTCTAGTTGATTCCATCACATAATCTAAGGGGGAAAGGGAATATACCCTATGTAATAAAGAATTTAGGAATTCATGAAATACTCTTAGTTACAATATGTTGGTCTATATTTTCAAAAGACCCTTCTAAAATTTCACTCTATTATCGTAATTTAGTTTTGTAGTTGTACTTATAGCAGATTACACAATTTATCATACTCTCAAGCTACTCTTCAATCGAACATAAACACCTCGGTTTATACCCATTTTTACTAAATACAGTAACGAAATATATATTTATTTTCATTCATGAACTCATATATTTAAACTTAAACGAAGCTCGAATACTTATCTTTCTACATGTCAATCCATGAATTCAACTTAGGTGAGACCTTCTCCACCAAACCTTGAGAAGGGAAATCACATCCACTTCTCCCCCCAAGATCCACTCCAGGACAACAGGTAACAAATTTTTAATATTATCTCTCAATCTGGTAATAGACATCAAGACTACAGTCCAATCTAAAATACCATTGATTCTAATTTTCTATTGAGGTTATCCATCTGCCCAGGTCAAGCTCTGGATTTTCCCCTCTAATAGTGTATTGTTACTTTAGAAACATTCCTTCTCCTTTTTTTAGTTGAATACTGAACTCCTTTCTTTCCACTAAGATCTTTTTTTTATCTCTAGGAGAGAAAGGTGTACTTGTATTTAACTATTTCTAACTGCCTAGAGGTTGGAATTCATTTCCAATCTCCCTTCTTCAATTCTGAGATTTCATAATACAAAAAATAATATTATTTACTATTTAAATATTCATCTAACATGTCATTGGCCTTCCCTGAGTTCTATTTACTAAAATATTAAACAATATAAAGTAATTTGTAGCTGTTATCCCGGATGTGTTACATCTTCCTCCCCTAGGAAAAGCATTGTCCTCAATGTCTACTGTAGCCCAAGGAACAGAGTAGGATAAGCTTCTCTGAACATACTTTCATCTTCCCAACTAGCTTCCTATGGGCTAAAGTGCTTCCACTGCACTTTATCTTGGGTGATAACTCTCTTCCCTAACGTTGTTTCCCTCCAGTCAAGAATGTGCAAGGGTTTTGCGAAAAATTCCCTGTCTAGTTAGACCTGTCAAAAACATCATTATCACCATTAGTTATTCATTCTAGCTTGGATATAATATAATTCCAATTCATTCATACTTAATTGCACATCTTGCCAATTAATAATGTGCATGGGATCATACACATCTTTTATGGTGACACGTGAAACAAATTATGAAATTTTATGTGATGAGGAAGTGAAAGTTGATAAGCTATCGGTCCTATCGTTTCTAGGACTTGGAAAAGGCCACAGTAGTGGGGTGAAAATTTAGCACAACTACCCCACTGCAAGGTGCTTTTCTTGGGTTATATCTAGACATAAACATGATCTTTGACTTGGAATTCTTTGAAACTTCTCTTTTTATCTATGTAAACTTTTTTTTCTATGTTTCATCCGCTTTCAAGTTTCATCAAACTTTGTTTACTTCTTGTTCCATTTCTGCTAACATTTCAGGTCCTAGGATCATCTTGTCTTCTGGGTTATTCCAACGAAATGGAGTCCTTCACCTTCTTCCATACAACAATTCATAGGGGCTCATGTTTAATGATTCATGGTAGATGGTGTTATAAGCGAATTCAACCAAATGGAGATAGTCTTCCCATTTGGTTAGCTGGTGCATCACATACATTCATAACATATCTTCCAATACTTGATTGACTAGCTCTATTTTTCCATTCGTCTAGAGGTGATAAGTGGTAGTAAATTGGATCCGAGTACCTAGCCCTGTAAAAAGAGCTTCCCAGAATGTAGACATAAATTTCACATTTCTATCTAAAATTATTACTTTTGACATATCATGTAGTTAGAATATTTCCATCATAAAGATGTCTGTGATTTCCACCACCTTATAGGTAGATTTAACAGGAATAAAATGAGCGACTTTTCTCAACTTGTCCACCACCACCATGATTGAGTCATGTTGCTTCTAGGTTCTTGGAAGTTTAGTTATGAAGTCTAATGTAATCATTTCCCATTTCCACTCAGGTATAGGAAGTGTTTGTTTTGTCCAACAGGGTGTTGATGGTCATCTTTAACCTATTGACATTCTAAACACTTCCCTAAGTATGACATGATGTCCCTCCTCATTCCAGGACAAACATACCTTTTCTATATTTCAAAGAACATCTTTCGATAACCTGGGTGAGCATCATAATCACTATGGTGAAACTCATCTAACAACATTTTTTTGAAGCTTACCTGATTGGTTTCCCCTAATATTGCATTTTCTTAGTTTGTTGCCATACAAATTTATATTTAGGGTCCTTAAGGGCTTCTTCCTTGAGCTATTGTGTCACATCAAACTCTATGCAGTGACACCAAATTTGATACACATATTGAACCTTTCTATTTAAAGCATCAGCCACTCAATTTTCCTTGCCTTTAAGGTGTCTTATATCAAAGTCAAATTTTCTCAAGAATTCTATCCACCGAGATTGGCATGCATTTAAATTAGGCTGCTTAAAGAAATTAGTTAGACTGCTATGGTGTGTCAGAAGTAAGAATTTATTTCCCATCAAGTAATGGAGCCACACTTTCATTGCATGCACTACTGCAGTAAGTTCTATATCTTGAGTCGTATATCTCTACTCATGCTCTTTGAGCTTTCTTCATTCATAAGCCACCACTTTACCATCTTGCATCAAAAAACCCCCAACTCCTTGATGGCAGGCATCTGTACAAACAATATATTCCTTTTCTAGACTAGCTACTTTCATTATTGAAGTAGATGTTAACAAACATTTCAATTGTTTGAAATTGAGTTGATATTTTGTTGTCCACATAAAAAATCTTCCATTCTTCTTTAGAGATGTCAGGGGGTAAGAAATTTTAGAGAACCCCTCAATTAATCGATGATAATAACCCACTAAACCCATAAAGGATCAAATGTCTGCTACATTTTTAGGGGCAAGCCAATCTAGGATAGTCCTAATATTTTCAGGGTCAACAATAGTGCCTTCGAAAGATATCACATGCCCCAGCTATTGTATATGTTCTCTAAGAAAGTCACATTTTTTCAATTGGTCATAGAGTCAATTTTACCTTAAGGTTTATAGAACAATGATTACATGCTCCTTATGTTCTTCTATATTTTTCGAGTACATTAAAATATCATCAATTAAAATTCGAAAAAAATTTCCAAGTAGGGGTGGAAAATCTCATTCATTAAACTAATAAAGGTTGTCGGGGCGTTAGTCAACCCAAAAGGTAGCACAATAAACTCATAATGGCCATAATGTGTTCTGAACTTTGTTTTACAAACATCCTCATCTTTAATTTGAATTTGATGATACCCCAATCACAGATCGATTTTGGAGAATAAGGTGGCGCCTTTGACCTGATCAAACAAGTCATCTATTCGACGAAAATGATACTTATTCTTGATATTTAGCTTCTTTAATTGTCTATAGCCAATAAAAAGTCTTAGTGTTCCATCTTTCTTCATTACAAACAGTACGGGTGCTCCCCAAGTGGATACACTACTTCGGATGTGCCCTTTGTCGAGTAATTCCTATAGCTGCATTTTGAGTTTAGTCAACTCAGGAACACTCATATGGAATGGTGTTTTTGACACTAGGGGAGCTCTAGGGATAAGTTCTATGGTAAAATCAATTCCTCTTTTCGGAGGTACCTAGGTATATCTTCCTGAAAGAAATCTATAAACTCTTGGACAATAGGTATATCTTCTAAAGCTGACAATTTATTTTTTGAATTGGAATATCCAACATGCACCACATATATTTGACAACCTTTCTTGACACATTTCCTTAATTGGTTAGCAGTGATTAAATGCAACTCAATCCTTTTTTTAATACCCTGTATTTTCTCTCTGTTTCCTTCCTATGTGAGGAAACTGATGGTTTATTATCACAATTTACTAAGGACCAATGTCCTTCTAGAAAATACATCCCAATTAACAAATCATAAGAACCCAAAGGTATTATGTTTATGTTTACTTTTGTGGATTGACCTGCAATTTCTATGAGACAATTTTCTATCTTGGTTGTCACTTTATGTTTTACCCCTGTGGCTAATTTCACTAGCCACAAAGTTTTAAATTTCAAACTTCAAAATTACATTTTTCGATTGTTTTTTGACTAACATAATTAAGACTTGCTCCTATGTCAATCAAAATAAACACTGTCTGGTTAGTTATCTTACCTTCAAACTCCACAATAGCGGGTTGATATTCTACTTGATGATCATCCAAGGCAACATTAATCTTTGGTATGTTCCTGGCCACATATCCAACTGTGGAAGCTTCTTGAATAGTTCCTATAATTCGATTTCTAGTGTGGTTAGTATAGTTGTTGTAGTAGTGGGGTTCTCCACAACCCTAACATTGCAGGGGCGGTTCTGGTGGCTGTCCAATTTTTTTCCTATTATGAATTTCAACTATTGTGTCTTCATCCAGATTCCGATTTCACAGTTGATATTTTCCCAGGCCTCCTCCGCCAAATTTTCTGGGTGCATCTTTCATTCCACCTAATCTGTTGCCCTTAAAATTGCTTGAAAATCCTTTCTTCCCATTTTTGCCTGGTCAATTCTTATTATCTTCTCCTTTCTGTCGCATCGGATGGTAGCAGATATGATCCTTCCAAATAGTTTCTTCGATTGTTTCAAGATTTTCAAACTCTACTTATTCCTTCATATGAGTAGGAAAACTTCTTGGCATGTATTGTACTTTCTCTTTCTCCTCTCACTGGTACAAAACGTAGTGCAACAATGATGTAAATTTCTCTATAAATTCATCCATGGATTGCTTTCCTAACCTCAAGTCATGGAATTTCTTTGCCTTGTCATCATAGAACCTTTCTGTCAAGTGTTTATCCTTAAAATACTTCTAGAAGGTATCCTAAGTTAGACCCTGCTCATCCACTTTTCAAAATTTTTTAATCTCTTCCCACCAAAGGGTGGGTTTACCTCGTAATTGATAAACAGGTAGCCAGACCCTTAAATTATCATTGTATTCATATATCTAAAAATACTAGTTCATATTAATCAACTATGTTTCTAGTGCCTCTTCTTCTTCTCTATCGAATAATGGAGGTTTTATTTTTTTTAATTCTCCCTGTAACTTAATTCTTAGCTTCTTAGCCCTTGTACCTATGGAAGCATTCCATGATTCTTCCTCATCATTATTCATTCAAGTTTACTCTGTTCCCAAAGGACCTCTCTATTTCTACCTTATCTCTTCTTTGTTTCTGTTGTCTGTAGTAGGTTCTAGATCCCTCTGATTCTGTCAATCTGAAGGGCTTTTCAGTATTCTTCCCTTCTCTAACCTCAGTCTCTCATTGCTGACATGCAAGTATCGTCATTTCTGGTCATAATTGTTGAAAGGTCTCTAGCAACATAACATTCTCATTTGTCGTATTTTCCCCCAACTGGACCCACATTTCTAGGTTATATTGGGTAGTTCCTTGTCCTCTTCTCATACTGTTAATTTGCTCCTCTCTATGCATTTAAACATTTGGTTATTGACAACTTTCTTGCCCAAGGCCACAAAACTAGAACCTGTGGCTTTGGTACCACTTGTAACATGTAAAGGCATATAAAAAATTATTTTTATTTCTCTATTCTACACTTATAATATTAAACCCGTACCTTCATTACCATATCGTTATCATATGCATAAAGATTTTAATATGGTATCAACCATATTATTATCATATATATATGCTAACTTCATTATTGGTGAAGATAATACATATGTGTAAGGTTCACAATATGGTATGTGCTTTAATTAGACTCATTAAGCGCCTTAACAAACCTCCAAAAGAATTGATCGAAGCATTGAGAAGGTTTATAGGATTACAACTATGTTCCACTACCCCAGACAATTGGATGTTGTGGAACCGTTGATGATTTTGATTCTGATCCAATGGCAGAAACTTGCTTTTGAATGGTTAGGGTTCTAACTAGGGTGTCTGCATTTCCATTCTGCTCCATTCACTCGACACAACTCCATTAATGATCCAAATTGGATCCATAGAAGACTGCCAAAGAATCATGACTGTATCAGGTCGAACAAATCTCTAAAGAATTCCAAAATAGTGATCAAAAACACCCTGAACCAGTGGCAATGGAATCCAATATAGAATGACAAGGACCTCGGTCGAAGCGCACTGACCGAGGCCCACTGGGACTGCATGAGAGGCCGAATTAGCCCCTGGGAGCCCCAGATCAGGAAACGGAGGTGATTTTTGATGCGCAATTAGCACCATCACTGGGCGAATAGGGCCATAATGGGAAAGCCCAAGTACTCGTTCACGTGGGGGAACCGGAGGACCGCAGGTGGAAAATGAAAAGGTGCAGAATGTATGAAGGTGGGACTCGTGCTCTGGAAACCGACGGTTTTGATCAGGGCACCCTTAAACGGTAAGAGGTTTTGGATGAAAGTAGAGTGATTCCATACAACGATCGATGTGTGGCAAGTGGAGGTGAGAGAAAACCACCGTTGAGAGCGTGCTATCGGTCGAGCAAGTCAACCGCGTGAAACATGCATATGGCATCAGATCTGGAGGACCCAGATCAGATGGCTGAGATCACGCCTAATAGAGGAAGCAGAATCAATAGGGAATTAGGCCACGTTTTAAAGGGATTTGAAATCCATTTGACTACCATGGTGGAGGAAAGACTCATCCATGATGTAACTAAAGAAATGAGCCAACGAAGCATGCTGGCACCATTTAGAGGAGGACATGTGGCTACTTCCTGAGCACTGATGATGACGCCGAATAGGGAACTCCAAGCGCAGCTGCAGAAGGTGAATCGACAAAGGCGGAAGAGGAATCGAACAATATTGGAACAAACAAACTTCAAAGCCATGAACAAAGATAGAATACACAGTCAGATAATCAGTCATTGAGAGGGACAGAGAACCCGAGAGAGACAGGGAAAGGAACCAGAATCCTGAGAGGAGGACGGAACATAGAGAACACTAAAGCAGAGTAGAGGAGACAGAGGGTCGAGCTAATCAGCAACAACATCGAGCACCAGAGAGCTTGAAGATTCAAGTCATCCCATAGAGGAACATATCTAGACTACGCATCACATTTGGCTCTTTCCACTGTAGACCAGAAGGTCACAGAGCTGGTAGGAAGAAGAAGAGTCTGTGTACTCTAGTGGCTTGGGCAATCCAGGGACCACCCTGCCATGTAAAACCTGCTTTAGGAGAACTCACATTGAGTCCCTGTATTGTAATTTCTCTGCTCAAAGGCACAATAAAACAAGGCCACCACTGAAAGCTGGATCGGAGATGTAGCCCTGGAGAATAGGGTGAACTCATTATTAAAATTGCTTGTGTCTTTGTGTTTGCTTACTACATTTCTCTGATTTCTTTCCATTTTATTATCTGTGTATTGGTAATCTGATCGATCTGTTGCTTCAATAACACAGAACACACACCAACACATGAGTTTGTAATACCTTAGTTTAATAAATATTTAACTGATGTCCCTCATAGGGAGAATATTAGATTAAGTGGTATCAAAGCCCTAGGCTATAAGGTTAGACAAGCTTGTGTTGGTTTAGCTGTGAATGCTCACAAGATTGAAGCTCTAATTAGGAGAAGGAGAGTTAGTGGAAACTAATCCTGAAATTGGGAGAGTCTATTCTCGAAAGACAATGTCAGAAGAAGGTTTTGTATGGCCAGACCCTCAATTCATAGAGAGTTTCCTAGCTATAAAGTCTATGGTTGAAGAAATGTAGAGAGAATTTAGAAAGCATAAGATTGAAGACTCATCAGGATCTAAGCAAGAGAAAGAGGAAGATGAGTCTCACTTCCATGACAACTCCAAAGGAAAGGGGAAAGAGGAAAACTTTCTCACACCTCCTAATAGCCATGTGCATAATAAGAAAGCATATTTGATTAAGTTAGATGTTAAATTTGATTTGCCTATATATGATGGAGAGATAAATGCTGAAAAGTTGAACAATTGGATTAGACAAATTGATGTGTATTATAGGGTACAAAACATAAACTCAGATAAGAGTAAGATTCAGTTGGCAAGCCTACACCTAGGAGGCATCGCCTTAGCTTGGTGTGAAGGCAAAACCCAAGCTGATATAAAACGACATGGTAAGACCATCTCTGTCTGGAGTGACTTTGTTTCTGCAATCAAAAAGCAGTTCTATTCATTGGCCTACATGTAACAAGCCATGATGAGTTGGAAAACTCTTTGGTAGTTGAAAGGGAAAAGTGTGCAAGGGTATACTCAAGAGTTCAGAAAGAGAGCATTGATGTTGGGTATCTCATTAGACTCACTAGAGACTCTTTTGAAGTACATTAGTGGTCTACACAGCTACATGAGGCATACCATCCTCATGTTTAATCCCACTAGTATAGATGAAGTATTTGTACAAGCTACTCATCTATAAGCTAGAGGAAAGAATGGAAATCCAAAATTTTTGGGATGATCCCAACCCACTGTAAACAAAAGCAAGGAGAAAAGAAAGCAAAAGTGGGAAGCAAGGAGGGCTAACATTGCACAGAAATCTAAAGCTTCATGCACTCACTGTAAAAAGGAGGGGCATGATGATGAGCATTGTTGGATTCTCCATCCAGAGCTGAGACCTAAGAAGTCTAAGGGCAAGAAGAAGAAGATAGCTACAACTATTTAGAAAGATTTGGGGTCAGACTTAGGAGATGAAACAACTATAGTAGCCACAAGTATAAAAGGTAAGAATTCTAAAGCATCTACTAGTGATTCTGCTCAATCTGTTATTGATGAAGAAAATGAGAGAAAAAGACATGAGCTTTTCCATATTCGAGTTATTTCCAAAAATCAAAAGGTTGATACTTTGTTTGATAGTGGCTCACAAGTAAATTTGATTTCTAAAGCAATTGTAAAGAAATTGGGATTAGCAACTACACCTCACAAGAAGCCATACCCATTAGGATGGTTGAATGATAAAGCACAACTACAAGTGACTAGACAATGCAAACTCAAGTTTTCTTTTGGGTCAGCATTTGTAGATGAGGTTGAGTTAGAAATAATTCCTTTGGATATATGTGGAATTCTTTTAGGAAGCCCTTACTTGTATGATAGAAAGGCTATTTTCTATAGAGTTGAGAACAAGTATCTACTTGTTAAAGATCGAATCAAATACTTTGTAAGAGCTCATAAGCCTAAGAATAATTATACTCTCATAAACTCAGGACAGATGAAAAGAATGATTAATTGATGCAAACAATTCCTACTGATGGTTGTAAAGGAAAAGAAACCTGATAAAACTAATGTATTTGAGGGCTGTAATGTTGAACATCAAGCTGATATAGAAAAGGTTGTTTCAGAGTATGATGTCTTATTTCAAGAACCTAAAAGTATGCCACCCAAAAAGGGAATATTACGTCATATTATTTTGCAACAAGATGTTCCTTTGCCTAACATTGGGACGTACAGGTTGTTTGCTTTGGAGAATGTTGAAATCAAGAAGTAGGTGCAGGAGTTGCTCGAGAAGGGCTTCATCAGGCCTAGCACATGACCATGTGCGTCACCAATCATTTTTGTGAGAAAGAAAGATGGTTCTTAGAGAATGTGAATTGATCAGGGTGCACTGAATAAGATAACAATCAAAAATCATTATCCCCTTCCTCGCATAGATGATCTTTTAGATCAATTAAAAGAAGTTGTTTATTTAACCAAGCTAGATTTGCACAGTGGATACCATCAGGTCAAATTGCAAAGCAAGATGCATGGAAGACTGCTTTCAAAACAAAGCAGGGATTGTATGAATGGCTGGTTATGCCTTTTGGCTTAACTAATGCTCCTGCTACTTTCATGAGATTAATGAATGATGTACTCAGACATTTTCTTGATGATTTTGTTATTGTGTATCTGGATGACATTCTGATTTTTAGTAAAACATGGGAAGAACATTTAAAGCATGTTAAGCAAACATTAGATGTTTTGAAAAGAGAAAAACTTTATGTTAAACTCTCAAAATGTGAATTTGGCAAAACATCTCTAAACTACTTGGGTCATATAGTAGGGGGAGGTGAATTGAAAATAGATCCCTCTAAAGTGGCAGTCATTGTGAATTGGCCTAAACCCAGGTCTGCTACAGAAGTGAGAAGCTTCTTAGGAGTAGCACAATATTGGAGGAAGTTTATTTCTAACTTCTCCTCGATTGCAGCTTCCTTACATGCTTTAACATGATTGAATAAGTCATTTCAGTGGGGAGGCAAACATCAGAAAGCCTTCAACACCTTGAAACAGAAAATAAGTACAGCATCTGTACTAGCACCACTAGATTTACAAAGACCATTTGAGATCCAAACTGATGCTAGTGACTATGCCATGGGAGCAGTGTTGACACAGCATGGTAAACCCATATTCTATCATTCTGAGACTTTTAATCCTGCAACAGTTAACTATCCTACATATGATAAAGAGTTGTATGCATTAGCTCAGAGTGTGAAAAAGTGGAAACATTATTTAATGGGCAAGGAGACAGTAATACATACTGATCATCAGCCACTTCAATATCTACACTCCCAAACTAAATTTCAGGAATCAAGACATTACAGATGGATGGGTTTTCTACAATAGTTTCATTTAGTCATCAGATATAAAAACGGCATACATAACAAGGCTGCAGACATGTTATCTAGACCCATTATAAATGAATCTACCATAATTAAGCATAATTTTGTGCTACATGAAGCTACATAGAACAATATGCTCAGGATATGGACTTTAAAGACATATATGCAACTTTGAGTCAAGGCAAAAGAGTAGAAGAATTGGAATATCATGTGAAGGATCGAATCTTATATCATTGTGGTAAACTCTGCATTCCACAAACCAAGAGAGTAAAGATAATTAGGGAAGCACACACTTCTCTGATGTCAAGTCACTTTGGGGTAAGTAAAATAGTTGCACAACTGCAAAGATTCTGCTATTGGTCGAAAATGAATGAGATAGTTTCTAGATATGTAAAAGGGTGTGTCGTGTGTGCTAAAAGCAATCCCAACAATAGAAAACTAGGCTTCTACACTCCCTTACCAGTACCTTCACACCCTTGGGAAAGTGTTTCCATGGATTTTGTTGGAGGACTGCCTAAATCTAGGAAAGGTCATGATTATCTATATGTCATTGTGGATAGGTTCAAAAAAATGTGTATTTTGATACCTTGTAATAGGCATATTACAGCTGAACAAACAGAAAAATTGTTCTTTTAACATGTATGGGTTCATTTTGGATTACCCATTTCCATTGTATCTGATTGAGACACCCGATTCGTGGGGAAGTTTTGGTCGAGTCTATGGGAACTAATGGACACCAAACTGAAGAAAAGCACAACTTTTCATCCACAAATAGATGGCCAGACATAAGTAGTAAATAGGAAAGTGATCCAGTTACTGAGAGGATATTGCAGTAAACATCCTAAGCTTTGGGATGAACACTTGTGTTATGTACAACATGCTTACAACAGAGCAAAACATTCTTCTACACAGAGATCTCCTTTTGAGACCTACTTTAGTTTCACACCAAAGTCTCCTTTGGATTTTGTCTTTGATAAAGATACCATGGTTGATGGACAAAGTGATGTGGACAAAGAAACTAGGTTCATTGAACAGATCCAGGAGATCCGCCAGGCAGTACAAGAACATCTAGAAAAGAGCTAGGCCAAGTATAAGGCTAGGCATGACAAGCATCGGATGGAGCATAGTTTTCAAGTTGGTGACCAAGTCTAGCTGTATATCAGCAAGGAAAAGATGCAAGGTGAAGGTAAAAAGCTAAATCCTATCAGGTATGGACCCTTTAGGATACTTGAGAAGATTGGTGAAAATGCTTTTCGCCTTTATTTACCAACTTACATGCACATCTACTCAGTCGTAAATGCAGATTGCCTGAGATTTTTTGAACCTTCAATGATTGAGGACCCTGAAGAGCAAAGTCAATTGCCTTCTATTGATGACCTGCTACCTGAGTATCTTAATAAGTTGCAGGAAGACATAGTGCTGGATAGGAAGGTAAGAACGATGTGTAGGGGAGTTGTTGAGTACCTCAAGATTGGGCTCAAAGGTTCAAAGCCAAGCAGTACAAAGTGGATTGAGATTAGAAAAGTGAGAAAACAGTACCCTCACTTAGTCGATGCTTAAAAACCAACTTTTGGTGGTCCAAAACCTTTTTTTAATGGGAAGGCTGTGATCCAAATTGGATCCATAGAAGACTGTCAAAGAATCATGACTGTATCAGGTCGAACAAATCTCTAAAGAATTCCGAAACAGCGATCAAAAACACCCTGAACTAGTGGCAATGGAATCCAATGTAGAACGACGAGGACCTTCATCGAAGCACGTTGATCGTGGCCCATGGAGACTGTGCGGGAGGCCGAATTAGCCCCTAGGAGCCTCAAATCGGGAAACGGAGGTGATTTTTGATGCGTGATTAGCACCACCGCTGGGTGAACAGGGCCATAATGGGAAAGCCCGAGCACTCGATCACGTGGGGAACCAAAGAACCATTTGCGGGAAACGAAAAAGCGTTGAACGTACAAAGACAAGACCTGCACTCTGGAAATTGATGATTTTGATCAGGGCACCCTTAGACGGTAAGAGGATTTCGATGAAGGTGGAGCAATTCCATACAACGATCGACGCATGGCAAGTAGAGGTGAGAGAAAACCCCCGTTGATCATGCACTATCGGTCGAGCAAGTCAACCACGCGAAACGTGCATATGGCATCAGATATAGAGGGCCTAGATTAGATGGCTAAGATCACGCTAGATGGAGGAAGTGGAATTGACAAGAAATTAAGCCACATTTTAAAGGGATTCGAAATTTGTTTGACCGCCATGATGGAGGAAAGACTCATCCATGACATAACTGAAGAAACGAGCCGACAAAGCATGCTAGCACCATTTAGAGGACGACATGTGGCTACTCCCTGAGCACTGATGATGATGCCAAATAGGGAACTCCAAGTGTAGCTGTAGAAGGTGAATCGACAGAGGTAGAAGAGAAACCGAATAGTCTTGGAACGGACAGAATTCAAAGCCATGAACATAGATAGAATACATAGTCAGATAATCAGTCACTGAGAGGGACAGAGAACCCAAGAGAGACAGAGAAAGGAACTAGAGTCCCGAGAGGAGGATGGAACATAGAACAATAAAGCAAAGCAGAGGAGATAGAGGGCCGAGCTGATCAGCAGCAGCATCGAGCACCAAAGAGCTTGAAGATTCAAGCCATCCAATAGAGGAATCTGTCTAGACTAAGCATCACATTTGCCTCTTTGCACTGTAGATCAGAAGGTCATAGAGCTGGTAGGAAGAAGAAGAGTCTGTGTACTCCAGTAGCTTGGGGAATCTAAGGACCCCCTGCCAAGTAAAACCTGCTTTAGGAGAACTCACATTGAGTCCCTGTATTGTAATTTCCTTGCTCAAAGGCACAATAAAACGAGGCCACCACTGAAAGCTGGACCGGAGATGCAGCCCTGGAGAATAAGGTGAACTCCTTATTAAAATTGCTTGTATCTTTGTGTTTTCTTACTCAATTTCTCTGCTATCTTTCCATTTTATTATCTGTGTATTGGCAATCTCATCGATCCATTGCTTCAATAACACAGAACACTCACCATCACATGAGTCTATAATACCTCAGTCTAATAAATCTTTAATTGATGTCACTCATAGGGTGAATATCAGATCAATGAGAACGAGCTCTGCAACTCAATGCAAGGGGTAAATTTTCACCGTTAGCCAATTGTTTCACGGAAAAATCTGGGTTATTCACTGAGCTATGTTGAATCTCAACTACCAGTTCTTTAATTATATCTATGATTCATCATTTTATTTGCAGGATACTCTTTCATATGGAGATTTTCTCTCCTAAATCTTCTTCCAGCACACGCCTCATGATTTCTGCTACAAATAAAGGTATTTTTGGTCATTACACTGTCTCATTTCATGTAACCCTCATAACCCTAAGTTGTTCGATTAACTTCCTCACAATTTTCATTTCATTTATGGAGGTTCTCACCCTCAAGGAACCATTTTGATCGAAAAAGTATTGGGTTCTAGGTCCTTAGATTTTCGGGGAACCAAAACCCTTGCTGAAGGTAACCCTTGTTCATATAGGAAATTCCTCATAATTCTATGCACATAATTGGTGGGTTTTTTTGTCCAGTGCTCTCTTGGTTTTCTTTAGAGTCTTACCTTTGTTTTCTTGTAACTTGTAGGCTTACATATAAGTGGGTTTCAAATCGCAGCTTCCACATCACTTTGATATCCTTACCACCCGGTGCCTTTTGTTTAAAACATAGCCATTTGGCTTGTAGTGAATAGAAATCAGGGTTTTTTAGTTTTAGAGTCCTGAGTTAGAAACAGGAATATCTCAAACTATTTTATTCTAAAACCCTTCAATTGTTTCATATTTTCTAGTCCATAAATGTTTCTTTCTGTAACTTATTAAATATTTCAATTTTCCTAAGAAATTGAGTTTTCGATGAATGTTATTTGGCTTATCCTCCTTAGTCATGGTCAATTGTTGATTAAATTCCGTGCTCTCAGTAGCTAAGTTCTAGGTTAAAAGGAAATTTCCATTTTTGTTAAATATTTACACTTATGTTGTTTTATTTATTTTATTGAAACTGGTTTATATGGATGCATTTTACCTCATGATGGAAATGTGAAATTTTGGTTGGTTTCTATTTATAACTCTGTCATTGTTTTATATCTCTGTCTAGTTTTGTTCGAAGGAAAAGGCCACTGTTTCATTATATTGTTTTGCTTCCTCATAAATAACGTAGGCTTCTTGTAGAGTGTGTTCTTTTATGAAATTATTGGACTATATCTAGTTTCAATAGATATGCTTCAGATAGAAATGGTAGGTCAATGTCTACTTTTGGGTTTGATTTTCTTGTTAATAGATTCCTAGGGGACTGGACTGGGAGGTTGTGGAAGTGGCAATGTGGTATTAACCCCTTTGTTAACCCAATGTAAACTCTCTACTTATACAAATCAAAATGGTTCCAAATTTTAATGTAATTCTAGTACATATATATACATTTCCCATAGGAGGTCGTAACTACATTTTTTTAATTTATGGTTAAGCATGAATTTGCTCCTTCACTATTGGAATATAATTTCCTAGTTGCTTCCATCACTTAATCTAAAGGAATAAGGGAATATACCCTATGAAATAAATAATTTAGTATTTCATGTAATACTCTCAGTTACAATCTACTGGTCTATCTTTTCAAAAGGCTCTTCTAAAAATTCATTATGCTATCATAATTCATTTTTGCAGTTGTATTTACAATAGATTGCACAATTTATTATACTCTCAAGCTAATTTGTTTAGTAGAACATAAAAACTTGGGTTTATACCTATTTTACCAAATAGAGTAACCAAATATATATCCATTTTAATGCATGAAGTCATAGCTTAGACTGAATTGAAGCTGGAATACTTATATGTCTATGTCAATCCACGAATTCAACCAAGGTGAGACCTTCTCCACCCAACCTGGAGAAGGGAAATCACGTCCACTTCTCCCCCTGCGCTTTGCTATAGGACAACAAGTAAATTTTTTTTTAGTATTATCTCTCGAATATGGTAATAGACATCACTACAACAAAACACGCAATTTGTGCCAAATTTAGCACTAGATTTTAGTTCATTTTCTTCTCAATTGGGATGAGTAGCCGAGTGCTAAATATGGCTCTATTTTACAATTTTTAAAGCATCCTTTTTTGCGCCAAATTTTCCGTCTTTTTTTGCACCAAATTTTTCATCATTTTTTTCCATCATATTTTGCACCAAGTTTTGGATTTGGTTTTACAACAGATTTTGCTTCTAGTTTTGTGCCATTTTTTGCATCTATTTTTGCATCATTTTTTTCTTATTGTTTTGTGCCATTCGTTGCCTCTCATTTTGCATTGTAATTTTCATCTAGGTTTACACCATATTTTGCATTTGATTTAGTGCCTTCTTCTGCATCTAGTTTGTGCCATTTTTTGCATCTAGTCTTATGCCATGTTTTTCTTCTAATTTTGTAGTTATTTTTACATCTATTTTCGTGCCAGTTTTTCTGCCTTTTTTTACACCATTTTTTGCATCCAATTTTTCACCATATGTTGAATCTAATTTAGTGCCAAATTTTGCATGCATTTTTGCACCATTTTTTGCATCCATTTTTGCGTTTTATTTGTCTCCATTTTTTGCATCCTATTTTGCACCATATTTTGCATCATTTGTTGCATCCAATTTAGCATCATTTTTAACACCATTTCTTGCATCCAATTTTGCATCCTTTTGAGCATGTAAATTTGCATCCTATTTTGAACCGTGTGTTGCATCCAAATTTTCATCCCATTTTGTGTCTAATGTTACGTTCAATTTTGAGCCCTTTTTTTCTTCTACTTTTGCATTTTTTTTTGCACCAAGTTTTGAATCTTTTGTTGCATCTCATTTTTCATCCAATGTTGCATCTCAATTTGCATCCAAATTTGAGCCATTCTTTTGCCCATTTTTCTACATTTTTCTCTAATTTTGTACCATTTTTTATGTCCAATATTGCATCGTTTTTGGTGTCTAATTTTGCATCCTTTTTGGCATCCAAATTTACATCCTTTTTTCTAGCACATTTTGTGTCCATATTTGGATCTCATTTTTCACCTAGATTTTAGTTTGAATTTTCATCTAGTTATGCATCATTTTTTGCATCCTTGGTTTCACCCTTTTTTAATCCCATTTTGTATGTTGTTTGGTGTCTTTTCTTACAACCCTTTTGCATCCAAATTTGCATCCTAATTTTACACCATTCTTTGCATCCTAATTTTACACCATTCTTTGAATCCTCATTTTGGTGTCCATTCTTTCATCTTTGTTTGTATCCAATTTGGTATCCTTTTGTATGTCCTATTTTGTTCCCTTCTTTACATCTAGTGATGCACCATTTTCTAACTCTATTTTAAAACCCTTTTTGTGTCATTGTTTGGATCTTGTTTTGATGGCTAGTTTAAAATCCAATTCTACTCCCAATTTTTCTTCCACAGTTGCATCCACTTTTGGCTTATTGTTTGGAGTTTTACTTTTATTCCCATTTATGACCCCCTTTATGGGTTCATTTTACTAATTTCAATTACATAGTGAAATATATTATAGTTTCTAAATATCATTTATTTGTAGGATTTAATGCACAGTTAGATGAACATAAAACCTTGTCAATTTATCCTTGAAAGCTAGGAGAAACCGATTAACAGGAAGGTTGTCCTAAGGCTCATGATTCTTAATAGATCAAGTTGTAGAGTATAGATTAAGAAAAAGAGAAGGAATCTAGGTGAATCCTTGCATGCAAGTCTTTTTTGTGTTTTTAGTGTAGCTGGGAAGCACTCCTAGCTAGCTCCAAAGCTTGGTCCTACACATAAGAGAGAGAACAAAGAAACCTTCATAGCATAATATATTGATAAGTGAAACTATCAGAAACATATAAATATTACTGAATAAATAAATAGAAACCAAAATCCGATACATTCATTAGTTAAATATAATAAGTAAAGAATGAATAGCAACATATGGAAGGATGAACAACTGGTCTATATTAATAAAGGAGTTAGAGGAAAGTTACAACAATCAGATGCAGTTGTAGCAACACCTCCCCCAACCCCTAGCTCTAAAACTCTCCCTCTCAAGATAGGTCTCAGTAGCGTGACAATACAAGAATTCCCATCCTTTTCTCAATGGCCAAGCCTCCAATATCTAGGAAAGTGAAGGCTATGAAGATTTCCAAAATTCCTCATTAGTTCAATTTGGGAAAAATCTTTTGGGTGAATAATGTGTCCTCATAAAAAAATGGCCTTTTCCAGTTTTTAGATGCTTTTGTGCTTAGGAAAAATCTTCCCAATTTTTTATGGCTCTTTCATGATTTTGTATGCTTTTCTTTTCTACAAAAAAGCTAAAGATGAGGATAAATAGATCACATTCCACCATATGAGTTTCTGAAAGTGAACAAGAGTGTCAAAGTCTAGTTAACGTGAGGTTTTATCCTCGTGAGTGGGTGATAATTTTGGTAACAAAAGTTAGATGAAGGAGACAACTTGTTATAGACTAGGATAACATGGTCCTCATGGTACATAACTTGTATTATAGTATTATATAGTCTAGGAGAAATGGGTATTTCAATCGAAAACATAGTATTCTCCTCCATGGTGATGAGGAAGTATTTTCATGTATAACACATTTAAGAAGATATCACAATTCAAATTGATAACTTAATATCTATAAACAAATTTAAAGGTAATTGAAAACATTCATAAAAAACATAGCAGTATCCTCATATATAATAATTCTCCATCAAAAAATCATTGACAATTTTCAATATACATATATGACTACTAAATCAACACTTATCACAGATATAGTTATTCCAAGGTAAATTCACAATATTACATCGAAAAATAGTAATATCTTCATACATAATGATTCTCCATCAAAAAACATTGACAATTTTCAACACATATATAAAGTAACAAGGTAGTAGTAATAATATCCTTATTATCTTTAATCAAATCAACTAAGATTCAAATGTCAGATCAAAATATTTTGTTAACCCCATTATTCTAAGGTAAATTCACAACATCCATCAAAAGATAGTAATATCATCATACATAATAATTATGCATCATAATAATGTTGATAATTTTTAATATATACATAAAATAACAAGATAAAAATGATAATATCGTCATCATATTTAATTCAATAAACTAAAATTCAATGTATGATTACCAAATAAAAATGTTTCATAGATATCATCATTCTAAGGTAAATTCACAACATCCATACAAAATAGGAATCTCATCATACACAATAATTCTTCATAAAAAAATGTGAACAATTTTCAACACATTCATAAGGTAACAAGATAGTACCGATAGTATCATCATGATTATTCGAAACAACTAAAATTCCAATGTATGATTACCATATTAAGACATGCCATCTAAATATAAAAAATAACGCATGGCTAGCTAACACCACAAAAATCATAATCAAGATCATCATCCTGACCATCCTAATAATATCATCCACATAATCATCACCAACACCATCACCATCCCCATCATCATTGTCTCTAATATATGATGTAATCTAAACATAGTCCGTATCACCATCTTCATGGTCATCACATATAGCGTTCTAGAAAAAATAAATATTACATGTTAGTACTAATTTTGTAGCACAATGCATATTTTTATTACAAAACTAACCGTAAAATGAGGTAGGACATAATAACATTTAATAGTACTAGAAAATAAAATGAAAATATGGTTTAATATATATTGGAGATCCAACTATCCAAGCCATAGTAAGCAAGCAAGAGGAGTCGACAGCTAGGGATTCAGGAAGCCTTACCATGACACTACCAAACCTGCAACAGAAGAATAAATGAGAGGCCAAACCTAGTGGTTGATGGTGGTTGAGCAAAGGATGAGTGGCATGATGTAGGGGGGAGGGGAGAGATCCCCTCCTATAGAAACATAGTAGTAGGATAATCAAGCCAGTATGGTGCAACAGGTGGGAATGGGGTAAAAGCTAAAGGGATACCAGTTTTGGGAGCCAAATGGTAGGCAGGACTGGGTGGGAGATGTCTGCCAAGGGCTACCAGAAAACCAACATTCGTTATCCCCAACAAAAAAATGGAAGATTATAGAAGTTACATGAAGGACCATGCACTCATCTGCAAATTCATAGGGGCATAACCAAGGCATAACCAATAGAGAAAGAACTGATAAAGTGGATTCAACACTAATGGTAGTCAAAAGGGAACATGGATCTCAAGATGGGAGCAAATTGGTTTTTCACAATGATCTTCTCAAACCTGGAAGATAAAGAAAGGATATTCGAATATGGTCCATATTTCTTCAACAATGTTGGCCTCTTCATTAGACACTGGGAATAATGCTACAAACCGAACCATGATAAACTCCTGGCAGCCCCAATATGGGTTTGGCTCTTCGGCCTCCCAATGGAATTTTGGGACCCAAAGATATTAGAAGGCATTGGAAACTCTATCAACACTTTTGTAAAGGTCACAGACATGACAAGAAAAGGGCAATACACCTCCTATGCCCAAATCTATGTTTACATGAATATATCGAAACCACTTCCAGACTACATTGAGCTAGAGTATCATGATGAGGTATGGCTGCAACCCATAGAATATGAGCACATACCATTCCGTTGTCACAGATGCCATGAATACGACCACATATTTCGATCTTTCCCCCTAAAGCAACCAGGATACCATTCGGCAAAGGAAAAGGAAGCCGATCATAAGGCACAAGCAGAAGGAGATGGGTACAAGGAAGTGCAAAGAAAAAAATGAACCCCTCAACAAACTGGGAACCACAAGGCTCATCAAACAAAAAAGGAGCAAAGGCTGCAAAATAGATTTTTGATCATGCAGGAAGAAGGTTTAGAGGCAGAGAAGGAGGAATCCTTGCAGGAAAAAGGAAACCAGGAACGAAAAGTAGTAGGGGGGGGATAAGGAAGTGATGATAGAGGAAGAGAAACAAACAAAAGAAAACATGCAAATGGTGGAAACCCTAATTGAAATAGATAACAAGAAAGAAGATCTCAGCGTAGAGGAACAAGTTATGAAGAGGTTATTGCAGGAATGGAGACACTTCGATGAGAGATTCATCCAGGAAGACCAGAAACAACTCTACAAGGAAAACTTCTAATGATATAGATATAAGCAGAAGTCTGCAATCATAAGCCAACCTAAACAATTGGGGGCTCAAGAAAATCAAGGCCAGGAGATAGGAACACAAGGAAAAGGGGGAGAAAAAGAGGCAGGAAAACAATGAACGAATCCATACAAATGGTAGGGGAGTTACTGGTGAACTAAAGAAGTGTAGTGTTATTGTTGTAGGTGTTCCAACAACTGATAAAACTTTTAAAATGATCATCACAACCTAGAATATAAGGGGCCTCAATAGCAGAGGAAAACAAAGGTACCTTGAAGAGAGACTGAAAAAGGCTAAGCCAAGTATAATGATAATACAGGAGACTAAAATTAAGGAAAAATAGTTAAAAGATATTATGGAAAACTTCAGGCCTGAATACCAAGTCATTACCTACGATGCGAATGGGAGTGTAGGCAGACTGGTGATCTTGTGGAACCTAACAAAAGGGAAGTTTGAAGAATGGGTAAGTCTACCTTGAATCCTCATAGGAAAATTATAAATTCTAGGATCAAGTGAATGGGCATTGTTGTCTGGGGTGTATGGCCCGCACCTATTAGGTGAAGGAGTAGCCTTCCTCCGTAGCTTGTAGGCTCTGAGTAATATATACCCAGATGAGCTATGGATAGTAGGGGGGCAATTCAATATGCTCACATCCCTAGGAGAAGAAAAGGGAGGAATAACGAGGGCTAACCTGGACATGGAAGCTTTTAGCGAAGCCATCAATAACCTCTGGCTAGTGGATAAGGAAACAATCAATGGTATCCATACTTTGAAAAATAGAAGAAGGGGTATACACCAAATGGCCAGCCGCCTGGATACGTTCCTAATCTATGAACAACTGATGAACAATGATATCTTCATAGAGGCAACAATCCTCACATGTATGGGCTTGGATCATTGGCCGGTTCGACTGGAAGTGGATTTAAAAGCTAGACCCAAGAATAGCCCATTTAGATTCGAAGCATTTTGGCTCAGAGGCCCAGATATCCTGACAAAGATGGAGGAATGGTGGACACAAAGTACCCAACAAGGTTGCAACAGGATGCATACTTTCCAACTGTAGTTGAAGGAATTAAAGAAGAGACTCAAAAAGTGGAACAAGGAGGAGTTTTGGCATATCCTTAGAAACCAAACAGAACTCAAACAACATATGGCAAACATCCAACAAAAGATGATAAACAGGGGAAAAACAAAAGAAATGGTGCGAGAGAAAGGTCAACTAATCAACCAAATAGAGGAACGAAGATAGTAGGAAGAAATTATGTGGAGGAAAAAATTGAGGGTGCAATGGATGAAGGAAGGAGAACGTAACACAAGGTTCTTTCATAAAGCAATGGAGAACCATAGGAAGCACAATCACATTTACTCTCTTAAAAATGCATAGGGTCAACATATAACAAAGCATGAAGAGATGGAAGGCTTGCTGGTCAATCACTTCAAGGACTTGATCATGGAGAACATGCCAAATAGGGAGGAAGCCAGCCGCTCAAAGAATCAGTCAGCAAATCCCCAAGAAGATAATATAAGATCAAAACAAGGCACTGATGAGGGCTGCCACGAAAGAGGAAGTTGAGGAAATTGTGAAAGGCATGCCGAAGAACAAAGCCAGAGGCCCCGACAATTTTACTGCTGGATTCTACGAAGCTACCTAGCTATTCATGGGGTAGGATATCATGGAGGTCGCTGAGAAATCAAGATGTAAACAAAAGGTATGTCCTAGCCTCAACTCTACCTTTATGACGTTAATTCTGATGAGCCCCAAAAATGGATAATTATTTGAGCTCATTCAACCTCCTAATTCGACTTAATCCACCATTCTCATTAGTTTATTGCATGTTTTTTATTATATTTATGCTAATAGTGTGAATTGGGTTAGTCATTATGCCAACAAGTCTAATGTGTGCTTTGTGTAGCCTTTTTGGTCAATTTGGAGACAAAGTTAATGGTTGAAATGAGCACTTGGCAGCCAAATTCATGGAGAGTAATTTTAGGAAGGTGTTCCCTTCATTTATGGGCCCTTACCTCGAATTCTCCACCATTAGCTTGGAGTTCAAGGGCCACCAAATCAATTAGCACAAGGGCAGCCAAGCAAGTCAAGTAGGACTGTTGTTAACTATAAGTTTTGGGCAGCCGAGTCCCAAAAGTTTAGAAGGACTGTTGGGTCCTCAATTTGTATAAATAAGAAGGCTTAGGGCCTCCTTTTGGTTAGCTGGTAGTTAGCCAATGGTTAGTCATTTTGTAGGCAGAAGTTAGCTAGTTTGTATTTCAATTTTGAGGCAATAGATTAGCTTTGCTTTCAGCTCATTTTCAAGTTCTCCTTGTGGACAATTTTGATGTAACTCTTCTTTTCTTGCTCAATAAAGATGAATCCAGCTTGGCACCGGCTCTAAATCTCTCTTAGGAGGCTGTCACTCTTGGGGTTGGGCCCATCTCAAGTGCCCAGTACCTCCTTTGTTTATATTTATGTGTTTTTGCTACATTCTTAGAATAAAATCTGCTATTTAGATTTAAATATTGTGGTGTTATTTAGGTTGCTTTCGATGATTAAAAAGGTTCTTCATGTTCAGATTTACTTGATAGGTTAATCACATGGAATATATTCAGAAAAAGGCTACCAAGTACTTTGGATCTCACCTCCCCTTCAGTGGAATCATGAGCTGGGACCAATGTAACCTTGCTGCCCACAAAAACACATTCTTTGCTTCACCATGCAATTATTAGTGTTTGAATCTCATTTGCAGAACTTGATATCAGTTTTGGATGCATGTTTAGGTTTATGATTGCTTAGTTGCATAGTTGTTTCACATGGTTTCCTTGCAAATAAACTTTTGTTCATTTCCTTTTGTTGTTAGGTCATATTAGAGTGAAGTAGCTAGGTCATAGGTTTCATAAGTGTTTGTTTGTTTAGTTTGAAAAACCACTTGCAGAGTACCTGTTATCCTTCCGTACCTGCCCATACTCCATCCAACCTACCTGCTTCACCCTTCACTTAGAACCCTTACCTTACATTCGCCTCATCCGCTTACTTTGCCATGATTCTCATATTCTTGTGCAACATCGTTTCATCCCTCCTTGAACAGATCTCACCATCTACGCCACTCCTCAACTCCATCCTCCAAGTCTTGAACTCCCCTACACCCCTATTTCACCTCCATACTCATTCCTCCACCTTTTTTCCTCCATCCATGCTTCAAAACCCCATTTCTGAACATCCTGTAGAAAAATTACAGAACATCCTGTAGAAATCCTAAACATCCTGTAGAACCCCTGCAGACTTCCTGTAGAAGCTCACGAATGAGGTTTCTTGATAGCCAAACTCTTTGAAACTCTCTGGAAGGGTGTTGAGGACTCCTTAGACCCTCTCTGAACCTTCCCGACCTCTTCCAAGCATTTCTCCTCCTTGATCCACCTCTGCATAGTCAAAAATAGTTAAAAGCACATGCATGATAATTCCAACAACTTAATCAAAAATACAAAAAGATGTTTTCTTCAGATAGAGGTAGTCTAGACACATGTATTTTACCTCCATAGAAGTAATGGCATCTCTTTCAGTAGTTTGCATGCTCTCCTTTGTGTCAGTAGGACTAGCTGGTAGAATTAGGGTTTGCTAGGGTTTGCATTTCTTTTTGGCTTTCAGTTTCTTTTTGCAATTAGATTAGCTTCCTTCAAGTTAGCTTTCATCCATCAATTAAAAAGCTTCTTCCAATAGCTCATAGAAGTTGTCTTAAGCTCCTAGTGGACTTGTGCCAGTTGACCAAGTGACAGCTGTGGCAAGAGCTAGTACTTGTGCATACAGCACCGTCACTTCCAAGTTTGTTACGAACTACCAGGTTGATAAAATTAAAGAAGGGAGATCCAAGAGTTGTAGCATTATTGCTACAATACTGGAGCCCACCAAATTCCTACATCTACTGAATTAGAGGATCCTCAAGGATTTCGCCGAATTTCCCTGTGTAATGTCATTTGCAAGATTATTTCCACCATGATTGTCAGACGTCTGAAACCACTCCTCCCAAGTCTCATTTTCCTAGAAAAATAGGCTTTGTGGAAGCCCACGAAATCCTTGATGGCTTTATTTCTTGACAGGAGGTAATCTAATCCATCAAAGCCCAGAAGCTCCCAGGTATGACGATCAAACTCGATCTCTATAAAGCCTATGATAGATTGAATTGGGGATACCTCACACGCATCCTCAAAGCATATGGCTTTGCTCAAACATGGATGAATTGGATCCTCGCTCTAATATCCTCATTGATCTTCTCCATCTTACTTAATGGAAACCCCACCAAGAACTTCAACCCTTCTAGAGGTCTGAGACAAGGGGATCCAATTTCTCCCTTCTTGTTCATCTTATCAGCAGATGGGCTAGGTAGGTACATAAAGCAACAATTATGGTCCTCTGAGCTCCAAGGGCTCAGAATTTTGGGGAATGACCTACCCATTAGCCACCAGCAATTTGTGGATGATATCATGCTCTTATGCCAAGCCACCATGAGGGAAGCCACCAGTATAAGAAATATCCTTAAAACCTTTATGGAAGGCTCGGGAACAATGATCAATAATGAAAAATCTTGTATATTCTTCTTCAATACCCAAGGAAATGTGAAGACGTACCTTGCCTAAATCGTAGGCTTCAGTACTAGCACCCTACCCACTAAGTACCTGGGAATGCCCCTCTCGGACACTCCGCTAAGAAGCAAATGCTGGCAAAACATCCTCCAAAAACTACAGGATAAACTCAAAAATTGGACCTTTTTATCCTTAAACATAGTTGGAAGAATTATGCTGCTTAAGGCAGTTTTGCAGTCGATTGCCATTTATCAACTATCAGGAATGGCAACCCCAAAAGGAACATGTGCCTAAATGGTTAACATATTTAAAGAATTCCTCTAGGGAAGTGCCCAATAGCTCAGGAAATGGACTTCGATGTCATGGCAGGGCCTCCCCAAGAAAAAAGATGAAGGAGGATTAGGACTCAGGGACCCATATCTCTTGAACCAAACCATGGGAGCCAAACTTCAATGGAGATGGATGAATTGGGGTAACGACCTATGGAAGAAAATATGGACTCGCAAGTATAGCATGCCTTCAAAAGTAGAGGATATCCTCAGACACCAAAACCCCCCAAAGGGATCCTCGATCTGGAATCTAGCAGCAAAAAATAGATACCTCATACAATAGATGCCTTATGGGAAAACATCTCGCTTCTGGAAGGAATCTTGGGAGCAAAGAGAGAAACTAGGAGAGAATCAAGAGATCACAAAAATATACCAGCAGATCCGAAATAGTAATATACAACTAGTGGAATAGTACTGGAAGGAGGAGTAGGGAGAGGTAAGTTGGCGGAAATGGAATGCTACAGATGATTGGGAACAAGAGGTACACACAAAACATTGGAGCAATCTGGACAAAGAATTAAGGACGAGGCAAATAACGATATGTCACGATGATGACATCCTGAGATGGGATCATACCACCAGAGGCACTTTCTCCATAAGTGAAGCATATGACATTCAGAACAGGTAGGAGCAAGAAGGACAAGATAAAATATGGGACAAAATTTGGAAGGGGGGGTGGTGTCCAAAAGTAACCCACTTCCTATGGATGGTCTGCAAATGACGCATCCTGACCCGCGATTATTTATAGAAAAGAGGATTCCAGGGACCCTCCCTTTGTGCACTGTGTAACCAAAATGGGGAATATATGGAACATATCCTTAACAATTGTCCATTTGTGGAACAGAAATAGTGAAAAATGAGAGAAATTTTTGAAAGGCTGGAGAGGTATCCAACCAATATCAGTGGAACAATTCAATATGGAAAAACCACATCTATTCCAACCCTTTGGTAAACAGGGCTTGGTCCCTAAGCCTGGGATTCACCCTATGGGCCATATGGAAAGGGAGAAATGACAAACTGTTCAACCATAAAACGACCTCGTAGGAAAAGGTGAGGGAAGGTATTGTTCAAAACATCAAAGAAACAATCCTGGTAGAAGCATGGAAATAAGAAGATTGCTAGGTTCCACCCCAAGAAGGACGAATAATACAAAAATTAAATTTAGCAATAGAAATGATCAACAGTAACGCATGAAAGACAAGCAAAGCTATCACGAGCTCTAGGTCCCACTTTTCCCCTCTGGCTGAAGGAGTCATCAAGCTTAACTTCGATGGGGCCTCCAAGGGTAACTCGAGAGAAGAAGGTCTAGGGGGCCTCTTTTGAGACTCCCAAGCCCACACCCACTTCATCTATGTTGAAAGCTATGGGATTTCTAGTAATAATGAGGTGGAGTTCGCTGCAGTTAGAGAGGGCCTACTAATAGCCATCAAACTAGGGTATAGAAACCTGGAAGTGGAGGGGGATTCTCGCCTAGTAATCAATAAGGTGACAAAACTCAACAATGGGACAAGGTGGAACAAACTTAGTTAGAGCTCGAGAACAATAAGATTAATCTAGGAAATAGGGGAAATTCTCCACAAATTTGAATATATTCAGGAAAAAAATGTAAGGAGAGAAGGAAGCAAGGGAGTGGATTTCCTAGAAAACTGGGCATGCACACATCAATAGGAGCAGTTGGAAAAACAATGGCCAGTCCAACTAAGGGACACGACCTTTGAAACCTTAGAGACTATCCTGGAACAATATTGTGGGCAATATGAAGGAAGATAGAACCAAACAACACAAGCCCCCGATTGGGATGAGTGTGGTGTCAGAGGTGCTAGGCCTAGGTGGACATGGGCTAGACAATGAAATTCATTACAACTGCACCCCACATGCTCAAGGTAGGGAGTGCAGTGTCCTCTGCCTTGATTACATGGGAGGTGGGCTGGAAAGGTGGCGTACGGTGACATAAAGGAAGGTAGCGAAGGGGGAAGATCTCTTGGACATGCAGGAAAGGTAGAAGATATAGCGAGGAAGGAAGGAATAGCAAATCGGAAGGGACAAGAAGTAGCGAAGGCCGAGGGCAAGCATCGACCATCCAGTATGTAGTCTAGCCCTGGCACTATTTAATTTATATGCTCTGGTTTGGTTCCAAGGGAAATCCCATGAGTTAGAGGGAGAGTTGCTGGTAAGGAGGGAGAGGTGCGAGGCCACCCCAGAGAGGCTTAGCTCAGCGAGGGAGAAACTAGGGTAGACAAGAGGGAAATTTCACTCGGCACTATGATGTTTTGACTCTGCTCTTGAGAAGAAGCTGGGGCTATGGAATGGTGGGTACCACGAGGAGCCTCGATACAAGGCCTATCTGGAGTGACCAACCTTCTATTTGGGATGCTAGCATGGTGGGCAATGAGCTAAGTAAACACGAGCAAATGGCAAGGCAAGACCATAGGGGAATTGCCAAGGACCCCGGGGGGCATGAGAGGCAGAGAGGTGAGATGAAAGTGAACTAGAACTAACAAGCGGAGGCAAGGGTCTGCAGGTATGGGAGCAACAACAACACCTGGCTACAGATGGGTCTGCAAGTCAGGATATGTCTGCAAGAGGGTGACCAATACCAGAACCAAGGTAAGGGCACGAGGCAGGGAGATAAGCCCGGGGACTCTTGCCTAATTTCCATAACCACTGGCCACCTGTGGGCATAGGGGTGCCTCTTCCCAATGCAAAACAAGCATGGTATTGAAGTCTAGATATCACATTTGCACTATGTTGTGATGAAGGAGGTAGTGAATCTAACGATGTCAAACTGTCTACAAGTTATAAGTCGACAGGGTATGGCTTCAGCACGATGTGATTGTGGCTAGGGAAACAAAGGCCTGGAACCCCGTGTAACTGAATGCCTAAGCAGGATAGATGGCCGCAGGGGTCACAAGGCCACCGAGCACATCATAGATGAGGCAGCCGAGACATAGAAAGAGGAAGTGGATGAGGGAATCCGAAAACTGATAGATGGCTGGGAAGACCAGATGAACAATGAGCTGGAACCGGATGATGAAATTGAGGTCTGGAGAACAATGGTGCTTGACCCAGGAACCATAAGAAGGCGAATTACATAGTTCAAGCACACCCTATACCTGTATTTTCTGAAGAAAAGACTACTAGACAAAGCACTTGAGCAAATTTCTATGCGGATGGTAGCTACCATGTAGGGCCCTCCCAATGACAAGAGAGATATGAAGAAGATCCTATTCCAACTGCATAAACAAGATGTTGGGATGGACCTTATTGATAGATGCATCCCATGCATTGGGGAGATCTTTGGAATGCGAGCATAAACTACAGAAGATCCTGCCCCAATAGCCTTTGACATTGAACGACAAGCAAGAATAGTCTACCTATGCTTAGTTTTTATTTATGTGGATAGAATTTAAATTTCCTGTTGCCTATGTTAGATGTTATATCTATGAAGTTTGTTATCATGAGACTGGAACATACCTAACTCTGCTAGAAATACTGAAGAAGTTATGTTTTTGGATGGCGTATAATGCTGATTGATGGCCAACAGACTCGATTTCCCCTCGGGGCGAGTTGAGGCCACCGGGTAAAACTATGTGGTGTAAATTTGCTTCATATACGTAATAGAAAATAGATGGCCCTACCAAGCATTACAAAAAAAATATATTGGAGATCCATGTAAGATTACACTTGTAATTCACATTAAGTAGTAGAAGCATTTTTTAATGCATATGAAGTAGGTACCCATTTGTTCTTCATATTATATTATGAATGTTTCTTAGGATGTCCAGGCATGATTGGTAAATTAAGAGTTACTGGAAGATTTATTTAAAATTATAATTGTAATTCAAAATAGAAATAAAATAAATTTTAACAAAAAAGGAATGTCACATAAAAAACTAAATTGATTTTAATGAAAAATAAGTCACATGCAATATGAATGTCACATGAAATATTGAGGTGTTTTTAATGTATGTACTTTTCTCTCTGATAAAATGGATCCTAATGTTCGTTCAAGAATAAATTCTCACAAATAATTACTTCATTTTATCCATTATCACACTTAATGCATTATACCTAGTGACGACCATGATTCCATTCGAATTGCTTTGAACTCTCTAAATATAATGTAAAACAGAAAACTCCATGACCATGACCACGACCATGACCGCCACCCCTCCCTGGCCTCATCCACCATCACAAACAATGAATTTGGAGTTATAACCATGATAGAAACCCCTCCCTTGCCTCGTGTCTACCATCAGAGGGATTGAACTTGGAATTAAGAGTACTCATGTTTTCTTTGCTCTAATTAATCTCCAAGCAATCAAAACTAGATCAATATATCAAGGAATCCATCAAGGAATAGATATATCACAGGCAAATCTCAATAGGCTTTGCCAAAAGATCGTGAAATAACACTGATCTCTGTTTTATGGAATCACTCCAGTGAGTGGAATGAATGGTGGGAAAAACTTACCAGGGAAAGGAAGATTTTTGGTCTGTCCTTATTTCTATTATTATTTTTGCTTCCAGGAATGGAGGGAAGTGTTTAAAGTGATTAAAAATATCTATAAATTATTTTAAATAAAAAAATAATAATAATAAAAAAAAATCTTTTGTTTTATTTTTTTTAATATATATTTATTTTTAGTACTTTTTTATTTTCTAAAAAAATATATTTAGTTTTTCATATTTTTTTATAGCAAAAATTATATTTTGTTTTTATAAAAATTGGTTTTAAACATTCCATTCATGAAAAATTTGTGATTTTATGATAAAAGTTTGAATTATATATAAAAACGTAACTTAATGCCATGTGTTGTGTCGCTGAGATGGGTATTATACATCTCGTCCTTGCTAAGTTATATAATGTGCTTGGGTTTTCTTAATGCAATAAAATTAATTCTTCTCTTCATTATATCTTGAGATGTTCAACTTGCACCTAATAAAACAATAAATTTAAAATAGGTTTTCCTTTATCGTTTGCAGATTTTTGTCCCCATTAATATTGGTCTTAATAGATTAATTGTCTTATGGTGACCTTGAGTGGTCACTCCCATTAGTTTTATGCTTTTTAGTTTTCTGTTAGTGACATTTCTTAGGCTTGATAACATGTTATTTAATTTATGAAAATGTGTTATTGTCCATATTATTTTTAAATATTAATATTAAATATGGTTCCCAAAAGGTTCCCAAAAAGTTCCCAAAAGGTTTATAGATTGTATTTTATAATGTAATGATTCATTTCTTGATGACATTATTTTGGATATTTTTTTTTAATGATTCAATGATTGATGAAATTTTTATGGATATATTTTTTAGTATACTAACTTGTATGTGATAAAGTCAAAAGTCACCTCTTTTCGAGATTTTCATTGGTCTATTTCCCTTAATGCCATCAAGTTCACCATTCGGTCCCAGGGTAAGGAAGTATAGGAGTCATGAAGTGGCATTGCCCAAGCACTTAAATCTTGAAACATGTTTTTTTATTCACATTATACTTCCTTTCTGTGTAAATTATCCATGAAAATAGTCTCATGGAAGATGAGGAGCCTCAATAGTAAAGGAAAAAAAATACTCCTAAAATGAAAATGATATGCAAAGCATTGATCAATACTGTTGATATAAGAAAAAAAATCTTAAGTGAGATTCTACCTCATATAATTAGCAAATGGGGAAGGAATTTCCAAGTAGTAGTGATTGATGCTTAGAGATACTTGGGTGGAATGGCTATTATTGGAATGATCAGGACATCAAGGTTACCAATATTTCTACCTCCTTTCGCGTTATGAAAATACAATTTTAATTCATTGACATCGAGGACTACTACCATGTATCCAATGTCTATGACTCCAATATCGCAAATGGAAAACCTCTATTTCCCAATTCTATTTCCAACACAGGTAATTTATACCTCCCATCTCCAGGGATTATTTGGAGTGAACTCAATATTATCAAGCGTCTCGAGGAAAAAAAGGATGAATCACAATGTTTACCAAGAGATTTTGTAAGCTATACCATCAAAGCCCTAAAATAGTCTCCATTAAAGTTCTCAAGCAATGAGTCTCCAACCCACAAATGTGGATCAATTATATGTAATGCATGTGTGTGTGGTCACTAACTTAATACATTGTTCTAATAACTCCACAACTTAAGTATTTTAATCTGTCACATAAATTGACCGTAGTGTGATAGAAGTAAACCAAGAGTAGACATGAAACCCTTAGGCAACAAACATTCCCTAGATCCTCAATTATGTACTTAAATGATGAATTGAAGATGCAAGGGGAAAAGAGGACATCATGATTTAACCATCACAACTTATGTGATCAAGTGTGACTAGGAGTGTATATATTCATATGTTTTCTAAAGAGGGAGTGAATACATGAGTTACCATTCATTGTGCCTTATTTTTGTTTCTTTTGCTTTTTCTTATATTTAAGACTTAGGGAATAAGGTTTCCATACGTTTGGCACAACTCGTAGATATAACATTTACATGAATTTTCACTACAACCTTAGAGTTTAGACTTATATAAATCATTATAGTGTATGTTTAATGATTTTGGCTTTCACCTTTTGATTTTCTTTCATCACAAATGAAAAAAGGAGAAGTATTTTTCCACAAATCTATGAATCCTTAATCATAAAGGCTTCATGTGATGAAAATAAATTAATGATGTTATTCCCTATGAAAATGAAGGGTATTATTGAGAAAAGCTTATGCTTGTGGATGGCTCTTCCCCAATTGAGAGGGAGTGAGGCTGGACACCATATTATACATGTGTCATGTACTATGGCTAGGACTATTAGTCACAAGCCTAGTAAAGACACCAGTAGGGAGAATAGTGGATTGGATAAACATCTGGGACCAATATTCTTTCAGAATTTGTACTTTGACTAGGACTAACCACAATAAGTCAAGTACATTAATCCAAGATAATAATATTCATGAGGATCAACATTTCCTAGTGTCAAATATTATGATAGTGGATTAGGAAATGATCATGTCAGGACATACTTGGTGAACATCATGGTGGGGTAAGTTCTTAGAAAGGCAGTGGTGTGCAAATTTATGCCTCCCAACATTGTGCTCTAATCTAATGGAGAGATAGAACTTGTTAGTAAATGCCTTGCTATTTTGAAAATGTTGGCCATGATGATGTAAATCATCATTGATGCTTATCAATCCAGATCCATTCTTATATGAATATTTGAACTTGAAAATACTTTTTTGTCTCATTATGAGTACCTCCCTAGTTTAGAGGGAGTGTCATCAACTTCATTATCGTCATCATGACCACAATCATTGTCATTATTTCATTATCATCATAATCACCATTCGTTTCATCATCATCATCAGGATTATGGACATTGTCATCAATTGTTCATAATTATAGGTGTCGTAAGAAAGATGATCAACCCAAAAAATGTTACGAGTGCTCAAAAAGGGTTGTTAGGACACATGATATATGCAAGAGAAATAACAACTTTATTTTTGAGAGATGATCGATGATCATCATCATCACTACCACTATCATCGTCATTGTAATTCTCATCATCCCCATCATCATAATTAATGTAATTTCTATCATCATTGTTGTGATCTTTGCCCTGAACATCATAATCATCATTCATGCCATTATTGTTGTTGATGATGACTAAGATTAAAATAATGATAATGATGATTACTTGGAAGACAATGCCAAAGAAAATTATTATGATTATGGCCCTGACAACATTTAAAAAATGGGAATATTGGCCAAGGTCATTAACATTTTCATCATCATTGTCATTATCATGATTTTCATTGTAACTCCCATCGTCTTTATCATCATTGCCATTATCATAATAATCACAACTCATGTCATCGTCATCATCTTCATTATCATCACCATAATAATTATTGACATTGTCATCAGTTGTTCATAATTATCAATGTCATAAAAAATATCATCAATGAAAAAGATATGATGAGTGTTGGAAAAGGGATGCAAAAGTGAACAAAAAAAATGGGGGCAACAATAGACATAAAATTTGATGAAGAGTGGACAAAACATAAGTAGATGCAAAAGAGGGATGAGGAAAAATTCTGGCAGCCGAGAGCTAGGGTTTATGCGGTCCAGCGTTTGAGACAGTGCTGGAACAACACAGAGTCAGATTGGCAGCACTGTTTCGAAAGGGGCAAGTGCTGTCGGACTGGATGGGAGCAGAGGGGTCCAGTGGGACCCCAACTTTTAAGCAGATTGTCATGCAGAAGCAGCAACAGAAAATGAAAGAGGGAGTCAGAATAGATGGAATGAACAGCAAGATGCAGAACAACAGAAAAAACAAGGAGAAGATACCAATGATGCCTGACAAGACAGACATTACCTCAGAAGTCAGGAATAAAGAGAAGCAGAACCGAGCAAACACAAAAGACAAAACGGCCGCAAAGTTTCAACCCTCAGGAAACGAGGAGGAACGACCAGAAGAAGACAAAGAGCCAAAAAACAACAACGAGGATCAACCGGAGAAGGAGGGGGAGACCAGCGCGAACCCCAACAAGACCTCTATGAATAATAATGCCTGTAAGCCCAAGAAAAAAGACAACCTAAGGGTAATAATCAATGACCCTGAAATCCAGGCTTACAGGGAGCACATGGCGGAACATGCCATCATTTGTAAATTCATGGGAGTTTGGCCGTCTGAAAGGACTCTGTGCCAATGGATAAGACAGCAGTGGAAGCCGAAAGGGGATGTGCAGTTGCATCTGGGGGCTAAAGGATTTTTTACGGTAGTCTTTACAAATCTAGAAGATAAAGACAGAGTATTCGAAGGTGGTCCTTATTTTCTAGCAGCTGCGGGCTTGTATATGAGACCTTGGAAGCCAAACTTTGTCCCGGAAAAGGAATCTTTTACTCAAGTCCCGGTTTGGATCAGACTGTTCTCTCTCCCAATAGACTATTGGGGATTGAACGCCTTAAAACAAATTGGTGATAAGTTGGGCACCTTTGTTAAAGCCTCGGAGGCTACCATGCAGAAAAGATACACTTCATACGCTAGAATTTGTGTGGAACTGGATGTTTCCGGCGCACTGCATGAAGGTTTATGGCTCGAATACAGGGATGAGGAATACTTTCAAGCCTTAGACTATGAGAAAATACCTTTCAGGTGTCGTAAATGCCACGAGCATGGGCATCTGATAAGGGACTGTCCACTGAATAGAAAGGAGGTAGAAGACGAGAAAATACAAAACAACAAAGACAAGAACAATTTCACCAAACCAAAGAACAGGCAGAGAGCCAACAGAAGAAGAGCTAATAAAGGCAGTACAGAAAGAAACTACTTCAGTAACCCCTTTGAGATCCTAGATCTTGAGACTGATTCGGAGGACAAGCAAAATATACCTAATGTGGAGGCAGGGCAAGAAGAACAGGAAGAACCAGCAAGAAAAGGGACTGAGGAAGGAGAATTTAATAATGAAATCCACATGCAGGAAAGAACAGCAGAAACGGAAGAAGAAACAGAAATGTTAACCAGTGAAGGGGGGAGTGAGGATCTGGAGCTGGAAGAAACCCTAGCTATGGAAGGAATGGACCTAACAGCGATTGTAGAAAGCTGGAGAGCCACAGGGATTGAAGCAGTACCGGAGGAAGAAATCAAGAAGGTCAATGAGCTCTTCATAGCACGGCAGAATGCAGAACTAGAAAAACAGAAGAGAAAGTTAGGCATAATCAAAGGAAGCAGCCCACATTATAAAGCAATCCTGGGAAAAACCTCCGGTTCGAGGCATAAACGCCGTAGAGGCCGCAAATCAAGCGGAGAACATCTGCAGGAGCTTGGTGAGATGCTGTTTAACGCAGGTAAGATAAAGCAGCTAAGTGATTTTCCGTCCTTCCAACTAACTGTTTAATTATGAAGATTGTCTCATGGAACGCAAGGGGGATCAACAGCCAGGCTAAACAGAGAATTCTGAAGCGGCAGATGCAGAAATACAACCCGGATATGTTGTTTCTACAAGAGACCAAATGTAATAGAGTCATCATAGATCGCCTACGAAACAAGTTGGGAAGAAATTTTGAAGTCCTAGAGATCGAGAGCCAAGGGCGAGAAGGAGGCTTAGCTACATTTTGGGACACAAGGGAGTACCAGATTCTAACAGCTGAGGCAAGCAAAAACTACATAGCACTGGAAGTTCAACCTACAGGTAACTCTAAATCTTTCCTATGCATCAATGTATACAGCCCTCAGAAGTTAGAAGATAAGATAAGTTTCCTAGCTTCGTTATCCAAACTTATAGAAAGGCACCCTGATTCTAATTATATATTGGGGGGAGATTTCAACATGATCACCTCCCTCCTGGAGAAAAAAGGAGGCCTCAGAAAACTAAACAGGGATGCGGAGGCTTTCATAAGTTTCATTGAAAATGCCAGAATGGTAGATGTATTCCCTAAAAGTGGTAAATTTACCTGGAACAACAGAAGGGGGGGTGAAAGATTAATAGCATCCAGACTGGATCGTTTCTTAGTCTCGGAAAGCATAATTTTAGATGGAACAGTAGTTGAATCGAACATCCTCCCAAGTGGAGGGTCGGACCATTGGCCGATCTCACTCACTGTCGAGCTTCAGGGCACCCCCAGGAATAAACCCTTTAGGTTCGAAAAGTTCTGGATAGAACACCCCAACTTTCTCTCGATGGTGGAAAAATGGTGGTCAGAACCTTTAGATGAAACAGGATCCAAAATGTTCAATCTTCAAAAGAAACTAAAAAACATCAAAATAAGGTTAAAAGATTGGAATAAAACAGTATTTGGAAATATCTTTCAGGAGAAAATTACCATCGAAAATAAGCTGGAACAAATTCAAAAGGATGGTGCGGCAGGCTGCAGAAATGAGGAGACCTTTGAGCAAGAAAAAGAGCTTACTCAACAATGGCATAACAGATGCAAGCAGGAAGAATCCTTATGGAGGCAGAAATCAAGAATTCTATGGCTGAAGGAAGGGGAGCAAAATACTAAGTTCTTCCATAGATCAGCCATGGATTACAGAAGTGCCAACAAAATCTTAGAATTAAAAAACAGTGAGGGAGAACTCCTCAGAAATCATAACGAGATATCTGCTTCCCTATCGGATCACTTCAGCTTCATAGCGCAAGAACCAGGGATCAACAGAGAGGAAGCTATCAAAGAAATTACTAATGTCATACCTAAATCCATCACAGAGGATCAGAACTGGGCCCTAAGAAGAGCAATCACTTTGGAAGAAGTGGAGGAGGCAGTAAGAAGTATGCCCAATGACAAAGCTCCAGGACCGGATGGATTTACCATCAACTTCTATAAAGCCTGCTGGCACATTGTAAAGCAAGATATATGGGAAATCGTGGAAGACTCAAGACGTTCCAAAACTATCCTAAAATCTCTAAACTCAACCTTCATTGCTCTTATACCCAAAGTGGAAGAAGCTAACAAACCAGAGAAATTCAGGCCCATAGCCCTTTGTAATGTCATCTACAAGATCATTTCTAAGGTCATAGCCAATAGGCTGAAGTCGGTCCTCCCTGGCATAATTTCGCAGGAGCAATCTGGCTACGTTGAAGGAAGGCAAATTCTAGACAATATTCTGTTGGCACAGGAGATGATTCATTCACTTCATTCGCGGAAAGAAGCCGGAATGCTTATGCAATTAGATCTTTCTAAAGCTTATGACAAAGTAAGCTGGACTTACCTGGAAGCAGTTTTAGAAGCTTTTGGATTCAGCAGGCAATGGATCAAATGGGTTTTAGCCCTCATAAAATCTCCTAGATATTCTATCCTTGTGAATGGTGCCCCATCGGCCCCCTTCAGCCCCTCAAGAGGCATCAGACAGGGTGATCCCCTGTCCCCTTTCTTGTTTGTGATTCTAATGGAAGGCCTAAGTAGATTAATAGCCAAGAAAAAAGCAGAGGGTCAAATTAGAGGTCTGCAACCTATCAGATCCATTCCAGCCACAACTCATCAACAGTTTGTGGATGATACCATGTTACATGGTATTCCAACAGTAAAAGAAGCTTTAGCTTACAGGGATATTCTCAATCTGTTCAGTAGAGCATCAGGCATGGAAATCAATTTCTCCAAGTCTACAATTTTCTTCTTCAATACTCATCAGGCTATCCAATCTCATCTATCTCGGCTTCTGGGGTTTAAAATTGGATCCTTACCTTCGAGATATCTTGGTGCCCCTCTCACTCTCAAACCATGGCAAAAGGTTCATTGGGAGAAAGTTTTGGCCAGTATGGAAAGGAAGTGCAAACATTGGACAAACAGGGCTCTAAATTTCGCAGGTAGACTTATACTAACCAAAGCTGTCTTGCAGGCCATCCCTCATTATCTGTTATCAATTCTTCCTGCTCCAAAAGGAATCTTAAATCAAATGAGAATCATCCAACGATCCTTTTTATGGAGTGGAAACAGTGACAAGAAAAAATGGTCTCTGGTTGCTTGGCAGAAATTGTGTAAACCTAAGGATAGGGGGGGACTAAATTTGGTTGATCCCTCAGTGGTAAATAGAATCTGTGGGGCCAAAATCTGGTGGAAATGGATCACCGACACAAGCCTACCTTGGGCCAATCATTGGAAGGAAAAGTATATGCCGAATGGTAACATTCTAGACCTTATAAGAATGCAGGACGCTCCCAACGGATCGCCAATATGGAACCATGCCAAAAACAACAGAAGCATAGTTCAGGAACATAGTTTCTGGGAGATACGAAATGGAACTCAAGCACTTTTCTGGGAGGATGCCTGGCAGCAATCCCCCAAACTGGACACCCCACAGCTATTACCCTTGAAGCAAAATAATCAAAATGAGGGCAAATTCAGAGTCAATCAATACTGGAACCCAATCAGTGAAGACCCAGATTGGAGGGAATGGACAGTTTTCAACTCAAGCAATAACGAAAACATTCAGGAAATCATTCAAGCTTTAAATCAGCAAATCCTCAAAAGGAAAATTCGAATTGCCGAAGAGAATGATAAGCTTAGATGGGGTCCGAAAGGCAACGGAGATTTCTCCCTGAAAGAAGCCAGGAGTATAATAGAGAGGGAAGAGCAGCCTGAAATAGTGCCCTGGTCCGACAAAGTATGGGACAGCCTTCAATGGCCGAAGATCAGAACCTTCTTATGGCTTCTTATGCAAAAGAAAACTCTGACATGGGAAAACCTACTAAAAAAAGGGTTCAGGGGACCTTCAAGGTGCCCTATGTGTATGGATGCAGCGGAAACAATGAATCACCTTTTTAATTCTTGTGAGTGGGCTAACCAGCTTTGGCACTGGATGGAAGGAGTGCTAGGCGCTTCTGATCGGGACAGAGACTCCATTCAGGGAACTATCATTAACTGGAGGAAAAACTTCTCTCGCATTCGAAGAGTTGAAAGCATATGGAAATGTGTCCCAGGTTTCATCTTATGGACGATATGGAAAGAGCGCAATCGAAGGATATTTCAGGAGGAAATCAGAAACATAGAGTTTGCCAAAGACTCAATCATAATTAACATCCAACAGCTCATTCAAACAAAATGCAAAGAAGTACCGAATGAAAAACCGTCGGCTCAGGACTTACGCATCCTGAAGAGCTTTCACTTGGAGGCATCCAGCAATCCACCGACTGGGGGAAACAGGTCACAACCTTCATCGCAAATCCTCAGATGGCAATGCCCGCCGGAGGGAGGCCTAAAATTGAATTTTGACGGGGCATCGAGGGGCAACCCAGGCACAGCAGGTATCGGAGGCGTAATTCGCAATCAGGATGGTGAAATTGTTCATATCTACTGTAGGGCGCTTGGTGAAAGCACAAACAATGAAGCAGAGTTTGCTGCGCTCGAACAAGGTTTGAAAATTCTAAGGACAATTCGACAAGGAAATGTAATCGTTGAAGGGGATTCCTCCTTGGCTATCACGGCGGCCAAACGAATACAAGCAGGGACCAGAGCCAGTAAAGCCACCAAACATTGGAGGCTGGCTAAGGTTACTGAGAATATAGCGGAGCTGATTGCAGAAATGAGAGGCTTGGTGTTCCAAACAGTCAGAAGGAAAGCGAACGGGTTGGCAGACTATTTGGCAAACCATGGTGTAGACAACCAGGACAAAATTTTGGACAGCTGTTGGCAGGAGGTGGACTGCCCAATCCTCAAAGTCACATGTGCACAGCTGGCAGAGAAGGATTCAATCCAAGCCGATCAAACCTAGCCGGTGACGGTTTTGGGTTACATAACCGGAAGTTTGAAGTTACCAGTTATGGCAGCAATTATAACCACGGGAATGGGATGATAGGACATTTTTGGCGGTGGAAATCCTGGCGGCGGCAGGCCAGCCAGACGAATGATCATAATAGATCGCGCCACAGAGCACACAGCATCAGCAGCATCAAAATTGAGACACCTGGGATGGTTCCGTATGGGAAAGCATCAGCAACATTTATGGTGATCTCGAGAGGAGCGGGTTGGCTCGAGTCATTGCACAAGGAGGCCAGACATGCAGGCAATCGGGATAATTCAAACACCACTATTCACCATAGCAACAGATCAAACGTACAGGACACTTGGCATAACTCCACTTGGATCATGAGCAGCCACATTCAAGCTTATTCGATCTGGAGCGGCTCGGCCTGTGCGAACCTCAACCAAATTTATTACAACAGTACTCCCACTACCAGTTGGATTAAGACAGGCCTCAGGAGGAATTACAAGGGAATACACTATAAATCAGAGGGTAGATACCCTGTTTTTTCCACAGTGTTTCTTTCTATTGCTGAGCTCGCATCCTCTATCGGCAATTGCATCAGCTGGGACGAGTATAGAAAGTTAGCTATGGACGCGGGGAGTTGCCGTTGCGCTGCTGCGAATCAGGACCTTCAAGATGCGAAGAGAGGGTATGAAACCAGAACGGCAAGCAAGAACAAACGCAAAGTTGCCGAGCTGGAAGCCAAGGCTAAACAGGAGGAAGCTGGGCGCACGGAGGAGGAGATTGCGGAAGAGGTTGACTGGATGAAGGATCCGGGCACTCCCTCGAAGAGAGCTACGCAGTTTGTCAGAACAAAAGCAGAGAGTTGGCGCACCAAGACTCTCATTGCTAAAGCTCTGGAATCGATCGAGAAAGAAAAGCAGCAAATCGTGAATGAGGTGAACCTGACGGAGGCACAAATGGCCAAAATCATCGACTACAACAGTTCGTTGGACCGCCGAATCACTACTGTGCATGAGGCCGTTCAAACAGTCAACAGAAAGCTTACTCTGCTCATCAGGATCCTGAGGGACACAGTGAACCCAGCACCCATGACTCCGCAGCAGGCCACAACTGAGGTGCAGGAGAACGAGCCAATCGAAGCCCTGCAAGCCAAAGTGGACAAACATGTTCGGGAGGTTGGTCTGGACACTATCAGTCGCATGGGCAAGTTCATCTAGGGTCGTCCCTTTCACTTTTTCCTTCTTCTCTTTCCATGCTTCGGCCTCTGTCTCTTAATGTTAATGTCATGTACTGTAAAGTTTCGATAGTGTCGGGTAATTAGGCATCAGTTTTGCTCGAGCCACCCTGCGCGGTGTGCACTTTGCAGTTTCTTTTTGAACTCTCTGAGCAGGTGATGAGTTATGGTCTCTAGTCTGTCACTGCTTCTCGATCTGCTTTCGCAGATTTTTTGTACTATATTTTGTGCTATAATATAAACATCTGACTTACACAAAAAATAAGTAGATGCAAAACAAGACAGAAAAATTGACACAAAAATGGATGAAAAGTGGATGCAATAGTTGATGCAAACTTGGACGCAAAATAGGATGTAAACATGGATGAAAAGTGGAAGAAAACATGGGTGCAATAGTAGGCATAAAAATTAACATGAATTGTGATGAAACAAATGCATATACAACAACAAACACAAAAAAGGAAACAAACTTGGATGCAAAATGGAGGCAATATTGGATGCAAAAGGGGATGTAAACATGGACCAAACATGGGTGCAATAGTTCACACAAAATTATATGCAGAATTGGACACATCAGAAGTGGATATAAAAGTAAATGCAAAATTGGATGCAAGAAACATAAAAAATATTTGATGCAAACTTGGACGCAAAAGAGGATGCAAAATTGGATGCAAAAAACATAAAAAATATTTGATGCAAACTTGGACACAAAAGAGGATGCAAATTTGGATGCAAAAGTGGAATAAAATGTGGTTTGCAAAGATAGGAACAAGATATGGTACAAATTGTGGCACAACAAAAGTGGAGGATAACAGACACAAAAAAAGATGTAAACTTAGATGCAAGGCAAGATGCAATAAGGGATGTAAAAGTGGATGCAAGCATGGGTGCAATAGAAGAAAGAAAATTGGATGAAAAATATGGATGCAATGGAAGTGGATGCAAAAGAAGATACAAAATGAGACACAAAACCCAACACAAAATTGGATGCAAAAATAAATGCAATATTTGATACAAAAGAGAATGCGAAGATGGATGCAAAATTGGAAGGAAACACAGGTACAACAGTAAGTAAAAAACATGACACAAATTGTGTCACAACAAAAGCAGATGTAATTATATATGCAAAAAATAAGCAAATGAATATTCAAAATAAGATGCAAAAAGAGATGGAAAAGTGGACGTAAACATGGATGCAACAATGGATGAAAAATATGATGCAAAAGTATATGAAATACAAGACACAAAACTTGATGCAAATCTTGATGCAAAAGTGGATACAAAAATGGATGAAAAATAGATGTAAAAGTAGAGGGAAACCTAGATGTATATGAGGATGAAAATTTAGAAGAAAAAATGGGTGCAAAGGGAGGTGCCAAACTAGGTGAAAATTATGGCACAAGAAAATATGATGCAATAGTGGACACAATAACAGATTAAAAGGATGATGTAAATATGGATGCAAAACAAGATGCAAAAGTGGATGCAACAAAATTAGATGCAAAATTAGATACAAAACTAGACACAAACGTGGACGCAAAACTTGGCACAAAGGGGATGCAAAAAATGATGCAAAAATGGATGAAAAAAATGATGCAAAAGAAGATGCAAGAGATGATGCAAAAGTTTATGAAAGTGTAGGCGCACAAAGTGGATGCAATAGAGGATGAAAAAGTGGGTCAAAAAAAATTAGGTGCCAAACATGATGCAAAATATGGTGCAAAGGATGGCACAAAACGTGACATAAAACCTAGCGTAAAATCTGGTGTAAAACCTATTACAATACCTGGTGCTAAACTTGGTATAAGACTTGATGCAAAACTCAGTGCAAATTTTTCATCAATTTTTGCACCATATTTGTTAAATGGACATAAATACCACCAAAAATGGGCTCTAGACACAAAAAAGGAAGCAAAAAGGGATGTTGATCATAGTGTTTTGTTGTAGTGCATCAAGACTATAGTTCAATCTAAAATATCACTAATTCTAATTATGTACTGAGGTTATCCACTAGCCCAGGTCCAACTCTAGATTTCCCCCTCTAACAGCATGTTATTCCGTCACAGACTTTCCTTTCTCCTTCTTTTTAATTCCAGACTGAACCCCTTTCTTTCCACTGAGATCTATTTTTATCTCCAGGAGAGAAAGGTGTAATTGTCTTTAACGGTTCCTAACTGCTTGGAGTTTATAATTCATTTCTGGTCTCCCTTCTTGAATTCATAGATTTCATAATTACAAAAAACAATATTATTTACTGTTTAAATATTCATCTAAGATATCATTGGTCTTTCTTGAGTTCTATTTACTAGAATCTTAAACAAGATAAAGTAATTTCTCGTTATTATCCTAGACGTGTCACGAATAGTCTTAAAAACATATTTTCAAATTATAAACATTATAACGTGTTAAAAATGTCAAAAATATAAATCATTTAAGAGGAAAAAGTGGTTATTATATTGATGATTGGTCAGTATATTACGTTTTAAAAACATATTTTGAAATTATAAAGATTATAACATACGTTAAAAATATCAATATTCGAAAACATTTAAGAGGAAAAAGTGTTCATGTATATTGATGAATGGTCATTATATTATGTTTTAAAAAAAGAGTTGCTTTTAGTGCAACATTTTGCAATCTTTTCCACTGGTTTTTCTGGTCTAGTTTCTCTAAAATCCAGTAGTAATTTATTGAAATCGCAATTTTGATGGGTAACCCATGTATAATCAAAGTGCCCTAGAGGTTTTTGAGGGTGATGAATCCATATATATAGTCAAAAAAAAGGTTTAAATAACACAAATCAAGATTTCACCTCATGTCTCTGTATCCTCTGTTGCGAAAGATTAAGATATTATACATTTTATGGGGTTTGCACAATCTGGACTAAAAACTACAATACAATGGAATTTTGATATTGGATTTCTTATCGAGATTGTCGCTCTATTCTATATTTTAGTGACGTTCTTTTATTTATTGGAAATTTTGCCTTAATTGGAGGTTTCTTGAGTCAAAGTTGATCTCTTCATCTCATTGTGCTATTACGCTTTTTAATTGTTTTATTTATTAGCTATATTATATTTAAATTTTGTTACTTATATACTTATATATATATATATATATATATATATATATATATATATATATATATATATATATATATATCATTTTAATTGGAATTTTACGTAAAACGACAGAGGGTTGAAAGTGTGGGTTTTACTCGGATAATTGATTTCAGCAAATTAAAAATGATGTTTATATTTTCTATTAAATATAAATCAAGCAATGTTATTATAATATTAAAATATATATATAAGATATATTAAAAATTTATAAAATTTATATATAATATAAAAGTAAAGTTAAAAAGTTAATATAGAGATCTAAAATTTAGAATAAGTAGTACAGATAATGTTTCGATTTATTTTGAAAATCCGGTGATAAAGATTTTGGAAAGATTTTAATATTTTATTGTTTAAAATGTGTTTTTGGATGCATAAATTGTTTCATCACCTTGAATATCCTCTAGGATAGCTGAATTATGTAAGTTAGAGAGTTAAAAATTAGGATTCCAAGAAATCCCTAACAAATTTCTAGCAAAAACTATTCATAATTATACCAAAAAAAAGTTGAAAAGACATAATAGTTAAACTATATTTGCACTCCTCATATTGGGTGAGTAGCGACATGTCACCTAGGTATGAGGGCATGGATTTCAACACATCGTTTTTGAAATTTTTCCCTTACAACTTCTAATCATGCCTCGAAATAATGAAAGATTGTGCACATTCATTTCTAAAGATAGACAATTCTAGGTTCAATTGAGGGTGGCATGAGAGTTTCAATTACTACGTGGACTTTACTGCATGGATATCACCACATTTCTCCAAATTCCATCGTCAACTTTGATGGCCTTTTTCTCCTTTAGTACAACATTTTGCGTGCTCCACTCATAGCTATGTTATGGGTCTAAATGGTACAACTTTATGTCCTGACCACTAATGTTTATGGTCATGATTCTATATCCTGGAGTTGGTTCTCTCATAGTAGGTTTGTATTTTGAGAAAAATTGTCTCCTACATTCTTATTTTTTATTATCAAATATTTGCCTCCAAGTAGTTACTTTCCCTTTGTTTCATCCCCTTGCTTCTGACTTCCAATAATTAGTCACCCTACACTTTGGTTTCCTCCTTAGGTTTTACATCAGTCATGTATGTCCATGACTAGGTTTTTTTCCATTATGGTGTGTGAGGTAGATGTTAACAAGGAGGATCAAGGGCTCTTTTACATAATTCTACCTTCAATTCGGTTTATAAAGGGGAAATACCTCCACCAGTCCTATCAAAAATTAACAATGTCAAAGCTAATCTTGAGGGGTCGTTTTAATTTATTTCATACTCCAACCTGATGGAATCTATGGTTGCTTGTGCATCAAGTGTTGGAAACACCCTAGGAAATATGAATCAATATATTTATACAACTAACTTATATTGTCATATGATATATTTGTTGGATAGTTTCATCCTAAACATGAAGACCACGAAGGAGGAGATTTTGTTTGTCTTAGATGATATTATTTATCAGCTTAAGGAGATGAACACATGATTGATGCATATTGAAGTGATTGTTGATTTTGGACCCACTTCTCCTTCCCCTAGTTCTACTACTATTAGTTTAAGTAAGGTAGATGGCTCTCATTCTACTTAACTTATATGCCATTTTGTATTCAAGTTTTTTATTGTTTAGGCATCAATTTACTCAAGCTACCAGGTTCACGGGTTTTAGGATATGTAGGAAGCCATTATCTCTAGGTATTTTTAATTTACCATTACAGGAAATTCCAACCTAAAAGTGCCCATGAAATTTTCAAGTAATTTCAATGTCATAATATGTAAACCAATCAAAACCATTTAAATTTAAAAAGACATACATGTAAATATTTTTGAGGGAAAAGAAAAAAACAAATTTCTTTAATTGTATTTTTGGCTTATCCCTTTATAAGTTTACTCAAATTACAAGTTTATACACTCGTTGGATGTGGAATTAAATTCCTCATCTAGTGATCACCCATTGTGCATACTTTGGAGAAGACCCATATTAACAAAAAATGAAGATACATTAAAAAAGTGTGTTGAACAATTTATTTTGATGTATCTTGATTTTTTAATCCATGTGGGTATGATTAGAAGTACGTGCAATAGGTACTCATTAGATTTGGAATTTAATTTTGCATCCAACAAGTTCCGATACTTGAAATTTGAGTTAACTTATAAGGCGATAAACAAAAACTACAACAATAAAAAAGTAGTTTTCTTCTTTTCCCTCCAAAATTCATAACTCGTATGTTGTTATTCTAACTATTATTTAATTATTTTTCCTTGAGACTCCATTTTTAGGCTGAAATTTTCTCTAATGTAGATTCATGCTTTAATATATTTTAATATCAGTTTGTTGGAAATTTAATTACTCTATTAGACAGTTTTACTATTGTACCATTAATTTGATTTCCCATATGATAAGGGACTAATAAAAAATTACATTAACCTTATATAACCATTTTTTTAAGATAATTAACTTAAAAAATAAATAGCCATGTTATTTTTCTCTTTTTTTTACTGAGAGGAATCTAGTAGCCCAGATAATACGTAACTACCAGTAAACCTTTGTGGGGATACGATATGTGCACCTCCCCATAACCTGGGTCACGACAGGGGGATTTGAACCTAGGTCTTTCAAGTTTCAACGAGTTCACATTTCTTAGATTAAGCAATCGAGCTACCCCCAAGACAAAATATAAATAGCTATGTTGATAAGATAAAATGTTTTAATTTACATACTAAATTTTCTTTAAAAGAACGTTAAGGTTTAGTTTTTCATATATTTATTTTCTAAGATGAATTTCAAATAATTATGAAATTTGTAAATATTGATGATTAATATGGTAAAACTTGAGATAGCAATGGAGCTGGGAGATAGAGTTCCTTAAGAGATTAAATTTATAAGGAGCACATGTATCCATTGTTTTAGGGGAAATGAGGAAGCAATGGTAGTCATAAGTTCTTGCATCTTTGAATGGAAAACTATATAGGCATGTCACTCTAAGTTGTAGGAGGTTTGTGGCATTGGTAAATAGATTCTAATATCAGGGGATGCAAAGCCCACTAAGACCATGTCAAGGCTGAAAGCATTGTCTATAATTCTCAACTCCAAGAATGATGTGGCATGAAGGAAGGATGCAACCTTTAAGTGGAGGATTAGAAACTACATCATGCACTAAATTCCCTTAACTAGCACGTCTACCCTTGCATTTTATACAAAGAACATACGCGTTGATGCTGAGATGGGCCTCATGTTCATCTGTTTTCTTACATCAAGGATGTGGAGGGGCCTCTAGGAATCAACCTACATGGTGTAGATATAAAAGAATAATGCCCATGTTCACATCAATCTGGGTAGAGAAAACAAAGGAATAGTGGGAATAAGAGGACTTTTAGATCATCATCAATAATCTAAATGTGAATCCATCACTTCTTTGGTTCACATATTCAAACCCAATGATAAAGTTGAAGCAACATATGGAAAATCAGTTCGGCATTCTTGTAAATACACATTTCCTTCTTTTTGAACAAAATATGATTCAATATTTTTATTTTTTTTTCAGGTGAAATATTACAACATTTCAAGAAACTTCACAATAATATTGAACCAAAGGCTTCATAGAGGTGCGTTGGGATGAAGGAATCCTAGAGGACCCATCTCCTATAAGGTTTTGGCATACGAGAAAGGCTCAAATCCATTGGATATGCCCCAATATAACCTAAGGCCTTACATTGTTGAACAAATAAAGCAAGTTCCTACCATTGAGGTCAACTTATAAAAGGTAAACTACCTTTTCTCTACTAGATGTGATTTGTAGATTTGATAGTTTTTAGCCTCGACATGATGATTTTCACTAGTGGGTCTTCTCAAGATGGACTCCCAATTGTGATATTTACCTATTCTCCACGGGTTTATGTAATTCCCAACTCGATACTTCGGATGATCTAGAGAGAGTATTAAAATATGGGCCCTAGTTTTAAGGAAGAGTTGGGCTTTTCATTACCCTTTGGTTCTGAATATTTGGTGCCACAAAAATAGTGGTCACAATAATGCTAGTTTGGGTGAGACTACCAAATATCGCTCTTCCATTTTGGCACCACAAGGTTGTAGAGGATATTGGAAACACCTTCAGATGATTTACAAAAATCGATCTTAAAAGAATCGAAAAATGTTTATTTATCTATGCTATAATCAATGTAGAAATAGACCTTAGGAATTCACCTTATTAAATTCATCTAAAATAATAAAAAAAGTTTCAATGGAACCAATATTTGGAATTTGGAAATATGAAATGTAGATGTTGAATATATTACCAAACAAGACATTGGCAGAACACATGCTTGCAGGGAAAAAATATCGAAAAAAAGAAAAACGGGTAGACTCACAAGACAAAGGGATGGAATCCTTCTAATCCCTAACTCACACGAGAATAAAAGGAAGAATAAACCATACAGAACCCTCAAAACAAAGTAGAAAGGGTAGATATGATCCAGAATGACAATGAAACCCACATGCATAATGGCACTAAATCATAACAGTTCCACACACTAGAACAACAAAAAAATGAGACACACAAAGAAACTGGGATAGTGAGAATAAAGAGATTTCATGTTTTTGAAATTTCCTATTTAAATGAAGAGCACCCACCAATGACAACATGTAAGAGATTGATAATGGTTCTAGTAGATCCCAAACTAATGGGATGGTAGAAGATATAAGAAAAAAATGGAAAGAAAGAAAAGTTAAGTGATTATTACTTATCTTCTTAAGTTCATATATATATATATATATCTATATATATATATATATATAGATATATCCGTTAGCCGAGAGACTACCATTATTGAATGTGTTTGGTATCTATAAAATGTGAGTTTTTTCTTTCTCTAAAGTTGAATAAAATTACAAGATCTTTCACTTTGAGAAATTATGGGAAAATTCAAATATAAATAATATATATATATATATATATTATTGACCTAAGAGGCTCACTGTATAGCACAATATGAACATGATGTGTTATTTCCTCTATGCTAAACATGGAGTTGACACATGTCCATTTTAAAATAAAATTTAAATAGTCTTTAAATTAAAAAATAGTGTCATCTATAATCAATATAAAATACACATATACATATTTAGCTAGTTTTGCTTAAAAGTATTGTAAATGTAGTGCCACTCTAACTATGCTTGCTTTATTAGTTGTTGATACTACAACACAATACAAAGGACATATGGAAAAAATATTTCACTCTCACGCTTAGCTATAAGTAAAATATTTCCATGCCCATATGAAATAAGACCAGTGTAGATCCATCTTAGCCATGGATCTAGCAATAACCTAAAGAGAGATGTGCAAGCACTTTTTTATAGTGAAAAACTTTAAAAAATTACACCTTCAAACATTGCATCCCTCTTACAACTTAATGGTTAAGATAAAAATTAACATAATATATACTATAATATATAAATATTACTTTATATAATATATAAACATTTTATTATTAGTATTATAAACCATATATAATATCTAAATTATTGACATTGAAATAATTAGTTAATATGAACATTAAGATATCTTATTTATGGATTACGTTGTCCACTTCAAAGTTTTATTTTCTATTGATATAATTTTAAATACATTTCAATATTACTTAAATCTATATATTGAAGTATTTTATTTATAATGCACATTGAATTTTTTAATTATTCGTGTTATGTTTTTAAATGCCACATATTAATTTTATATTAACAATTGAATAAATTAGACAATTCCCTCTTATTAGTATTATAAGGAAGGAATTGAATTAGTTTCTCTTTTCACATTGGAATATTTAATTGTGGTTTATATATATTCATATATGTTTATATTTTTTCTAAAATTGACATTAAAATAAGTTAGTTAATATGTATACTGAGATGATTTATTTACATATCCAATTGGAATATGAAAATATAAATAATTCCAATTTTATTTGTATTTTGTTTTTTACTATAAAATAATTTTAAAAGTTGTATAAAATTATTGAGCCAAGAGGTTCATTCTACAGTTCAGTGTGAGTACCATGCAATTCCACCCATCCATAATGAGGAGTTGACAGTGGCCATGTATCCCTTATAAAAATAAATAAAAATTAAAAATATATATATATAATTTGAACTATAATCAAAATAAAATATACATATACATATTTCGTTCGTTTTACATAAAAGTATTCTAAAATGTAGTGGGCTCTCACTCTGCTTGCTTTATTGGTCATTGATGTTACAACCCAATACAAAGTAGATATGGTTAAAATAGGGCAATCTCTTATTCCATTCATGCTTCAAGTTGGGTTGACACGTGTCCTTTTCAAAATAAAAATAAAATATTTTTAAAATTAAAAATTAATACTAACTATATTAAAAATAAATTACAAATATTTATATTTGGTTATTAACTATGATTACATTAATTTTTGATATTATAACCCAATACAAAGGAGGCATAGTATAAATATCTCACATATAAATAAAATATTTGCATGTCCATATAAAATAAGATAATGTTATATTTGTTTTTTAAATTATTCTAAAGTAATTAAAACAAGAAACAAAAAAAATTGATATTATTTATATTTCATATATCATTTGGATACATAAATAAACCATTTTAATATCCATATTTACCAATATATTTTAATATCAACTTTATGTGTGTGTGTGTGAAAGGTAGTAAAATATTAAAGAAATAATTGAAACTAAAAACACTCAATTCCTTCCTTATAACAATGATAAGAGAGAGATGTGTAACTAATTAGATTCTTAATAGAAAACTAATATGTGAAATTTAAAAAATATTAAGAATAATTAAAAAAATCAATGTGTATGATTAATACAATATCTCGTTATATAAAATTAACTAATATTGAAAAATATATTAATAGAAAAAAAATAATGTTGACAATATAGCATAAATAAAATATCGCCATACTCATGTTAACTAAGTTATTTGCAACAATTTACATATTACATGTGATTTAAAACAATAAAAATAAATTGTTTATTGAAAGCAATTCAAAAATTAAATTCTCTTTGTTATTACATTTCGAATATCATTATTTTACATTTTGGCTCATTTTACTAAGAGTTAACTTTTAACGGAGAAAATATTTGTTTGAATCACATGTTTATGAAATTTTATTCCATGTTTAAATGGTTAAGAGCATGTGTTTCCTCCTAAAAGGTCACATGTTTAAAACCAGAGGGTGTAGAGTATCTATACCTTCCTAAACTTTCCAGTCAAATCGCTACGCAGAGGTGGGTCCCTTGTCCCATAATATATATATATATATATATATTCTTCTTAACTATCATCTTTGCAGGTGCAATTTTTTTAATTTTGTTACTATAAAAGAAAGTTTGCTCCTGAATATATTTGATCCCTGGATCATACTAGATCCATCCATGGCTAAGATAGATTTATACTAATATTTTAACAGTCCCTTTCTCATTACACTAAATAAAATTGAAATTATGATGTAAAAACATAATTTCTTTTATTTTTATTTTTTTGTTATGTTAAATATACCATGGTGATGTATATTGAAGAATGATCATTGTGGTCAGTTTTAAAAACATTCTAGTTTCCTCTCTCATGAAAGATTAAGATATTATTAAGCCTAGAGGCTCATTCTACAGCTGAGTATGACGTCAATGTGTAAGTATATTCGTGTTGAACAAGGAGTTGATACGTGTCTCTCTTAAATAAAATAAAAATATTCTATAAATAGAAAAGTATTGTAGACTATAATAAATAGAAAAACTGAATACCCTATGAATGTTTAGTTAGTTGTCCAAAATAATTAGAAGTAAAAAAATGTGTAAGATGTTTAAACCATATACTTTTCAAAACTATTTTCAAAACTATTTCAACAAGGGGTTCAAATAAACTCTTTGAATATGTTTGTTAACTAATGGATATATATTTATGTTAAGATATATTAGATAAAGATTTGAAAAAAAAAAAAGAAATTACGGTTAAAATGTTTGAGGTGGTTTTAGTATTTTAAAATTTAGTTTTTTTAGGTATATGTTTTTTTGTTTGTCTAAATTCAGTCAAAATTTTTTGTACTTACAATTTGAAGTTATATACTCTATATAGCATTCAAAAATACACTTTAAACAATAAAAAATTATATATTATATTTTACACTCTAAAAAAAATTCTACACATGAAAAAATGTAATCCCTCTCTATTCATGTTAAATTTGTGCTTAAAATAAAACTGTACGATTAATACTAAAGGAAAAATAAAATACACAACATTTTGATATTATAGCTACTATGTCGACTGAGTCTCTCTATTATATGTTTTAGTGATGTTCCTGAATTTGTTTTAATCAGATGTTTGGTCTATGTTGATCTCTTCATTTCTTCGTGTTATTACATTTTTATTTTTATTATTGACTCTTTTATTCATTTTATCTACTACGTATATTAGATTTAAATTTTAATTAAAATTTAAGATTATATATATATATATATATTATTTTTATTTTTTTTGGAAATCATGTTAACGGTCCCTTTACCTAAAAAGAAGAGTTCTGAAAGTATAGGTTTTACTGGATGATTTAGTGGAGCAAGGGAAGCAGTAATGTCATGATGTTATCGTGATCATGATTAAGGTATGGATGGTTCATGTTTTATTTTAAAATATAATAATAATATTTTAATTATTTTATTAAATAAAAAAATAAATATGGTTATTATAATTTTTATAAAATAAAAATATAAAGCGAAAAAATTAATATAAGTACATAGAATTTAGAACCAGCAATATGAGTAATAGGAGCGTAGTATAATAATTATTATTTTAATTTTTTTAGAATTTGGTCATAGAAATGTTGGTAACATTTGTCCAAAAAAGTTAAAAATATTGAATAGTTAAACTTTGTTTGCATTCACTATATTAGACGAAATGTGACATGTCTTCTGGGCATGAGGACATGGATGTCAACACACCCCTTCTGTAGTGTTATCTTTACACCTTCTAGCATGTCTTGAAATAATGAAAGCTTGTGAAAATACATTGCTAGAGCTGGATGATTCTTGGTGCAATTAGAGGTTGTATAAGATTTTAATAATTATATAGACTTCACTGCATGGACATCACCACATTCTTCTACCTTCTACCATTGTATTTGATGGCCTTTCAATCCTCTGGTACAACACTTTGCAAGCTCCACTCATACTTGCGTTTATGGGTCTTGATTTTGCCACTTTATGTTCTGGCCTCCAAAGTTGTGTGGTCATCATTCTCTATCATAGATTTGGCTCTCTCATAGTTTCATTGTCCTTTGGGAAAGTTTCTCTTATGTCGTCTTCCTTTGTCTTATCATATATTTGTTTCCATGTAGTTGTTTCATCTCCTTGCTTCATAGTTCCAATAGATTCTCTTCCTCCTCTTGGGTTTCTTGGCTAGGTTTCACACCAATCATGATTGTCCATGAGTAGGCTCATTGTTATTGTGGCATGTGAGGTAGAGGTTTAGAAGGAGGACAGAGAGAAATATAAGAACAAATTAAAAAGGACAAAGATAATCTTGAGGGGGCATTACAATTTCTTTCAAACTCTGAGGTGATGGAATATATGTTTGCATAGGTATAAAATGTTGACCACGTCAGTGGCACTAAGAAACAATATATTTATACATATAACTTGCATTGGTATATGAAATCTTTGTTGAGTAGGGTCATCCTAGACATGAACAATGTGAAGGAGTAGTTTCTCCTTGTCCTGGATGATGTCATCTTGTAGCATAAGGAGATGAATGTATGACTAATGGATATTGAAGTAGTTGTTGATCCTCGCTTAACTCCTCACTCCCCTCATTCTATTTCTATTGCTCGTAGTCAAATTATGGTAGACTCTTATCATTCTACTTAATTGATATATCATTTTATAGTCAACAAATCTATGTTTGCATAGGTATAAAATGTTGACCACGTCAGTGGCACTAAGAAACAATATATTTATACATCTAACTTGCATTGGTATACGAAATCTTTGTTGAGTAAGGTCATCCTAGACATGAACAATGTGAAGGATTAGATTCTCCTTGTCCTAGATGATGTCAGGAGATGAATGTAAGACTAATGGATATTGAAGCAGTGGTTGATCCTTGCTTAACTCCTCACTCCACTGGTTATATTTCTATTGCTTGTAGTCAAATTATGGTAGACTCTTAGCATTCTACTTAATTGATATATCATTTTATAGTTAATTGTTTTTATTGTTTACTCATCAATATACTTATGCTACTAAAATTAATGTATTTTTGAAATTACTAAACTTACTGAAACTTTAATATCTATGATATTAATTTATTGGACCTTTTAATTATTCTTTTAAATGATATTTATATTATATCAATAGTTTTCTTTCCCCTGCGATAGGTTGCTGATAAACCATTAAGCGTTATATAACCATCTATTACTTAAAAAAGATAGCTAGGTTATACCTAGGATAATAAGTTCAAATTTATATAATAAATTTACTTTAATAATATTAAAATTTACTTTCTAATATATTTATTTTATGGAATTTATCTAAAATTTAAATAGTTATTGAAATTGTAAATATTAATTATTAATAAGTTAATATATATAAATAATAAATAATAAATATAAAAGCAGAATAAAATTACATTTTATATTTAATATAAAAGGTTTGTTAATTTTTTTAAAATGAGTATTAATAATCCCATTCTGATTACACTCATTAAAAAAACAAACACACTGTTTGCCGTATCGTGTCAAGGTTGAGTGGTACCTTAGAAAAGTCTTTTACGCGTCGTTACACTGAACACTGAAAAGCTTTCCATATTTCCTTTTGTCCTTTTACGATCACAAAACAAAATGTAATCTTCACATGTTACCTTGTAAGCATATTGGGATAAGGAAGAAAATCCAAACTTCAAGATAGAGAGACCGGGGAAGCAGATCAGGTATTTTCCCCTTAGCCTGTGGGGTGCATTCTCTGGGAAAGACAATCCAAACTTAGAGCGATAGAGGAGGAACGGTCATGGCGGGTTCCGGGCACTGTGAACAAAACAATCTATATAGAAAAAAGAGCGGATCAGGTATTTTCCTCGTAACCTGTTAAGCTGGATTCTATAAATTTTAGTGTAAAAAAATTGACAACGTATAGCCAAGGGTACCTGATTTTGTTTAACCCAACAAAGTCGATTTTCCATTTTTAGGAGACATCCTTAAAATTGGAACGATGCATAGAAGATTAACATGGACCCGCGCAAAGATGACATACACAAATCAAAAAATGGTCCAAATTTAAAATAAATAAAAAAGCCGATTTTCGAGGAAACTAAATGCTTTGCTTTTGTACTATACATGTGGTGGCCAAAGCATGCAAAACCTTAGAATTCCGAACTCCTGACAGCTATGAAGAGACTTATTAAAACAGGAGCTCGTAGTTTATGGAAAAAAACATTGGCCGTTTGTTGTATAAAAAAGGAAGCAGTCGGAATGGTGTTAATGGTCGGAATGGTGTTAATGGTCGCATGAGGCGGAAGCTCGGGTTTCTTGGCCACACGATAAATCCAAAAGGTAAGACAATAATCTCCACCAGGCAGTGTTTGTGCAGGTCATATATATCGTTGGGAAGCAACGTTTGCATATATTAAATGCCGTTTAAAACTTTGCTCATGTACACATAAGACAGCCTGACCGTTGATACGATTACTTTGCAAGTTTAATAGAGTATTTCGTTTGGTATGGCTGCAGAGGCATGAGACAAGAAGACCATTATTAAAGCAAGATAATTATTAAGGTTACTTGAATAGAATATCTGTTTCATTTGTCATCTCTCATTTGTCATCTCTCATCTAAGATACATGGAACAACGAGAACATTATCAAGCTTACTTCAAATTATTAAAAACTGTCTTTTATGTTTGTCTTCTTCGAACTATTTTATTTATAGTGATTCTTGCCGTCCAAGATTATTATAAATACATATGCTTGCCAACCAAGATTAAATCACGGGGATTCATTTCTTTTGATTAGAGAATTCATAACACCCATTTAATAGAGTGTTTCGTTTGGTTTGTCTCCCGAGAGGCGTGAGACAAGAAGACCATTATTAAAGCAACATCATTATTAAGACACATGCGACGACAAGATTAAAATCAAGGTTACTTCAAAAATATTAATAAACTATCTACTAGTTTTCTCTCCCTGGACCTATTTTATTTATATGCCTGTGTAAGTGTAAGTGCAGAGTCTTGCCAACCATATTGGTATAAACCATGGGATTCGTTTTTTTTAATCAGAGAATACGGAACGCTAAATCCATTTTATTACATAAAATCCATAACACCCAATTTCGTATTCAAATCCATTGTATCTGATTGACTCGTTGAAATCGTGATAGGTCATGTTACGAGATATCCCAGCTCGAAATAATGATATTTGTATTCTAGTTAATTTTATATAAGTGAATTAATTAAATCAATGTAAATCTATTTTAATTATGTATTTTAGTTATTTAATTTTGTATCGGTTTTTTTACATATATACAATGTGTGATTTTCTATTGTTTAAATTATATTCTTTAATGTTATAAAATACATAATTTAAAAACTTGTGAGTCTAAAAAATCTTTATTAAATTTGAATACATTTTTTTTGTCATCAATTTCTTTACATGATATATAAATAGATTTTTTTTAAACAATATAATATATATACATAGTTGACATCAAAATATTTTATATAACAAACACACTTTATGTATAGATTATATTGTCAACCATATAATGTTTATTATTATTAATATTAAGATATTTTTATGTATATAGCTAATCTTATATATTAAAATATTTTATTATTATGAATACTTTTAATTGTTGGATATCAATTTTATATTAAAAATGGAATGAATTACACAATTGTCTTTTATTATTATTTATTTCTTTTTCTAAGTTGAGCAATGGTAAAGCTACATCATGATCATGTCTAAAAATAACACCCAAATAAGATGGACAATTAAACACCTCATCATCCTAATTCTAAATCGTAGAAATCTCTTATTATTATTATTTTAAAAAATACTTAATATTTTTTATTTTATTTTTTAACTTTCCACCATTCTTTTCTTTGAACATTAAATATTTTATTATATACAATATTAGAAATATTTTCTTTTCACATTTTTAAATATAAATATACATGAAATTTATATAAAAATACGTGACTTAACTCGACATATTTTATTTACTCTTGAAAATCAGTAAAATATTTTTAGTTGATTGAATTGTAATAATGTAACATCTCTCGAATTTTTTTCACATAATATCATATTAATTTACTATAACGTCATATAGTGCCATCTTTTCAAGGTAAAACACGCAGGTTCTATTTACAAAATGATTTCTGGAAATTATTTTCCTTATAAATATAAGGCAGGTATAAGCCCTTTCCCAATTATGTTCCTCTTAATTGTACTAGTGAATTTAGATCCTCTTTGCATTTTCTCCACAAGGATTTTGGTGTAACACCCCCACATTGGTTAATAATGGTCAAACTATACATTCTTTTTATTTATTTTTTGCACAAATTATGATTATAATATAGTGGAATAGGGTCCTTGCACCCTTCGTCGTCATATCAAAGTGTTGTGTTTGTTTATCCTAGGCAAACTCATATGCCTTCACTTATATTTATGTATCCATTTAAAATTATGGTAATACATGGATGCTTGACGAGTCTCCCTTTACGTTGATCTCAAATGGGGTTTAATAACTTGTTATGTTTACCAGAATTTCTCATTTAAAGCTTAACAAATAAATGATCTAGCTGATGTATGATATTTGCGAAATTAAATACTTGACACGTGTATGTTGTTTGTTTTTAATTGTTTAAGTGCTTTAACTTCGTTTGTTCCTGCTGATATTAAACACATATAATAGCCATATAATTCAGCAAATAAACATCAACACATAACATCAAATCTAATCTAGGAGTTCACCCAAATATCATGGGCTATGTCTCCTTGAGCTTTTTTCATCTTGACTTGGCTGTTTGGGATTATAGCAAAGTTTCTTTTACAAGTTCCACACTTAACTCCAAAGGTTACTGAACTGAACCAATAGGCTTAGAATACCATCTATATCCCTGTCATGGCTATCATCACTCTACAAACAGATCTATGCTTCCTTAGACTTGATTCCTTCAATTAGTGCTCTAAGCTACCCTGAGCTTCTTGATGGCACTAACTCCTTCAAAATTATTTAACTGTCACGGAAACCTCTTCCACTGTCTCCAACACATATCAAGCACCAAAAATAAACTGATCATTTGCTGAAAATGAGCATTGCATCCCCAAACTAGGCCTTCCTCCATGGTTTGCACTAGGTTGCCTGAAGCTTCCCTATAGCATCTCGGCCTTTAGAAGTCTCCAAATGCTTCTGAAAATCCCTGAAATGGATTTAGAAGGTTCATTGTAGTCAGGAATGACTATTGGTTTGCTGAGAATGAGTACTGGTAGCTCCTACAATTGCCTCCAACCCCTGGGGGCCCTCATCTCCAAAATCTCCATGGATGAAAATCTCTATGAAGATGACTTCTTCAGCTTCTCTGGACTATTCCATTTGCTTCATAAGGCTCCAATTAGCCTAGCTAGCCTCTTGTTTCACTCTCTCTGATCAAAAACTACTACTGGAGTGCATTTAGTCAGTATCCCCTAGGGATACTCCACCAATTTTGGTGAACTGGCACTTAACTCCAGTTAAAATTGGCATAACCACCCTTTTTAGCTACTCCACCAAATGAAACCGTTGGAACTGACTATTACAATTTAATGTTGGGCGCGCATATGAATGGTTAATCCACGGTGGTTAGGGATAAGCTGCGTAAACCTGGCACTGCAATCGACAGTTATCTCGAGGACATGTGAACAGTTCTTATGGGACCACTGGCGAGTAAGACCACTGGCAGTCCTAACCCCCAAACTGCGACCAGTTATAGCACAAAAATGCCATGTGACCCATAAAGGTTAAGAAACATTGTTGGTGGAGGTGGCAGAGCATCGTGCTAGCTTGCTGGAGGTCATGGGTTTGATTCTGTCAGACCCCAACAAAATTTTACATAAACATTCTAGGACCACATGGTGGCCTCCGAGCTTGCCACGTGTCGGAACCTGATTGGTCACCCAAAAGGAAGTATTCCAAGGAATATTTCTTGGAATATACTTTTTTTAATATTTCCAAAAGTCAAACTATTCTTGGTCAAATGTTCAAAAATTGCAGTCTACTGAACTTTTCAAATTGCGATAACTCCTTCATACGGTGTCAATTTTTCGAACTGTTCATGGCACCAGAATCAAGAAGATGAGATCTATCTAGTCACTTAGGTTCAACAGTCTTTAGAACACTTTGAAATTTGAGCTATCATTAAGGTCCTGGATCAATACGTGATCACTCCTCCCCATTAGGAATCTTTTGGACCCCAAAAGACTGATATATTGATCTATACAGTAGATGAGAGTACAACACCCTCTTTTTTCAGCCTCCATACACTTGCCTTGCATGGCTAGTGCGTTTGAACCAAAACTCGAAGGTAGTCAACAATTCCCTTCCTAGATGCGCTTGTCCTACTATTAAGAACTGTCTTACTTGAACTCATTCAGAATTTCTGTTGAGAAGGTTTATAGAATGTAGTTGAATATCGCTTCCTTGATCATTGATCCATGGTGACTCAGAAACGTGAGATTACATCATAAACACATGCATACTTAACTGGAATTTTCATATGCACCAATAAAAGTATGTTTTATTGTGTCAAGAAGTCAAGCCACTTCTTACCAAGCCACTTCTATGGCGACTTTTGCTACTGCAAATCTTCTTATGACATCTTGTCAAAAGAAACAACATAATGCAAGAAATAACTTGACGACATAAATTCTTGCTCCATCAAAAGAAACAAATTTCACATCATGTGAATCATCATCATGTCTTTACATCTTGTATACAAATAATTGATTAAATCACAAGCCGACAAAAACATGCCTTCTTCAAACAACTGACTCTCCAAGTCAAGCATGTACAAAGAGAATTTGATGATTCTTTTTCAAAGTAGAAAGAATTTTTCCTCTTGTGAAACACTTCATCATTATCTCCCTTTTCAATCTTGGAGACAAAATCAACTTTTCCAAGTCGACATAACATTGCATGCATGTTTAAACAAATCTATCGACCATCAAGTCAATTACACATACATGTTCAAATACAATGAATATCATCAACATTCCTTTGTTCATACATACCATTCTCATGCATGTATTTCATTCTTCAACTTTCTCTTAAGCACAATCATAAGTACAAGATCCTTAATCATATGTAAATTTACTTACAAAGCTGAAATGAACATAATTTTGTTGTAATAAAGCGAATCTCATACTCAACTTTTTCATTCACCTTTTTGGTAAAACTGTGCAACTTGCATTCCATTGGCAAGGAAATGTATCAAATCAAAAGACATGCAACTTTAATTGGATAATAACTCTAACCATTTCTTACCAATCCATATCAAAGGAGCTTCCTTTAACTGCACATTGACATCAACATGTAAATCATCCTGAAACACATCAGTTATGGGAACTTCCTTTCCATTCTTTCCATTCTCTTTTTCTACCTTCTTCAAATTTCGTGGAAGCATTGTTGGATTCAAAGTCCAACACTTTTCAGCAATATGTCCTTGCTTATGGCAATAAGTGCAACATATGTTCATCCTCTTTACAACATAATTTTCCTTGTCCAATGGACCTTTGGCTTCTTGCCTCCTTTTCTTCAAAAGTTTCATGTATGTGGCCATTTTCTTCCAACATCCAGAAACACTATGGTTAACCAAACCATAAAAGGAACATGCAACTTTTTTCCAATGCTTATGTGGAAATTTATAATGCTTAACATAATCAAAACAAATGTGATTGAAATCAGATTTATACCTTTCTCTTTCACCTTTGTTGTCTTCATGAGAAGGTGAATCGAATGAAGAAGTGGCTCCCTTCAGAACACCATCAATCTCTTCAATGATTTGAGGGCTTTCACAACTCTCTTGTTTGAGTGCATGCTTATGATAACCTTCTTCTTGAAAATTATGTTTCAAATAATTGTATTCCCCATGAATACAAGCATTACAAACTTTAGGTAGAGAACCTAACATGAAACTCCTTCTAGGAACTGTTTCAATTGCCTTCATGGTTGCTTTGGAACTTTCTCCACAAGATTGTTCATAGCAAAGACCCAAATACTTTGGCCTTTCCTCAACCATTATTGGCTCAACAATGCCTTGTGCATGTTTTCCCAATCCTTTTCCTTCACAGCCCATTTTTGACATCAACTTGGACCCTATGCCTCTGGTATGTTTTTCAAAAGAACCAACATAAACATTCTTAGAGGAAATTGAAGACAAACTAGAATTGTTTACCTCTTCTTCAAACTGATACTTGACTAAGGCTTCTTTGGCAGCAAGGAGTTGTGTCTCCATCTCATGCATCCTTTCTAGGTTCATATTTGCAATAGGAAGTTGGTTTTCCATTTCCTGCAACTTGTCAAAAAGCAACTGCTTCTCTTCCTTCATAGAATTCAACTACTCTCAAAGTTTTGTGATCTTCCTTTCATCTTCATACATTTGTTTCACCATCGCCATCATGATGAACAAGTCTCACTTCATGTCTTCATCAAAGAATCTTGTGAAGGAGGAGGATTTTGAAAAAATGAACAAAAGAACTTCAACAAAAATCATAAAGCTTTCAAAATCTATTTGCAAAATTTCTGAACTAAATGGTAGTAGAGTCAAACTCTTATTCAAGCAGCTTTTTGCAAACAAACCCTCTTGTGCTTTAAGGGTTTACTTGAGGTCCTTAGGGTAAGGAGAATGCCTTCAACCCTTCTTCCTTCTTGTCCTCTCCTGGACTTATCTATTAGTAGCTTTCCCTTCACCTTCGCTAACTCAAGCAATAGTCATTTTACGAACAATCAAATAGTCAAATTCTTTGTACTGTTTAAACACCTTTCAAGTCCAATAAGCAACCTTTTTCTCTGTCAATCAAGCAACTAGCTCTGATACCATCTGATCTGAAATGGAGGTCTAATAACTTGTTATGCTTACAAGAACCTCCCACTCAAAGATTAACAAATAAATGATCTAGCTTATATATGACATTTGTAGAATTAAATACTTGAAATAGGTGTATGTTGTTTTTTTTTAACTGTTTAAGTGATTTAAGTCATTGGCTCCTATTGATATTCAACACATATAACAGCCATATAATTCAGCAAATAAACATCAACACATAACAACAAATTTAATCTAGGATTTCACCCGAATATCGTGCGCTACATATCCTTGAGCCTTTGTCATCTTGACTTGGCTCTTTGGGATTATGGCATAGTTCCTTTTACAAGTTACGCACTTAACTCCAAAGGTTACTGAACTGAACCAATAGGCTTAGAATACCATCTATATCCCTCTCATGGTTGTCATCACTCTACAAACAGATCTAAGCTCCCTTAGACTTGATTCCTTCAATTAGTACTTTGAGCTACCCTGAGCTTCTTGATGGCACTAACTCCTTCATAATTCTTTAACTATCAATGAAACCTCTTATACTATCTCCAACACATATCAGACACCAACAATAGACTAATTATTTTCTCAACATGAGCACTACATCCCCAAACTAGGCCTTCCTCCATGGTTTGCACTAGGCTGCCTGAAAATTCCTTGTAGCATATTGACCTTTAGAAGTCTTCAAATGCTTATGAAAATCCATGAAATGGATTTAGAAGGTTCATTACAGTCAAGAATGACTATTTGTTTGCTGAGAATGAGTACTGGTAGATCCTACAACTGCCTCCAACCCCTGGTGGCCCTCAGCTCCAAACTCTCCATGGAAGAAAATATCTATGAAGATGACTTCTTCAGCTTCTCTAGAATATTCCATTGGCTTCAGTAGGCTCCAATTAGCCAAGATAGCCTCTTGTTTCACTCTCTCTGGTCGAAAACTGCTCCTAGAGTGAATTTAGCCAATATCCCCTAGGGATACTCCACCAATTTTGGTGAACTGGCACTTAACTCCAATTAAAATTGGCATAACCACCCTTTTTAGCTGCTCTGCCAAATGAAATTGACTGTTAAAATTTAATATTGGGTGTGCATGTGAATGGTTAATCCCTGGTGGTTAGGGATAAGCTACGTAAATCTGGCGCTGCAATCGGTGGTTATCTTGTGGACATGTGAGCAGTTCTTATGGGACTACTGGCAAGTAAGACCATTGGCGATCCTAACCCACAAACAGTGACCGGTTATAACAAAAATATGGCATGTGACCCATATAGGTTAAAAAACATCATTGCCGAAGGTGGTAGAGCATTGTGCTAGCTTGCCGGAGGTCACGAGTTTGATTCTGTCACACCCCAACAAAATTTTACATAACCATTCCAGGGCCACGTGGTGGCCTCCGGGCTTGTGACGTGTTAGCACCTGATTGGTCACCCAAGAGGGAATATTCCTTGGAATATACTTTTTATAATATTTCCAAAAGTGAAATTATTCTTGGTCAAATGTCCAAAAATTGCAGTTTACTGGACTTTTAAAATTGCGATAACTCCTTCATACAGTGTCAGTTTTTCAAACCGTTCATGGCATCCGAATCAAGAATATGAGATATATCTAGTCACTCAAGTTTGACACTATTTCAAACAATTTGAAATTTGGGCTATCATTAAGGTCCTTGATCAATTTCTGATCATGTATACTTAAACGTGTACGAGAGGTCATGCATGCAAGTTGTAATCCTAGCCAATTGTCTTGATCAACAATGCATATCTCACAAGAAGAGTTCAATGTTGATTATCTTTCTTGTGTAGTCAGGGTAACTACATACCCTTTCTTCTATTACACTGTTTTCCTTTTTCATGTGACTGAGTTGAGAGCTAAGCTCTGCAACTCTTGTGCATCTGCTTGTGTATAAGCAGTTTCCTTATGATGTTCTTATGAAAATTCTTTTCTTGACTACCAAGCTTTAGTTTGGCTGCGGCCTGAGATCAACAAGCCATACCTGGTTCGCATTTTGTTGTCAAATATCACGTCTTCTCCTATTCCTCCTAAGTATTATTATACAATAATATCCCTATACCTAATTTTTGATGTATTCTCGAATTATCAATAGGGGACTATTCATTTGCAATGAAACCATTACCCTTCATTAATGGTTTGGATATGGCGATTCGCTAATTTGGGATTACCAAGGCAATTCCTGCATTAATTCCTTGGAGGTAATTTTATGCTGAAACCGTAACCTTTTTACTATCAATAAGGCATTTATTTGCAATTAGAGTCAAATTTTGATTATTTTTTCTTAGCTATTGGCAAATAGCATAGACATTGAGCCATTTTGCTCAAGTAAATATGGATATTTGTTGCAATGCTAGTTATTTTTTTCTAATGCTTATTTCTTTCACAAATTAACCCTAAGTTCTCTTTTTTCTTTGTTGGTTAATTCTGCTTAGTTTTGGTTAAGTGTGGACTTTCTTTGCAGAGGTGATTCCTCGCTTAGGCTTCCTACCCATGATCTGCATGGACATTGCTTACATTAGGGTTTTTGAAATACTTTACGTGGGCCTTAGTTAGATACTCTTTCGTGTTATTTAATTCCAGAGTTATATTTTAGTTCTTGTCATCGCTCACTTTCTGTAATTAAATTAAACATAATTTCTAAAACTATCTAACTCTTATGTATATATATAGATGCATGGCCCGAGTTCCCTAGTTGAGATTGTCACCTTTGTATAATTTTTCATTTCCTTTAAGAGAATAGAGATTGTGATTTTCTTTTTTGAGGCATCTAAACACATTTGTTGATATTGTTTTCCAATAAGGTTTTGTTAAATTATCATGTATAATGAAGGCGTAGCCTACATACATACGAGTTTAAAATTCTTATTTTCCATTCAGGTAGAAAAATCAAAATTGTTTGTTTTTCCTTTTTGAAAATAACCTTGCCCTTGTTCATTACTTTCTATAAGATCTTCATACCCCTTTTACTATATTTTTTCCATTTTTGTGCTCTTAATATGCAAGAGTATCATTTATTGTTTATTTTGAATGTGGTCATATTATTTTCTTAGCATGCACACTTTTGTCATTTACTTACCTTTTGTGAGTATATTCTTTTATGTAACTATATATTTAATGATATAATTAATAAGGATAAATACCTAGCATTTTCCTAACACAAGAAAATGCTTCAGGGTCTTCTCTAAGCTCTAATACTTCCTGGTACATGATTAATGTTCCTGGGCTTATGAGCAGGGTTCCATCCATGCTATGGCCTAAGACATCTAACCCAAACTTATCTTTCCTCATGTCCCAACCATAATAGTACAATTATATATGTATATATGTTAATATGGATATAATTCTTTTATTTTACCCTCATTCGAATTTAATTCGAGTAATAGGAAACAATTAACTTCTAAATATAATCTTTGAGTCTTAATTTATTGTCTATGTTTATTATAATTTTTATCTTATATAATGTCCTATATATTTCTTTTATTCATTTCCATCCTCATAGGGAATACTAGAGTGAAGTTATGGTTACAACTTTTAACCACCCTCGATAGCAGAGTAAGCCTTTAATTTTACTAGAAGTCCTTCAATGACTTTCCAAAGGATAACATAAACATACACTCATATACACAAACATAATTGATATCTATCTATAATTTTACAAATCATTACAATATCCTCTCATAATATCTTTTCTTTTTTATATGGTTTAAATTCAAAATAATGTTTTAATCAAATTTCATTGACTAACTTATCCATTGGAAAAATTAATTAAACATCCATATACTTATCTAAAATATCCTAGGAAATAGGCTAAAGGAATCCAAGTTCCTTCCCCCCAATTTCTACTCCTCACTCTAAGAAAAAAATGCACCTCCTTAACCCTTTAGAATTATTCTACTAGTTTCTCATGGTTCAAAACTATTGTTTCTCTTCCACTAGTTGTTTTCTAAAGGAAACTGTGTTTCTCTCCATTAATTCTTATTTTACATGGGCCACCTCATGACATCTACTTCTAGCCATGAATTTATTTTGGCTTGTCTTTTCCAGCATTTTTCACACACTAAATGGGAAAAAAGGAGGATTTTTTCTTTTTCCTCTTCCTATCGCTTCTTGGGCATAGCTGATTATAATTGTTTTCTTCGTAGTTAGGAGAATCTCACATGTTAGCCTTTAACATATTTCCAAGAACATTAAACACCAAAATAAATTTCATTTATTTATTTAAAAATAAATATTTCCATGAGCATCTCATGCCATTTATCTGTCATCACCATTCAACCAATATTTTCAGTATAAATGTCATAAAGTAAATTTTCTACAAGAACTACATCTCTACTCGCCTTAAAATGGAACACTATCCTTGGTGTTCTCAAGCTTCCATTTTCCTTGGAACAACATAGGAAAAATATCCTTCATTTCAGCTTCCATCTCCTATCTAGTCTCCTCAGGCGCAAAGTGCTTCCACTCTACATTAACCTAGGTGATGACTCAATTCTAGAGTGTAATTTCCTTCCAATCCAAAATTTGTAGAGGCTTGACTTAGAGCTCTCCTTCCAATCGAGTTGTATAACATTCCAATCAAGTATATGAGAAGGATCATGTATATAGTTTTTCAAAAGAGACACATAAAACACATTATGAACTGTAATATGGTTTGGTAGTGCTAGCTAATAGAATTAGAGGAAATGTCATACTAAAAGTGGTATTTTAAGGAAAAATAATAGTTAAAATCATAAAATACGATTTATGAATTTTAGAGGGAAAAAAAGAAAACTATTTTTTTAAACATATTTTTAGCTTATCTCCTTATATATCTACTCAAATTTCAAGTGTAGACACTCGTTGGATGCAAAATTGATTCGTCATCGAATGAGTACCCATTATGCAAACTTTTGAGAAGACCGACTTTTTAATATATCTTCAATTTTTTATCAATGTGGATATTCTCAAAAGTATGCATAATAGGTATTCATTGGATGAGGAATTTAAAAGTTTGCACCCATTTAGTATCTACACTTGAAATTTGAGTAAACCTGTCAGGAGATAAGCCAAAAATACAATTAAAAAAAGTAGCTTTTTTTCCTCTAAAAAATTTACATGTACTTCTTTTTAAATTTAGCGGATTCATATAAGCTTACATATTATGACATGAAAATTAGATGAAACATTTATAGGCACATTTCAGCTGAAATTTTCTCTAACGACCACTAGCCCAACTCGGCGTAGTATTTTAAATGGCCCACAAAAAAGGGGTGTTAGTTCTAAGCAACTCCCCAATTTTAAGGAAATTTTTTTATCATAATTTTACATAAACATGTTCACCCACTTGAAGCTATTTATGTGTTCTCTCTAAATTTATATAGTTTTTTTGTTAGTCCTAAATTTCCTTTAGATATTACCTGATCTATTTCACCATATGTTCCCTTCTTGTAATGGATTTGGCACCTATATTTTTGTCAACTCCAACTTAAAAGAACATGACACATCCTTCCGTATAAGACCTCAAAAATACTCATCTTAAAAGATGTCTGATAAATATTGTTAAAAGAAAACATTATGTAAATAGTCCTCCCATTTGATAAGTTAGTTGATTACATACATATCTAACATGTCTTCAAATACATAGTTAACCCTTTATATTTTCTCATATATTGGTAAATAGTATACAATGCTAAAACATAATTATGTACGCATACCAATAAATCATATCTTCTAAAAATTTAAAGTAAACCTTAATCTCTATCCGATATAACTATCGTTAACAAAATATAAAATTTAAAAAAAATTGAAATTATAATTTACAAATTATTGATATTTATTTGGTTATTTATTAATTATTTTAAAAATTTAAAAATTAATTTGATTTTAACAAAATTCAAAACTAATAATTAACGTATAAATCAAATAACCCGTTTTTATTTTATTAGAGATGATAATATTTGTTTTAATCATAAAAAAATACATAAACAAGCAATGTAGAGAAGTTCTGACAATTGAACGAAGAAAAGAAAAAATGAACGAAAACATATATTAAAAAATTTGAAAAATATAGGTTAGTTTTATTTTAAACAACATAATATTAAATTTAATACAAAATAAATGGTTGTCTATGTGTGTATATTTATGAAATAATATTTAAAAGATTTAAGTATGAATTGTTTTCAATATCAATTAATTAATATATGAGATAAAGCTAAATGATTAAAAAAAATGTATAGTAAGAAATTTCTATATAATAAATTTAATTTATTATTATAATTTGTTTTAATTTTATTAAAAATATATTTTTCTAATATTTTTTATATATTTTTGTATTTTGAAGAAATTTAGTAGATTGTTTTATATATAATTATTAGTAAATTTTTAGAGGTTTATGGTTTATTTTTTTTCCCATAAATTAAGTCACAATTAAACAAATTTGAACTATAGATTTTGTTCACATTACTTTAATCACCAATAAAATAATTTCTCAAACTTTCAAATATTATAATTATAATTATAAAATTATTTAATTTTTTTAGTAAATATTAATATATATATGATTTTATATCACAGTTCTTATTCCCTAGTCTTAAAAACATATTTGAAATTATAAACGTTATAACGTATAATGACGAAAACATTTAAGAGGGAAAAGTGTTATGTATAACGACGAATGGTCATTATAATACGTTCTGAAAAGACCTCTCTGTATCCTCTCTCATGAAAGACTAAGACATTATACATCGTATGAGGGTTGCACGATTTGGATTGTCGCTCTATTCTATCTATGTTTTAGTGACGTTCTTTTATTTATTGGAACTTTTGCCTTAATTAAAGGTTTCTTGAGTCTAAGTTGATATCTTCGTCCCGTTGTCCTATTACGCTTTTTAATTGTATTTTTTTTTATTAGGTATATTATATTTACATTTTAATTAAAATTTGTGATTTAAATAAAATAAAAATTATATATATATATATATATATATATATATATAAAAGTACAGGTTTGAAAGTATAGGTTTTACTTGGATCATTTATTTCAGTAAAGCAAGCAGTGATGTTACAATAATGATGAATAATGTATAGATGGGTAAAATTTATTTCGAAATAGAAAATAAAATTAAAAATGATTATCTGTTTTATTAACTAAAAATAAACAATGTTATTATAATTTTTAAAAAATTATATAAAATATATTATAAATTTATAACAATTATATAAAATTTAAAAGTAAAGTTAAAAAGTTGATATAGATATTTAAAATTTAGCATAAGTAATATAGATAATGTTTTTGATTTATCTTGAGAATTTAGTGATAAAAGTTTTGGTAAGATTTTGATATTTTATTTTTTTAAATGTGTTTTTAGATGCATAAATTGTTTCATAGCCTTGAATATCATTTAGTATAATTGAATTATGTATGTTACATAGATAAAACTTAGGATTTCAAGAAATCCCTCAGAAATTTCTAGAAAAATCTATTCAGAATTATGCCTAAAAAAGTTTGAAAACATAGAATAGTTAAACTATATTTGCACTCCCCATATTGGGTGAGTAGCGACATGTGAACTAGGTATGATGGCACGAATGCCAACACACCTTTTGTGTGATTGTGCCCTTACACCTTCCGATCATTGTTTTTAAATAATGAAAGACTTTGAACATTCATTGCTAGAGATGGATTACTTCAGGTGCAATCCAGGGTGACATCAAAGTTGCAATTACTACGTGGAATTCACTGCATGGATGTCACCACATTTATCCAACTTCCAACATCAACTTTGATGGAATTTCACTCCTTCGGTACAAAAGTTTGAATGCTCCACTCATAATTATGGTATGGGTCTTAATGGTACAACTTTACGTTATGGACTCCAGTGTTAATGGTTATGATTCTCTATCCTGGAGTTGGTTCTCTCATACTCTGCTTGTATTTTGGGATTTTTTTCTTCTATCTTCTTATTTATATTCTTATCAAATATTTACCTCCATGTACTTACTTTCCCTTTATTTCTTCTACTTTCTTCCGACTTCGAATAGTTACTCTTTCTACTCTTTAGTTTCCTGGCTAAATTTTACACCAGTCATGATTGCCCATGAATAGGTTTTTTTTCATTATGGCTTGAGAGGTAGATTTTTAGAAGGAAGATAGAAGGTTGTTTTACATAATTGTACCTTAACATCAGTCTATAAAGGGGAAATACCTTCATAAATCCTAGCACAAACTAACAAGGTCAAAGTTGATCTTGAAGGGTCGTTTCAATTTATTTCATACACTGACCTGATGGAATCTATGTTTTCTTGGGTGTTAGATGTTGGCCACACCCTTAGTAGTAATAATCAATATATTTATACAACTAACTTATATTGGCATATGATATCTCTATTGTATAGTGTCATACTAAACTTGAACAACATGAAGGAGAAGATTCTGTTTGTATTAGATGATATTGTCTAGTAGCTTAAGGAGATGAATACATGATTGATGCATATTGGAGCGAATGTTGATCCTTGATCGACTCCTCATTCCCCTAGTTCTAGTGTTATTTTGAATTATGGTACATGCCTCTCATTCTACTTAACTCATATGCCATTTTGTAGTCAATTTTTTTTGTTGTTTAGTCAGCAATTTACTCAAGCTACTAGTTTCACATGTTTTAGGATATGTAGGAAACCATTATCTCTAGGTATTTTTAAAGTTACCATTAGAGGAAATTTTAGCCTAAAAGTGCGCTTGAAATTTTCATGTAATTTGAATTTCATAATATGTAAAACAATCAAAATGATTTAAATTTAAAAGGAGATACAGGTAAATATTTTTTAGGGAAGAGAAGAAACTATTCGTTTTAATTGTATTTATCCTTTTATAAGTTAACTCAAATTCCAAGTGCATATACTCATTGGGTGGGAAATGAAATTCCACATCTAGTGATTACCCATTATCCATATTTTGACGAAGACCCAAACTAATAAAAATTTAAGATGCATTAAAAAATGTGTTCAACACATTTTTTTAGTGTATATTCAATTTGTATCCATGTCGGTCTTCGTAGAAGTATGCATAATAGGTACTCATTAGATTCAAAATTTAATTCTGCATCCACCGAGTACTTACACTTGAAATTTGAGTTAAAATATAAGGAGATAAGCCAAAAGTACACTAATAAAAAAGTAGTTTTCTTCTTTTCCCTCCAAATTTCATAACTCGTATCTTATTATTCTAATAGTTATTTAATTATTTTTCCTTAAGAGACCACTTTTGGGATGAAATTTTCTCTGATGTAGATGCATACTTCAATATATTATAATATTAGCTTGTTTGAAATTCAATTACTTACTTGGACATTTTTTCTATTCTACCATTCATTTGATTTCCCATATGATAAGCGATTAATGAACAATTACATTAATCTTATATAAAAATTTTGTTACATAAAAAAAATGACTTAAAAATTTAATAGCTATGTTTTTTTTTGTTTCTGACCCAGATGAATCCAGTAGCCCACCTCACATCTAACTATAAGTAAAACTTTGTGGGGCTACAATATATGCTCCTCCATATAGCCCGAGTCATGAGAGGGGGGAATTTAACTTGGGTATTTTGAGTTTTGACGAGCTCACATTTCTCAGTTTAACCAATTAAGTTACGACCCCCGAGACGAAAAATAAATAGCTATGCTAGTAAGATAAAATGTTTGAATTGAATTTAAGAATGTTAAGGTTTAGTTTTTCATATATTTACTTTTTGAGATAAATTTTAAATAATTATTAAATTTGTAAATAATGATGATTAATATGGTAAAATTTGAGGTGACAACGGAGCTGGGTGCTAGGGTTTCTTGAGAGCTTAAGCTTCTAGGGAGCACGTGTATCCATTGTTTGAGGGGCGATGAGGGAACAATGGCGGTCGGAAGTTCTTCCATCTTTGCATGGAAAACTATAGAAGCATGGTTTTTCAAGCTACACGAGGTCAGTGGCATTGGTAAACATATTCTGATATCAGGGATAAAGCCCAATAAGTCCATGTCTGGGCTGAAAGTACTACCTAGAATACTCAACTCAAGGAATGATCTGGCATGGAAGAAGGATTGAACCTTCAATCAGAGGATCATAAACAACATCATGCGCAAAACTCCCATAATTAATGTGTCTACCCTTGGCTTTTGTACTAAGAACATACTCGTTGATGCCTAGATGTGCTTCATGCTCATCTCTTTGTTTACATGAAGGATGTGGAGGGGCCACCAGGCATCATCCTGCGTGGCCCAAATATACAACAAGAATCCCACTGCAAACATCAAACTAGGTGGCACAAAAGAAATGAGTAGTGGGAATAGGAGGACTTTCAGATCTTCATCAATAATCTAAATGGGAATTCTTCACTTCTTTGGTTCACATATTTAGAGTCAGTGATAAAGTTGAAGCAGCGTGTAGAAAATTAGTCGAGAAATTCCTGCAAATACACTGTGTCTTACTTTTAAATGAAATATGCTTCGATAATTTTTTTAGATTAAGGATTACAACATTTCAAGAACGTTCACAATAATATTGAACATAAGGCTGCGTCGAGGTGCTTTGGGATCCTAGAATACTGAATGACCCATCATCTATAAGGACGTGGCATACAACAAAGCCTCTAATCCATTGGATATGCCTCAGTATAACCCAAGGCCTTACATTGTTGAAAAAATGAAACACGTTCCTACCATTGAGTTCAACTTATCAAAGTTAAACTACCTTTTCTTTGTGGGATGTGATTTGTAGATTCAATAGTTTTTGGCCTCAATATGATGATTTTCACTAGCGGTTATTATCAACCTAGAATGCCAATTATGATATTTAGCTATGCTCCATGGGTTTCTTTATTTCCAAATTCAATACTCAAGATGATTTAGAGAGAGTATTAAAATATGGGCCATGGTTTTGGGCAGGAGTTAGCATCTTCATTACCCTTTGGTTCCCAAATCTTGGTGCCATGAAAATGGGAGTCAAAATAATGTCAGTTTGGGTGAGACTACCAAAACTTACCCTTCCATTTTGGCACCACAAGATTCTAGAGGAAATTAGAAACACCCTCAGATCATTCAAAAACATGGATCTTAAAAGAACAGAAAAAGTTTATTTATATATGCTCGAATTTATGTAGAAATAGAACTTAGTAAAGGTTTACGTGATTAGATTTAACTAAAACAAAAAAAAAAAAAGTTTGGTGGAATCAATATTTGGAATATGAAAATATTTAATTTAGATGCAGAATATGTTACCAAATAACACACTCGTAGAACACATGCTTGCAGGAAAAAAATATCTAAAAAGAAAAAGCAGTAGACTCACAAGAAAGCATGATTGAATCCTTCTAATATGTACCTCACAAGAGAAGAAAAATAAGAATATACCATACAAGACCCCAAACAAAGTAGAAAGAATAGCTATGATCTAGAATGAAAATGCAACCCACATGCGTAATGGCACTGAGACATAAGAGATCCACACACTTGAACAATAGAAAAATGAGGTATGCAAAGAAAGTTCATATTTGGATGAAGAAGTCCCACCAAACATAGCATGCAATAGATTAATAATGGTTCTAGTAGATCCCAAACCAAGGAGATGGCAGAGGATCCAAAAATAAAAAGGAGAAGTTAAGTGATTATTATCATACTTAATTTCATAAGTTCATATATATATATATATATATATATATATATATATATATGAGAGAGAGATTACTATTAGTCAATGTGTTTATTATCATTAAAATGTATTTTTTTTTCTTTCACTAAAGTTGAATAAAATTACTCGATTATTCACTTTGGAAAATTATGCAAAAATTAAAATATAAATAATAATTAAAAAAAAATTAAATTAGAAATGATTTTTTTTTTAGTTTTATATTATACATTATTGAGCCAAGAGGCTCGCTCTATAGCCTAGCATGAGCATGATGTGTAATTTCATCTATGTTAAAGGTGGAGTTGACACATGCCCCTTTTAAAATAATAGTAGGATATTATTTAAATTAAAAAATAGTTTCATCTATAATCAAAATAAAATACAAATATACATATTTAGTTAGTTTTACTAAAAAGTATTGTAAAATGTAGTCTCGCTTTAACTATGTTTATTTTATTAGTTGTTGATATTACAACACAATACAAAAGAGATATGGTAAAATTATTTCACTCTTACTCTCGGCTATCAATAAAATATTTCCATGTCCATATGAAATAAGACTAATATAGATCCATCTTACCCATGGATCTAGCAACAATGGAAAGGGATCAAATCTATTGAGGTGCAAATATTTTTTATAGTGTAAAACTTTAAAAAGTTGCACCTTCAAAAATTGCATCTCTCTAAAAACTTAATTAATAGTATATATATATATATTTTTCTAAATTACATTTCGTAAATTTTAATTTAAAAAAATTGACAATTTGAATCAGGAGTATATGATTTTTTTTAAAACAACAAAACCGATTTTCCAAATATTTTAGTAGACATCTATAAAATTGGAACGATATACAAAGATGACATACACAAATAAAAAAATGGTCGAAATTTAAAATTAATAAATAAAACTGATTTTCGACGAAACTAAATGCTTTGCTTTTGTACTATACATCTGGTGGCCAAAGCGTGCAAAAGCTTTTAATTCTGAACTCCTGACAGCTCTGAAGAGACAGCATTGGCCGTTTGTTATATAAAAAGAAGCAGTCGGAATGGTGTTGATGCTCGCATGACGCGGACGCTCGGGTTTCTAGGCCACACGATAAATCCAAAAGGTAAGACAATATCTCCACGAGGCAGTCTTTGTGCAGGTCATATATATCGTTGGGAAGCAACGTTTGCATAAATTCAGTGCCTTTCAAAACTTTTCTCATGTACACATAAAACAGCCTGACCGTTGATACGATTACTTTGCAAGTTTAATAGAGTATTTCGTTTGGTGTGTCTGCAGAGGCATGAGACAAGAAGACCATTATTAAAGCAAGATAATTATTAATGTTACTCTAATTGAATATCTGTTTGATTTGTTGTTATCAAGCTTCGAATTATTAATAAACTGTCTTTTATGTTTGTTTTCTTCGAACTATTTTATTTATAGTGATGCTTGCCAGCCAAGATTTTTATAAATTCATGTAACATCCCTATGCGTAAATTATTCATTTACGAAATAGTAATTCTTTAAACAAAAGAGATTGCAAATTAGTTTTGAGAACTAATTCCTGTTACCCTTAAAGCTGTCAATTAAAGAACGGCGGAGGTGGCGCTAATGGCGGCTTAGAATCCGGAACTGATTCTTGATGGGATCGGTAGTTGAATTGTTAATTGCATAACAGAGCTAACGGTGTGGGGGGGGTAATGGAAGTGTAACGGGAAACTACTATCGAAGTGGACCCGGTAGTTCGGCATCTCCAACTAGAAACCCCTCAACATAACGGGATTCGGGGATTTTTAGTATGGTGAAACGGAACAAATGTAAAAGCTGCTATTGAGCAGGGAATTCTTGATACACAATGGTCTTGCTTCCAGTCGATGGAGTGGAGGCAGTCAGCCATTCGGCATTTTTCACCTGCATTGAAGAATATTGTTGCCTTGTGTTGGTTGGGGAGTGGGTATCTCGTAGTTTTCATTTCTTGTTTGCAGATTAGCAAATTGTGCAAGGCCGCAAGCCTGTTATGTTTTTGGAATGATAACCTTTATATTTCAAAGAACTGCCGCTAACATGTTGCCCTGGAAATTACAGTCTTGTTGATTTAAGAATTTCCAGTGTTTGTAGTGGCACCTCTCCCCACAGAGGGTTGAACTGAAACCGCAATGGAAGTCTGTAATTGTGTTGAATATTTTCTATTATAACTTGTAGAAATTGTACACACAAAGTTTATCAACTAATGTTTTCTTGCGCCTGTTTTGATATTCGATATGCTGGGTAAGCGATTCGACAGTCACTGTAGTGTGAAGGCAGGTGTTCAATATAATCCAGGTGAGCGTGAGGTACCAAGGTTGCCTCTGATGATTCAGTCACTCGAGGAGGTCCTCGGTCTTGCTCTTGCTTCTTTTTGAGCCCAGGTCTATTCGTTATCACATGGTTTCGGACCTCTGATCGCTAAGTTTTCCATAATGGACAGCATTGTTTTATTTTGGATGGCTTGGTGGTACAACTAAAAAAGATAAGTTAATTTCTTGAAATATTCTTGGTTTATGTGCACAGAAAGATATGGTATTTTGATCCCATAGTATAGTTTGGTTATGATTGTCTGGAATGGCAAGTTTCCATGTATTAAAATATTGGAGGGATATAAGTTTTTTTGGGAATATTTGTAGCCTAAGATTATGCACATAGCATAGTAAAAGTTAAGTAGTTTTGTGATTTTTTGAGAGTGTTAAAAGCTAAGTAGCTTCCTTATTCTTTGGAATAAATTACACAAGGTTCTTGCTAAGTACCCAAAATCTTCTTGAGAAAAGATGGTGAGACATGTACACTTATTGAGGACATAGTTATCTTTAATAGTTTCTGGAAAGATAACTATGTGAAGGAATGTATGTGCGAAGACACAGAACCAATAGTTTATTTCCTAGTATGTAAACTTAACCGTTGTGTTATTTGTTTTTAAAAGAAACACGGACTTGTAAACTAATGGTTAGATCTCTTAGAGAGAGATATGCACCAGTGTGAATAAGCATTGGGTAAAGTGGAACAAGAAGTTACTTGAATAGTGGTACTAGTGAGTTAATATGTTATGCTTGCTCATGCAGATGAGTAGAAGATAAAAAGATCCTTCTTAAAGGTTGTTTAATGAATTATTGATAATGTATCTAATATTATTGCCAAGCTTGTTGTCAACAGCATTGACAGGAAAAGATGGCGTTGGTGTCAAAGGAAGGTGTTGTTTAACATTATGGCAGGAAAAAGGATTATTCGTCCATGCAGATGAGTTCAAGCTGCAGTATTGTCCATTGCTAGAACAAATATGCCACAAGGGCTATTGTATGTGGCGGTATGTAAGTGAAAGATTTACATGTAAATTGTATTAGCTTGTAGCTAGTTATGTGATAACTCAATGATAACTTATTGTAATGATTTTAAGACAATGGTTAAGGGATGGAATCCCTTATAAACCATTGAGTGAGGGGTGAAAACCCTCACGAGCGTTTAATAAGAAGATTAAACGTTTGCTGGTTTTCACCCTACGGGGTTTCCAGGGTATATCCGTGTTCAATGGTGTGATTGATGTGATTGACTTATGTGTCCATTGTTGATGATGGGTCCTTGATGATGATGGTTCTTTATTTGTTGTTGACAAGCATAATGTCTTAGTGCATGATTATTTAATATGGTTAAGGATATCAAGTAATGGATACAGGGATTCATGAGACAGCTTATGTCAGAACACTACCACATGGATGGTTAATGGTTATGAAGATGGATATATATCTTATTGTCTTTCACTGCAATTGGCTTGATGTATTAGTGAATGTTATATCTAATGGTTAGTGATGATTTGTGGGTTGTGAGTTGATTAATTACTTGTGGTAATTGTATAAAATTTCTAACTCCCTACTTTTACCTGCGAGGTTACCGGGGTATGTGACAAGTGGTATCAGAGCTAAAGGTTGCAATACTGGCGCCTTTGGGAATTGGTAAGCGGAAAGGATATTGAGGTACGCCATCAGTAGGCATTAACTCAGGTATGAGTTTAATCAGTCGCATATTCATCTATGTCGTACACTACTTTTGGCATGATGGGTGTGATTCGTGTTTATAACTTCCTTGAGAAATAAGTGATAAGTTGTTGCATAATTACATTCATAACATTGGATTCCTGATGAGGAAAAGACAATGAAAACTTTTGTCGTACTTAAGAACAATATTGAGTACTCATTACACTTAAGAACGATATTGAACACTCATTGACGAAAGTGACAATCAACTACCAAGTTTGATTTGCAAATATGGCAATAACAATGATGTATTTAATGAACAAAATTGAAGTTACAATGAATGAGCAAATGCATGAATATAAATTGGGGAAACATCCTTGAATAGAATGAAAAATTGTTTTAAAAAGGACATTAGAAGAACCCCTTTAGATACTGAAAACATGCAATGAGTCAAGCAGCGAGACTTGATTGTCATAGCTAACTTTTGATTCAGTCTTGTCATGGATGCATGAAGACAATTGGTAGTTGAGATTGGTTAGTGTTGTATGACTAACCCATAGAACTTATATGCATTTGAATTGGACTAAGATTGCTACAATTCGTAAATAAGTGAAGTTGATTGATGTCACATGCATGGAATGTGTGTGTGAAGATTCTTACTCTCTCTGTGCTATAGTTCTAGTTGTTTATGGGAGGAGTTCTTAACTTTATTCACCATGAGAATGCATGATGAATAGTATATGCTCATGTCTTAATAGATTTAATGTTGATTACCCTCTAATTAAGTGAAATCCATTAGCATGGTATGTGTTTATCATTACTTGTTGAGAGGTAAAAATCATTGGAGCCTCGATTTAATGATGGTTGAATTTATCTCTACTATGGGAATGATGGATTTCTGATGCATGTTGCATTCCAGTGTGAAGTTAATTGTAGAAGCATGTTCAGTGAGTAACATTTCTTGGACCCATTCATGGTATAATTACATGTGATAATTATTCATAAATGGACTACCTGTGTTAATACAGTTGTCAGTAAACTCTAACTACCTTCCCCAGCTATGGATGCTTCCAAAGGAAAAGGAAGCAAGGAGAAGGAAGAAGACCGTGCTGCAGGGACAGACGGAGATGGGAAAAGAAATCGCTAAGTCTGGTGATGACCAGATAGCGCCAGCTTTGGGTGTCAGAATCTTGCAAAAGACTCTAAGTCTGGGAATGATTAGACAACGCTTGATATGCATGTGAGTATTCCCTTGACCATGCTTAAGGAGTTGGTAAATGATAACTATAGTGTGTTGCTGTTAATGATTTTTGTAATGTCTCCTTGAAGTCGTTATTCTGAAATGGATACATAGTAGTGTTATGATATTTGTTGCATCTAGCATCAAGTGGTAACTCTGGTGCATGTGTGACACTTGGGAGATTATGTTTCTAATTGCATAAGTAGAGCAACTGCTTCCGGTAAGGGTGGTTTAATTTGTTAGTTATGCATGTTGGTCCAAGGATAAGATAAGTATCTTGCTCACCTTCTTGAAGAATACATATGAATGTTTATATGATTTCTTAGTAGAGGAAGTATTGGAATGCATGCAATGAAAGAATGGTTCTTTTCTAGATTTTCTTGGTAAAGAAAATGTGTTAAAGCATGCAATTAAAGATTGATTATTTTGTATGCTTTCTTAATAAAGCAAATAAGTAGTTCTTATTGGGAAGACTCCACGTGAGTCTTGTATGTGAAATGCGTGTCTCTTGTCTATAAAATCCTTACTTGTTTCATGAAAAGAACTATATGCATTGAAGTAAAGTAATTGTGTTAGGAGAACACATGATGCATATTGGTAGCTATTGTGACTTTGGAATTATAAGTCGGTGTGTACTTAGAGAAAGTGGTCATGCTAGCTTCTTTGAAAATAATAATCTCTTGGAGAGATTGTCTTGTTGGATGAGCTGTGTCAATTACTTGATTTTGATGCATAAAGGATAAGTAAACCTTGTTTTTGTATCTTGATTTTTATGCCTAAAGATGGATATCTTTAATAATTTCTTGAAAGGGAATCTTGAGAAACCCTCACATCGGAAGATGGAGAAATGAGGATTAAAATGACTTCCTTTAAGAAAGAGGTATGTGGTTTGTTGTAAGAAATGCTGGTAGTATGCTAGTGAAAGGCTTATATGATAAGCAATGGTATGCCCAAAGATTAGTCATTATGACATAAGAGTTATGTTCTTGTATGTTAGAGAAATTATGTTTAATTACACTAACAATGCATGACTAAAGTTAGCCATAGTAAACGTAAGATAATACTCCATTAATGATGATTTGAATTGGAACAACAGACTATGGCAAAATTGGGAATGCTGAGAGTATTAACTCAACTATTGTTGACATTTATACATTAATGAGTATTTGCATATACTTTTATACATGACAATATTGTATGCATGAACATTTTTGGAAATGGAATACGTGTTAACTGATGTATATTTATAACTAACGTTGCTGATGGGATTAAGTAGTGGTAGCTTAACGGCAACAAGAAAACTCATTACATAAATTGCTGCAATGTGAAATGCAATTATAAATGAGAAAGAATGATGTTATATGATATGCATGAATTATGTTATTTGGAAAATTTGCATGCATACAACGTGTATGATGGATATGTTTCCCATCAATCTTGATGTTGTGGACCCATGTTAGGGTTAAGTGTAAATGCATGATATACATGCATGTTTGTTGTGCTAATGATAATGTTCACATGGTTCATTGTGTAAATTACTTTGAGAAAGAGTATCAAAAGAGAAAATATTCATGCTATGTCTGGTTGGGATCATATGGCATAAGAGGAAAGAATTTCTTGTGTACGCTACGTCTGGTTAGGATCAGATAGCGTTTACTGGCGAGACCAGTGTGATTGCGGTCGAGTAGGACCTGCGTTTACTGGCGAGACCAGTGTGATTGCGGTCGAGTAGGACCTGCGTTTACTGGCGAGACCAGTGTAATTGCGGTCGAGTAGGACCTGCAAGTGCTTGGGTTGATGGCAATACCTGCCCGGAGGGGTTGATGGTACTTGTCTGCCCGGAGTTGGGTTGATGGCAGCTACCTGCCCGGAAGGGTTGATGGTACTTGTCTGCCCAGATCTCCTCTCCCTATAATTCTTGAGCTGGTTGGCCAGTGGGATTCTATGTTAGACCTGGTAAGGTCTCTATCGAAGAAACTGTCTGGATGTGAAAATGACTCGGTTTGGTTGTGGAAACCAGTTCCCATGGGTTGGGAATTCTTTAGTCCATTGTGGTCTCATGGCTAAAGGAATTAACTAATCAGCTATATGTTATGTTAGAAATAAATTTTACATATAGTTGTGTGAAATGTGTTATGCACTTTTAACAGGAAATGAGTTTAATGTTCAATAAGGAGTAATTGGAAATTTTAATTCCTTTATTGTATTATTAATTTTATGAACCTCTTAGTGGGAGCTAAGACAGTTTTTGCTGGATGCAGTGATTGACAGTTTTGATGGATAGAGAGCTAGGTGCTCTTTTGGTACTTCTAGAAGTACATTATGGATGTCTTTAATGAAAATTCATGCAGTGTGCACGTGGGCAGTGATTTATCATTGGTTGATTAGTGTTAGTGCTCTTTAAGTACTTGTAAAAGTACTGTGATCATTTAGCAATTGATTGATTGTCAAACATATTACATTTGACTCAAAATATAGTGACTAATGTGATTGAAACTGTTAGTCATATATTACAGGAATTACTTACCGTGGAGGAATGAAGAGTTTTCCACCCACTATTAAAAGGCTTACATGAAAGTATTCATGATTTTCAAGCATAAGATGGTAAGTTATGGTAAGTTGACACAGAGAATGGTTTATTATGAATGAATAAGGGCCAGGTGGTGGCGATTAGAAGTTGCATATTTTTGCAATTACGAATGCTTATGTTTATTGATGCTTATAACTGATGATATTTCTTCTGATTATATCATTACTATTTCGGTTATTGTCATTTATTGAAATGAAATCTTGGATTTTAAAAAGGAAGGATCATCTTTTTGTGTGGTTTAGATGGTAATACAATGAGTAAATCTCAAGTTCTCAATGAAAGAAAAACACCGAGGACGGTGTTCCTGTTAAGGGGGGGAGTATGTAACATCCCTATGCGTAAATTATTCATTTACGAAATAGTAATTCTTTAAACAAAAGAGATTGCAAATTAGTTTTGAGAACTAATTCCTGTTACCCTTAAAGCTGTCAATTAAAGAACGGCGGAGGTGGCGCTAATGGCGGCTTAGAATCCGGAACTGATTCTTGATGGGATCGGTAGTTGAATTGTTAATTGCATAACAGAGCTAACGGTGTGGGGGGTAATGGAAGTGTAACGGGAAACTACTGTCGAAGTGGACCCGGTAGTTCGGCATCTACAACTAGAAACCCCTCAACATAACGGGATTCGGGGATTTTTAGTATGGTGAAACGGAACAAATGTAAAAGCTGCTATTGAGCAGGGAATTCTTGATACACAATGGTCTTGCTTCCAGTCGATGGAGTGGCGGCAGTCAGCCATTGGGCATTTTTCACCTGCATTGAAGAATATTGTTGCCTTGTGTTGGTTGGGGAGTGGGTATCTCGTAGTTTTCATTTCTTGTTTGCAGATTAGCAAATTGTGCAAGGCCGCAAGCCTGTTATGTTTTTGGAATGATAACCTTTATATTTCAAAGAACTGCCGCTAACATGTTGCCCTGGAAATTACAGTCTTGTTGATTTAAGAATTTCCAGTGTTTGTAGTGGCACCTCTCCCCACAGAGGGTTGAACTGAAACCGCAATGGAAGTCTGTAATTGTGTTGAATATTTTCTATTATAACTTGTAGAAATTGTACACACAAAGTTTATCAACTAATGTTTTCTTGCGCCTGTTTTGATATTCGATATGCTGGGTAAGCGATTCGACAGTCATTGTAGTGTGAAGGCAGGTGTTCAATATAATCCAGGTGAGCGTGAGGTACCAAGGTTGCCTCTGATGATTCAGTCACTCGAGGAGGTCCTCGGTCTTGCTCTTGCTTCTTTTTGAGCCCAGGTCTATTCGTTATCACATGGTTTCGGACCTCTGATCGCTAAGTTTTCCATAATGGACAGCATTGTTTTATTTTGGATGGCTTGGTGGTACAACTAAAAAAGATAAGTTAATTTCTTGAAATATTCTTGGTTTATGTGCACAGAAAGATATGGTATTTTGATCCCATAGTATAGTTTGGTTATGATTGTCTGGAATGGCAAGTTTCCATGTATTAAAATATTGGAGGGATATAAGTTTTTTTGGGAATATTTGTAGCCTAAGATTATGCACATAGCATAGTAAAAGTTAAGTAGTTTTGTGTTTTTTTGAGAGTGTTAAAAGCTAAGTAGCTTCCTTATTCTTTGGAATAAACTACACAAGGTTCTTGCTAAGTACCCAAAATCTTCTTGAGGAAAGATGGTGAGACATGTACACTTATTGAGGACATAGTTATCTTTAATAGTTTCTGGAAAGATAACTATGTGAAGGAATGTATGTGCGAAGACACAGAACCAATAGTTTATTTCCTAGTATGTAAACTTAACCGTTGTGTTATTTGTTTTTAAAAGAAACACGGACTTGTAAACTAATGGTTAGATCTCTTAGAGAGAGATATGCACCAGTGTGAATAAGCATTGGGTAAAGTGGAACAAGAAGTTACTTGAATAGTGGTACTAGTGAGTTAATATGTTATGCTTGCTCATGCAGATGAGTAGAAGATAAAAAGATCCTTCTTAAAGGTTGTTTAATGAATTATTGATAATGTATCTAATATTATTGCCAAGCTTGTTGTCAACAGCATTGACAGGAAAAGATGGCGTTGGTGTCAAAGGAAGGTGTTGTTTAACATTATGGCAGGAAAAAGGATTATTCGTCCATGCAGATGAGTTCAAGCTGCAGTATTGTCCATTGCTAGAACCATTATGCCACAAGGGATGTTGTATGTGGCGGTATGTAAGTGAAAGATTTACATGTAAATTGTATTAGCTTGTAGCTAGTTATGTGATAACTCAATGTTAACTTATTGTAACGATTTTAAGACAATGGTTAAGGGATGGAATCCCTTATAAACCATTGAGTGAGGGGTGAAAACCCTCACGAGCGTTTAATAAGAAGATTAAACGTTTGCTGGTTTTCACCCTACGGGGTTTCCAGGGTATATCCGTGTTCAATGGTGTGATTGATGTGATTGCCTTATGTGTCCATTGTTGATGATGGGTCCTTGATGATGATGGTTCTTTATTTGTTGTTGACAAGCATAATGTCTTAGTGCATGATTATTTAATATGGTTAAGGATATCAAGTAATGGATACAGGGATTCATGAGACAGCGTATGTCAGAACACTACCACATGGATGGTTAATGGTTATGAATATGGATATATATCTTATTGTCTTTCACTGCAATTGGCTTGATGTATTAGTGAATGTTATATCTAATGGTTAGTGATGATTTGTGGGTTGTGAGTTGATTAATTACTTGTGGTAATTGTATAAAATTTCTAACTCCCTACTTTTACCTGCGAGGTTACCGGGTATGTGACAAGTGGTATCAGAGCTAAAGGTTGCAATACTGGCGCCTTTGGGAATTGGTAAGCGGAAAGGATATTGAGGTACGCCATCAGTAGGCATTAACTCAGGTATGAGTTTAATCAGTCGCATATTCATTTATGTCGTACACTACTTTTGGCATGATGGGTGTGATTCGTGTTTATAACTTCCTTGAGAAATAAGTGATAAGTTGTTGCATAATTACATTCATAACATTGGATTCCTGATGAGGAAAAGACAATGAAAACTTTTGTCGTACTTAAGAACAATATTGAGTACTCATTACACTTAAGAACGATATTGAACACTCATTGACGAAAGTGACAATCAACTACCAAGTTTGATTTGCAAATATGGCAATAACAATGATGTATTTAATGAACAAAATTGAAGTTACAATGAATGAGCAAATGCATGAATATAAATTGGGGAAACATCCTTGAATAGAATGAAAAATTGTTTTAAAAAGGACATTAGAAGAACCCCTTTAGATACTGAAAACATGCAATGAGTCAAGCAGCGAGACTTGATTGTCATAGCTAACTTTTGATTCAGTCTTGTCATGGATGCATGAAGACAATTGGTAGTTGAGATTGGTTAGTGTTGTATGACTAACCCATAGAACTTATATGCATTTGAATTGGACTAAGATTGCTACAATTCGTAAATAAGTGAAGTTGATTGATGTCACATGCATGGAATGTGTGTGTGAAGATTCTTACTCTCTCTGTGCTATAGTTCTAGTTGTTTATGGGAGGAGTTCTTAACTTTATTCACCATGAGAATGCATGATGAATAGTATATGCTCATGTCTTAATAGATTTAATGTTGATTACCCTCTAATTAAGTGAAATCCATTAGCATGGTATGTGTTTATCATTACTTGTTGAGAGGTAAAAATCATTGGAGCCTCGATTTAATGATGGTTGAATTTATCTCTACTATGGGAATGATGGATTTCTGATGCATGTTGCATTCCAGTGTGAAGTTAATTGTAGAAGCATGTTCAGTGAGTAACATTTCTTGGACCCATTCATGGTATAATTACATGTGATAATTATTCATAAATGGACTACCTGTGTTAATACAGTTGTCAGTAAACTCTAACTACCTTCCCCAGCTATGGATGCTTCCAAAGGAAAAGGAAGCAAGGAGAAGGAAGAAGACCGTGCTGCAGGGACAGACGGAGATGGGAAAAGAAATCGCTAAGTCTGGTGATGACCAGATAGCGCCAGCTTTGGGTGTCAGAATCTTGCAAAAGACTCTAAGTCTGGGAATGATTAGACAACGCTTGATATGCATGTGAGTATTCCCTTGACCATGCTTAAGGAGTTGGTAAATGATAACTATAGTGTGTTGCTGTTAATGATTTTTGTAATGTCTCCTTGAAGTCGTTATTCTGAAATGGATACATAGTAGTGTTATGATATTTGTTGCATCTAGCATCAAGTGGTAACTCTGGTGCATGTGTGACACTTGGGAGATTATGTTTCTAATTGCATAAGTAGAGCAACTGCTTCCGGTAAGGGTGGTTTAATTTGTTAGTTATGCATGTTGGTCCAAGGATAAGATAAGTATCTTGCTCACCTTCTTGAAGAATACATATGAATGTTTATATGATTTCTTAGTAGAGGAAGTATTGGAATGCATGCAATGAAAGAATGGTTCTTTTCTAGATTTTCTTGGTAAAGAAAATGTGTTAAAGCATGCAATTAAAGATTGATTATTTTGTATGCTTTCTTAATAAAGCAAATAAGTAGTTCTTATTGGGAAGACTCCACGTGAGTCTTGTATGTGAAATGCGTGTCTCTTGTCTATAAATCCTTACTTGTTTCATGAAAAGAACTATATGCATTGAAGTAAAGTAATTGTGTTAGGAGAACACATGATGCATATTGGTAGCTATTGTGACTTTGGAATTATAAGTCGGTGTGTACTTAGAGAAAGTGGTCATGCTAGCTTCTTTGAAAATAATAATCTCTTGGAGAGATTGTCTTGTTGGATGAGCTGTGTCAATTACTTGATTTTGATGCATAAAGGATAAGTAAACCTTGTTTTTGTATCTTGATTTTTATGCCTAAAGATGGATATCTTTAATAATTTCTTGAAAGGGAATCTTGAGAAACCCTCACATCGGAAGATGGAGAAATGAGGATTAAAATGACTTCCTTTAAGAAAGAGGTATGTGGTTTGTTGTAAGAAATGCTGGTAGTATGCTAGTGAAAGGCTTATATGATAAGCAATGGTATGCCCAAAGATTAGTCATTATGACATAAGAGTTATGTTCTTGTATGTTAGAGAAATTATGTTTAATTACACTAACAATGCATGACTAAAGTTAGCCATAGTAAACGTAAGATAATACTCCATTAATGATGATTTGAATTGGAACAACAGACTATGGCAAAATTGGGAATGCTGAGAGTATTAACTCAACTATTGTTGACATTTATACATTAATGAGTATTTGCATATACTTTTATACATGACAATATTGTATGCATGAACATTTTTGGAAATGGAATACGTGTTAACTGATGTATATTTATAACTAACGTTGCTGATGGGATTAAGTAGTGGTAGCTTAACGGCAACAAGAAAACTCATTACATAAATTGCTGCAATGTGAAATGCAATTATAAATGAGAAAGAATGATGTTATATGATATGCATGAATTATGTTATTTGGAAAATTTGCATGCATACAACGTGTATGATGGATATGTTTCCATCAATCTTGATGTTGTGGACCCATGTTGGGGTTAAGTGTAAATGCATGATATACATGCATGTTTGTTGTGCTAATGATAATGTTCACATGGTTCATTGTGTAAATTACTTTGAGAAAGAGTATCAAAAGAGAAAATATTCATGCTATGTCTGGTTGGGATCAGATGGCATAAGAGGAAAGAATTTCCTGTGTACGCTACGTCTGGTTAGGATCAGATAGCGTTTACTGGCGAGACCAGTGTGATTGCGGTCGAGTAGGACCTGCGTTTACTGGCGAGACCAGTGTGATTGCGGTCGAGTAGGACCTGCGTTTACTGGCGAGACCAGTGTAATTGCGGTCGAGTAGGACCTGCAAGTGCTTGGGTTGATGGCAATACCTGCCCGGAGGGGTTGATGGTACTTGTCTGCCCGGAGTTGGGTTGATGGCAGCTACCTGCCCGGAAGGGTTGATGGTACTTGTCTGCCCAGATCTCCTCTCCCTAGAATTCTTGAGCTGGTTGGCCAGTGGGATTCTATGTTAGACCTGGTAAGGTCTCTATCGAAGAAACTGTCTGGATGTGAAAATGACTCGGTTTGGTTGTGGAAACCAGTTCCCATGGGTTGGGAATTCTTTAGTCCATTGTGGTCTCATGGCTAAAGGAATTAACTAATCAGCTATATGTTATGTTAGAAATAAATTTTACATATAGTTGTGTGAAATGTGTTATGCACTTTTAACAGGAAATGAGTTTAATGTTCAATAAGGAGTAATTGGAAATTTTAATTCCTTTATTGTATTATTAATTTTATGAACCTCTTAGTGGGAGCTAAGACAGTTTTTGCTGGATGCAGTGATTGACAGTTTTGATGGATAGAGAGCTAGGTGCTCTTTTGGTACTTCTAGAAGTACATTATGGATGTCTTTAATGAAAATTCATGCAGTGTGCACGTGGGCAGTGATTTATCATTGGTTGATTAGTGTTAGTGCTCTTTAAGTACTTGTAAAAGTACTGTGATCATTTAGCAATTGATTGATTGTCAAACATATTACATTTGACTCAAAATATAGTGACTAATGTGATTGAAACTGTTAGTCATATATTACAGGAATTACTTACCGTGGAGGAATGAAGAGTTTTCCACCCACTATTAAAAGGCTTACATGAAAGTATTCATGATTTTCAAGCATAAGATGGTAAGTTATGGTAAGTTGACACAGAGAATGGTTTATTATGAATGAATAAGGGCCAGGTGGTGGCGATTAGAAGTTGCATATTTTTGCAATTACGAATGCTTATGTTTATTGATGCTTATAACTGATGATATTTCTTCTGATTATATCATTACTATTTCGGTTATTGTCATTTATTTGAAATGAAATCTTGGATTTTAAAAAGGAAGGATCATCTTTTTGTGTGGTTTAGATGGTAATACAATGAGTAAATCTCAAGTTCTCAATGAAAGAAAAACACCGAGGACGGTGTTCCTGTTAAGGGGGGGAGTATGTAACATCCCTATGCGTAAATTATTCATTTACGAAATAGTAATTCTTTAAACAAAAGAGATTGCAAATTAGTTTTGAGAACTAATTCCTGTTACCCTTAAAATGTCAATTAAAGAACGGCGGAGGTGGCGCTAATGGCGGCTTAGAATCCGGAACTGATTCTTGATGGGATCGGTAGTTGAATTGTTAATTGCATAACAGAGCTAACGGTGTGGGGGGGGTAATGGAAGTGTAACGGGAAACTACTATCGAAGTGGACCCGGTAGTTCGGCATCTCCAACTAGAAACCTCAACATAACGGGATTCGGGGATTTTTAGTATGGTGAAACGGAACAAATGTAAAAGCTGCTATTGAGCAGGGAATTCTTGATACACAATGGTCTTGCTTCCAGTCGATGGAGTGGAGGCAGTCAGCCATTCGACATTTTTCACCTGCATTGAAGAATATTGTTGCCTTGTGTTGGTTGGGGAGTGGGTATCTCATAGTTTTCATTTCTTGTTTGCAGATTAGCAAATTGTGCAAGGCCGCAAGCCTGTTATGTTTTTGGAATGATAACCTTTATATTTCAAAGGACTGCCGCTAACATGTTGCCCTGGAAATTACAGTCTTGTTGATTTAAGAATTTCCAGTGTTTGTAGTGGCACCTCTCCCCACAGAGGGTTGAACTGAAACCGCAATGGAAGTCTGTAATTGTGTTGAATATTTTCTATTATAACTTGTAGAAATTGTACACACAAAGTTTATCAACTAATGTTTTCTTGCGCCTGTTTTGATATTCGATATGCTGGGTAAGCGATTCGACAGTCACTGTAGTGTGAAGGCAGGTGTTCAATATAATCCAGGTGAGCGTGAGGTACCAAGGTTGCCTCTGATGATTCAGTCACTCGAGGAGGTCCTCGGTCTTGCTCTTGCTTCTTTTTGAGCCCAGGTCTATTCGTTATCACATGGTTTCGGACCTCTGATCGCTAAGTTTTCCATAATGGACAGCATTGTTTTATTTTGGATGGCTTGGTGGTACAACTAAAAAAGATAAGTTAATTTCTTGAAATATTCTTGGTTTATGTGCACAGAAAGATATGGTATTTTGATCCCATAGTATAGTTTGGTTATGATTGTCTGGAATGGCAAGTTTCCATGTATTAAAATATTGGAGGGATATAAGTTTTTTTGGGAATATTTGTAGCCTAAGATTATGCACATAGCATAGTAAAAGTTAAGTAGTTTTGTGATTTTTTGAGAGTGTTAAAAGCTAAGTAGCTTCCTTATTCTTTGGAATAAATTACACAAGGTTCTTGCTAAGTACCCAAAATCTTCTTGAGAAAAGATGGTGAGACATGTACACTTCTTGAGGACATAGTTATCTTTAATAGTTTCTGGAAAGATAACTATGTGAAGGAATGTATGTGCGAAGACACAGAACCAATAGTTTATTTCCTAGTATGTAAACTTAACCATTGTGTTATTTGTTTTAAAAGAAATATGGGCTTGTAAACTAATGGTTAGATCTCCTAGAGAGAGATATGCACCATTGTGAATAAGCATTGGGTAAAGTGGAACAAGAAGTTACTTGAATAGAGGTACTAGTGAGTTAGTATGTTATGCTTGCTCATGCAGATGAGTAGAAGATAAAAAGATCCTTCTTAAAGGTTGTTTAATGAATTATTGATAATGTATCTAATATTATTGCCAAGCTTGTTGTCAACAGCATTGACAGGAAAAGATGGCGTTGGTGTCAAAGGAAGGTGTTGTTTAACATTATGGCAGGAAAAAGGATTATTCGTCCATGCAGATGAGTTCAAGCTGCAGTATTGTCCATTGCTAGAACAAATATGCCACAAGGATTATTGTATGTGGCGGTATGTAAGTGAAAGATTTACATGTAAATTGTATTAGCTTGTAGCTAGTTATGTGATAACTCAATGATAACTTATTGTAATGATTTTAAGACAATGGTTAAGGGATGGAATCCCTTATAAACCATTGAGTGAGGGGTGAAAACCCTCACGAGCGTTTAATAAGAAGATTAAACGTTTGCTGGTTTTCACCCTACGGGGTTTCCAGGGTATATCCGTGTTCAATGGTGTGATTGATGTGATTGCCTTATGTGTCCATTGTTGATGATGGGTCCTTGATGATGATGGTTCTTTATTTGTTGTTGACAAGCATAATGTCTTAGTGCATGATTATTTAATATGGTTAAGGATATCAAGTAATGGATACAGGGATTCATGAGACAGCGTATGTCAGAACACTACCACATGGATGGTTAATGGTTATGAATATGGATATATATCTTATTGTCTTTCACTGCAATTGGCTTGATGTATTAGTGAATGTTATATCTAATGGTTAGTGATGATTTGTGGGTTGTGAGTTGATTAATTACTTGTGGTAATTGTATAAAATTTCTAACTCCCTACTTTTACCTGCGAGGTTACCGGGGTATGTGACAAGTGGTATCAGAGCTAAAGGTTGCAATACTGGCGCCTTTGGGAATTGGTAAGCGGAAAGGATATTGAGGTACGCCATCAGTAGGCATTAACTCAGGTATGAGTTTAATCAGTCGCATATTCATCTATGTCGTACACTACTTTTGGCATGATGGGTGTGATTCGTGTTTATAACTTCCTTGAGAAATAAGTGATAAGTTGTTGCATAATTACATTCATAACATTGGATTCCTGATGAGGAAAAGACAATGAAAACTTTTGTCGTACTTAAGAACAATATTGAGTACTCATTACACTTAAGAACGATATTGAACACTCATTGACGAAAGTGACAATCAACTACCAAGTTTGATTTGCAAATATGGCAATAACAATGATGTATTTAATGAACAAAATTGAAGTTACAATGAATGAGCAAATGCATGAATATAAATTGGGGAAACATCCTTGAATAGAATGAAAAATTGTTTTAAAAAGGACATTAGAAGAACCCCTTTAGATACTGAAAACATGCAATGAGTCAAGCAGCGAGACTTGATTGTCATAGCTAACTTTTGATTCAGTCTTGTCATGGATGCATGAAGACAATTGGTAGTTGAGATTGGTTAGTGTTGTATGACTAACCCATAGAACTTATATGCATTTGAATTGGACTAAGATTGCTACAATTCGTAAATAAGTGAAGTTGATTGATGTCACATGCATGGAATGTGTGTGTGAAGATTCTTACTCTCTCTGTGCTATAGTTCTAGTTGTTTATGGGAGGAGTTCTTAACTTTATTCACCATGAGAATGCATGATGAATAGTATATGCTCATGTCTTAATAGATTTAATGTTGATTACCCTCTAATTAAGTGAAATCCATTAGCATGGTATGTGTTTATCATTACTTGTTGAGAGGTAAAAATCATTGGAGCCTCGATTTAATGATGGTTGAATTTATCTCTACTATGGGAATGATGGATTTCTGATGCATGTTGCATTCCAGTGTGAAGTTAATTGTAGAAGCATGTTCAGTGAGTAACATTTCTTGGACCCATTCATGGTATAATTACATGTGATAATTATTCATAAATAGACTACCTGTGTTAATACAGTTGTCAGTAAAATCTAACTACCTTCCCAGCTATAGATGCTTCCAAAGGAAAAGGAAGCAAGGAGAAGGAAGAAGACCGTGCTGCAGGGACAGACGGAGATGGGAAAAGAAATCGCTAAGTCTGGTGATGACCAGATAGCGCCAGCTTTGGGTGTCAGAATCTTGCAAAAGACTCTAAGTCTGGGAATGATTAGACAACGCTTGATATGCATGTGAGTATTCCCTTGACCATGCTTAAGGAGTTGGTAAATGATAACTATAGTGTGTTGCTGTTAATGATTTTTGTAATGTCTCCTTGAAGTCGTTATTCTGAAATGGATACATAGTAGTGTTATGATATTTGTTGCATCTAGCATCAAGTGGTAACTCTGGTGCATGTGTGACACTTGGGAGATTATGTTTCTAATTGCATAAGTAGAGCAACTGCTTCGGTAAGGGTGGTTTAATTTGTTAGTTATGCATGTTGGTCCAAGGATAAGATAAGTATCTTGCTCACCTTCTTGAAGAATACATATGAATGTTTATATGATTTCTTAGTAGAGGAAGTATTGGAATGCATGCAATGAAAGAATGGTTCTTTTCTAGATTTTCTTGGTAAAGAAAATGTGTTAAAGCATGCAATTAAAGATTGATTATTTTGTATGCTTTCTTAATAAAGCAAATAAGTAGTTCTTATTGGGAAGACTCCACGTGAGTCTTGTATGTGAAATGCGTGTCTCTTGTCTATAAAATCCTTACTTGTTTCATGAAAAGAACTATATGCATTGAAGTAAAGTAATTGTGTTAGGAGAACACATGATGCATATTGGTAGCTATTGTGACTTTGGAATTATAAGTCGGTGTGTACTTAGAGAAAGTGGTCATGCTAGCTTCTTTGAAAATAATAATCTCTTGGAGAGATTGTCTTGTTGGATGAGCTGTGTCAATTACTTGATTTTGATGCATAAAGGATAAGTAAACCTTGTTTTTGTATCTTGATTTTTATGCCTAAAGATGGATATCTTTAATAATTTCTTGAAAGGGAATCTTGAGAAACCCTCACATCGGAAGATGGAGAAATGAGGATTAAAATGACTTCCTTTAAGAAAGAGGTATGTGGTTTGTTGTAAGAAATGCTGGTAGTATGCTAGTGAAAGGCTTATATGATAAGCAATGGTATGCCCAAAGATTAGTCATTATGACATAAGAGTTATGTTCTTGTATGTTAGAGAAATTATGTTTAATTACACTAACAATGCATGACTAAAGTTAGCCATAGTAAACGTAAGATAATACTCCATTAATGATGATTTGAATTGGAACAACAGACTATGGCAAAATTGGGAATGCTGAGAGTATTAACTCAACTATTGTTGACATTTATACATTAATGAGTATTTGCATATACTTTTATACATGACAATATTGTATGCATGAACATTTTTGGAAATGGAATACGTGTTAACTGATGTATATTTATAACTAACGTTGCTGATGGGATTAAGTAGTGGTAGCTTAACGGCAACAAGAAAACTCATTACATAAATTGCTGCAATGTGAAATGCAATTATAAATGAGAAAGAATGATGTTATATGATATGCATGAATTATGTTATTTGGAAAATTTGCATGCATACAACGTGTATGATGGATATGTTTCCCATCAATCTTGATGTTGTGGACCATGTTAGGGTTAAGTGTAAATGCATGATATACATGCATGTTTGTTGTGCTAATGATAATGTTCACATGGTTCATTGTGTAAATTACTTTGAGAAAGAGTATCAAAAGAGAAAATATTCATGCTATGTCTGGTTGGGATCAGATGGCATAAGAGGAAAGAATTTCCTGTGTACGCTACGTCTGGTTAGGATCAGATAGCGTTTACTGGCGAGACCAGTGTGATTGCGGTCGAGTAGGACCTGCGTTTACTGGCGAGACCAGTGTGATTGCGGTCGAGTAGGACCTGCGTTTACTGGCGAGACCAGTGTAATTGCGGTCGAGTAGGACCTGCAAGTGCTTGGGTTGATGGCAATACCTGCCCGGAGGGGTTGATGGTACTTGTCTGCCCGGAGTTGGGTTGATGGCAGCTACCTGCCCGGAAGGGTTGATGGTACTTGTCTGCCCAGATCTCCTCTCCCTAGAATTCTTGAGCTGGTTGGCCAGTGGGATTCTATGTTAGACCTGGTAAGGTCTCTATCGAAGAAACTGTCTGGATGTGAAAATGACTCGGTTTGGTTGTGGAAACCAGTTCCCATGGGTTGGGAATTCTTTAGTCCATTGTGGTCTCATGGCTAAAGGAATTAACTAATCAGCTATATGTTATGTTAGAAATAAATTTTACATATAGTTGTGTGAAATGTGTTATGCACTTTTAACAGGAAATGAGTTTAATGTTCAATAAGGAGTAATTGGAAATTTTAATTCCTTTATTGTATTATTAATTTTATGAACCTCTTAGTGGGAGCTAAGACAGTTTTTGCTGGATGCAGTGATTGACAGTTTTGATGGATAGAGAGCTAGGTGCTCTTTTGGTACTTCTAGAAGTACATTATGGATGTCTTTAATGAAAATTCATGCAGTGTGCACATGGGCAGTGATTTATCATTGGTTGATTAGTGTTAGTGCTCTTTAAGTACTTGTAAAAGTACTGTGATCATTTAGCAATTGATTGATTGTCAAACATATTACATTTGACTCAAAATATAGTGACTAATGTGATTGAAATTGTTAGTCATATATTACAGGAATTACTTACCGTGGAGGAATGAAGAGTTTTCCACCCACTATTAAAAGGCTTACATGAAAGTATTCATGATTTTCAAGCATAAGATGGTAAGTTATGGTAAGTTGACACAGAGAATGGTTTATTATGAATGAATAAGGGCCAGGTGGTGGCGATTAGAAGTTGCATATTTTTGCAATTACGAATGCTTATGTTTATTGATGCTTATAACTGATGATATTTCTTCTGATTATATCATTACTATTTCGGTTATTGTCATTTATTGAAATGAAATCTTGGATTTTAAAAAGGAAGGATCATCTTTTTGTGTGGTTTAGATGGTAATACAATGAGTAAATCTCAAGTTCTCAATGAAAGAAAAACACCGAGGACGGTGTTCCTGTTAAGGGGGGGAGTATGTAACATCCCTATGCGTAAATTATTCATTTACGAAATAGTAATTCTTTAAACAAAAGAGATTGCGAATTAGTTTTGAGAACTAATTCCTGTTACCCTTAAAGCTGTCAATTAAAGAACGGCGGAGGTGGCGCTAATGGCGGCTTAGAATCCGGAACTGATTCTTGATGGGATCGGCAGTTGAATTGTTAATTGCATAACAGAGCTAACGTGTGGGGGGTAATGGAAGTGTAACGGGAAACTACTGTCGAAGTGGACCCGGTAGTTCGGCATCTACAACTAGAAACCCCTCAACATAACGGGATTCGGGGATTTTTAGTATGGTGGAACGGAACAAATGTAAAAGCTGCTATTGAGCAGGGAATTCTTGATACACAATGGTCTTGCTTCCAGTCGATGGAGTGGAGGCAGTCAGCCATTCGGCATTTTTCACCTGCATTGAAGAATATTGTTGCCTTGTGTTGGTTGGGGAGTGGGTATCTCATAGTTTTCATTTCTTGTTTGCAGATTAGCAAATTGTGCAAGGCCGCAAGCCTGTTATGTTTTTGGAATGATAACCTTTATATTTCAAAGGACTGCCGCTAACATGTTGCCTGGAAATTACAGTCTTGTTGATTTAAGAATTTCAGTGTTTGTAGTGGCACCTCTCCCCACAGAGGGTTGAACTGAAACCGCAATGGAAGTCTGTAATTGTGTTGAATATTTTCTATTATAACTTGTAGAAATTGTACACACAAAGTTTATCAACTAATGTTTTCTTGCGCCTGTTTTGATATTCGATATGCTGGGTAAGCGATTCGACAGTCACTGTAGTGTGAAGGCAGGTGTTCAATATAATCCAGGTGAGCGTGAGGTACCAAGGTTGCCTCTGATGATTCAGTCACTCGAGGAGGTCCTCGGTCTTGCTCTTGCTTCTTTTTGAGCCCAGGTCTATTCGTTATCACATGGTTTCGGACCTCTGATCGCTAAGTTTTCCATAATGGACAGCATTGTTTTATTTTGGATGGCTTGGTGGTACAACTAAAAAAGATAAGTTAATTTCTTGAAATATTCTTGGTTTATGTGCACAGAAAGATATGGTATTTTGATCCCATAGTATAGTTTGGTTATGATTGTCTGGAATGGCAAGTTTCCATGTATTAAAATATTGGAGGGATATAAGTTTTTTTGGGAATATTTGTAGCCTAAGATTATGCACATAGCATAGTAAAAGTTAAGTAGTTTTGTGTTTTTTTTGAGAGTGTTAAAAGCTAAGTAGCTTCCTTATTCTTTGGAATAAACTACATAAGGTTCTTGCTAAGTACCCAAAATCTTCTTGAGGAAAGATGGTGAGACATGTACACTTATTGAGGACATAGTTATCTTTAATAGTTTTTGGAAAGATAACTATGTGAAGGAATGTATGTGCGAAGACACAGAACCAATAGTTTATTTCCTAGTAGTAAACTTAACCGTTGTGTTATTTGTTTTTAAAAGAAACACGGACTTGTAAACTAATGGTTAGATCTCTTAGAGAGAGATATGCACCAGTGTGAATAAGCATTGGGTAAAGTGGAACAAGAAGTTACTTGAATAGTGGTACTAGTGAGTTAATATGTTATGCTTGCTCATGCAGATGAGTAGAAGATAAAAGATCCTTCTTAAAGGTTGTTTAATGAATTATTGATAATGTATCTAATATTATTGCCAAGCTTGTTGTCAACAGCATTGACAGGAAAAGATGGCGTTGGTGTCAAAGGAAGGTGTTGTTTAACATTATGGCAGGAAAAAGGATTATTCGTCCATGCAGATGAGTTCAAGCTGCAGTATTGTCCATTGCTAGAACAAATATGCCACAAGGGCTATTGTATGTGGCGGTATGTAAGTGAAAGATTTACATGTAAATTGTATTAGCTTCTAGCTAGTTATGTGATAACTCAATGATAACTTATTGTAATGATTTTAAGACAATGGTTAAGGGATGGAATCCCTTATAAACCATTGAGTGAGGGGTGAAAACCCTCACGAGCGTTTAATAAGAAGATTAAACGTTTGCTGGTTTTCACCCTACGGGGTTTCCAGTGTATATCCGTGTTCAATGGTGTGATTGATGTGATTGCCTTATGTGTCCATTGTTGATGATGGGTCCTTGATGATGATGGTTCTTTATTTGTTGTTGACAAGCATAATGTCTTAGTGCATGATTATTTAATATGGTTAAGGATATCAAGTAATGGATACAGGGATTCATGAGACAGCGTATGTCAGAACACTACCACATGGATGGTTAATGGTTATGAATATGGATATATATCTTATTGTCTTTCACTGCAATTGGCTTGATGTATTAGTGAATGTTATATCTAATGGTTAGTGATGATTTGTGGGTTGTGAGTTGATTAATTACTTGTGGTAATTGTATAAAATTTCTAACTCCCTACTTTTACCTGCGAGGTTACCGGGGTATGTGACAATTCATATGCTTGCCAACCACGGGGATTCATTTCTTTTGATTAGAGAATTCATAGCTCCCATTTAATAGAGTATTTCGTTTGGTTTGTCTCCAGAGAGCGCGAGACAAGAAGACCATTATTAAAGTAACATCATTATTAAGACACATGCCACGACAAGATTAAAATCATAGTTACTTTAAAAAATTTAACAAACTATCTACTAGGTTTGTCTTCCTCCAGCTATTTTATTTATGGAGATACTTTTGTAAGCAGAGATTCTTCCAACCATATTTGTATAAACCACGGGATTAGTTTATTATTACATAAAATCCATAACCCCCAATTTCGTAATCAAATCCATTGTATCTGATTAACTCGTTGAAATCGTGATAGCTCATGTTACGAGATATCTCAGCTCGAAATATTGATATTTATATTCTAGTTAATTTTATATAAGTGAATTAATTAAATTACTGTGTACCCATTTTAATTATGTATCTAAATCGCTTTAAAGTGCATATTTTTTTAAATTTGAAAAAAAAATCTTTTTTTCATTCTATTGATATATCTCAATAAATTTGTAGTGGTTTTTTTTTTTTTTTTTTCAGATTTTAGTAATTTTTTTTTCAATTACTTTATATGATATATACATAGATTTTTTTTTGAACAATATATAATATATACATAGTTGACATCAAAATATTTTATATTACAAACACAATTTATCTATAAACTATATTGTCAACCATCAAATGATTATTCTTATAAATATAAACTATATTGTCAACCATAAAATGTTTATTCTTATTAATATTAATACTTTTTAAGTATATATTAATATTACTTAATTCTATATATTAAATATTTTATTGATGGGGCACATTGAAATATTCTATTATTATGAATATTTTTAATTGATATCAATTTTATATGAAGAATGGAATGAATTACACAATTGCCTTTTATTATTATTATTTTTTGTAAGTTCTACAAGTAACATTGGGGGAATTGAATTAGTAACTTAACATATAAGAGAGCCTTAACAACACATCCATAGTAACTTAACATATAAGAGAGCATTAACAACACACCCGATCATCATCTATCCAAGAATGGTCAACATCTCTTATTATTCTTATTAAAAAATACTTAATAGTTTTTATTTTATCTTTTAATTTTCAATTATTCTTTATTTTTTTTCCATATTAAATATGAATTTTTTTCTATATAATACTACCTAATCACCACGGGGATTTGAACCAGTGACTTATCGCACCATTTACCGTCAATCCAAAGCCCTGTAGGCTATACTAAATATTTTATTATATAAAATATTAAAAATATTTTATTTTTCGTATTTTTATTTTATGTATAAATATATATGATGTTATATGAAAATGCATACCTCATGTGGACATATTTTATTTACGATTGGGAAGAAGTGAAATATCTTTATTACGTTCGGCTGTAATAATGTAACATCTTTGAAACTTTTACACGGAATATCATATTAATTTACTATTGATATAGTGCCATTTTTTTTTAAAGGTAAAGCCAGCATTAGCTTCTATTTACAAAGTTATCTCTGAAACTTTTTTTTGTTATAAATACTAGTGACTTTAAATCTTCTTTGCATTTGCTCCACAAAAATTTAGGTCTAGCACCCCCACATTTGTTAATAATGGTCAAACTAGACCTTCTTTTTATTCCTTTTTGCACAAATTATGATTATAATATAGTGAAATAGGTCCTCGCACCCTTTATCACCATATCAAAGATTTTGAATATCCCTCGCATAACCAAATGCCTTTACTTATATTTACATGTATATATCCATTTAAAATAGTGGTAACATTAATGTGTCGTCGGTGGTATTCATCCTTGATTTTGAATATCCCTCGCATAATCAAATGCCTCCTCTTATATTTACATTTATATATCCATTTAAAATTGTGGTAACATTAATGTGTCACCGGTGGTATTCATCCTTGCGACTTCCACTTTGTGTGATTTAGTTACATATATATCTACCTTAATCAAAGGATTTATGTTTGGTTTTACTATTCTCGGCCATGGTTGTAAGGACTTCCAGTCCTTGAATGCTTTCCGGCTTGAAGTGCGAGCTCGACATATGCGTGCGAAGGTGTTATGGTATAATGTAAGTGCGTGGAAGGTTGGGCGATCTATTTATATGTGCATGGGAGCATGGAGGAGCACCCACGGGCTGACCAAAAAGCAATGTAAGGCTGACCTTACTTGGGAGTGTTTGGAGGATGGCTGACTTGAGTTTGGAGAAGAATTGCGATGGCGTTGAGGGCGTGGGCAGGTCGGCTAGGCAGCTATGACCTCGCCCTGCCACTGTTATATATTGGCATTGAGTTGGAGTCATTTGGCACCATCGCTCAACACACATCTCTCAACATGTGAAGAGGCACAGATCTAAGAGGTGGATGCAGCAAGATAAAGAGGCGCGGATTTTGGTGATGTGCCCATTCTTGCGCAAGGCCGCACGGAGGTAGATCGCTTCTTGGTTTTGGGTGAAGGGCGTAGGTAGAGGTCACCTGCCAGTTAGAGTAAGGCGTGCATGCGTGTGGCACCTGGTTTGTGCGATGACTTGGCACGGGTTCTTGGGTGACTCGGGTGAGCGCCCGCCCATCGTGCAAGTGTGCACGGTGTGACTTTTGGTGAAGTGTTGAGATTGTGAATGGAGGTGCGACTCGTGCAGAGGCGCCCATGTGTGGCGACTTGGAGGCATGCCCAAGTTGGGCAAACAACACGATCGTGCAACGAGGTGAACGAATGGTTGGTGAGTCATGCGGCGACCGTGCAGAGGCGCCGACAAGCTAGGCAACCGAGTTTGCTGAAGATTGTAAATTTTGCTAAGTATGAAACTTGGTGTTTTCCAAGTATACTTGGTGTTTTCGTAATATTGAAAGACTATATAATATATTATCGGGTAGACTCATTGTTCAGGGAGTTTCCCCTCCCTTTATACTGTGAAATTGTGTTCTTCATGTATAATTGCTGATGATAATGAATGTGTATGGGTGTTCATTCGTATAAAGGAAACATTAATAATACTTGGTTGCGAGACACAAACTATGTAGGATAAGTGGTTAGGCGTAGTCCATGAACATAAGTATTGGTGAAAAGAAAGTGTTCGGTGGTGCCGCACCTTGCCTAGAGTGGTTGAAAGACTACCGTAGGCTTGGGGGCATGATAGTTGGTATCAGAGCTAGTTTGAAGACTTGGAGGAGTCGTGCAGGAAGCTGGGTGAAGCAGGTGTACATACACTTGACAGTTGGTAATAGTGAAGCAGGTACTTGCAGGTGAAGGAAGTTGTTTCACACAAGTGGAACAAGAGCTGGTTCAGGTTGCAGGCATGTTGGTGAAGCTTTTGTATGGTCAAAACTAGATCACAAAGAAGAAGGAAGATGTTAGCAATGGCAGCTAAATCTCAGGTAGGTTCTAGTCACGGTGCAAAGGATGCAACTATGGCATTCTTTGAAAAGGTGTTGGAGAAGATGGAGGACTTAGAAGATTTCTGGATTGAGAAGATGGACTTGATCGAGAGAGATCAACAGGCCAATTCGAAGATGAAGGAAGAGCTCGATGAACTCCAGACTCAACACGAGTACACTGATCTTATGTGTACACAGCTTGAAGTAAGGGTCTAGGAGGTTGAAGAGGCAAGAGACCAAGGTCTTCCAGAGATTGTGGGTTGCAAAAATCTCTTGATGAAGCCAGAGATGAGATTGCGGTGTTGAAGAAGGCCGTGAGGCATAACTCAGGTGGTGGAGTGCCTCATGTGAAAGTCAAAGAACCGGAATCTTATGATGGTACAAGGAGTGAAAAAACTCTTGGCAACTCTCTATGGGACATGCAGCAATACTTGGAATGATTGGGTCTATCTGATGATGAGACGAAGGTTAAGGTAGTTGCTCAGTTCTTGACAAAGGATGCTAAGATGTGCTGGCGAAGGAGGATGGATCAGATTGCCAATGGCAGTAATGGTGACATTACTTCATGGGATGAGATGAAGAAAGCTTTGTAGACCCATTTCAATCCTCACGATGAAACATTGGAAGCAAGGATGAAGATTAAATTCATAAAGCAGACCAGGAACCTTTAGACATATCAGCAGGAGTTTGCAATTGCGGTTCTGGAACTTCCTGACATGGCAGAGAGAGACAAGGTGTTCAATTTCATTATTGGGTTGAAGCCTTGGGCACGCAATGAAGTGAAGAGGTAGAAGATCAAAACACTTGAGGAAGATTTTGCTGCTATGGACAGGTTGGTGGAGCATTATGATGAGACTTCTGTTGATAGGAAGAAGAAGTCTGATAAGCTAAAAGATAAGAATAAGGATGATGCTTCGAAATCGAATGATAAGTCGAAGACGAAGAAAGCCTTGAAGTTTTGGATATGTGCTGAACCACATACGATGGAGAACTGTACTTCTAGAATGAAAGTGGCTGCGACTGCACAATCTAATGCGAAGAATGAAGAAGCTTCTGTGGGGATGATGCAGATACTTGGTGGTGGTGCTGCTACAGAGGTGAGCTCTCGGAGGGATCTTGAGAGGAACAGGTTGGAGTATGTTTGAATGAAGGTTGGAGGTGCTGATATACTCACTATGGTGGATAGTGGGGCTACTCACAACTTCATGGGTGAAGATGCTATGAGAAGAATTGGGCTGAAATTTGTACCAGTGAAGGCACAAATGAAGACAGTCAATTCTCCTCCAGATAGTATTCTTGGTGTAGCTGAAAAGGTGGACACAACACTAGGTGAGTGGACAGGGAAGGTCGACTTCACTATAGTGCGGATTGATGACTATGAAGCTGTGCTGGGAATGGAATTCTTGAAACAATTCGATGCTATGATTGTTCCACATTTGAAGAGGTTGTATATTTACGATGGAAGGGAGGATGTACCCATTGGTGTACCAACCATTGGAGTGACAAAGCCTGATTGTAAGTTGGCAGTAATGCAAATGGAGGATGAGAAGCGGATGGAAGATATGAGTAAGTAGTTGTCTATGGTTGAGACAAAGCTTACCGAGCAGTCATTAGTCATCAGGACTCTTTCAGATAGTATCTTGGATTTGTTAAGAAGGCTAGAAGTGGTCGAGGATGATGATGATGATGATGAGGTATATGTGAGGCCGAATGTCTGGGAGTAGGATCGGGTCACTTATCTATAGAGGATGGAGATAGAAGATCCTGACAGATGGATTGAGATGATTAGTGAGGGTGATCCTTCAGGCTCTACTCCCTCCACATCTTCTTAGATGACAAAGAAGATGGGGCTCAATGTTAGCTGCTCATGGCAGTGAGTCATTAAAACAAGTTGAGCAGGTATGACAGATGGTGCAGGGATGGCTTGGAATCAAGCATCATGACATGTTGCAGATGGGATGGAGTTTCCATGGACCTGAGCATGGGTGAGATTCTTGGTGAGTCTGGGATGTGGCAGAATCTGAGATAGACTGGTGAAGGCATAAGGATGTTCACTCTCATTGCTTGAGTGTGACAGTTGGATTAGCTACCCAACTAGTTCAAACATGGGGTCCGGAAGTGCATGGAGAGATGCTGGCAACAGGCAGATAAGGAGGACAATTCACAGGATAAGGACGACACATGATGGAGATGGGAATTCTACATATGTTCAAAGGAGGTTTGCAGTATGTGGAGGAGTTGATATCATGGACCGAGGATGAGACAGATATTGATGATGATCTTGGTGGATGGCTACCAGGATGGTACGTTGTCGAGGACGACAATGACTTTAGGTGGAGGAGAATGTAAGGACCTGCAGTCCTTGAAAGCGTTCTAGCTTGAAGTGCGAGCTCAACCTATGCGTGCGAAGGTGTTATGGTATAATGTAAGTGCGTGGCAGGTTGGGCAATCTATTTATATGTGCGTGTGAGTGTGGAGGAGCACCGACGGGCTGACCAACAAGTGAAGTAAGGCCGACCTTACTTGGGAGCATTTGGAGGATGGCCGACTTGAATTTGGAGAAGAATTGCGACGACGTTGAGGGCGTGGGCAGGTCAGCTAGATAGCTACGACCTCGCTCTGCCACTCTTATATATTGGCATTGTGTTGGAGTCATTTGGCACCATCGCTCAACAACTTCGGTCAACATGTGAAGAGGCGCAGATCTAAGAGGTTGACGCAGCAAGATAAAGAGGTGCAGATTTTGGTGATGCGCCCGTTCTTGGGTAAGACTGCACGGAGGTAGATCACTTCTTGGTTTTGGGTGAAGGGCACGGGTAGAGGTCGCCCTTCGGTTAGAGTAAGGTGTGCACAGGTGTGGTGCTCTGTTTGTGTGACGACTTGGCATGGGTTCTTTGGTGACTCGGGTGAGCACCCGCCTGTCGTGTAAGTGTGCACGGTGTGACTTTTGGTGAAGTGTTGAGATTGTGAATGGAGGTGCGACTCGTGCAAAGGTGCCCGTGTGTGGTGACTTGGAGGCGCGCCCAAGTTGGGAAAATAACACGATCGTGTGACGAGGTGAACGAAGGGTTGGTGAGTCGTGCGGCGACCGTGCGGAGGTGCCAATGAGCTAGGCAACTGAGTTTGCCGAAGATTGTAAATTTGGCTAAGTATGAAACTTGGTGTTTCCCAAGTATACTTGTAAAGCTTTGTAATATTGAAAGACTGTATAATATATTATCGGGAAGACTCATTGTTCAGGGAGTTTTCCCTCCCTTTATACTGTGCAATTGTGTTGTTCATGTATAATTGTTGATGATAATGAATGTGTATGGGTGTTCATTGGTAGAAAGGAAACATTAATAATACTTGGTTGTGAAACACAAACTACGTAGGATAAGTGGTTAGGCGTAGTCCACGAACATAAGTATTGGTGAAAAGAATCAGTGGTGCTGCACCTTGTCTAGAGCGGTTGAAAGACTACCGCAGGCTTGGGGGCACGACAATGGTCATTTCGAGCTCAATCTCATGTCGCCATTGATTGAACACAACCTCGTGGAAACAAATTCCACCATGGATGCTTTACGAGTCTTCGTTCACGTGTATACTTAAATGTAAAGGAGGTCTTGCATGCAATTTGTAACCCTAGCCAGTTGTCTTGATCAACAATGTGTATCTGACAGAAAGAGTTCAATGTTGATTAGCTTTCCTGTGTAGTCAGGGTAACTACATACCCTTTCTTCCGTTGCATTGTTTGCGTTTGTCACATGACCAATTCGAGAGTCAAGCTCTCTAGCTCCTGTGCAGCTGACTGTGTAGGAGGGGTTCCTTCCTTACTATGTTCGTGTGAAAATGCTTGTCCTTACTCGATTGTTCTGCCTTGGATGTCTACCAAGCTTTAGTTTGGAAAAATAAGACCAACCACCCATACCTTGTTCACATTTTGCCTTAACATATCACATTTTCTTCTGCTCCTTGTGGTTATTATTATACATTAATATGCCTATACTTAATTCTCCATGTATTCTCGAATTATCAATAGGGGATTATTCATTTGCAAATGAAACCCTAACCCTTCGTGAAGGGTTTCGAATTATCAATAGGGGATTATTCATTTGCAAATGAAACCCTAACCCTTCTTGAAGGGTTTGGATCAGGTGGTTCAATAATTTGGGATTTCGACTAGACTTAGTCTTTACCAAGTCAATTCATGCTTTAATTCCTTGTGGGTAAGTTTGTGTTGAAAACCTAACCCTAATTTTATTAAGAAGGCATTTACTTGCAATTAGAATCGAATTATGATTATTTCTTTTTAGCTATAGGAGAATATGCATAGATATTAAGCCATTTGGCTCACTTAAATATGGATATTTGCTGCGATGCCTTTTATCAAGGAAATTCATGTTTAATTCCTTGCGGGTAAGTTTGTGTTAAAACCCTAACCCTAATACTATCAATAAGGCATTTACTTGTGATTAGAGTCAAATTATGATTATCTCTTCTTCGCTATACGGGAATATGCATAGACATTAAGCCATTTTTCTCACGTAAATATGGATATTTGCTGCCATGCCCTTTCCTTTTCTTTTTAATGCTTCTTTCATAACCCAAAGCGCTTTCTTTTCTTTGCATGCTAGTCTTGCATAGCTTTTGTTAAGTGTTGGATTTATTTGTAGAGGTCATTCCTCACTTAGGCTTCATTCACTCAAACAGTAACATGTGCTCTCTTTTTTTTAATTCTCAATAGCATTTCCAGAATCATGAGTATGCCTTCCTCCTACCCATGACCTACATGGACATTGCTTACATTAGGATTTCTTGAAATACCACATGTCGGCCTTAGTTAGATAGTATTTGGTGTTATTTAATTTGAGAATTATATTATATTTCTTGGCATCACCCATTCTCTTTAATTAAATTAAACATAATTTCTAAAATTATTTGACTCTTATATATATATATATATATATATATATATATGGCCCAGGATTCCTAGCTGAGATTGTAACCTTTGAATATTTTTTCTTTTCCTCTAAGAGAATATAGATTATGATTTTCTCTTTTGAGTCATCTACACTAATTTGTTGATATTTTTTCCCAATAGGTTTTTGTTAAATTATCATGTATAATGAGGTCATAGCCTACATACGTACGATCTTGAAACTCTCTTTTCCATTCATGTAGAAAAAGAATAATTGTTTGGTTTTCTTCTTTGAAAATAATCTTGCACTTTTTCATTACTTTATATAAGGCCTTGATATCCTCTTTACTATTGTTTTTCCATTTATGTGCTCTCAATATGCATGATATATCGTATATTGTCTAGTTTCAATGTGGTCGTATTATTTTCTTAGCATTCACACTTTTGTAATATATTTTACCTTTTTTGCCTATATTTGTGGGGGTTTCTTCTTTGAAACGAATCTTTCACTTGTTCATTACTTTCTATAAGGTCTTCATACCCTCTTCACTATGGTTTTTTTGATTTATGTGCTCTGAATATACATGATATATTGTTTATTGTCTACTTTCAATATGGTCATATTATTTTCTTAGCATGCACACTTTTGTAATATATTTTACCTTTTCTGACTATATTCTTCTATGTAACTATATAGTTAATTATATAACTAATAAGGCTAAAAAAATGGCATTTTCCTGACGTGGGAAACGACTTCAGGTTTTTCTCTAAGCCCTAGTACTTCTTGGTATAGGATCAATGTTACTGGGCTATGAGCAGGGTTCCATCTAGGTTATGGCCTAAGCCATCTAACCCAGACATATGTTTACTCATGTCCCAACCATAATATTACAATTATATATGTATATATGTTTATATGGATACAAATCTTTTATTCTACACTCATCAAAATTTAATTTAAGTAATAGAAAATAATTAACTTCTAAACAATATTTGAGTCTTACTTTCTTCCCTATATCTATTATAATTTTTATCTTTGATAATGTCCTATATATTTCTTTTGTTCATTTCCACCCTCATAAGGAATACCAGAGTGAATTTCTGGTTAAAATTTACAACCACCCTGTATAACAGAGTAAGCCTTTCATTGTACCAGAAGTCCTCAAGTGATTTGTCACAAAACAACATAGACATACACACACATACACACAAATAAATATCTATCTATAATTTTACAAATCATTATGAGTAATTTTCATAATATTTTTGCATTATTGATACTGTTGAAATTCAAAATAATATTCTAATCAAATTTCCTTAACTAACTTAGCCATTGCATACATTAATTAAACCTCCATATACTTATATGGAATATTCCATGGAACATGGTAAAGGCTTCTAGGTTCCACCCACCCATGAACTAGATTTCACAGTTGGCTTCCCCTAAGATCCACACCTCCCTGCCAGAAAAAAAACACCTCCTTAGCCATTTAGAATTGTCCTACTAGTTTCTCATGGTTCAAAACTACTCTTTCCTCTCATGCTTGAAAAATAGTCATTCTCTCCCACTAGTTATTTTGTAGAGGAAATTGTGTTCCTCTCCAGTAATTCTTATTGTACATGGTCCAACTCATGACAACTATCTCTAGTCATTAATTTATTTTGGTTTGTCTTTTCCAGCATTTTTCACACTAAATGGGAAAAAAGGATATTTTTTTCTTTTTTTTTGTTCCTACCCCTTCTTGGGAATAATTTATTATAGTTGTTTTCTTTGTAGTTACTAGTCTAGTCTCACATGTTAGCCTTTAACATATTTCCATGAACATTAAACACTAAAACCAATTCTTTTATTTATTTACAAATAAATATCTCCATGAGTTTCTCATGCCATTTATCTATCATCAGCTTTCAGCGAGTAGTTTTAATATAAAAATCATAAAGTAAATTTTCTACAGGTACTAAATCTCCCCTCCCCTTAAAATGGAACACTATCCTTGGTGTTTCAAGGCTTCCATTTTCCTTGGAACAACATAGGAAAAACATCCTTCATTTCAGCTTCCATCTCCTACTTAGTCTCCTTAGGCCCAAAGTGCTTCCACTCCACATTAACATAGATGATGGCTTGATTCTAGAGTGTAATTTCCTTCCAATCCAAAATTTGTAGATGCTTGACTTGGAGCTCTCCTTCTAATCCACTTGTACAACATTCCAATCAAGTATATGAGCATGATCATGAATATATTTTTTCAAAAGAGACACATAGAACACATTATGAACTCTAATATGGGTTGGTAGTGCTAGCTAGTAGAATTATAGGAAATTTAATCCTAAAAGTGGTCTCTTAAGGAAAAATAATAAAATAATAGTTAAAATGATAAAATAAGAGTGATGAATTTTGGAGGGAAAAAAGGAAAACTACTTTTTATAAATGTATTTTTTTCTTATCTCCTTATAGTTTTACTCAAATTTCAAGTGTAGACACTCGTCGGATGAAAAACTAATTCGCTATCGAACAAGTACCCATTATGCATACTTTTGAGAAAACCCACTTTGATAAAAATTGAAGATACATTAAAAAAACATCATCAACTCACTTTTTAATATATTTTCAATTTTTATCAATGTAGATATTCTCAAAAGTACGCATAATAGGTATTTGTTGGATGAAGAATTTAATTTTGCACCCATTTAGTAGCTACACTTGAAATTTGAGTAAACCTATAAGGAGGTAAGCCAGAAATATAATAAAAAAAATTAATTTTTCTTTTTTTCTTCAAAAATTTTACATGTACGTCTTTTTTAATCTAGCTGATTTAGATAAGCTTACATATTATGACATGGAAACTACATGAAAAATTTGTAGGCATATTTCGGCTGAAATTTTCTTTAACGGCCACTCACCCAACCTGGGCTAGTATTTTAAATGGTCCACAAAAACGAGGGGTTAGTTCTAAGCAACTCCCGAATTTTAAGGAGTTTTTTAATCGTAATTTTACATAAACATGTTCAGCCACTTGAAACTATTTATGTGTCCTCTCTAAATTTGTATAGTTTTTTTTGTTAGTCCTACATTTCCTTTAGATGTTACCTCATCTATTTCACCATATGTTCCATTATAAGAAATGGATTTGGTCCTAACATATGCTTATCTTTGAGTCGACTCCATCTTAAAAGGACATGACACATCCTTCCATATAAAACCTCAAAAGAACTCATCTTAAGGGATGTCTAGTAAATATTATTATAAACAAACTTTATGTAAATAGTCCTCCCATTTTATAAATTGGTTGATTGCATACATGTCTAACATGTCTTCAAAACATACTTAACCCTTTATATTTTCTCATATATTTGTGAATATTATACTGTGCTAAAACATAATTATATACCCATCCCAATAAATCATGTCTTCTAAAAATTTAAAGTAAACCTTACATTTCTTACATTTCTATCTGATATAACTATCGTTAACAAACCATAAAGTTAAAAAAAATAAAATTATAACTATAATTTTCAAATTATTAATATTTATTTGGTTATTTAATAATTATTTTAAAATTTAAAAAAATAATTTGATTTTAACCAAATTCATTCACACTGAGGTTTGAAATGAACATAACAAAATTCAAAACTAATAATTAATCTTTAAATCAAATAACCCGTTTTTATTTTATTGGAGATGATAACATTTGTTTTAATTATAAAAGAAAAACACCCAAACAAGCAATGTAGAGAATTTGTGACAATTGAACGAAGGAAAAAATGAACGAAAACATATATTAAAAAATAAAAAAAAATATAGGGTGGTTTTATTTTAAACAACATTATATAACATAATATTAAATTGAATACAAAATAAATGGTCGTATATTAATATGAATTATTTAATATAGTAATAAAGCTAACCAAAAAATTGTATACTAAGAAATTTGATTTCCAGGATAAATTTAATTTATTATTATAATTAGTTTTAATTTTATTAAAAATATATTTTTCATATATATATATTTATTTATTTTAATGAATTTTAGTAGATTGTTTTATACATAATTATAGTAAATTTAGGTCACAATAAAAAAAATTTAAACATTAGATCTCTCAATTTTTATAGATTTCATATTACTTTAATCATCAATTAAATTACCCCTCAAACTTTTAAACATTATAATTATATATAAATAATTATAATTAAAAAATTATATAAAATTTATCACACTTAAAAAAATATTACAATAAAAAAATATTACAATAATATATATATATAGAAAATCAATATTTATAATTTTATATCAAAATTCTTATCCACTAGTCTGAAGAACATATTTGAAATTATAAACGTGACAACGTAGGTTAAAAATATCAATAATAGAAAACATTTAAGAGGGAAAAGTGTTGATGTATAATGATGAATGGTCATTATAATACGTTCTAAAAAGACGTCTCTGTATCCTCTCTCACTGAAAACTAGAATACAGTGGCATTGGCATTTTGATATTGGAGTTCCTATCTAGATTTTCGCTCTATTCTATGTTTTAGTGATGTTTTATTTATTGGAACTTTTGCCTTAATTGGAGGTTTCTTGTGTCTAAGTTGATCTCTTCGTCGCGTTGTGCTATTACGCTTTTTAATTGTATTATTTATTTATTTGTAGTTATATTATATTTATTTTTCAATTAAAATTTGTCATTTAAATAAAAAATATATATATATATATAAATATATATATAAATAAATGAGATTTTTGCTTTTAAAGGTAAGGTTTGAAAGTATAGGTTTTACATGGATCATTTGTTTGAGTAAAGTAACCAATGATGTTACAATAATCATGAATAATGTAGGGATGGGTAACATTCACTTTGAAATAGAAAATAAAATTAAAAACGAGGTTTATTTTTTTTATTAAATAAAAATCAAACAATATTGTTATAATTATTAAAAATATATAAAATATAAAAATAAAGTTAAAAAGTTGATATAGATATTTAAAATTTAGCATAAGTAATATGGACAGTTTTTATTTATTTTGAAAATTCAGTGATAAAAGTTTTGGCAAGATTTTAATATTTTATTGTTTAAAATGTGTTTTTGATGCATAAATTGTTTCATAGCCTTGAATGTCATTTAGGATAGTTGAATTATGTATGTTACATAGCTAAAAATTAGGATTCCGAGAAATCTTTCAGAAATTTCTAGCAAAATCTATTCAAAATTATGTCCAAAAAGGGTTGAAAACATAGAATAGTTAAACTATACTTGCACTCCCTGTATTGAGCGAGTAGCGCGGCATGGATGTCAACACACACTTTGTGTGATTGTGAGACTACCAAATCTCGCCCTTCCATTTTGGCACTACAAGATTCTAGAGGAAATTCGAAACACCCTCAGATCATTTAAAAAAAAGGATCTTAAAAGAACAAAAAAGGTATATTTATATATGCTAGAATCTATGTAGAAATAGAACTTAGTAAAGGTTTACCTGATTAGATTTAGCCAAAGAAAAAACAAAAAAAATTGGTGGAACCAATATTTGGAATATGAAAATATTAAATTTAGAAGCGCAATATGTTACCCAATAAGACATTCGTAGAACACATGCTTGCAGGGAAAAATATCTAAAAGGAAAATGGGATAGACTCACAAAACAAAAGGATTGAAGCCTTCTAATCTGTTTCTCACAAGAGAAGAAAAATATGAATAAACCATACATGACCCCCCAAACAAAGTAGAAGGAATAACTATGATCCAGAATGAAAATGCAACCCACATGCGTAATGACACTCAGAAATAAGAGATCCACACACTAGAATATTAGAAAAATGAGGCATCCAAAGAAAGTGGGATAGTGGGAATAAAGAGAATTCATATTTTTGAAAGTTCATAGTTGGATGAAGAACTCCCACCGAAGACAACATGCAATAGGTTAATAATGGTTCTAGTAGATCTGAAACCAAGGGGATGGCAGAAGATCCAAAAATAAAAAGGAAAAAAAGAAAAGTTAAGTGATTATTATTATACTTAACTTCCTAAATTCTTATTTCATATAGATGTATATATTTCATTATCTGAGAGATTACTATTACTCAATGTGTTTAGTATCATTACAATGTATTTTTTTTCCTTAGCTAAAGTTCAATAAAATTATTGGATTTTTCACTTTGGAAAATTATTCTAAAATTCAAATATAAATAATAATTAGAAAAAAAAATTAAATTAGAAAATGATTATTATTTTTTATTTTTTATATTATAGATTATTACTAGATTTTTGACTTTGGAAAATTACACTAAAATTCAAATATAAATAATAATTAAAAAAAAATAGAAAATGATTATTTTTTATTATAGATTATTGAGTTAAGAGGCTCTCTCTATAACCTAGTATGAGCATGATGTCTGGTTTCGTCTATGTTAAATATGGAGTTGACACATGTCCCATTTAAAGTCTATGTTAAACATGGAGTTGACACATGTCCCATTTAAAATCAGAATAAGATATTATTTAAATTAAAAAATAGTTTCGTCTATTATCAAAATAAAATACAATTATACCTATTTAGTTAGTTTTACTTAAAAGTATTGTAAAAGGTAGTCTCACTCTAACTATGTTTGTTTTATTAGTTGTTGATATTACAACTCAGTACAAAGAAGATATGGTAAAAATATTCCACTCTTACTCTCAGCTATAAATAAAATATTTCCATGTCCATATGAAATAAGACCAATATATATCCATCTTACACATGGATCTAGCAACAAAAGAAAGAAATCTTATCTCTTGTGATGTAAACACTTTTTATCGTGAAAAACTTTAAAAAGTTGCACTTTCAAAAATTGCATCCCTCTAGAAACTATATATATACATATATATATATATATATATACATATATATATATATATATATATATATATATATATATATAACATGTGGTAAATTTTAGTTTAAAAAAGTTAACAGCTTAGAGCCAAAAGTATCCGATTTTTTAATGCAATAAAGTTGATTTTACAAATATTTTAAGAGACATGCATAAAATTAAAACTATACAGACAAAATTAACATGATCCCCGCACAAGAATGACATAAACAAATCCAAAAATGATCCAAATTTAAAATAAATAAATAAAACAGTTTTTCGAGGAAACTAAATGCTTTGCTTTTGTACTATATATCTGGTGGCCAAAGAATGCAAAAGCTTAGAAGTCATATCTCCTGGCAGCTCTGAAGAGACTTATTAAAACATGAGCTCTGTAGTTTATGGAAACAGCATTGGCCGTTTGTTATATAAACGGGAGCAGTCGGAATGGTGTTAATCCTCGCATGACGCGGACGCTCGGGTTTCTAGGCCACACGACAAATCCAAAAGGTAAGACAATAATCTCCACCAGGCAGTGTTTGTGCAGGTCATATATATCGTTCGGAAGCAACGTTTGCAACGTTTTAAAACTTTGCTCACGTCGTTACAAGACACATAAGACAGCAGGATCGTTGATACGATTACTTTGCAAGTTTAATAGACTATTTCGTTTGGTTTGGTTTGTCTCCAGAGCCATGAGACAAGTAGACCATTATTAAAGCAAGATAATTATTAAGGTTATTTTCATAAAGCCAGATAATTATTAAGGTTACTTTAATAGAATATCTGTTTGATTTGTCCTCTGTCATCTAACACACACGCAACAACAAGAACATTATCAAGCTTACTTCAAATTATTAATAAACTGTCTTTTATGTTTGTCTTCTTCCACCTATTTTTATGTTTGTCTTCTTCCACCCATTTTTATTTATAGTGATGCTTGCCAACTAAGATTTTTATAACTATATAGGAGTTGTTTTTTTTTTTGTGATTTTTTGAATTTTTTGGTCCTAGAATCTGGCAGAAAAATTTGAGGTGAAATCTTGATTTGTGTTATGTAAACTAGTGTTTTGACACTATATATCGATTCAACACTTTCAAAAATTTATAGAGCATTTAAACTATGCAAGGATTACCCATAAACTTGTGATTTCAATAAATTCCTACCAAATTTTAGAGAAATTAGAGCAATAAAATCTACCTAAAAAATTCCAAAAAATCACACAAAAAAAATTTAAAATACACATGGTTGCCAACCAAAATTAAATAAAAAGAGACTCATTTCTTTTGATTACACAATAGAAAACACCCATTTAATACAGTATTTCGTTTGGTGTGTCTCCAGAGAGGCGTCAGACAAGAAAACCGTTATTAAAGCAACATCATAATTAAGACACATGTGACGACATAAATCAAGGTTACATCAAAATATTAATAAACTGTCTACTATGTTTGTCTTCCTGGAGCTATTTTATTTATAAAGATGCTTGTCTAAGTACAGACTCTTGGCAATAATATTTGTATAAACCATGGGATTCGTTTTTTTAATCAGAGAATATAGAACGAAAAATCCATTTTATTACATAAAATCCATAACGCCCAATTTCGTAGTCAAATCCATGGTATCTGATTAACTCGTTCAAATCGTGGTAACTGATGTTACGAGATATCCCAGCTCGAAATATTGATATTTATATTTTAGTTAATTTTATACAAGCGAATTTACTTAATTTTATATTTTTTTAATTTAAAAAAAAAAACTGTTTTTATTTTATTTTATTTATAGATATTAATGAATTTGTAATAGTTTTCTTTACATATATACCATGTGTATTTTTTCATTATTTAAATTGTATTTTTGAATGTTATAGAGTACATAAGTTAAAAACTCAGTCCAAAAAAAATTTTGTTGGATTTTAGTAAAAAAAAATTGTCAATTAATTTATATGATATATACCTAGGTTATTTTTAAACAATATATAATATATACATAGTTGACATCAAAATATTTTATATAACAAACACACCTTATCTATAGACTATATTGTCAACAATAAAATGTTTATTATTATTAATGTTAATATATTTTTAAGTATACATTAATATTAATCTTACTTCATTTTATATATTGAAATATTTTATTGATGGCCCACATTGAAATATTTTATTATTATGAATATTTTTAATGGTTGGATATCAATTTTATATTAACAATGGAATGAATTACACAACTGTTTGTTATTATTATTATTATTTTTTGTAAGTTCAGCAATGGTGAGACTACATCATGACCATGTCTAAGAATAACCCCTAAATAAAGTGGAGAACTTAAGCAATGACTTAACATCTAGAAATTCCCTAACAACACACGAGATCGTTTATCCAGCAAGAAGTGAACGCCTTTTATTATTTTTATCACAAAATACTTTATATTTTAACTTTCATTATTTTTTCTTCTTTTTAAATATAAATATATATAAAATTGATATGAAAATAGATACCTCATGTAAACATATTTTATTTACCATTAAAAATGAGTGAAATATCTTTAACACATTGAATGGTAATAATGTAACATCTCTCAAAATTTTACACATAATATCATATTAATTTACTATTACGTCATACAGTGCCATTTTGTTTTAAAGGTAAAGCATACATTAGATTTTATCTAGAGAATGATTTGTGGAACTTCCTTTTCTTATAAATACAAGAGTATTTATAAGCCCTTGCTAAATTATGTTCCTCTTAATTTAACTAGTGACTTTAAATCTTCTTTGCATCTGTTTCACAAAAAATTGGGTCTAACACCGCCCCCCACATTTGTTAATAATGGTCCAAGTATACCTTCTTTTTACTCCTTTCTCCGCAAATTATGAATATAATATCATGGAATAGGGTCCTCGCACCGTTTATTATATATCAAAGAATTTGAATATCTTTGGCAGACTCATATTGCTTCACTTATATTTACATTTATGAATCAATTTAAGCTAGTGGTAACATTAATGTGTCCCTGGTGGAATTCATGCTTTCGACTTCCACATTGTGTGATTTAGTTACATGTATACCTACCTTAATCAAAGGATTTATGTTTGGTTGTATTATTCTCTGCCATGGTAATTTTAAGCTCATGCCACCATTGATTGAACACAACCTCGTGGAAACACAATCCACCATGGATGTTTGATGAGTTTGCCTTCACGTGTATACTTAAACATGTAAAGGAGGTCCAACATGCAAGTTGTAACCCTAGCTAGTTGTCTTCATAAAATATGGGTATGTGAAAGGAAGATATCAATGCTGATTAGCTTTCCTGTATAGTCAGGGTAACTACCTACCTTTACTTCTATTGCATTGTCTGCATTTGTCACGTGACCGAGTCGAGAGCCGAGCTCTGCAACTCCTGTGCATCTTAATGTGTAGACGGGGTTCTTTCGAATTTCATTATGATGTTCTTGTGAAAATTCTTGTCGTGACTCATTTGTTCTGCATTGGATGACTATTGAGTTTTAGATTGGCTACGGACTGAGACCAACGACCCATACCTGGTTCACATTTTGTCTTGAAATGTCACATTTTTTTTCTACTCCTTCCAATTATTACTATACACTAACACCTGATACTTAATTCTCCATGTATTCTCGGACTATCAATAGGGGATTATTCATTTGCAGATGAAACCCTAACCCTTCTTGAAGGGTTTGGATATGGAAGTTCATTAATTTGGGATTTCGACTAGACTTAGTCTTTAACAAGGCAATTTATTCATTAATTTCTTTTGCGTAACTTTGTGTTAGAAACCTTAATACTATCTTTTTTTTTTGTAAGCTGAGGTGGAACTCTTTCTATTACTGGATAGAAAATAAACCATTACATAGTATCAAAAATATTGAAGACCCGCCCACATGGGGAAACCGGGTACTTAAACCATCTATAGTTTTTGATAGCTGCCCAAAAAAAGTAGGCCCATAATCTGATAATCTTAGCTAAATAAACAAGGCAATCCTGAGATTTACTCATACTACTGGTCTGCAGGAAGTATATGTCTCTATCTAAATCAAACAAAAACCTGATACTATAAAGCTTATGGGTTGTCCTAAACATATCTCGAGTCAAGCATTATCCATAGCAGGTGGCGGACTTGTTCCTCGCTCTGCATCATGTTGATTCCCCTTCAGCAGCTGAAGAATAGTGTCCATCTTTTCCTCTTGCTTCGCCATCGAAATGCGAATGTAGCTCAGTTCTCTGCGCAGATCCGGATCTCCTTTAGCTAACTCGACCATCTCTTTGGCTACTTGTTCAAGAGCTTTTGCCATCAGCCTCTTCATAACCCAATATATGTGCAAGGATTGCTTGAATAAGGACATTCGTCCCCTGGTATGGCCTGGATCATGAAGCAGAAACTCCCAATCCTCCATTTCATCCACAGACTGGTCTTGGAGGGACTCTTCCTCCAGGAACTGCATGACTCTCCTGACTGCCGGGTTTGTGTTTCGTTGGTAGGCCCTTTTCGCTCTCCGGACTCGATGATTCACCGTCCTCCTTGGCGGTTTGACATGTTTCGAATCCTGCCCAGAATTCTCCCCTTTCTCCTGCGTCCTCCGTCCCTGACCACGACCCCTCTTCCTGCTCTGGTCCGCGCCTTTGTCCGGGCTCATCGCCCGTTTTCTCATGCCGTAACGACGAATTGTCGTCTCCCTCGGAGCAGGGTTGTCGTTTTCCATATGCGGACATTCTTCGCCTGCAAACCTGTCCTGATAGACGGACCTCACCTTCCCTTCCCCTCGGGGCAGCTCCTCCTCGGATTCATCTTCAATTTCCCAGATCTCAGTCTGATGGTCATCCTTCATAATTCCTTTCCCTTTCCGGCTCTTATCCTCCACCGATGAATTATGCTTCTCCTCTGCTTCTCTGACTTTCTGCCTTGTTTCCATATTGCTCACTGTTCCGCTGCAGGGAAATCTTTGATACTCGAAAGCCTTTCTCGTAGGTTGATGTCTTTCAACAGAACTATCCGCAACTCTCCCAATTTGGAAACAGCTGAATGGCTGTTTCTCCTCCCCCATTTGGGTATATATTGGATTTTTGTCCTCAGCGTACACCTTCGGGTCGGAATTCTTTTGCCGCCAGTTACTTGCCTGAGTGACGTTGCATTTGGCCATCATTTCTTGTTTAATGCCCACTATCAAGAGGTCTGACAGACCGTTCCCACCACCTCTAAGATTGCGATCATTTATGTCTTCAGCTTGGTTTTGATCTTGGGCCGTCCCCCACGTGCGCCACCCCTGTACTGCTCTGCTACCTGTGATTATATCCCATCTCTGCCCCGAATGAACAAGGTTCTTTGTTCGGAGACTCCACGTCCTTTTATTGCTCCAGCTCATCGATCCTCGTATCTCCGCTTGTGGCTTGATCATGGTCTGCATTGATTATAGCTGCCAGGTCCTTCCACTCCCTGTTCCCACACACCGCTCTCCATTGAGTATCCACCGTACTTCCACGGCCTCTGCATCCCCAATTTGCTAGGAAATCAGCCGCCTGATTCCCTTTTCTTCTAACATGACTTATTATCTTATATTCAATTCTTTTCAGAAGGTCAGCGATTTCCTGGACAATTCCCGCTGTACGCCAACTGTTTGTGACCTTCTCCCAACTTTGGCCATTGCTGAGCTTCTTCAAGAGAAACCTTAATACTATCAAGAAGGCATTTATTTACAATTAGAGTGGAATTCTGATTATTTATTTTTCTCTATAGGACAATATGTATGGACATTGAGCCATTTTTCTCACATAAATATAGATACTTGTTACTATCCGAGTTCCTTTTTTTTCTAATGCTTCTTCCAAGTCCACAATTTAACCCAAATATCTTGCTTTTCTTTGTAGGCTAGTCCTTCCAAATTTTGGTTAAGCATTGGATTTCTTTGCAGAGGTGATTGTTCACATAGTCTTCCTTCACTCTAATAGTAACATGTGCTCTTTTTATTTACTTTTAATGCTCTGAAGGGTTTTAGAATCATGAGTATGTCATTGTCCTACCCCTGACCTGCATGGTCATTGATTACATTAGGATTTATTGAAATACCTCATGTTGGCCTCAGTTTGATACTCTTTGGTGTTATTTAATTCAAGGGTTATATTCTAGTTATTGGCATCTCCCACTCAGTGTAATTAAATTAAACATAATTTCTAAAATTATTTGACTCCTATGTATATATATAGATGCATGGCCTAATCTCCCTAGCTAAGATTACATCCTTTGTATCATTTTTCTTTTCCTTTAAAAGAATAGAGATTATTATTTTCTCTTATGAGGCCTCTACACCAATTTGTTGATATTGTTTCCCAATAGGGTTTTGTTAAATTACCATGTATAATGAGGCTGTAGCCTACATACATATTAGTTTTAAATTCTCATTATCCATTCATGTAAAAAAAGAATAACTATGTATCTTTATTATTTGAAAATAATATTTCACTTGTTTATTACTTTCTATAAGGTCTTCATACCCTCTTTACTATGATTATTCTATTTATGTGCTATGAATATGCATGATATACCGTTTTTTGTCTAGTTTCAATGTGGTCGTATTATTTTCTTTGCATGCACACTTTTTTAATATATTTTACCTTTCCTAGGTATATTATTTTATGTAACTATATAGTTAAGGATATAATTAATAACACTAAAGACCTGGCAGTTTCCTAACATGGGTAACTACTTCATGTTATTCTCTAAGCCCTAGTACTTCTTGGTACTGGATCAATGTTCCTGGGCTTATGAGAAAGGTTCAATCGAGGTTATGGCCTAAGACATCTGACCCAGACTTATATTCCCTCATGTCCCAACCATAATATTACAATTACGTATGTATATATGTTTATATGGGTATCATTCTTTTATTCTACCCTCATCAAAATTTAATTCTATTAATAGAAAATAATTAACTTCTAAATACAGTCTTTGAGTCTTACATTATTCCCTATATCTATTATAATTTTTATCTTAAATAATGTCTTGTATCTTTCTTTTGTTCATTTCCACCCTCGCAGGGAATACAAGGGTGAAGTTGTAGTTAAAACTTATAGCCACCCTCTATAATGAACCCAACCTTTCCTTGTACTAGAAGCCCTCCAGTGACCTGTCAAAGAACAACAAAGACATACACACATACACACACACATAATTCATATCTATCTATAATTTTACATATCATTACAAGAAGTTTTCATAATATTTTTGTAGTAATGATACTATTTAAATTCAAAATAATGTTCTATCAAATTTCCTTGAATGACTTATCCATTGCAAAAATTATTTAAACCTACATATACTTGTCTAGAAATTAGAATATTCCATGAAATATGATGAAGGCTTCAAGGTTCCACCCAACCATGAACTACAATTCACAGTTGTTTCCCTCCAAGTTCCACTCCTCCCTTAAAAAAAAACACCTCCTTAACCCTTTAGAAGTGTCTTACAAGTTTCTCATTGTTCAAAACTAGTATTCCTCTCCCTTTGGTTGTTTTCCAGAGGAAATTGTTTTATGTCAAAGAATTCTTATTGTACATGGTCCACCTCATGACATATATCTATGGTCATGAATTTATTTTGGTTTGTCTTTGCCTACATTTTTCACACATTAAATGGGAAAAAAATTGGATTTTTATTTTTTCAGTTCCTACCCCTTCTTGGGAAAAATTGATTATAATTGTTTTATTTGCAGTTACGAGTCTAGTCTCACAGGTTAGCCTTTAACATATTTGTAAGAACATTAATCACTAAACACAATTTATTTTATTTGTGGAAAAATAAATATTTCCATGACCATCTCATGTCGTTTACCTCTCATCACCTTTCAACCAATAGTTTTAATATAAAATTCATAATGTAAATTTTCCAGAGATATTACATATCCCCTCCCCTTAAAATGGAACACCATCCTTCATTTTTTCATGCTTCCCTTAACCTTGGAACGACATATGAAAAACATTCTTCATTCCATCTTCCATATTCCAGCTAGTGTCCTTAACCCCAAAGTTCTTCCACTGCGCATTCACCTAAGCGATGGCTCAATTCAAGAGTGTAATTTCCTCCCAATCCAAAAATTGTAAAGGCTCGACTTGGAGCTCTCCTTTTGGTTCGACTTGTATAACATTCCAATCAAGTATATGAACATGATCATGAATATATTTTTTCAAAAGAGACACATAAAACACATTATGAACTCTAATATGGGTTGGAAGTGATAGTTGGTAGCATTAGAGGAAATTTCAACTTAAAAGTGGTCTCGTAAGGAAAAGTAATAAAATAGTAGTTAAAATAATAAAATATGAGTTATCAATTTTGAGGGAAAAAAATGAACTATTTTTTTAATTGTATTTTTGGCTTATCTCCTTGTAGGTTTATTCGAATTTCAAGTGTAGAAACTCGTTGTATGGGAAACGAATTCCTCATCCAATGAGTACCCATTATGCATAATTTTGAGAAAATCTGCATTGATAAAAATTGAAGATACATTTTAAAAAGCATGTTCAACAGACTTTTTAATATATCTTAAATTTTTATCAATGTGGGTGTTCTCAAAAGTATGCATAATGATTACTGGTTGGATGATGAATTTAATTTTTCATCCATCGAGTGTCTACACTTGAAATTTGAGTAAATATATAAGTAGATAAGCCAAAAATACAATTAAAAAAAATAGTTTTTATTTTTTTCCTCCAAAATATTTACATGGACGCCTTTTTAAATTTACTAGATTTAGAAAGTTTTACATATTAGGAAATGGGAATTACATGAAAAAATTATAGGCACATTTTGGCTAAGATTCTCTCTAACGACCACTAGCCCAACCTGGTCTAGTTATTTAAATGGCTCACAAAAATGCGGGGTTTGTTTTGAGCAACTCCGCAATTTTAATGATATTTCTCTTGTCATAATTTTACATAAACATGTTCACCAACTTGAATTTATTTATGTGTTCTTTCTAAATTTGTATAGTTTTTTTTCTTAGTCCTACATTGCTTTTAGATATTTCTTGAACTATTTCACCATATATTTCATTTCTTGTAATGCATTTGACCCTAACATAGCCCTATCTTTTAGTTGAATCCAACTTAAAGGGACATGACACCTCCTTTCATATAAAACCTCGAAAGGACTCATCGAAGGGATATCTAATAACTATTGCTACAGTCAAACTTTATGGAAATAGTCCTCCCATTTTGTAGGTTCGCTCATTACATACATGTCGAGCATGTCTTCAAAGACTTCATTAACTCTTTAGGTTTTCCATTTATTTGTGGATCCTATAGAGTGCTAAAACTTAGCTATGTACCATCTCAAGAAATCACGTTTTCAAAAAAAGTTGGGGTAAGCTTTGCATCTCTTTGATATAACTATCTTTAACAAACCAAGAAATTTAAAAAAAATTAAGATTATAATTTACAAATTATTAATATTTATTTCATTAGTAAATAATTATTCAAAACTAATAATTAACCTATAAATCAAATAAGTAGTTTTTATTTTATTAGAGATGATAATATTTATTTTAACTATACAAAAAGAACACCCAATCCAGCAATGTATAAAAGTTGTTACAAATGAACGAAGGAAATAAAAAAAAATTGAAAAAATAAAACATATATTAAAAAATTTGAAAAATATAAGTTAGTTTTATTTTAAACAAGATAATATTAAATTGAATACAGAATAAATGGTTATATATGTATATATTTACGAAATAATATTTAAAAGAATTTAGCATATCTAGATGAAAGACCACCGCATTTGTAAACGTGTTTTTTTCTTAATACGAATAATTAATATATAAGATAAAGTTAAATAATAAATTCTATATTAACAAATTAGATTTCTATATCCTTTATAAATATAGATTTATAATAAATTAACTTATTATTATAATTAATTTTAATTTTTTTAAAAATATATTCTCTATATATATGTATATCTTATTTTAAAGAAAATTAGTATATTAATTTACACATAATTATTACGAAATTTGTGAGGTTTATGACTTATTCTTTTTTCTATATACCAAGTCATAATTAAGAAATTTAAACCTTAGATTTCTCAATTTTCAAAAAATTTACATTACTTTAATAACCAATTAAATTACCACCTCAAATTTTCTAATATTATATATATAAATAAATAATTAAAAAACAAATTCTATAATCTTAAAATATACAATAAAATATATTCAAAAATAACATTTATTATATTATATCAAAATTTATATCCACGGTCCTAAGAACATATTTTAAAATTATAAACAGTACAACATATGTTAAAAATATCAATAATCGAAAACATTTAATAGAAAAAAGTGTTGACGTATATTGATGAATGGTCATTATAATACGTTTTAAAAAGACGTCTTTTATCCTCAATGACGAAAGATTAATAGATTATACGTTGTATGAGGCTTGCACGATTTGCATTGAAAACTAGAAGACAAAGACAATGGCGTTTTGGCATTGGAGTTCTTATCTACATTGTCGCTCTATTATATGTTTTAGTGACGTTCTTTCTTTTATTGGAAGTTTTGCTCTAATGGGTGGTTTCTTGAGTCTAAGTTGATCTTTTATTTCTTGTTGTGTTATAATTTTTTTAATATTTTTGTTATTGTATTTGTTTTGAATGTGTATTATTTTTTTGATTAATTTTTTTCCCTTATACATACATTAATATTGGGAATTTAATTTTTGTTCTATTTTTATTATTATTAAAATCCATTTATTTGTAAGGTCATTTGTCGAGATCTTAATATACATTCTTTAGTAATTTTTTTTTCTTTTTTTTTTTATTTATTTATTTATTTATTTTTTTCGATTTTCATGAATAATAGCTTTCCATCTACATTTTCAATTTAAGATGACTTATTATACCTACAATATACATTCATTTTCCATTTGACTACCTATTAGTTTGTTTTTGACCAAATATTTATGCTGCTTATCCATAGTTTAACCTTCATAATTTAAATTGATTTATTTGTATGGTGATTGGTTTATGTCTTACTATGCACTATTTAGTAACTTCCATTTCTATTAGTTACTATTTTTTTTTTTGAATAACATTTTTATTTAATTTTTCTTTTTTTCTATTATTTCTATTTCCATGAATTATATTTCTTCTCCATATTTTCAATTTAGGATGACAAATTTTAAAGAGGAAAAAATAAAAATAAAAATAACAAATTTCAATAATTATTTTTTAGTTATATTGCTTTTTTTTCAATCTTTTTTCTATGGTTTTTTATGATGACATTTTAAAGAGGAAAATATATATATATATATATATATATATATATATATATATATATATATATATATATATATATATATATATATTTTAAGTTTTATTACTTTTTAGTTTGAGTTATACTGTTTTTTTTGTCTTTTTTTTTCTATTTTCAATTACAATTACATTAATCATAATTTTTTTCTTGTTTACACATTTTTTATAATTAATAACTATTATGATAATTATTTATTATTTTGTGAAATCTTGTGAGCATTTATTTCTTAATTCTACTAAGAAAGTTTTATTTATGTATAGTTACTAATTTTCAGGATCTCGTGAGCGTTCTTCCTAACTTTGTTGAATTTATTTTATTTACACATAGTTTTTTTAATTTTTGTTTCCAAGTATATCAATAATTCAATAAATTGATTTTATAATAAGGAATTGAATTCAAGAATTCAAGAAATTGAAATATCAAGAATTTAAGAAGTTTTTTTTTTAAATCTTTTTGTGTGTCTATGATTTTTGACTGTTGTTCCGGTAGGTCAAAGGATTTGAAACTCTCGCCACATAGTACCGGGATCTCACTTTGAAGTTACATATTCTTCTTCAATTCATTAGAGATTGTTTGGCATTTATTGGGAGATTAGGCTTCAGTTTCTCATTTTTTCAATTGGTTTGTTAAAGTTGTTTTATCTTCTTTCCTCGAAGTAAGCATAGAAAATTGGTCTCAGTGACCATGTAAAAAGTTAATGTGTGAACATTGTCAAAGATGTTAAATGTACTATAACTTTATTCTTGGTTTATTCAAAGTGATTGTGGAATATTCATCCATTTTAATACCAAATCAGAAATTATAGACAAAAGTATAATATTTTGAAAATATTTGAAAAGGGCTAACGACATTTATTTATTTATTTTAATAACTATTTTTTTTCATAAATTTTATTTTTTATTTTTGTTATACGAAATGTTCTAGGAACTATGTATTTTGATTAGAAATTAAGTGTTTTGATATCCATCTATAGTTAATAGTGATTTAATTTATATAACTATGCTAGTCATAAATTAGTTGTTTAATTAATAGTAAAACAATTTTATTATGAATTATTGATAAATATTAGTTAACTTGTCTTTACAATTTAATTTAAAAATTAATTTAATACTAAATTAGAAATTATAGATCATCCCAACTCCATTTTTCTTTGCAGAAGAAAGAAGTCTTGTCTAAAATGGGACGCCATATGAGAGATAACCTTAAAAGTTTTGTGTCATATTTTCATTACCACACACACAATTGCAAGCAACTCTATATAAATCATGTACAACATGAACTTTGTAGGAGACAATTGGTTGTGCAAAATAAGTTTCTTGGAATTGACATATCATTGAGTTGAAACTAAGTTTCTCCATATCAATTTGAACCACAGACAACAAAAGCATTATAAAAATTCATTACAACCAATGAGGTACAGTGCTCAGCAAAAGCAACATTTTAGCACAACAATTTCTCTTTCATTTCTATTTTTTAATGAAAACTTCAATTGATCATCTCACATCGTGTCAGCAACCTATACCCCATTAACTATATTTAAACTAAGTGGCATGTACTAGATACTACGTAACACTTGTTATATATATATATATATATATATATATATATATATATAGATATAGATATAGATATAGATATAGATATAGATATAGATATAGATATAGATATAGATATATATATATATATATATATATATATATATATATATATATATATATATATATAACACATAACACATAAATATATATAAAAAATATAAATATATATATATATATATATATATATATATATATATATATATATATATATATATAACACACACACACACACATATATATATAAAATAAACATATATGGAAGTGGATATATGTTAATATAAATAATATTAGTTAATCATATTTTTTAATTTTCCGTGATGACATTCAACATTAAAACATTTTATTAGTTGTTTTATTTTTGTGATGAAATTTTTGTCTTCATTATTTTTATTTATTAGAAATATTATATATATATATATATATATATATATATATATATATATATATAATTTTAATGTAAAAGGTAGAGGTTTGAAATTATAGGTTTTACTTGGACCATTCATTTGAGAAAAGTAAGCAATGATGTTATAATGATCATGATTAATGTATGGGTGGTGTAAGGTTTATTTTGAAATGGAAACTATTTTTTATTAAATAAAAAAAATCAACGTTATTATAATTTTTTTTAAATTACAAAAGATATATAAAATATATTAAAAATTTATAAAAATTATAATAGTAAAGTTAAAAATTTAATATAGATGTCTAAAATTTAGAATAGCTATTATGGATAATGTTTTGATTTTTTATTGAAATTTTGTAATAGAAATTTTGGAAAGATTTTAATATTTTATTGTTTAAATGTCTTTTTTGATGCATAAATTGTTTCATCACATTGAATATCTTCTAGGATATTTGAATTATGAAGGTTACATAGTTAAAACTTAGGATTCCAAGATATCCCTAACAAATATCTAGCAAAATATATTCAGAATTATGCCCAAAAAAATGTGAAAACATAGAATAGTTAAACTATATTTGCATTCCACGTATTGCGTAAGAGGTGACATGTCACCTAGGTATGAGGGCATGGTTGTAAGCACATCCCTTGTGAAATTGTGCCCTTAAAACTTCTAGACATTTCTTGAAAGAATGAAATGATGCACACATTCATTGCCAGAGATGGATGATTCTAGGTGCAATCGAGGGTGGCATCAAAATTTCAATTACTATGTATACTTTACTAAATGGATATCGCCACATTTATCCAACTTCCAACATTATCTATGACGACATTATTTTCCTTTGGTACAACACTTTGAAATCTCTACTCATAGTTGTGTTATGGGTCTTAATGCTACAACTTTAGATTCTAGCATCCAACGTTTATGGTCATAATTCTCTAACATGGAGTTGGCTGTCTCATAGTCTACCTGTATTTTGGGAAAATTCATCATCTAACTTCTCATTTTTTCTTATCAAATATTTTCCTCCATGTAGTTACATTCCATTTTATTCATCTGTTTTCTTTCGACTTCCAATATTTACTCTTGCTACTCTTTGGTTTCCTCGCTATATTTTGCACAAGTCATGATTGTCCATGAATAGGTTTATTGTCATTGTGGCATGTGAGGTAGATGTTTAGAAGGAGGATCAAGGACTCTTTTACATAATTCTATCGTCACTTTGGTTTATAAAGGATAAATACCTCCACCAATCCTAATACAAATTAACAAGGTCAAAGCTAATGTTCATGGGTCATTTCAATTTCTTTCATACTCTCACATTTTGGAATCTATGTTTTATTAGGTGTTAGATGTTGGCCACACCCCCAAAAATAAGAATCAATATAGTTATACAACTAACTTATATTGGTGGAGATGCGACACCCAGTAAAATCAAAAGTGCAAGTGGGGATATTGGGTGCAGCACATCAAAAGGCACAGAATCAAAACATAAGCATAAAAATGGGGGACTATCCTTAAAGAACATATTACAGGGAAAAAATGAAGTCACAAAACCAACCAAAGAAGTAGGAAATTCAACAAGCCCATGGATAGTGGGGCAACTGAACTACACCCCAGAACTAAACATAGACACAACAAAAACAAATGAGCATTGTGCCTCATTTGAATCACAAGCCGTTATATGCCGGTTCAAGTTCTTCTCGCCAAAACTAGTAGAAATGTTTCATTGTATTTTAACTAACTGCTCATTAGATTGTGAAATTAATCTCTCCAACAAAGGGTTCTTTATTGTGAAGTTCCCAACACCTAAGGCTAGAGACACAATATTACAAGAAGGACCATGGTTTTGGGGATCCACAGGCCTCTTTAGCACTCCTTGGTTTCCAGATTTTGATGCAAATACCATGGTCGTCTCCATGATGATGGTTTGGGTTTGGCTGAACAATCTTCCTGTCCATTTCTGGGATAACCGTGTCCTAGCAGGCATAGGAAACGACATTGGGAATTACATAAAGATTGATACCCAATGAGTGGTGGAAAGGGTCTACACCTTTGCACGTATATGTGTAGAAGTAGTCCTCAGCAAAGGCCTACAGAACAACATTCACCTGATCCGCAACAAGTAGATTTGGACACAAATTTTAGATTATGAGAATAGATATTTTAGGTGTAGAAATTGTAGGCAAACAGGGCACCTTCATAATATGTGTCTAGAAGCTAAAAAAGACACTTGAATAAAGAAGAAGCTTGGTAAATAGTATAAAGGTTGGCAATATCCCCCACCAGAATTCGAAGAGGAGGAGGGTGATGCTGAGGATGAATTGCCACCCAAGTGGAAGATCTAGACACCAATGGAACCAGTAACATAGGAGGAAACCCCAAAAGACCCAACTAAAACTCAGAACCATCTAGTGTAATCAGACATGATACCAGAAGAAAGGGATAGCAGTGGAAACAAGCGTACTCACTCATCATAAAATTCAGACTCAGACAAGGACAATGCCAGACAGGATGTTGGGAATCAACTTGCACTTATCTCTTTTGTGTCATCTCAAGGGGAATGGTGAACGGTCGAGAAAAATAAGGGGACAAAAGCCTATTTTTTCCCATCATGTACATTACTTTTCTTGCTGTATGTTTCTAATTATCATCAATCATTGAGTAGATGATGCTATGTTTATTAGTTGATGAAACACGTAATTTTGTTTTCATTAATAAAATTACACCTTTTTCCTAGGAAAAAAGCTAACTTATATTGGAAAATGAAATATTTATTGGATAGGTCCATTCTAAATATGAATTTCATGAAGGAGGAGATTCTCTTTGTCTTAAATGACATTGTCTTGTAGATTAAAGAGACAAACACATGATTGATGTATATTGAAGCGGTTGTTGTACCTGCATCATCTCCTCATTCCGCTACTTCCACTATCGCTACTACATGTAGGGAGGTTTTAAGACAATATTTTAAGTCAATTGTCTCAACTTAAGACAAAAAGAAACTTGTGTATTGTCTTAAATATTGTCTTTAAGCGGGTGTCTCAAAATATAATGTCTCAAAAATTTGTCTCTATAAAGACAATATAGAACACGTATTGTTATTGTCTCTATAAAGACAAGAATTATTGTCTATTAAGAGACAATTTCATTTGTCTCTCTAGAGACAGTTTCATTTGTCTCTCTAGAGACAATTTCATTTCTGTCTCTTTAGAGAGAATTACATTTTTTCCTTTTTAGAGACAATAGCTGAGATTAAAAACATCTTGTCTCTATAGAGACTATATGTCCATAATTCAAACTATTGTCTCTCTAGAGACAATATAAAAAAATATTTAAAAAAAAAAAAGAAAAATCATTTTGAATGTTCTTTCAAAGTAGTTTCACATTCAAAGTTCAGAAATAGTGATTTTAATTACCTTAAATCTTTGTTGTTTATGGATACCAATAGAATAAAAAATAAATAAATCCATTATTTTTAACGCTAACAACAAAGTAATTTTAAATCTAAATGAAAAAACAATTCTAGAAAGCAACATTGAAAATAATAAGGAAACAAACTTATATTTTCTAAAAATGCATTCACGTCATTTGAACATGTAGGATCCTCAGTTGGAACTTCATTTTAAGACATATTATGAGTCAAAAAAGAAATTTTCTAGATTTCTCCATCCTACAAGAGGGTTTACTCTCTAACAGAAATTCAAAGCTTCAATCACATTAAATGGTGGAAATTAAATTCATATCCATTTGTTAAACCACAATTTCAATACCCTTGTATTATTGGAATTGGATTCCTTGATACAAAATAATTGTAATAATGTATATGAATTTGAATTTACAATTGATTGGAAATTTTGTCTTCATGAAGGTTTTACAAAAGATGGAAAATTGACACAGGTCATGGCAACATTATATAAGCCAATTCTCAATCTATTGGTGACCTACATAATTATCTTCTCCACTATTGCCTTTCATAGTTCGAGATGGCTCCATCTCCTGTTGCAGCCCAAGAATTGCTGCAATTAGTATCCAAATTGGTGGTGATATAGTTCTCGAGGAAGCTTCATATCTAATGAATCTAATTCGAGTAATGAAATATTATGATCAACTTCATAACAAGCTAAAGTTCCAGAAAAGACTCTATTACTATATTTTTTCTTGCCAGTTAATCATTTCTTCGAGGCAAACCACCCATCCTTCTTCCTGTTAAGAATAAAGTAATAAATTCCTGTAAGGCAAGTTTTATACCATTGCTCAACCATTTCCAAGAGAGCTACATAGTGAAATAAAATAAAATAAATGTAGTGCGTACATGAAATAGAAATGTGTGCACTGTTAGTATTGCTTCATTATCACTCGCCTTGCCTTGCCTGATTCCCCGGAGCACCTGCAAATGCAATAGTAGAGTCATTTTATTTTATTTTATAATAAAAACCCCTACCATCTTTATAATAATTAATAATTGAAATAAAAATAAAATTCTGCAAACTTATTAAACTCTCAATATAAAAATGGATAAAAAAAAAACCAATATACTCTTTAATATAAACATAAATTTTAATGATGATACCATCTCTATTTTTGGTTGGTAGCATTGTTTGTTCCCAATCAAAGCCCAAAAATGTCCCTGAATACTAGTGAAAATGCTAGGTAAGTTTCAAACCCTTTTAAAATGAAAGTACATCACCTATTTTTCTCTGTAGTGGGATGGGAAGTATTTGAAAACTCTTATTAGAAGAGTCAATAGAATCTCTGACTAAAACTTGCAGAATCTCAATCAACATTAATACTCAACAATCATATGGGACTTTCCCTAAATGAGGAGATAAGGGAGAGAGAAATGAAGTCTTCCACCTAGCTATATGACGTGATATCAAGTGGTGATTGAACTAGAAAACATCAAATAGAGAAGAGGCAAGTTGGTTAAAAACATAATAAATGTCCTCCTTCCTAGCGAACTACTCAACTGGATGGTACTCTAGCTATTGCAGTAAATCACAGAGAGAACTCTCCCACAAATGCTATTATTTACAATAATAATTTGGGAAGCATGAGAAAATGAGTTCAATGAAGAGAAGTTGAGCAGAATGAATCTTCATTCAAAAGGGTTGGTGGTTTGCATTCCCCTGGAGTGTTGGTAGTACGAAGTATCACCAATTTGTTCTACTAGCAATTGCCGCACAAGGTGCAAAGACATGCCAATAAATTTTTTAAATTGTTAAAATAATATGAGGAATGCATTTGTAAATATGTATTTCATATATATTGACAAATTTAAATTTTAATGGTGTATAACTGTTCAGTCTTATGTATTGTGGCCTTATGCATACAAGTGATGGCTTCAAGGTGGTTGCCCTGGGGTAACTAGTTTAGCATTCTACAAGCCTCTTTTGAATGAAAATGCAATATAATATAAATATACACATAAATATAAAATAGATGCTCCTGTGACACTCTACTTATGAGGTTTTTTGGTAAATGACACTCCCACTCTGCTATGTGTTCTTGCAACTTATGTTGAAAGAAATTTAATAGAAGAGTGAATTAGAGATAAATCATAAGATCTATGCCTTCAAGTAACATAAATGATCTGAGTATGGTGAAGGATAAATCCTTTAACCACAGTGAAGGAAAAACATGATGACAAATTTCCCAATCAAGAATTTTAAGGAGCAGTTTGCAACAATTAATAAATCTATCATATAGGAAGATGCATCTTCGAAGCTACAAATATCGAAAAATAGCATATGGTGGGAATAACAGTAGTAGTTACAAACCCAAATGAAGTAGAAATAATTTCAATAAATTAAGGAGACATTAATACACAAGGGTGTATATGCAAGGACTCAGATTTTAGGCCTCCTAAATGAATGATGTGGAGAAAAATGAGTCATTGTTTGGAAGAAACTGTCCTTACCGTCCAACAATTTAAATTTGAAATGGTTATTGAGGAATAATAGAGGTAGCTATTAAGATTTGAAATGACTATTGAAGAATAATAGACAAAGATTTGCTCACACTCTATGCCTACCTCTGAATAGAAAAATTATGTGGAAAGGCATTGTGAAAGCAACCAAGGTGAGGAAATCTTGATGGTAGTAATTCATGCAACAACAAATAGATAGTGTATAAAGATGGGCAGTGAGCACCATGAATGTCTATGTCGGTAAGAGTTGGACAAAGAGAATGGCAGAGCGAATTAAAGCCATATATCATATGAATATCTAGCTTTGAGTGGCATGAAGAGTTGGTTATGCTGCCAAAAAATATTGACAAATTGCCAACCCAAAATTCAAGGAGCATTTTGTAGCTATTAATCAGTCTATCACAAATGACAAATAAAGTAAAAAAAATAGACAAATTGCAGACTCAGAGTTCAAGGAGCAGTTGGGAGCAATTAATCAGTCTAACTCTAATTCAACAACATGTAAATTCTAACTCTAATCTAACAACATGTAAATGGTATTCCAATAAGCAGAAATATCTAAGTCTACACTAACCTGGGGTGTAATCCTTTCTGTTATGCGATCTAAAATGATTTCAGATAAAAATTGGTAATAAAGATCATTCAACTGTTATGAGAAAATAATTCAATACAAATAAACCACTTCGTGTAGAAAGTTAGATGAAACAGTTGTGAAAAGCATATCGCATAATAAGCTATTCATACATTAAGCATAAATAAATAGCTATCACCGTACAAAAGTGCCAAATGATAACTTAAGAATTCACACATCAATATATAAACAACTGAACTTAAATATCACTTTTAACACAAAGGCAGAAATAGTTAAGAGATAGAAGTACCATTTATAACTAGTCCTACTCATGAGCTTCAAGCGATAATGATTTATCTCTTCGTAACCCAACATCCACTAAGAGTACAGAAATGCAACATCAGTAGCAGATATTAAATACAGATATTGATAAATCCTGTTCCATTCATTCATCAAAACCTCCACAGAGGGTACAAAAGTGCATGTTCTGGGGATAAGTTTTTGACAAATTTCAGGACCCTTCTCTAAATGCATGAGAAGGGTTTAAATACAATTAACTAAATATAAAAATAACTTATTAAAAAAATGTAGGATGCGGTTTAAATGACCGTCCTCATTTTGGGCAAAAATAAAACAAAATTAAAACTAAAAATGAATCTAAAATTAAAATTACTAACTACTTTTGTATCTGCTCCTTGAAGTCACATGCATTTAGCATCTGTTTGGGAAGAGTTGGCTAACTGATTTCCAATTTTAGCTGTGCTGAGAAAACAGAATCGGCAAGAGCTGGCACCATTTTTTCGGTAGAATTGATGATACACTTGAGGGTCATCCACTGGCTGTGTGGCTTTACCAAGTACATCCAGTAACAATCCCAATTCAACTTGGTTAACCTTTGGATTTAAGTTTTACTTCTTTTACCTTTAGTGTTCTTTTTTACAAATTTCTGGGCTTACAAGTGACTGAGCATTCAGAAGTTTTCCTTTTCAAGAAATTTTGCTCAGTGATTACGCATTGGAAACTGCCTCCGTTTCTTTATCGGGGCTTCCCTGGTGTGTTTTTCGCCTTTTCCTCTTTTTCTTTTATTGGATATAAAGCTCAAAATTTGTAAAAATAATGATTTCGTAAGCTCTTAACCTTGAGTCTTAAACTGTCTATTTCTGATATCCGTGCTATCTAGTATCCATTTAACCATGTCTGTGCATGGAAGAATTCTGGGCCTTGATGCTATCCTGTGTAAGAATGAACAAGCAAGTTCTGTGATGGATGCCTCAGAAGAACTATGTGAGCCTGCAGTGGCCTCGGCCTCCATTACTCTGGGATTTTCTTCCTCAAGTAGATTGTACATGCCTTCCCAGGTAGCAATAACAGTGTCTCTGTTACAAGCAATGTCTGTATACAAGGGCACCTTTTCCTTGTCTTCAGAACTCGGGGTTTTGCTTTTCTTTCCCATAGTATTCTGTGTACTGCTTTGTATCGTTCTCTGTTGTCTGTTCCTGCAATTTACAAGTGAAGTGAGAATAATGATAAGAAAGGTGATGGGAAGGTCTTAAATGTTGAAGACGTATAAAATATACTACCTTACGTGAAATGACTTCTTGGTAAGCACAAAACCCTATTTCATTAATGATCAGCAACTAACTCATTTAATTAGCATTAAAGTGCATAATTGGGCCTCGATTTATGGAAAATACTTTTTTGAACAATGAGCCTGAAAGATCTGCGATGAGGTGATTTTGCGATTTGCTTCACAATATTGCAGATCGCAACATCGCAGAATCATCATATCGTTTTCTTGCTATGTCGCAAATCCATCATATTGCATTATCGCATTATCGCATTGCTGCTTAATCACAATACTGCAGATCGCAATATTGCAATATCGCGTTATCGCAATATCGCATGAGCGTGGCATATGACAATTTTCGTTTTCTCATTTTCTGCGAAATGCGATTTGCTCTATGCACCATCGCATATCGGTAGTTTAAAGTTTTTTAACGTAGGCGATCTTTGATGCATGCGATGTGATTTATGTTTATAGTCCCGTATTGCGATCTTGTAGTTTTTAGAATTTGGCTTGCAAGGAAGTACCCTATTATCCTTTTGTGATGCGATATTTCCTAAGAGATAATTCTACTTTATCATAAAACTTAAGCTTTTTAGATTTTTCAAGGGTATTTTCTTAAGTTTTTGATGGTAAGTTTTATTGAAAAAGGAAATACAAGCACTAATTGATTTTTTAAAATTTTGGCTAAGGGTCCCCACTTATTTAGTATTAGTAATAACACTAAATAAGAAGGGGGGTTGTTGTTGGCCACAACACAATGCTGGTACAAGGAATTATTGAGGTAGGGGAGTCTGGATTTTCTTCTGGCCAAACACCTCTTTAGGTAGATTAATCTAGCTGTTATCACTCGAAAATTTCCTGGCTATGAAAGAAAATTACCAAGGTAACATGAAACTAATATTTCAGATTAGAAGCTACAGGGTAAACTCAAAAATTGGACCTTTTGATCGTTAAACATAGCTGGAAGAACTGTGCTGCTTAAGGTAGGTTTGCAGTCAATTCCCATTTATCAACTATCAGGAATGGAAACCCCGAAAGGAACATGTGCCAAAATGGTTAACATATTTAAAGAATTCCTCTGGGGAAGTGCCCAATAGCTTAGGAAATGGGCTTTGGTGTCATGGTAGGGCCTCACCAAGAAAAAAGAGGAAGGGGGATTAGGACTCAGGGACCCATATCTCCTTAACCAAACCATGGGAGCCAAACTTCGGTGGAGATGGATGAATGGGGGTAATGACCTATGGAAGAAAATATGGACTCGCAAGTATAGCATGTCTTCGAAAGTAGAGGATATCCTCAAACACCAAGACCCCACAAAGGGATCTGTGATCTGGAATCTATTAGCAAAAAATAGATACCTCATATAATAGCATGCCTTCAGGGAAGTTCACAATGCGAAAACAACTCGCTTCTGGAAGGAATCTTGGGAGCAAAGAGAGAAACTGGGAGAGAATCAGGAGATCACGGAAATATGCCAGTAGATCCGAAATAGTAATACACAACTAGTGGAATAGTACTGGAAGGAGGAGTATGGAGAGATAAGTTGGCGAAAATGGAATACTGCAGATGACTGGGAACAAGAGGTAAACACAAAACAACGAAGCAATCTAGATAAAGAATTAAGGACAAGGCAGATAATGATACGTCACGATGATGACATCCTGAGATGGGATCATAGCGCCAGAGGCACTTTCTCCATAAGTGAAGCATATGACATTCAGAACGGGTAGGAGGAAGAAGGACAAGATAAAATATGGGGCAAAATTTGGAAGGGGGTTGGTGGCCAAAAGTAACCCACTTCCTATGGATGGTCTGCAAATGACGCATCCTGACCTGGGATTAGTTACAGAAAAGAGGATTCTAGGGACCCTCCCTTTGTGCGCTATGTAACCAAAATGGGGAATATATGGAACATATCCTTAACAATTATCCATTTGCGGAAGAGAAACAGGGACAAATGAGAGAAATTTTCAAAAGGCTGGATAGAGATCCAACCAATATCAGCAGAGCAATTTCAATATGGAAAAACCACATCTATTCCAACCCTTTGGTAAATAGGGCTTGGTCCCTAAGCCTGGGCTTCACCCTATGGGCCATACGAAAAGAGAGAAAGGACAAACTATTCAAGCATAAAATGACCTCGCAGGAAAAGGTGAGGGAAGGTATTGTTCAGAACATCAGAGAAACAATCTTGGCAGAAGCATGGAAATAAGAAGATTGGTAGGTTCCACCCCAAGAAGGATGAATACTACAAAAACTAAATTTAGCAACGGGAATGATCAACAATAATGCATGAAAGATAAGCAAAGCTATCATGAGCTCCAAGTCCCACCTTTCCCCTCTGGTTGAAGGAGTCATCAAGCTTAACTTCGATGGGGCCTCTAAGGGTAACTCGGGAGAAGAAGGTCTAGGGGGCCTCTTTCGAGACTCCCAAGCCCACACCCGCTTCATCTATGCTGAAAGTTGTGGGATTTCTAGAACCAATGAGGTGGAGTTCGCTGCCGTTAGAGTGGGCCTACTAATATCCATCAGACTGGGGTATAGAAACCTAGAAGTGGAGGGGGATTCTCCCCTAGTAATCAATACAATGACAAAACTCAACAATGGGACAAAGTGGGACAACCTTAGTCAGAGCTCGAGGACAACAAGATTAATCCAGGAAATAGGGGAAATTCTCCATAAATTTGAATATATTCAAGAAAAAAATGTAAGGAGAGAAGGAAGCAAGGGAGCAGATTTCCTGGAAAACTGGGGATGCACCCATCAATAGGAGCGGTTGGAAAAACAATGGCCGGTCCAAATAAGGGACACAACCTTTGAAACGTTAGAGACAGTCTTGAAATAATATTGTGGGAAATATGAGGGAAGACAGTACCAAACAACCCAAGCCCCTGATCGGGATGAGTGTGGTGTCAGAGGTGCCAGGCCTGAGTGGACATGGGCTAGACAGTGAAATTCATTACAACCACACCCCAGATACTCAAGGCAGGGAGTGCGGTGTCCTCTGCGTTGATTACATGGGAGGTGGGCTGGAAAGGTGGCGAAGGGGGAAGGTGTCTTGGACATGCAGGAAAGGCGGAAGGTATAGCAGGGAAGGAAGGAGTAGCAAATCGGAAGGGACAAGAAGTAGCGAAGGCTGAGGGCAAGCGTCGGCCATCTAGTATGTAGTCTAACCCTGGCATTGTTTAATTCGTATGCTTTGGTTCAGTTCCAAGGGAAATCCCATCAGTTAGAGGGAGAGTTACTGGGAAGGAGGGAGAGGTGCATGGCCACCCCAAAGAGGCTTAGCTCAACTAGGGAGAAACCAGGGTAGACAAGGGGGAAATTTCACTTGGCACTATGATGTTTTGACTCTGCTATTGAGCGGAAGCTAGAGCTATGGAATGGTGGGCACCATGAGGAGCCTCAATACAAGGCTGATTTGGAGTGACCAACCTTCTGTTTGGGATGCTAGCACGGTGGGAAATGGGCTAAGCAAACCCGAGCAAATGGCAAGGTAGGACCATAGGGGAATTGCCAGGGACCTCGGGGGGCATGAGAGGTAGAGAGGTGAGCTGAAAGTGGACTGGAACTAACAAGCGGAGGCAAGGGTATGCGGGTATGGGAGCAACAACAACACCTGGCTATAGATGGGTCTGCGGGTCAGGATATGTCTGCAAGAGGGTGACCAATACCAGAACCAGGGTCAGGGAACGAGGTAGAGAGATAAGCCCGGGGACTCTTGCCTAATTTCCATAACCACTGACCACCTGTGGGCACAAGGGTGCCTCTTCCCAATGCAAGCGAAGCATGGTATTGAAGTCTGGATATCACATTTGCACTATGTTGCGATGAAGGAGGTAGTGAATCTAACGATGTCGAACTGTCTACAAGTTATAAGTCGGCAAGGCATTGCTTCAGCACGATGTGATTGTGGTTGGGGCAACAAAGGCCTAGAACCCTGTGTAACCAAATTCCCAAGCAGGATAGATGGCTACAGGGGTCACAAGGCCACTGAGCACATCATAGATGAGGCAACCGAGACATAGAAAGAGGAAGAGGATGAGGGAATCCAAAAACTGATAGATGGTTGGGAAGGCCAGGTGAAGAATGAGTTGGAACCGGATGATGAAATTGAGGTCTAGAGAACAATGGTGCTTGACCCAGGAACCATAAGAGGGCGAATTACATAGTTCAAGCACACCCTATACCTATATTTTCTGAAGAAAATTCTTCTAGACAAAGCACTTGAGAAAATTTATATGCGGATGGTAGTTACCATGCAGGGCCCTCCCAACTACAAGAGAGATATGGAAAAGATCCTATTCCAGCTGCATAAACAAGATTTTAGGATGGACCTTATTGATAGATTCATCCCATGCATTGGGGAGATCTTTGGAATGTGAGCAGAAACTATAGAAGATCCTGCCGCAGTAGCCTCTGACACTGAGGAGCAGAACAACAAGCAAGATTAGTCTACCTATGCTGAGTTTTTATTTATGTGGATAGAATTTAAATTTCCTGTTGCCTACGTTAGATGTTATATCTATGAAGTTTGTTATCATGAGACTGGAACATACCTAGCTCTGCTAGAAATACTGAAGAAGTTATGTTTTTGGATGGCGTATAATGCTGATCGATGGCCAACAGAGTCGGTTTCCCCTCGGGGCAAGTTGAGGCCACCGGGTAAAACTGTGTGGTGTAAATTTGCTTCATATACATAATAGAAAATAGACAACCCTACCAAGCATTACAAAAAAATATATTGGAGATCCAACTAAGATTACACTTGTAATTCACATTAAGTAGTAGAAGCATTTTTTAATGCATATGAAGTAGGTACCCATTTGTTCTTCATATTATATTATGAATGTTTCTTATGATTTCCATGCACGATTGGTAAATTAAGAGTTACTGGAATCTTTATTTAAAATTATAATTGTAATTCAAAACAGAAATAAAATAAATTTAAAAAAAAAGGAATGTCACATGAAAAACCAAATTGATTTTAATGAAAAATAAGTCGCATGCAATATGAATGTCACATGAAATATTGAGGTGTTTTTAATGCATGCACTTTTCTCTATGATAAAATGGATCCTAATGCTCATTCAAGAATAAATGCTCACAAATAATTACTTCATTTTATCCATTATCACACTTAATACATTATACCTAGTGACGACCATGATTCCATTCGAATTGCTTTGAACTATCTAAATATAATGTAAAAGAGAAAACTCCATGACCATGACCATGACCATGACCGCAACCCCCTCCCTTGCCTCATCCACCATCACAGACAATGAATTTGGAGTTATGACCATGATAGAAACCCCTCCCTTGCCTCGTGTCTACCATCAGAAGCATTGAACTTGGAATTAAGAGCACTCATGTTTTCTTTGCTCTAATTAATCTCCAAGCAATCAAAACTAGATCAATATATCAAGGAATCCATCAAGGAATAGATATATCACAGGCAAATCTCAATATGCTTTGCCAAAGAGCGTGAAATAACATTGATCTTTGTTTTATGAAATCACTCCAGTCAGTGGAATGAATGGTGGGAAAAACTTACCAGGGAAAGGAATATTTTTGGTTTGTCCTTATTTCTATTATTATTTTTGCTTCCTAGAATGGAGGGAAGTGTTTAAAGTGATTAAAAATATCTATACATTATTTTAAATAAATATATATATATATATATATATCTTATGTTTTAGTTTTTTTTTAATATATATATATATATTTTTAGTATTTTTTTATTTTCTAAAAAAATATATTTAGTTATTCATATTTTTTTATAACAAAAATTATATTTTGTTTTTATAAAAATGGATTTTAAACATTCCATTCATGATAAATTTGTGATTTTATGATAAAAGTTTGAATTATATATAAAAACGTAACTTAATGCCATGTGTTGTGTCGCTGAGATGGGTATTATACATCTCGTCCTTGCTAAGTTATATAATGTGCTTGGGTTTTCATTATGCAATAAAATCATTTCTTCTCTTCATTATATCTTGAGATGTTCAACTTCCACCTAATAAAACAATAAAGTTAAAATAGGTTTTCCTTTGTTGTTTGCAGATTTTTGTCCCCATTAATATTGGTCTTAATAGATTAATTGTCTTATGGTGGCCTTGAGTGGTCACTCCCATTAGTTTCATGCTTTTTAGTTTTCTATTAGTAACATTTCTTAGGCTTGATAACATGTTATTTAATTTATGAAAATGTGTTATTGTCCATATTATTTTTAAATATTAATATTAAATATGGCTCCCAAAAGGTTCCCAAAAAATTCCCAAAAGGTTTATAGATTGTATTTTATAATGTAATGATTCATTTCTTGATGACATTATTTTGGATTTTTTTTTTAATGATTCATTGATTGATGAAATTGTTATGGATATTTTTTTTAGTATATTAACTTGTATGTGATAAAGTCAAAAGTCACCTCTTTTTGAGATTTTCATTGGTCAATTTCCCTTAATGCCATCAAGTTCACCATTTGGTCCCAGGTTAAGGAAATATAGGAGTCATGAAGTGGCATTGTCCAAGCACTTAAATCTTGAAACATGTTTTTTTTATTCACATTATACTTCCTTTCTATGTAAATTCTCCATGAAAATAGTCTCATGGAAGATGAGGAGCCTCAATAGTAAAGGAAAACAAATACTCCTAAAATGAAAATGATATCCAAAGCACCGATCAATAATGTTGATATAAGAAAAAAAATATTAAGTGAGATTCTACCTCATATAATTAGCAAATGGGGGAGGAATTTTTAAGTAGTAGTGATTGATGCTTAGAGATACTTGGGTGGAATGGCTATTATTGGAATGACCAGGACATCAAGGTTACCAATATTTTTACCTCTTTTCGTGTTATGACAATACAATTTTAATTTATTGACAACGAAGACTACTACCATGTATCCAATGTCTATGACTCCAATATCACAAATGGAAAACCTCTATTTCTAAATTCTATTTCCAGCACAGGTAATTTATACTTCCCATCTCCAAGGATTATTTGGAGTGAATTCAATATTATCAAGTGTCTCGAGGAAAAGAAAGGATGAATCACAATGTTTACCAAGAGATTTTGTAAGCTATACCATCAAAGCCCTAAAATAGTTTCCATTAAAGTTCTCAAGCAATGAGTCTCCAACCCACAAAAGTGGATCAATTATATGTAATGCATGTGTGTGTGGTCAATAACTTAATACATTGTTCTAATAACTCCACAAACTTAAGTATTTTATTCTGTCACATAAATTGACCGTAGTGTGATATAAGTAAACCAAGAGTAGACATGAAACCCTTAGGCAACAAACATTCCCTGGATCCTTAGTTATGTGCTTAAATAATAAATTGAAAATGCAAGGGGAAAAGAGGACTTCATGACTTAACCATCACAACTTATGTGATCAAGTGTGACTAGGAGTGTATATATTCATATGTTTTCTAAAGAGGGAGTGAACACATGAGTTACTATTCCTTGGGCCTTATTTTTGTTTCTTTTGTTTTTTCTTATATATAAGACTTATGGAATAAGGTTTCCGTGCATTTGGAACAACTCATAGATATAACATTTACATGAATTTTCACTACAACCTTAGACTTTAGACATATATAAATCATTATAGTGTATCTTTAATGATTTTGGCTTTCACCTTTTGATTTTCTTTCATCACAAATGAAAAAAGGAGAAGTATTTTTCCACAAATCTATGAATTCTTAATCATAAAGGCTTCATGTGATGAAAATAAATTAATGATGTTATTCCCTATGAAAATGATGGGTATTATTGAGAAAAGCTTATGCTTGTGGATGGCTCCTCCCCAGTTGAGAGGGAGTGAGGCTGGACACCATATTATACATGTGACATGTACTATGGCCAGAACTATCAATCAAAAGCCTAATAAGGACACTAGTAGGGAGAATAGTGGATTGGATAAACATTTGGGACCAATATTCTTTCAGAATTTGTACTTTGACTAGGACTAACCACCATAAGTCAAGATCATTAATCCAAGATAATAGTATTCATGAGTATCAACATTTCCTGGTGTCAAATATTATGATAGTGGATTAGGAAATGATCATGTCAGGGCATACTTGGTGAACATCGTGGTGGGGTACGTTCCAAGAGAGGCAGTGGTTTCCAAAGTTATGCCTCCCAACATTATGCTCTAATCTAATGGAGAGATAGAACTCGTTAGTAAATTCCTTGCCATTTTGAAAATGTTGGCCATGATGATGTAAATCATCGTTGATGCTTATCAATCCAGATCCCTTCTGATATGAATATTTGAACTTGAAAATACTTTTTGTCTCATTATGAGTACCTCCCTAGTTTAGAGGGAGTCTCATCAATTTCATTATCATCATCATGACCACCATCATTGTCATCATTTCATTATCGTCATAAACACCATTTGTTTCATCATCATCATCATGATTATGGAAATTGTCATCAATTGTTCATAATTATAGGTGTCGTAAGAAAGATGATCAACCCAAAAAATGTTACGAGTGCTCGAAAAAAATTGTTAGGACACATGATATATGCAAGAGAAATAAAAACTTTATTTTTGAGAGATGATCGATTATCATCATCATCACTACCATTATCATCGTCATTGTAATTTTCATCATCTCCATCATCATAATTAATGTAATTTCTATCATAATTGTTGTGATCTTTGCCCTGGACATCATAATCATGATTCATGCCATTATTGTTGTTGATGATGACCAAGATGAAAATAATGACAATGATGATTACTTGGAAGATGACGCCAAAGAAAATTATTATGATTATGGCCCTGACAACATTTAAAAAATGGGAATACTGGCCAAGGTCATTAACATCGTCGTCATCATTGTCATTATCATCATTTTCATTGTAACTCCCATCGTCTTTATCATCATTGTCATTATCATAATAATCACAACTCATGTCATCGTCATCATCTTCATTATCATCACCATCATAATTATTGACATTGTCATTAGTTGTTCATAGTTATCAATGTCATAAGAAAAATCATCAATGAAAAAAATATGATGAGTGTTGGAAAAGGGATGCAAAAGTGAACAAAAAAAATGGGGGCAACAATAGATGTAAAATTGGATGAAGAGTGGACAAAACATAAGTAGATGAAAAACGAGATAGAAAAATTGACACAAAAATGGATGAAAAAGTGGATGCAATAGTTGATGCAAACATGGATGAAAAAGTGGAAGAAAACAATAGTGTAATAGTAGGCATAAAAATTAGCATGAATTGTGGTGAAACAAATCCGGATACAACAACGAACACAAAAAAGGAAACAAACTTAGATGCAAAAAGGTGGCAAAATTGGATGCAAAAAGGGATGTAAACATGGACCAAACATGGGTGCAATAGTTCACACAAAATTATATGCAAAATTGGACACATCAGAAGTGGATATAAAAGTACATGAAAAATCGGATGCAAAAAACATAAACAATATTTGATGAAAACTTGGACATAAAAGAGGATGCAAATTTGGATGCAAAAGTGGAATAAAATGTGGTTTGCAAAGATAGGGACAAGATATGGCACAAATTGTGTCACAACAAAAGTGGATGAGAAAGTGGATGATAACAGACACAAAAAAGATGCAAACTTAGATGCAAGGCAAGATGCAATAAGGGATGTAAAAGTGGATGCAAACATGGGTGCAATAGGAGAAAGAAAATTGGATGAAAAATATGGATGCAATGGAAGTAGATGCAAAAGAAGATACAAAATGAGACGCAAAACCCAACACAAAATTGGATGCAAAAATAAATGCGATATTTGATACAAAAGAGGATGCGAAGATGGATTCAAAATTGGAAGGAAACATGGGTACAATAGTAAGTACAAAACATGACACAAATTGTGTCACAACAAAAGCAGATGTAATTATATATGCAAAAAATAAGCAAATGAATATTCAAAATAAGATGCAAAAAGAGATGGAAAAGTGGACGTAAACATGGGTGCAACAATGGATGAAAAATAGGATGCAAAAGTAGATGAAATACGAGACACAAAACTTGATGCGAATCTTGACGCAAAAGTGGATACAAAAACGGATGCAAAATAGATGTAAAAGTAGAGGGAAACCTAGATGTATATGAGGATGCAAATTTAGAAGCAAAAATGGGTGCAAAGGGAGGTGCCAAACTAGGTGAAAGTTATGGCACAAGAAAATATGATGCAATAGTGGACACAATAACAGATTGAAAAGAGGATGTAAATATGGATGCAAAACAAGATGAAAAAGTCGATGCAACAAAATTAGATGCAAAACTAGACACAAATGTGGATGCAAAACTTGGCACAAAGGGGATGCAAAAAATGATGCAAAAATGGATGAAAAAAATGATTTAAAAAATGATGCAAAAGAAGATGCAAGAGATGATGCAAAAGTTTATGCAAGTGTAGGCGCAAAAAGTTGATGCAATAGAGGATGAAAAAGTGGGTCAAACAAAATTAGGTGCCAAACATGATGCAAAATATGATACAAAGGATGGCACAAAACATGGCATAAAACCTCGTGTAAAATATGGTGTAAAACCTATTACAATACCTAGTGCTAAACTTGGTGTAAGATTTGATGCAAAACTCAGTGCAAATTTTGCACTGTATTTGTTAAATGGACATAAATAGCACCAAAAATGGGCTCTAGGGACAAAAAAGGAAGTAAAAAGGGATGTTGATCATAATGTTTTGTTGTAGTGCATCAAGACTATAGTTCAATCTAAAATATCACTAATTCTAATTATGTACTGAGGTTATCCACTAGCCCATGTCCAACTCTAGATTCCCCCCTCTAACAACATGTTATTCCTTCACAGACTTTCATTTCTCCTTCTTTTTAATTCCAAACTGAACCCCTTTCTTTCCACTGAGATCTCTTTTTATCTCCATGAGAGAAAGGTGTAACTGTCTTTAACGGTTCCTAACTGCATGGAGGTTACAATTCATTTCTGTTCTCCCTTATTGAATTCATAGATTTCATAATTACAAAAAACAATATTATTTACTATTTAAATATTCATCTAAGATATCATTGGTCTTTCTTGAGTTCTATTTACTAGAATCTTAAACAAGATAAAGTAATTTCTGGTTGTTATCCAGGACGTGTTACAAATAGTCTTAAAAACATATTTTGAAATTATAAACATTAGAACGTGTTAAAAATGTCAACAATATAAAACATTTAAGAGGAAAAAGTGGTGATTATATTGATGATTGGTCATTATATTACGTTTTAAAAACATATTTTGAAATTATAAGGATTATAACATATGTTAAACATATCAATATTCGAAAACATTTAAGAGGAAAAAGTGTTCATGTATATTGATGGATGGTCATTATAATATGTTTTAAAAAACGAGTTGCTTTTAGTGCGACTTTTTGGAATCTTTTTCACTGGGTTTTTTTGGTCTAGTTTCTCTAAAATCCGGGAGTAATTTATTTAAATCTCAAGTTTGATGGGTAACCCATGTATAATCGAAGTTCCCTAGAGGTTTTTGAGGGTGATGAATCCATATATGTAGTCAAAAAAGTAGTTTAAATAACACAAATCAAGATTTCACCTCATGTCTAGGTATCCTCTGTCACAAAAGATTAAGATATTATACATTCTATGGGGTTTGCATGATTTGGACTGAAAACTACAATACAATGGAATTTTGATATTGGAGTTCTTATGTAGATTATCGCTCTATTCTATGTTTTAGTGACGTTCTTTTATTTATTGGAAATTTTGCCTTAATTGGAGGTTTCTTCAGTCAAAGTTGATCTCTTCATCTCATTGTGCTATTACGCTTTTTAATTGTTTTATTTATTAGATATATTATATTTAAATTTTAATTAAACTTTGTTACTTATATATATATATATATATATATATATATATATATAGATATATATATATATATATATATATATATATATCATTTTAATTGGAATTTTACGTAAAACGATAGAGGGTTGAAAGTGTGGGTTTTACTCGAATAATTCATTTCAGCAAATTAAAAATGATGTTTATTTTTTCTATTAAATATAAATCAAGCAATGTTATTATAATATTAAAAATATATATATATATATATATAATATATTAAAAATTTATAAAATTTATATATAATGTAAAAGTAAAGTTAAAAAGTTAATATAGATATCTGAAATTTAGAATAAGTAATATAGACAATGTTTTGATTTATTTTGAAAATCTGGTGATAAAGATTTTGACAAGATTTTAATATTTTATTGTTTAAAATGTGTTTTTGGATGCATAAATTGTTTCATCGCCTTGAATATCCTCTAGGATAGCTGAATTATGTAAGTTACATAGTTAAAAATTAGGATTCCAAGAAATCCCTAACAAATTTCTAGCAAAAACTATTCATAATTATACCAAAAAAAAGTTGAAAATAAATAATAGTTAAACTATATTTTCACTCCCCGTATTGGGTGAGTAGCGGCATGTCACCTAGGTATGATGGCATGGATTTCAACACATCGTTTGTGAAATTGTTCCCTTACACCTTCTAATCATGCCTTGAAATAATGAAAAGTTGTGCACATTCATTTCTAAAGATAGATGATTCCAGGTTCAATTGAGGGTGGCATCAAAGTTTCAATTACTACGTGGACTTTACTGCATGGATATCACCACATTTCTCCAAATTCCATCATCAACTTTGATGGCCTTTTTCTCCTTTAGTACAACACTTTGCGTGCTCCACTCATAGTTATGTTATGGGTCTAAATGGTACAACTTTACGTCCTGACCACTAATGTTTATGGTCATGATTCTCTATCCTGGAGGTTGTTCTCTCATAGTAGGTTTGTATTTTGGGAAAAATTGTCTCCTACATTCTTATTTTTTATTATCAAATATTTGCCTCCAAGTAGTTACATTCCCTTTGTTTCATCCCCTTGCTTCTGACTTCCAATAATTACTCATCCTACACTTTGGTTTCCTCCTTAGATTTTACATCAGTCATGTATGTCCATGACTAGGTTTTTTTCCATTATGGTGTGTGAGGTAGATGTTAACAAGGAGGATCGAGAGCTCTTTTACATAATTCTACCTTCAATTCGATTTATAAAGGAGAAATACCTACACTAGTCCTAACACAAATTAACAATGTCAAAGCTAATCTTGAGGGGTCGTTTTAATTTCTTTCATACTCTGACCTGATGGAATCTATGGTGCTTGTGTGTCAAGTGTTGGAAACACCCCAGGAAATAAGAATCAATATATTTATACAACTAACTTATATTTTCATATGATATCTTTGTTGGATAGGTTCATCCTAAACATGAACACCATGAAGGAGGAGATTCTATTTGTCTTAGATGACATTTTTTATCAGCTTAAGGAGATGAACACATGATTGATGCATATTGAAGTGATTATTGATTTTGGACCCACTTCTCATTCCCCTAGTTCTGCTACTATTAGTTTAAGTAAGGTAGATGGCTCTCATTCTACTTAACTTATATGCCATTTTGTATTCAAGTTTTTTTATTGTTTAGGCATCAATTTACTCAAGCTACCAGGTTCACAAGTTTTAGGATATGTAGGAAGCCATTATCTCTAGGTATTTTTCAATTTACCATTACAGGAAATTCCAACCTAAAAGTGCCCAGGAAATTTTCAAGTAATTTCAACGTCATAATATGTAAACCAATCAAAACCATTTAAATTTAAAAAGAGATACATGTAAATATTTTTGAGGGAATATAAAAAAACTAATTTCTTTAATTGTATTTTTGGCTTATGCCTTTATAAGTTTACTCAAATTACAAGTGTATATACTTGTTGGATGTGGAATTAAATTCCTCATCCAGTGATCACCCATTGTGCATACTTTGGAGAAGACCCAGATTAACAAAAAATGAAGATACATTAAAAAAGTGTGTTGAAATTTTTTTTTTATGTATCTTGATTTTTTTATCCATGTGGGTATGATTAGAAGTACGCATAATAGGAACTCATTAGATTTGGAATTTAATTTTGCATCTAGCAAGTTCCAATAGTTGAAATTTGAGTTAACTTATAAGGCGATAAGCAAAAACTACAACAATAAAAAAGTAGTTTTCTTCTTTTCCCTCCAAAATTCATAACTCGTATGTTGTTATTCTAACTATTATTTAATTATTTTTCCTTGAGAGGCCATTTTTAGGCTGAAATTTTCGCTAATGTAGATTCATGCTTTAATATATTTTAATATCAATTTGTTGGAAATTTAATTACTCTATTAGATAGTTTTACTATTGTACCATTAATTTGATTTCCCATATGATAAGGGACTAATAAAAAATTACATTAACCTTATATAACCATTTTTTTAAGATAATTAATTTAAAAAATAAATAGCCATGTTATTTTATTTTTTTTACCGAGAGGAATCTAGTAGCCCACATGATACGATATGTGCTCCTCCCCATAACCCGGCTCACGACAGGGGGATTTGAACCTAGGTCTTTCAAGTTTCAATGAGTTCACATTTCTTAGATTAAGCAATCGAGCTACCCCCAAGAAAAAATATAAATAGCTATGTTGATAAGATAAAATGTTTGAATTTACATACTGAATTTTCTTTAAAAGAACGTTAAGGTTTAGTTTTTCATATATTTCTTTTCTGAGATGAATTTCAAATAATTATGAAATTTTTAAATATTGATGATTAATATGGTAAAACTTGAGGTGGCAATGGAGTTGGGAGATAGAGTTCCTTAAGAGCTTAAATTTATAAGGAGCACATGTATCCATTGTTTGAGGGGAAATGAGGAAGCAATGGTAGTCGTAAGTTCTTGCATCCTTGAATGGAAAACTATATAGGCATGTCATTCTAAGTTGTAGGAGGTCTGTGGCATTGGTTAATAGATTCTCATATCAGGGGATGCAAAGCCCACTAAGAACATGTCAAGGCTGAAAGTATTGTCTATAATTCTCAACTCCAAGAATGATGTGTCATGAAGGAAGGATGCAACCTTCAATTGGAGAATCATAAACTACATCATGCACAAAATTCCTTTAACTAGCATGTCTACCCTTGCGTTTTATATAAATAACATACGCGTTGATGCTGAAATTGGCTTCATGTTCATTTGTTTTTTTACATCAAGGATGTGGAGGGGCCTCTAGGAATCAACCTACATGACATAGATATAAAAGAAGAATGCCCATGTTCACACCAATCTAGGTGAGAGAAAACAAAGGAATAGTGGGAATAAGAGGACTTTTAGATCATCATCAATAATCTAAATGTGAATTCTTTACTTCTTTGGTTCACACATTCAGACCTAATGATAAAGTTGAAGCAACATATAGAAAATTAGTTCGACATTATTGTAAATACAAATTGCCTTCTTTTTGAACGAAATATGATTCAATATTTTTTTCAGATGAAATATTACAACATTTCAAGAAACTTCACAATAATATTGAACGAAAGGATTCGTAGAGGTGCATTGGGATCAAGGAATCCTAGAGGACCAATCTCCTATAAGGTTTTGGCATAGGAGAAAGGCTCAAATCCATTGGATATGCCTCAATATAACCTAAGGCCTTACATTGTTGAAAAAATAAAACAAGTTCCTACCATTGAGGTCAACTTATAAAAGGTAAACTACCTTTTCTCTGTTGGATGTGATTTGTAGATTTAATAGCTTTTTGCCTCGATATGATGATTTTCACTAGTGGGTCTTCTCAACTTGGACTCCCAATTGTGATATTTACCTATTCTCCATGGGTTTATGTAATTCCCAACTCGATACTTTGGATGATCTAAAAAGTGTATTAAAAGATGGGCCCTGGTTTAAAGGAAGAGTTTGGTTCTTCACTGCCCTTTGGTTCTGAATATTTGGTGCCACTAAAATAGTGGTCACAATAATTCTAGTTTGGGTGAGACTACCAAATATCGCTCTTCCATTTTGGTACCACAAGATTGTAAAGGAAATTGGAAACACCTTCAGATCATTCACAAAAATCGATCTTGAAAGAATAGAAAAATGTTTATTTATCTATGCTATAATCTATGTAGAAATAGACCTTAGTAAAGGTTTGCCTTATTAAATTCAGTTGAAATAATAAAAAAAGCTTCATTGGAACCAATATTTGGAATTTGGAAATATGAAATGTAGATGTTGAATATATTACCAAACAAGACATTGGCGGAACACATGCTTGCAGGGAAAAAATATCTAAAAAGGAAAAAGGGGTAGACTCACAAGACAAAGGGATGGAATCCTTCTAATCCCTAACTCACACGAGAATAAAAGGAAGAATAAACCATATAGAACCCCGAAAACAAAGTAGAAAGGGAAAATATCATCCAGAATGACAACGCAACCCACATGCGTAATGACACTAAATCATAACAGTTCCACACACTAGAACAACAAAAAAAGGAGACACACAAAGAAACTAGGATAGTGAGAATAAAGAGAGTTCATGTTTTTGAAATTTCCTGTTTAGATGAAGAGCACCTACCAATGACAACATGTAAGAGATTGATAATGGTTCTAGTAGATCCCAAACCAAGGGGATGGAAGAAGATATAAAAAAAAAATGGAAAGAAAGAAAAGTTGAGTGATTATTATCATACTTATCTTCTTAAGTTCTTATATATATAGATATATATATATATATTCATTAGCCGAGAGACTACCATTATTGAATGTGTTTGGTATCTATAAAATGTGAGTTTTTTCCTTCTCTAAAGTTGAATAAAATTACAAGATCTTTCCCTTTGAGAAATTATGGGGAAATTCAAATATAAGTAATATATATATATATATATATATATATATATATATATATATATATATATATATATATATATATATATATATATATATATATATATTATTGACCCAAGAGGCTCACTCTATAGCACAATATGAACATGATGTGTAATTTCCTCTACGCTAAACATGGAGTTGACACATGTCCATTTTAAAATAAAAATTAAATAGTCTTTAAATTAAAAAATAGTGTCATCTATAATCAATATAGAATACACATATATATATTTAGTTAGTTTTGCTTAAAAGTATTGTAAATGTAGTGTCACTCTAACTATGCTTGCTTTATTAGTTGTTGATACTACAACACAATACAAAGGACATATGGAAAAAATATTTCACTCTCACCCTTAGCTATAAATAAAATATTTCCATGCCCATATGAAATAAGACCAATTTAGATCCATCTTAGCCATGGATCTTGCAATAACCTAAAGAGAGATGTGCAAGCACTTTTTTATAGTGCAAAACTTTAAAAAATTACACCTTCAAACATTGCATCCCTCTTAGAACTTAATGATTAAGATAAACATTAACATAATATATACTATAATACATAAACATTACTTTGTATAATATATAAAAATTTTATTATTAGTATTATAACCTAAAGAGAGATGTGCAAGCACTTTTTTATAGTGCAAAACTTTAAAAAATTACACCTTCAAACATTGCATCCCTCTTAGAACTTAATGGTTAAGATAAACATTAACATAATATATACTATAATATATAAACATTACTTTATATAATATATAAACATTTTATTATTAGTATTATAAACCATATATAATATCTAAATTATTGACATCGAAATAATTAGTTAACATGAACATTAAGATATTGTATTTATGGATTACATTGTTCACATTAAAGTTTTATTTTCTATTGATACAATTTTAAATACATTTCAATATTACTTAATTCTATATATTGAAATATTTTGTTTATAATGCACATTGAATTTTTTAATTATTCTTGATATGTTTTTAAATTTCACATATTAATTTTATATTAACAATTGAATAAATTAGACAACTCCCTCTTATTAGTATTATAAGGAAGGAATTGATTCAGTTTCTCTTTTCACATTGGAATATTTAATTGTGGTTTATATATATTCATATATGTTTATATTTTTCTAAAGTTGACAGTAAAATAAGTTAGTTAATATGTATACTGAAATGATTTATTTACATATCCAATAGGAATATGAAAATATAAATAATTCCAATTTTATTTCTATTTTGTTTTAATTACTATAAAATCATTTTAAAAGTTGTATAAAATTATTGAGCCAAGAGGTTCATTCTATAGTCCAGTGTGAGTACCATGTAATTCCACCCATCCTCAATGAGGAGTTCACAATGGACATGTATCCCTTATAAAAAAAAATAAAAATAAAAATAAAAAATAATTTGAACTATAATCAAAATAAAATATACATATACATATTTCGTTAGTTTTACATAAAAGTATTGTAAAACTTAGTGGGCTCTCACTCTGCTTGCTTTATTGGTCATTGATGTTACAACACAATACAAAGTAGATATGGTAAAAATAGGGCAATCTCTTATTCCATTCATGCTCCAAGTTGGGTTGACACATGTCCCTTTGAAAATAAAAATAAAATATTTTTAAAATTAAAAAGTAATACTAACTATATTGAAAATAAATTATAAATATTTATATTTGGTTAGTAACTATGATTACTTTATTTCTTGATATTATAACCCAATACAAAGGAGGTGTAGTATAAATATCTCACATATAAATAAAATATTTCGATGTCCATATAAAATAAGATAATTTTATATCTGCTTTTTAAATTATTCTAAAGTAATTAAAACAAAAGACAAAAAAAAATGATATTATTTATATTTCATATATCATTTGGATACATAAATATATCATTTTAATATCCATACTTACCAATATATTTTAATATCAACTTTATATATGTGTGTGTGTGTGAGAGAGAGAGAGAGAGAGAGAGAAAGGGTAGTAAAATATTTCAATGTCGAGAGAAGAAATAATTGAAACTAAAAACATTCAATTCCTTCCTTATAACAATGATAAGAGAGAGACCCGGATGCGGGTGCTCCCTCCAGGTAACTATGGCAAACCTCACTGATCTGATAGCTGGCTTCTTTGCTGGTATAAGGGCGTACCGCATGGTACAGGAGGTAGTTGAAATTTATAGGTTCAAAGTGATTGCAATAACTGTGGAGATGTCTCGAAACTGGCTTGATTTCACCTCGCACATGGCAAACATGAAGGCGCATGGGTTTTGGGTACTGATACCGGCTCATGGCATTAATGTTACATTGCTCTTTAATACCAAGCCGCTCCTGTCTTGCAGCATTTCGATGTGCGCTTGGAGTGGAAGAATTCAGGAGGTATCCAGAGCTCCCTCCTCTCTGTGTCACTGTAATTCCATCTGCTTTCATAAGTTCTCGGTGCCCGCTATCAAAATGCGCAGGCGTGGCATTCCTCGAAGGGGCAGCAACTATGGTAATAGGGGAGGTCGAGCTCATCCTGTACCCCCGACTGTCAATCCCATTTCTTCAATGCCGCCTTCTCCTCCATCGTTGGAACCTGTGGGAGCTCGTCTGAACAACTCGTTTCAGACTTCCAACTTTTCTTTCCAAAGTGAGGTCAATAGGCCTATTATTACTATCAATTTCACTGTTCCGGTGGTAGAAGAGGAAGGTAATTCCTCCAGCTCTACTCCCTCTGATAACGACCCCTCTCAAGATGACAGTATCCTGCTTGGGGATCTGTCAGGGCATGTCTATCATGTGGGCCAACAGCAAGAAGACCCTCTGGCTCCTGTTCAAACTCTGCCTCAGAATCTAGCTAAAGAAAGTGCCATGGTTCAGGAACAGAGGCCGAATTCAACTCCATCTCAGATTGATGTTCCACCTGTTGGTCCTTCTCATAGGTACTCAGGAGTCCTACACCTGGCCACTCATCCCAACGGCGAGCTAGTGATAGATGAAGACGGTTGTGTTACCTGGGTAGCATCGTCCAGACCGGAAAGGGAGGAAGCGCCAACATCCCCGAATCATGACGGTTCAGCACAGTAATCTCTGGCCGGGTGGCTATCCTGCTCTTATGTTCTGTTTTTTTGCTCTTAAGGTCCTGGATAGTAAGTCCAAAGTTAAGTACTGGCATACCCTGTTATCTGTTTTTGTCTATATCAGAGACTTTTTGGTACTGATTGTCAATGTAGGTCCAGAACTTCATAAGTTTGCTACATCTAGTCTGCAGAACCTCAATGTAATTGTGACTGAAATGCTATATTGTAAAATCCATGAGTTTCTAGCTGAGGACTGGCTGAGGCCTCCTCCCGAAATGTAACCTCTATGTACATATTTTTACTTTCTTAATAGATTTAGCTTTTACCGAGAAAAAAAAAAAAAAAAAAAAAACAATGATAAGAGAGAGATGTGTAATTAATTAAATTCTTAATAGAAAACTAATATGTGAAATTTAGAAATTATTAAGAATAATTAAAAAATTCAATTTGTATGATAAATACAATATCTCAATATATAAAATTAACTAATATTGAAAAATATATTAATAGAAAAAAATTAATGTTGACAATATAACATAAATAAAATATCTCAATACTCATGTTAACTAAATTATTTGAATGTCAAAAATTTACATATTACATTTGATTTAAAACAATAATAAGAAATTGTTTATTAAAAGCAATTCAAAAATTAAATTCTATTTGTTGTTACATTTCGAATATCATTATTTTACATTTTGGCCCCTTTTACTAAGAGATAACTTTTAACGGAGCAAATATTTGTTTGAATCACATGTTTATGAAATTTTATTCCATGTTTAAATGGTTAAGAGCATGTGTTTCCTCCTAAAAGGTCACATGTTTAAAACCAGAGGGGGTAGAGTATCTATGCCTTCCTAGACTTTGCAGTCAAATCACTGGTGGGTCCCTTGTCCCACAAACAAAGGGGTCTCGTACATGAATATGGTGTCTGACTTGGTTGTGGCCTTAAAATTGGATATATATATATATATATATATATATATATATATATATATATATATATATATATATATATATATATATATTCTTCTTAACTATCATCTTTGGAGGTGCAATTTTTTTTAAGTTTGACACTATAAAAAGAAAGTTTGCCGCTCAATAGATTTGATCCCTAGATCATACTAGATCCATCCATGGCTAAGATAGATTTATACTAATATTTTAACAATCCCTTTCTCATTACACTAAATAAAATTGAAATTATCATGTAAAAACATAATTTCCTTTATTTTTATTTTTCTATTATGTTAAATATACCATGGTGATGTATATTGAAGAATGGTCATTGTGGTCAGTTTTAAAAACATTCTTAGTTTCATCTCTCATGAAAGATTAAGATATTATTAAGCCTGTGAAAGATTAAGATATTATTAAGTCTAGAGGCTCATTCTACAGCCAAGTATGACCTCATTGTGTAAGTATATTCATGTTGAATAGGGAGTCATGTCTCTCTTAAAATAAAATAAAAATATTCTATAAATAGAAAAGTAATGTAGACTATAATAAATAGAAAAACTGAATACCCTATGAATGTTTAGTTAGTTGTCCAAAATAATTAGAAGTAAAAAAATGTGCAAGACGTTTAAACCATATACTTTTCAAAACTATTTCAACACGGGGTTGAAATAAACTCTTTGAATATGTTTGTTAACTAATGAATTTATATTTATGTTAAGATATATTAGATAAATATTTTGTAAAAAAAAGAAATTATGGTTAAAATGTTTGAGGTGATTTTAGTATTTTAAAATTTAGTTTTTTTTAGGTATATGTTTTTTTTTTTTGTCTAAATTCAGTCAAGATTTTTTGTACTTACAAATTGAATTTATGTACTTTATATAACATTCAAAATATACTTTAAACAATAAAAAATTATATATTATATTCTACCCTCTAAAAAAAATTACATATATGAAAAAATGTAATCCCTCTCTATTCATGTTAAATTTATGCTTAAAATATTAATACTAAAGAAAAAATAAAATACACTAACATTTTTATATTGTAGCTACTATGTCGATTGAGTCTCTCTATTATATGTTTTAGTGATGTTCCTGAATTTGTTTTAATCAGATGTTTGGTCTAAGTTGATCTCTTCATTTCTTCGTGTTATTACGTTTTTTATTTTTATTATTGATTTTTTTATTCATGTTATCTACTAAGTATATTACATTTAAATTTTAATTAAAATTTAAAATTATATATTTATATATTTATTATTTTATTTCTTTTTAGAAATCAGGTTAACAGTCCCTTTACCTAAAAAGAAGAGATCTGAATGTATAGGTTTTACTGGATGATTTAGTAGAGCAAGGGAAGCAGTAATGTCATGATGTTATCGTGATCATGATTAAGGTATGGATGGTCCATGTTTTATTTTAAAATATAATGAGAATATCTAAATTATTTTATTAAATAAAAAAATAAATATTCTTATTATAATTTTTATAAAATAAAAATATAAAGCTAAAAAGTTAATATAAGTACATAGAATTTAGAACTAGCAATATGAGTAATATGAGCGTAGTATAATAATTATTATTTTGATTTTTTTAGAATTTGGCCATAGAAATTTTGGTAATATTTGTTTAAAAAAAGTTGAAAATATTGAATAGTTAAACTTTGTTTGCATTCACCATATTAGGTGAAATGCGACATGTCTTCTGGGCATGAGGGCATGGATGTCAACACACCCTTTCTATAGTGTTATCTTTACACCTTCCAAGCATGTCTTGAAATAATGAAAGCTTGTGAACATTCATGGCTAGAGATGGATGATTCTTGGTGCAGTTAGAGGTTGTATAGGATTTTAATAATTACATAGACTTTAATACATCAACATCACCACATTCTTCTACCTTCTAGCATTGTATTTGATGGCCTTTCAATCCTCTCGTACAACACTTTGCAAGCTCCACTCATACCTATGTTTATGGGTCTTAATTTTGCAACTTTATATTCCGGCCTCCAAAGTTTTGTGGTCATCATTCTCTATCATAGATTTGGCTCTCTCATAGTTTCATTATCCTTTGGGAAAGTTTCTCTTATGTCTTCTTCATTTGTCTTATCATATATTTGTGTCCATGTAGTTGTTTTCCACATAGTTGTTTCATCTCCTTGCTTCACAGTTCCAATAGATTCTCTTCCTCCTCTTGGGTTTCTTGGCTAGGTTTCACACCAATCATGATTGTCCATCAGTAGGCTCATTGTTATTGTGGCATGTGAGGTAGAGGTTTAGAAGGAGGATGGAGAGAAATACAAGAACAAATTAAAAAGGACAAAGATAATCTTCAGGGGGCATTACAATCTCTTTCAAACTCCGAGGTGATGGAATATATGTTTGCATAGGTATAAAATGTTGACCACGCCAGTGGCACTAAGGAACAATATATTTATAAATATAACTTGCATTGGTATATGAAATCTTTGTTGAGTAGGGTCATCCTAGACATGAACAATGTGAAGGAGTAGTTTCTCCTTGTCCTGGATGATGTCATCTTGTAGCATAAGGAGATGAATGTACGACTAATGGATATTGAAGTAGTTGTTGAACCTCGCCTTACTCCTCACTCCCCTGGTTCTATTTCTATTGCTCGTAGTCAAATGATGGTAGACTCTTATCATTCTACTTAATTGATATATCATTTTATAGTCAATGAATCTATGTTTGCACAGGTATAAAATGTTGACCATGTCAGTAGCGCTAAGGAACAATATATTTATACATCTAACTTGTATTGGTATATGAAATCTTTGTTGAGTAAGGTCATCCTAAACATGAACAATGTGAAGGAGTAGATTCCCCTTGTCCTGGATGATGTCATCTTGTAGCATAAGGAGATGAATGTACGACTAATGGATATTGAAGCAGTGGTTGATCCTCGCTTAACTCCTCCCTCCCCTGGTTCTACTTCTATTGCTTGTAGTCAAATTATGGTAGACTCTTATCATTCTACTTAATTGATATATCGTTTTATAGTCAATTGTTTTTATTGTTTACTCATTAATATACTTATGCTACTAAAATTAATGTCTTTTTGAAATTACTAAACTTATGGAGACTTTAATATCTATGATATTAATTTATTGAACCTTTTAATTATTCTTTGAAACGATATTTATATTATATCAATTTTCTTTCTCCTGTGATAGGTTGCTGATAAACCATTAAGCCTTATATAACCATGTATTACTTAAAAAACATAGCTAGGTTATACCTAGGATAATAAGTTCAAATTTATATAATAAATTTACTTTAATAATATTAAAATTTACTTTCTAATATATTTCTTTTATGGAATTTATCTAAAATTTAAATAATTATTGAAATTGTAAATATTAATTACTAATAAGTTAACATATATAAATAATAAATAATAAATATAAAAACAGAATAAAATTACATTTAATATTTAATATAAAAGGTTTGTTAATTTTTATTTAATTGAGTTTTAATAATCCCATTCTGATTACACTCATTAGAAAAACAAACACACTGTATGCCGTATCGTGTCAAGGTTGAGTGGTACCTTAGAAAACTCTTTTACGCATCGTTACACTGAACACTGAAAAACTTTCCATATTTCCTTTTGTCCTTTTACGATCAAAAACAAAATGTAATCTTCACATGTTACCTTGTAAGCATATTGGGATAAGGAAGAAAATCCAAACATCATGATAGAGAGAACAGGGAAGCAGATCAGGTATTTTCCCCTTAGCCTGTGGGGTGCATTCTCTGGGAAAGACAATCCAAACGTAGAGCGATAGAGGAGGAACGGTCATGGAGGGTTCCGGGCACTGTGAACAAAACAATCCATATAGAAAAAAGAGCGGATCAGGTATTTTCCTCGTAACCTGTTAAGCTGGATTCTATAAATTTTAGTGTAAAAAAATTGACAACGTAGAGCCAAGGGTACCTGATTTTGTTTAACCCAACAAAGTCGATTTTCCATTTTTAGGAGACATCCATAAAATTGGAACGATGCATAGAAGATTAACATGGACCCGCGCAAAGATGGCATACACAAATCAAAAAATGGTCCAAATTTAAAATAAATAAAAAAGCCGATTTTCGAGGAAACTAAATGCTTTGCTTTTGTACTATACATGTGGTGGCCAAAGCATGCAAAACCTTAGAATTCCGAACTCCTGACAGCTATGAAGAGACTTATTAAAACAGGAGCTCGTAGTTTATGGAAAAAAACATTGGCCGTTTGTTGTATAAAAAACGAAGCAGTCGGAATGGTGTTAATGGTCGCATGAGGCGGAAGCTCGGGTTTCTAGGCCACACGATAAATCCAAAAGGTAAGACAATAATCTCCACCAGGCAGTGTTTGTGCAGGTCATATATATCGTTGGGAAGTAACGTTTGCATATATTAAATGCCGTTTAAAACTTTGCTCATGTAGACATAAGACAGCCTGACCGTTGATACGATTACTTTGCAAGTTTAATAGAGTATTTCGTTTGGTATGGCTGCAGAGGCATGAGACAAGAAGACCATTATTAAAGCAAGATAATTATTAAGGTTACTTGAATAGAATATCTGTTTCATTTGTCATCTCTCATTTGTCATCTCTCATCTAAGATACATGGAACAACGAGAACATTGTCAAGCTTACTTCAAATTATTAAAAACTGTCTTTTATGTTTGTCTTCTTCGAACTATTTTATTTATAGTGATGCTTGCCAACCAAGATTATTATAAATACATATGCTTTCCAACCAAGAATAAATCACGGGGATTCATTTCTTTTGATTAGAGAATTCATAACACCCATTTAATAGAGTGTTTCGTTTGGTTTGTCTCCCGAAAGGCGTGAGACAAGAAGACCATTATTAAAGCAACATCATTATTAAGACACATGCGACTACAAGATTAAAATCAAGGTTACTTCAAAAATATTAATAAACTATCTACTAGTTTTGTCTCCCTGGACCTATTTTATTTATAGAGACGCCTGTGTAAGTGTAACTGTAAGTACAGAGTCATTTTATTTATAGAGATGCCTGTGTAAGTGTAAGTACGTAGTCTTGCCAACCATATTGGTATAAACCATGGGATTCGTTTTTATTAATCAGAGAATACGGAACGCTAAATCCATTTTATTACATAAAATCCATGACGCCCAATTTCGTATTCAAATCCATTGTATCTGATTAACTCGTTGAAATCGTGATGGGTCATGTTACGAGATATCCCAGCTCGAAATATTGATATTTGTATTGTAGTTAATTTTATATAAGTGAATTAATTAAATCAATGTATATCTACTTTAATTATGTATTTCAGTTATTTAATTGTGTCTGGCTTTTTTTATTTTATTTCATCAATCGATCCCATTGAATTTGTAGCGGTTCTTTTTACATATATACAATGTGTGATTTTCTATTGTTTAAATTATATCTTTTAATGTCATAAAATACATAATTTAAAAACTTGTGAGTTTAAAAATTTTTTATTAAATTTCAGTACATTTTTTTCTTGTCAATTTCTTTACATGATATATAAATAACTGTTTTTTTTCAACAATATAATATATATACATAGTTGACATCAAAATATTTTATGTAACAAACACACTTTATGTATAGATTATATTGTCAACCATATAATGTTTATTATTATTAATATTAATATATTTTTAAGTATATAGCTAACCTTATATATTAAAATATTTTATTATTATGAATATTTTTAATAGTTGGATATCAATTTTATATTAAAAATGGAATGAATTACACAATTGTCTTTTATTATTTTTTATTTCTTTTTCTAAGCTGAGCAATGGTAAAGCTACATCATAGTCATGTCCAAGAATAACACCCAAATAAATTGAACAATTAAACACCTCATCATCCTAATTCTAAATCGTAGAAGTCTCTTATTATTATTATTATTATTCTAAAAAATACTTAATATTTTTTATTCTATTTTTTAACTTTCCATTATTCTTTTCTTTGAACATTAAATATTTTATTATATACAACATTAAAAATATATTCTTTTCACATTTTTAAATATAAATATACCTGAAATTTATATAAAAATATGTAACTTAAGTCGACATATTTTATTTACTCTTGAAAATCAGTAAAATATTTTTAGTTGATTGCATTGTAATAATTTAACATCTCTCGAATTTTTTTCACATAATATCATATTAATTTACTATAACGTCATATAGTGCCATTTTTTTAAGGTAAAACACGCAGGTTCTATTTACAAAATGATTTCTGGAAATTATTTTCCTTATAAATATAAGGCAGTATAAGCCCTTTCCCAATTATGTTCCTCTTAATTGTACTAGTGACTTTAGGTCTTCTTTGTATTTTCTCCACAAGGATTTGGGTTTAACACCCCCACATTGGTTAATAACGGTCAAACTATACTTTCTTTTTATTTATTTTTTTGCACAAATTATGATTATAATATAGTGTAATAGGGTCCTTGCACCCTGCGTCGTCATATCAAAGTGTTGTGTTTGTTTATCCTAGGCATACTCATATGCCTTCACTTATATTTACATTTATGTATCCATTTAAAATAATGGTAATACATGGATGCTTGACGAGTCTGGTAATACATGGATGCTTGACGAGTCTCTCTTCACGTTGATTTAAAATGGGGTTTAATAACTTGTTATGCTTACAAGAATTTCCCACTTAAAGTTTAACAAATAAATGTTTTAGCTGACGTATGATATTTGCGGAATTAAATACTTGACACAGGTGTATGTTGTTTGTTTTTAACTGTTTAAGTGCTTTAACTCCATTTGTTCCTCCTGATATTAAACACATATAATAGCCATATAATTCAGCAAATAAACATCAACACATAACATCAAATCTAATCTAGGAGTTCACCCAAATATCGTGGGCTATGTCTTCTTAAGCTTTTTTCATCTTGACTTGGCTGATTGGGATTATGGCAAAGTTTCTTTTACAAGTTCCACACTTAACTCCAAAGGTTGCTGAACTGAATCAATGGGCTTAGAATACCATCTATATCCCTATCATGGCTATCATTACTCTGCAAATAGATCTAAGCTCCCTTAGACTTGATTCCTTCAATTAGTGCTCTGAGCTACCCTGAGCTTCTTGATGGCACTAACTCCTTTAGAATTCTTTAACTGTCACGGAATCCTCTTCTACTGTCTCCAATACATATCAGGCACCAACAATAGACTGATCATTTGCTCAAAATGAGCATTGTATCCCCAAACTAAGCCTTCCTCCATGGTTCACACTAGGCTGCCTGAAAATTCCTTGTAGCATCTCGACCTTTAGAAGTCTTCAAATGCTTATGAAAGTCCCTGAAATGGATTTAGAAGGTTCATTACAGTCAGGAATGACTATTTTTTTGCTAAGAATGAGTACTGGTAGCTCCTACAATTACCTCCAACCCCTGGTGGCCCTCAACTCCAAAACCTCCATGGATTAAAATCTCTATGAAGATGACTTCTTCAACTTCTCTAGACTATTCCATTTGCTTCACAAGGCTCCAATTAGCCTAGCTAGCCTCTTGTTTCACTCTCTCTGGTCAAGAACTACTCCTGGAGTGCATTTAGTATGTATCCCCTAAGGATACTCCAATTTTGGTGAACTGGCACTTAACTCTAGTTAAATTGGCATAACCACCCTTTTTAGCTACTCCGCCAAATGAAACCATTAGAACTGACAATTAAAATTTAATGTTGGGCGCGCATGTGAATGGTTAATCCATGGTGGTTAGGGATAAGCTGCGTAAATCTGGCACTGCAATCGACGGTTATCTCATGGACATGTGAACAGTTCTTATGGGACTGCTGGCAGGTAAGACCACTAGCAATACTAACCCCCAAACTGCAACCGGTTATAACACAAATATGCCATGTGACCCATAGAGGTTAAGAAACATCACTGGTGGAGGTGGTAGAGTATCGTGCTAGCTTGCCGAAGGTCATGGGTTTGATTTCGTCGGACCCCAACAAAATTTTACATAACCATTCTAGGACCACGTGGTGGCCTCCGAGCTTGCCACGTGTCGGAACCTGATTGGGCACCCAAAAAGAAGTATTCCAAGGAATATTCCTTGGAATAGGATTTTTTAATATTTCCAAAAGTCAAATTATTCTTGGTCAAATGTTCAAAAATTGCAATTTATTGAACTTTTCAAATTGCAATAACTCCTTCATATGGTGTCGGTTTTTTGAACCGTTCATCGCACCAAAATCAAGAAGACAAGATCTCTCCAATCACTTAGGTTCAATAGTCTTTAGAGCACTTTGAAATTTGAGCTATCATTAAGGTCCTAGATCAATACGTGATCACTCCTCCCCATTAGGAATCTTTTGGACCCCAAAAGACTGATATATTGATTTGTACAATAGATGAGAGTACAACACCCTCTTCTTTCAGCCTTCATACACTCGCCTTGCATGGCTAGTGCCTTTGAACAAAAACTCAAAGGTAGTCAACACTTCCCTTCCTAGATGCACTTGCCCTCTTGTTAAGAATTGTCTTACTTGAACTCATTCAGAATTTCTGTTGAGAAGGTTTACAGAAGGTAGCTGAATATCACTACCTTGATCATCGATCCATGGTGGCTCAGACAAATGTGAGATTACATCATAAACACATGCATACTTAACTGAAATTTGCATATGCACCAATAAAATTATGTTTTATTGTGTCAAGAAGTCAAGCTACTTCTATGGCGACTTTTGCTGCTGCAAATCTTCTTATGACATCTTGTCAAAAGAAACAACATAATGCAAGAGATAACTTGGCAACATAAACTCTTGCTCCATCAAAAGAAACAAATTTCACATTATGTGAATCATCATCATGTCTTTACATCTTGTATTCAAATGATCGACTAAATCACAAGCCGACAAAAACATGCGTTCTTCAAGCAACTGACTCTCCAAGTCAAGCATGTACAAAGAGAACTTGATGATTCTTTTTCAAAGTAGAAAGAATTCTGCCTCTTGTGAAACTCTTCATCATTATCTCCCTTTTCAATCTTGGAGACAAAATCAAATTTTCCAAGTTGACATGACATTGCATGCATATTTAAACAAAGCTATCGACCATCAAGTCAATTACACATACATGTTCAAATACAATGAATATCATCAACATTCCTTTGTTCATACATACCATTCTCATGCATGTATTTCATTCTTCGACTTTCTCTGAAGCACAATCATAAGTACAAGATCCTCAATCATATGTAAATGTACTTACAAAGCTGAAATGAACATAATTTTTCTATAATAAAGCGAGTCTCATACTCAACTTTTTCATTCACCTTTTTGGTAAAACCGTGCAACTTGCATTCCATTGGCAAGGAAATGTATCAAATCATAAGACATGCAACTTTAATTGTATAAGAACTCTAACCATTTCTTACCAATCCATATCAGAGGTGCTTCCTTTAATTGCACATTGACATCAACATGTAAATCATCCTGAAACACATCAGTTATGGGAACTTCCTTTCCATTCTTTCCATTCTCTTTTTCTACCTTCTTCAAATTTCGTGGAAGCGTTGTTGGATTCAAAGTCCAACACTTTTCAGCAATATGTCCTTTCTTATGGCAGTAAGTGCAACACATGTTCATCCTCTTTACAACATAATTTTCCTTGTCCAATGGACCTTTGGCTTCTTACCTCCTTTTCTTCCAAACTTTCATGTATGTGGCCATTTTCTTCCAACATCTAGAAACACTATGGTTAACCAAACCACAAAAAGAACATGCAACATTTTTCCAATGCTTATGTGGAAATTTATCATGCTTAACATAATCAAAAGAAATGTGATTGAAATCAGATTTATACCTTTTTCTTTCACCTTTGGTGTCTTTATGAGAAGGTGAATCGAATGAAGAAGTGTCTCCCTTCAGAACACCATCAATCTCTTCAATGATTTGAGGGATTTCACAACTCTCTTGTTTCAGTGCATGCTTATGATAACCTTCTTCTTGCAAAGTATGTTTCAAATAATTGCATTCCCCATGAATACAAGCATTACAAACTTCAGGGAGAGAACCTAACATGAAACTCCTTCTAGGAACTATTTCAATTTCCTTCATGGATGCTTTGGAACTTTCTCCATAAGATTGTCCATAGCAAAGACCCAAATACTTTGGCCTTTCCTCAACCATTATTGGCTCAACAATTCCTTGTGAATGTTTGCCCAATCCTTTTCCTTCATAGCCCATTTTTGACATCAACTTGGACCCTATGCCTCTGGTATTCTTTTCAAAATAACCAACATAAACATTCTTAGAGGAAATTAAAGGCAAACTAGAATTATTTACCTCTTCTTCAAACTGATACTTGACTAGGGCTTCTTTGGCAGCAAGGAGTTGTGTCTCCATCTCATGCATCCTTTCTAGGTTCATATTTGCAATATGAAGTTGGTTTTCGATTTCCTGCAACTTGTCAAAAAGCAACTGCTTCTCTTCCTTCATAGAATTCAACTACTCTCAAAGTTTTGTGATCTTCCTTTCATCTTCATACATTTGTTTCACCATATCCATCTTGATGAACAAGTCTCGCTTCATGTCTTCATCAAATAATCTTGTGAAGGAGGAGGATTTTGAAAACTCACTTGTAGAAGTTGTCATTATAAAAATGAACAAAATAACTTCAACAAAAATCAGAGAGCTTTCAAAATCTATTTACAAAATTTCTGAACTAAATGGCAGTAGAGTGAAACTCTTATTCAAGCAGCTTTCTGCAAACAAACCCTCTTGTGCTTATCTATCAGTAGCTTTCCCTTCACCTTCGCAAACTCAAGCAATAGTCAATTTACGAACAATCAAATAGTCAAATTCTTTGTACTGTTTAAACACCTTTGAAGTCCAACAAGCAACCTTTTGCTCTGTCAATCAAGAAACTAGCTCTGATACCATCTGATATGAAATGGAGGTCTAATAACTTGTTATGCTTACAAGAACCTCCCACTCGAAGATTAACAAATAAATGATCTAGCTTATGTATGACATTTGCAGAATTAAATACTTGAAACAGGTGTGTGTTGTTTGTTTTTAATTGTTTAAGTGTTTTAAGTCATTTTCTCCTGCTGATATTAAACACATATAACAACCATATAATTCAGCAAATAAACATCAACACATAACAAAAAATTTAATCTAGGAGTTCACCCGAATATCATGGGCTACATATCCTTGAGCCTTTGTCATCTTGACTTGGCTCTTTAGGATTATGACATAGTTTCTTTTACAAGTTCCACACTTAACTCCAAAGGTTATTGAACTGAACCAATAGGCTAAGAATACCATCTATATCTCTGTCGTGGTTGTCATCACTCTACAAACAGATCTAAATTCCCTTAGACTTGATTCTTTCAATTAGTGCTTTGAGCTACCCTAATCTTCTTGATGGAACTAACTCCTTCATAATTCTTTAACTATCAATGAAACCTCTTCTACTGCATCCAAATCATATCAAACACCAAAAATAGACTAATCATTTGCTCAAAATGAGCACTACATCCCCAAATTAGGCCTTCCTCCATGGTTCGCACTAGGCTGCCTGAAAATTTCTTGTAGCATCTTGACCTTTAGAAGTCTTCAAATGCTTATGAAAATCCCTGAAATGGATTTAGAAGGTTCATTACAGTTAGGAATGACTATTTTTTTGCTGAGAATGAGTACTGGTAGATCCTACAATTGCCTCCAACCCCTGGTGACCCTCAGCTCCAAACTCTCCATGGAAGAAAATATATATGAAGACGACTTCTTCAGCTTCTCTGGAATATTTCATTGGCTTCAGAAGGCTCCAATTAGCCAAGCTAGCCCCTTGTTTCACTCTCTCTGGTCGAAAACTGCTCCTAAAGTGAATTTAGACAATATCCCCTAGGGATACTCCACCAATTTTCGTGAACTAGCACTTAACTCCAATTAAAATTGGCATAACCACCCTTTTTAGCCACTCTTCCAAATGAAACCGACTATTACAATTTAATCTTGGGCGCACATGTGAACAGTTAATCCCTAGTGGTTAGGGATATGCTACGTAAATCTGGCGCTGCAATCGTCGGTTATCTTGCGGACATGTGAAAGACCATTGGCAGTCCTAACCCCCAAACTATGACTGGTTATAACACAAATATGGCGTGTGACCCATATAGGTTAAAAAACTTCTTTGGTGGAGGTGGTAGAGCATTGTGCTAGCTTGCTGGAGGTCATGGGTTCGATTTCGTCGGACCCCAACAAAATTTTAGATAACCATTCTAGAGCCATGTGGTGACCTTTGGGCTTGCGACGTGTTAGCACCTGATTGGTCACCCAAAAGGGAATATTCCTTGGAATATACTTTTTTTAATATTTCCAAAAGTGAAATTATTCTTGGTCAAATGTCCAAAAATTGCAGTTTATTGGACTTTTAAAATTGCGATAAATCCTTCATACAGTGTTGGTTTTTCGAACCGTTCATGGCGCTGGAATCAGGAAGACGAGATATATCCGGTCACTCAAGCTTGACACTATTTCAAACGCTTTGAAATTTGAGCTATCATTAAGGTCCTGGATCAATTTCTAATCATGTATACTTAAACGTGTACAAGAGGTCACACAGGCAAGTTGTAATCCTAGTCAATTGTCTTGATCAACAATGCGTATCTCACAGAAAGAGTTCAATGTTGATTATCTTTCTTGTGTAGTCGGGGTAACTATGTACCCTTTCTTCTATTGCACTGTTTGATTTTTTCATGTGACTGAGTCAAGAGCCAAGCTTTGCAACTCTTATGCTTTTGCTTTTGTATAAGTGGTTTCCTTATGATGTTTTTGTGAAAATGCTTTTCTTGACTACTGAGCTATAGTTTGGCTGCAGCCTAAGATCAACAATCCATACCTGGTTCGCATTTTGTTGTCAAATATCACGTCTTCTCCTACTCCTCCTATGTATTATTATACAATAATATCCCTATACCTAATTTTCGATGTATTCTCAAATTATCTATAGGGGACTATTCATTTGCAATGAAACCCTTACCTTTCATTAATGGTTTGGATATGGCGGTTGGCTAATTTGGGATTTTGACGAGAGTTAGTCATTACCAAGGCAATTCATGCATTAATTCCTTGGAGGTAAGTTTGTGTTGAAACCGTAACCCTTTTACTATCAATAAGGCATTTATTTGCAATTAGAGTCAAATTTTGATTATTTGTTCTTAGCTATTAGCAAATATGCATAGACATTGAGCCACTTTTCTCAGGTAAATATGGATATTTGTTGCAATGCTAGTTCTTTTTTTTCTCTAATGCTTATTTCTTTCACAATTTAATCCTAAGTTCTTTTTTTTCTTTGTTGGTTAATTCTGCTTAGTTTTGGTTAAGTGTGGACTTTCTTTGCAGAGGTGATTCCTCGCTTAGGCTTCCTACCCATGACCTGGATGGACATTGCTTACATTAGGGTTTTTTGAAATACTTTACGTGGGCCTTAGTTAGATACTATTTCATGTTGTTTAATTCCAAAGTTATATTTTAGTTCTTGTCATCACTCGCTTTCTGTAATTAAATTAAACATAATTGCTAAAATTATCTAGCTCTTATGTATATATATAGATGCATGACCCAAGTTTGCTAGCTGAGATTTTCACCTTTGTATAATTCTTCTTTTCCTTTAAGAGAATAGAGATTGTGATTTTCTTTTTTGAGGCATCTAAACCAATTTGTTGATATTGTTTTCCAATAAGGTTTTGTTAAATTGTCATGTATAATGAAGGCGTAGCCTACATACATACGAGTTTGAAATTCTTATTTTCCATTCAGGTAGAAAAATCAAAATTGTGTGCTTTTCTTTTTTGAAAATAATCTTGCCCTTGTTCATTACTTTCTATAAGATCTTCATACCCTTTTTGCTATAGTTTTTCCATTTTTGTGCTCTTAATATGCATGATGTAGCATTTATTGTTTATTTTCAATGTGGTCATATTATTTTCTTAGCATGCACACTTTTTTCATTTACTTACCTTTTGTGAGTATATTCTTTTATGTAACTATATAGTTAATGATATAATTAATAAGGATAAATACCTAGCATTTTCCTAACACGAGAAAATGCTTCAAGGTCTTCTCTAAGCCCTAATACTTATTGGTACATGATTAATGTTCCTGGGCTTATGAGCAGGGTTCCATCCACGCTATGGCCTAAGACATCTAACACATACTTATCTTCCCTCATGTCCCAACCACAATAGTACAATTATATATGTATATATGTTAATATGGATATAGTTCTTTTATTCTACCCTCGTCTGAATTTAATTCGAGTAATAGGAAACAATTAACTTCTAAATATAATCTTTGAGTCTTAATTTATTGTCTATATCTATTATAATTTTTATCTTATATAATGTCCTATATCTTTCTTTTGTTTATTCCCATCCTCATAGGGAATACTAGAGTGAAGTTATGGTTACAACTTTTAACCACCCTCGATAGCAGAGTAAGCCTTTAATTTTACTAGAAGTCCTTCAATGACTTTCCAAAGGATAACATAAACATACACACATATAGACAAACATAATTGATATCTATCTGTAATTTTACAAATCATTACGATATCCTCTCATAATATTTTTTATTTTTGATAAGGTTTAAATTCAAAATAATGTTTTAATCAAATTTCATTGACTAACTTATTCATTGGAAAAATTAATTAAACATCCATATACTTATCCATAATATTCTAGGAAAAAGGCTAAAGGATTCCAGGTTATTTCCCCCCAATTTCTACTCCTCCCTCCAAGAAAAAAATGGGCCTCCTTAACCCTTTAGAATTATTCCACTAGTTTCTCATGCTTCAAAACTAGTGTTTCTCTTCCACTAGTTGTTTTCTAAAGGAAACTGTGTTTCTCTCCATTAATTCTTATTTTACATGGGCCACCTCATGACATCTATCTCTAGCCATGAATTTATTTTGGCCTGTCTTTTCCAGCATTTTTCACACACTAAATGGGAAAAAAGGAGGATTTTTTCTTTTTTCTCTTCCTACCGCTTCTTGGGCATAGCTGATTATAATTGTTTTCTTCGTAGTTAGGAGAATCTCACATGTTAGCCTTTAACATATTTCCAAGAACATTAAACACTAAAATAAATTTCATTTATTTATTTAAAAATAAATATTTCCATGAGCATCTCATGGCATTTATCTCTCATCACCATTCAACCAATATTTTTAGTATAAATGTCGTAAAGTAAATTTTCTACAAGAACTACATCTCTACTTGCCTTAAAATGGAACACTATCCTTGGTGTTCTCAAGCTTCCATTTTCCTTGGAATAACATAGCAAAAACATCCTTCATTTCAGCTTCCATCTCCTATCTAGTCTCCTCAGGCCCAAAGTTCTTTCACTTTGCATTAACCTAGGCGATGACTCAATTCTAGAGTGTAATTTCCCTCCAATCGAAAATTTGTAGAGACTTGACTTAGAGCTCTCCTTCTAATCGAGTTGTACAACATTCCAATCAAGTATATGAGCAAGATGATGTATATAGTTTTTCAAAAGAGACACATAAAACACATTATGAACTCTAATATGGTTTGGTAGTGCTAGCTAATAGAATTAGAGGAAATGTCATACTAAAAGTGGTCTTTTAAGGAAAAATAATAAAATAATAGTTAAAATAATAAAATACAATTTATGACTTTTAGAGGGAAAAAAAGAAAACTATTTTTTTAAACATATTTTTAGCTTATCTCCTTATATATTTACTCAAATTTCAAGTGTAGACATTCCTTGGATGCAAAATTGATTCGTCATTGAACGAGTATCCATTATGCATACTTTTGAAGAAGACACACTTTTCAATATATCTTCAATTTTTTATCAATGTGGATATTCTCAAAAGTATACATAATAGGTATTCATTGGATGAGGAATTTAAGTTTGCACCCATTTAGTATCTACACTTGAAATTTGAGTAAACCTATCAGGAGATAAGTCAAAAATACAATTGAAAAAATAGTTTTTTTCCTCCAAAAAATTTACATGTACTTCTTTTTAAATTTAGCAGATTCATATAAACTTACATATTATGACATGAAAATTAGATGAAACATTTATAGGCACATTTCACCTGAAAGTTTCTCTAATGACCACTAGCCCAACTCAGCGTAGTATTTTAAATGGCCCACAAAAATGCGGTGTTAGTTCTAAGCAACTCCCCAATTTTAAGGAATTTTTTTTTATCATAATTTTACATAAACATCTTCACACACTTGAAACTATTTATATGTTCTATAAATTTGTATAGTTTTTTTTGTTAATCCTAAATTTCCTTTAGATATTACTGGATTTATTTCACCATATGTTCCCTTTCTTGTAATGGATTTGGCACCTATATTTTAGTCGACTCCAACTTAAAATAACATGACACATCCTTCCGTATAAGACCTCAAAAATACTCATCTTAAAAGATATCTAATAAATATTGTTAAAAGAAAACTTTCTGTAAATAATCCCCCATTATAAGTTAGTTGATTACATACCTATCTAACATGTCTTCAAATACATAGTTAACTCTTTATATTTTCGCATATATTGGTAACTAAAACATAATTATGTACGCATACCAATAAATCATATCTTCTAAAAATTTAAGTAAACCTGAATCTCTATCTGACATAACTATCGTTAACAAAATATAAAATTTAAAAATAAAAGAAATTGAAATTATAATTTACAGATTATTAATATTTATTTGGGTATTTAATAATTATTTTAAAGCTTAAATAAATCATTCGATTTTAACCATATTCATTCACACTGAGTTTTGAAATAGACATAACAAAATTCAAAACTAATAATCAACCTATAAATCAAACAAGTGCTGCATGCAGCCTGTAGTCCCTGCCGGGGTCTGCCACAACAAGCCGGGGTCTGCTACAACAACAATACAAACGCTTTCTGCAACATGCCAAATTCAATGTGTAATTGGTTAAAAAATTCAGGGGTCTGCCACAACAACAATACAAACGCTCTCCATCTATTTAAATCAGCTCAACACGTTGTGAAAACACTCAACATGTCAGTATACTATTTAAAGACTTCTCGTTTCGACTAGCCAATTACTTCCACGGAAGGTGGCCAACTTTTAACATGAAAATTAGTTGTATAATACCGTTGGGATGCAGAAATATGTTGCTTCCTGTATTTGTATTTAGTACACGCATATTGCAACCTCTTGTTGTAGGAATCGCAAGCCATGGGGATTAAGAGTGTGCCAAGAAAGGCTAAGTGTGGGTATGCAATACATTTTAGAGTGAGAAATTAATGAGAGAGACGTAAGTTTTTGTAACAGAATTTTTCCTTTCAGGTATATCTTGGGAATGTTAATGTCAATACTAGAACTGTTCTAATCATAAAAGTGAAAAGTAATCTAAAAAGATTAAAAAATGTTAAAAGAAAAAAATAGTTAATAGCAGCACAACCTCCAATGCAAAACCTGCGGTTAAATATTCATAAATGTTATCAATATTTTTGTTATATGGAAAAGATTTGTTATATGGAAAAGAAGAGAGAATGTAGATGTTGATGTCCCTACATAGGCTTCTTTTGGTGATGCACGTACACAAAATGAGATCAATGCCTAATATGTAAAAATTCTTAACTGACAGCCCAAAGATAATCAATACCAAATATTTCACATACAGAACATGATTTTAAGATGACATACCTTGATTAACAGCGGAAGATGTAATGGCTGCCATCTTATGTCTTCTGTCTCCTGACAGCTGCTACTCTTCTTCTCAGAATTCGGTTTCTCTCCTCTTGCCCACACTTCCTTTATGTGTTTCTTGATGGGGAAGAATACAACCCTTGTGTGGGAGAGAGAGGACCCAATCCTTTATATTATTAACTTTAAATCTGGTACGTCCATCATATACCAATTCAACGCTTTAATGCTTTAATCCTTTAATGCTTTAATGCTTTAATGCTTTTAATTATGGAATGACTTAATTAGTTGGGTCACATTAAGATTTAGAAACTTCCATTTAATTTCTAACATTCTCCCACTTGACCCGACTATTCATAATATTAAGTGTTGAACATCATACTATGATAAATTGCTGAGAGTTATGGCGGTTGTGCACTATTAATTCAATGCATTCCCTTCCATATACTACAATACCAGCAATCCATCAATTCATACTCATAATTTATATAAAACAGCATAATGGTCCACATAATGTCTTATATCATAATGATTAAACATAATATCTTTATAAGACTCTTTCTTGTTTAAAATTACATAAAATACGTACTACTTCATTAAAACAAGAGACACATAATTGTATATCAGAAACACATAAAAGAGCTCAGAATGTCACACATCAATTATCATTAATACAACCAAGACCCATTCTTTGAACATGTTCCTTAAATTGTCTTGGTTGTAACCCTTTCGTCAAAGGGTCTGTAATCATAAGTTCTGTCCTGATGTGCATGATTGACATTCTTTGTTTCTGAACCTCATCTTTCACAACAAGATACTTCAGTTCCATATGTTTGGCACCTTTAGAGTACTTGTCATTCTTTGAGAAAAATACTGCTGCAGAGTTATCACAATAAATTTTCAGCGGCTTGCTAATGGTGTCGACAACCGCAAGTCCTGAAATAAAGTTCCGCAGCCATAATGCATGAATTGTGGCTTCATAACATGCCACAAATTCTGCCTCCATAGTGGATGAAGCAACGATAGTCTGTTTCGCACTTTTCCATGATATGGCACCTTGAGCAAACATAAACAGGTAACCAAAAGTCGATTTTCTAGTATCGATGCATCCAGCAAAATCTGAATCGCTATATCCAATCACTTCTGATTCATTGGATGAGCATGTAATCTTTCGTTGAGAGAAATTCCTTAGTCTCGTGCAATATACTTAAATTATTTGCAGCAAGCAAGACGTCATCAACATAAAGGACCAGATAAATAAACTTGCTCCCACTGATCTTTTGGTATATACAGTGATCAACCGTATTTTCATTAAAACCAAAAGATGTAATAATGGTATTGAACTTAATATTCCACTGCCGGGATGCTTGTTTAAGCCCATATATTGACTTCTTAAGTTTACACACCAATTGTTCTTTACCTTCTACAGAAAAACCCTCAGGTTGATCCATATAAACATCCTCGTCAAGATCTCCATTCAGAAAGGCTGTTTTCACATCCATTTGATGCAACTCCAAATCATAATGAGCTACTAATGCCATTATTATTCTTAGTGAGTCCTTTTTCGAAACAGGAGAAAAAGTCTCCTTGTAATCAACACCATCTTTCTGAGTGTAACCCTTAGAAACAAGTCTAGCTTTATACCGTTCGATATTACCACTAGAGTCGTGTTTGGTTTTAAAAACCCATTTGCTTCCGACTCTTTTACAGCCATGTGGTAACTCAACGAGATCCCAAACTTCATTCTGTTGCATGGATTTCAGTTCTTCTTTCATGGCATTAATCCATTCCTTTGACTCTTTACTTTCTACAGCATGTGAAAACGAAACTGGATCCTTATTGATTCCAATATCATAATCTGATTCTTGCATATAAACCACATAATCATTAGAAATAGCTGACCTACGATTTCTTTGAGGTCTTCTTAATGCTACTTGTTGTGGTTCATGCATATCAGCATTATGTAAGTCATTTCCTTCAGGAAGTACTTCTTCATTTATATGTTGTTCATTATCATCATGCTGTTCTACAACAGCTGGAACAACATTTGGAGTAATAGTAGATGGAGGAACTATTCTAGGCAATGTAACATTTACCCTTGTTTCCTTTATTTCTACTATTTCTCTTCTAGTACTCCCACTGACTTCACCATTCTCAATGAATCTTGCATTACCAGTTTCTACAATTCTTGGACTATGATTAGGACAGTAAAACACATACCCTTTAGATTTCTCAGGGTAACCTAAAAAATACCCACTGATCGTTCGAGAATCTAATTTCTTTTCATGTGGACAACCCCAAACATGCAGGTTTCTTAAGCTAGGTTTCCTGTTAGTCCATAACTCAAAAGGAGTCTTTTGAACAGCTTTACTAGGAACCCTATTCAACAAATAGTTAGCGGTTTTGAGAGCATACGACCACAAATTCTTAGGTAGTGTAGAATCTAACATCATACTCCTAATCATATCCATTAACGTCCTATTGCGTCTTTCTGCTACACCATTTTGCTGTGGTGTACCTGGCATTGTGTATTGCGCACATATGCCATGACTTTCGAGGAATTTTGCAAATGGACCTGGACACTGGCCTGACCCATTATATTTACCATAATATTCACCACCTCTATCCGACCTTATGATTTTCACCTTTTTATCTAGTTGCCTCTCAACTTCCTTTACAAACATCTCAAGGACATTCACAGATTGAGATTTTTCATGAAGCAAATAGACATAACCATAACGGGAAAAATCGTCAATAAAAGTGATGAAATACTTTTCTCCATTAAAGGCTGGAGTGTCCATAGGTCCGCAAATATCAGTGTGTATCATTTCAAGAAGCTGGCTGCTTCTAGTGGCTCCTTTCTTATTATGTTTGGTTTGTTTACCTTTAATAAAATCCACACATAATTCTAGATCACTAAAGTCCAAATTTGACAAAATTTCATTACTTACTAATCTCATCATTCTTTCTTTGGATATATGACCTAGTCGTTTATGCCACAAGAAAGCAGAATTTTCATTCAACCTGCTACGTTTACATTCAACATTATTTACTACATTCAACAAGGAATTCGCATAAGTGTCATTCAATTTCAATTTATATAAACCATCAATTAGAATACCAGAACCAACATTATCAGTATTCTTATATAAATCAAAACAACCAGATCCAATCATACATCTAAAACCAGAAATATCCAATTTACTTGCGGAAATAAGGTTTCTAGATAATGAAGGTACATAAAGGGTACTGTATAAGTCTAATACATATCCACTTTCTAGAATTAGACGATAAGTCCCAATGCCTTCAATTGAAGATTTCATTCCGTTTCCCATAAAGAGAAAACGATCTTCATTTGGATTTATGGTTCGGATCGTAAGAAATCCCTGCATATTGTTGGAAACATGAGTTGTAGCACCAGTATCAAGCCACCATGTATTAATAGGAACTTCAACTAAATTTGATTCAAAACATACGAAAGATAGACATCCTTGAAATCGAAAATGAAATAACTATAAGCTCATAACTAACGCGATTAAGATGTAGACATAATAGTATAATATAGCACTCCTTTGGGTAGATACTATCTTATACTTAACATAATTAATTACCAAAACATAAGTAGGTAATAAATATATTCAATTAAATAGAACTGACATCTTTGGATGATCAATATTTATTTAATCAAAATATCTATCAAACCTCATCATGTCAACTAGTTGTAGAACAAGACTTTCCTTTGGGTAAGTTCTCAGGTTCTATCATTAGTGACGCCAGTTCTTAATTGGTATTATTATAACTGGCAATTTCTATCAATAATCATTATGTCACTTATGCACTAAATGATTATTCTGATTTTGACCACTTTGGTGATTAACAAAATCATAAATCTCATGTGCATAAATAATTTATAACACATACCTTATGCAAAACAATCAGTCATAGAGCAATTACTTTTATGCCTAAAATTTCAAACAATTATTTTGGATTTCCATTACTGGAAAGGCATACGAATGCGTCATTCAAACAACAGATTGGACTTTCATTACCGGATCGGGATTCTTTATGCCGGAATCACATGAACGGTTCATTCAAACAACAGATTGGACATGCATTTCCGAAAAGGCATTCTTTATTTCGGTTTCATCAATTTAATTCAATACGAACTGTTCAAGTCTTTATTTTACGGCCTGGTGGAATGCGTGGACGTTTCAAATTCCTCTTGTCGGTGTTTAAGATTAAAGGTTTCGAAATCGGTACATGCTTGCCATTTATTTAAACAATGTTCGGACTCATTCAAACAATTCGATTGAATGGAGAATTCGTTCTGTTATCATCATAAAAATAAAAAGGCTTGGCGTCCAAGTTAGTTTGACTGCTGACTATGGCAGTTTCTTGAAAAACGAAACTCTTAAATTCTTACCCGACAAAGGAACATTATACCCCTGTTTATTTCAACTGCCCTCTCGACTACTAAGTCTCGTGGCGGAGTGAGGGCGCGACATGAGGTGTGAATGATTTAATAGGGTATTAAAATTCATCCCATCTTAAACCTTATCTTGGAATTAATAATCTTGACCATCCACTCATACTGTAATGAGCTGGTAATTGAACAGCTGACGGAAGAATAAATCGGATGAGAATGAACCTAAAACATTAAAATACTTTTACAGGAATCGAATCACAAGTTTATCCGAAAAGTATTGATACCAAAAATCCAATGTTAATAGTATCGATACCCAAAATCCAATGATTAATATTGGACAAATTAGATGTTTTTTAAAATCGAAGTTCGACAAATGGCCAACACAAATGATGCACGAAAAGACCCTTTGAAATTGTAATGGATCAACGCATCATTTAAGTAGAACGACCAACGCATATGCAAATTCTGAAGAGACATTCAACACATGACATCAACGCATAGAGAAATGATTCAGTCACCAATAGAGCACCATTGTTTTCCCTTCAACCAGCGTTCAAACTTCAACGCGAATGGTCCAAGAGTCTATGCAAACTTGAAAAACAGCACAGTTGCGGAGATGCTCAACTTATCACACTTGATTAACATCATGAGAAAAGAATAAAAGCAACCGAAGCATGCCTAAATAATCTTAAAATCCATTTGGATGAAAGCGCTTGAATCAAAAGGCCGACACGCAAATATGGGGTTATGTGTCACCATAGAGGACAGCATATTTTCGTCAAGCCATGAACAGATCAATTGCAATCATAGGAAATATTCAGTTATTGATTGTTGCTCTGATACCAAATGTAAAAAATCTTAACTGACAGCCCAAAGATCATCAATACCAAATATTTCACATACAGAACATGATTTTAAGATGACATACCTTGATTAACAGCGGAAGATGTAATGGCTGCCATCTTATGTCTTCTGTTTCCTGACAGCTGCTACTCTTCTTCTCAGAATTCGGTTTCTCTCCTCTTGCCCACACTTCCTTTATGTGTTTCTTGATGGAAAAGAATACAACCCTTGTGTGGGAGAGAGAGGACCCAATCCTTTATATTATTAACTTTAAATCTGGTACGTCCATCATATACCAATTCAACGCTTTAATGCTTTAATCCTTTAATGCTTTAATGCTTTTAATTATGGAATGACTTAATTAGTTGGGTGACATTAAGATTTAGAAACTTCCATTTAATTTCTAACATAATAATCTCAATCAAAGATATTAACATATATTCCTTTACAATTATCGTTGGGAATTTGGGAATTAACTTTTCAGAATATTAAATGAACGCATATATAGATATAATTTTTGTTTCTCACGTTGCCTGGATTTTGTTATTTAAAAGTTAGGAATGTCAAAAGAATTTGCCTGGATTTTGTTATTTAAAAGTTAGGAATGTCAAAAGAATTTGTTATTTTAAGGTTAGGAATGTGAAATGAATTATATGTTTTATTTAAGTTATTATAAATAAATTTAGATATGAAGATGGAATTAAAAATAAAAAAAATATTTCTTATAATGAATAAAACATATCACTTAGAATAGTCTCAAATAAAGCCCAAATGTAATTCATAACAATTAAAATTTAAATTAATTATTATAAATCCTAATACCAATTTCAAATTGATTGGGTTTTTTTCTATTTTAAATATAGATAGAGAAAATGCCTTCACCATTTTTAAAGATTTTAAAAATGAAGAAGCATATTAACATATGATAAATTCAATTATTTCCATGCATATATTAAGCAAACAGATAAGATTTATCAATTATTTGCGTGCATATATTAAGCAAAGAAATAAGATAAAGAATAAAGAGATAAGATAAAGAATATTGTGGAATACCAATTTTATATATATTTTTAGTATATTCTCGACGATGGAAAAAAATATTTAAGAGAAATACTTGAAAGCTAACCAATATTCGAGGCAGCCTCGTGTTTGAGGCGCAATGCTTTCCACCTTCAAAAATAACCATGCGGCGTCAGCGTCAATACCAGCGAACTTCACCAAACCAACTTAGCACTTCAATAAATAATGAGGGAATGGATGAAATAACCATGCGGCGTCAGCGTCAATACCAGCGAACTTCACCAAAGGAACTTAGCACTTCAATAAATAATGAGGGAATGGATGAAAAAGTTTGACACGTGTTTTTTACGACAGACACGTTATCAACTGCATGAACCAAGTTTGTCAAATTAGTAAACCATACGCTTCACTCTGTCTGAGATACATTTTGAGAACCAGAAGTTTAGAATTTGTACAGAAGTGCTAGTCTTGCCAAGTGCAGTAGAATGGCTCAGCTTGAACGCAAGCTGGGAGATGTTGGAGATTCGCCAGATGCTCACGCGAAGCTTACTCCTGGTATTCATATTTACTCTGCTGGGAGATGTTGGAGATTCGCCAGATGCTCACGCGAAGCTTACTCCTGGTATTCATATTTACTCTGCTGTTCCTCTTCTCTGTTATTTTTTCTGTAATTGTCAATGGATATGTTGTTACCCGTGTGAATTTTTTTCCTATAATTTCTCTCACATATTGCAAATGAACATCGCAATAGATCATCAACTTGGCGCTGCCAATGGTTTGGAACCACCGAAGCAAGATGGATTGACAACGATGGCACCATCAGCAACATATACCTTGAAGAACCATGAAAATGATGTAACCAACCGTTTAAAACAGGAGACCAACCGATTAAAACAACAGATATTTGTAGTGCAGGACGCTGGCTACGAGGAGGAAGGCTATATTTTCATCTCAGTGCTAATCAATAAACTCTGTTAATTGATGCTCTAATTTATTTAGAGTGTTTTAAATGTAATGGATGCTCTTTCTCTTTTTAATTTCAGGGGATGCTCTAATTTATTTAGAGTGTTTTAAATGTAATGGATGCTCTTTCTCTTTTTAATTTCTGGTCCTTGCCCTGAAATAACTTTTAAAGAAAGGTTCAGGGACAACAAAACTAGATTTTTGCCCAGAATCATCACTCTACCTGTTGGAGGCAGCGAAATTGATGGTGTCTGAAACAGAAACAAACAAAATTCGGCATAGCGAAATTGATGGTGTCTGAAACAGAAACAAACAAAATTCGGCATATTATATATATGTAGCTCTGAAAGTATGTTGTACATTTGAAAGTATTCCATCACTGTTATAACATATAACATTAATCTGAAAATGGCTGGGGCTAATTATTGTACAACTAACAGAGTTTTAGTTGCTTGTTGTTACACACTAGTAATACTACTTGTGCTGCTTTCTGTTTCGCTTTCGCATGCCCACTCCATAACAGCAGGGCCGTCGTCGTCGTCCGCATCACAACGAAATTCACAATTAAAGGTGTCGGAGGAGAAAATGATGCCAAAAGGTTGGTATTATAACTCATTTTTCCTTATGCTACGTTTGTATTATAACATATTAAGTTGCTCAATTAATCACAACGCCGACACAGCAAAAGCAATATAATTCTGTTGGTGACAGGTATGGCAATGCTTTTTGTTAGTGAAAGGTAATGTTTTCTTTTTAGTTTTTTCATTTGAGTTATATTAATGTAATGGGGCATCTGTGAGTTTGCAGGTCCGTTATCCACATCAACTGGTCACGATAACGTGAACAGCTTTCACAACAGCCCGTACTGTTTGTGCTGCGAATTATGCTTCGATGCATGTAAATGTTGCAAAAAATGTTGCCGCCATCCACCATGTTCATGAGTCCAGACTGCTAGAAAATAACACTGTTATATTATATAAAATAGCCAGAATGTATATGTGGCTACTAAATAATGGTGATAGTCCTGTAGGCATTGTGAGACCAAAATTCTGAATATATAATGCGGTTTTTCATTCAAGTCTTTGTAACTTTATGACATCAAAATTCAGTGTATAGAATGCCGTTTTCATTTATTTATTTCTCTCTGTTACGTTGAAAATTTAGGGTAGTTATATTAATTAAATACAGCAATTATAATGACAGAACCAGAACAATACATGTTATAAGGAGTTAAAAAGTCTGTAGCATTAAAGAGAGTTAACATACAGTCCAACGATAAAGCCCAGGAGATGTCAAGTCTGTGCAGAACCTACACAACAGACCGTGAGGTCAAGTCTGTCCGGCGAGAATCTAACTAGAAAAGAACCCAATTACAGTCATAACTTCTTCTGCTCAAAAGCCGAGCTTTAATTCTTCCTGGCCAAAAATACTTTGATACATAAGCCATATTAATCTTTAAAAAAAACGGCTACAAGATAAACTCAAACCCTAAACCCTAATTAACAACTGATGCGACCTATGTGAAGTTCGAATTGTAACAACTTCCAGGAACCAAGAACCATAAGCAAATATAAGCTATCAAGCATGGGTAAGCCCTCATATAGAGGTGATGGAAAAGGAACCTGGAAAATTGAAAAAAAAAACGAATTGTAACAACTTCCAGGAACCAAGAACCATAAGCAAATATAAGCTATCAAGCATGGGTAAGCCCTCATATAGAGGTGATGGAAAAGGAACCTGGAAAATGGAAAAAAAAAACGACGGCCAGTTGGGAAGAAACAAGATTAATGGGGATTGGAACCGGAGCTCCACATTATACCTGTAAGGGTCAGCCCGCGCTTTAAAATTTTAAGAACACGCTTTAAAAGGAAGAACCATAGCACGTAGGCCATTCCTGTAGCCGAGAAAACCCCTGTTCATAGCAACAGCAAAGTAATTATTGAACACTAGCGGCAAATTGCTCAGTACAGCGGAAGGATAACGAGTAGGGTTGTGAGTTACCTGGAGCTGCGATGATTGTTCGCCATGAGGAAGAACCCATAAGCTGCATTGTCGTATCCAAACCCTCGTGAAAATCTATCATTGCCAGTGGAGCAATGTAAATTGAGGATACACCTCATTCAAGTCTAAACAGAAAGCAACCTGGAACAATTTGGGCAAATTGGTTGGCACTTACTCCATCATCATCCAGCCATAGCCCAGGGATAGGCGACGATAATCCCCCTAACCTTATAGTTAATAAAACTTGGAAGAAGCCGTAGGACACTTCGAAGAAGCCGTGGCAGTTGTAGAAGAAGCCGTGGCAGCTGTAGAAGAAGCCGTGGCAGCTGTGTACATGCAGCGACAGTGGTGCCAAACTGCCTAATCCGTGGCAGTTGTAGAAGAAGCCGTGGCAGCTGTGTGCCGTGGCAGCTGTGTACATGCAGCGACAGTGGTGCCAAACTGCCTAATCCGTGGCAGTTGTAGAAGAAGCCGTGGCAGCTGTGTACATGCAGCGACAGTGGTGCCAAACTGCCTAATTCCCGAACCTTATTACTTTGCATAAAATAACACTTGATCGGCTTTGTTTTAAAACACTTCGGATAAAATAACTTACACTCCCTGGCCAGGCGAGGCCGGCGAGGCCGGCAATAAGACCTCCAAATTGGTTGAGCCGAACATTTTTTTTAAAACATAGGTTTGAACCTCAAATGTACGGGTAATATTATTCGGTCAAAGTGAATTAAGAGGAAGTCAACGATACTCCAGGCAGAGACTAATAACCCGTTTTTATTTTATTAGAGATGATAATATTTGTTTTAATTGTAAAAAAATACCTAAACAAGCAATGCAGAGAAGTTGTGACAATTGAACGAAGAAAAGAAAAAATGAACGAAAACATATATTAAAAAATTTGAAAAATATACGTTAGTTTTATTTTAAACAACATAATATTAAATTGAATACAAAATAAATGGTTGTCTATGTGTGTATACTTATGAAATAATATTTAAAAGATTTATGTATGAATGGTTTTCAATATCAATTAATTAATATATGAGATAAAGCTAAATGATTAAAAAAAATGTGGAGTAAGAAATTTCTATATAATAAATTTAATTTATTATCATAATTAGTTTTAATTTTATTAAAAATATAGTTTTTTAATATTTTATATATATTTTTGTATTTTAAAAAAAATTAGTAGATTGTTTTATATATAATTATTAATAAATTTTTAGAGGTTTATGGTTTATTATTTTTTTCATAAATCAAGTCACAATTAAACAGAATTGAACTATAGATTTCGTTCACATTACTTTAATCACCAATAAAATTATTTCTCAAACTTTCAAACACTATAATTATAATTAAAAAATTATCTAATTTTTTTTTAAATTAGTAAATATTCATATATATATATATATATATATATATATAATTTTATATCACAGTTCTTATTCCCAGTCTTAAAAACATATTTTGAAATTATAAACGTTATAACGTATAATGACGAAAACATTTAAGAGGGAAAAGTGTTATGTATAATGACTAATGGTCATTATAATACGTTCTGAAAAGACCTCTCTGTATCCTCTCTCACGAAAGACTAAGACATTATACATTGTATGAGGCTTGCACGATTTGGACTGAAAACTAGAATACAATGGCATTTTGGCATTCTATCTATGTTTTATTGACGTTCTTTTATTTATTGGAACCTTTGCCTTAATTGGAGTTTTCTTGAGTCTAAGTTGATCTATTCGTCCCGTTGTCCTATTACGCTTTTTAATTGTAATTTTTTTTTATTAGGTATATTATATTTACATTTTAACAAAAATTTGTGGCTTTTTAATTGTATTTTTTTTAATTAGGTATATTATATTTACATTTTAACGAAAATCTGTGATTTATATAAAATTATATATATATATATATATATATATATATATATATATATATATATATAATTTATATTTAAAAGTACAGGTTTGAAAGTATAGGTTTTACTTGGATCACTTATTTGAGTAAAGTAACCAGTGATGTTACACTAATGAAGAATAATGTATAGATGGGTAATATTTATTTTGAAATAGAAAATAAAATTAAAAAGATTATCTTTTTATTAACTAAAAACAAACAATACGTTATTATAATTTTTAAAAAATGATACAAACTATATTATAAATTTATAACAATTATATAAAATTTAAAAGTAAAGTTAAAAAGTTTATATAGATATTTAAAATTTAGCATAAGTAATATAGATAATGTTTTTGATTTATTTTGAGAATCTAGTGATAAAAGTTTTGGTAAGATTTTGATATTTTATTTTTTTAAATGTGTTTTTTGGATGCATAAATTGTTTCATAGCCTTGAATATCATTTAGTATAGTTGAATTATGTATGTTACATAGATAAAACTTAGGATTCCAAGGAATCCCTCAGAAATTTCTAGCAAAATCTATTCAGAATTATGCCTAAAAAATATTGGAAACATAGAATAGTTAACCTATATTTGCACTCCCCGTATTGGGCCAGTAGCAACATGTCAACTAGGTATGGCACCATGGATTTCAACACACCTTTTGTGTGATTGTGCCCTTACACCTTCCAATCATTTTTTTTAAATAATGAAAGACTCTGAACATTCATTGCTAGAGATGGATTACTTTAGGTGCAATCCAGGGTGACATCAAAGTTGCAATTACTACATGGACTTTACTACATGGATGTCACCACATTTATCTAACTTCCAACATCAACTTTGATGGAATTTCACTCCTTGGTTACAAAAGTTTGAATGCTCCACTCATAATTAGGGTATGGGTCTTAATTTTACAACTTTACGTTATGGACTCCAGTGTTAATGGTCATGATTCTCTATCCTGAAGTTGGTTCTCTCATAGTTTGCTTGTATTTTGGGATTTTTTTTCTTCTGTCTTCTTATTTATATTCTTATCAAATATTTACCTCCATGTACTTACTTTCCCTTTATTTCCTCTACTTGCTTCCGACTTCCAATAGTTACTCTTTTTACTCTCTAATTTCCTGGCTAGATTTTACACCAGTCATGATTGCCCATGAATAGGTTTTTTTTCATTGTGGCGTGAGAGGTAGATGTTTAGACGGAGTATATAGGGTTGTTTTACATAATTCTACCTTAACATCAGTTTATAAAGCGGAAATACCTTCATAAATCTTAGCACAAACTAACAAGGTCAAAGTTGATCTTCAGGGGTTGTTTCAATTTATTTTATACACTGACCTGATGGAATCTATGTTTTCTTGAGCGTCAGATGTTGGACACACCCTTATTAGTAATAATCAATATATCTATACAACTAACTTATATTGGCATATGATATCTCTACTTGATAGGGTCATCCTAAACATGAACAACACGAAGGAGGAGATTCTCTTTGTATTAGATCATATTCTCTAGTAGCTTAAGGAGATGAACACATGATTGATGCATATTGGAGTGAATGGTGATCCTTGATCGACTCCTCATTCCCCTAATTCTAGTGTTATTAGTCAAATTATGGTAGATGCCTCTCATTCTACTTAAATCATATGCAATTTTGTAGTCAATATTTTTTGTTGTTTAGTCATCAATTTACTCAAGCTACTAGTTCACATGTTTTAGGATATGTAGGAAACCATTATCTCTAGGTAACTTTTAAGTTACCATTAGAGGAATTTTCAACCTAAAAGTGCGCTTGAAATTTTCATGTAATTTGAATGTAATAATATGTAAAACAATCAAAATGATTTAAATTTAAAAGGAGATGCAGGTAAATATTTTTTAGGGAAGAGAAGAAACTATTATTTTTAATTGTATTTTTGGCTTATCTCTTTATAAGTTAACTCAAATTCCAAGTGCGTATACTCATTGGGTGGGGAATGAAATTCCACATCTAGTGATTACCCATTATCCATAATTTGACAAAGACCCAAACTAATAAAAATTTAAGTTGCATTAAAAAACGTATTGAACACATTATTTTAATGTATATTCAATTTGTATCCATATCAGTCTTCTTAGAAGTATGCATAATAGGTACTCATTAGATTCAGAATTTAATTCTGCATCCACCAAGTAGTTACACTTGAAATTTGAGTTAAAATATAAGGAGATAAGCCAAAAGTACACTAATAAAAAAGTAGTTTTCTTCTTTTCCCTCCAAAATTCATAACTCGTATCTTATTATTCTAACAGTTATTTAATTATTTTTCCTTAAGAGACCACTTTTGGGTTGAAATTTTCTCTGATGTAACTGCATACTTCAATATATTATAATATTAGTTTGTTCGAAATTCAATTACTTACTTGGAATTTTTTTTTATTCTACCATTGATTTGATTTCCCATATGATAAGTGACTAATCAACAATTACATTAATCTTATATAACAATCTTGTTACTTAAAAAAATGACTTAAAAAATTAATAGCTATGTTTTTGTTTGTAACCTAAATGAATCTAGTAGCCCACCTCACATCTAAGTATAAGTAAAACTTTTTGGGGCTACAATATATCCTCCTTCATGTAGCCCGAGTCATGAGAGGGGGGAATTTAACTTGGGTATTTTGAGTTTCGACAAGCTCACATTTCTTAGTTTAACCAATTAAGTTACGACCCCTCGAGAAAAAAATTAAATAGCTATGTTAGTAAGATAAAATGTTTGGATTGACTTTAAGAATGTTAAGGTTTAGGTTTTCATATATTTAATTTTTGAGATAAATTTTAAATAATTATTAAATTTGTACATAATGATGATGAATATGGTAAAATTTGAGGGGACAATGGAGCTGGGCACTAGGGTTTCTTAAGAGCTTAAGTTTCTAGGGAGCATGTGTATCCACTGCTTGAGGGGCGATGAGGGAACAATGGTGGTCGGAAGCGCTTGCATATTTGCATGGAAAACTAGATAAGCATGGTGCTCCAAGCTACACGAGGTCAGTGGCATTGGTAAACATATTATGATATCAGGGACAAATCCCAATAAGTCCATGTCTGGGTTGAACATACTACCTAGAATACTCAACTCAAGGAATGATCTGGCATGGAAGAAGAATTGAACCTTCAATCAAAGGATCATAAACAACATCATGCACAAAAATCGCATAATTAATGTGTCTACCCTTGGGTTTTGTACTACGAACATACTCGTTGATGCCTAGATGTGCTTCATGTTCATCTATTTGTTTACAAGAAGGATGTGGAGGGGCCGCCAGGCATCATCCTGCATGACCCAAATATACAACAAGAATCCCACTGCAAACATAAAACTAGGTGGGACAAAAGAAATGAGTAGTGGGAATAGAAGGACATTCAAATCTTCATCAATAATCTAAATGGGAATTCTTCACTTCTTTGGTTAACATATTCAGAGTCAGTGATAAAGTTGAGGCAGTGTGTAGAAAATTAGTCGAGAATTCTTGCAAATACACAGTGTCTTATTTCTAAATGAAATATGCTTCAATATTTTTTTACATTAAGGATTAGAACATTTCAAAAACGTTCACAATAATATTGAACATAAGGTTGCGTCGAGGTGATTTGGGATCCTAGAATACTAAATGACCCATCACCTATAAGGATGTGGCATATGACAAAGCCTTTAATCCATTGGATATGCCTCAGTATAACCCAAGGCCTTACATTGTTGAAGAAATGAAACACGTTCCTACCATTGAGTTCAACTTATCAAAGTTAAACTACCTTTTCTTTGTGGGATGTGATTTGTAGATTCAATAGTTTTTGGCCTCAATATGATGATTTTCACTAGTGGTTATTCTCAACCTAGAACGCCAATTATGCTATTTAGCTATGCTCCATGGGTTTCTTTATTTCCCAATTCAATACTTAGGATGATTTAGAGAGAGTATTAAAATATGGGCCATGGTTTTAGGTAGGAGTTAGTGTCTTCATTACGCTTTGGTTCCCAAATTTTGGTGCCATGAAAATGGGGGTCAAAATAATGTCAGTTTAGGTGAGACTACCAAATCTCACCCTTCCATTTTGGCACCACAAGATTCTAGAGGAAATTAGAAACACCCTCAGATCATTCAAAAACATGGATCTTAAAAGAACAAAAAAGGTATATTTATATATGCTCGAATTTATGTAGAAATAGAACTTAGTAAACGTTTACGTGATTAGATTCAACTAACACAAAACAAAACAAAAAAGTTCGATGGAATCAATAATTGGAATATGAAAATATTTAATTTAGATGCAGAATATGTTACCAAATGACACACTCATAGAACACATGCTTGCAGGAAAAAAAACCTAAAAAGAAAAAGCGGTAGACTCACAAAAGAACATGATTGAATCCTTCTAATATCTACCTCACAAGAGAAGAAAAATAAGAATATACCATACAAGACCCCAAACAAATTAGAAAGAATAGCTATGATCTAGAATGAAAATGCAACCCACATGCGTAATGGCACTGAGACATAAGAGATCCACACACTTGAACAATAGAAAAATGAGGCATACAAAGAAATTTCATATTTGGATGAAAAAGTCCCACCAAGCACAACATGCAATAGAATAATAATGGTTCTAGTAGATCCCAAACCAAGGGGATGGTAGAGGATCCAAAAATAAAAAGGAAAAAAGGAGAACTTAAGTGATTATTATCATGCTTAATTTCGTAAGTTCATATATATATGAGAGAGATTACTATTAGTCGATGTGTTTAGTATCGTTAAAATGTAATTTTTTTCTTTCACTAAAGTTGAATAAAATTACTGGATTTTTCACTTTGGAAAACTATGCAAATATTCAAATATAAATAATAATTATAAAAAAGAAATTAAATTAGAAAATGAATAGTTTTTAAAATTTTGTGTTATAGATTATTGAAGTAAGAGGCTCTCTATAGCAATTCAAATATAAATAATAATTATAAAAAAGAAATTAAATTAGAAATGATTATTTTTTTTAGTTTTATATCATACATTATTGAGCCAAGAAGCTCACTCTATAGCCTAGCATGAGCATGATGTGTAATTTCGTGTATGTTAACAGGTGGAATTGACACATGCCCCTTTTAAAATAACAATAGAATATTATTTAAATTAAAAAATAGTTTCATCTATAATAAAAATAAAATACAAATATACATATTTAATTAATTTCACTTTTACTCTCAGCTATAAATAAAATATTTTTTAAATTACATTTCGTAAATTTTAGTTTTAAAAAATTGACAATTTGAATCAGGAGTATCTGATTTTTTTTAAAACAACAAAGTCGATTTTCCAAATATTTTAGTAGACATCTATAAAATTGGAATGATACACAGAAAATCACCATATACAAAGGAAATAGTCTATAACGCGACTTTTTGAAAGCCTTTCCGGCGGGTTTTTCCGGTCGAAATCCGGCAGGAATTTATTGGAATCGCAAGTTTGATAGCTAGTTTCTGCACAATGAAAGCGTCCCACGGGTTTTCGAGGGTGCTGAATCCAAATATGCAGTTAAAAAACCATTTTAACTGCAACAAATCAAGATTTAACCTCAATTTCTTCCACCGGATTCCGTCACCGAAATCTCCAAAAAGTCGCATTATAGACAACTCCTATATATAAAAGGAAGCAGTCGGAATGGTGTTGATAAAAGGAAGCAGTCGGAATGGTGTTGATGCTCGCATGACGCGGACGCTCGGGTTTCTAGGCCACACGATAAATCCAAAAGGTAAGACAATATCTCCACGAGGCAGTCTTTGTGCAGCTCATATATATCGTTGGAAAGCAACGTTTGCATAAATTCAGTGCCCTTCAAAACTTTGCTCATGTACACATACGATAGCCTGACCGTTGATACGATTACTTTGCAAGTTTAATAAGAGTATTTCGTTTGGTGTGTCTGCAGAGGCATGAGACAAGAAGACCATTATTAAAGCAAGATAATTATTAATGTTTAATGTTACTTTAATAGAATATCTGTTTGATTTTTTATCTGTCATCTAACCCACATGCAACAACAAGAACAATATCAAGACTACTTCAAATTATTAATAAACTGTCTTTTATGTTTGTCTTCTTCGAACTATTTTATTTATAGTAATGCTTGCCAGCCAAGATTTTTATAAATACATATGCTTGCCAACCACGGGGATTCATTTCTTTTGATTAGAGAATTCATAACATCGATTTAATAGAGTATTTCGTTTGGTTTGTCTCCAGAGAGCGCGAGACAGGAAGACCATTATTAAAGCAACATCATTATTAAGACACGTGCCACGATAAGATTAAAATCATAGTTACTTTGAAAATATTAATAAATTATCTACTAAGTTGGTCTTCCTCGAGCTATTTTATTTATAGAGATGTGGTTGGAGTCACGATTGCCATCACCAAAACTTAGAAGTGTTAGTTAACGGATCCATGAAACACACAAGGAGCGTCATTAACGGGGAGCGCAAGTAACAATCTCCCTCCAATGTGAGCCAGGTGTGTTTCGAACTCGAGACCTTTGGCTCTGATACCACTTGTTGGAGTCACGATTGCCATTACACCAAAACCAGCAGGTGTTGGTAAATAGACACATGGCTAGAGTTAAGGGATCCACGAAACACACAGGGAGCGTCAGATTATCCTTCTACACCAGCATTAACGGGAAACGCAACAAATACTTTTGTAAGTATAAATTCTTCCAACCATATATAAACCATGGGATTCGTTTTTTTAATCAGAGAATACAGAATTATTACCTAAAATCCATGACGCCCAATTTCGTATTCGTATTCAAATCCATTGTATCTGATTAACTCGTTGAAATAGTGATAGCTCATGTTACGAGATATACCAGCTCGAAATATTGATATTTATATTCCAGTTAATTTTATAAGTGAATTAATTAAATTAGTGTATACCTATTTTAATTATATATCTGAATGGGTTTAAGTGTATTTTTTTCAAATTTAGTGTATATCTATTTTAATTATATATCTGAATAGCTTTAAGTGTATTTTTTTAAAAATTTGAAAAGAAAATTTTCTTTCTCATTCTCTTGACATATCCTAATAAATTTGTAGTGGTTTTTCCTCTCATATATATAATGTATATTTTTTCATTGTTTAAATTGTATTTTTGAATGTTATAAATTATATCTTAAAAAGTGTGAGTCCAATTTTTTTTTAGTAATTTTTTTTTTGTCAATTACATACATTGATTTTTTTGAACAATATATAATATATATACATAGTTGACATCAAAATATTTTACATTACAAACACAATTTTTCTATAAACTATATTGTCAACAATAAAATGCTTATTCTTATTAATATTAATATTTTTTTATGTATATATTAATATTACTTAGTTCTATTTATTAAAATATTTTATTGATGGAATCCAAATATTTTTTTATTATGAATATTTTTGATTGATATCTATTTTATATTAACAATGGAATGAATTACACATTTGGCTTTCATTATTATTATTTTTTGTAAGTTCTATAAGTAAATTCATGGAATTGAATTATTTTTTGTAAGTTTTATAAGTAAATTCATGGAATTGAATTAGTAACTTAACATATAAGAGAGCCTTAAAAACACACCCATAGTAACTTAACATATATGAAAGCCTTAACAACATACTGGATCATCTTCTATCCAAAAATATTTTTTATTATTCGTATTAAAAATACTTAATACTTTTTATCTTATATTTTAAGTTTTAATTATTCTTTATTTTTTGGATATTAAATATTTTATTTTCGTATTTTTATTTTAAATATAAATATATACGATGTCATAGGAAAATGCATACCTATGTGGACATATTTTATTTACGATTGGGAAGAAGTGAAATATCTTTATTACATTGGGTTGTAATAATGTAACATCTCTCAAACTTTTTGACGGAATATCATATTAGTTTACTATTGATATAGTGCCATTTTTTTTAAAGGTAAAGCCAGCGTTAGCTTCTAATTACAAAATTATTTCCGGAACTTCTTTTTGTTATAAATACTAGTGACCTTAAATCTTCTTTGCATTTGCTCCACAAAAATTTGGGTCTAACACCCCGACATTTGTTAATAATGGTCAAACTATACCTTCTTCTTATTCCTTTGGAATAGGTCCTCTCACCCTTTATCGCCAAATCAAAGAGTTTGAATATCCCTCGCATAATCAAATGCCTTCAGTTATATTTACATTTATATATCCATTTAAAATAGTGGTAACATTAATGTGTCACCGGTGGTATTCATCTTTCCACGTTGTGTGATTTAATTACATATATATCTACCTTAATCAAAGGATTTACATTTATATATCCATTTAAAATAGTGGTAACATTAATGTGCCACCGGTGGTATTCATCCTTCCACGTTGTGTGATTTAGTAACATGTATATCTACCTTAATCAAAGGATTTATGTTTGGTTTTATTACTCTCGGCCATGGTCATTTCGAGCTCAATCTCATGCCACCTTTGATTGAACACAACCTCGTGGAAACACATTCCACCATGGATGCTTTCCGAGTCTTCGTTCACGTGTATACTTAAATGTAAAGGAAGTCTCGCATGCAATTTGTAACCCGACCCAGTTGTCTTGATCAACAATGTGTATCTGACAGAAAGAGTTCAACGTTGACTAGCTTCCCTGTGTAACTACATACCCTTTGTTCCGTTGCATTGTTTGCGTTTGTCACGTGACCAATTCGAGAGTCGAGCTCTCCAGCTCCTGTGCATCTGACTGTGTAGGAGGGGTTCTTTCCTTACTATGTTCGTGTGGAAATGCTTGTCCTGACTCGATTGTTCTGCCTTGGATGACTACCGAGCTTTAGTTTGGAAAACTGAGACCAACAACCCATACCTTGTTCACATTTTGTCATAACATATCACATTTTCTTCTACCCCTTGTGGTTATTATTATACATTAATACCCCTATACTTAATTCTCCATGTATTCTCGAATTATCAATAGGGGATTATTCATTTGTAAATGAAACCCTAACCCTTCGTGACGGGTTTCGAATTATCAATAGGGGATTATTCATTTTCAAATGAAACCCTAATCCTTCTTGAAGGGTTTGGACAAGGTGGTTCAATAATTTCGGATTTCGACTAGACTTAGTCTTTACCAAGTCAATTCGTGCGTTAATTCCTTGTGGGTATGTTTGTGTTGAAAACGTAACCCTAATTATATTAAGAAGGCATTCACCTGCAATTAGAATCGAATTATGATTATTTCTTTTTAGCTATAGGAGAATATGCATAGATATTAAGCCATTTGGCTCACTTAAGTATGGATATTTGTTGCGATGCCTTTTATCAAGGAAATTCGTGCTTTAATTCCTAGTGGGTAAGTTTGTGTTAAAACTCTAACCCTAATACTATCAAGAAGGCATTTACTTGCGATTAGAGTCGAATTATGATTATCTCTTCTTCGCTATAGGAGAATATGCATAGACATTAAAACATTTTGCTCATGTAAATATGGATATTTGTTGCCATGTCCTTTCTTTTTAATGCTTCTTTCGTAACCCAAATCTCTTTCCTTTCTTTGCATGCTAGTCATGTATAGCTTTGGTCCTGCATAGCTAGAGGTCATTCCTCACTTAGGCTTCGTTCACTCAAACAGTAACATGTGCTCTTTTTTTTTTTTTTTTAATTCTCAATAATGTTTCTAGAATCATGAGTATGCCTTTCTCCTACCCATGACCTACATGGACATTTCTTACATTAGGATTTCTTGAAATACCTCGTGTCGGCCTTAGTTAGATAGTATTTGGTGTTATTTAATTTGAGAATTATATTATATTCCTTGGCATCGCTCACTCTATGTAATTAAATTAAATATAATCTCTAAAATTATTGGACTCTTATATATATATGATGTATGGCCGAGGATCCCTAGCTGAGATTGTAACCTCTGAATATTTTTTCTTATCCTCTAAGAGAATAAATATTATGATTTTCTATTTTGAGGCATCTACACTGATTTGTTGATATTTTTTCCCAATAGGATTTTGTTAAATTATCATGTATAATGAGGTCGTAGTCTACATACGTACAATCTTGAAATTCTCTTTTCCATTCATGTAGAAAAAGAATAATTGTGTGGTTTTCTTCTTTGAAAAGAATCTTTCACTTGTTCATTACTTTCTATAAGGTCTTCATACCCTGTTTACTATGGTTTTTCGATTTATGTGCTCTGAATATGCATGATATATTGTTTATTGTCTACTTTCAATGTGGTCGTATTATTTTCTTAGCATGCACACTTTTGTAATATATTTTACCTTTTCTGACTATATTCTTCTATGTAACTATATAGTTAATTATATAATTAATGAGGCTAAAGACATGGCATTTTCCTGACATGGGAAATGACTTCAAGTTTTTCTCTAAGCCCTAATATTTCTTGGTATAGGACCAATATTACTGGGCTATGAACAGGGTTTCATCCAGGCTATGGCGTAAGCCATCTAACCCAGTCATATATTCCCTCATATCCCAACCATAATAATACAATTATATATGTATATATGTTTATATGGATACAAATCTTTTATTCTACACTTGTCAAAATTTAATTTGAGTAATAGAAAATAATTAACTTCTAAAAAATATTTGAGTCTTTATTCCCTATATCTATTATAATTTTTATCTTTGATAATGTCCTATATATTTATTTTGTTCATTTCCACCCTCATAAGGAATAACAAAGTAAAGGTCTAGTTAAAATTTACAACCACCCTATATAACAGAGTAAGCCTTTCATTGTACCAGAAGTCCTCAAGTGATTTGTCACAAAATAACATAGACATACACACATATACACACAAATAAATATCTATCTATAATTTTACAAATTATTATGAGAAATTTTCATAATATTTTTGCATTATTGATACTGTTGAAATTCAAAATAATATTCTAATCAAATTTCCTTAACTAACTTGGCCATTACATACATTAATTAAACCTCCATATACTTATATAAAATATTCCATGGAACAGGGTAAAGGCTTCTAGGTTCCACCCACCCATGAACTAGATTTCATAGTTGCCTTCCCCTAAGATCCACTCCTCCCTGAAAGAAAAAAAACACCTCCTTAGCCCTTTAGAATTGTCCTACTAGTTTCTCATGGTTCAAAACTACTCTTTCCTCTCATGGTTGAAAAATAGTCTCTCTCTCACTAGTTATTTTGTAGAGGAAATTGTGTTTCTCTCCAATAATTTTTATTGTACATGGTTCAACTCATGACAACTATCTCTAGTTACTAATTTATTTTGGTTTTTCTTTGCCAACATTTTTGACACACTAAATGGCAAAAAATAAGATTTTTTTCTTTTTTCTGTTCCTACCCTTTCTTGAGAATAATTGATTATAGTTGTTTTCTTTGTATTTACTAGTCTAGTCTCACATGTTAGCCTTTAACATGTTTCCAAGAACATGAAAAACTAAAACCAATTCTTTAATTTATTTACAAATAAATATCTCCATGTGCTTCTCATGCCATTTATCTCTCATCAGCTTTCAACTGGTAGTTTTAATATAAAAATCGTAAAGTAAATTTTCTACAGGTACTAAATCTCCCCTCCCCTTAAAATGGAACACTATCCTTGGTGTTTTTAGGCTTCCATTTTCCTTGGAACAACATAGGAAAAACATCCTTCATTTCAGCTTCCATCTCCTAGTTAGTCTCCTTAGGCCCAAAGTGCTTTCACTCCGCATTAACCTAGGTGATGGCTCAATTCTAGAGTGTAATTTCCTTCCAATCCAAAATTTGTAGATTCTTGACTTGGAGTTCTCCTTCTGATCGACTTGTACAACATTCCAATCAAGTATATGAGCATGATCATGCATATATTTTTTCAAAAGAGACACATAGAACACATTATGAACTCTAATATGAGTTGGTAATGCTAACTAGTAGAATTTTAGGAAATTTCATCCTAAAAGTGGTCTCTTAAGGAAAAATAATAAAATAATAGTTAAAATAATAAAATAAGAATTATGAATCTTGGAGGGAAAAAAAGAAAACTATTTTTTTAAATGTATTTTTGGCTTATCTCCTTTTAGTTTTACTCAAATTTCAAGTGTAGACACTCATTGGATGCAAAACTAATTCAGTATCGAACGAGTACCCATTATGCATATTTTTGAGCAGACCCGCTTTGATAAAAATTCGAAATACATTTAAAAACATGGTCAATAGACCTTTTAATATATCTTCAATTTTTATCAATGTAGATATTCTCAAAGTAAACTTTTATCAACACAGATATTCTCAAAAGTACACATAATAGGTATTCGTTGGATGAAGAATTTAATTTTTCACCCATTTAGTAGCTACACTTGAAATTTGAGTAAACCTATAAGGAGGTAAGCCAAAAAATATAATTAAAAAAAATAATTTTTCTTTTTTTCCTCCAAAAAATTTACATGTATGTCTTTTTTAATCTAGTGGATTTAGATAAGCTTACATATTATGACATTGAAACTACATGAAAAATTTATAGGCACATTTCGGCTTAAATTTTCTCTAACGGCCACTCGCCCATAGTATTTTAAATGACCAACAAAAATGAGGGGTTAATTCTAAGAAACTCCCCAATTTTAAGGAGTTTTTTTTATCGTAATTTTACATAAACATGTTCACCCACTTGAAGCTATTTATATATTCTCTCTAAATTTGTATAGTTTTTTCGTTAGTCCTACATTTCCTTTGGATGTTACATCATCTATTTCACCATATGTTCCATTTCTTATAATGGATTTGGCCCTAACATAGGCTTATCTTCGAGTCGACTCCATCTGAAAGGGACATGACACATCCTTCCATATAAGACCTCAAAAGAGCTCATCTTAAGGGATGTCTGGTAAATATTATTATAAACAAAATTTATGTAAATATTCCTCCCAATTTGTAAGAGGATTCTTATAGGAAAAAATATAGAACGGAGGCGAACGATGTGAGTTAAGGTTTACAGATCTCGAAATTTGCAGACCTTGGGTTTGACTTGGAGAAGAACAGGACCAGAGTAGCAGACCTTCTCAGGAGGGGTCAGAGCCTGACCCGACAGATCGTCAACGAGGGTTCCATAGGGACCCCAACCTTCAGACAAATAGTCATGCAGAAACAAATAGCACAGGAAGGTGTGTGGATCGCAGGATATCAAAAGTCACAGAAAGAGGAGGGAACCAGCAAGGGAAGGAGACAAGAGGCGAATAAGATGGAAAACAACACTCAGAAACTTAAAGGAAAGGAGAGCGAAGGAAGAGCAAGCAGCAGGAGTAATGAGAAAACAACACAGGGATATACTACTCAGGAGAACAAACAAGAAGAGGAGCAAAAAGATGTAGAAGAAGAAGACCGGGAAGTAGAGAAAGAGGAGAAAGGGGACAAACCAAACAATCTCAAGGACAATAAAAGCCGGGGACCATGCAAGCCTAAAACAGCAGAAGCCCTAAGGGTGGTGATCACAGACTCGGAAATTCAAGCCTACAGGGAACATATGTCTGAACATGCACTGATCTGCAAGTTCATCGGACTCTGGCCAATGGAGAGAGCACTGTGTCAATGGATCAAGCAACAATGGAAACCCAAAGGTGATGTGAGACTGCACTTATGGGCCAAATTTTTTTTCACTGTTGTTTTTTCGAATCTAGAGGATGAGGATAGAATATTTGATGAGGGACCTTACTTCTTTGCTTCATCAGATCTCTATATGAGACCTTGGAAGCCTAACTTCGTGCCAGAGAATGAAACCTTTAAGCAGGTGCCAGTCTGGATTCACCTATTCTCCCTTCCAATAGACTATTGGGGCTATGCAGCTCTAAAACAGATAGGTGACAAGCTAGGAACTTTCATCAAAGCCTCAGAAGCCACTCTGCAAAGAAGATATACATCCTGTGCATGAATTTGTGTGGAGTTGGATGTGTCAGGGGCTTTGCATGAAGGATTGTGGTTAGAATACAGGGATGAGGACTATTTTCTAGCTATTGACTATGAGCAAATCTTGTTTCGCTGTAGGAAGTGTCACGAGTATGGACATTTAATAAGAGAATGTCCATTAAACAGATCAATGGAAGAACTTAATGGAGAGCAGGTTGAGAAGAACAAGGATACCTTCATAAGACCAAGAGCAAGACAGAGAGCAAACAGGAGACGACCATTCAGAATAAGTGCAAAACAAGGTACCTCCAGTAATGCTTTTGAGGTTTTGGAAACTGAAACCGAATCAGAGGATCAAAATAAGGAACAAAATACCTCTAGAGAAAACAAAAATGCAACAGAGTATGCAGCCAAAGCAGTGGAGGAAAACAATCAAAACACCACAGATCAGACTCAGGAAGTAACAGAAGGAATAGATGAAGATGTAGAAATGCTGATAAGTGACATAGGAAGTGAGGATATGGAGCTCAATGAAGCTTTAGAGCAGGAAGGAGTTGACCTACAAAGCATTGTGGAAAACTGGAAGAAGCAAGGGATGGAAAACATTCCGGAAGAAGAGGTAAGAAGAATTAATGAGCTACTAGTTACAAGACAAAAAGCAGAGTTGGACAGGCATAACAAGAATCTGGGCGTAGCAAAAGGAATGGGACCACATACAAAAAGCCTACTTCACATGTCAACCAGCTTTAAACAAAGGAAGAAGAGAGGGCGCAAGTCCAACAATGAGACTCTGCAGGAGCTGGGAATACTGCTTCTAAACTCGGGTAAGATAAAAGCTCTAGAAGGTTTTTCTCTTATTCACTAATTTACTCTTTAGTTTGAAATGAAAGTCATCTCTTGGAATGCCAGAGGGATCAATAGCCAAACTAAACAAAGGCTCCTAAAGAGGAAGGTCCAAAAGGAGAAACCTAATATTGTATTTGTGCAAGAAAACAAATGCGCTAGTAACATTATTGATAATGTAAGCAAAAAGCTAGGCAGACAAATGAAATACATGGAGATTGCCAGTCATGGGTGGGAAGGAGGTTTGGTCACCCTGTGGGATCCGCATGTAATCAACGTCCTCTCAGCTGAAGCTAGCAGATCCTTTATAGCTCTAGAAGTTCAAGTGCTAGGCAACTCAGAGACTATTCTATGCACCAACGTTTATGGACGTCGGAAATTAGAAGAGAAATTCAATTTTCTTAGAACTCTTTTGAATCTGAAGCTTAGATATCCCAGCGCGAAGGCAATCATAGGAGGAGATTTCAATATGCTCACTTCACTTTTAGAAAAGAAAGGAGGGATCAAAAGAGTCAACAAAGATTCTGAAGCTTTCTTAGATCTCATCATCACAACAAAATTAGTGGATATTCAACCCAAGAGTGGGGCCTTCACTTGGAATAACAGAAGGGGGGGTGAAAGACAAATTGCCTCTCATCTTGATAGATTTCTTACATCTGAAAGCATTCTGCTGGAGGGAGTGGTAGTAGAATTAGACATTCTACCTAGTGCAAGGTCAGACCATTGGCCCATTTCTCTAATTGCTACGATCCAGGGTACTCCTAGAAACAAGCCATTTCGATTTGAGAAGTTTTGGCTTAATCACCTGGACTTTATTCAACTTGTGGAGAAGTGGTGGCATGAACTGATAGACATAAGAGGCACCAAAATGTACAAATTACAAGGTAAATTGAGATACATTAGAAACAAAATCAAAGCATGGAATACAACAGTTTTTGGGAATATATTTAAAGAGAAAGCCAAAATAGAGGAGTAACTAGAGCAGATTCACAAAGGTTGGATAACTGAAGATAGCAACTCGGACACTGCAGACCAAGAAAAAACTTTGATGCAACAATGGCAGCGAAGAGAGGAAACCCTATGGAAGCAAAAGTCCCGTATTGAGTGGCTAAAGGAAGGGGAACAGAACACCAAATTATTTCACAGATCTGCTCTAGACTACAGAGGCGCCAATAAAATCCTCAGCCTCAGAAACTATCAAGGAGACATCTTTCAGAATCATCAAGGAATCTCATCCCTACTCACTTCTCATTTTCATAGCATAGCTCAGGAACTTGAGGTGGACAGAGCAAATGCAATTGCTGAACTCATTAAATCCATTCCCAAAATAATCACCAATGAGGAAAATCTTGCATTAACTAGGGAAATCTCTATGGAAGAGGTGGAAGAAGCTGTGAAGAGTATGCTGAATGACAAAGCGCCTGGGCCTGATGGCTTCACCATCAACTTTTATAAAGCATGCTGGGAAATTGTCAAATCTAAGGTATGGGAAGTGGTGGAGGACTCTTGGCGCTCGGCCTCAATTCTCAAATCTCTAAACTCAACTTTCCTAGCCATGATTCCCAAAGAAGAAGGAGCCAATACCCCAGCTAAGTTTAGGCCCATTGCTTTATGCAATGTCATTTATAAGATTATCTCTAAAGTTATTGCCAATAGATTGAAACCCATTCTTCCGAGCCTCATCTCAGAAGAACAATCAGGGTATGTTGAAGGAAGACAAATCTTGGACAATATTTTACTGGCTCAGGAAATGATTCACACTCTTCAATCTAGGAAAATCGCAGGCATGATGATGCAACTGGACTTATCGAAGGCTTATGATAAGGTCAACTGGAACTACCTTGAAGCAATCTTAGATGCTTTCAGGTTTGCCAATCAATGGGTTAAATGGATTTTAGCTTTGATTAAATCTACCAAATTTTCTATACTGGTCAATGGCTCCCTTGCCAACCAATTCTCCCCCTCTCGAGGAATCAGACAAGGAGACCCTTTATCTCTATTCCTTTTTGTTATCCTAATGGAAGGTTTGAGCAGACTCATTCACAGCGCTAAAGAGGAAGGAAAGATCAGAGGGTTACAACCCCTGCCCCATATTCCAGCGACCACTCACCAACAATTTGTTTATGATACAATGCTGCGTGGTTCTCCTACAGTCAAACAAGCCCAGGGCTACAAGAGGATCCTCAATCTCTTCATTGAAGCCTCAGGTATGGAAATTAATCTATCTAAATCAACCATCTTTTTCTTCAATACGCATTTAGGTATGAAAAAGCATCCGTCTAACATTCTAGGCTTTCGTAGAGGAAGTCTGCCCTCGAGATACTTAGGTGCTCCCCTAATAGACAAACCTTGGCAAAAAGTTCATTGGGAGAAGATCCTAGCCAATTTGGAGAAGAGAAATCGTCACTGGACCCATAGAGCTCTCAATTTTGCAGGTCGGCTAGTGTTAACTAAAGCAGTACTGCAAGCCATTCCTCAATACTTGCTCTCCATAATCCCTGCTCCCAAGGAAGTCTTGCAGAAAATAAGGGTAATTGAAAGATCCTTTTTATGGACAGGAAACGCAGAGAAGAAAAAGTGGGCACTAGTGGCATGGGATAAATTGTGCAAACCCAAAAAATTAGGAGGGTTAAACCTGCTAGATCCCTGTACCATCAATAAAGCCTGTGGGGCTAAGATCTGGTGGAAATGGCTGAAGGAGCCCAATCTCCCTTGGGCTAGACATTGGAAGGAGAAATACGTTCCATCGCATAGCACTCAGAACTTAATCAGAATGCAAGAGAATACGGAAGGCTCCCCGATCTGGAACCTTGCAAGGAATAATCGTGGTATTATACAGGGGAATAGCTTTTGGGAAATTCGTAATGGGGAAACAGCCTTGTTTTGGGAGGATGCCTGGCAACAACTCCCGAAATTATCAAGGACTCGGGAGAACCACGGTGAATCACTATTGGAATCCTAACAGCAGGGACCTGGAATGGAGAGAATGGACGATCAATAATACAGGAAACCCAACTGAGGCTAACATCGACGTCCGGAACCTGCAGAATATATTAAACAAAAGAAGAATAAGGAAAGCTGATGACAAAGATCAAATAAGATGGGGAAAGCAAGGAGGGGGCTACTTCATGCTCAAAGAAGCCAGGGAGTGTATCGAAAACTCAGAGCCAGTCACAGAGGTTCAATGGAGAAACCAGGTTGGGGATTCTCTATTCTGGCTGAAAATCAAAATTTTCCTCTGGCTCCTAATGTGCAGGAAAACCCTCACATGGGAGAATCTCCACAAGAAAGGGTTTTGTGGCCCTTCCAGGTGCCCCATGTGCAATATAGAAGAAGAAACTATGAACCATCTCTTCAACACATGCGAGTGGGCTAACCATCTGTGGAATTGGGCGGAAAACATGTTGCAACAAATAGACAAAACCAGAAATTCCATCCAAGAAACCATTGAGAAGTGGCGGGGCAATTTTTCTAGTAATCAGAGGATAAATACCATTTGGAAAACGATGTCGGGGTTCATCACATGGACGATTTGGAAGGAACGAAACAGGAGAGTATTCGTAAATGAAACCAGAGACATAGTTCACGCTCTCGAAAGTATTACCCAAAATGTAAGACAATTGGTTCTTGTCAAAAGCAAAGCAGACCGAGACAACAAAGTTTCAAAGCGGGACTTACAAATTTTAAAAGCCTTTAACCTGGATAATGGAATGAATGTGGATACTTCGAATCGCCAACAGGAAATAAGCACCACGCTGAGCATTTGGAAATGACCACCTGTAGGCTTCCTCAAGTTAAACTTTGATGGAGCTTCGAGAGGTAATCCAGGAATGGCTGACATCGAGGGCATTATAAGGAATAACGCAGGAGAAATTCAGCATATCTACAGTAGAGCCTTGGGAGAACGAACAATGAAATGGAGTTTGCAGCTATGGAGCAGGGTCTCAGAATTCTCAGAAACTTACGGGCAGGCATAGCAGTGGTTGAGGGGGACTCTCAGCTCGCGATAACGGCAGCCAGAAATATGTATGCGGGAGCCAAAGCTAGTAAGGTCACTCAGCATTGGCGACTAGCTAAAGTCATAAAAAACATAGCTGAACATTTGGGGTGGCTGAAAGGTTTGATCTTTCAGGCTGTTAGATGTAAAGCCAATGGAGTCACGGACCATCTGGTGAATTATGGTATAGAGAACCCCACTAACATTGTGGATAGCTTTTGGCAGGACGTCACATGCCCGGAATTAAGAGATAGGTGCACCCTGCTCTCGAGACAGGATTTAATGAACGAAAAGTAAGGCTGAAGGTCGGTGCGTTAGGCAAGGTTAATGACATGAGTAGGATCATGCATACAGCAAGTAAATTCAAAGGTTGGCAGCAGAGCGAAGGACAAAAAGTTCAGGAGCATTCATTGCTCGAGTAGGAGGATAACATACGCATCTGATACATGATCAAAAAGAATGTGCACCGTCGGCACCCTCATAGTAGACAGTTCACTTGGCATGTTTTGGAGGATGGCAAGGAAGGTGACCGTAAGGAAAAGACCTTGAGCCATAACCGAAATAATTCACCACCTCGCAGGAATTATGATGACAAGACCTGCGGGCAACAGGGACGGAATCGGCACACAGCCAGTAAATCCCCCAATCGTATCTATATATTAGTGGCTCCACGCAGAGGCAGAGGCACTGTTTCTTCGATTTGGAGGTTGAAACTCTCTTCCTTCGGCTGTAGAGTGTGGTTGAGCTGCCTGGTGAGTGTGGTTGATATCATGGCAGGAGAGGGAAGTCGTAACGCTTCGGCAAACAGAGATTTAAAAAGAGCTCGCGAAGTGTATGAGACCTGTATATCGCAAAAATAAAAGAAAATCGAGGAGCTGGAGGCCATTGCTACAGAGGAGGAGGAAAATTTGAAGGTTCAGGAGCTAGAGAAGGAGATCGACTGGATTGAGGACCCTAGTTCGATTACAACGCGTGCAACTCAGTTTTTGAGAACGCAAGCAGAGGTGTGGAGAATGAAAATTATGTTGGCCAAAGCTCTGAGTATGCACGGGAACTACTCCGACCAAGTGTGTCAAGCCCAACAAGCGACTGCTGCTACGTCAGAGGAGCACATTGCCATTCTGGAAAGCTTGGAGTTCAAGATAAGCGCACTGGAACAACAGTTTGACAGCATGTCAAAGAAACTGTCGGTTCTAATTAGTCTCTTGAGGCACACTTTAGGTCCTGATGCCAGGCATGCTGAGGACAGGATGGAGGAGTGCACTGGCGACACTCAAAACACTCGTCCAGCGCGTGCTCATGCAGGCAAAGCTAAGACAGGGTCTGCGCCAGACACCTCCAAAAATTATATTGTTCTTGAAATGTAACGGGTCTTGGCTCTCGTTCTGGTTGATTGCATGAGGTTGGGTCAGTCTGTTGTTTCTACCTACCCTGGTGGGTCTTCTTGGTTTCGTTTTAATTTTGCTCAGGAACTCGCCGTTCATGGTCTGCGGCTCTAGTTGTTTAGAGGTCTGGTCTCTGCTGCTTTTGTCAACCCCCTTTTTCTCTGCCGCCCTGCGTGGTGAGCCTGGGGTCGTATGGCTGGTCATTTTGGTCACTTCTTGGTGAATGCTAAGTAATCTGGCAGTCTGCTATCTGCTCGTGCAGACCTTTTGTAAAATATGTATTTTTACGCTAATATAATACGCTGATTTACACAAAAAAAATAGACTTCCAATTTTGTAAATTGGCTGATTACATACATGTCTAACATATCTTCAAAAACATAGTTAACTCGTTATATTTAATCATATATTTGTGAATATTATAGGTGCTAAAACATAATTATATACCCATCCCAATAAATCATGTCTTCTAAAAATTTAAAGTAAACCTTACATTTCTTACATTTCTATCTAATATAACTATCGTTAACAAACCATAAAGTTAAATAAATAAATAAATAAAATTATAATTTACAAATTATTAATATTTATTTGGTTATTTAATAGTTATTTTAAAACTTAAAAAAATAATTTGATTTTAACCAAATTCATTCACACTAAGCTTTGACATGGACATAACAAAGTTCAAAACTAATAATTAATCTATAAATTAAATAACTCGTTTTTATTTTATTAGAGATGATAATATTTGTTTTAATTATAAAAAAAAAAAAAAAACACCCAAACAAGCAATGTAGAGAAGTAGTGACAATTAGTGACAATTGAACGAAGAAAAGAAAAAATGAACGAAAACATATATTGAAAAATTAAAAAAATATGGGTTATTTTAAACAACATAATCTTAAATTTAATACAAAATAAATGGTCGTATATTAATATGAATAAATTAATATACTAATAAAGCTAAATGAAAAATTGTATATCCAGAAATTTGATTTCTATATACGTTATATTGAGATAAATTTAATTTATTATTATAATTAGTTTTAGTTTTATTAAAAATATATTTTTCTCATATTTTATATATATCTATATATATAAAACAAATTTAGTAGATTCTTTTATATATAATTATAGTAAATTTAGGTTACAACAAAAAAAAATATAAAGATTCGATCTTTCAATTTAAAGATTTCATATTATTTTAATCACCAATTAAATTGCCCTTCAAACATTAAAACATTATAATTATATATAAATAATTATAATTAAAAAATTATATAAAATTTATCCAACTTAAAAAATACTGTAATAAAATATATATCAATAAATAAATAAATAAATAAATATATATATATATATATATATAATAATAATAATTTAATATCAAAGTTCTTTATTTATATATATATATCAAAGTTCTTATCCACTAGTCTGAAGAACATATTTGAAATTATAAACGTGACAACGTAGTTTAAAAATATCAATAATAGAAAACATTTAAGAGGGAAAAGTGTTGATGTATAATGATGAATGGTCATTATAATACGTTCTAAAAGACGTCTCCGTATCCTCTCTCTGTGAAAACTAGAATACAGTGGCATTGGCATTTTTATATTGGAGTTCCTATCTAGATTGTCGCTCTATTCTATGTTTTAGTGACGTTCTTTTATTTATTGGAACTTTTGCCTTAATTGGAGGTTTCTTGTGTCTAAGTTGATCTCTTCATCGCGTTGTGCTGTTACGCTTTTTAATTGTATTATTTATTTTTTAGTTATATTATATTTATTACTTAATTAAAATTTGTCATCTAAATAAAATTATATATATATATATATATATATATATTTTACTTCGATCATTTGTTTGAGTAAAGTAAGCAGCCATGTTACAATAATCATGAATAATGTATGGATGGCTAACATTCATTCTGAAATAGAAAATAAAATTAAAAATGATGTTTATTTTTTTTTATTAAATAAAAAACAAATCATATTGTTATAATTATTATAAATGATATAAAATATATTATAAATTTAGAAAAACTATATAAAATATAAAAATAAAGTTAAAAAGTTGATATAGATATTTAAAATTTAGCATAAGTAATATGGACAATGTTTTTTATTTATTTTGAAAATTCTGTGATAAAAGTTTTGGCAAGATTTTAATATTTTATTGTTTAAAATGTGTTTTTGGAGGCATGCATTGTTTCATAGCTTTGAATGTTATTTTAGGATAGTTGAATTATGTATGTTACATAGCTAAAAATTAGGATTCCAAGAAATCTTTCAGAAATTTTTAGCAAAATCTATTCAAAATTATGTCCAAAAAAAGTTGAAAACATAGAATAGTTAAACTATACTTTCACTCCCTGTATTGGGCGAGTAGCGACATGTCACATAAGTATGATGGCATGGATGTCAACACACCCTTTGTGTGATTGTGAGACTACCAAATTTTTCCCTTCCATTTTGGTACTGCAAGATTCTAGAGGAAATTTGAAACACCCTCAAATCATTAAAAAAAAATGAACCTTAAAAGAACAAAAAAGGTATATTTATATACGCTAGAATCTATGTAGAAATAGAAATTAATAAAGGCTTACTTGATTAGATTTAGCTAAAACATAAACATAAAAAATTGGTGGAACCAATATTTGGAATATGAAAATATTAAATTTAGAAGCGCAATATGTTACCAAATAAGACATTTGTAGAACACATGCTGGCAGGAAAAAAATATCTAAAAGGAAAATGGGATAGACTTACAAAACAAAAGGATTGAAGCCTTCTAATCTGTATCTCACAAGAGAAAAAAATAAGAATAAACCATACATGAACTCCCAAACAAAGTAGAAGGAATAACTATGATCCAGTATGAAAATGCAACCCAAATGCGTAATGGCACTAAGAAATAAGAGATCCACACACTAGAATGTTAGAAAAATGAGGCATCCAAAGAAAGCGGGATAGTGGGAATAAAGAGAATTCATATTTTTGAAAGTTCATATTTGGATGAAGAACTCCCACCAAAGACAACATTCAATAGGTTAATAATGGTTCTAGTAGATCTGAAACCAAGGGGATGGCAGAGGATCCAAAAAAAAAAAAAAGTTAAGTGATTATTATCATATTTAACTTCTAAACTCTTTTCTCATATATATGTATATATTTCATAAGAAAAGTTAAGTGATTATTATCATACTTAACTTAGTAAATTCTTATTTCATATATATGTATATATTTCATTATTCAAGATATTACTATTACTCAATGTGTTTAGTATCATTAAAATGTATTTTTTTTCCTTAACTAAAGTTCAATAAAATTACAGGATTTTTCACTTTGGAAAATTATGATAAAATTCAAGTATAAATAATAATTATAAAAAAAATTAAATTAGCAAATGAATTTTTTATTTTATTTTATATTATAGATTATTACTGGATTTTTCATTTTGGAAAATTATGCTAAAATTCAAATATAAATAATAAATATAAGAAAAAAATTTAATTAGCAAATGAATTTTTTTATTTTATTTTATGTTATAGATTATTGAGTCAAGAGGCACTCTCTATAGCCTAGTATGAGCATGATGTCTAATTTGTGGAGTTGACACATGTCCCATTTAAAATTAGAATAAGATATTAAAAAATAATTTCATCTATTATCAAAATAAAATACAAATATACATATTTAGTTAGTTTTACTTGTATTTTACTAGTCTCTCTAACTATGTTTGTTTTATTAGTTGTTGATATTACAACTCAGTACAAAGAAGATATGGTAAAATATTCCATTCTTCCTCTCAGCTATAAATAAAATATTTGCATGTCCATACGAAATAAGACCAATATATATCCATCTTACACATGGATCTAGCAACAACTGAGAGAGAGCATATCTGTTGTGGTGCAAACACTTTTTATAGTGCAAAATTTTAAAAAATTGCACCTTCAAACATTGCATCCTTGTAGGGACTTAATAATATATATATGACTTAGTAATATATATATATATATAAATAATACATATGGTAAATTTTAGTTTAAAAAGTTAACGGTGTTTTTGTTGGTAAGTTATGTTGGGTAGTAGAGAAGGGAAGGGTAAGATAGATCCAGTGATTATAAGAGAAGTTCTAATGCTCTTAAGCTATTATCCTTCTAGGGACTTAAAAATATATATATGACTTAGTAATATATATATATATATATATATATATATATATATATATAATACATATATATATATATATATAATACATATGGTAAATTTTAGTTTAAAAAGTTAACTACTTAGAGCCAAAAATATCTGATTTTTTAAGGTAATAAAGTTGATTTTCCAAATATTTTAAGAGACATCCATAAAATTGAAACGATACCCAAAAAAAAATTACATGACCCCTGTACAAAAATGACAAGCATATCAAAAAATAATCTAAATTTAAAATAAATAAATAAAACAAATTTTCGAGGAAACTAAATGCTTTTCTTTTGTAATATATATCTGGTAGCCAAAGCATGCAAAAGCTTAGAATTCAGAACTCCTGACTGCTCTGAAGAGAGTTATTAAAACATGAACTCTGTAGTTTATGGAAACAGCACTGGCCGTTTGTTATATAAACGGAAGCAGTGGGAATGGTGTTAATGCTCGCATGACGCGGACGCTCAGGTTTCTAGGCCACACGACAAATCCAAAAGGTAAGACAATAATCTCCACCAGGTAGTGTTTGTGCAGGTCATATATATCGTTGGGAAGCAACGTTTGCATATATCCAGTGCCTTTCAAAACTTTGCTCACGTCGTTACAAGACACATAAGACAGCAGGATCGTTGATACGATTACTTTGCAAGTTTAATAGAGTATTTCGTTTGGTTTGTCTCCAGAGCATGAGACAAGTAGACCATTATTAAAGCAAGATAATTATTAAGGTTACTTTAATAGAATATCTGTTTGATTTGTCCTCTGTCATCTAACACATGCAACAACAAGAACATTATCAAGCTTATTTGAAATTATTAATAAACTATCTTTCATGTTTGTCTTCTTCGACCTATTTTTGTTTATAGTGATGCTTGTCCACTAAGATTTCCTAAATATATAGGAGTTGTTTTTAGTGTGATTTTTTGAATTTTTTAGTCATAGAATTAGGCGGAAAAATTTGAGGTGAAATCTTGATTTATATTATCTAAACTGGCTTTTTGACTGTATAGATAGATTCAACACCTCAAAAACCCATAAGATACTTCGATTGTATAGGCGTTACCCATCAAACTAGTAATTTCAATAAACTCATTCAAGATTTTAAAAAAATTAGATTAAAAAACCCACCTAAAAATCTCCAAAAAAATCAACTCGAAATAAATATATTTACCAACCAAGATTAAATATAATAGATTCATTTCTTTTGATTACACAATAGAAAACACCCATTTAATACAGTATTTCGTTTGGCGTGTCTCCCAAGAGGCCTGAGACAAAGAAAACTATTATTAAAGCAACATCATAATTAAGACACATGCGAAGACATAAATCGAGGTTAGATCAAAATATTAATAAACTCTTTACTAAGTTTGTCTGCCTCGAGCTATTTTATTTATAGAGATGCTTGTCTAAATACAGATTCTTGCCAGCAATATTTGTATAAACCATGGGGTTCGTTTTTCTAATCAGAAAATACAGAACGAGAAGTCCATTTAATTACATAAAATCCATAACGCCCAATTTCGTATTCAAATCCATGGTATCTGATTAACTCGTTCAAATCGTCGTAACTCATGTTACGAGACATCCCACCTCGAAATATTGATATTTATATTTTAGTTAATTTTATATAAAAGTTAATTTTATATAAATGAATTTACTTTATAAGTAAATTAATTAAATTAGTATATATTTATTTTAATTATGTATCCAGGAATTTAAATTTTTTTAGTAGTATATTTTGAATTTTTTTTTATTATTTTTAATTATATTGATATATCCTAATGAATTTGTAGTAGTTCTCTTTACATATATACAATGTGTAATTTTTGAATGTTATACAATAGATAACCTAAAAACTTAGTCCAAAAAATCTTTACTGGATTTTAGTAAAAAAAAATATTGTCAATTAATTTATATGATATATACATAGGTTATTTTTAAACAATATATAATATATACATACTTGGCATTAAAATATTTTATATAACAAACACACTTTATCTATAGACTATATTGTCAACAATAAAATGTTTATTATTATTAATATTAATATATTTTTAAGTATACATTAATATTAATCTTGGTTCATTCTTTATATTGAAATATTTTATTGATGACCCACATCGAAATATTTTATTATTATGAATATTCTTAATTGTAGGACATCAATTTTATATTAACAATGGAATGAATTACACAACTGTTTTTTATTATTATTATTTTTTGTAATTTCAGCGATGGTGAGATTACATCATGACCATGTCTAAGAATAACATCCAAATAAGATGGAGAATTGAAGTGATCACTTAACATTTAAAAATTGCCTTAACAATATACCAGATTTTATCCAACAATAAGTAAACACCTCTTATTATTTTTATTAGAAAATACTTTATATATTTTATTTTATTTTTTAACTTTCAATTATTCTTTTCTTCTATTTGATATAAATACATATAGACATATTTTATTTACCATAAAAATGAATAAAATATCTTAACACATTGGATTGTAATAATGTAACATCTCTCAAATTTTTACAGATAATATGATATTAAGATAATATAATATTAATTTAATATTACGTAATATGGTGCCATTTTGTTTTAAAGGTAAAGCACGCATTAGATTTTATTTACAAAATGATTTATGTAACTTCCTTTCCTTATAAATAGAAGAGTATTTATAAGCCCATTTAACTAGTGACTTTAAATCTTCTTTGCATTAGTTTCACAAAACCCCCCCACATTTGTTAATAATGTTCAAAGTATACCTTATTTTTACTCCTTTATGGGCAAATTATGAATATAATATAGTGGAATAGGGTCCTCTCACCGTTTATTGTATATCAAAGAATTTGTATATATTGCTCACTTATATTTACATTTATGAATCAATTTAAGTGTCAGGCCAGGGTAACTCCAAAAATGGGCAGAAGAAAACTGACTGACTATTTCATTAGATAACTATTCTTTATATACATAAAATGGGACGGATTAGTTCATCTTCTTGATGACTGTTCACGTTCCAGTTTACCCAACCGTTGAAGATTAGGTGTGAACATTCCCCCCCTTAATCTGAAGGGATGTTGGTGAGTCCAAGCATCATTCTGAATCTTTCAAGCTTTTCTTTTCCAAGCGCTTTGGTGAAGATGTCTGCAATTTGCTCATTGTGGAACAATGACGGAGATGGATTGTTTTGGCCTCAACATGATGTCGGATTAGATGATATTTAGTATTGATGTGCTTAGTACGATAATGGAACTTTGGGTTCTTGGCCAACTTTATTGCAGAGGTGTTATCAATCATGAGTGGAGTTGATTGTATTTGTTTTACCTGCAAATCTTCAAGAATTTTCCTGAGCCACACAATTTCTTTCATTGCTTCAGCTGCTGCCACGTATTCTGCTTCTGTTGTGGAATCTGCTAGAACTGATTGTTTGCGTGATCTCCAAGAAACAGCTCCTGATCCAAGACTCATAACATATCCTGAAGTAGATACCCTAGTTTCTTTGTCTCCATCGAAGTCTGAATCAGAGTATCCAATCAAGCTGAAGTCGTCCACCTGTGTATACTTGATTCCAAGGTCTTGAGTTCCCTTCAAGTACCTTAGAACTCTTTTTGCAACAGACCAATGTCCCTCACAAGGCTTTTGCATAAACCTGGAGAGGATTCCAACAGCAAATGAAATGTCTGGTCTGGTAGTAGTGAGATAGATGAGACTTCCTACAAGCCGTCTATACTTTGTTGCATCCTCAAATTCCTTTCCTTCAATAGATGTGAGCTTCAAGTTTTGTTCCATTGGAGTAGAAAGAGGATTGCACTCTATCATGCCAAATCTGTTTAAAAAATCTCCAATGTATTTCTTTTGAGAAAGAAATATGGATTTTGGATGTTGGGTTACTTGAATGCCAAGATAGTAATGAACATAGCCCAAATCAGTCATTTCAAAACTTTTTCCTAATTCTTTCTTTATGGATGCAATATAGCTTTCATTGTTCCCTGTCATTAAAAGATCATCTACATTTACCACAAGATATACAACTGTTTTGCCAACTTTCTTGACAAATAAAGTTGCATCATCAAGATCAAAATGTTTGAAGTTGAGTTTCAGAAGATGCTCAGTTAGTTTTTCATACCAGGCTCGTGGTGCTTGTTTGAGGCCATACAAGGACTTCACAAGTTTGCATACTTTGTGTTCATGTCCCTTCATAGCAAATCCTTCAGGCTGGGACATAAAAACATTCTCTTTTAGATCTCTGTTCAAGAATGCAGTTTTTACATCCATTTGATGGACTTTCCAACCGTTCTAAGCAGCTAGTGCAAAGAGTGTCCGGATGGTGGCCCATTTTGTTGTGGGGGCAAAAGTTTCCTCATAATCGACCCCTTCCTTCTGTGCAAAACCTTTTGCCACAAGCCTAGCTTTGTTCTTGTCAAGTGAGCCATCAGCTTTATATTTGTTCTTGTAGACCCACTTGCAGCCAATTGGTTTGGTTCCAAATGGAGGATCAACCAGCTTCCAAGTGCCATTCTTTATGAGGGCATCATACTCCTTTTGCATCGCTTCTTTCCATTCATCATGAGAAGCAACTTCTTTGAAGGAAGTTGGTTCAAAATCTGTAGACAAGTTCAATTCACAATCATAAGTAACATCCATATCAACAGGTGAATTAGAGTTATCTACATCACCTCCATCTTGTCGGTTTGTATTTCTGGTTCCTGTTTTTCCAATTTCATTAGGATGAACACTTTCAAGTGTCTTTGTCAGCCACTTTGGGGGACCTTTCTGAGATGGTCCAGGTTGTTCTGTTGATTGAGTTGGGACTGAATCAAGATTGAGTCTCCCAATTCTATCAATTACATCACTTAAAGGATCATCCGGTGTTGGAGTTTCATGCAAGGGAGATTGTTCATCAGAAGAAGATTCCACATGTTGATCTAGTATAGGAATCCCCCCTTCAAGATGTGGAATCTGATTATCAAACTCTTGAAATGATTTTGTTTTTGTGAATCTATCCAAGCGATCAAGTTGCCGCTCAACAACACTGTCAGATTTGAATGATTCAAGAAAAATGACATCTCTAGATACAACAAACTTTTTATTTACTTCATCATAGAGACGGTATGCTTTAGAGGTGTTTGAATACCCCAGGAAGATACACTTACGACTTCTAGCACCAAGTTTGTTTCTATGTACCTTTGGTATTAAAGCATAACAGGTGGAACCAAAAATCCTAAGATGTTTTACCGAAGGAACATGTCCATACCACAATTCATAAGGAGTCTTGTTTCTTATAGCACTAGATGGACATCTATTCTTTATATATGCAGCACATAGAATAGCATCAGCCCAAAACATTATCTTTACATTTTTGAAGAAAAGCATGGATCGTACCATATTCAAAATTGTTCTATTCATTCTTTCTGCTACACCATTCTGTTGGGGATTATAAGGTACAATTGTTTGATGTTTGATCCCATGTTGGCGAAGATAGTTTTCAAATTCATCTGACGTATATTCTTTTCCATTATCAGTGCGAATAGACCCAATATGAGATTGTGCATCATTTTCAATCCACTTATGAAAATTCTTGAATGTTTGAAAAGCATCAGATTTGTTCTTCAATAAATAAACCCAACACATTCTGGTGTAATCATCAATAAATGTCATGATATATTTATTTCCATTTGTAGAAGGAACAGGCATTGGACCACATAAATCTGAATGAATGAGTTCAAGCTTCCTATGTGCTCTTGAATGTGAATCATGAAAAGACTGTTTGCTATGCTTTCCTAGAATGCAAGCATCACATTGCTTATGTTTTCTAGGAATTGTAGGCAAACCAGCAACACCATTTTTCTTCAGCAAGCGGAGACTATCATAGTTTAAATGTCCAAATCTAGCATGCCATAATAAACTTGAAGGAAGTGTACCTTCTTCATGATGAGAAATATATGAGAAATGTTGTGCATGAGCAGAGGTTCCTTGCAGTTTAAGAAGTCTTTCTTCTTCTATACCCCTCATGACAAGTGAGTGGTCAGATGCCTTTCTTACCTCAAGCTTTCCATCAAACATATGAATGGAGTGACCTTGCTGGCGGATGTGGACAAGGGACAACAAGTTTCTCTTGAGCTGTGGGAGATATAGAACATGATCCAAAAGAAAGTCTGGAAGACCAGGCAGTTTAAGCCTGATTGTGCCAAGCCCTGATGGCTTGATTTTTGACTGATCTGCAAAGTATACTGCTCCATCAACATTGTCAGTGAAATATTCAAAAAAATCTTTCCTATGAGTCATATGACAGGTTGCTCCTGAATCAAGCAACCAATCATTTTTCGAAGAAGCAAGTGAAGCATTAAACAAATCTTCATTTACTCCAATGTTACATTGTGCCTCAATATAGTGAGCGGATTCAGGTGCTTTACCTTTGTCTGTGTCATTAGTTTTACCTTTCTGCTGGTTTCTTCTCTGCTCAATTTTGTCCCATGGTAGCTTGCATGTAGAAGCATCATGCGATCCATTTCGTTTGCAGCGAATGCAATGCAAATCTGGCTTTTCTCCTTGAGAATGTCTGCCCCCCCTGCATCTGAAGTATCTTCCTCTTCCTCTTCGTCCACCTCTTCCTCTTGTAGAATCTTGAGCAGGATGCTTTTCTATATGAGCAAGGCAAACAGTCTCTTCAGAAGATTCAGGGACTGTCTTCTTTCCAAAGGCTTTCTCTCTTTCAACAAACTTTTTCACAAGAGAGTCAAAGGTTATATCTTTAAGATTTCCATTTGCTTGTAATGACTCAAGATAATTGGAGTAGGTAGGATAGAGTGCTTTGAGAAAGGCAATAAGAGAGATATCCAGCTCAACCTTAGTGGATTTAATATCATGCATTATAGACTTTATTTCAGATGCAAGAGCAAGAGGATCATTATTTTTCAGTTCAAGAGTGAAGAGTTTAATCATGAGCTAAACAACTTCAAGTGCAGAATGTGAATCATAGAGTTCTTTCAACTTTTGTAAAGCTTCAAAGGCAGTGGAATGGGATGAAATATGACGACTTACTTCTTCATTTACAGATGCTGCGATCAATGCATAGGCTTTGTTGTTCTTGTTTTCGCAAATGACAAGTTCTTTATCTGATGTGGGCTGCACAGGGTCTTTGTCTTCTTCTCTGACACACACTCCTTTCCACAACTCATTGTAGATGAGGGTGTGTTTTACCATCCGAGACCATTCAGAATAGTTCTCCTTGCCAGTGAGAACTATTCTGACCATAGAGATGATTGAATGCATTCTGTAAAAAATTACTTCTGCTAAAAAAATCCTTACGTTACAACCTTCAAATCCCTCTAATATTTTGCTAAAAGCATCAGCATTTCATTGTACATATCACTGCAATACTACTATGTTTTGAAAAAATGCGCAATGGATCACTTCAATGTATCACTTCATTCTATTAATATATCACTTCAATATATCATTACTACAAATGCTTTGGTATATAAGACATTCTGGAAACACCGCAATATTTTGAATGATATACAAACGCTTTGAATTATTTAAACTATGTAATATCATGAAGTCAACAAACTGCTCAACGCTATACCAAAACCGCCATCATAAATATATATTGAAGTTAAAATCAATAGCACAACATTATACCAGAATCGCCATACTGAAGTTAAAAATCAACTGCATAATACTAAAGCCCTTGCAGTCTTCGTAATACCCAGCATTACTGGCGACTGTTGAGGCTCTCGCGTTCTGCGAAAATGTCTTTGATTGCAAATGAGGAGTTTCAACACATTCTTCGTGTCCTCAACACCAATGTTGATGGGCGACAGAAGATCATGTTTGCCCTGACTTCTATCAAGGGAATTTGTCGGCGTTTGGCCAACCTTGGAGTAGGTAGGATATGAACAAGAGAGCTGGTGAACTTTCTGCACTTGAGAGCTTGAGAACCTGATGATAATTGTCATGAATCCTAAACAATTCAAGATCCCAGATTGGTCTTTTTTAAACAGACAGAAAGATATCAAGGATGGCGGAACCACTCAGGTGGTATCCAATGCTCTTGACATGAAACTCAGGGATGACTTGGAACGCTTGAAGAAGATCAGGAACCACCGCGGTCTTCGTCACTACTGGGGCCTTAGGGTGCGTGGAAAACACACAAAGACCACTGATCGCAGGGGATGTTGGTAGCTATTCGCACAAAATGAGACGAAGCACGAAAACAGTTGTCAAATCTCGGGGTAGATTACTGCAATATAGTAACGAATACACAGAAACAAAAGGCGTCACATCTATGGATCGATCCCAGTGCCAAGACTGTTGGTGTCTCAAAAAAGCATTGAGCATAGATAGATCGGAGTGGCGCCACCAAATGGTATTCAGGTTTAATCAGGATTCGAGCAAGCTTGGCCGCCCAGAACCAAATGGAGAGATGAGCTGTACAACAACCATGGCGGTGATAAATGATAAGATTATCTTCACTAGACTATAGTGACTATACAGTGGAAAAGATGGAATTTCACACAGTCGATGTATTTAGATACTTGGACGAGCCTCCACAGCCAGAGACAGCTAGTGAGGAAAATACAGTCCGGCCTCGGCCTCAGGGAAAATGACAGAGGCTTTTTTTTTTTTTGGTGATTCTTCGGATAGCAAGAAAGACTTTCTTGGAAATGATTACTCAGCAGATGCGCAGGACAATCAATGAGAGGCAGCGGTGGAGAGGCAGCGAAACGAATGAAACGCAGGACAATCAATGACTGTTAACCGATGCTCAGAGAATTAATGACACGCAGGACAGAGGAGCGCTCAGGACATAGGAGCGCTCAGGAAAGAGCAGCGCTCAGGACAGAGGTAAGGGAGTTACAAGGAATCTGGGACCTGCGCTCTGATACCATGTCAGGCCAAGGTAACTCCAAAAATGGGCAGAAGAAAACTGACTGACTATTTCATTAGATAACTATTGTTTATATACATAAAATGGGACGGATCAGTTCATCTTCTTGATGACTGTTCACGTTCCAGTTTACTCAACCGTTGAAGATTAGGTGTGAACATTAAGGTAGTGGTAATATTAATGTGTCCCTGGTGGAATTCATCCTTCTGACTTCCAAATTGTGTGATTTAGTTACATGTATACCTACCTTAATCAAAGGATTTATGTTTGGTTGTATTATTCTCTGACATGGTAATCTTAAGCTCATGCCACCATTGGTTGAACACAACCTCGTGGAAACACATTCCACCATGGATGTTTGACGAGTCTTCCTTCACGCATATACTTAAACATGTAAACGAGGTCCCACATGAAAGTTGTAACCCTAGCTAGTTGTCTTGATAAAAAATGGGTATGTGAAAGGAAGATATCAATGTTGATTAGCTTTCCTGTATAGTCAGGGTAACTACCGACCTTTTCTTCTGTTGCATTGATTGCATTTGTCACGTGACCGAGTCTAGAGCCGAGCTCTGCAACTCATGTGCATCTGAATGTGTAGAAGGGGTTCTTTCGGATCTCATTATGATGTTCTTGTGAAAATGCGTGTCATGACTCATTTGTTCTGCATTAGATGACTATCGAGTTTTAGATTGGCTACGGACTAAGACCAATGACCCATACCTGGTTCACATTTTGTCTTGAAATGTCACATTTTTTTCTACTCCTTCCAATTATTATTATACACTAACACCCTATACTTAATTCTCCATCTATTCTCGGATTATCAATAGGGGATTATTCATTTGCAGATGAAATCCTAACCCTTCTCTAAAGGGTTTCGATATGGCAGTTCATTAATTTGGGATTTCGACTAGACTTAGTCCTTAACAAAGAAATCCCTTCATTAATTTCTTGTGGGTAAGGTTGTGTTGAAACCTTAATACTATCAAGAAGGTATTTATTTGAAATTAGAGTGGAATTATGATTATTGGAGAATATGCATAGACATTAGTAATTTTTCTCACATAAATATGGATATATGATGCTATGCCAATTCCTTTTTTTTCTAACGCTTCTTCCAAGTTCACAATTTAACTCAAATCTCATGCTTTTCTTCGCAGGATAGTCCTTCCAAATTTTGGTTAAGCATTCGATTTCTTTGCAGAGATGATTCCTCACGTAGTCTTCCTTCACTCTAATAGTAACATGTGTTCTCCTTCTTTTCTTTAATGGTCTGCAGGGTTTCAGAATCATGACTATGTCATTGTCCTATCCCTGACCTGTATGGACATTGGACATTGGTTACATTAGGATCTATTGAAATACCTCATGTTGGCCTTAGTTTGATACTCTTTGGTGTTATTTAATTGAAGAGTTATATTCTAGTTATTGGTATCTCCCACTTAGTCTAATTAAATTAAACATAATTTCTAAAATTATTTGACTCTTATCTATATATATATAGATGCATGGCCTAAGCTCCCTAGCTAAGATTGCATCCTTTCTATAATTTTTCTCTTCCTTTAAAAGAATAGAGATTATTGCTTTCTCTTTTGAGGCCTATACACCAATTTGTTGATATTGTTTTCAAATAGGATTTTGTTAAATTATTATGTATAATGAGGTCTTAGCCTACAAACATACTAGTTTTAAATTCTCATTTTCCATTCATGTTAAAAAAGAATAACTATGTATTTTTATTATTTGAGAATAATGTTTCACTTGTTTATTACTCTCTATAAGGTATTCATACCCTCTTTACTATGATTTTTCTATTTATGTGCTTTGAATATGCATGATATACCCTTTTTTTTGTCTAGTTTCAATGTGGTCATATTATTTTCTTTGCATGCACACTTTTTAAATATATTTTAACTTTCCTAAGTATATTCTTTTATGTAACTATATAGTTAATGATATAATTAATAACGCTAAAGACCTAGCAGTTTCCTGACATGGGAAACTACTTCAGGTTATTCTGTAAGCCCTAGTACTTCTTGGTACTGGATCAATTGTTATAGACATTTTTGTGCCTCGCATCATGGAGCATGGAATGTCAATAATTACAGGGATCCTCAGTCCCTAAACATGTTGTTCTTACCCCTAAAAGAACAAGGTCATCAAACAACAGCACTTCCAATCAGTTCTCCACCTGAAAACACTTCAAAACAGGCTTATTTTGGATCATGTCAGCTGCTTAACTGAGCTTCTGCGCTGTAATGCAACTGTCCCACTCTGTACCTGCGCTGGAAGTCAAAAGTAATGAAGGCTACCTGCGCTGGGCGAGATTGGCCAAGTGGCACAGTCATCCTGCAAGGTGTCAACTGCCCAGGAAGCTTCCAAACTGACACTTGGTTCATAAGATTCGCCCTATGATGAGTAAGAGGTACTTGATCACCATGTGTAACCAAGGATCTCCAAGTGGACTCAAGAACTGAAGATTAACTGAAGAGGGAGAGGACACAAGGCAGCTTCATGTCAGTCTCAAGCTGACTCATCCTCTCTTCTTCTATCCTATATATAGAGCTCTTCTATGAGGTCTAAGGAGGCTGGAATTTTGTGTAAAGCAAGGAGGTGCTGTTGGATTACAGTTAGAGCTATTGGGTGATTGTTTTACTAGAGGTGAAGAGGAGAGTTCTTGCTGCTGGGGAGGTGCTGCTGGATTGGAGCCATCATTGGTTGTAACCTTCTCAGAACCCTGTTACTTCTATCAATAAAGTTTTGCATGTTCTCCTATATACTTGTATTGCATTGATGTATTGTATTTACATGTATATTTGATTCACTCTAATCCATGCATCAGTTATGAGTACTTGTATCTTGTAGTTTCCTCTCTCGTTTTGTGCAGGGCTTGTGTGTAGCTGGACCGGCAAAGAGAGCAAGGAGCTGGGAACAAGAGACAAAGAGAGAGGATCAAGATCGACTAAGCGAAGGATACCAGGTTGGTTGATCATTTCTTCCCCCTCTCTGTACTTTCATAAAGGAAAACATCAAAGCTTTACTTTCAGTTGTTGCTAAAGACTGTCACCTTTAGAGTAGGGATAGGGTCATCCGCATCGGATACTTTTCCCCACAACAAACTGGCAACTCCGCTGGGGAGCCTAGTATCTTGTTGGTGTTTGTAGTATTTTGCTATTCATTTCTTGAAGAAAAAAGTACCAAATCGAAAAGCTTTTGACTATATCAAAAGCGAAGTAGAGGGACTGCTACCCTTGCTCATTTGCTGAGCAAATTCAAGATTTGAAGAGCTTATCTACAAAAGACTCTTTACTCTTTGTGATAGATCTTCATCCTCTTGATCATACCTTAGCCTGTACTTGACCTATAGCTTTTTATTTCATCAAAAACAGTGCATTTTTGAGCTTTTTATGACCCGGAATTCTTTGTAGACGAAACTCTCGTGAGTCAGTGCAGGCTGTACACAGGCAGCCTGCATTATAGCGCAGGTACTCCCTTCAGGAACTGCGCTGAGAGTGAAATTGGCAGACTAGAACCTGCGCTGGTCCAGTTAGCCATTGTCTTGCTCAGCTTTCCCTTTGTGTCTTGGCCCTGTTTGCACTTGTTTTTGGCTGATTGCTTGCTGGTTATTGTACTTGTTGTAAGCCACTTCTCCTTGACATTATTCCGCCTCAGTTGTGTGATGAAACTGTGAATGTTCTTTCAGTATTTCTTGTTGCAGTTACAGTTTCCCATTGTGAAAAGCGAACCAGTATAGCTGTGACCTCTTAGATCCTGAACTGTAAAAGTGTCTTTGTGATCTTAAGAGTTAGTTTTATTACTGTTCATGGCTGTTTGAGTTTGTTTGTTTTTCACTTTATGGTTTGAATTCATATATTTTTAGTGTTGAAACAAGTACCTGTAAAGCGTTTTTTCATTTTAGAAAAAATTGGTTTGCTTACGCTTCAAATTGAATTCGAAAGTCATACAACAGTTTTCCTTTTGTCTACATCAACAATAAAGGGAAAGAAAAGAAATACATGCATCTTGCATTTGCATTTTGATAAGTTTGGGTGTCTGATCTAGGAGAAAGTGCATTAGTTTGTGCTTGGTGCTCTGTGTGGAAAGATATTGTTTTTCTCTCCCCTCAGTAGTTAGGATTTTCAAAGCTAAAAAGATTGTAAAAGCTTGCTTATCATTTTAGCTGCATTTAGGAATTTGTACCAATACATCTCGTGGTGATCCTGAAAGACAAACTGATAAACAAGATCAACTTAAAATATATTGAATGAATCTAAAAACGCATTGTAACATAACGCTCACAATAGAGGTCTAGGTAGAGACGTGTTCCGGCGTCGTTAAACGTAGTGACTGTCGATCTCTACGAAGGTGGGTGATTCCTCCTGAGGGACGATAGCACTAATACGGACTTGTGCTCCCGCGTACCGTCGCGTATATTGGGAGACCCCTATAGGCAATTATCCTTTATCCTTAGGAAGCCGTGTCGACCGCCCTACTAATCGCGATGCAGTGAACACAGCATTCACGAAGATCGACCACCCGTACCGTAAAATGTATTCTGTGGTTTTGCGAAAGGTTTGGCACACCCTCTGCCTAGATCTCCAGAGCAGTTTCTTTTGGCCCTTTTCAAACTCTATAACTGAAAAGGTCCAACCAAGCATTTGTCACTTCGGGCTCGTTAATACATCGAAGGCGATTAGAGTCATCTTTAGCTTTTTCTTGACTCTTAAAACATGAAAAAGCAAAGTTGTGTCTAAAAGCGTCTAATAAAATTCATTCAATACGGAAACATAATTCCCCTTTTTGTATTTTAGTTGATCAAGTAATCCGCAACCGTGGAGGAAAGTCAATTAAAACCCCGTCGTTCAGGGAGGCTTGCGAGTCAACCGCCTTTGTCTCCGGAACTGAGAGTAGTACGGACGAAGCGAACTCGCTTGACCAGGTCAAAATCTCCTTTTAAAGTTAGAACGGAAGTTCCAACAACATTTGAGATTCTGGTCACTCCCAATATTTCTAGAATCCCTGCCTCTATTGAAGAAGTTCAACAGCAACAGAAGGACAGTGGTACTGATCCTAGTCTGAAGACAAGTACTTGCATAACTGAGCCAGTTCCATCTGAAACCGGTCCACAGAGTCTTGTTTTTCAAATGACTGTCGCTGTCGAAGCAACCCCTTCTTCGGCACCAGAAATCTTTTATGGACCTGACGGTCTGCCTCTTCCTCCTGGTCTGATTGCAATAGAGGAAATCGTAGAGGACCAACAAGCAAATACTCCAATTCATTTTGGAGTAGGTACCCCTCTTTTTCCTTCTGCATCAGAAGTTTGTCTATCGCCACCAGAAGTTCCTGAAGAATCGTTAGGAAGTTTATTGGATAGACTTAAAATGTTTGAACAACCGTCGACATCTAGAACTGTGCCAAACGACACAGCGACAACAGAAGTTCCTGCTGCCAATCCAACGATGTTTGCCGGCATACCAGCCGTCCCGACTAGCTCTCATCAGCTAGAAGGAGTCCATCCAGGGACTATTATGACAACTTGGTCTGTTCCAGTTTGTTCTTCCGGTATAATACCCGGTAATTCTTATATTGAAACTAGACAAATTGATCCCTTTGGGAATCATTTTGGGCCATCCAGTCCTCAAAGGCCATCTATACCCTTGAGCTCCGGATTGTTACCGTATGGGGGGCAATATGCCCTTTCACTTCCCCTTTCGGGGGATACCCATACGGTAGTTTTCAACCACATTCAGGTTTGACTGAAGTAACGACGAGTGGTTGGGTACCTATGTTACCCCAACAACCAAGAGTTGTATATTCCATGCAACAATGTGTACCTATGTCTAGTATCCCGACGACGCCAGCAATTGTAACCGTGTCGCAAGTTCAATCGATGCCTGTTGTATGTCAACCCCAAGTTGTAATGCAACAGCCTATTGACCCTGCAACACAACCACAATCGCCAACTGCCGGGACGACACAGATACAAACGGGAACCATAACACCGCATCTTGGTCCGTCGGTTAGTGTCGCACAACAAAACATGGCTTCACAACCATGGATGGTGCAATACCAACAACCTCAGTTTCAACAGGTGTACCAGGGGTCTGAGCAACAGATCTTTGCAAATAGTGGGCAACCCTATATTCAGAATGGGTTAAACCAACCACTTTACAGTGGCCAAGCCCACCAGCCATATCAATCATATCAACATCAGTTGCATTATGCTGGTGTGCAAAGACCTACTGCTCAGGCGATTCCATCATATCCTGGGTACGCCTCGCCAAACCTGAATCAGCAGTTGCCATTCGTGGCGACCTTAGAATTACCAGATTTACATCGATTGATGAACGATCCAATCGCCTATGCCCATTGGTGGCCGGCGATTCCTCACAAACTTCCTTCAGACATTCCTAAATTCAATGGAAATCCGGGCGAAGACCCGTCGAATCATGTGATGACATTCCATCTGTGGTGTTCGTCGAATACCTTGAATGATGATTCGATAAGGCTTCGTCTTTTCTAGAGGACATTGACTGGTCCGGCGGCCAAATGGTATATTGAATTACCTAGAGCCTCTTTCGACAATTTTAGTTCCCTAGCCACGACTTTCTTAACACACTTTCAGTTACCTATAAGGTACGAAACTGGAACAGAAATCTTGACCAATTTCAAGCAAACAACAGCCACACATATATCTGATCATATACATGAGTGGCGTCGTCGTCGCAGAATGGTAAAGACCTATGTTCCAGATCAACTATTAGCTGAGTGGTTTATAAAGTCGCTTCTGCCGGCAATAACAGAAGATGTGGCCAAGGGAGGCGTCGTAACAGAGGAGCAAGTTATTGCTCGTGCTCAATATTTGGACTTAGTGTATACTCAGTCGGGCACGCTCTACGATAAGATACCTGACGCCTCCAGACCGGAATTTTCAATCCCTCCTCCTCCCGGATCGAACAGTGACTCTCATGCTGGTGATGGCGTGATTAGAACTGCAAACGCTAAGTCGACAAGGGATTCGAATAAGAAAGCCCGTAAGACTTCGAATCAAAAAGCAAATCAGGAGATTCTTGCTTCGGAGGTAAATGCTGTATCTATGGATAAAGACAAAAACTCCAATCAACCAGGAAGCAAGAAGAAACAAAACAAAGGGAAGAAGAAGAAACAAGGTGGATCATCCCCTCAAAAAACTTCTTCAAACCCTCCTGGGCAAAAGAAACAATTTCCTCCTTGTCAAATATGTGATGAAAATCATTCAACAAAGAACTGTCCGTTCAAAGCTGAGTTAAAGAGGTTCCTAAAAAGTTCCCAAACTTCAGCTGTGTTGACTGATCCATTTCCCACCCCAGGTCAGAATATGGTTGATAGTGGAAATGCTTCCCCGTCTCAAGTGCTTATGCTGTCGGTTTCTAAGCAAAGTGATGCTTTGATCTCGACTAGGAATAAAGATTATGGGAATCCGCCGGTGTCGAACGACAAAGGGAAAGATCAACCCAGTAGTTCGACAACGACTTCGGCAGAAGTTGTACCCCCCCTCATGCATGAATTAACAATAAAGCCGCCTAAGGGAGTAGTCCACAAATCGACATTCAACCCTCGCGCCAGAGTGGCGCAACACTATAATATAGTGGAGGATTTGGCCCAATCTCCATCTGCTATGTCGACTCTTGAGGTACTACAAAATTTCCCATCCCAAAGACAGGCATTGTTATCTACAATTGGTGGAGTGGATCCTAAAGATTCCAGTCTTGTATCCTTTGATCACAAAGGATATGATCCTCAGTTACCAGCGCAATTGGCTTTCCTTATTCAAATGAAAGCACTCAACAAAACTGTTCATAGAACGATTATTGATGAGGGCGCATCGACATGTATCATGTCGATGAGTTGCTGGAAAACTCTTGGATCTCCAACCTTGTCGCGATCTTCGATGACATTGAAAGAATTTGACGGTAGATCGTACACTCCGTACGGTATCCTAAATAACTTTAAGGTTGAACTAGGAGGAAAAACAGTGGAAATTGATGTCGAAGTCATTGATGGCAATCTTGACTATAACATCCTACTGGGAAGACCATGGATATATGCCATGGCAGCTGTAGTGTCGACATATTTTAGGAAGATCGCATTCCCATTTGAAGGGGGAATTACGATCGTCGACCAACAGAATTTCCTCCCTAACGGTTCACAAGTTACTGGAAGCATTCCCCTGATCCATGGGAGCGACCATTCGATAAAAGATATAGGAGTAGGCTTGCTAAAAGATCCCACAATGATGGGAACTTTCGCGTTGCCACCTCCTTTCCATGAAGGGAATATCCCATTTGTAGCAAGATGCAACATGATATCTTCATCGAAAGTCGCAGAAGACAAAGTCGTCATGGATCATCAAGTGGTATTGCCTCCTAGCCCCATTGAAATATTGTAGCAATCAATGTTTCAGGCATGGGAGGCGAGCCCAAATGAACGCTCGTCAAGCGTTTGGGTAGATAGGTCCGAAGAATATGGTACCCCATTAGATCCATGGTCAAAAGTTCATGGGACTGACGAAGGAATCTTACAATCAATGATGATTGAGGGGGCACCGTGGAATGATCACCACCATCGTTCCCTTCTTCCAGAGTGTGAAGAAGAAACTCATCACGACCTATACCACCCTTCAGTGTTTGAATTCCTAACAAATACTGTAAATACGGTGGATTCAGAGAGAAACCTATCCAATATTGAAGAGACAGTAGCCATAAACATCTCGACGAAATCTGATGTTGTTGAGAATATTCATGTCGGCAAAAGTTGTTCCCCTTCAGAACTGGAAATATATAGTGCTCTCTTTCGCGAATATAGAGATGTCTTTGCATGGTCATATGATGAAATGCCAGGCATTGACTCGAGCATAGTTGAACATGAGATTAAAATGTATCCTGATGTCAAACCAGTAAGACAACGGCTTCGGCAGGTACATCCGAAGAAAGCCGCTGCCATTAAGGCGGAAGTTGAAAAACTCCTCCATGCTGGATTCATCTACCCGGTTCCTCTAACCGATTGGGTATCGAATATTGTCCCTGTTATGAAAAAACAAGGGACGATAAGAGTGTGCGTCGACTATAGGGATGTGAATAAAGCTTGTCCAAAGGACAACTACCCTACACCCTTCATCGACCAGATAATTGATGAATGCGCCGGATGTGAAATCTTTTCCTTTATGGATGGATTTTCCGGGTATAATCAAATAAATATCCACCCACAGGACCAGTCTAAGACTGCATTCATCTGTCCGTGGGGCACATTCGCTTATCGAAAATTACCCTTTGGTTTAAAGAACGCAGGGGCGACGTTTCAGAGGGCAATGAATTATGCCTTTCATGACATCAAGAACATTGTTCAACCTTATCTCGACGATCTTCCGGCTCATTCGCGAAAGCGGACTGATCATCCGCGGCATTTGAGAGCAATTTTTCTGCGTTGCCGACATTATAAGATAAGACTCAATCCGCACAAGTGTGTGTTTTGCGTCGGTTCTGGTCGTTTACTTGGCTTTGTTGTCTCTAAGGATGGGATTCGTCTCGACCCCTGTAAGGTTCAGGCAATCATTAATTTGCCTCCACCTTCAAATTTGCTTCAGATTCAGAAACTCCAAGGGAAAGCAAACTTTCTGAGGAGGTTCATTCCAAATTACGCAGAACTTGCCAAAGGTTATACTCGTCTTTTGAAAAAGGATGTACCTTTTGTCTGGGACCAGGTTGCGCAAGCTTCCTTTGACGCTCCGAAAGATTGTCTAGTAAGAGCATCATTAATGTACGCCCCGGACTATCAAAGAGATTTTAACCTGTATCTAGCTGCAGCAGATACGACCATTGCAATGGTCTTAGTGCAAGAAGTCGAAGGAATTGAACATCCTATATATATTATTTAAGTAAAAACTTAAATGATACAGAAAGTAAATATTCCTATGTTGAAAAACTAGTGCTTGCTGCTGTTCAAGCGATTCAAAGGTTTCGACATTATGTCCTCTTTAGGAAAACTACCGTTTTGTCAGATTGCAATCCCATGACATATATACTGTCGCGACAGTTGCTTGGGGGAAAATATTCAAAATGGATAGCCATCCTTCAAGAGTTTGAGTTAGATTTTGTAAAATCCAAATCGAAGAAAGCTCTAGTTTTCGCGGAATTATTATGCGATCTCCCATCGTCGTCCAACGATGAAACATCAGAAGAGTCAATCGTGGATGAAAATTTGTTTCTGATATCAGTAAGCGATGAGTGGTATGGAGATATCATTGTCTATCTCCAAACCCAGAAATTTAGGCCTAATACCTCACACTCGGAACGGAAACGTATACGATACCAATCAAAAGACTACATGATCGTCGGTGATACACTTTACCGTCGTGGCGTCGATACGGTTCTGAGGAGGTGCCTTACCCATGAGGAGGCCGAAAAAGCCCTGAATGATTGTCACTCAGGCACGTGCGGGGGGCATCAATCTGGATATGCAACAGCACAAAGAATCTTACGAGCAGGATATTTCTGGCCAACTATGTTTAAAGATTGCATAATAGCTGTCAGAAGTGGCCATGCATGTCAGATCTTTGATAGCAAAACCAGAAGACCGCCCGCACCCTTACAGCCAATAGTTGCTGTTGGGCCCTTCGCCAAGTGGGGCATCGATTTCATGCAATGTAACCCCACCTCGACCGGGGGCATGGGTATATTATAGTCGCTGTTGACTATTTTACCAAATGGGCCGAGGCGATGCCTACATTGGATAACACTGGTGAAACAGCTGCCCTTTTCTTTTTCAATCATGTAGTCGCCAGGTTCGGCGTTCCACAAGCTATAGTGACAGATCATGGATCGCATTTTCGCAATCACATGATGATTGAATTAGCTGCCAAACTAGGGCTATCGCACGACAGCTCTACCCCATATTATCCACAAGCCAACGGGCAAGTTGAGGCAATCAACAAAGTCCTGAAGCGTATGTTGCAAGGGATGATCGGGGTTCACAAGAGAAGATGGCATCTAATCCTGTACTCAGCATTATGGGCTTACCGAACCTCGGTAAAGAACGCCACTGGGTTCACACCATTCCAATTGGTGTATGGCCTAGAGGCAGTATTACCGATCCAGTGCGAAATTTCGTCTCTTAAACTCGCAATTGACCTCCTCCCCGGAACCTCAGAAGAAGAGGCTCGTTTCCTGGAATTGATCCAGTTGGATGAAAACCGTCGTGATGCCGCTTTGGCGAACGAGGCTCATAAGAAACGAGTCAAAGCACAGTTTGACAAGAATGTCAAACCGCGCAACTTCTCTGAAGGTGACTTGGTTTTGCTTTACGACCAAGAATCCGATAAATTAGGAGCAGGAAAATTTCAGTCCTTATGGATGGGTCCCTATATTGTTAAAAGGGTGTTAGCAAAAGGAGCCTACGAGTTAATGGATTATGACGGAATACCACTGGCGCAACCCCGTAACGGGTTGTACCTCAAGCGTTACTATGCCTAAATAGTAACCTGAGTGCTTTTGTTGTATTTTGTTTTCGCTAAAATGTTTGTTTCGATAGTAATCCACCCTTCTCGTTTGTTGCAGATGTCGAATTATTCTGATACATATGTGGGATATGCCGACGGAGCGAGTCGTAGTACGCGGAATTTGTCCTCCGCTGCCTGGGCCATTTTTGATCCAAGCGGCGAGTTAGTGAGTTTCAGAGGCGTGTGTATTGGACGGTCAACAAACAATATCGCTGAGTATAGTGCGTTGATCGAACTTCTCTCTGATACCATCGCTCATGGTATACGCTGACTAATTGTTAGGCTAGACTCACAACTTGTGATACTACAACTCACTGGTATATATTCAGTCCGCAATCCAGCTATTTATCGTATGTTTCTAAGAGTTAAGATTTTGGAAAGAGAGTTTGATTCAATTCAATACGAACATATTTCCAGAAACTTGAACACATTAACAGATTCATTGGCAAACTATGTATTAGATAGACATTTACAACATATATAAAAGAGATGCATCGGTGCTATGTAAGTGGATCACAAATAAACTGAAATAAACTCCGAAAATCAAAATATATAAAGCTGTTTATAGTTTGTACATAATGTGCTGTAATCAAAACAAAATTGGTCATATGACCTATAACTCAAAAAGATGCTAGGGGGCACCCTAGCCTAGTGGTGCTCATGAAAGTACGTCACGGTCTGTGCGATCATGCGCAAGAGACGAGTCCATCGTCTAGGCACGCCAATGGTGTGCCGCTACAACTGTAAAGGTAACTCGTCAATCTGTACATCCGGAAGACCACGAGTGAGGCTCTCAACCTGCTCCTGCACAGCTGCAAGTATCTCAGTATCACCAAGGTCGCGAATAATAACTCTCCTAGCAGGCTCTGCTGCTGGGGCAGCAACTGGCGATCGTGGACGAGCTACTGGACGAACAGGACCAACATCTGCATACACCCAAGAGTTTGATCAGTTTTGAACAGTAAACATCATGAATGAAAACAATAAACAGTGATATGGTCAGAGATTTTACCAATAGCGCCCCATTGCTCGCCATCCGGAAGCACCAAGTCCGGATCACCTCGGTAGTCCATACCCACATATGGATACTCAGAAAATGCCATCTCCTGACGCTCGAACCACCTAAAGAAGGACTCAGTGAATGTAATATGAGGTTGACCAGCATGCCGGGACATATGGTCAACCCACCTCTGCATGCGTGGCTCGGTCGGAGAAGGTACATCAAGCAAGATGTACTGAGGTTGCATCAATGGGATTTTCTCCAAGACAAAGGCAGTCAGAATAGAACCAAATCCAAAGTTCTTCAGCCCCCCGTCCTTTACCTTGGTCAATTGACTTTTCATCTGGATAAGTACTGCATCACACCAGTTAAACACTTTCGGTTGGAGACACTCCAAGGCGTGCTGCATATAAGATCTGTTGGCAACATGTAAAGCTGCGCTACCGGCCATCCTACCAATAGTAAACAGAATGGACCTGAGAGACCTGTCAGTGATGTCACGGATATTGATCTTGCCGTCTTTGCTCGGCTGTGAACCTTCCCGGCAATACTGACGGATATAGTCTCTGGTGGAAGTAGTCCCTCGAGCCGTACCTGACAAAGAAATCAGAGCACCCCGCCTTGACAAGCCAGTCAAGAAGTACATGTCCTCTATGGTCAAAGAGAAGGACTTCCCCCTAATCTGAAATACTTGGTTAACAGGATCCCAAGCATCAAGCATATACTGCAGTAAAGAAATCTGTGCTCTCATGCTAGAGATACGGAAGAACTTCAGCAGGCCACAGTTCCGAAGCGCGTTCACCGTGACTGGGTCATGGAGTGCAACCATGTCCTCTGCTTCATGTTCTCGTTCTCGCCATGTAAGGGACATTTTGTCCAAAGTTCCCTACAATCAAACAAGAGAAGGAGTAAGTTCCTGATTTTGATGAAAATCTGGCGAAAAATCATCAAAAAACTCATGCAAAATCAGCCTTTTTAGGCCCAGCGCAGGCAGAGAGTCTTCCCCCTGCTCTGGAACTCAGTCTGCCTTAAGGCTGCCTGAAATACAGCGCAGATTTCGAAAGGGGAACCTGCGCTGATGCCAGGGCGCCCTAATGAAACCCCTGGGGCCCAGAAACTCTGAAAAACATGCATGAAACTGAAAAAGGAAACCATGAAAGTGAAGGGCTAAGGTTTAGCTCCTACCTAGTCCAAACGGCGCCGAAAATCGTCCACAGAATCTCCCGGAATCAGCTGGTGAAAATCAAGGAAGAAGAGGCACCTCGAGAGCTCCAACAAGCAAAATGCAAATGAAATGGTAAATGAAAGGTAAAAACCCCTTTTTATGACTTTTTACACAGTTTAAAGTTAAATATTAGGGTTATAATCTCGTTTTCATGCAAATATTGTCCATTTCTAACAAAATTTGTTGCAGCAATTGAAGATGAAGTACTACATTTGAAAAGAGAAAAGCTAGTAAAAGTAAAAAATTAAATTTGACCATGAATCGAGCAGTTTTACCACGAAATTTATGCTCGTTAAAAAATAGAAAAGTGTGAGCAGAGTTTTTCCACCAAAGTTCAAGCTCATTAAAAAATGAACCTATCTCGGTAAATAGCCATTGCGATCGCAAAATTATAAGCCTTAAAAGCCTTGGTCGTGTTTTCATCCATCACCTCCATTTCATTTGGCCGATCATTCACCCCCATATGTGTGTTTACCTATTTTGAAGAACAGCTGCGAAGAGTGATTTCACCTAGCCATCCTTGTGACACTACCGTGATTGGAAAATTCCAAATTGTACCTGGAATCAGTTGTTATCCCTGTTTATCACTCGTTCCTCAAAAGACGAGTCTTCTTTGAGCTCTTTTCACTGACTCGTAAAATATGAAAAGTTTGCCGAGTTTTTGGCCTTCTAGCTCGTTAAACGACCGAAAGCTATCCCTCCTCTAGATTTTAATCTTTTTGGACCTGAGGGATTATTGCACAAAAAGATCGAGCGCTTGTCTTGTTCGGCTCGTAAAAGTACCGAACAGCCATCCCGTCTGTATTGTTTTATACTTTTTCGGACTTAAGGGATTAGATGACGAAAAAGGAATTATGGAGTTGACTTTCTGTACCTTTTCAGACTCTCTAAAAATGAAAAGGACCGAGTTTTCGTTGTCGTTAGACTCGTTAAAATGATTAAATAGTGACAAACTTGTCTTTAGACGAGAACGAGTTTCCCTATCGCTAGGCTCGTTAAATCATAGCAATGGGCTTGCCCGAAGGGCAGGTTATAGAACAAGCATATGTTATCCTCCTCAAGCTTGACAAAAATAAAGAGGTACTGGTCAGAAATGACTGGGGAAAAATTGGGAGAACATTCAAAGTTTAATGGTAGCAAGTCACTCTTGAACATGACACTTTTCTTCCGTATCACATCGGGTTGGGTTGTTTCATTCACCGGTCTCATCACCATGGTCCTCGCCAAACCATCCACATTTGGGGTAATGCTACCGATCCATCGCATCAGTGTCGTTATATGTTCAAGAGGGGTCATTCTGAAAGTGTCAACCGTGTCCCATCCACTGCCATACATTATCCTTCATCCATTCATGACCGCCACCCTGAATCATATGTCACAGTTTGTTTTCACCTCCACTAAAGTCATTAGCTCCGTTCCGTGTCATTGATGTGGGATTCATTAAGGCCCTCCTTTGACGGATCGCTTCTTGTCGACTTCAGCTCATTATCCAAGAAGTTGATCTAGGAACACCCCCATCAGTACTTTGAAGCTTGCATGCCTCAATGGCAAGTTTCTCACTTCCGGCGACAGGTATACATCGATGACCTTCGACCAGAAGATTTTGCGTGGCGTTCGACACCAAGTCCTTTATTCACGCCACATGAATTGTACTGCAGTACCTTGAGGGTCATCGTCATTATTGGTGATTCCTCTCGCGCTTGTTAACGGTTTTCATTATTGACCGGTAATCAAGCGATGTCTTTCCATGTTCGACTTCAGCGCAATTCTCACATGGATCGACTTGTACTTAGAGTGAAGATCGAACGAGTTTGAAGACCCCGGATCTAGTTTCATCCATCCGGGCTGCGATATATATTCAGGAAATATAAAAACATTTGCCATGTACATCATTGCAGCAGATGATCATCCTACTCAAAGGATGATAATTTCAGCAGAAAATTATCAGTCTATCTTCAGACGATCGTCTGTCATATGTACCAAAATGTATTTATAAAAAGCTGAGCATGGGAATGCCCGCCTCAGCTAGATCATGAGAATAATGATGAATGAAAAATAATGTATTGTATTGTATTATATTACAGGGCACTCTCCTCAGCACTGGAACGAACTTCGGATCCTATAGATAAATTATTTCACCCGATAAACGGCCTCATACTTTAGGGGGCAACTGTTATAGACATTTTTGTGCCTCGCATCATGGAGCATGGAATGTCAATAATTACAGGGATCCTCAGTCCCTAAACATGTTGTTCTTACCCCTAAAAGAACAAGGTCATCAAACAACAGCACTTCCAATCAGTTCTCCACCTGAAAACACTTCAAAACAGGCTTATTTTGGATCATGTCAGCTGCTTAACTGAGCTTCTGCGCTGTAATGCAACTGTCCCACTCTGTACCTGCGCTGGAAGTCAAAAGTAATGAAGGCTACCTGCGCTGGGCGAGATTGGCCAAGTGGCACAGTCATCCTGCAAGGTGTCAACTGCCCAGGAAGCTTCCAAACTGACACTTGGTTCATAAGATTCGCCCTATGATGAGTAAGAGGTACTTGATCACCATGTGTAACCAAGGAAATCCAAGTGGACTCAAGAACTGAAGATTAACTGAAGAGGGAGAGGACACAAGGCAGCTTCATGTCAGTCTCAAGCTGACTCATCCTCTCTTCTTCTATCCTATATATAGAGCTCTTCTATGAGGTCTAAGGAGGCTGGAATTTTGTGTAAAGCAAGGAGGTGTTGTTGGATTACAGTTAGAGCTATTGGGTGATTGTTTTACTAGAGGTGAAGAGGAGAGTTCTTGCTGCTGGGGAGGTGCTGCTGGATTGGAGCCATCATTGGTTGTAACCTTCTCAGAACCCTGTTACTTCTATCAATAAAGTTTTGCATGTTCTCCTATATACTTGTATTGCATTGATGTATTGTATTTACATGTATATTTGATTCACTCTAATCCATGCATCAGTTATGAGTACTTGTATCTTGTAGTTTCCTCTCTCGTTTTGTGCAGGGCTTGTGTGTAGCTGGACCGGCAAAGAGAGCAAGGAGCTGGGAACAAGAGACAAAGAGAGAGGATCAAGATCGACTAAGCGAAGGATACCAGGTTGGTTGATCATTTCTTCCCCCTCTCTGTACTTTCATAAAGGAAAACATCAAAGCTTTACTTTCAGTTGTTGCTAAAGACTGTCACCTTTAGAGTAGGGATAGGGTCATCTGCATTGGATACTTTTCCCCACAACATCAATGTTCCTGGGATTATGAGAAAGGTTCCATCTAGGTTATGGCCTAAGAAATCTAACCCAAACTTATATTCCCTCATGTCCCAACCATAATAGTACAATTATGTATGTATATATGTTTATATGGGTATCCTTCTTTTATTCTACGCTCATCAAAATTTAATTCTATTAATAGAAAAGAATTAACTTTTAAATACAGTCTTTGAGTTTTACATTATTCCCTATATCTATTATAATTTTTATCTTCAATATTGTCTTGTATCTTTCTTTTGTTCATTTCCACCCTCGTAGGGAATACTAGAGTGAAGTTGTAGTTAAAAATTATAACCACCCTCTATAACAAACACAACCTTTCCTTTTACTAGAAGTCCTCCAGTGACCTGTTAAAGAACAACATAGACATACACACACACATAATTCATATCTATCTATAATTTTACATATCATTACAAGAAGTTTTCATAATATTTTTGCAGTATTGATACTATTTAAATTCAAAATAATGTTCTAACCAAATTTACTTGACTAACTTATCCATTGCAGAAATTAATTAAACCTACTTATCTAGAATATTCAATGAAATAGGTTGAAGGCTTCAGGGTTCCACCCAACCATGAACTACAATTCACAATTGTTTCCCCCCAAGTTCCACTCCTCCCTTAAGAAAAAAAGACACTTCATTAACCCTTCAAAAGTGTCTTACAAGTTTATCATTGTTCAAAACTAGTATTTCTCTCCCTTTGGTTGTTTTCCAGAGGAAATTATTTTATGTCCAAGAATTCTTATTGTACATGGTCCACCTCATGACATATATCTCTAGTCATGAATTTATTTTTGTTTGTCTTTGCCAAGATTTTTCACACACTAAATGGGAAAAAAATTGGGATTTTTTTTTTTAGTTCCTACCCCTTCTTGGGCATGACTCATTATAATTTTATTTTTCACAGTTACAAGTCTAGTCTCACATGTTAGCCTTTAGCATATTTCTAATAACATTAACCACTAAAAACAATCTATTTTATTTGTGTAAAGATAAATATTTCCATGACCATATCATGTCATTTACCTCTCATCACCTTTCAGCCAATAGTTTTAATATAAGAGTCATAAAGTAAATTATCCATAGATATTACATATCCCCTCCCCTTAAAATCGAACATTATCCTTCATGTTTTCAGTCTTCCTATTTCCTTGGAACAGCATACGAAAAAACATTTTTCATTCGATCTTTTATCTTTTAGCTAGTGTCCTTAGGCCCAAAGTTCTTCCACTGTGCATTCATCTAGGCGATGGCTCAATTCAAGAGTGTAATTTCTTCCCAATCTAAAAATTGTAAAGGCTTGACTTGGAGCTCTCCTTTTGGTTCGACTTATATAACATTCCAATCAAGTACATGAGCATGATCATGTATATATTTTTTCAAAAGAGACACATAAAATACATTATGAACTCTAATATGGTTTGGAAGTGATAGCTAGTAGCATTAGAGGAAATTTTAGCCTAAAAGTGGTCTTGTAAGGAAAAGTAATAAAATAGTAGTTAAAATAATAAAATATGAGTTATGAATTTTGAGGGCGAAAAAATAACTATTCTTTTAATTGTATTTTTGGCATGTCTCATTCTAGGTTTACTCTAATTTCAAGTGTAGACACTCGTTGAATGGGAAACTAATTCCGCATCCAATGAGTAGCCATTATGCATAATGTTGAGAAGATTTGCGTTGATAAAAATTGAAGTTACATTAAAAAAAGCATGTTCAATACACTTTTTAATGTATCTTAATTTTTTATCAATGTGGGTGCACTCAAAAGCATGAATAATGATTACTGGTTGGATGATGAATTTAATTTTGCATCCATCGAGTGTCTACACCTAAAATTTGAGTAAATCTATAAGTAGATAAGCCAAAAATACAATTAAAACAAGTAGTTTTTATTTTTTTTCCTCCAAAATATTTAGATGGATGTGTTTTCAAATTTACCATATTTAGAGAGTTTTACATATTAGGAAATGGGAATTACATGAAAAATTTATAGGCATATTTCGGCTAAGATTCTCTCTAATGACCACTAGCCCAAACCGGGCTAGTTATTTAAATGGCTCACAAAAATGCAGGGTTAGTTTTGAGTGTCTCCCCAATTTTAAGGATATTTTTTTGTCATAATTTTACATAAACATGTTCCCCCACTTGAAGTTATTTATGTTTTCTCTCTAAATTTGTATAGTTTTTTTTGTTAGTCCTATGTTGCTTTTAGATATTGCTTTAACTATTTCACCATGTATTTCATTTCTTCTAATGGATTTGACCGTAACATAGGCCTATCTTCTAGTTAACTCCAGCTTAAAGGGACATGACACCTCCATTCATATATAACCTCAAAAGGACTCATCGAAAGGGATATCTAATAACTATCTCTATAGTCAAACATTATGGAAATAGTCCTCCAATTTTTGAGGTTCACTCATTACATACATTTCTAGCATATCTTCAAACACCTTTTCTATTTTCCATTTGTTTGTGGATACTATACAGTGCTAAATCTTAATTATGTACCATCACAAGAAATCACGTTTTCAAAAAAAATGAGATAAACTTGATATCTCTATCTAATATAACTATCTTTAACCAACCATGAAATTTAAAAAAATTAAAATTAAAATTTACAAATTATTAATATTTATTTCATTATTCAATAATTATTCAAAACTAATAATTAACCTATAAATCAAACAAGTAGTTTTTATTTTATTAGAGATCATAATATTTATTTTAACTGTACAAAACGAACACCCAATCCAGCAATGTATAAAAGTTGTGACAAATGAAGAAGGAAATAAGGAAAAAAAAAAAACATATATTAAAAAATTTGAAAAATATAGGTTAGGTTTATTTTAAACAACATAATATTAAATTAAATACAAAATAAATGGTTATATATGTATATATTTACGAAATAATATTTAAAAGAATTTAGCATATCTAGATGAAAGACCACTTTCTAAATTGTTTTTTTCTTAATATAAATTAATTAATATATAAGATAAAATTAAATAATAAATTGTATATTAAGAAATTAGATTTCCATATACCTTATAAATATAGATTTACAATAAATTTAACTTATTATTATAATTAATTTTAATTTTATTAAAAAGATATTTTTTAATATATATATATATATATTATTTTTAAAAAAATTAATAAATTATTTCACACATAATTATTAGTAAATTTGTGAAGTTTATGATTTATTCTTTTCTCTATATACTAAGTCATAATTAAGAAATTTAAACCATCGATTTTTCAACTTTCACAAATTTTACATTACTTCGATAACCAATTAAATTACCACTTCAAATTTTCTAAAATATATATATATATTATTTTATATCAAAATTTATATCACAGTCCTAAGAACATATTTTAAAATTATAAACGGTACAACATATGTTAAATATATCAATAATCGAAAACATTTAATAGGAAAAAGTGTTGATGTATATTGATGAATGGTCATTATAACACGTTTTAAGAAGACGTCTTTGTATCCTCAATGACTAAAGGTTAATAGATTATACGTTGTATGAGGCTTGCACGATTTGCATTGAAAACTAGAAGACAATGGCATTTTGGCATTGGAGTCCTTATCTACATTGTTGCTCTATTATATGTTTTAGCGACGTTGTTTCTTTTATTGGAGGTTTGTCTTTAATGGGAGGTTTCTTGAGTCTAAGTTGATCTTTCATTTTTTGTTTTGTTATAATTTTTTTTTGCTAGAGCTAAGATGCACAGCGGATTAAAATATATATTCAGCAAATAAAATCAAGCACATGAGACACAACAATTTAACGTGGTTCACCCAACCAATCTGGGCTACGTCCACCAAACATAGGCATCGGAAATCTTTTATTAATCAAACAGGAGATTACAAAATTAATCAAATCCTCACAAACTCTCACACCACCAAACCATCCATATGGATACCTATTTTATAGCAAGGAGAATATAACTGCCTCTCACATCAAATTTAGGATGCATTAGCTCTCTCCCAACAACCTGGAGCTAATATAGCAACAAATTTCTATTGTTGTCACACACTGGGATTTTTGCCTATTTTATTTAAAACAGAAAATCTCAACAATCTCCACCTTGACAACAATTAGCTTGATGCCCTGTTTGTTTATTATTTTATCTTTTCTGCAAGCCAAGAGAAACCAAACACCAACGTAGCTTCTCTAACAAAACTGGTTTTGTGAACATGTCTGCACAGTTTTCCTTTGTATGCACCTTTTCAAGAGAGACTCCCTTTCAGTGATAACCTGTCTTACAAAATGGTACTTAATTGGAATATGCTTTGATTTACTATGATAGGCCAGATTCTTAGCCAAATGTATTGCACTTTGACTATCACAAAGTAACTTGATATTGTCCTGTAACCTACCAAACTCACCAAGCAAACCTTTCAACCAAATCGCCTCTTTGCAAGCATGTGAAGCAGCAATGTATTCTGCTTTAGTAGTGGATAAAGCAACAATGTTTTGTATCTTTGACATCCAGCTAATAGCTCCACCTGCAAGAGTAAAGACATACCCTGAAGTTGACCTTCTCTTATCCAAATCACCTGCAAAATCAGAATCAACATATCCGCAAACAGATTCACTACTCTTATTGTAAGTAATACAATAACTACTTGTGCCTCTCAAATACCGAAGCACCCATTTCACTGCCGACCAGTGTTCTTTACCCGGATTTGCCATATACCTGCTGATAACCCCAACTGCATGTGAAATATCTGGTCGCGTACACACCATCGCATAAATCAAACATCCTACTACATTAGCATATAGAATTTGAGACATATAATCCTTTTCACATTGTTCATACCAAACCTCACAAGTATTTTCTCAATATACTTTTGTTGTGATAGCCACAGCTTACCATTGCTCCTGTCTATGAAAAACACCATGCCCAAAATCTGTCTTGCTGCTCCTAGATCTTTCATATCAAATGTCCTTGCCATCTGAGTCTTCAACCTGTTGATTTCTTCAATGCTTTTGCTTGCTAAAAGCATATCGTCAACATACAACACTAAGATAATGAACATGCCATTACTTAACTGCTTAAAGTAAACACAATGATCATATTCAATTCTTATATATTTTTGACTCAACATGAAAGAATCAAATTTCTTGTACCAATGTCGAGGCGACTGCTTCAGACCATACAATGACTTCTTGAGCCTGCAGACAAATTTCTTATTGCGATGTTGAACAAACCCTTCCGGTTGTTCCATATAAATTTCCTCATCTAAATCACCATGTAAAAAAGTAGTCTTAACATCTAGTTGTTGTAATTCTAAATCAAGCAAAGCAACTAACGCTAACACAATTCTAATTGAAACAATTTTGACAACTGGTGAAAATATCTCATGAAAGTCTATGCCAGCTTTCTAAGAAAACCCTTTTGCAACCAGCCTTGCTTTGTATATGTCCTCTGAATCATTCACACCCCGTTTCACCTTGAAAACCCATTTACATCCCACAGTTTTCCTGCCTTTGGGAAGTTCAACCAGATCCCATGTGCCATTCTTACCTAAGGCCATCATTTCTTCCTTCATGGCTGCTTTCCATTTGTCACTCTTTGAACCTTCTACAGCTTCCTGATAACACAAAGGTTCATCATCGTTAGTGGTCAAAGCAACTGAAGTAACATAATCATCATACCTTTTAGGAGGACATTTGATCCTTGTAGACCTCCTCAAGGATGTTTCTGGTGCTTCCACAATTGGCTGTCTACCATCTGTAGGAACTTCTTCATGATCGCCATCTGAGACCTGTTCATGACCTCCATCTGAACCCTGTTCATAATCTGACTCTCAAACCTGTTCATGACTAGAATCTGAACTATGGTCATCATGACTATCATCAGAAGTGCTGTCAAACTGAATGTGCTGAAAATCAGATACATCATCCCGTTTCATATACAAGAGAGGATTCATCAAACTTTACATCTCTGTTGATGATGATTTTGCGAGTAGTAGGATCCCACAATCTAAATCCCTTTGTTCCATCACCATACCCAACAAAGATATACCTTTTCGATTTCGGATCTAATTTAGTTCGCTGATGTTTAGGCACTAGAGCATATGCATCAAAACCAAACACTCTGAGTTTAGAATAATCACAAGGGTGTCCTTTCCATACCTCTTGCGGAATCTTGCAGCCTATCGTCGTTGATGGAGATCGGTTTATCACATAACAAGCTATTGCCACCGCTTCCGTCCACAACTCCTTTTGCAACCCAGCATTACTCAGCATACTCCTTGCTCTCTCTAGAAGAGTCCTGTTCATGCGTTCAGCAACTCCATTCTGCTGAGGAGTATAAACCGTGGTCTTATGTCTCTCGATCCCTGCATCCTTGCAATAGCTGTCAAACTCCTTGGAAGTAAACTCACCACCATTGTCAGTTCTTAAACATTTTATTGTTCTACCAGTGTTGTTTTCTACCAATGCTCTAAACTGCTTGAAAACTGAAAACACATCAGACTTCCTTTTCAACATGTAGACCCATACTTTCCTAGAAAAGTCATCAATAAACGACACAAAATATGACAAGCCACCATACGAGGTTGTAGGTGCTGGACCCCAAACATCTGAATGGATATAATCAAGTATTCCTTTACTAGTATGTTTGCCTGTTTTAAACTTTTGTTTACTTTGTTTGCCAAACAGACAATGTTTACAGAAATCTAACTTTCCAGATCTTAGATTAGGAAGTAACTTGCGATCAGCCAAAATCTTTAACCCTCTTTCGCTCATATGGCCCAACCTATGATGCCATAGGTGAATGGAACTACTATCATGTTCAGACATGGTAGACACATGAACTAACCATGTTCTTCCTTCTAACTGAAACAGATTTCCTACTTTCTCATCTTTCATTACCAGTAAAATACCTTTGTAAATTTTCATTACTCCACCTTGAATGACAGTTTTATATCCATTTGTATCAAGTGCCCCCAGTGAAATTAGATTTTTCCTTAAATCTGGTACATGTTGTACATCAGTTAACATTTTGGTTGTCCCACCAAACATTTGCAGTTGTATACTCCCTATTCCCACAATATTAGATGTGACATCATTACCCATGTACACGACTCCATCATTCACTGATCTATATGTCTTAAACCAGTCTCTATGAATACACATGTAGTTTGATGCACCAGAATCTAGCAACCAATGTTGATCATGATTTGACAAATTAACTGATAAGACTTCATCGCTCATACCTAAACCAGATGCTGAACCTGTATCAGTCGTGTTCGCTTCCTTCTTTTCTGTCGATGAAGCTTCTTTAGAAGTTTGTTGTCGCTTCCAGCAATCCTTCTTCAAATGCCCTGATTTTCCGCAGAACCAGCACTTGACTTTACTCTTCTTCCCCTTAGACTTTGAACACGAATCGCTGCGCTTACCAGAGCGTCTTTCTCTAGAACGACCTCTAGCCATCATTGCCTCTGATGTAGAGGTGTCAGCATTCGACCGCTTCCTGGTCTCCTCGGACAACAAAGCTCCGACGACATCGTCAAATTCAATGGTTTCGGATGAACTAAGACTTATAGACGTGACAAAATGATCCCACGACTCAGGCAATGAGCACAATAAAGTTATGGCTTTATCCTCGGCTTCAATTTTTACTTCTATGATTTCTAATTGCACCATTAAAGTATTAAAAACATTCAAATGGTCAGTAATGGAAGTACCTTCCTTCATTCGCAGACTCTATAACTGCCGCTTCAGGAGAATCCGATATGTCAAGGATTTCGTCATATACAGCTTCTCCAACTTCATCCACAAACTAGCTGCAGTCTTCTCTGACACGATGTTAAATAAAACATCATCAGCCAAACACAACTGAATTCCGCTCAGGGCTCTTCCATCCAATTCATTCCACTCATCATCTGTCATGGGGTAAGGCAGTTTGGATCTGCCCAACAACGCCTTTGCCACGCCCTGCTGTACTAGGAGATCATGCATCTTTATCTTCCAGATCTCGAAATTATTTTTGCCGTTAAATTTCTCGATTTCAAATCAGGTACTCTGAGTTTTCGCCATCTCGTTTAAAAAAAAAAAATCAAAGAATCTCCAATTCCAATTTTAAAAAAAATTGAATCTCAATAAATGCCTATGCCTTAGTTTACCTTCGCCTTTATTTAAAAAAAAACAACCCCCTTTGCTTTGCTGTTTAAATCTCAGATTTCAATTTAAAAAAAAAAAAAATTGGCGCTTGCTAATGACCACAAGAACTGTGCCTTTTAAAAAATGTTGTAAGTGTTGACAAAATGGCACAAGTATACCTTGAAAATACACACTGATCAGCAAATTAGCGCAATGGCGCACTTAATTGAATAGGATCCGCGCCATTTCAGTTGGTTGGCGCGACTGTTATGGTATAACCCGCGCCAATTAAACAAAACTTCGAATAAAAAACAAAACGCACTAATCGGCGCATCTGGCATTACACTCAAACTTATCATGCTCAAGATTCATTTCTTTCCAGCAATCACATACGCCATTATACTACCAGCAATCACATACACAGGTTTAAATACAAAATACCTCTACAACACCAGCACTGTCATACCACCTCCACGCAGGTTTGGTAAACAACCTCCACATAGGTCTCCACAGCAACACTCCACGCAGGTAATATGCAGACTCTCCATGCACCAGCAGTCAAAACGAGGGCTCCAGCAATCACATACGCACCTCTGCAATCAATACCTTAACTCAACGCAAGTTCAATCAGCTCAGTAATGAATGTTCGCACTCCACGCAGGTAAGAAACAATGAGCCCCACGTAGCAGTGGACATACACTGCCTGATCTATGCTCCACGCAGCTTGTGACAACTCCAGCACGCAAACCTCCTTACGCAGAAACAATGACCTCCACGCAACACTAGGCACCAGTGCAAAGTTGTAAGACGTAGGTTCAAGCATGCACCAGGTTATATCATCCTACTGATTTGGTTCTCCACGCACCAGCGCTCCAGCAACACCTGCACTCTAGCACGTTGCTTGATCCAATGCACCAGCAGCAATCAACTGCGCTCCACCTCCAACATTGCTCTGATACCAATTGTTAGAGCTAAGATGCACAGTAGATTAAAATATATACTCAGCAAATAAAATCAAGCACAGGAGACACAGCAATTTAACGTGGTTCACCCAACCAATCTGGGCTACGTCCACCAAACATAGGCATCGGCAATCTTTTATTAATCAAACAAGAGATTAGAAAATTAATCAAATCCTCACAAACTCTCACACCACCAAGCCATCCGTATGGATACCTATTTTATAGCAAGGAGAATCTAACTGCCTCTCACATCAAATTTAGGATGCATTAACTCTCTCCCAACAACCTGGAGCTAATCTAGCAACAAATTTCTATTGTTGTCACACACTGGGATTTTTGCCTATTTTATTTAACACAGAAAATCTCAACATTTTTTAATTGTATTTGTGTTTCACATAGTATTATTTATTTGCTTTTGCTTTGATTGTGTATTATTTTATTTTTTTTCACTTATCTATAGATTAATATAGGGAAATCAACTTTTGTGATATTTTTATTATTATCAAAATTTATTAATTTGTAAGGTGATTGGTTGAGATCTTAATATAATTTTTTTAGTAACTTTGATTTATTTAATTAGTATTTATTTAATTTAATTTTATTTAATTTTTTAGTTTTTTCTATTTTTCCATTTTCATGAATAATAGTTTTTCATCTATATTTTCAATTTAAGATGACTTATTTTACCTATAGCATATATTCATTTTCCATTTGACTACCTATTAGTTTGTATTTGACCAGATATTTATGCCACTTATCCATAATTTAACCTTCATAATTGATTTTTTGTTATTTCTTATTATTATTTAAATTGATTTATTTGTATGGCCATCGGTTTATGTCTTATTATGGACTATTTAGTAACATCCATTTCTATTAGTTACTAATTTTTTTATTTATTTTTATTTTATTTTTCTTAACATTTTTATTTAATTTTTCTTTTTTTCTATTATTTTCATTTCCATGAACTATATTTTTTCTCCATATTTTCAATTTAGGATGACAAATTTTAAAGAGGAAAACATTAAAAAAAAAATCAATAATTATATTTTAGATATATTGCTTTTTTTTCTATCTTTTTTCTATGTTTATTTATATTGACATTTTAAAGAGGAAAAAATAATTAAAAAATATTTTCAAGTTGTATTTCTTTTTAATTTTACTTATACTGTTTTAAGTCCTTTTTTCTATTTTCAATTCCAATTACATTAATCATATTTTTTTCTTATTTATACATAGTTTTTATAATTAATAACTATTATGATAATTAATTATTATTTTTTAGAAGCTTGTGAGCATTTCTTTCCTAATTCTACTAAGAAAGTTTTATTTATGTATAGTTGCTAATTTTTAGGATCTCGTGAGCGTTTTTCCTAATTTTGTTGATTTTTTTTTATTTACACATAGTTTTTTTAATTTTTTTCTCCAAGTATATCAATAATTCAATAAATTGGTTTTATTCTCACATCGTGTCAACAGCCTATACTCCATTAACTATATTTAAACTAAATGGCATGTAGTAGATGCTACGTAACACTTGTTTTATATACATATACATACATATATATATATATATATATATATATAACACATAAATATATATAGAAAATATAAACATATATGAAATTGTATATATGTTAGTGTAACACATGTTGTTATATATATAATATATGTAAATGAAAGTGGATATGTGTTAATATAATTAATATTAGTTAATCATATTTTTTAACTTTTGGTGATGACATTCAACATTAAAACATTTTATTAGTTGTTTTATTTTTGTGATGAAATCTTTGTCTTTATTATTTTTCAATTTAATTGAGCTATTTTCAAACTAACTGGTAAGTACTAAATACTATATAATCCTGGTTAATATTACACTTTATAATTATATTATTTTTATTTTTATTTTTATTTATTAGATATATTATATTTAATTTTTAATTAAACTTTGTAGCTTTTATATATATATATATATATATATATATATATATATATATAATTAATTTTAATGTGACTTTGACGTAAAAGGTAGAGGTTTGAAATTATAGGTTTTACTTGGACCATTCATTTGACAAAAGTAAGCAATGATGTTATAATGATCATGATTAATGTATGGGTGGTGTAAGGTTTATTTTGAAATAGAAGTTAATTTTTTTAAATAAAAAATAATCAACTTTATTATAAATTTTTAAAACTTACCAAAGATATATAAAATATATTAAAAATTTTAAAAAAATATAATAGTAAAGTTGAAAATTTAATAGAGATATCTAAAATTTAGAATAGCTACGATGGATATTGTTTTGATTTTTTATTAAAATTTCGTAATAGATATTTTGGAAAGATTTTAATATTTTATTGTTTAAATGTGTTTTTTTTATGTATAAATTATTTCATCACATTTAATACCTTTTAGGATATTTGAATTAGGTAGGTTACATATATAAAACTTAGGACTCAAGATATCCCTAACAAATCTCTAGCCAAATATATTCAGAATGATGCCAAAAAATGTGAAAACATAGAATAGTTAAACTATATTTTCATTCCATGTATTGGGTGACAGGTGACATGTCACCTAGGTATGAGGGCATGGATGTAACCACATCGCTTGTGAAATTGTGCCCTTACAACTTCTAGACATGTCTTGAAATAATGAAATGATGCACACATTCATTACTAGTGATGGATGATTCCAGCTGCAATCGAGTGTGGCATCAAAATTTCAATTACTACGTATACTTTACTGTATGGATATCGCCACATTTCTCCAACTTCCAACATTATCTTTGATGACATTTTTTTCCTATGGTACAACACTTTGAAATCTCCACTCATAGTTGTGTTATGGGTTTTAATGGTACAACTTTACGTTCTAGGCTCCACTATTTATGGTGATCATTCTCTAATGTGGAGTTGGCTCCCTCATAGTCTACCTATTTTTTGGGAAAATTTATCATCTAACTTCTCATTTTTTCTTATCAAATATTTTCCTCAATGTAGTTACTTTCCATTTTATTCATCTCTTTTATTTCGACTTCCGATAGATACTATTTCTACTCTTTGGTTTCCTCTCTATATTTTGTATAGGTCATGATTGTCGATGAATAGGTTTGTTGTCATTGTGGCTTGTGAGGTAGATGTTTAGAAGGAGGATCGAGGATTCTTTTACATAATTCTAGCTTCACTTTTGTTTATAAAGGGTAAATACCTCCACCAATTTTAACACAAATTAACAAGGTCAAAGAAAATATTCATGGTTCATTTCAATTTCTTTCATATTCTAACCTTTTCGAATCTATGTTTTCTTAGGTGCTGGATGTTGGCCACACCCCTGAAAATAAGAATCAATATAGTTATACAACTAACTTAAATTGGCGGAGATGCGACACCCAGTAAAATCAAAACTACAAGTGGGGGTATTGGGTGTAGCACATGGAAAGGCACAGAATCAAAACATAAGCATACAAATGGGGGACTATCCTTCAAGAACATATTAGACGGAGAAAAGGCAGTCACACGACCAACCAAACAAGTAGGAAATTCACCAAGCCCATGGATAGTGGACCAATGAAACTACACCACAGAACTAAACATAAACACTCCAGAAACAAATGCGCATTGTGCCTCATTTGGATCACAAGCCATTATATGTCGATTCAACTTCTTCTAGCCAAAACCAGTAGAAATGTTTTGTTGTATTTTAACTAACTGGTCATTAGATTGTGAAATTAGTCTCTCCTCCAAAGGGTTCTTTATTGTAAAGATCCCAATGTTTGAGGCTAGAGACACAATCTTACAAGAACGACCATGGTTCTAGGGACAGACGGGCCTCTTCAACACTCCTTGTTTTCTAGATTTTGATGCAAATACCATGGTCATCTCCACGATGACGGTTTGGGTTCAGCAGCACAATCTTCCTATCCATTTCTAGGACAACCGTATCGTAGTAGGCATCGGTAACAACATTGGGAAGTACATAAAGATTGATACCATTTGAGTTATGAAAAGGGTCTACACCTTTGCATGTATATGTGTAGAATTAGACCTCAGGAAAGCCCTATCGAACAACATTCACGTGATCCACAACAAGCGGATTTGGACATAGATTTTAGATTATGAGAATAGAGCTTTCAGGTGTAGAAATTTCACACAATGAGGGCACCTTCATAATATGTGTCTAGAAGCTAAAAAAGACACCCGAATAAAGAAGAAGTTTGGGAAATAGTCTAAAGGTTGGAAATATCCCCCACCAAATTTCAAAGAGGATGAGGGTGATGTTGATGATGAATCGCCACCCAAGTGGAAGAACCAGGTACCAATGGAACCAGAAACATAGGAGGAAACCCCAAAAGACCCAACTGAAACTCGGAGCCATCCAGTGTAATTAGACATGATACCAGAAGAAAGGGACAACAGTGGTAACAAGCATCTTCACTCATCATAAAATTCAAACTTAGAGAAGGACGATGCTAGACAAGATGTTGGGAATCAACTTGCACTTATCTCTTCTATGTCGTCTCAAGGGGAATGGCGAAAGGTCAAGAAAAAGAAGGGGAGAAAAGCCTAGTTTTTCCCATCATGTACATTACTTTGCTTACTGTATGTTTCTAATTATCTTCAGTCATTGACTAGATGATGCTATGTTTCTTAGTCGATGCAACATGTAATCTTTTTAACATTAATGAAATTACACTTTTTCCCAAGAAAAAAACTAACTTATATTAGCATATGATAGCTATGTTCGATAGGTCCATTCTAAACATGAATTTTGATGAAGGAGGAGATTCTCTTTGTCTTAAATGACATTGTCTTGTATATTAAGGAGACAAACACATAATTGATGTATATTGAAGTGGTTGTTGTACCTGCATCATCTCCTCATTCCGCTACTTCCACTAGTATTAGCTAAATCAAGGGAGATGCATACCCTTCTACTTAAATGATATGCCATTTTGTATTCAATATTTTTTGTTATTTAATCATCATTTTACTCAATCTACTAGGTTCACTAACTTTAGGATATGTAGGAAGCCGTTATCTCTAAGTCTTTTTGAAGTTACCATTAGAGGAAATTTAAGCCTAAAAGTTCCCATGGTATTTTCGTGTAATTTCAATGTCATAATATGTAAACCAATCAAAATACTTTAAATTTAAAATGAGATACATGTAAATATTTTTGAGGGAAAAGAATAAAACTACTCTTTTCAATTGTATTTTTGGCTTATCCATTTTTATGTTTAATCAAACTCCAGTTGTAGACACTCGTTGGATGCGGAATTAAATTCCACATCTAGTGATTACAACTTCGTATGCATCATAATTAACATAATAAAACTAGATACACATTCAAATGATAAGATTATTTCATGATAAAAATCCATGTGAATAGAAGAAGGGGCTCATATATTTTAATAATCATTGAAGTAGCACAATCATATATATCAAATCAATTAAGTGACTCCGAGTAGGTTCCAAGTGTCACAAAAAGGTATACATATAGAAACGAAAGATATTAGAACTATGAATTATTCAATTAGCATCTATTCTCTAGAGGTAGATAAGAAACTACTAGAATCCCTAGTGACAAGAGAATACAGGTATGTCTAAGTAGATTTCCATATACGTGGTGGAATAGGGTGATGGACTACATTTGTAGAGGAGGGGATGCACGACTTTAGTGAAGGTTAATGGGGGATGGGAGCCTTTAGGTTAAATGTTTCTAGGATTGGGTTTGAGGGCCTAGAGGGGACTTGGAGCATGGAAAATTTTAGGGGCTAATATTCACAGGTGGGCTAATTTTCCACGATTTTTCCAAAAAAATGTTTCACCAATTTCAATTTCTTATAAAAATGATTCACCGAAGTTTTAAAATATAAAATTATTTTTCCTTAAAGATTTCCAAAATTATATAGAGAGTATATAAAATCATTATAAATTTTAATAATTTTGCAAATACATTAATAAACATTTTATAGTTTTCATATTAGCGACTAGTGAGATTCGATACTATTTTTAAACTTCAAGATAACTTTTCATTGTTAAAATATTTCCTCACTTGGAGATCCTGAGAACTTAGCAAGAACTCTTGGATACATCGGACTCTATGAATGTCCCTATATATATGAGTAAGACACCCTGAAAGGTAATGGTAGAGCCTGACAAACTGTAGGTGTATAGAAGGATGTGTTGATGGGGGATGTCAGCCTGTAGGTTGAAGGCTAATGGGGTTTGGTACCTTCACTAATTAATGGTACTGTGCATGTATGGGGATTTGGGTGAGTTATTTCCCCATCGATTTGAAGCCCCACCACAGTGGTGGCCTAATGCTGAGAGAATATGCTAGCGTGGTCTCTGGCTGGGAGGAATGTCGAAGGTCTACAATCATTTTTCCATTTTATTAAATAGATACATATGTCAATATTTTATTAATTATGTCATCACTAACCATGTATTATTCCTATGTTGCACATCTGAATTTCTAATCCTTTACATGTAAATAATAAATTTAGCATTAGTAGGCTTGTTATAAGAAATTTCATTTAGAAATAATTATATCATGGACAGTGTACTACACCTTTGAAGATGGTTTGAATAAGTCGATTGTGGGATGATGATGTTACATGCCACTAATATCCAATCTGGTACGATGTAATATAATGAAAAATTTCAAATTTTTCTTATCATACATCCTATATATAGAATTGATGTAAAATTTTTCCTTTTCCTTATAAATAATATCATAGTCATACACTAACATTTTTGGTACATACCTTTTGTTCTCTAGGAAGGATAACAACACATTTTTTATGGTTAATTTTATATTGAAAACATACCCCATCATATAAGTTTGTGATCTATAAACTACATGACGAGTCACCAACATTTTGTTCTCACTATAGAATTTCACAAATTTATATCACATGATTGCTTACTAGCAGATGCTAGTGGATGTCCCACTCACATTGACATTGTTCCAATCATATTCCAAGGAGAAACTATTAATTATTATATTAATGGTAATAGCTAATGTGGCATAGATAACATCCTTTAAAACATAAAAATATTGTTTGGCCTCCTCATTCCAACTAAGGGAAGTTATTTTAGGTAAGGTTGTGTGGGGAGCTACAATTTTATCCTAGCTTTACAAAAACTTCTAATATTAACCTATGATGCTAAGAAATCAGCACGGTCTTTGAGGATCTTGGGGTTAGTGCATTCATTCATCACATTAATACTCTTAAGATCAACATGCACACACTCCCCTCTTATGTCTCCCAAATATAACACTTCTAAGACATGAGGAGGATACCTAAAATATATAAAGAATAGTTGGTGATTATAGAAGTGTCGCAATACCCTATGAACATGTGCGACGTGTGACACCCATGTATTGTTTCTAATCAAGATGAAAAAAAAAATACTAGGAAAACATGGAGTACAAAGGTTTGAAATTTTTTTTTTTTTTTAACCACATGGTGAATCGGTAACTATCAAGTTTAATCCACGGGAGACCCAGGATCAAACCTCATTGCTGCCACTATAACACCAAGAGCATAACCAACCACCTGCAAGTCGGGTATACTAAGATCCTATGGTTTTAGCAAGAGCACACCCACGGTAGGGGGGTCCGCCCCTCTAGCCGCCACCACAGCAGGTCACTGTACTCAGTGAGATTTGAACTTCAGACCTCCCGGGCTTCGCCCACGTGTCTTACCGTTAAACCACACATCACTGTACAAAGGTTTGAAATATTTTATTCACGAGGATCTAAAATGTATAAGGTGCATTCCAAAATACCAAAAGGAATAACCGAAAACTTGAAATGACATCTCTCTACGTATAAAGTAGTTTTTCAAGTATTAGTTTCTTACATGTGAATTTGGAGACAAGTAGGGAAGATTAGAAGTTTGGTGAAGAAGTGAGTGTCACGTATGTAATATAACGTATCATCAATAATAAATATGGGAAATTTATATCTGATTGGTAATTTTCTGTAAACAATTTTTTTTAAAAACATGTTCCAATTAGTTTGTTGACTTTTATGAACCATGATGATGATAAAAAAAATAGGTTTAGCAGTAGGATGAATGTGGACTACTATAAATGTATATTAGATGATCAATGTTATTCTATTATTCTGGGAAAAGGGTGGTAATGATGTGACTATTCTCACCATTGGAGTGAGTAATTCCTTGCGAAAGTTAGAGTACCTATTGTCTTTTCCCGAAAAATAACTTCAGGTCTAGATGAATGGCCTAGGTAGCATCCTGGAAATGTGTAACAATACTATGGTTAAAAGTTTTAACGATAATTTTCATACAAATAGTAATGATTCTTTTTGGAGGTCGTTCCTTAAGATATTGCAGAACATAGTAATGTTGATACCTATGGAAAGTCATGTATAATCCTATTGAATCTACGGTGATGATATCTAATGTACTTAGGAATTCAACAACCAAAATAATATCACAACAATCTGCTTTAGTGGTGAACATTTTTTTTGGAATAAGGAAATGTAGTTTGGGATAATTTTTTTTTTTTAATTCAACCACTTGCTTGTATGAGAAGGAGAATTGATACCACTTGTGTCATTGCTTGATCTAAAATGGAATATTGAAGTAAATATAAATAGAAATATAGTGATGGAAGAAAATAAACAATACTGAAATATGGACATGTTAGCAACGTTCAAAATTGAGCCCTTCCTAACCCTTCTTTGGGCTCCTCGCCCTTCCTAGAAGGGCTAATAAAAATTACACTTCTAAAAAAATTTAAAATATCAAAATCACTAGTCAATTATGAAGGTTAGATTAAATTTCTATATTTCAAAAGAAGGGAAACATTTTTAATAACTTGTCAACAATTTTTTAAGTTTACTAAAATTTCGAGTCTGGACCAACCTATAAATCACATTGACTAGTGATAATTCCATAGAAGAGACTAGTCAAATTCCAGATGACCTCATACAATTTAATAGTTATGTCATGATTTGGGGGCATTTCCCTGACACCTCCAACTTACACCAACATGATGTAACCTACAACAATAATACATGCAACAGTCATGGTAATATTACACCTAGCACAAGGTTGCAGAGCACATTTAATGCCACTTGAACAATTTTGTGTGTGCTCTCGCTCCTCGCCAATTATCCTTTAGCGCTCTTTCCCTCGATCCATTTTTTCTATTTCCATTTGAATTGCAACCCATCATGTACAGAAGGAAAGTTATTGTTCGAAGCTAGAATAAGATATTCTTCATTATTCTCCTCATATCTTCATTAGCATTTGGTTTTACATTCTATGGATTCTTTAATGCAACATTCCTTGAAGTAATAGCAGCCTTTGTGGTCACACTATGTATCCTCAGCAACATAGAATCTACACCCCAGGAAATCAACATTGTTGCTAGATACCCTAAATGCAACTGCTTTCCATCCTTCCATCCCATGCGTAGGTGTTGGAGTTGTTTTCTACATTGTTAATGGTGGGAATTTTTATTCTCATAATTATATGAATCTACCCACTATGAAAAGAATATCTATCATATACCGAGGATATTGGACTCCACAACTATACCGCTCTCATTCAAACTCTTGCTTGTTTTGCTTTATTTCTTAAATCCATATGGACTTCTTGTCCAAGTGCCATTTTTCATGAAGCGTTTGTTCTTTGTCATACAGCTATAGGTTTCCTTGAATGTTACAAAACACAATTCAACAAAGCAATGAATACCTATCAAGAAATCTATAGTCAAATCTTATGTCATCTTGCTAAGGTTGAATTATTTCTATTTGAATCTTGCTAAGGGATTTTTAATTTATGTATTTACTTATTCTATTATTTTTATTTATTTAATAGGTGTAAATCTTGAAAATTGTCTCCTATTAGTCGTTCTAAGAAGGATAAAAGGAGATTGTCAATTATTGAATCATTTGGCCTTGCACAACATTCTAATCAACCATGTAATATTCAAAATGAAGTTGATTCTCATCTACATGAATATGATGACTCAAATAGTGTAGAGCTCGTTGAAAGATAAAACCCATCAAATAAACACAAAATAATATTCAAGTCTAAATGAAATACAAAATTTCCATGGGCTTATGTTGTAAAATATTGTAATGGTAATGCAAGGATAAAATGTTCTTGATGTGTTTAATTTTTCTTTCTTTAAGTGAGATTTCATTTGCAAAAGAGGGAACTACCACTCTTCAAGTTAGTGGTCTAAGTGGCCATGCAAAATCAAAAACTCATAATTGTTTTTTACAACGTTTGGAGGGACAAAGCAAACAAAGCAATTATTCCAATCACTAAACATGTAGAACCAATGGTAGATGTTGAGAAGGAGAGAATTATATCAGTGATTAAAACCATGTATTTTGTTACTATACATGATTTATCTTTAGAAATGTATAAGTTAATATGTGACTTGAATAGGTAAAAATTCACTCCACACGTGCTTCTAACAAATGAATATTCTGCATACACAAATACCTCGCTAAAAAAAAGTTTCTTCAAGTTGCTAAAGAGTTGTATTGGAACAAAATAGAAGAGGAGATTTTACTTAGCCATTTTACTCAATTTTAGTTGATGAAAGCACTAATCAAATTATGGAACAACAATTGGTTGTTTATATTACATGTTTGAGGAATGGAGGAAGAGTTAAATGTTTAACAAAGTTTATATGTTTGGTTCAAATAAAGGATGGAATAGCTGAATGTATGTATGATATAGTGAGAACTCTTTTAGCATAAATGGATTTATGTTTGATGAAGTTTATTGGTTTTGGTTCAGATGGTGCATCTTCCATGAGGGGTATTCATGAAGGCTTATCTTCTAAGCTTCGTATGTTCCTCATTTATTAGTTATCCATTTTCATAGCTCATAGGGAAGCATTAACAACTAATGAGTCTTCATCTCATTTTCCAGAGTTGAAATATATTAACAAATTTGGAAACAAACTTTATTCATGTCTTGGGAAATCAACTAAAAGACATGGAAAATTGAGAGAGCTAATATATACATTTCAAAACACTAAGTTAGTGGTCTTACAAATTCTCCAAATTATGAGTCTTTCTAGAGGAAATGTCATGTAAAAACATGCTAAACTACTGCATTATTTGTTAAAGGATTGGGAGTTACGGGAGGAAAAAAATGTATGAGTTGGCAAAAGTATTGCAAATACAATTTTTTTCATTCATCTACTTTCATACATGCTCATCGAATTAAATAAGTTGAATAAAAATTTCGAAGGGGATTATTTTGATATTACATCTATTGGCACTACTTTAGATGTTTCTATTAGCATGCTTAGTAAAGAATTTTTGGGAAGCATTTTTGGTGTAGATGCAATGCTCATGTCTTATTTTTTAGTTAAAGCATAAAGAGGAACCGTTGAATTTGTAGATAGCATAGGTATGGTACATTTACATCCATTGAAGTTCAAAATCTTTCCAAAGAAGAAAAGATCGGGGCTACTAGATGATTGTCTTCTTTTGGGAAAAACATTTGTTGTAAAGGTGATTAAATATTTAGATAGGAGATTCATAAATTTACATGTGTTTAATGTGGTTAAGTTTTTCACTTCTCAATAGTATTATGAAGAAGTGAATGATATAAACTGTCCAACAAAAAGATAGTTGAAATTTTTATGTGAAAAAAATAATTTGGGGAATCATCTATTATGGATATTTCTAGATGTTTCGCTGAAATGGATTAATTTATTTGTACTATTTGCAAATCATACCCTAAAAAGAATATTTATGACATGAGACCTATGTAGAGATGAACCTGAATGATTTGAAGGATTTCCATATCTGATATAATTAGGGCAAACTATTCTCCTTATCCCAACAACCACATCAGTGTGTGAAAGAGGTTTCTGAAAATTAAACAAGATCAAAAATGATGATAGATAAAGAGTTTCATTGGAGACACTAGATATCTTAATGTTTCTATCTCTAAATGCACCTCATGCTCTAAATGAGGTAGACTGTAATGCTACTTAGGATATATGGAAATAATTGAAAACTAGAAAGTCATTTCCACTAGAAATATATATATATATATATATATATATATATATATATATATATATATATATATATATATATATATATATATATATATATATTCAATTATGTAAGTTCAAATACTTTTCAAGATCATCGAATGAATAGAAGAAAGATATGTTTACATTTTTTTAATGAAATTTGAGATTTTCTTTTGCTTATTTACTAGTTATACTGAGATTTTATAATGTTTGAAGGAAGCTACTCTTTAAATTTTTAATAGTTTAAAGATTTAGAAGGACACTATTTCATTTTGGATTTTTTTATGAGGGGTTTACTTAATATATATATTTTTAGTAGAAGTGCAATTTTTTTATAACCTTTCATTCCTGAAGGGTTAGATGAGTATATGCCCTTCCAAATAAAATTAAGAGTAGACCTTCAAATTTGATCACTGGATGTTAATAACAAGAATACCGTTAATGATATCAAAAAGTGAGATGATTGTTTGGTGGCATATTCAAGCGGGTGATATCAAAGTAAGTTTAGGTTGAAATACATTAATAATAACTTGGAAACTAATTACTTTACATCTAGTACTATATATATATTTTTTAACATACAAAATACTAATTACCAAGTAGATCTCAACCAATGAGGCATTAACATCTTGGCAAAGCATTAAGTTACAACCTATTCTCTTAATTAGAAGAGTTATGGCAGAACCTTATGTTGTTAATTTGGTTTCCAATGGTGATAAATCATTCCCTCCTCTTGAAAATATTTTTATAATATAAATGTCATTAAAAATATTGATAAGCCATATCTATGAGATACAATTTGAGCAATGTTACTATATACATGCATTGAAAATGGTAAGTGTTACTGTATATCACCACGTGATGTGGGTCCCAAGTGTATGAATGAAAGTTATAGCTAAAGGAGGGGATCCAAGAAGAGATTCCACATTCGTATCAACCATCAATTGACATTACATGATATAAGAAAGGGATTTCAATTTTGGTACATCAATCATTCCATGGAGATGTGATGGAGAGGATATTTTAAATTCCCCCAACACCAACCTCGTTATTTTCACAGTCCCTCGTTTCTCACTCTAAATAAGAATACCTTAGGAGCCATGGATGTTATGTGTGGGATCTTATATTGTCCTTATATTTGTATAGGTCTTATATAACAATGATTATAGTCTTTTTGATTGGAATATTAAGTTAGGGGATCAGCTTTGATGGGATATTTTATATTCATCCTTGCTTTATTATTTTAATGTTAGTAATTCTTCCTTAGTTCTTAATGTAAACTAGCTTAATTCTCTTCGGTTAGGAAGGACCAAAGATACTTCTCATTGTTGTAATGGTTATACGAAACATTGTGAGCTTAAAGGATATAAAAGGGGTTCTATGAATTTAAGGGGCATGCCATATTTTCTTAGAAGATGTGACCTATCTAGAAATCCTAGGAGGAGGTGGAAATATGGCTTGAGGGAGAAGAATTTTGAGAACAATTGAATGCAGAAATAAGTTGAACTAGTAATGGGGAACCAACTACATAATTTAAATAATTTTGAAGATGAATCTCTTACTTTCCTAAAAATGTTCTATGGGAAGAAACTATAATTGACTTGTACTTGTCATATATTTAATCCATAGATAGGTTCTAGTTTCTCCTATGGAACTTCATGGATTCTATCTATTATGATTTTTTCCAACACCATAGAGTTTTTTAAAAAATTCATTATAGACTCTAGTGTGAATATGAATTTTGTTATTGGTTCTAACTGTATAGACATATATCACTAAGTCCTAGACCTTAATGGATTCCATAATTTAAACTAACAGTGACTATTAATTATTCTTGTTTTTTATTTGTTATTATATTTTGTCAAATGCCATTTCTATTAAGTTTGTAAGAAGGTATACATGCATGGTGTTAATATAAGGAAATAGGAAAACCATCATAGTATTTATTGCAACATTAACATCTATTTAGGGATTTAAGAATAACATGGGAACCCCACAGTTAAGGAATATGAATAGATAATGAGAGGGATTAAGTAACATATGGGAATAATTAGTGATGGAAAAACTTTCCATTTCAATTGAGAAAGGCTTGATTTCTACCTCTTATAGCCTAGTCTATGTAATTCATGAGGGTAATGTGTGTACGTTAGAGGTATTTCATAGTGATATGAATGCGCATACATAAATAAAATTATTTACATTGATGTTGGAATTTTAAATGTAGATATTGTGATATAAATCCATAACATGAAAGTAAAGTTTTACACAATTTCATATTTTGATACTGAAACTTTTAAAATCATAATTAAAATATTTCGAATCAAATTTGATGCTATTTGACACATTAGGAATCTGGTTTGTACATGTTTTCATCCAATATTGATAATTTTGCAATGTGGGAACTTATGAAACTTATTATTCACACATTTATATGTAATATTTATGTTATCATAGTCCAGATTCTAAGTAATGTGACAAATTTTAATTGAGTGAAAATTACAATCAAAAGAGAAAAATTCTATGAATGAAACAATTATATATATTCCATATCCAAAGGTTTAGGATAGTATGAAAGGAAACTTCCTAACTTTGTGTGAGTTATATTATCTCATAAGACACTAGTAGATGTCATTAAATTATGTTTTCTTCTCAAATGAAACTATTATGGGGTGGCATTAGTGATACTTCTTAGATAATACTGAAGATATAGGATCCCCTAGTTAACATTTATGATGTTGTTCTTGTAGCCTTGTTCTTCTTAGATAGTACCCAATCATTGATCCTACAAAGAAAAGGACATGGCATTATTACTAGTGATTTAAAATGTTAGATGTTGCAAGATAAGACTAAACAATAAAATAAATCCTTCAATATATGCAAAGAAATAATTTCATATTGCATGAGACCAAACAAATTGGAAACAATAAGTCATAATTTATACATATCAAGTGACCATCATTAGTGATGAGAGGCTCTAATCATACCTTGCTCCATTGAAATTGTAAGATCTTAAGTTATGATCCCATTATCACTAAAAATAGAAGATGTTCATTTAATTATCTTTGAATGACATTACATATTGTTCCAAGAGATATATCTTCCATCTTCCTTATGTTACATTTATCTACAATGAATTAATTAGTAAATAAGATTCTTTGGAGTTTAAAAAATGTAAATAGTTTCTATGTGTATTAATATACTTTCTTGATTTTCTACATAAAATTTTATCCTTTTAATAATATCACTATAACATAAATCTATGAGATAAAATATCATCATACAAGATAAGGATAAGTACATTAATGTTCTTACTCTATTTTTTATGAACATCAAATAAAGTAAATACAAAAATTAAATTGACAAAGTAGGGAAACGTGAGACATAGAACAACCTATAATCACATTGAATAAATCATGATAGGATTCAAAAATAATATTTAAGTCCATGCATCTATGGTATACATCCCTTTCAAGACTATGGATATAAATATCTCTTCATATACTCATATTGTGGGCATCAAATTAAGTCATAGTCATTATATATGATTGCGCTAATATACGGAATCCCATTTAGGCAACCTAAAATCTTAGCTGTGCTCTCAACCTTGAAAATAAGACAACAATAATTTCTATGAGAGCTTAAAATTAATATAATTAGCTAATTTTCATCATAAAAAATCTTTTTTTTTTTCTATAGCCTCCCCTTTTCAACGAGTTCTCTCTCATGGAATTGAAGGCTATGTTCTATATGAATTCCCTACAAAGTTATATAAATTACCGAGGATTTAAATCCATACACACACACTCATATATATATATATATATATATATATATATATATATATATATATATATATATATATATATATATATATATATATTTGAAATCTGCTATACCTATTAATATCTAAACTGGGTTTCACCTCAATAAATATCAAATTTGACCTTATATTTTCCTACAAGACAAAATAACATCTTAGAGTTTTGGTCATATAACAAGTACTGTAATATGATTACATTATTTCATGTTTTAAATCTCAGATTAGTATCCTACACAAAATTATTACATTTTAGTATAGACATGATTGTTATTATCTACTTGATATTATACATGGACTAGAATTCTTTTGGTCTTTGACATTTTATCAATACTATTGATCACTTCTTTTTTATGCTATCCGTGATTGTACTATCATGAAAACCCTTTCATAGGTGTGGTTAAACATATCAAAGAAAGGAAGGAGGGGATGGAGAAATACCAAATTGATAGTTACTCAATGAAATGATTGGATTTATATTTCAACGAAAAAAATTATGTATGGAATTTAAATCAACCTCAGATAAGCACTTTGAAAGTAATGAGTATGCAAGACAACCAATAGTAGAAAAAATGTGTTTTCTTATAAAAATGGCTTTTCAGCTTAGCACAAATTATTATGAAAAATTTTCTATGAGAAGAGGAAGATTAATCATTACATTTACACTTCTAAATTAAAATTTATTGAATAAGAAAGTAAAATAATATAATTTAATGGAAGCATCCTTATTACATGTAAAGTAAATTTATGAGGTTTTGAGGTCTTTCCAAAATCACTAAGTTAGATTGGTTCATGTCTAAATGTTGGATAAAAGAGCCAATTTTGAATCCATAGTGAGTGATTTTATTGCTATAGGAAACTCCATCAATATGAATATAACACTTTCTCTACCAACCGAAATTATGCATTTCTTATGGAAGGCTCTCATCATGAATGTACATGAACTAAAGTAAAGAGACCAAGTTGTGAGAACAAAATAAAATTGTTGAGTTTTCCGTCATATATACAATTATCAAGTTTTAGGGTTTGATGTTAAATCAATGTGTTATAACACCTACTTGTAGAACAACGTGATAAATTTCACTTATATCAATATCTTTTCTAAGAGAAAATTGTCTGATTTTTAACTAAATTGATCCTCGTTTGTTACTTCTTTGAACTTGGGAACCTGTTTTTTTTATTTTAAATGTAACTCACTTTCATTAAAAGAATATATAGGCTAGCACTTGTTTTCATGATTGATCTCACCTCCATTGAAATTTCCTTTGTTGATGATCAATAATTTTCGTTCTTTTATCTTAATCTTTTAACTATATTTTATCAAATTATGATGAGATGTCAAAGACTATGGGGAGTTCTCAAATGTAGTTTATTAATATTTCTTTATGTTCATACAATTTTAGTATCTATATTGTTTCAAAGAAAACAAAAGTAACTAGTGGTTTCATGTCTCACCTAAAATAAATTCTTAGTAAAACTTACTTAATCATTGAATGACCATGTCTTAATCATTGATATCATCGATTGTGCTTAGGTGCTTATGGATTTTTTTTCTTATCACTTCTAAGAATTTATCCTTGGTTTTGTAATATTCCATTCTACATTACTTTCCTTATGCCACTATGATATGACAGTTTTAAAATCCTCTATGGAAGAATCACCAAAAACACATTTCCTTATGCTATATTCTAGATTGAATTTTATTTATTCCTTTGCTTCTATATGGATGACTCAATAGTGGGTTATTCAGTGCCATACGAATTATATGTATGAAGTAGTGGTAGTATCAATAAAAATATTATGTATAAAATTAATGTGTACATTATCTTGCATTCCAATTAAATGATTTTATAATCTAGGTTATAAAAGTAGTTATTAGTGTTTTTATTACTGAGTTGTTCACCATTGAGTATTTCAAACTTGTTCACCATTGATTATTTCAAACTTATCACTATATTGGGATCTTTATTACCTATTAGAGTATACAAAATAAATTGTTACATTACATATTTATTTGCATATATCACTAGATTCGTAGAATACAACTTATAATATCATCCATGAGTTGGGATTGATCTTAATAAATGCACTAACATAATTATTACTACAAAACATGTTCAATCATTGATAAAGAATTTGACATGTATGGGGAAAATTAGCAATAAGTAAAATTAAGAGGTAAAATATCATTAAAACATATATGCTTCTATTATCAATGGTTTTCTCGACTAATGTAATGAAAATTTTCAAATTCAACAACTCACCTCAAATTTATGATAGATTTTTCGGCGAAAATCACATGAGAAATCATTTGTCGACGCGTTTCGAACCAACCAATGTGGTTCATCGTCAGGACAAGTTGAAGAGCAGATCCAGCTTAGCCTGTTTAAATAGCCAGAGCAGAGACACCAACGGTTACCTGGGCAAAAGGTTGACTTAAGGAGCGAGGTCAAAATTAGTTCTATTAGGTAAATGATAAATTATAATATAATAATAAATAAATAAAAATAAATAAATTTATATATAAAAATATAAATTTAGTTATATTAGGTGTAAGATGAATAAATAAATATATAAATATATAAATGAAGAATTATAAATTATTAATAAATAAATAAATATATGAATAAATAAATTAATAAATATAATAGTAAAAATAAGATAAAAATAAATGGTGCCATTATGAAGGTAAATACATATATCAAATTTCATATATAAATATATAAATTTAGTTGTATAAGGTGTAAGACAAATAAACAATTGAAGAATTATAAAAAATAATAATAATAAATTATTCATTTATTAATATATATATATATATATATATATATAAATGAAGAAATAAAAATAATAGTAATAAATTATTTATTTATTTATTAAATAAAGGAATAGGTATATAAATCAATGAGAAAATATAAATTAATAAATATAAAAGTAAATTCATTTAATTTTTTATAAATGAAAAAATAGAAATGGTATCATTAGTAAGGTAAAATTAAAGGGGAAGTAGTTACGCACCGGGTTAAATTAGTTAGAATTAAATAAATTAAATAATCCAATAAATAACTAGGAAGAGGAAATAAAATAACTTAAATTATAGTTAGTTATAGGTATTAAAAACTAAAAGGAAAGGGGGTAAATAAAAATACATAAAATTAAAATTAGTTAAAACTATTAAAAATAATAATGGACCTTTCCTTGTTGGAATAAATAAAGATAATCATAATAATAATAGAATACATAATAATAATAATAATAATAATAATAATAATAATAATTATAAAAGAAAATCAATAATAATAAATAAATAGATAATAATAACAAGAAAAACGATTACTAAATAATGGTTTATAAATAAATAAAAATAATAAATAAATAGTAATTAAGTTAATAAGTACATAAATACTAATAATATTCTTAATAATAGAAATAAGTTATTAAAAATAAATAATAAAATAAATAAAATTCAGAGACACGAAAAACGAATATTAGTTTATTATTAGTATTAATAATAGTAACTGTAAAATAAAGTAATTGTTTAATAGTTTCTTATTTGAAAATTTAATAGAAAAATAAAAGTAAAAATAAAAATATAAATAATAAAAAGAGACAGAAAACGACTAAGAAGAAAGCGCTGGTACCCAGCACCTGCTGATTTTCCAGCCATCATCTCTATTGAGATTGTTGGGTCTCTTTTCAATCTCAATAGCTTCCCTAAATTTACGATGATGGAAATGCGAGACCTTAGCGGTAACACTAGCTTCCTCAATGCAAACATGATGATTGGTTTTTTCTACATGCTCAGCCAAAGCGGAAGATTTAGCTCTCCTATGTTTAAGGTCAGCAGCGTGCTCACAAATCCTCTGATTAATGGAGCGACCGGTTTCACCAATATAAGGGGTCGCACAGGAGCAGGGGATTATATAAACCCCTTTCATATCTTTGGGGTCAATAGGATCCTTAACTGATCTGAGGGACGAACGAATGGTGCTAAGGGGCCTAAAGGTCACGGGGACACTATGCATATTGAGAATCCTTGCAACCTTATCAGTGGTCCCTTGAACATAAGGGAGATGAACACCTGGAATCCGTTCCTTTGGTTCCCTTTTTGTCAGAGAATTCATGGTGGCTTTTCGGAAAGCCTTCTGACCCAAGTATCTACTATAGCCATTCTCGACAAAGACATCAAGGAGATGGGATTTTTCTTTCTCAAAACTCTTATTATCCGAGATCCTTAGGGCCCGAGTAGCAAGGGTGTTGAGAACACCCATCTTTTGAGCTGGGAAATGGTGAGAACTGGCATGGAGATACTGCTCAGTATGCGTTTTCTTCCGATAAACCTGGTGGGCGATGGAACCATCACTATTCCTTGAAATAAGAATATCAAGGAATGGGAGGCACCCATCAATCCTCTGCCATCAAGTTCACTAAGGAGCAGGAGGTTGATGGGTGCCTCCCATTCCTTGATATTCTTATTTCAAGGAATAGTGATGGTTCCATCGCCCACCAGGTTTATCGGAAGAAAACGCATACTGAGCAGTATCTCCATGCCAGTTCTCACCATTTCCCAGCTCAAAAGATGGGTGTTCTCAACACCCTCGCTACTCCGGCCCTAAGGATCTCGGATAATAAGAGTTTTGAGAAAGAAAAATCCCATCTCCTTGATGTCTTTGTCAAGAATGGCTATAGTAGATACTTGGGTCAGAAGGCTTTCCGAAAAGCCACCATGAATTCTCTGACAAAAAGGGAACCAAAGGAACGGATTCCAGGTGTTCATCTTCCTTATGTTCAAGGGACCACTGATAAGGTTGCAAGGATTCTCAAGATGCATAGTGTCCCCGTGACCTTTAGGCCCCTTAGCACCATTCGTTCGTCCCTCAGATCAGTTAAGGATCCTATTGACCCCAAAGATATGAAAGGGGTTTATATGATCCCCTGCTCCTGTGGGACCCCTTATATTGGTGAAACCGGTCACTCCATTAATCAGAGGATTTGTGAGCACGCTGCTGACCTTAAACGTAGGAGAGCTAAATCTTCCGCTTTGGCTGAGCATGTAGAAAAAACCAATCATCATGTTTGCATTGAGGAAGCTAGTGTTATCGCTAAGGTCTCGCATTTCCATCATCGGAAATTTAGGGAAGCTATTGAGATTGAAAAGAGACCCAACAATCTCAATAGAGATGATGGCTGGAAAATCAGCAGGTGCTGGGTACCAGCGCTTTCTTCTTAGTCGTTTTCTGTCTCTTTTTATTATTTATATTTATATTTTTACTTTTATTAGACAATTTCTATTAAATTTTCAAATAAGAAACTATTAAACAATTACTTTATTTTACAGTTACTATTATTAATACTAATAATAAACTAATATTCGTTTTTCGTGTCTCTGAATTTTATTTATTTTATTATTTATTTTTAATAACTTATTTCTATTATTAGGAATATTATTAGTATTTATGTACTTATTAACTTAATTACTATTTATTTATTATTTTTATTTATTTATAAACCATTATTTAGTAATCGTTTTTCTTGTTATTATTATCTATTTGTTTATTATTATTGATTTTCTTTTATAATTATTATTATTATTATTATTATGTATTCTATTATTATTATGATTATCTTTATTTATTCCAACATCATTTGTTTAGTATAAGGAAAGGTCCATTATTATTTTTAATAGTTTTAACTAATTTTAATTTTATGTATTTTTATTTACCCCCTTTCCTTTTAGTTTTTAATACCTATAACTAACTATAATTTAAGTTATTTTATTTCCTCTTCCTAGTTATTTATTGGATTATTTAATTTATTTAATTCTAACTAATTTAACCTACTTCCCCTTTAATTTTACCTTACTAATGATACCATTTCTATTTTTTCATTTATAAAAAATTAAATGAATTTACTTTTATATTTATTAATTTATATTTTTTCATTGATTTATATACCTATTCCTTTATTTAATAAATAAATAAATAATTTATTATTATTATTTTTATTTCTTCATTTATATATATATATATATATATATATATATAATTTTATTTTTTTTAATAAATGAATAATTTATTATTATTATTTTTTATAATTCTTCAATTGTCTATTTGTCTTACACCTTATACAACTAAATTTATATATTTATATATGAAATTTGATATATGTATTTACCTTAATAATGGCACCATTTATTTTTATCTTATTTTTACTATTATATTTATTAATTTATTTATTCATATATTTATTTATTTATGTAATAAATTTATTATTATTTCATATTTATTTATTTATTAATAATTTATAATTCTTTATTTATATATTTATATATTTATTTATTCATCTTACACCTAATATAACTAAATTTATATTTTTATATATAAATTTATTTATCTTTATTTATTTATTATTATATTATAATTTATCATTTACCTAATAGAACTAATTTTGACCTTGCTCCTTAAGTCAACCTTTTGCCTAGGTAACCGTTGGTGTCTCTGCTCTGGCTATTTAAACAGGCTAAGTTGGATCTGCTCTTCAACTTGTCCTGACGATGAACCAAACTGGTTCATTCGAAACGCGTCGACAAATGATTTCTCATGTGATTTTCGCCGAAAAATCTATCATAAACTTGTTATGGATCACAGAAGCCTCAACTCTACAACTCACCTCAAACCTAAGAGGATATCCTAGTAGCCTTTTGGTGGATAGAAAATGGTTTGGAAGGAATTGAACAAATAAAAAATAAGGGCATTTTAGCAGTTAAGAGATGTGATTTAAAATTTATTTTGAATATTAACTATCCATATTGATCTTGATAAATGTAGTGTCCTTTATGAGAAGAAAAAGAAACCATTGATGATAAACAAATAGAGAATCAAATGTTGTAACTGCGAGGAGATAATTCCATTACTATAACTAAGAGATTTATTAGCTAGTTATGTCCTCTTAAACCATTATAAACTATTCATAATTACTCTTGTAAGAAGTTTACATGAATGTTTTTCATCCAAGAATCTCATGTGTAATGTACACTTTAAGGGATTACCCGCAGGTGGCCAAACTATCCTTGTGAAATCATTAAGATTTAAAATGCTTCCACAAACCATAGAAAAGCATCTTTAGGTTACAAAGATGGAGTGGAATAATTTTTTCCTAAAATTAGTATCAGTGGTATGATATACAATTTTTTTCTAAGAAGATGCATATATGTAAGACATACATGAAGGATTTTACTCATATCCTGATATCTTACTAGTATGTATATCAACTATAATGAATTATAAATGCATAAATAAAAGAATATTTCGTTTGTAATCCTTTGATGAAGAACGTAAGCTCCATGCATTCTAAGATGAATCAAGTTGACGATTTTACTTCTCATATGAAAAATTATTTACATTTTCTTGGAAGAATATTTTAAGTCAATGAAGATATGGACATAACATTTACATTGCAATTACAAGTATAATTGGATGAATCAAAATCTAGTTATTATGGAGTTTTAATGGGTGCCCCCGAATGAAAAAAACTTAATTTTGGAGGCTTGTAGCATATTGATAAACCCTGAGAGCTCTGTTTGGCACCACACAATATGCAGATTGACAGAGGCGGTGCAAGCCTCAGGAGGGAGATCTGTTCCTATTGTAATGTAATAACCGACGAATCAAGTGGGAAAACCCAATATTAATATAGTCCCCCTAAAGCCACCAACCCTAATAATGGTCTTGTCCTTGGAGCTCGATGGAAGGAAAGAAGCCACGGGAAATGTCTGCCATGTGCAACAGAGGAAACTCATTTTGTAATACCACTAAACAAATTGGAGAAATATCGTAGCTATATGAAGGACCATGTGATGATATGCAAATTCATCAGAGTATGGATGACAGAGAAGGATTTGATAAAGCGGATATAATAGAAATAACAGCCAAAAGGCCATATAGAACTCAAACTGGGAGCCAAAGGGTTATTTATGGTAATATTCTCAAATATGCATGATAAGAAAAGGATTTTTGGAAATGGCCCATATTTATACTATAATGCAGGGTTGTACATGAGACACTGATAGGAATTCTATAACCCATATAAGGAGCAATTTATGGCAGCCCCTTTTTGGGTCCAACTCTTCGGCCTCCCAATGGATTTCTAGGATCTGCTTATACTAGAAGGTATTGGTAACTCAATAGGTAGATTTGTAAAAATAACAGAATCCATGCATAGGGGAAGATATAACTCCTATGCCTAAATCTGTGTCTATATGAATATCTTGGACCCCATCCTTAACTCAGTGGAACTGGAGTACCAAGAAGAGATATGGCAGCAAACCCTGGATTATGAGCACATCCTGTTTCTCTATTGTCAGTGTCATGAGTATGGTCGCCTCTACAAAGCATTTCTGATTAACCAGGGGGGCCTTACAAATCTAAAGGAGGATCAAAATAAGAACCCCCCACAAGATGAAAATGAGGGGTTCAAGGAGGTCACGCACAAGAGGAAGACCATGAGAACATACCAGAACTTAGGAAACCACAACAAAAAACAAAGGGAAAATAAGAATAGATATGAGGTGATGCGTGAGGAAGGAGAAACCTCAAATGGGACAGATTCAATGGAGAATTAGGACAAAGATAAGGAAATAAGTCATACTAAATCTAAGACCACCCCGAACAGAAAAGCCCAAATAGATTTGATAGAAAACGAAGAGTCGGAACCAGTAGATCTCACCGCAAAGGAAGTCGATGCAACCAGGGAAGAGTTTAGCAAGGAGGAAGTAGTTCTAAAAATACTCTTGAATGAGTGGAGGCACCTTGATGAAATATTCATTCCAAAGGATCAAAATAAACTGTATAAAGAAACCTTCCAGTAATACATGGCTAATGAAGGATAGAGGCAAGGAGATATAGTGGAACAGCTAGGCATGCAACAAGATAGCTCAAAGGAATAGCACAGTCGATGCAAAGGAGAAGAACAGAAGGGGATGTCGAAATTTGTAAGAATGAATCCAAATAATGGGAGAGATGTTGGTAAACATGGGAAGGGTAATAACACTCTCAGCAGTATTCCAACAAGTCAGCAACGTCACCCAATGATAGTTATCTCATGGAACGTGAGGGGCCTTAACAATTGAGGTAAATAGAGATACCTACAAGATATATTGAAAAGGGAGAAGCCAGAATTAGTGCTCGTCCAAGAAAACAAGGTAGCAGGAGAGAAAATAGAGGCAATGCTCAGGAAAATGAAGCTCAAATATGAAGCAGTAGCACTAGATGCAAAAGGAAGTGCAGGAGGAATTGCAATATTTTGGAATCTCGCAGAGGTAAAGGTAGCTTATTGGATAGGAATGCCATGAATTTTGACTGGAAGATTTTGTAATATAGGGACCAGAGAATGGATTCTCATCTTGGCAGTATATGGCCCTCACACTCCCTAAGAGAAAGAAATATTCATCCAGAGCTTTAGGAAACTGCTCCAAATGTATGTAGAAAAACTATGGTTGATAGGAGGGGACTTCAACCTGATAACTTCACTAGAAGACAAAAAAGGAGGGATAAGAAGAGAAGAACCAGAAATGGAGCAGTTTAGGGACATCCAAGTGGAGCTGGAACTAGTAGATATTCCAACCCTTAATGGAAATCATACTTGGAATAACCGTAGGGGAGGAACTTGCCAAATATCATCCACGTTGGATCATTTCTTGGCAGCTAAAGACCTGATAAGCAAGGATGTCTACTATGAAGCTTTGACCATGCCTTTCATGGGTTCCGACCAACAGCCAATCCAGTTGGAAGTATACCTAGAACAGGAGTAGCAAAAATGACCATTCTAGTTTGAAGCCTTTTGGCTACAGGAACCAACCTTCCTTGACAAAATAAAGGAATGGTGGACATCGAGAAAAAAATAGGGGAGGAACATAATGCATACATTCTAGCTATGCCTGAAGGAGATGAAGGGCAAGATTAAGAAATGGAACAAAGAGGAATTTGGCAACATCCAACATGATCAAGAAAAACTTCAGGCTAGGATGAAACAATTCCAACAAGAGATGATAAAAAATGGTTGCTTGGGCTCCTCAGTGGAGGAAGAAGGTAGACTTCTGACCAGGATTGAGGAAAGAAGGAAGCAAGAAGAGACCTTGTGGAAACAAAAGTCGAGAGTACAATGGCTCCTAGTGGGAGAAAGAAAGACCTTATTATTCCACAAGGAAATGATACAACATAGTCAGTACAATCAGATATTCTCATTGCTAGATCCGGGAGGAAACCAACTGGTTCAAACTAATGAGATAAAGAATTTACTAGTTAACCACTTCCAAGACATCATTTTAGAACCAAATCCTGACATGTCAAAAGCCATAGGCTGGATAACCAGGCACATACCCCAATTGCTAAGTAGGGATCAAAACCTTTCCCTGATGAGAGATTTCACTTTGGAAGAGGTTGAGGAAGTGGTCAAAAGACTGGAAAAAAATAAAGCGTTAGGACCGGATGGTTTTACTGCAGATTTTTTTTCAAGAAACCTGGCCCATTCTAGGTAAAGACATCCTAGAAGTAATTGAAGAATCCTAAAGAATGAAAAAGGTTTATCCTTCCCTAAATTGCACTTTCACAACCCTTATCCCTAAATCATATCACCCAGAAGATCCCCACAAGTTTAGGCCTATAGCATTATGCAACGTTATATATAAAATCCCCTCAATTATAATCGTAAATCGGCTCAAACCGTTCCTCTCAGCTTTAACCTCCCAAGAACAGACTGCATTTGTCAAAGACCATCGAATTTTGGATGGTATAGTAAGAACTCAAGAATCCATAGACTCCCTAAAGAGTCTCAAATATAAAGGTATGATGATCAAGTTAGACATGTCGAAATCCTACGACTACCTAAGCTAGACCTACCTTCTGAGTATCGTGAAAGCCTTTGGCTTTCATTCCCGATGGATACATTGGATCTCATCTTTTATATCAACCCCTGTGTTCTCCATCCTTCTTAATGTAGCACCCTCTGAGGATTTCAATTCAACGATGGGGCTAAGACAAGCTGACCTGATTTCCCCTTTCTTGTTCATCCTTGCAGCAGAAGGCCTCGGAAGATATGTCAAAGAAAAAGTCCAATAAGGGCACTTCAAAGGCCTTTGCATGTGGGGAAATGACATTTCTTTACCCCATCAACAGTTTTCTAATGACATTATGATGTTTTTCCAAGCCACCCTCAGGGAAGCAAGATCTCTCTTGGCTATTCTTCAAGATTTCATGAATGCCTCAGCAACCCAGATCAATAAAGACAAATTTGATATCTATTTCTTCAACACTACTACTCAATCCCAAATCTTCCTAGCAAGAATAATGAGATTTCAAATCAGAACCCTACCCTAGAAATACTTGGGTATACCCTTAAGCCTTAATCCTCTTAGAGTGGAAAACTGGAAGGCTCTCTTGGATTGGATTCAAGGTGGCCTCCAAAACTGGACCTTCCAAGCCATTAACATGGCTAGTAGAGTTGTCCTTCTAAAGGCGGTGCTGCAATCCATTGATATTTACCAACTTTCAAGTCTAGCAGTGCCCAAAACAATATGTAATGACATGACAAATATCTTCATTAAATTCCTATGGAAAGGGCCTCAAACAATAAATAAATGGGCTCTCCTCTCTTGGAGCTTGTTAACTAAGTCTAGAACAACAGGGGGTCTGGGCTTTCGAGACCCTTATACTATGAACTAGGTAGTGGGGAAAAGCTTTGGTGGAGATGGATATAGGGAGGTAATGAGTTATCGAAATATATCTGGGAAAGGAAATATAGAATTCCAAGGATGACAAAAGAAATACTAAGAACCCAGGAAAATACAAGGGGATCAACCATATGAAACCTAGCAGCAGAAAATAAAGATTTGGTAGGAAACCATAGCTTCTGGGAGATTAGAGGAGGGAATAAGGCCAGGTTTTGGCTAGATCCCTTGTAGTAGAGGGAAAAACTATTTAGTTGACCAGACGTAGCAGAAATCTTCTTGTACACAAATTGATGGGCAAACCAGACTGTGAATAAGATTTTGGAAGTAGATGAAAGATCAGCATGGACAGAATGAAAAAGGAGACAACACTAGCCAACAACATGAGATTCTTCCTAATGTACAACATATGACAAATAGGTCAATTCTACAAGAAAAACAATATCAAAAGGAACGAGTCTCATAAGGTGGGGATAGAGAACTAAGGGCATGTTTATAGTATAAGAGGGCTACTACCTAAAAGCAGAAGACCAGTGACAGTAAGGTTTACCCATATGGGGATGAACATGGAAGGATCAACTATGGCTGAAGGTATTTTTTCGTCAAGGTTGTCCTCCATGGCCGAGCTCTCACATGGGACTAGCTACAGAAAAGAGTGGTTCAGGGACCTTCTGCTTGTTGCATATCTGAAGCCCAAATGGAAATGATGGAAGATATATTAGAATCCTGCACATATAGCAATGTCCTATGGTAGAATTGCAAAATTCTTTGTGGTCATTCAGACGAAATTACTCAAGCACAAAAATAACAATGGAAAATTGGAGCAAGAAAATCTACAAGAGTCCCATCCTCAACCGACCTTGGAACATCTCTTTAGGATTTCTCCTATGGGTAGTGTGGAAGAAAGAAATCAAAGTGTTTTAAAAGACGAAAAAAATACGATAGCGGAAGTGTGGAGGGTTATCAAACAAAATATCCATGAAACTATTTTGGCATAGAAATGGTACAAAAGGACTCGAAAGCAATGCCCTAGGAGAGTCGAATCCTGGTAATTCTCAACATGACCCCACAAATGCTAATGCCAAGATTATGGAAGTTGAAACCTCCCCCACCTAAATCCTTATCATACTCACTTACCCTCTTGGGGACTTCATAAAACTAAACTTTGATAAAGCTGCCAAAGGAAACCTTGGTGAAGCTGGATTTGGAAGAATATTCAGAGACCACCATGGCTAAACAATCTAGTTGTTAACAATGGATTGTGGAATCACGAGCAACAATGAGGCAGAATTCAATGCACTCAAACAATGATTGGAAATTGCAAGAATATAAGGATTTCAGAAGTTGGTTATGGAAGGATATTCCAAATTAGTGATAGACACTATGAAAAAACTCCAGGAGGGTACCCATTGGGAAAAAAGGTAAGAGTTGGAGAACAAGATTAGTCCAGAAAATAGAAATCCTCATTAAATAGATAACATACCTTCTTTCGAAACACATTCATCATTCAGGGTATGCGCAACTAATTTGCTAGGAAATTGGGGCTCTAGTAACCCAGGAGATAACCTGGACATCCTCGGGAATGAGACAAACTAAAGAGAAGGATTGAACAGTTTGAGGGAGATTCTAGAAAAGGATAGGGAATGAAGACAAGGCCCCCGACTAGGGTGTAATGTGAGAGGGGATCCAGAATTGGATCATTGAAATGAGAGAAGGACAAACGAATAGGGTACTTGTGTGGCCCACTCAAGGACCCCACACAAGCATGAGAGGAGGTACCAAGAGAGATAGGTAGGTGGAGGTTGTCTTGGGAAAGCAAAAGGGTAGGTTGGTAATTTTTCAAGGAAGAAAGGTTGTGAAGATGGTAAGTGCATGCATGCAATGCTAGAGGAGGAAACATGTGATAGGGGACGAGTCTAAAAGCTAAGAGGAGAACCAGACCTACGGGAGAAGGGACTTTCGTCTGCACCTGGAAATCGCCTTCAATGACTTAGAAGGAGAATGTTATGTAATTCAAGCCTACCTAAGTCTAGATATGGAATCAATGCTGCAAGAATGGAGATTGTGCTGACATGGAATGGTGGTGGTTTCGAATGTTTCAAGAGAATTATAGTTCAGTCTTCGGCTACTGATATCTGGTTTTTTATTTGCTACAATATATGGAAGGTTGCGATAATTCTAGTTTAATCTTCTGCTGTTAATGTTTGGTTTTTTATTTTCTCCAATATATGGAAGGTTGCGGGGGAATAAGGGGATCCATGGTGGGATAGGAGTGAATGTTAGCTCCTGGGTAATGAAATTAGCAACGACCACTGTTAAAACCCGTAGACTCGAATATAGAAGGGGCGGAGGCTCCCCTGAGTGCCTGCGGTGGTTTGGTAGTCTCCAGAACCAGCAAGGGGTGTGAGGGGGGTATGGCAAGTTGAAGACATGCTTATTCTCATTATTCTGGTTGGTGGGAGACATGCAAACCCAAGGGGGTGCGAAAGGGGTGGTGGGGAACCTTAATTTTGGTAAGCTCAACCAGCTGGTCTTAGCGTGGCTCTCGATTAATCCGAAGAACCAGCAAGGAAAGAATAGGGAGGTGGGGGAATCGAACCCCAATGCAGTTGGTAAATCCGCCATGCCAAATGCAATCTAGTAGAATTGGTGGTATGGATGGGTAGAGGGCTGTACGACTCACCGGGGGAGCTTCTGGTATGCTCTTATCACCTCTCTCAGTCATTCTGGTTCAAGTCAGAATGCAAGGTAGCACCAAAATCCTCAGAGGTAGGAGGGAGGAGTCGGGGTATCCTGACTCTAGTGGGCCTACGATTTCAGCTAGAACCAAGCCAAACTTCTGCGTTTCTTGTTTTGGTTATCTCAAAACTTATCAGTTAGCAAAATTGGGTGTCATTGGACCTCAGCCTAGAACATAGTTGGCCAAAATCTCCAAGGGGGCGATCAAGCGGTGGAGGGAAGAGAATCTCTTTCTGTTGCACACAGTGGGGATGAAGGAAAGATTGGAAGGGGCTGGCGAGTACCCGAGTCATCTCCTGTAAAGTAGAAAATTCACAATTCTATAAATATGATTCACATCGAAATGATGAAGGTCACGAATTAAATATGAACTCGATTAATGCTTGTACTTATGCTACTCTTACAGGTTTATCCAAGTCTTCTGCCACTTTGACTCTGGTGCTCCGATACTAGGAGCAGGAAATAACTAGAGAGGGATGGAGGCTGGAAGATTTTTAGAAGAAAAAAATGGTGAAGGCGGAAGCGAGGCCGGGAACAAAATGGGGCCATCAAGCTCGCAAACCGACATAAAAAAAATGAAGGTGGTGGTGGTTTCATCGAGTAAGACCCAGCGAAAAAGGGGCAGGAAAACAGGAGAGGAAAGCATGCAGACCTACATCATGAATACCATGGAAGAACTCCAGCTCAGGTTAAATCCATAACTTCAACATGGGAGGTAGAGCTAAATAGCAAGGTTACAACAAAATCACTTACAACAGAGGAATGGGATCCCCTGCTCATAGATCTGGGGCACACCAGAGGCCGACACACGCTGTTTAGACAGACAATCTAGTTGTACTGGGTAATGAAGAACCCGATTGTCAGGGCCATGACAACACATAGGGACCTGGAAGAACCAATGCAAGCTCGTCAAGAGGAGCCAATCCTAAAGGACATCCAAAAGGAGATTCAGGAGGTGCAGGTACAACAATATCATTTGAATTTCAGTTTTGGCTGAATTTAAAAATAAATTCAAACTCTGCTGTAGAATGAAGTGCCCAGATCGATTGCAAAGGACTCGGCCCCTATTGAGTCATCTAATGACTGAATCAGAGTAGATTTTTTTTTTTTGGTTTTATGTTGATCGTGTCGAATATAATTTACTTTAAAAGTTGAAGGATTACGTGTACAATAGATACAATAGTATATTTAGCATCAATGGATATTCTTAAACTATTTAAATTTTGGACGACATATGATGTTGATTGGTGGCCAACAGACTTGGTTTCCCTCGAGCAGGCTAAAGCCACCAAACATATATTTTTTATCCCATGCCTATATATAATTAATAGAAAAAAGAAATAATACCGAACTTAAAAAAAAAAAAACAAAAACATTTGCACTCTAATGATATTCTTGATTGTTAAACATTGAAAATTCATTACAAACATAATAAACACTCTATAAAGGCGCGAAATAGTGATGTAAACATAAAAATGAAGCACTTTTCCTCCTAATCGTAAGGAAATCTAATGAAACAACTACGAAGGTAAGAAAAGTGTTAAACTAGTTATTATCATTGCCTACAAATTCAAGACATACATTTTATCATTAATTAATCATCAAATCCCACATAGAATGAAAAATGTAAGATGAATCAAAATACACACATGTGGAGGTTGTGCAACTAAGTTTAAGAGGTGTATGATGCATTTCAGATTAAGAATTATTTTGACATTCCATATGAGATTAGAAATATATGAATTGTAAAATGGAAATATTGTAAGACCTAGGGAATCTAGGAAAAATAAAGGTGGGCAAATTTTCTCCTTTAGTGAAATGTTGGAACATTTCATGAGCCAATAAACGCATATAATCTTTTTAAAAATGGATTTGTAGTGTTGGAATAGAGGAGAGAGTAGTGACTTCTTTCTCTTTTAACTTCCAACATTAAGATGATCCAAAGACATTATGACGTGGAAGATTATAAGATAAAGGAGGATGGGGATTTCAACGAGGAGTGACAAGTACATATCATTATATTTTGTTCTTTAGTGAGTTAAACAATTCAAAATATGAAAGAGAGGAAAAGAACTTTTGATGGGAGGTTTAACGATGAAAATGGTTTTACTATTTAGGTATTTTTTAAAGCATGCAATAATTTATAAAACGCCTTCAAAAGTAAGACACATCAACATCAATGAATGTGTTAGGAATGTTACCTAGGGAAGAAATATATTTTTATAGGTACAAATTTTTTCACTAAAGATATGTAAATGAGGAAAAATTTTAAGGATGAAAATTTATCTTAAAGTTTAGAAATTTTGGCGAATCTTATTAGTCCATAATATGAAACCTATAAAATGTTTGTAGATATTTTTTTTAAATATTCAAATTTATAATATTTGTATATAGTCTATATAAATGTTTTTGATGATTTTAAGGGTGAAATAATTTCGTTCTATAAAATTTGGGCAAATCACTTTTAAGAAGAATGGAAATTACCGAATCCTTTTTCTTAGAAAAAGTAAAGAAAAATAACCTATGAGAAAATATTAACCCCTAAAATTTTCTAGATATAAATGTGTATCGAAAAATAAAATAATGCATTTTATAATTCATAAGCTAGTAAACAATACACCAACAATTAAAATACATCAATATGGGCATTTCAATAGTGTGTCAAGAGAAGATGAATTATGCTTTTTTAATATAGGACGGATCAAGTAGTTTTACCTTCCGCGTTACAGTAGAGGGGAAATATCTTCCCCCCACACATGTTTAAACACACTCCCTTATGCTTATATTCAGCTATTATTTATAAAGGTCTTTAGAAAATACATTCATTTACATATCAAATATTTTATTTTGTATTGTGTTGCAAGTAAGAGAGTTCTTTGATATGGAAAAGTAAATAATATTCCAAGCCACAAAAATTATGAGCCTCGAATCATTTTCCCAGCACAATTACCTATAAATAACCGAGTTTTAAGTATTAAAATATAACTTATTTGTAATTACCACGCTTTATCTAAAATTGACAAGTTTCCCACTAATTTGGTATAAAACTGAAAAACCATTACACATTACTTAATAAAATCATGGTAAAATCTAAATTATATTCCTTACATTAGTTTACCGAGTAGTCAATTAGGTATATGCTTCATACCTCATGAAACATTTATTATTCTCTTATTCATAAATCCCTGGTTCATTATTTTAACTCATTTTTAATGAGTAAAGCAAATATTTTATTAATTTATTCACACTAAATTTTTTATTAGTTATTATTTATTGAATTATTAAACCTATAAGATTTTACTATAATGCATCTAATAATTATATTTTTTTTTATCATGCATGATATTATCCATTTGATTATAATATTTCCTTCAATTAAAAATTTGACAAACAAGATGATTTAGAAGTGATGCAAGTATGAAAATGTATAAAATAATTTAAATGCATGAAACATAAGAATTTATTGACCAAAAGCATGTAATATGAATGCATAATTCCTTTATAAAATTAAATATTTTTTTTTGCAAGCTCCGTTCCTACAAGATAATACCAAATGATGCATGACAAAACATGTTCTATGATGAGTAACCAATGGAAGTATAACATTATTTTTAGTTAATTTATAACCAAGGGAGTATTGAGAATAAAGAGATGGTTGTATGCAATTAGAGGGGGAAGTTAGAAATTTTAATAATAGGAGTGTATATTATTGGGTTAAGAAGGTTGATAATTTCATACACAACTGAAAATATATTTTATTATTGAAAAATGTTTCCAATATATTTTTCTTGTTTATGATACCATATTATGAGGTGTGTAATTTCACTTAGTCTCTTTAACACTTATTTATATTTTCATGTTCATACAACCTCAATCACCTAACTACTTTACAATGTCTATGTGTGTGTGGAATTTCATTTGTCGTCAACACTTACATATATTTTCATGTTCATAAAACCTCAATCACCTAACTACTTGCCACTAGACTACAATTTTGTGGTAGATGATCATTTATTTTTGTAACTAGTTATAATATTTTAAGTCTAATATGACCTAAGTAAGATCTTATAACTATAATATTGGGAGATATATGTGATATCCAAAGAGGAGAGACATTAGAGGACCAAGAACAATAAACTAGAACTAGAAAAAGAGCCTTGGAATTGAATTAAAGGGTATTGTTTTTGGAACTATAAGTTATATTCATTTATTAATAAAAATTGTTTTCAATAGGTAGTTTATTTATGTCATTGCAAATGTTGAGAAATAAGTAGGTAAATGAATTAGGGTAGATTTATCCTTCATGATAATTGCTTGTGAGTGTTTGTCAGCTTTTTATAATTATAAGGTGTTATTCTTAATCAAGAAATTACCAAAATGTGGATGAAAATCCCACACAAATAAAAGAACACAAGATGTAGATCTTCCAAGCTAGGGTCAAAGCCCCACAAAGGGGGAAACCCAAAAAATTCCTCTTCGTATATAATTCTATCAAAATGAGATATCGAAGACCCAAGACCAACACAAAAACCTCCACAAATTCCCCAAGTTATCCCTCATTCAATCCTTATTTTTTTTGGTCAAAGTGAATAAAGTCATTCCTGGTAAAATATCTAAATTCTGCCTAATCCCTAAAATTTTGCCCTCCATGAAATATTGGTTGTGTAATTTTAGGCTTGTAATACCACATTACATTTACACTTCTAAATTAAAATTTATTGAATAAGAAAGTAGAGTAATATAATTTAATGGAAGCATACGTATTACATGTAAAGTAAATTTATGAGGTTTTGAGCTCTTTCCAAAATCACTAAGTTAGATTGGTTCATGTCTAAATGTTGGATAAAAGAGCCAATTTTGAATCCATAGTGAGTGATTTTATTGCTAGAGGAAACTCCATCAATATGAATGTAACACTTTCTCTACCAACCGAAATTATGCATTTCTTATGGAAAGCTCTCATCATGAATGTACATGAACTAAAGTAAAGAGACCAAGTTGTGAGAACAAAATAAAATTGTTGAGTTTTCCATCATATATACAATTATCAAGTTTTAGGGTTTGATGTTAAATCAATGTGTTAGAACACCTACTTGTAGAACAACGTCATAAATTTCACTTATATCAATATCTTTTCTAAGAGAAAATTGTCTGATTTTTAACTAAATTGATCCTCGTTTGTTACTTCTTTGAACTTGGGAACCTGTTTTTTTTTATTTTAAATGTAACTCACTTTCATTAAAATAATATATAGGCTAGCACTTGTTTTCATGATTGATCTCACCTCCATTGAAATTTCCTTTGATGATCAATAATTTTCGTTCTTTTATCTTAATCTTTTAACTATATTTTATCAAATTATGATGAGATGTCAAAGACTATGGGGAGTTCTCAAATGTCGTTTATTAATATTTCTTTATGTTCATACAATTTTAGTATCTATATTGTTTCAAACAAAACAAAAGTAACTAGTGGTTTCATGTCTCACCGAAAATAAATTCTTAGTAAAACTTACTTAATCATTGAATGACCATGTCTTAATCATTGATATCATCGATTGTGCTTAGGTGCTTATGGATTTTTTTTCTTATCACTTCTAAGAATTTATCCTTGGTTTGGTAATATTCCATTCTACATTAATTTCGTTATGCCACTATGATATGACAGTTTTAAAATCCTCTATGGAAGAATCACCAAAAACACATTTCCTTATGCTATATTCGAGATTGAATTTTATTTATTCCTTTGCTTCTATATGGATGACTCAATAGTGGGTTATTCAGTGCCATACGAATTATATGTATGAAGTAGTGGTAGTATCAATAAAAATATTATGTATAAAATTAATGTGTAAATTATCTTGCATTCCAATTAAATGATTTTATAATCTATGTTATAAAAGTAGTTACTAGTGTTTCTATTACTGAGTTGTTCACCATTGATTATTTCAAACTTGTTCACCATTGATTATTTCAAACTTATCACTATATTGGGATCTTTATTACCTATTAGAGTATACAAAATAAATTGTTACATTACATATTTATTTGCATATATCACTAGATTCGTAGAATACAACTTATAATATCATCCATGAGTTGGGATTGATCTTAATAAATGCACTAACATAATTATTACTACAAAACATGTTCAATCATTGATAAAGAATTTGACATGTATGGGGAAAATTAGCAATAAGTAAAATTAAGAGGTAAAATATCATTAAAAAATATATGCTTCTATTATCAATGGTTTTCTCGGCTAATGTAATGAAAATTTTCAAATTCAACAACTCACTTCAAACCTAAGGTGATATCCTAGTAGCCTTTTGGTGGATAGAAAATGGTTTGGAAGGAATTGAACAAATAAAAAATAAGGGGATTTTAGCAGTTAAGAGATGTGATTTAAAATTTATTTTGAATATTAACTATCCATATTGATCTTGATAAATGTAGTGTCCTTTATGAGAAGAAAAAGAAACCATTGATGATAAACAAATAGAGAATCAAATGTTGTAAATGCGGAGAGATAATTCCATTACTATAACTAAGGGATTTATTAGCTATTTATGTCCTCTTAAACCATTATAAACTATTCATAATTACTCTTGTAAGAAGTTTACATGAATGTTTTTCATCCAAGAATCTCATGTGTAATGTACACTTTAAGGGATTACCCGCAGGTGGCCAAACTATCCTTGTGAAATCATTAAGATTTAAAATGCTTCCACAAACCATAGAAAAGCATCTTTAGGTTACAAAGATGGAGTGGAACAATTTTTTCCTAAAATTAGTATCAGTGGTATGATATACAATTTTTTTCTAAGAAGATGCATATATGTAAGACATACATGAAGGATTTTACTCATATCCTGATATCTTACTAGTATGTATATCAACTATAATGAATTATAAATGCATAAATAAAAGAATATTTCGTTTGTAATCCTTTGATGAAGAATGTAAGCTCCATGCATTCTAAGATGAATCAAGTTGACGATTTTACTTCTCATATGAAAAATTATTTACATTTTCTTGGAAGAATATTTTAAGTCAATGAAGACATGGACATAACATTTACATTGCAATTACAAGTATAATTGGATGAATCAAAATCTAGTTATTATGGAGTTTTAATGGGTGCCCCCGAATGAAAACAACTTAATTTTGGAGGCTTGTAGCATATTGATAAACCTTGAGAGCTCTGTTTGGCACCACACAATATGCAGATTGACAGAGGCGGTGCAAGCCTCAGGAGGGAGATCTGTTCCTATTGTAATGTAATAATCGACGAATCAAGTGGGAAAAATCAATATTAATATAGTCCCCCTAAAGCCACCAACCCTAATAATGGTCTTGTCCTTGGAGCTCGATGGAAGGCAAGATGCCGCAGGAAATGTCTGCCATGTGCAATAGAGGAAACTCATTTTGTAATCCCATTAAACAAATTGGAGAAATATCGTAGCTATATGAAGGACCATGTGATGATATGCAAATTCATCAGAGTATGGATGACAGAGAAGGATTTGATAAAGTGGATATAATAGAAATAACAGCCAAAAGGCCATATAGAACTCAAACTGGGAGCCAAAGGGTTATTTACGGTAATATTCTCAAATATGCATGATAAGAAAAGGATTTTTGGAAATGGCCCATATTTATACTATAATGCAGGGTTGTACATGAGACACTGATAGGAATTCTATAACCCATATAAGGAGCAATTTATGGCAGCCCCTTTTTGGGTCCAACTCTTCGGCCTCCCAATGGATTTCTAGGATCTGCTTATACTAGAAGGTATTGGTAACTCAATAGGTAGATTTGTAAAAATAACAGAATCCATGCATAGGGGAAGATATAACTCCTATGCCTAAATCTGTGTCTATATGAATATCTTGGACCCCATCCTTAACTCGGTGGAACTGGAGTACCAAGAAGAGATATGGCAGCAAACCCTGGATTATGAGCACATCCTGTTTCTCTATTGTCGGTGTCATGAGTATGGTCGCCTCTACAAAGCATTTCTGATTAACCAGGGGGGCCTTACAAATCTAAAGGAGGATCAAAATAAGAACCCCCCACAAGATGAAAATGAGGGGTTCAAGGAGGTCACGTACAAGAGGAAGACCATGAGAACATAGCAGAACGTAGGAAACCACAACAAAAAACAAAGGGAAAATAAGAATAGATATTAGGTGATGCATGAGGAAGGAGAAACCTCAAATGGGACAGATTCAATGGAGAATCAGGACAAAGATAAGGAAATAAGTCATACCAAATCTATGACCACCCCGAACAGAAAAGCCCAAATAGATTTGATAGAAAACGAAGAGTCGGAACCAGTAGATCTCACCGCAAATGAAGTCGATGCAACCAGGGAAGAGTTTAGCAAGGAGGAAGTAGTTCTAAAAATACTCTTGAATGAGTGGAGGCACCTTGATGAAATATTCATTCCAAAGGATCAAAATAAATTGTATAAAGAAACCTTCCAGTAATACATGGCTAATGAAGGATAGAGGCAAGGAGATATAGTGGAACAGCTAGGCATGCAACAAGATAGCTCAAAGGAATAACACAGTCGATGCAAAGGAGAAGAACAGAAGGGGATGTCGAAATTTGTAAGAATGAATCCAAATAATGGGAGAGATGTTGGTAAACATGGGAAGGGTAATAACACTCTCAACAGTATTCCAACAAGTCAGAAACGTCACCCAATGATAGTTATCTCATGGAACATGAGGGGCCTTAACAATTGAGGTAAATAGAGATACCTACAAGATATATTGAAAAGGGAGAAGCCACAATTAGTGCTCCTCCAAGAAAATAAGGTAGCAGGAGAGAAAATAGAGGAAATGCTCAGGAAAATGAAGCTCAAATATGAAGCAGTAGCACTAGATGCAAAAGGAAGTGCAGGAGGAATTGCAATATTTTGGAATCCCGCAGAGGTAATGGTAGATTATTGGATAGGAATGCCACGAATTTTGACTGGAATATTTTGCAATATAGGGACCAGAGAATGGATTCTCATCTTGGCAGTATATGGCCCTCACACTCCCAGAGAGAAAGAAAGATTCATCCAGAGCTTTAGGAAACTGCGCCAAATGCATATAGAAAAACTATGGTTGATAGGAGGGGACTTCAACCTGATAACTTCACTAGCAGACAAAAAAGGAGGGATAAGAAGAGAAGAACCAGAAATGGAGCAGTTTAGGGACATCCAAGTGGAGCTGGAACTAGTAGATATTCCAACCCTTAATGGAAATCATACTTGGAATAACCGTAGGGGAGGAACTTGCCAAATATCATCCATGTTGGATCATTTCTTGGCAACTAAAGACCTGATAAGCAAGGATGTCTACTATGAAGCTTTGACCATGCCTTTCATGGGTTCCGACCAACAACCAATCCAGTTGGAAGTATACCTAGAACAGGAGTAGCAAAAATGACCATTCTAGTTTGAAGCCTTTTGGCTACAGGAACCAACCTTCCTTGACAAAATAAAGGAATGGTGGACATCGAGAAAAAAATAGGGGAGGAACATAATTCATACATTCTAGCTATGCCTGAAGGAGATGAAGGGCAAGATTAAGAAATGGAACAAAGAGGAATTTGGCAACATCCAACATGATCAAGAAAAACTTCAGGCTAGGATGAAACAATTCCAACAAGAGATGATAAAAAATGGTTGCTTGGGCTCCTCAGTGGAGGAAGAAGGTAGACTTCTGACCAGGATTGAGGAAAGAAGGAAGCAAGAAGAGACCTTGTGGAAACAAAAGTCGAGAGTACAATGGCTCCTAGTGGGAGAAAGAAAGACCTTATTATTCCACAAGGAAATGATACAACATAGTCAGTACAATCAGATATTCTCATTGCTAGATCCGGAGGAAACCAACTGGTTCAAACTAATGAGATAAAGAATTTACTAGTTAACCACTTCCAAGACATCATTTTAGAACCGAATCCTGACATGTCAAAAGCCATAGGCTGGATAACCAAGCACATACCCCAATTGCTAAGTAGGGATCAAAACCTTTCCCTCATGAGAGATTTCACTTTGGAAGAGGTTGAGGAAGTGGTCAAAAGACTGGAAAAAAATAAAGCGTTAGGACCGGATGGCTTTACTGCAGATTTTTTTTCAAGAAACCTGGCCCATTCTAGGTAAAGATATCCTAGAAGTAATTGAAGAATCCTAAAGAATGAAAAAGGTTTATCCTTCCCTAAATTGCACTTTCACAACCCTTATCCCTAAATCATATCACCCAGAAGATCCCCACAAGTTTAGGCCTATAGCATTATGCAACGTTATATATAAAATCCTCTCAATTATAATCGTAAATCGGCTCAAACCGATCCTCTCAGCTTTAACCTCCCAAGAACAGACTGGATTTGTCAAAGACCACCGAATTTTCGATGGTATAGTAAGAACTCAAGAATCCATAGACTCCCTAAAGAGTCTCAAATATAAAGGTATGATGATCAAGTTAGACATGTCGAAATCCTACGACTACCTAAGCTAGACCTACCTTCTGAGTATCGTGAAAGCCTTTGGCTTTCATTCCCGATGGATAATTGGATCTCATCTTTTATATCAACCCCTGTGTTCTCCATCCTTCTTAATGGAGCACCCTCTGAGGATTTCAATTCAACGATGGGGCTAAGACAAGCTGACCTGATTTCCCCTTTCTTGTTCATCCTCGCAGCAGAAGGCAAAGAAAAAGTCCAATAAGGGCACTTCAAAGGCCTTTGCATGTGGGGAAATGACGTTTCTTTACCCCATCAACAGTTTTCTAATGACATTATGATGTTTTTCCAAGCCACCCTCAGGGAAGCAAGATCTCTCTTGGCTATCCTTCAAGATTTCATGAATGCCTCAGCAACCCAGATCAATAAAGACAAATTTGATATCTATTTCTTCAACACTACTACTCAATCCCAAATCTTCCTAGCAAGAATAATGAGTTTTCAAATCAGAACCATACCCTAGAAATACTTGGGTATACCCTTAAGCCTTAATCCTCTCAGAGTGGAAAACTGGAAGGCTCTCTTGGATTGGATTCAAGGTCGCCTCCAAAACTGGACCTTCCAAGCCATTAACATGGCAGTAGAGTTGTCCTTCTAAAGGCGGTGCTGCAATCCACTTATATTTACCAACTTTCAAGTCTAGCAGTGCCCAAAACAATATGCAATGACATGACAAATATCTTCATTAAATTCCTATGGAAAGGACCTCAAACAATAAATAAATGGGCTCTCCTCTCTTGGAGCTTGTTAACTAAGTCTAGAACAGCAGGGGTCTGGGCTTTCGAGACCCTTATACTATGAACTAGGTAGTGGGGAAAAGCTTTGGTGGAGATGGATATAGAGAGGTAATGAGTTATCGAAATATATCTGGGAAAGGAAATACAGAATTCCAAGGATGACAAAAGAAATACTAAGAACCCAGGAAAATACAAGGGGATCAACCATATGAAACCTAACAACAGAAAATAAAGATTTGGTAGGAAACCATAGCTTCTGGGAGATTAGAGGAGGGAATAAGGCTAGGTTTTGGCAAGATCCCTGGTAGTAGAGGGAAAAACTATTTAGTTGACCAGACCTAGAAGAAATCTTCTTGTACACAAATCGAAGGGAAAACCAGATTGTGAATAAGATTTTGGAAGTAGATGAAAGATCAGCATGGACAGAATGAAAAAGGAGACAACACTAGCCAACAACATGAGATTCTTCCTAATGTACAACATATGACAAACAGGTCAATTCTACAAGAATAACAATATCAAAAGGAACGAGTCTCATAAGATGGGGATAGAGAATTAAGGGCATGTTTATAGTATAAGAGGGCTACTACCTAAAAGCAGAAGACCAGTGACAGTAAGGTTTACCCATATGGGGATGAACATGGAAGGATCAACTATGGCTGAAGGTATTTTTTCGTCAAGGTTGTCCTCCATGGCCGAGCTCTCACATGGGACTAGCTACAGAAAAGAGTGGTTCAGGGACCTTCTGCTTGTTGCATATCTGTAGCCCAAATGGAAATGATGGAACATATACTAGAATCCTGCACCTATAGCAATGTCCTATGGTAGAATTGCAAAATTCTCTATGGTCATTCAGACGAAATTACTCAAGCAAAAAAATAACAATGGAAAATTGGAGCAAGAAAATCTACAAGAGTCCCATCCTCAACCGACCTTGGAACATCTCTTTAGGATTTCTCCTATGGGTAGTGTGAAAGAAAGAAATCAAAGTGTTTTAAAAGATGAAAAAAATACGATAGTGGAAGTGTGGAAGGTTATCAAACAAAATATCCATGAAACTATTTTGGCATAGAAATGGTACAAAAGGACTCGAAAGCAATGCCCTAGGAGAGTCGAATCCTGGTAATTCTCAACATGACCCCACAAATGCTAATGCCAAGATTATGGAAGTTGAAACCTCCCCCACCTAAATCCTTATCATACTCACTTACCCTCTTGGGGACTTCATAAAACTAAACTTTGATAAAGCTGCCAAAGGAAACCTTGGTGAAGCTGGATTTGGAATAATATTCAGAGACCACCATGGCTAAACAATCTAGTTGTTAACAATGGATTGTGGAATCACAAGCAACAATGAGGCAAAATTCAATGCACTCAAACAATGATTGGGAATTTCAAGAAGATAAGGATTTCAGAAGTTGGTTATGGAAGGATATTCCAAATTACTGATAGACACTATGAAAAAACTCCAGGAGGGTACCCATTGGGAAAAAAGGTAAGAGTTGGAGAACAACAAGATTAGTCCAGAAAATAGGAATCCTCATTAAATAGATAACATACCTTCTTTCAAAACACATTCATCATTCAGGGTATGCGCAACTAATTTGCTAGGAAATTGGGGCTCTAGTAACCCAGGAGATAACCTGGACATCCCCGAGAATGAGACAAACCGAAGAGAAGGATTGAACAGTTTGAGGGAGATTCTAGAAAAGGATAGGGAATGAAGACAAGGCCCCCGACTGGGGTGTAATGTGAGAGGGGATCCGGAATTGGATCGTTGACATGAGAGAAGGACAAATGAATAGGGTACTTGTGTGGCCCACTTAAGGACCCCACACAAGCATGAGAGGAGGTACCAAGAGAGATAGGTAGGTGGAGGTTGTCTCGGGAAAGAAAAAGGTTAGGTTGGTAATTTTTCAAGGAAGAAAGGTTGTGAAGATGGTAAGTGCATGCATGCAATGCTAGAGGAGGAAACATGTGATAGGGGACGAGTCTAAAAGCCAAGAGGAGAACCAGGCCTGCGGGAGAAGGGACTTTCGTCTGCACCTGGAAATCGCCTTCAATGACTTGGAAGGAGACTGGTATGTAATTCAAGCCTACCTAAGTCTAGATATGGAATCAATGCTGCAAGAATGGAGATTGTGCTGACATGGAATGGTGGTGGTTTCGAATGTTTCAAGAGAATTATAGTTCAGTCTTCGGCTACTGATATCTGGTTTTTTATTTACTACAATATATGGAAGGTTGCGATAATTCTAGTTTAATCTTCTGCTGTTAATGTTTGGTTTTTTATTTTCTCCAATATATGGAAGGTTGCAGGGGAATAAGGGGATCCATGGTGGGATAGGAGTGAATGTTAGCTCTTGGGTAATGAAATTAGCAATGGCCACTGTTAAAACCCGTAGACTCGATTATAGAAGGGGCGGAGGCTCCCCTGAGTGCCTGTGGTGAGTTGGTAGTCTCCAGAACCAGCAAGGGGTGTGAGGGGGGTATGGCAAGTTGAAGACATGCTTATTCTCATTATTCTGGTTGGTGGGAGACATGCAAACCCAAGGGGGTGCGAAAGGGGTGGTGGGGAACCTTAATTTTGGTAAGCTTGACCAGCTGGTCTTAGCGTGGCTCTCGATTAATCCGAAGAACCAGCAAGGAAAGAATAGGGAGGTGGGGGGATCGAACCCCAGTGTAGTTGGTAAATCCGCCATGCCAAATGCAATCTAGTGGAATTGGTGGTATGGATGGGTAGAGGGCTGTACGACTCACTGGGGGAGCTTCTGGTATACTCTTATCACCTCTCTCAGTCATTGTGGTTCAAGTCAGAATGCAAGGTAGCACCAAAATACTCAGAGGTAGGAGGGAGGAGTCGGGGTATCCTGACTCTAGCGGGCCTACGATTTCAGCTAGAACCAAGCCAAACTTCTATGTTTCTTGTTTTGGTTATCCCAAAAGTTATCTGTTAGCAAAATTGGGTGTCATTGGACCTCAGCCTAGAACATAGTTGGCCAAAATCTCCAAGGGGGCGATCAAGCGGTGGAGGGAAGAGAATCTCTTTTTCTTGCACACAGTGGGGATGAAGGAAAGATTGGAAGGGGCTGGCGAGTACCCGAGTCATCTCCTGTAAAGTAGAATTCACAATTCTATAAATATGATTCACATCGAAATGATGAAGGTCATGAATTAAATATGAACTCGATATAATGCTTGTACTTATGCTACTCTTACAGGTTTATCCAAGTCTTCTGCCACTTTGACTCTGGTGCTCCGATACTAAGAGCAGGAAATAACTAGAGAGGGGTGGAGGCTGGAAGATTTTTAGAAGAAAAAAATGGTGAAGGCGGAAGCGAGGCCGGGAACAAAATGGGGCCATCAAGCTCGCAAACCGACATAAAAAAAATGAAGGTGGTGGTGGTTTCATCGAGTAAGACCCAGCGAAAAAGGGGCAGGAAAACGGGAGAGGAAAGCATGCAGACCTACATCATGAATACCATGGAAGAACTCCAGCTCAGGTTAAATCCATAACTTCAACATGGGAGGCAGAGCTAAATAGCAAGGCTACAACAAAATCACTTCCAACAGAGGAATGGGATCCCCTGCTCATAGATCTGGGGCACACCAGAGGCCGACACACGCTGTTTAGATAGACAATCTAGTTGTACTGGGTAATGGAAAACCCGATTGTCGGGGCCATGACAACACATAGGGACCTGGAAGAATCAATGCAAGCTCGTCAAGAGGAGCCAATCCTAAAGGACATCCAAAAGGAGATTCAGGAGGTGCAGGTACAATAATATCATCTGAATTTCAGTTTTGGCTGAATTTAAAAATAAATTCAAACTCTGCTGTAGAATGAAGTGCCCAGATCGATTGCAAAGGACTCGGCCCCTATTGAGTCATCTGATGACTGTATCAGAGTAGATTTTTTTTTTTTGGTTTTATGTTGATCGTGTCGAATATAATTTACTTTAAAAGTCGAAGGATTACGTGTACAGTAGATACAATAGTATATTTAGTATCAATGGATATTCTTAAACTATTTAAATTTTGGACGACATATGATGTTGATTGGTGGCCAACAGACTTGGTTTCCCTTGAGCAGGCTAAAGCCACCAAACATATATTTTTTATCCCATGGCTATATCTAATTAATAGAAAAAACAAATAATACCGAACTTAAATAAAAAAAAACAAAAACATTTGCACTCTAATGATATTCTTGATTGTTAAACATTGAAAATTCATTACAAACATAATAAACACTCTATAAAGGTGCGAAATAGTGATGTAAACATAAAAATGATGCAATTTTCCTCCTAATCGTAAGGAAATCTAATGAAACAACTACGAAGGTAAGAAAAGTGTTAAAGTGGTTATTATCATTACCTACAAATTCAAGACATACATTTTATCATTAATTAATCATCAAATCCCACATAGAATGAAAAATGTAAGATGAATCAAAATACACACATGTGGAGGTTGTGCAACTAAGTTTAAGAGGTGTATGATGCATTTCAGATTAAGAATTATTTTGACATTCCATATGAGATTAGAAATATATGAATTGTAAAATGGAAATATTGTAAGACCTAGGGAATCTAGGAAAAATAAAGGTGGGTAAATTTTCTCCTTTAGTGAAATGTTGGAACATTTCATGAGCCAATAAACGCATATAATCTTTTTAAAAATGGATTTGTAGCGTTGGAATAGAGGAGAGAGTAGTGACTTCTTTCTCTTTTAACTTCCAACATTAAGATGATCCAAAGACATTATGACGAGGAAGATTATAAGATAAAGGAGGATGGGGATTTCAACGAGGAGTGACAAGTACATATCATTATATTTTGTTCTTTAGTGAGTTAAACAATTCAAAATATGAAAGAGAGGAAAAGAACTTTTGATGGGAGGTTTAACGATGAAAATGGTTTTACTATTTAGGTATTTTTTAAAGCATGCAATAATTTATAAAACGCCTTCAAAAGTAAGACACATCAACATCAATGAACGTGTTAGGAATGTTATTTAGGGAAGAAATATAAAAAAGGAATGTTATTTAGGGAAGAAATATATTTTTATAGGTACAAATTTTTTCACTAAAGATATGTGAATGGGGAAAAATTTTAAGGATGAAAATTTATCTTAAAGTTTAGAAATTTTGGCGAATCTTATTAGTCCATAATATGAAACCTATAAAATGTTTGTAGATATTTTTTTTTAAATATGCAATTTTATAATATTTGTATATAGTCTATATAAATGTTTTTGATGATTTTAAGGGTGAAATAATTTCGTTCTATAAAATTTGGGCAAATCACTTTTAAGAAGAATGGAAATTAGTGAATCCTTTTTCTTAGAAAAAGTATAGAAAAGTAACCTATGAGAAAATATTAACCCCTAAAATTTTCTAGATATAAGTGTGTATCGAAAAATAAAGTAATGCATTTTATAATTCATAAGCTAGTAAACAATACAACAACCATTAAAATACATCAATATGGGCATTTCAATAGTGTGTCAAGAGAAGATGAATTATGCCTTTTTAATATAGGACGGATCAAGTAGTTTGACCTTCCCCGTTACAGTAGAGGGGAAATATCTTCCCCCACACATGTTTAAACACACTCCCTTATGCTTATATTCAGCTATTATTTTTAAAGGTATTTAGAAAATACATTCATTTAAATATCAAATATTTTATTTTGTGTTGTGTTGCAAGTAAGAGAGTTCTTTGATATGGAAAAGTAAATAATATTCCAAGCCACAAAAACTATGAGCATCGAATCATTTTCCCAGCACAATTACCTATAAATAACCGAGTTTTAAGTATTAAAATATAACTTATTTGTAATTACCACGCTTTATCTAAAATTGACAAGTTTCCCACTAATTTGGTATAAAACCGAAAAACCATTACACATTACTTAATAAAATCATGGTAAAATCTAAATTATATTCCTTACATTAGTTTACCGAGTAGTCAATTAGGTATATGCTTCATACCTCATGAAACATTTATTATTCTCTTATTCATAAATCCCTGGTTCATTATTTTAACTCATTTTTAATGAGTAAAGCAAATATTTTATTAATTTATTCACACTAAATTTATTATTTATTGAATTATTAAACCTATAAGATTTTACTATAATGCATCTAATAATTATATTTTTTTTAATCATGCATGATGTTATCCATTTAATTATAATATTTCCTTCAATTAAAAATTTGACAAACAAGATGATTTAGAAGTGATGCAAGTATGAAAATGTATAAAATAATTTAAATGCATGAAACATAAGAATTTATTGACCAAAAGCATGTAATATGAATGCATAATTCCTTTATAAAATTAAATATTTTTTTTTGCAAGCTCCATGCCTACAAGATAATACCAAATGATGCATGACAAAACATGTTCTATGATGAGTAACCAATGGAAGTATAACACTATTTTTAGTTAATTTATAACCAAGGGAGTATTGAGAATAAAGAGATGGTTGTATGCAATTAGAGGGGGAAGTTAGGAATTTTAATAATAGGAGTGTATATTATTGGGTTAAGAAGGTTGATAATTTCATAAATAACTAAAAATATATTTTCTTATTGAAAAATGTTTCCAATATATTTTTCTTGTTTATGATACCATATCATGAGGTGTGTAATTTCACTTAGTCTCTTTAACACTTATTTATATTTTCATGTTCATACAACCTCAATCACCTAACTACTTTACAATGTCTATGTGTGTGTGGAATTTCATTTGTCGTCAACACTTACATATATTTTCATGTTCATAAAACCTCAATCACCTAACTACTTGCCACTAGACTACAATTTTGTGGTAGATGATCATTTATTTTTGTAACTAGTTATAATATTTTAAGTATAATATGACCTAAGTAAGATCTTATAACTATAATATTGGGAGATATATGTGATATCCAAAGAGGAGAGACATTAGAGGACCGAGAACAATAAACTAGAACTAGAAAAAGAGCCTTGGAATTGAATTAAAGGGTATTGTTTTTGGAACTATAAGTTATATTCATTTATTAATAAAAATTGTTTTCAATAGGTAGTTTATTTATGTCATTGCAAATGTTGAGAAATAAATAGGTAAATGAATTAGGGTAGATTTATCCTTCATGATAATTGCTTGTGAGTGTTTGTCAGCTTTTTATAATTATAAGGTGTTATTCTTAATCAAGAAATTACCAAAATGTGGATGAAAATCCCACACAAATAAAAGAACACAAGATGTAGGTCTTCCAAGCTAGGGTCAAAGCCCCACAAAGGGGGAAACCCAAAAAATTCCTCTTCGTATATAATTCTATCAAAATGAGATATCGAAGACCCAAGACCAACACAAAAACCTCCACAAATTCCCCAAGTTATCCCTCATTCAATCCTTATTTTTTTTGGTCAAAGTGAATAAAGTCATTCCTGGTAAAATATCTGAATTCTGCCCAATCCCTAAAATTTTGGCCTCCATGAAATATTGGTTGTGTAATTTTAGGCTTGTAATACCACAAAAGTTTCCTAAGAAACTCGAGCGTGGAAAAAAAACTATGGTAGAAAAATCAACTTTCTCTCTCCTTTCACATATCTCTTTCGCTCCCTTGATTTCATTGAAATTCTCCTTCTTCTGAAAACAAATCAAAGTGGATGATTAATGCTCAAATGAGGTCAAAGTCTCTTGTATATATAGTTTCCCATATGGATGAATAGGTGCCTCTTCTAGGTCTACATGCTCTGGAGGGCTGACATGGTATTATGGAGACAATTTGACTCTTTTGGCTCAATAAAACAAATTCTTTCTTTTTCTTGCAAAGAGTCGAAATGGAGTATAACTCAAATACATTTTCTTCTTCACTCCAATGACCCTAACAGTTTGAAAAATGTGTTTTGACTTGGAAATAATAATCAAAATAAAAAATTTTCTGTTTCTTTTTTCTTTTATATGAATTACATAATGATACAAGTACATTGATAATTATGAAAACTAAACCTAGATACATTTTTTAATAGTCTTCTTAAGTAGGGAGGTATTCGCAATCACACAGAAAGATACATGGGTACTATTAAATTGGAATATTCACATAAGAAGATTTTAGATTGACAAGCACCATCAAACATCATAATCATAACCAACATTTCCAATTACAAAATAGAAAGGCATTCTAAGTCTCCACTACATTAGAGCACATTTCTGGGAGGCATATATTTAGACACCACCACAACTGCCTCTCAAGGAACATACACAATCCATTTATTCACCAGGTATTTCCTTATAGGACTATTCTTATCTTGGATTCCCAATCCTAAAATAATAATAATCTTCCTTAGGACTACTCTTGTCTTAGATAACTTTCACTATCCTAAAAAACTATAGGTCCTCAAGATTATTCCTATCTTGGATTCCCAATCTTTAAATAATAATAGTCCCATATGTTTATACAATCATCTATTCTCCCTCTTAATTCCATCACTAAACTTACGATTGTTACTCCTAGCGTACTGCATGAAAGATGGATAATACAATGTCGACCATCAATCCCTCTCAACTAAGGAGGATATTATTACTCCCACTCAACCAAGGAGACATAGACATAAGCTTCAAATTGTCTCATTCATCGACTACTTATCTTATGTGGAGATATTAGGAGAACCTTGCAAGTATTCTTGGCTTATAATAACATCACATCATTTCAAGCTTTGACCTTCCTAGATCTTGAAAATATTCATGCAAATTTATCATAAGATGGTTCATCTATCATTTTCAAAGAGCCAAAAAACGTCATAGCTACTAGCACATGCCTTCTTCCTTACATAACATAATTCTTCCCTCGTTCTCTTCCAAGCAATCATTAGTGTTTTCCACTCAATTTATGTGCTCCCAAATTCAATTAAACAATTTTCGGTACAATATCATCAGAGAAGTCATCTTAAATACTCTCTTTTCCAACATATTCTCAAACTTTTTTAATATGTCCATTTAGGAATCAAAACGATATCCCATGATTAAAAAAGTTACCAAATCATAATAGCTTCTAGTCAAGGTGTGGGATTCTTCATGTCAAATTATTGTTGCTTTTGCCCTCTAAGGTTATCATTCTTTTGCACGGTCTATATTCATATTGCAACGATGTTCTTCTTCATTCTTTTCAACTTTCAGTCATCAATAATTGCATTCTTGGAATGAAGTAATTAATTGTTTCTACAAAAACATTAGAACTCTTAAATTTATTTGCTTAAATATATTACCCCAGTTCAAACATCATCCCTTTTGGTCTCAAGATTCTCTACATTTTCTACCAAGATTCAATTAATATTGTATCCATCAATATCTTTACGACTCCATCTTTCCATCCAAAGTAAGAGAACTTATTTCTCTCTAGTCGACTTCTTTGATGAAAATTTCAAACTACCTTCTTCTTCTTCATCTTCATGATTTGGAACATTCTTCCACTTCTTCCTTTTGCTATTCAAGCTTTAGATAAAAAATTGCTTGACCTTCAATCACTATTATAAGGCCATGAAGGAATAAAAATGGGTAAGGCAAAAACATAAGAAGGAAGGATATATAAATTTCTTATCTTTTGAAAAGGATCAACTCCTTCTTAATCTTGGAGCTATTCACAAACATTTTTCTCACATTAAACATCATGGGTTAGATCTATCTTTAATAGTGAACATGATTATATAAGGTTTTTCTTGTGGTGTTCTAAACTATGTAAGGGATCACAAACCATAAATGTCAAAAGTCTTTAACATCTTAGAAATTGCAAGTTCTACAAACCCTAAATTCTCATTATCTTCAAAAACATGAAAAAGGATTAGATGCAAAACCCTATTGATACTATTTCATTTATTATTCTCAATACCTAACCTTCACTTTCAACTAAACACTTGGAGTGCTACCATATGAGAGAATATATGTCGATGTCTCTAATCTATATTTATGTAGACCGTTTTACTATCTTTCAAATGACCATCATGATCTAGTTACATTGACATATATCATGAAATGCACACAATAGTTATACATACCTTTGAAACGTTACCTTATATCTTCTTTGAAAATATTTGCTTCTTCTTCAAGTGTCAAGTGCCAATAATTTTTCAACAAATGTATATCTTCAATGCAAATGCCTCAGTTCTTTGTCGTTGAAGCTAGGTATGATCCATCAGGTTATTTTTTCAAAGTCATTTGTCAGTTCTTCAAGATCTTGACCTTCATAGTTTTGGCCTGTTCCTTGGCATAAATAACACAACAAACTGATTAAAAATTTTCTTGCTTGCAACTGTACTATAAATCATTCATTTTAGGTAATATTTATTGATGAAGTAAATGCTTATTTTATGTATATGAAAAGAAGGTAACATCAATACTCCTCAACATCTCAAATTATTATTTTGGAGATGAACTTACTTGTCACAGTCACGTAAAATGTCCAAATTATTTTCCTCCTATTAAGCATATGTCCCAACTTCCTTCTTATACTTGAACCACAAGAATAGACTTTATATACCTTCCCTATCATAGTATTTTCTTTGATGAGACGTGTCACCATTGTTGATGAATTTTCCTTTTCTTTTACAAATAAATGTTTCAGCCCCTTCATGTCTACACATATGTCACAATATGATGAGCCTTTGAATATTTATAACATATTTGTATATAGGTATTTTCCTTCGCATATATCTTGAAGTAATGTCCATAGAACAATCTAACACATAACAGTTTGCACAGGTTGGTGTCATAATTTATGTTTTTTAATTTTAGAGATATGTAGCTACAATAAACTTAGGTGTCCTAACAGAATTGTTTATGAATAAAGTTGTAGGAATGTATAGCCACAAATACGTAAAAATGTCACTGGAGGTTTGAAGTGGTCACAATGATATTTTGATATCCCAATTGCCATAGTTATGTAGCTCAGAGTGCAGACATAAATTCATAAAATATTACTTTCTTATCCTTCCAGTATGATTACAGGTCTCTGTGAACAATATATCACCATAATCTAGGTCTCCCGAAATGGATGTGAAGCTATGGAAATCAACTATGATTCTTCCTTCACATAATTATTTCAATCCATCATTAATTCAAAGGTGTTCCTCAAAAGTCAAATTTGTGCCTTAAAGTTTAGAATTCATTTTCACAGAATTTGGAATATGTGCCACAAACCATTTTTTACATGTAGATATGTTTCTTTACAGGAGTGTGATAGACTCTTAGTTTATTCCGAAAAAGAATAATGCCTTCTCATATCAGGAAAAGTACTGATGTAGAGATGCCTTAAATAGTGCAGAAAAAATTGTCAAAGAAGCATAGCTTCTAACAGTTTCCTGAATTATAACTACCACTACAGGTCTTCTTGTTTCAAGAAAAAAGTGTAACTATTGTAGAAGTGTCTTAAAATGTGCCAACAAAATTTATTTTCAAGTTTCCTTCTCTTTCCACCTTAGTTGTGATTCCATGTTGAGAAATCAATAACGCAATAAATTACGGTAGATTTCTCTTTCATGGTAATTACTTGTGAGTTCTTGTTAGATTTTTATTATTATGCTATGCTCTTATTCATCAATAAATTACCAAAATGCACTTGAAGATTACAGGGAAATAAAAGAACACAATATGTAGACTTTCCAAGCTAGGGAAAGACCACATAAGTGGGAAAACCCAAAACTATCCTGTTATAATTATATGAAAGTGAGATATCCAATAGCCAATACCAACACTAAAACCTCCAAAAATTCCCCAAATTATCCCTCCTTCAATTGTTCTTCTTAGTGGTCAAAGTAAACAAAGTCAATGCTACTCAAATATACGAATTCTCGCCAATCCCTGGAATTTTGGCCTCCCCAAAATCTCATTGTTGAAATGTTGGCCTTGTAATTTCAAGCTTGTAGTACCACAAACATTGTGTAAGAAGATTGTGTGTGTGGACAAAAAAAATAGGGAAAAAAAACAAACATTCTCTCTCCATTGACCTCTCTGTTTCTCTCCATTGACTTCACTCAAATTCTCATTCTTTTGCTCAAAAATTAGAGTCGATGATTGATGCTAAAATGATGTCAAAGTCTCTTGTATATATAGTTGTCCAGATGCCCAAATCGGTGTCTCTACTAGACCAACATGTCCTAGAGGGAATACGTGGTCTTGTGTAGACAATTTGACTATTTTGACTCAATAATTTTTTTCTTTATCTTTCTTACAAAGAGTCCAAATAGACATTATTTCAAATAGGCTTTCTTCATGACTCAAATAACCCTAAAAGAATGAATAACATACTTTGACTAGGAAAAAATAATCAAAATAAAATTTTTTGTATTTTTTTCTTTTTCACGAAATGCATAATAATACAAGTACAATGATAATTATGAAAGCCAAACCTAGTTACATATTTCAATAACAAGCATATTTTTTTCTCGTATCGTAATTCTCTAAGTGCTTAATTCTCTATATACTTGGGAGCATGAAAATTTTGATGTGAGATTAAATTTCATGGTGTTTGTTGAAAATTATATTATATGCTCTAATAAATAACATGAAACTTGAGGTTTTTAATTACATATAAGCTATTATCAATTACTCATTTTACATATACTTTAGTTCATGGAATTTTCTTCTTAGTAATTTACACCTAATCATCTCATCTCAACTTTTTCATTAAATATTTTTGTGGTAAAAAATGTTACTAGCCATTGAAACATTTCAGAGCTAGTAGTAGTTTGTAAGCTTTTCAATTTGGCTATTTTTCCTTTTAATGGAAATTTAATTAATGGTAATGTTACATATTACATTCGTTACATTTTTCAGATTAATCTATATTTATTCATAATTCTTTTTAATATACATCAATTTAATTTAAAATTATATTAAGTAAGTAAAATAATCGAGCATTTTGCTTCGCATATGATATTTATATTGCCTCGAAAGCAAGAATTTGTTTCATTTCAACAAAGAATATTCCATCATCAGAGATTTTAAATATTTTTATCATGAGATAAGATTGGAGCAAGAACAAAAACCATGTACATAATCTACATTGAAATGTTGTGATACGTTTATTATACGAAGTATATTATAATATCAGAAAGTAATAGGAATGAATGCCATGCATAAAGCCATGTTATAACAGACCAATTAATCTTTTGATTGAGATTTTTAATTCACACGTAAAATGTTTCTCAGGGAAGTACAACCGTAAGCTTACTCGTGTAAAAGAGAAAAATAATCTTCGAAAATAGTTAAAATGTAGTTTCCCAACTTAGCTTAACAGTTAAAAATGTTCAGTTGCTAACCAATTTTAGCAGTTGGATTAATTTATTTTATTTTTGTTATCTTTATTAAAATTCAAAAGCATTTATTGTTTAAACAAAAATGATATATTAAAATTACTATTTTAAAAATACAATTTCCAACAATTAAATTAAAATTATAATATTATTAAATTTAAAATTGTTAAATTAAAAGCAAAATTACGTTAGAAAAGATGGAGTAAGCATGTCTTATGGAAAATTGTTTCACCTGATATCATCTTAAAAAACAAGTATATATATATATATATAAAAGAAAAAGAATAATAAATAATATACTTACTAATTTATTTTTCTTAGTAAAAGATATTGGAAAGTGATAGATATAATGCTAATTTAAATTGATTTTTATTATAATTTAATTATTTTACTTTTTATAATATATTTAATGATTCAAATTATTTATATATAGAAATGTCTATATGAAATTTATATATTGTTTAATATAATTTATTTTCTTCTTATTTTTAAATTTATGATATAATATTTTAAATTTATGATATAATATATTAATTGTGAAAATATAAAACACTAAATTAAGAAATTATAAAGAAATGGTAAAAGAATTACATAATAATGTATCAGGAAAAACTTATTCCGAAACATAAAATAGAAATGACAATTTGATAGAAAGAAACCTTTTTTTCTAATAAAATTAATTAAATATACCAACTATGTTCAATTGAGGATTTCATTAGAAAACATAACTATTTTTTTTCTAACGTCCTCGACAACACCTAGTTTTATGAGACATTTCTTCATTTGGGACAAAATACAATGCGTTAGATAAAGAATGGTATATAATGGTATCACACCTCTATCGAGATTAAAGGTACGTAATACGCGAATTATTTATGACAACATTTGTTCTATGTTTGTGAAGGTTATTGTAATTCCTCATTAAAAAAGTGTAGATATTTTTCTATTTCTCGTAAGAAAAGGAACTCTTGGTTTGTGATCTAGTTTGTGGGCTGTGAAGGCAATAAATATGTTTGTTAGTTTAATTGATTAAAAGTATCAGTGTTATATGTAGCTAATTCATAGAGTCATGTTGGGAGGCTATGCAGCGAGATCATATCTTAGGTAATTAGAACAATTATGGGCAAGGTAATTACGTGCCCATACTTTCCGTTGGAAATGCAATTTCTCAAAAGGAGAAGGGGAAACCAATAGCATAAAGAAAAGGAACCTTACGCAACTTGGACGAGAGAAGGCTGCAAGCAATTGACAAGCTTTGTTAATGAGAGGATTCTTGAACTTCGCCAATGGAATCCAATTGAAGCTTGTGGGCTCAATTCTATTTTAATTCTAGGCTAAGTTTGGTTAGGACTAGATAGGCATTGGATAAATTCTGTGCAGGTCAGTATTCTAGAACTATCCTAGGAGTGAAGTTGGATTGGGGTGAAGACGTAATGATCAGAGTGAAGTTGGATTGTGGTGAAGACGTAATGATCAGACTAGTCTTATAGGTTAGGAGGAACATTCCCTTCCCTGTGACTTTGAAGTTGATCCGTTAAGCAACCATTGGGAAACATATAAGTATATTTAACATGTCTATTATGTTGAACCTTGTAAATAGGACTGTGACTCTTTTTTCATTCACAATCAGTATTTTTAAATGTTGTATGAGCTATACTGTGGTAAACCAGATTATAGAACGAAAAGCCTGTATCGTAGTACGGTGAAATATTATTGTTTGGCATTTCTTTACTTTTTTCAGAACACATCTAAGGAAGGGATTTTTAATGCTAATAAGGAATTTGGGTTAGTTCTTAGGTCAAGTCGAGAAATGTGATAGCCTTAAACAATCCTTCCTTCCGAGAGTGTAAATAAGTAAAACAGTTAAACTGGAGTTGATGGAAAAACATTTGCACACAGGATCAATATAGGTGACTAATCTACTATGATGCTAAACAAACTCTGGGCCAGAGTTTCATAACCCTTAAAGAGACTTCGCTTAGTTCCAGGGCCAATTCGGGTCACGAGTAGCCCTCAAGCAATCCCTCATCTCTACAAGACTTAACTTAATTAGGAATCAGCATGAACGTTGAAGTAAAAAAAAATATATATATCTTAATCATTAGTATCAACAAAAATATTTATGAAATCATAGAGAAAATGTTATAAATAATATATTTCTTACGGTAAATATAATAAGAATCGAACTACTTCCAGAATATTATAAGCTTAACATAATTAAATACGCATACACACAAATTTGAGAAAGAAACTTGAGTGCTCTAACCCTCATATAAAAGGGGCATGCAGAGGCAATATCAACATAAATGAGAACACAAGAATCTAAACAACATGAGCGTGCAAATATCCTCGAAAAATAATGCAAATAAAGAACTTCACACAGGTAAACTTCCAGTCGACAATAACGCTAGCATGAACTATTTTATGTGTTAAATAGGTATTAACATATTATTTAGAATGTATAGTAACAATAAGAGGTCTTGCATTCTTCATAGTAAAACTTTAAGGTTACAGCGAAAGTTTGTGGAGTAAAAGACATTTACAGTCGAGAGTAGTCAGTCGTATCCAACTCTTAAAAATTTATAAATTTCAACAGAATTTCACAGTTGTCATGGAAAAATTTTAACTATCGAGGGCTTGTTAAAAAAATCACGAACCCTCAGACCCAAAAAACCCTAAGTGGTGACCATAAAATTGAAAGAAGGTAACAGGGATGGAAACCCCAGTAGAATTACGGGTCAGTAGTTTGGACATGGATAGAAAAGAAGTTGAGGATACGTCAAACTAGAAGCTAGAAGTCATCAAACCCTCTTTAATTGCTCCACAGTCAAAAATCGAACCGTAAATTTCACCTGCAACGGAAACCCATAAATTAGAACAACAAATCTCTGTAAGGAGAAGAATAAAAAAATAAATGGAACCTAAGAGAATGTGAAAAGGAAATATCTGAAAAGAACCCTTAATTCCTACAAAAGGTGCACATTCCAGAAAATTTACTTCATTAGAACACTTAAAACGACTTTACTAGTAAAAGTGGATTAAAGAATCAAAGATAGATCTAAATATTACGTGTTACCAGGCGAGCTAACGACATTGTCTCCAACAGAGTCAAAACTCAAATAGATCCAAGGCGCCAAAGAAGAACATAAGAATCTCTCGGTACGCCCACCATTAACCCTAGATCCACAAAAGGAAACTCCAACTGTTACATAATACGCCACGATTGAGTACAAAAATGTAGAAACCCTAATCCAAAGGAAAAAAGAAAAATTATAGAGTCGAGTTAAAGCATTACGTTATGGGTAATGGGTTGGCATTAGCTATACAGATTTGAACGCCATAAGAGCAGGAATTTCCTCAAAGGAGTTGCAGAACTTCATGCAGTAGAAGAACCCAAAGAATGGCTCCCTCACGACACTCGGATGTGAGGGAAGTTACCTCTAACCACCACTCTCAATCCAAGTCGTTGATCCATAACCTAAAAAATTAGATCCTTAGATCCGGTATCTTAACATTCCCAAGGTTCCATTGCCTCAATGAGAAAGATAGAAGAACATTGAGAAGGCTTGGAAGATCAATCTGGTTGTGCAGTTTTACATAGATCCAACATTTACATAAAAAATTTAGCACTGCATAACACATATAACATTAAATGGAATATAATGGGCGGTAGAGTTAAGCCTTCGACCCTCAACCATGAAAACATTATATCATGTGACCAAAATCTATCACTAAATCCTACACTTTTAAGATTAATGAATAATTGCAATAGTAATCATAGAGTTACATATTTGTCAAAATTACAAAGGTAAACAATAGAAAAATAAAATTATTTCTTTAGGTATAGGTAAACAATAGAAAAATAAAATTATTTCTTCAGGTATATCATTGGTGGTATCAGAACCATGGTAAGTGCACTATGGCCTAATTTGGGTTACCATGATGATACCAAAAATTGTGTCTTCTAATTCATAGGGAGAAATTAGGAGAAGTAATGGACAAATGACTACAACATCTACTAGAATCCATATTGGACCCAAATCAATACCATTAGAAGTACCAAACCCATAGATGTGGGTTCACCTTGCGGAGGAATCCCAAACTGCCATGACCATGTTCATGGAAATTGTGCAACAGTTAAAGGCATAGATGGAAATATTGAGAGATAATGATGAATATCTAATGAGAGATCAAGAAATAAGTATTAAAAGCTTAATATACCAATACAAGAAGACAAATTTAGCCCCAACTATTGATAATGGTAATCAAGCAGAGTCCCTCAGATGAAGGGAAGCCAATGCTCTTGAGAGAAGTAACACTGAAGAATTAGAGGGTGGAGGGGGATCATAAGCTAATAATGAAGAATGAGGAAACACTTCCTCGTACAAAGTCAAAAAGGGAACAAAAAGACAACAATTTGAATTGCAGATGGAGTTTTCGAAGATCAAACCCCTAACCTTCGATGGTGAATCAGAAGAGGTTGTTGAATCTTGGCTACTTAATATTAATAAGTATTTCCAAATTTACGAATATAATGATAACTTGGAATATCACCTAGAAATGTATCAATTACAAGGTAAGGCAAAATCATGGTGGGAGGAGGCCAAATTAGTCGAAGCCTTGGATGAAGAAGGAATTACCTATGAAAGATTTTAGCAATACTTCAAAAACAAATATCTGACCGAGCATTTCTATGATGATAAGGCAAGGGAGTTTTATGCCCTCTAATTGGTACAATTAACCATTGACAAGTATGTGGCCAAGTTTACTTCTTTGTTAATGTATGTTCCCTACATACATTAGGAAAAGGAAAAGGTGTAGAGATTTAGAAGAAATCTAACTACATTTATGAAAGAGCGACTAGAATTTGAAAATCCTACGACAATGGATAAGGTGGTCACTGGTATGCAAGGAATGAATTTATTATTGAAAAATGAAGAGAAAAGGGGATAATATGAAAAGGTGGTCAGATAGGAAAGGAAGAAACCACTCCCAGAATCATAAAGGTGGGAAACATGTGAGTTCTAAAAACTCATATAAAAATCACAAGAATAAAATTATGGGCATAACTCAACCAAAACCTAAGTTTCAAACTGAATTAAAAATAGCAGAGCAGTCAAATAAACCTGAGTTTGATTAGTCTTCAAGGGTCCATTGCAGTGTTGGGCATGTGGAGAAACCTACTATTTTAAAAGTTTCCCCTACCATAAGAGAACCTAGCAAGTAGAAAACATCAAAGAAGAATACATAGTTGGAGAAGTAGCAAGGAGTTTTCCCAATATTAATGCTGCATTAGAGGACCAACACGAAGAATATCAACCAGAAATGGTGGAGTTTGAAGGAAAAATATTTAACCATGTTGTGCCTATATTAATTCACCTTGGAGTGAGTCTGAGTTATATAAGCCCTATGATAGTAGAATTATGTCATTTATAGGTAGTAAAACTTAAAAATACATCGTTGGTGCAGCTAGCTATAACGTCCAAAAGAAGAGTGACAGCCAAGTTAGATAGCTGCCCTATTTTGATTGTAGATCGACTAATAACAACAAGTTTAAATGTTTTATCTATAGGTTCGTATGATATATTAATTAGCATGGCCTAGCTTTAGAAACACTAGCTACTTGAAAACTGTAAAACAAAAAAATATTAGTTTCCTTAATGAAGAAGACACTAGAAAATAAATCTAGGGAATCAAAAGGCCCCTGAAATTGACAAGAATTATATCCTCTCAGTTAGGAAAATCTTCTAGAAAGCGGTGTCATATTTATGTTGTATAGGTGGGGTATAATATTCTAAGGAAAACACTGTAACTTTAGAGAATTTACCCATTGTACAATATTTTTTTGATGTGCTTCCAAAAAAGATCCTAGGTTTGCCTACAAAGCAAGAAAATGATTTTACTATTTAGCTAATTTGTGGAGCCTCTCCGATATCTAGAGCACCTCACCACATGAGAATAACAGAACTAGTTGAGCTAAAAATGCAGCTACTTGAGCTACTAGATAAGAAGTATATCTTCCCAAGTGTGTCACCTTGGGGAGCTTATGTACTCTTTCTCAGGAAGGAGGATGGTACCTTAGGACTTTCCACTGATTATATACAATTAAGAAAATTAATAGTTAAGAATAAATACCCACTACCCTCAATAAAATATTTTTGTTATCAAGTAAAAGGATATATTGTGTTCTCAAAAGCTTATTTGTGCCTTAGACACCATTAGATTCGAATTAAGGTAGAAGGCATATGTAAAACTACCTTTAGAAATTTTTATGAGCACCACGAGTTTGTTTTTTTTTCCTCTTGAGCTTAATAATGCACGAACAACATTCATTTACCTTATGGATGGTCTATTTCATCAATACTTTGATACAATTGTATTATTTTTATTGATGATATCCTTATTTATTCAAGTATTCAAGAGCATAATTGACATCTGAAAATCATACTGCAAACCTTAAGGGAAAATCAACGATACACTAAGTATAACAAATGTGAATTTTAGAAGATCGGATTTAAGATTTAGGACATGTCATCACTCAAGAGAGGATAGTTGTAGACCTCGTAAAGATAAATATTGTAATTTAATAACTTGTTCCTAAGAATATAAGAGAAATTAGATATTTTATGGGGTTAGTTGGGTATTATACCTCATTTCCTCTTTACAAAAGAAGGAGAAATATTTTTGGTGGACAATTGAATGTCGAAGTAGTTTTAACGAGCTGAAACATCTACTTACAGTAGCTCCCATTCTAAGGATTACAAACCTAGAGAAAGAATTTATGGTCTGCACAGACACATGTAATGAAGTGGTAGGAGGAGTGCTAATGCAAAAAAGCATAGTTGTAGCCGATGAGTCCAAAAAATTAAAAGAACACAAATAAAAATATTTATCCTGTGATTTGGAATTCACAGTGGTGGTTCATGCTTTAAAGATATGGTGACACTATCTCCATGGAAAGAAGACAATATTAATGACTAATCACAGTAGTTGAACTAGTTTTTCTAAACAACCCATTTTAAATGCATGACAAGTGTGATGGGCTTCCTTTATAAGTGAATTTGATTTCTATATTAAGAATCTAAAGGGTATAGAGAATCGAGTAGTGGATGCCTTAAGAAGAAAGTTTAATTTTTGTATGAAATCTAATTCAACGAAGTTAAGACTAACTCTATAGAACATATTAAAGATGTTGTCCCGGGGCATTTAGAGTACCATTTTTTGTGGAAACAAGCCAAATTATAGAACAAAATGAAAAACAAATAGGATATGGTATTAATGAAGATAATATGTTGATTATTAGTGGAAGAATTTATGTTCCTAACTAGCAAGGCTTAAAACAATTAATGCTAGATGAATGCCACAAAAGCTTTTATGTTGCTCATCCTTGCTATCAAAAACTAATTACTTCCCTAAGAAAATATTATTTTTGGCCTTGTATGAAAAAGGAAGTAACTAAGCATATAAAAAGGTGTCTGGGATGCCAATAGATAAAGGTTGATCATCAACATCGAGCAGGGTTGTTCCACTCATTTCCCATTCCTCAATGAAAATGGGATATTACAACACTTGATTTTATTATTGGTTTATCTAAATATACAAGGAAGAATGATTTTACAATGGTTGTAGTAGACAAATTAAGTTTTCACATTTTATACCAGTGTAATCCACTTATAAAATAGTTTAAATGGTTGAAATGTTCATGACAGAAATTTTAGATTGCATGGTGTGCCTAAAGTGGTAATATCTGACAGGGACATGAAATTCACATCTGCCTTCTAGAAATATTTGTTTCCTATATTAGGTACACAAATATAGTTCAATACTTCTTATCATTTAAAAAGAGATGGATAGACTAAATGAGTGAGTCAGGTACTTGAAGACATGTTAAGGATGTATGTTATGCAACAAACAAATAAATGGGAAGAATACCTTAATTTGGGAGAGTCTAGTTACAAAAATAGTTATCATGCTTCTCTGAAGATGAGTCCACTTGAGTTATTATATGGATGTGGGTGCAAAGAAACTATTAATTGGAGTGGTCGCAAAGATGAATTAATGTTAGGACTTCATGTACTAAAAGAAATGGAAAATACTTGTTACACATCATTTTTTCACATTAGGAAAATGACCATCGGTTTGGATCTTTCGCTATCAATGATTATCTTCCAAGGCACCCGCTTGCAAGGCTAGAATCAAAACTATCCCAAAGAGAATGAAATTCCTAGATCCTAAGGCTCAAAATCCTTATTTTGTTTTCCTGCATAGTTCCCTAGTCCATTTCCACGCATATGCTTAAAATTACATTAGAAACTGCGCATAAGTGCGCCTTGTCTAACACTATGGCCTGTGCACATAACTTAATAGAAGTAAAAATAAAAATTAAAGTCTATAACTTTTGTTAGTCAAATGTTTCCCAACTAAAAAGCTTTGAATGGATGCTTATTCAGCCTTGATCCCTCCCATCATGGACCTACTTCCTTCTCTTTGTCGAGCCCCTATCCCACCATTTGTGGATCTCATCCCTTGGGAAATGGATCTCAAAATTACCCCTATTTCCCTATAAAGTTAACACAGGCCTGAGGATTGCACAGGACTATTGAATGTAGGCTTATGTTGTAGAAATAAGGCTATGAGGGTTTTCGTCGAAGTAGAGGGTTGGAGATTGTGAGAAGAGGCTTGTAACATCAAGGCTTTGAGGTTGTAAGTTTGTTCTCAGTTGTATTAATATAAAAGAAATTGTTCTTTCCTAATTATGTCTTATTTGATACAATTTATGGGATTCCTTGATCACCCACATAGGTTATGATTTCTTATTGATTCAATTTATGATATATAATGAGTTAAGTAGTTCATTTATCTTTCATTCTCTACACTGGATGCTTTGGTTTTTTGTGTGTTTTTGTCTATGCAAATATCCCCGGAAACATCATGGAGAAGCTGTGCAAAGTGATGGAATGGTATCTAAAGAATCAAGGAGAAGCTAACTATCAAAGGCACTGAAAGGGACTTTGACAATAATTTCGATAAACGGTAAGTGATCTCTCTCATATTGTTTGTTTCAATCAATCATAAGGTATGGAAATGTAGGGGTTCCTTCTTGTTTGTTACTATATTTCTTTGAGGTCTAGGGAGATATGTCTTATCTGCAAGAGGGATTAGTCCACCTATCAATTTTTTGGCTCTACTAGGGAATGTCTGACTTTCCATTAATCTCTTCGTTCTGACCTTTGATCCTTTAGCCATAGCCCTCTCTTAGTGTTTGGAACTATTGAAAATATGGATTTTGTGATTTATATGACTTGTTTTCAATTTTTATAAAAAAATTTCGTTGTGCACACTTTAGCTTTAGGCACAGAGTGTACCTCTGCATACTTTTACCTTTCCAACAGTCCATATATGCATTGGTTTATTCGATGACCTACGCACATACTCGAATTTTCTTAAAATTTTAGTTTTCTCTTTATCAAGTCCATAGATTTTTGAATTTTCTTGTTTAGTTACACTTGTTTATACCTTCTTTGAGTCTCTGTCAGTCAAGCTTGGTGTTGTAAAAGTATTTTCTTGTGGTTTTTTTATTTTTGAAAATTAGGGTAAAGCCTCATATGGTGAGTGGTCGATCTATCAAAAGAAATATCATTTTGTCTTTTATGTCTTTCTATCTTTATTCTTTCGATCTGATGGTATTTTATTTTTACTTTTCTCTTTTGTGAAAGATTGTTTCGTGAGTGAAAAAAAATTATTTACAAGAACAAGTATTGTTTATGAAAAGTGCTTCTTACGCTAGTTTTGAAATGAAAAGTCATTTCTCGTATGTTGTTGAAGTGTTTCCAAACTTTACTCTTGAATGGACTAAAATCATAGCATTCAATAAGGAAAAATCATTTTATTGTTGATTTGTTTCTTCTTGCATTTTGCAAATTTTCAAGTTATTGCATGTCAAAGAGAAAAGTTTCTTGATATTTTGAGTTACTGACAAACTTAAATTTTTAAAAGTAATTTCAGTATTTGGGTACTTCAAAATTGGACATCTACATTTAGGAACATAAATATAGTGGGATTTGAGAGTTTTTTGCATTTTCGTCGAAAAATTAAAATGACTCTTTCCTTCATTTAGAAATTCATTGAAAAGAAAAGATTAAAATTTCATTTTCGATTGCATTAGGATTTGTGTTAAGTCATAATTAAATTAGTTTCACGTCCATTACATTTGAGTAAATAACAACTCTTAAAATCAACACTAATAAAACAAATCTAGATTCTTTTACTATTTTAGGGCTCTTTTCCACCTACATTAGACCAGGTTGTAGTACTTCGGAATAGGGAACCGAGTTAAGTTTCCAAAGCTACAAACAAACTTAGCATCTTGTGATAGGGAGAAAAATACATTTACTGCAATTTGGCTCTAGGAAGTTCCCCTTACAAAGTAGTAAAGAACATGTCAGATCTTGTGGAGTGATCGACCCCACTGCAGTGGTTACCGAAAAATAATTTACGCGTATTACAAATGCTGCTGAAATGTACTTGGGAGTAACTTGGAAGTAAACCTCATATTAGCCATTTTGAGAAAAGTTCAAGGGGATTGAGCTTTGTTGCTCAGCCCGTGTGTGTACGTCTGATCTACAACTCTCCCCTTAGGTTAAATTGTTTTACATGGTAACCTTAGAGACCATAATCTTAGGGCTATTACCTGACGTGACTATTATCACTTAGAATTTTCTCAAGGTTATAGAAAGAAATTTCCGAGGTAAGCACAAACCTAATCTTTTAGACTCGGGTTCTAGCCAGCCTAAGTCAAGAGAGGGCTCTCTCTTTATAATTTAACTTTGTTTTGGGTGGGATTTTAGGCTAGTTCTTAGTGCTCATAAGGTTTTGATTTTTGTTGGGTGGTGGAATTCTGGGAATAGATGGACAGAGCAAGGCCTTCAAGTCATCGGGATATGGAGTTAATCAAAGTATGGCTTAACTGGATCAGATCAATCACTAAAGGAAGAGTTCACAGGGCAGGCTAGCAAAGCAAAAGGCAAACCTTCAGGTTCCAATGGATGAGGTTGTCCTAACCAGGGTGAAAGGGAAATGAAGAATCCTTAGACTGGGATCATGATGAAGAGTAGAAGGAGATCAGTAGCAAAGGGCAACTAAGAATCCATTACTATGGACCTAGGGGGGAAGCTATGAAAGTAAGGGAGCAATTAAGAATTCCCAGACCAAGATAGTTTAACAAAAAACATAGAGAAAGTAAACAATCAAGATAGAGAGGATTAAAACTAATTCTAAAATATGATTCCTTGTTTACCATTCAAATTTCATAGAGACATATCTGAATATTTATAAACATGAAGAGAAAATAGTAATAAACATAAGAGATAATACTTATTCGATTTCCATTGTGCACAAGAATCCTGTGAAATATCTTTAACTTTATTCCATGATCCAGCAAGCCAATCTAATCTTGATTACAATAGCTCCTTAACTTGATAAGAAATGTCTACAGAAATGACTTTGAATCCACACCAAATGCTTCAAATGAAGAAGTATTTATAGAAATTCTAAACTAAAATATCTTGAAAAAATATCAAGATTGGTTTACAAATATCTCAAATTGTTTTACATTAATAGAACTTAGATAAAGGACATTCAAAACTAATGAATCTATTTTGCACTATTTTTAAAGATTTATGGTGAAAAATAAGAGAAAGTCGAATTTGATAGCAACTCTTAATTGATGATGAGGCATTCCAGTCACTAACTGCATCCTTTCTTTGTTCATTCTGCCCCGACAATTTTGCAAAATTAGGGTCCATTGATACCTTTTTATATCTCAATCTAAGATATATATGTAAAACATGAAAGAGGTTAATGTAGATAAGTAAGTTTTTGAGATAAACCTCTCTCAATTTCCTAAAATTCAGTTCCAACGGTTCACAATATTCTCTGTAAAAATATGTCAAAACAGGACTTTGCACAGTCCGAAAAATAGGTTGTGAATACATGCGCTTATCTCACCTTTGGTAATACCTATTTAACAAATGAGATAGGTTTTTGTATATTGGCAAGCTAGGAACACAAACCTCCTCCAGTTTCTCAAAAGTCATCTTGTATTGGCCACAATAGCTTCTGTACATGTATGACTAATATTTAAACATGGTGGGCTTTATTTAAACAATGGATTAAGGTGGGATTAGGGCATCGAGGGTGTTTTCATTGGTAGAGGGTTAGATTATTAATCAATCGGTGATCGACTAATTCACTCGTTGGTCGGGTTGGGTTATTATAAAGCTTATGTTTCAAACTCTAGGGTAGGGATATGAATATTTAAAGGGATTTAATAAAATATATGGGAAAAAGGGGTTTTTTAGGGACAACCATATAAATAATGTTAATGGTTAATATGAAAATTGTGGGGGATAAAGGAGGTGGTGCTAAGCATAATGTATTTTTGTGATTTCATTCACTTTTTACATAGAGACATTACAACTTAGGCTAAGTGTATTTTGTCAGTTTTTTCATAAAGGAGGGGTATCCATGGGGGTGCTTGCTTTTCCTTACGAAAATGGTGTTTTAACCTTGGGAAAGGGGATTTATTAGGGAAAATGAATGAATCGAAGGGGGTGAATTTTTATGAGGGGTTTTTAGTACTTAAGATCTATAAGTCATTGGGCCGAGGATCCGGTTCCTCCAGAAGTCATAGAAATGCTCTAAGCCCCTTTAACTTTAACATTTTGAGTACTTGAAACTTAATTTGGGAAATTAGTTAAGTAAAAGGTGAAATGAGTGAGGGGAAATTAATCAATTTGACTTTGTGAACTTTATACCAGTCCAATTTCATATCCATACTTAGAACTTTCATGATGAGGGTGATAAATATTCTTTCGTCTATCAATCATCTTAATTCTACAACCTTTCTTCTACTTACCCACCTACTCATCCCACCATTTTTTACTTCTATTTATTAGGGTGTATTTGAGCTAGCAAACCCTTATCAAACATTTTCCTTATTCTTTATAATAGCAAAATAACTAAATCTAACCTTATTACATCCAAGGGCTCAGATTAAACAATTGAGCTCCTTTTATTTACTCTCCCTGTCTATTTATCTGCCAAGATTAAACAGTTTGGTCATATTTATTCTCTATTTATGGACATGAAATTGAAACATGAAATAACCAAGCTTAATTTTTTTTACTATCATGGATTGTGGCAAATATTACAAGCTACACACAATCATTTATTGTGCACAAAAAAAGTAAATAGCAGTAGCATTTTGACTTGCACACTTTCATGGTCTTTTCTTTTCTCGGGGTTCATATCTTTCATCCTTTTTGACCTTTTTTATTTGTTTTGTACTTTTATTTTTCTTTTAGGGCACACTCTCTTTACATTTTTTAATTTCTTGAATATGGAAAACATTTGCAGAAAGTGAAGGTATGTACATATTACAGGTTTAATCTCAGCCATTCAGAAATTATGACTCCTATTGGTATAGGAACCTAACAGTGGCTCCACTTGAGGATGTCATTTCCTGGTGAAATGTCAAGAACACCGTCAACTAGTAGCTTGATCCATTGGGCCAATCCCACACATGTATATTCTCTATTGTATAATCTTTGTGACTAAAACTTTTGAACTAAAAATACACCCTTTTCTGCAAACTAAAATCTGATCTAACATAAAGTTGCTGCTAAAACCTAAATTTATTCAAACTGAAATCCTACCTACTTTCTCTAATAAGCTTTCTAACTATTGGTTAGATAAGTTGAAACAACCAATAAAACCACTCAAGCATTATATACATTGATGGATTTTACTGCTTAGGCTTGTTTGTGATTAAAATCGAGGTTCTACAACAAAATATAACCTTGTCAACCAAAGAGAAGATAAGGAAATACTTTATTTCCTTTGTAGGCTATAAAAACTTTACAAAAGGATCTTCTAAAATATATACACTATTATTCAACTGATTTAAGCCATTGCACACTTGTTCTGGAGGGCTTCCATGCCATGAAACTGAAATATCACTTTTACCTTTAATGGCCTGTAGACTTTCAGATGAGCTTTGTGATGATACTTCTACTGATTGTAATACCTGTCTGGTGAAACCTTTATCATCTTGATTTTTACTCTCATAGTTTGTTAATGGAGAAAAATTCTGATTACACTCATCATCTAACCTATCAACTACTAAACTATAAACAACTTAGAAGGATTGTTGTAACTTATTGCATATAGGTTTGAATGGAACTTCATAGGTTTCTACAAGTTATTCATCGTTTTCTTTAGAGATCTTATACCATATTTCCTTTAAAAACCGAAATGATTCAAAACAGAGAGGAAAATAAGCTTCACTTATTTCCAAATTTTCTGCACTTTCTTCTTCACTTACATAGCTGATATGGATAAAATCATCACTATTTTCAAGCTGCTGAAACTGAATTTTCTTATTCCCCAAACTAGCTTCTGATTGCTTCGTAAAGTTAATTTGGATTTGAAGAATATAATTATCATCATACTGATCATATTTGGGAAAATCATCAGAAGAGGTAATGTCATCAAATATACACATTAGATCAGGAGATTTCTCCTCCACATATTGCTTTATGAATCTATCTTCTGATCTATGGTAATTGGAATTAGTAGGAATTTGTTCATGATTCTCAATATCTTCTTGTTGAGGAATAAACGTGTCATGGTGATTTTGAGTAAAAAATTCATCTTTCATGGTGATCTTCTGCAACCTTTCCTCTATTTTCTTCATTAAAAATGTCAAATTTTCCCTCTTTTTCTGCCTTCAACTTTTCTCTTCTAATTTGCAAATTAACTTCCACATCTACTGCAATGTTTTGCATCTATCACAGTGTGAGGGGTTTCTTTCTCTTAGCTGAAATTCTATCTCTGGATCAAATTATCTTGGGTAATGAAAAAGAGCTGAATCAAGGGGAGGTCTTATATTTGATGGCATTGAATAATAGGCTTGATTAAATCTATGTGAAAATTGTTGTATTATTTCATTTGGCTATCTTTTTTGTTGATTATATTCTTCTATGATTACAAGAAGATTGACTTTGAATATCCATCTATGAAGGAAAAGTTTCACAAACTATTGGAAATTTGAGATGCTTGCAATAGGAAAATTTTTGAACCAACCCTTTACTCTACTTTACAAACAAAGAGTAAAAAGCCTAATAATAACATCATCTTCATCAATTTCAAATAAGTCTAGATAACTCTCAAAACCTTGAATATGTTTTTGAGCAGTGATATCATTCTCTCCATCAAACCTAGGGAGATACTTGTAATAATGTTTAGGGAAAGCATGAAGTTTAGGAGGTAAGATGAGTGTCTTATATCTATCAGGAACTTTATGAGGTACTGGAATATGTATAGGGATTGTATGATTACTCTTGATTTTTTAATGCTCCTCAATTGGAAAATGATCTTCATAAGATGTAGAAGACTGTTGTTCAAATGTGTAAGGAGACTTTATATCTACACTTTTCAAAGGGAAATAATAAAAAACTAATCTAAAATCTTCTATAAATACAATATACATTGAAAAAAATTATCTATGATAAATAACATAACGTCTTCGATAAAAATCCAAGTTAAACACTTGATCTTTTCACATAGTTCTTTTAGGTTCATTCCTCTAGTGCAGTCTTGATTGTGGAATTGATTTGGAGTCACCAGGTGGATGATTTTAACCTTTATGTGTCTGATCGTTGTCCACCATCATAGATTAGATCTAAACCTGTAAAACAATTATGAAGAAAATGTTAGTTCTTCCCAGAAGAGTCGCCACTATGTTATCACTCAGAATTTTTTGAAGGTTAAAGAAAGAATTTCCGAGCTAACCACAAACCTAATCTGTTAGGCTCAGGTTCTAGCAACCTAAGTCTAGAGAGGGCTCTCTCTTTATAATTTAACTTTGTTTTGCGTGGGATTTTAGGGTAGTTCTTTGTGCTCATAAGGTTTTGATTTTGGTTGGGTGGTGGAATTCTGGGGACAGATGGATAGAGCAAGGCCTTCAAGCCATTGGGCTATGTAATCAACCAAAGGATGGCTTCATTGGATCAGATCTATCTCTAAAGGAAGAGTTCACAGGGCAGGCTAGCAAACCAAAAGGCAAATCTTCAGGTTCCAATGGATGAGGTAATCCTAACCAAGGTGAAAGGGCAATGAAGAATCCTGAAACTAGGATCAAGATGAAGAGCAGAAGGATATTAGTAGCAAATGTAAACTATGAATCCTTTACTATGGACCTAGGGGGGAAAACTACGGAAGTAAGGGAATAATTAAGAATTCCCAAAGCAAGATAGTTTAGTAGAAAACATAGAGAAAGTAAACAATCAAGACAAAGAGCATTAAAATTAATTCTGAAATATCATTCCTTGTTTACCACTCAGATTTCATAGAGACATATGTGAATATTTATAACCATGAAGAGAAAACAGTAATAAACATGAGAGATAATACTTATCTGATTTCCGTTGTGCACAAGAATCCTGTGAAATGTCTTTAACTTTATTCCATGATCTAGCAAGCCAATCCAATATTTATTACAATAGCTCCTTAACTTGATAAGCAATGTCTACATAAGCTTCTTTGAATCCACACCAAATAATTCAAATGAAGAAGTATTTATACAAATTTTAAATTGAAATATCTTGAAAAAATATCAAGATTGGTTTTACAAATATTTCAAATTGTTTTACATTAATAGAACTTAAATAAAGGATATTCAAAACTAATGAATATATTTGGCACTATTGTTATGGATTTATTGTGACAAAGAAGAGAAAGTCAAATTTGATAGCAACTCTTAATTGATGATGAGGCATCCCAGTCACTGACTGCATCCTTTCTTTGTGCATTCTGACCCAGAAATTCTGCAAAATTAGGTTCCATTGATACCTTTGTATATCTCAGTCCGAGATATATTTGCAAAGCATGAAAGAGGATATTTTAGATAAGTATGGTTTTGAGACAAACCTCTTTCATTTTCCCAAAATTCAGCTCCAGGTGTTCACAATATTCTTTGTAAAAAGATGTCAAAAATAAGACTTTGCACAATCCGAAAACTAGTCTATGAAGACATGCACTTATCTCATGTTTGGTAATACGTGTTTACAAAGTGAGATAGGTTTTTGTATATTGGCCCATTAGGTACACAAACCTCCTCCATTTTCCCAAAATTCGGCTTTTATTGGCCAAAATAGGTTCTGCAGAAGTATGACATAAACAGGTAATTTCTGAAAAATGTACCATTTTTGCTCTAATTTCATCTTTTAACCTTAAATTTCTTTTAAAATTTTTTTACTTTTACATTGTATAAACTTCATTGTTTCTGGTGAAAGTGTTTTTATATATGTTTAACCCTTACATCCTCCATGTTTATTTTTATGTTACTATTTACTTTTACCGCTCTATTTTTTCATCTATCTTCATTTTGACATGAATTTGTATGCTTTGTAACTGTCTTCCATGTTGTTTGTCTTAATGCTAGTTTCTTTACTTGACTTGGTTTTCAGTTTGATACTCTTTAACCTTGATACACTTCGAATATTCTTTACTATGTCCTTTTACCTTCACTGTATATTTTAGGTTTTTACTATCTATTTCAAAAATAAATCATTTAATTTCATGTTTCCTCTGCTTGTCTTTTGATTGTATGTTTATTTTCCATCTCTGTTTCAATATATTTGATAACAATCTTGGAGTAAACAGGTCTTATGACAAGTATTAAGACTGTTTATCCAAGGTTATGGTCTTTTGATCACTTGTAAAATAAAACATAACTATTAGGAAAACGTTGAGCTGACGGGGAGGGTCATTAGTGGCTTTATCGAGCTTTATAGGTCTAGGTATTGAATTTATTAGCACATGCTTCAGGTGGTGCAAAAGAGTTACATAGGATTTTACTGCACAAACAAGCGAAAACAAGCAAAACTGCGGTTTTCGTGTTTAAATGGGTAAAGGTTTGAATTTTTTGAATTTTGGCGCAAAGTGAACAGTGGACGATTTTGTCATTTAACAAGAGGGTGGTAAGCGGTTTATTTCGCACCACTTTTATGGACTGGGTGGTTTCAGGGAGAGGTCACCTGATCCCACTCATCGGGTGCCACATAGCATCAGGGCCCGAATGAGAACAACCCATATCAGGCGAGTAAAGCTCGGGTGTTGGAGGCCACCCGATATTGTTAACAACTGTTGGATTGAGTGGGGAGTGATGACATGGTGATTAGGGTAGGGAGTTTGTACGAAGGGTAATGGATGGGCCCAGCTAATATTTAAGTGCAGCGAGCTTTATTTAAACAATGTATTAAGGTGGGGTTAGGGCGTCGGGGGTGTTTTCATTGGCGGAGGGTTAGATTATTAATCAATCGTTGATCGAACAATTAACTCGTTGGTCAGGTTGGGTTATTATAAATCTTATGTTTCAAACTTTGGGGTAGGGATATTAATAGTTAAAGGGATTTAATAAAATATACAGGAGAAAGGGGTTTTTTTGGGGACTACCATATAAATGATGTTAATGGTTAATATGAAAGTTGCGGGGTATAAATTAAGTGGTGCTAAGCATAATGTATTTTTGTGATTTCATTCGGTTTTTACATAGAGACATTACAACTTAGGCTAAGTGCATTTTGTGGTTTTTACATAAAAAGGGGTATCCATGGGGGTGCTTTCCTTTCCTTAGGAAAATGGTGTTTTAACCTTGGGAAAAGCGATTTATTAGGGAAAATGAATGAATTGAAATGGGTGAATGTTTATGAGTGCATTTTAGTACTTAAGATATATAAGTCATTGGGCCGAGGGTCCGGTCCCTCCAAAAGTCAGAGAAATGCTCTAAGCCCCTTCGACTTTAAGATTTTGGGTGCTTGAGACTTATTTTGGGAAATTAGTTAAGTGAAAGGTGAAATGGGTGAGGGGAAATTAAGCAATTTGACTTTGTGAACTTTATGCTAGTCAAATTTCTCATCCATACTTAGAACTTTCATGATGAGGGCGATAAATATGCTTTTTTCTATCAATCATTATAATTCTGCAACCTTTCGTCTACTTACCCACCTATTCATCCTACCATTTTTTAATTCTCTTTAATACGATGCATTTGAGCTAGCAAACCCTTATCAAACATTTTCATTTTTCTTTACAATAATAAACTAACTAAATCTAACCTTGTTACATCGAAGGGCTCTGATTAAATAGTTGAGCTCCTTTTATTTACTCTACCTATCTACTCATCTACCAATATTAAACAGTTTGGTCAAATTTTATTCTCTATCTATGGACATGAAATTGAAAACATGAAATAGCCAAGGTTAAACATTTTGACTATCATGGATTGTGGCAAAGCACACAGTCATTTATTCTGCACAAAAAAGTACATAGTAGTGGCATTTTGACTTGCACACTTTCATGGTCTTTTCTTTTCTTGGGGTTCATATCTTTCATCTTTTTTGACCCTTTTTTATTCTTTTTGTCCTTTGATTTTTCTTTTAGGACATAACCTCTTTACATTTTTTAATTTTTTGAATATGGTAAACATTTTCAGAAAGAAAAGTTATGTACATATTACAGGTTTAATCTCAGCCATTCAAAAATTATGACTCCTATTGGTATATAAATCTAACAGTGACAACGGAAGGGAAGTCTCTATTGTACCTAGAATAGACGTTAGCTAGGATAACTTGGAACTTTTTGGAGGTTACTCTTCATTCAAGATGACATAAATGATGTTTACTTGCATCGGATTGTTTACATTAAGCAATTTGTCAGGGTAACTAGTTCCACCTGCTCTATCTTCAACTACTTTTCACTTTGATCTCTACGATGTTGGATTTCATCACCAACTAGTGATTTCGTAGTGAAAATTTTGTTTGGATGGTTTGAATCCTTAAATTTACTACCGCATGCCATTTGCTTGTTTTTAATGTTTAGATACCTTAGGATTGGATTGTGAATATTATTTTGTTTCTTGATAAAATTTCATCATGACTAATATACCAAGCCATTCACGTAGAATGTAGAGTAAACCCTCTAAATTTAAACCTGGTCAATTGGAAAATATTAAAACTGAAATATCAAAATCAACAGGATCTGGAACCTTAGAACAACCCGAAACATCTACAATTTTACAATCTGAGAAAGTAGAAGTTGAAGTGAATCCAATGCAAGAAGTAGAATCAGGCATAGTTCATTCTGGCCTAGAAATTACCAAAATTGTTCAAACTGAATTTGATACTAGTGAAGTTTTAGACACATAACTAACCAAACTAGAAGTAGAAGAACTTGTGTCTAATATTTCCCAACCTCAATCACCTTCGAATGTCATATCTCTTACTCCTTCTCCACCTTTTAATAATTAATTATGACCAGATGACCTCCTCGTTTGATTATCATTGAAGATATTACTAGGAACAAGGAGGAAGAATCACCTTGTAATCTAATTACGACTGCTGAATCTTTTGTTCAAATATTTTATTTTGATCCTTTCTGACCTAATCTTTGGTATTCTATCCCTTTTAACTTTTCAAGTCTTAGTTTTCCACCTCACCAAATTCCTTTTTATTCACAGAGAAGAACAATGTCATAAAGTCCTCCTGGGAGCTAACCTGTTGATTTATCTATGTTTACCAACTCTCCAAAATCACTATTTTATGGTGGTCATTCAGTTCCTCTTGGATACTAGTCGCTTACTGGGACATTTTTGGGAGTTACTCCTTCTCCTCAACCTTCTACTTGGTCATCTGGTTTTTCTACATATATTGTTCAAAGCATGACATCCATGCTTGAATTGCCTACAACATCCGACCAATATGTTCACATGATATCCGGTAACTTAGGTAATCCTCAGCTAACTCTAAGTAGTGCTTATTACTTTCCTACGGGGTAGCGACCTTATCCTCCACCGGGAAGAGAACCTATTGTCAGATTTTATCCTATGGTTGGAGGACAACCTTTTACTAGAAATTATGGTTAGATACCCCAACTTGGTATGGGTCAACCTAATGTGGATTAACCTTTGATTGGCACTCCTTACCCTCAAATGAATACTATTTGGAACCTTATTTTCTCTCAATAGTTTTCTCCAGTTGCTCCACAAGTTCTAGTTTATCAACCTATTGAACCTACTAAAGAATCCATTCATCAAATACCTATTCTAAGTATTTTTGTACCTATCCAACAGTCTGTTCAGGGAATTAAGAAAACACCTATCCAACAGCCTATGCAAGGAATTCCTCAAACACTTGTTCAACAACGAACTCAATAACACATTTAGCAACCAGTTCAACAACGTATTAGGTGTGCACATCAAACACTTGTTCATACACCTATTTAGTAATTGTCTCCAAGTTCACCCCAGACATTTATACCAGGAATATCACAAACAAATGTTCAAGTTACCGCTCAAATACCTGTTCAACAAACCACATAGGCTATCCCTTAGGCATTTTCATATCGAACTAGTCCTATGATGCACTCTACACCAAAGATTCCTATCATACAACCTGGTACAAGAATAATTCAAACACCTTTTCAAGGCTAATCCTTATAAATCCCTCCTTTTCAAGGTCAAGCTTACCAGGTTCCACCTTTTCAAGGTCAAGTTTTTCAAACTTCACCATTCCAAGGTCAAGCTTTCCCAAACCAATGTTTTCACGATAAATTTATCCAATGTAAACATGCTTAAATTCAATTTTTTGAAGGTCAACCTTTGCAATGTCAACCTATACAAGGGTAATATTACTTGGTTCGAATGAGTCATTTCCAAAGTCAACCATAGCTTGGTCATACTTATCAAGTCCCTATCCAACCTCAACCTGGTATGAATCATTATGGTTACGCTCATGGAATGAAAATTCCAACCACATAGGCTATTCCAGGATATCCTCGACATCCTCCTCCAGGGGTTGGACTTAACCCACAATGTTATCAAACTCTACAACAAGATCCAGTTACCGTTTATTGCAACCCTATATTTACCAAATTTATCCTCGCTAATGAACGAACTTATTTATTATGATCCCTTTTGGATGGTAATTCCCACCTTTTTCCGAGTGATATGCTGAAGTGTGAAGGCAAATCAAGAGAGGACCCATCCAATCACGTGTTGACATGTCATATTTGGTGTGCATATAATTCCTTAATCGATGATTCTATATGACTTCGTCTTTTCCAATGAACTTTAACACATTTGGAACTCAAATGAGACATTGAGTTACCTCACGCTTCTTTCCATAAATTTAACTCTCTAGCAACAACATTTTTAACCCATTTTTAGCTACTAATTCTATACGAAACTAGTACCAAACCATTGAATTATTTAAAGCAATGGAAATCGACTTAAATTTTCGATCATATACATGAATCGAGACGTAGGCGTCGGTTAGTCAAAGTTCTTATTCTAGATCAAATTTTAGTTGAATGGTTTGCAAAGTCACTGCTTCACCATATTACCTATGATGTTGCTAATGGAAGTGTCATGATGGAAGAGAAAACAATTTATCGTGCCTAGTACCTATACTAACCTTGTATAATAAAATGTCGAATTTACCACACAGAGAAATTTTGAATGATCAAATAGATTCAATTCCTATATGATGTAATGTCATTGATGGTAAAATAGGTTTTTTCAGCCGATAGTCTAAGTGTAAAAAGAAAATTCTAAAAGTACTCAGACTTTGGCCATAAAAGATTCACCAACTGAAAGCCTTTCTTCAGAAGTTATTTCTAAAAATAATGTTGTATAATCATCTACTGGCAAGAGTCAATCATCCGGAGGTAAAAAGAAGAGGAAAGGTAAAACACAAAAAAAAATCCTTCTCTGAAAGAGAAATGCACTAAAGCCGACCTTTCTGATGAGAAAAGGAAACCTTGTTATCCTTGCCTTATATGTAATGAATATCATTATACGAAATAATTCCCGCATCCAGTAGAGGTTACCAAATTCATTAAAGTTTCTCCAACTTTTGTTGTTTGAGGGATCCCTTTCTTTCTCAAGAAATAAAATGGGTTTACATAACACACATTCTTCTTCCACATCATAAGATATCATGATGATGTCTTCACAACAAGTCATGGTAGAAACAAGATCAAAATATTAAAGATCTAAGGGTCTCGTAGTCAATCATAACGATACTAGTTCATTTGGTCAATCTTCCAGATAAATTCCTCCTCCTACTTTTAAACCATTACGAATCGACAAAATGAATCCTAACATGATGATTTGACTACCTCCCAGAGGTGTTATTCAAAAATCAGCTTTCAACCCACATTCTAGTGCTGCTCATAATTACAACACTATTCAAGACATCTCTATGTCTTCTTCAGCATTATAAACTCTTGAGGTGCTGTAAAAATGACCAACACAAAGAAAGTTATTATTTTCGTCCATTGGAGCGATTGATCTGCAGGATTATAATATTATTATCTTTGATCTTGAAAGTCGTATAACTAGACGCTAACATCAACACTCATTACAGATTCTAGGTTTTTCCAAAACCAGACGAGTGTTTCACATAGTTATTGATGAAGGAGATGTTATGTGTATCATGTCTACTACTTGTTGGAAAGATTTACGTTCTCCAATTATCAACTAGTCACCTACAACTTTGAAAGCCTTTGATGGAATATGTTTTCGCCCTTATCCAGTCCTAAATGATCTACCCATATATATAAAATGTAAATAAGTCGTGATCAAAGTTGAAGTTGTTGATGCTCAGCTCTATTATAACATTTTCATTAGTCATGGTTGGATCTATGATATGTCTACAGTAGTCTCAACAATTTTCTATATGATACAATTTCCTCATAAACGAAAAATTGTCAAAGTAGACCAGTTGTCTTACTACACTTCTCACCCTAACTCTATGAGTAGCGTACATTTTTTCAGAAAAATGAGTACTCCTTATGAGGATATTAGTGTTGGTTTTCTGAAAGACTCATCATTGACAAGAACCTTTGCACTCCCTCCATTGAATTTTCCCTTTAACTTTATCGAGGTCAACATGATTACATCAAGCTTTATGGAATCTTCTATTTTATGGATAGTGCCTTTATAATATGAGTTAACCCCCTATGGTAACAAGATGCCTTTGAGGCCACTTTAATTGGCTTATCAACAAGTTCAATAATTTTTCGACCCAAGTTCAATAATTTTTCGAACCAATTTCACTTCTTGATCCTTTCGGAAATATATAACAATTTAAACTTTGAAACGGGAATTGATACTATTACCCATTTCGTAGAGATAGTAAAAAAGTGACCCAGTTTTGAAACGGGGCGATGCAGAACACACATATTTTTTTTAGAACATAGTTTTTGGCACTTTAATTTTTCTTATGTACATTATGTTCTAGAATGTTAGTGATTTGCATGTTGATTTAAAAAAATGGTGACTCTACATGAGGCCCTTTTCTTAAAAGACCTATTTTTGACTTTAAATTTTCTAATGTATGAAATGTAAATAATTATTTTCTAAATTTAACAATTTTTGAAGTGGTCTTATTCTTCATATTTTCTTGTTTTTATTTTAATTTTTTTTTCTTTTTTTTGTAATGAGGTTTTTATTGTTTTCCATATTTAAAGAAGAAGATCGATATTTTGAAGTTTTAATATTATACATATGTATACATCGTTAATTAATTTTTCAATGCACATGAAACAATTGTCTCTAAAAAACAATAATTTTTAACAATTGACATAAAAATAACCATTTTAAACATAAATATAACTAAAAAATTACACATTTCGATAATTTTTTGTAATTTTTTTGCTAGAAATGACATGTCAAAATCACAATTTTTATAGGAAAATTTTAACTAAAAATGGTTAAAGAATAGTTTCTTTTTATGAATTTCATGTCAAAAAAATAATAATAATCATTGTTTTCTTCAAAAATTAATGATTAACATAAAAATTAATGCGAAAGTCATATAATACAAATATTGAACACATAACAACATTAATTGAAAGCTTATTCTTCTCATAAAATGTCAAAGTTAAAACATTACAAGTATAACTAATTAGTAGTTATGAAAAATGAGCTTCAATTCCAAGCATAACTTTAATTTAGTCAACAATATCACGTAATCCAAACTCTTCATCCTCTAGATTTTCATCATTGTCTTCTTCCACAATATTTTATGCTTCATTTTCCTTATTTTCCTCTTCTAATGGATCTTTGATGTCTGCAAATCTCCCAATGTATGACTTTCCAATCATTCCATGTAATGTTGATTGAGGTTCCTTTTCCTTTTTTGCCACACGTGAATCACCAAAGTCCCCTTTCTTCAACCCAACTTCTTGCATTGCATTTGGAATAAATTGAAGAGTGTTAATTCTTTGTTAAATAAAATTGCATTATATTGGATATTTTTAAATGGAAATGCAATTTCTTCATTTTTGAAGGAAACATTAGTACAATGACATATAAATTAGGAAAGAAGATATTGAAATTCAATTCTAGATAATAAAACTTACCTAAGCCAAAAAATAAATCCAAAACCCAATCTCCTTCATTTGAACATATGTCTCTAAGATAGTTAATCAATAACTATGGTTTTTGATAAATGTTAACTATCTCTCCTTTTTCTTCTTTGCCTTCATATGTTAGCTTTGTCACAACAACATCATAAGCCAGTACTTGGCTATGACTCTTTCCATATACCCGACTAAAAACCATAGACATATAGTTATCATCTTTTGCCCAACTATCAATATGGATGAACTCACAATCATTTAGAAATGGTTGATATTCATGGTTAAGAAGATTTGGCTTTTTCCCGTAACATGAAATAGTAAAAGTTCAATTAACTTATACATAAATGAATTTTTTAACATTAATCAAATATACATTTTCAATGTCTTACCATGTAAGCTGCATCCTTGAGTTTGTTTTCCCCTTGAAGCTTTACAATAACATTGCCAATTGTGTGTCTGAATGAAATGTTACAAATCTCCATAATGTTGATGATGTGAATTCTAGAAATCCTGCAATGACTTTACTAAGAGCTTGATAAGTATAAGGTCACTATCATAGTAAATGTTTGGGATATTGAAACCACAGGGAATATCTCCAATAAGTAAGGCATAATCTGTTTTAGGTATGATTTTAGCAATGTCTTCACAAACGCCTTGTATTACATGATATTGAATAGTGTCAAACCCATTCCAAATGAAATGAGTAAGAGTTGGATCAATTTCAACATTCCTAAGACGTTGCTTCTTCAGTCTTTCGATCTTAATTTTTCAATAAAGGTTCTAAAACTATCTGGTGCTCCATTTGCATCCTTCCTCATATATAATAAAATAAATATATATATATATATGTGTGTGTGTGTGTGTGTGTGTGTGTGTGTATATAGGTTATAAAATAAAAGTAGTATAAAGATGAATTAAAAAGAATGCATAAATCAACATACCCTTTTAAATGCAAGATAAATAAAAAAGGTTGGTGTAGAACTTGAATTTGGATAGTTGTATACAACATCATCCCAACTATCTTCATTCAACAATTTAACCATTTTTTATTGTATTTTCATGTAAACTTTGTGACTGCATAGATAAAGTAGAAAAAGTTAATATAATGATATGTATAACAAATACTACCAAGAACAATATGTTGTATTTAAAAGAAAATTATAATCTAGACATAAGTACAAATAATTCAACAAACTTACTTTTGAAGTTACTCAGACATTTCCTCGAATAATAATTCCCCTAACCTCACACGAAATAATATTTCTTTGACAAGTTTTTCGTCCTTCACTCCTTTCAATGCTCTCCAAGGTGTGATAGCCATATCTTCTGGAAGCTACTTCATTTCAGGACTTGATTTCCTGTTGCTACATATCAATGGTTTAGACCTCTTGACATTCTGGGTTTTAATGCCAATGTTCTCCCACATGCTAAAAATCTCATTAATCAATTCCTATATCTCTTCAATTCTAAATTCCAACTGGAAAATTTTATCAATACCTTTGAATAAATAAGTATTTACTTTGCTCTCGTTTGATTTGATTTTCTCCTCAATTTGATAGCCTATTTCCATACAACATTCCTTTTAGAAATCTACAGTAATATTTATCTTTTCCCCACCACATTTTTCTTGAAATTCACTATGAATAAATCTAACCCATGGAATGAAAGTCATAGACATCCTAGATTCATTATCTGAATTATGATCCCATGCCACTAAATTTTCTTTTGTATCTAATAAACCAACATAAATGATACATTTCATTGTTTCAAAAGGTGGTTTATTGTGATATTCCTCCATCGGTTGTCTTTGAGCTTCTATGGAATGGGTCCCCCCAAGCACATAATAATTGTATTCAAAACATTTGGCTTATCAAATGCTTCTTTGTTGGGAACCTGAACTGGATCAACAAGAAGCACATAATTAACCACATGAGCATATGGACTATACCTCATCAATGTCTTCAAGTTGTGAACATGGAGGTGGTGTGGCTTTGTGATTTGATATTTACATTGTCCTTCACTCATCTTATAGATTTGTTTCACATTAAGTTGAAATATACGACCACACTCAATTAAGTTTCTCTTTGTCGAGTTTTGTAGAATGGCATTTTGTTTTGTTTTAATAATGCCATCCTCTAAATTAGATCCCGGTGTAATGATATCTCTACTTCCTTTTGAAGTTTCACTAGGATCTTAACGGTTGGTAATGATTACTTGAGAATGTTTGGCTTTACTTTTCTTCCTCATAGCATTCTCATCATTAATTAAAAAACAATTATTCTTGGCCATTGTTACTTTTGGTCTTTTATGGCTCTTCTCCTTTATAACATCGGTTCCAATGTCATCCCGAGTAACGATAACATATTCTTTAGTGTAAGTTTCAACTTCCTCATATTCAAAAGTAACTTGTCTACCTTTGCTAGATTTATCCACTAGAGGCATTTTTTTTCTGATCCCTTGGATGTAGTTTTGTAGCATTATGAATTACTACCTTTTGCTTGTTTTCCATATCTTCTTCTGACACTGAGTAGAAACTACTGACAACTTTCATAATATCATGATCTATGAAATGAATGCCTCCCAACATAATTGAAACACTTTCAAAAAAATTCTGCCAAACAAAATATAATATGTCAATAAAAACAAGGTTATAAAAATTTAATGAGACACTTACAATAACACAAAACATAAATATAAATATGAATACTTACAATATTTTGTGTCATCTCAATTACAATTTGTTTACACAACTTTGTAGATACCTCTTTCGTGTTGTACAATGAATATAATAACTGATATTTAACCCTTTCATTTGACTTGGTCGATTTTGTAAGTTTGTAAACAACTTCACTATCCGGTACCAAACACATGCCTATGACATTTCCCAGCACCTCATAAATTCCATTATCGTTAGGTATATCAACATATACATATATCTGCACATCTCCAATTTCTCTTTCTTTCGCATACCAAAAATTTGCTGGAAGTTTCGCTTCTTTTGATTTCTTCTAGCATGAAATCATCTTCTTATCATTTTAGTTTACTTTGATAACTTTATTTTGATTCTTAATTAATATGCTTTTATTATTACATTTTGGATTGTAGTTTAGTTTGAATGATTATTTTTTTACTTATTTTTTAATTTGGTTGTATTATTAATATCATTCAGTTTAGTCAATATGATTATAATTTATATTTTTAAGTTTTTTTTAATGTGGACAATTATTAGTTTAGTTATTAATTTATGTTGTTAACTCCAATACAAATTCAAGCTTGATTTCTAGATTTTCATGCTACTCGACGCTGGTTAGCATAACCCAACACTACAAAATGATAACTATTTATATGAATTAAGGCAAAGAACTAAAAATTAGTTACATTATCAAGGCTTTGTACCTGGTGATGAAATTATATTATTTAATTTCATTTAGTTTTAGGTAATATGATTATAATTTACTTAATTCTAATTTTATGTTAGTTTTAGATACGGTTTGTTTATCACTTTAGTTTTTATTTTAATTACTTTAAATTTTTAGTTCAATTTTGTTGCTTCAATTTTTATAATAATTTAGTTTAGTTTAACTTGATAACATTATTTTAATTATGAGCTAATATATTTTTATATTATTAAATTATTAGCTTGTAGTTTTAATTATTGATACTTTTTTACTTTGTTTGTATTATTAATATGTTTTTATATTAGTACATTTTAATTGCTAGATTAATTTGAAGGAATGATATTTTCATTTCATTTTTTAGTTTAATTGTATTATTAATTTCATTTGGTTTTAGTTGATGTTATTATAATTTAAACTTTTAGTTATTTTAGTTTAATTCTAAATGTAGCTTAACTATAACTTTGGTTTTATTTTAATTAATTTTAATTTTAGTTTAGTTTTGTTACTTCAATTTGTAATAATTTAGTTAAGTTTAACTACACAACTTTATTTTGATTCTTAGTTAATAAACTTTTATATTATAACTTTTTAGTTTAGTTAATAATTTTTTTTTTTTCTGAATTTAGACTAATTCTATTGAGTAAAATATAGTACAATCAAGAGAAACAAGAGACCAGCAGACCGGAAATGATGAGACCATCAACCTCGGTCCCAGAGAAAAAGAGATTCAATCTCGGAGCTACATCAAATAACTTGAGAGCAAAGACTGACTAACTGACTTTTACCCCACAGGGGCAGAAACTTCAACACAATGTTTTTTCCTTTTCTTTTTATTGACTTTTGTCCAGCCATCATGGGGAGTATGAGCTAAAACAACTTGAAGACTGGAATTCTCTATCTTCGGGATCTCCTTTTCTAATTCAGAGGAGGAAGTCTCATGGGCGCGTTTCTGGGAGATTGATGTGACAGAGGTGAGCCCCTGAGTGTCTGTGGATGGATCCATCGGCTGAGGCGCCTGGTCCGGTTCTGAATCGGTTTCCTCATCCTCCGAGCTTGGGGAGTCAGAGCTCCCTGCTGGCGGCGGAGAACAGGGGGTCCAACGCTTGGGTTTGGATTTTGTGAAGTTGCCTTTTTTCGTTCTTGCAGTCAGCGATGGGCAGGAGTTCTGCAGGTGCCCTGTTAGGTGACAGTGACGGCATCGGAAGGCAGTGTTTTCGTAATCTAGGATCTGGGTCCAAACAGTGTCATTGATCTTGAGATTGATTTGCTCTGGCAATCCCTTGCTTAAATCTAGCTCCACACATATTCTAGCATATGTATAGAGACCTTGCTGTTCCCTCCAGTAATCTCCCATTAAAAAGCTGCCCAAGGTGTTGCCTATTTGCCTGTATACTGCTGTGTGCCACAGGTGTACTGGAAAATTTGGAAGTCTGATCCAGACAGGGGCTTTAGTGATGACTGCAGAAGCTGGGTCAAAATCTGGGAACCATGGAGTTAAGAAGAGTCCTGTTGAACCCATGAACGAAGGGCCTTCTTCTAAGGCCTTTTCGTAGTGCTTGGGATTGTCAAACAGAACTATAAAATATCCCTTTGCACAGAAATAAACCTTGCAATGGTGAGTCCAGTTGTCATTGATCCAGTCATAAAGATCCTTTGAGCGAGGCCAGAGCCCATTGAATCTACAGATGATGGCCCTTTCAGCGAATTTTTGAATGTCGTCTGCAAGGTCAGAGTGGGAGATCTCAACAGAGGGAACCTCCTCCAACTTGTCAACCAAAAAAGGCTTGGGTTTGGGAGGTTCAGGGGAAATGGGTATCTCAGAGTGGACTGCAGCTTTGTAGGAGTATGGAGGAGTAGAAGAAGATTGACCTGCAGCTCCAACTCTCAAGCGAAAGGAAAACACTAAAGAGCTATTGTTTTTTATGCTGTAAAAAGAGAGAGGAAGAGGATCATCGAGTTGTTTACCTTGGAAAATAAGTCTTTGTAGGGCTGAGGGGATCCCAAGTCAGTGTTCCAGATTTTCTTTGAGGTTCTGCACCAGATCTGATGGGTATACCCATTGCAGAATGGTCTTGCCAGAGATCTGTGCGATTTGAACCTGAAAGGGGGCAGAGGAATTTTCAAGAGATTTCTGGAGCAGCACAGGGCCTGAGTCTTTTGGGTCTCCCATCTCTTGACGCAAAGGAGGCAGAAGGGGAGAGAAAATCTTCTGCCTAAGGTAGCTTTCGCTCCAACTCAGATCCGCTGCAAAGGGAAGGGCAACAGATCTGTAGAGAGGCCATTGATCAGTGGAGGGGCCTGAGCTGCCATGGCTATGCGCGCCTGTGCACACCGCATGGAGGTTCGCAGCTTTCTTCGGCTCAACATCCGCATGGAGCTTCATCTCGGGTTCGCCCTTCTCCTCGTTGTTTTGCCCAGGAAAGCCGAGTCGATCTGCTGAGGAGAGTCGGAAAGGGAGCAGGGGAGCGAATGGAAAAACCCTAAATCGAGCTTCCCTTTCAGCGGCATGGCCGCGCAGAGGCCAAGCGGCGGCCAAGGACAAGGAGGCGACGGCAGTGGTAGCTTCGCAGCTAGGGTTCGGCTTCAGCTCCGATTCTCCGCTCAATGCCTGCTTATCAGGTATTAGGGAATGCTCCGACCTTCTGTTCTGGATTCGAACTTCCCTTTCATTGGCAGAGAGCCGAGGCCAAGCGGCGGCCAAGGGCATTGAGGCGACGGCGGCTGTAGGGTTCATCTTCGACGCCCTTCTTCGGTGAGTCTTCAATTTTGGAATTGTGATTATTGTCCCATTTTGTATACTTTTTAACCCAAGAAATAAAAATTATTGAATTTCGGATGAACACCATTTGTTAACCTTGTAACCAAATGAGATGAGACAAGTATCGATGTAAAGCTAGCAAAAACTCAAACTCAATGAAGCAAGTAAAATAGAAATATAACAAAAACGAACAAATGATAAAAATGTAGGACACTTAACCAAATGAAAAATATTAAAAGGTGATTTAGCTGAAAATTCATGGAAAGGGTCCCCATTATTTGAAATAAATAAGTAAAAAAATGGGGTTGTTGAGTTTTCACTACAACAGGGACCCAAGGACATTTTATCTCTCCTCCGGAGGACACATGTCAACAAATAATTGGCTCTGAGAAGTTAATGAGGCAGATGATGCCAATGTGACGTGGTCATATGGTGGACACTTGTTAGTCAGTTTGGACATTTTTGAGGTCGTAATGGGGAAAATTTGGGTGATATTTATCACCACTCTGATGGTGCAATATGGAAATGATGACATTGATGTGACATCGCTTCAAAGGTCGGTTTTTCTGAAGCTGGAGTTTTCGTAACTCCTTTCAAATTGTTTCATAAAATTCCAATCTGATGAAGGGGCTCCAATTTTGAGTGGATTTTTGTCACAGGGACTCTAAAGAACCCAAAGTAGAGAGATGGTGTGGCATCTCGGTGCTATGGAGAATATCGGAGGTCGGATCTTCAAAATCCCTATGTAATTTTGATTCATAATTAATACACATTTATATTATTACATTTTAGTTTGTAGTTGAGTTTGACTAATCTATTTTTAATTTGGTTGTATTATTAATTTGATTAAATTTTGGTGAATATGATTATAATGTAGATTTTTGGTTGTTTTAGTTTACTTCTAATTGTGGTTTAGTTATTAGTTTAGCTTTATTTGAATTAATTTTAATTTTTCGTTTAGTTTAAAATAGCATTATTTTTATTCTTAGTTAATATAATTTTATATTATTTTTATTTTTATTATGTAGTATAATTTGAATTATTATTATATTTATATTTTATTCTTATTATTTAAAATAAAAAGTACTTTATTGATTTATAAAGTTAAAGGTTAGAATTTGTTATGGTCAATGTTAAACTATTACTAGTCAATAGGCAAAACCAATTGCTATAATCCTGACTTGGCTAGGACTAATAATAGCTAAATTAAAATATCAATTTCTTGGCTATTCAATATATATATATATATATATATATATATATATATATATATATAAATATATATATATATATATATATATATATATATATATATATATATATATATATATATATATATATATATATATATATATTTTAAAGAAGGAAAATACATTTTGTGTCTTGAATCTCCTTGTTTACATAATACTTCGTATCACAGTTATTCTCTCTCTCTCTCTCTCTCTCTCTCTCTCTCTCTCTCTATATATCTATCTATATATTCTCTCGATATATATATATATATATATATATATATATATATATATATATATATATATATATATTTTAGTAATAAATATTTAATTTGATTATGATTGGGTAATAGAAATAAGAAAAAGATGACTATTTAGTTAGTTAGTAATAAAACAATTAATCAATATTTGAGTGAGAATAATGTTTATGAACATGTGCTTCCTTGTAAGAGGTCCTAGTTTAACTCTATAGGGTGATGGAGGATGCATATGTTTGAATACTTGAGATTCAATTAACTACAAATTTTCTTTTTCGTCTTTTTAAACTTGTTGACAGCTAATCTTTTGGATTATATAAATCCATGTAAATATTGTAAATAGTAAAATAAAGAGAATTAGATGATGAAGATACATTGGGATATGAAACCTGAGAGTCTCCCTCTCCATTTATATATCCACGTTCTATCTTAATTAAAATCAATAATCACATTCATGGAGCTACCGAGGCCTGACATGGTATCAGAGTAGCCTCCGAATTTTAGTTTTATGCATTGTAACTCCTATCCACTACTAGATTCCCAAGTCTATGCATTGAAAGCTTTGTCCCCCTACATTGATCTTGTTGAAGTGTTGGAACGATTCTCTTGAGCTCCGCATTGAAGTAGCTGCACATCTTTTTTTATAGATTCATTCCTGGAAATTGAATATTGTGTCTATGCATTGGAATGTGTGTTGATCAAATTCCATAGATGTGGAACTTGCACTAAGCATCGAAATCCTGGGTGGTGTTTGGAAATATTGTGTAATGATATGATCTATTGATCGCTCTAGTCCATAGTGGACTGGAATTTCTTTGAAGGGTTGTGTTACTACTCTATGCATTGAATTAAAGGAGTATTGCATGTGATGACCGTGGGATCATAGACAAAGTTCTCATACACTATTGTAGGACTCAAATTGTTGCAGAAGCGTGGTATGTATGTTAGACATGTTGTGTGGTGCATTTTATGAATGTTGCATAACCGTGGTGTTAGAAGCGTTTTAATGTGAAAATTCATGGATAAATTTTTCATTGTGCTGGAGGATGATAAAGCCATAAGGCGACATTGACTATGTAATCTAGCATGTTCAATCATCTATTTTCAAAGACTATAATGTAGCCTACCTGCATTGGATATACATACCTGTATGATTCACTTGTACATTGAAGCCTATGAGTTGCACTTAAGCATTAAGTACATATCTCATGTGCTATTGTGACTTTAATTCATACTTTTTAAATGTTTCTTTGGGTAACATATGTTCCCATGGAATGAGAGTGCATGTTATGGTTGGAGTAGTATTCCTTTTTAAAAGGCTATGGCATACACATAATGTCTTATGCGTTATGGTGCAATTTTATAGTATTTATGGTGTAAATATTATGGAGAATGTTTAATATATGGTGTGAGTAGTAGTGAGAGTTGAACCATATTTTTTTTACCTCTGAGTTAAATTTTCTTTTTTATACATAATGCACTCTTTAATATCTATTGTGGGAGTAGTTCCCACTAGAAAATTAATTATCATTAGTGGTCCAAGAGGATAAAACATGCTCTCATTTTCAATTATTTGTTAAAAGGGGTTTGTTAAGGACAAGGAGACAATTCATTGGAAAATAATCCTTCACATAAGGAGATTTCCATCTAGGAAAACAATAATAACAAGTCCCATACCTTGATTGAAACATTCGTAAATGAAGAAGTGGGTCGCCTTATTTCTCGATTTTTAAATTCCTTTGAAGCCTTAAATAAGTTGAAGGAATTATATGACTCACACTTTGAACTTGAAGTTGTTCAAATTTTGATTAAATTGTTCAATCTTGAGTTGAAAAATGACGATCCTCTTGCCTTAGCATCAGAAGTAAGATCTAGGATTCATAACATAAAAGTCACTAGTGTTGAAATAGACATTCCTCTCATAGCTTATGTCAAGGAACTATATCCCACCTATTCACCTTACCTTGAGTCAGTGCAAGAAAATGGAAACCTTAAGAAGATTACCTTTGACTCCCTTGAGAAGAAGTTTGTTGAAAGAGAGAAGGATTTGGGGAAGAAGACAACTCCTCAATCTACTGAAGAATTTGTGTGCCTTGCAAAAAAGAGAAGAATAATGCATAAGGTTCTTCAAGAGGAAGAAGTGGCCGAAGAGGAAGAGGAAGAAATAATTTTAGAGGCAAGGGAGAAACATTTTGAAGCTCTAATCTTTATTCCATATGATGCAATAAAGATGGACATGATTCTTCCACTTGTATGTTTCCTTGGGATAGAATTGAGCAGGAAAAGAATGAAGGAAAAGGTAAAAAATTATACAAAGGGAATGGAAAAGCACTCGAGTCCACACATTAAGTTGGGGCACATTGCAACATTGGAGCAACCGAAGACTTATTCAATTCTTTGATTGATTCATAGAAAAATTCTTGGTTTCTTGATTGACGAGCAACTTGCCACATGAATTTCAGGACATATTTCTTTGATGAATTCAAAAATAATGTTGATGGAGAAGTATACTTTGCAGAAAATCCAAAACTCTAGCTATTAGGGCTTTGCATCCTCAAGCTCAAATTTCTTAGTCTTCCATACCTTCTTCTGCATGATGTTTTATAACTCCTAGAGTTGAGGAGAAACATTTTGTCTCTGGTCCATATCTGCCAGCAAGCACAGTCCATTCACATATTTGAGGGCAAGGTTGAGGTCATAAAAGCATCGAATCACTCATTTGTCATGATTGGGATAGAAGAAGGAAGACTTCTAAAGCTGCAAGTAACTTATGCTCATGCACAAAACTTTTCATGCATTTCTAACTATGATGAAGGTACATTTATACCAAGTATTTTATGGCACGATAGATTTGGACACTTTAACTATGACAACCTTCATTTGTTGAAGAAAAATGACATTACTATTTTTCCTACAATGCCTATGAAACTTAATCAATGTGATGCTTATATCTTAAGAAAGCATAGCAAACAATCTTTTCATGATTCTCATTCCAGAGCACATAGAGAACTTGAAATCATTCATTTCAATTTGTGTCGCCCAATGCTCGTTCCTTGTACAAATGGTAATACATATATGATGACATTTATTGATGATTAAACTAGAATATGTTGGGTTTATTTATTGAAGAAAAGGTATGAAGCTTTTGAAACATTCAAGAACTTTCATGCATGGATTGAAAATGATGCAAAATTTCATATTGGATCTATTCATATTGATAATGAAAAAAAATATACATCAAATGAATTTTGGAACTATCTTTGCCAACATGGGATCAAACATCAAACAACCATGCCTTATAATCCCCAACAAAATGGAGTACCTAAAAGAATGAACAGGACAATCTTAAATGTGGTACGTTCGATGATGCTTTTCAAGAATGTTAAACTAATGTTTTGGGTTGATGCAATTCTATGTGTTGTGTATATAAAGAATAGGTGCCCATCTAATGCTAAAAAAAGAAGGCTCCCTATGAAATTTGGTATGGGCACATTCCTTTGGTGAGGCAACTGAGGGTTTTTGGTTCCACTTTTTATACCTTAATACCTACGGAATAGATAAAAAAACCCAATGCAAGTAGTTGCAAATGTATTTTCTTGGGGTACTAAAATACCTCCATAGGATATTGTCTCTATGATGAAGTGAAAAAGAAATTTATAATATCTAGAGATGTGACATTTCTTGAATCTTCCAAGACTGATAATGTAATTGAGTGGCAACTTGATCACTTGGATAGATTCAGACATGGAAAGTATTTTCAAGAGTTTGATAATGATATTCCACATATTAAAGGGATGATTCCTATACTAGATCAATACGTGTAATGTTATTCTAACATACTCTCTCCCTTGCATGAAGCTCTAGGCACTGATGACACTTTGAGTAATGTGATTGAAAAAATTGAGAGACTAAATCTTGATTCAACCCCATCTAGGTCAACTGAGTAGCCTAGGCCATCTCAAAAAGGTCCTCCAAAATGGATGGGAAAGATACTTGAGAGTATTCGTCTTGATGGTGTTTGAAAGGTAGGAAAAAGAAGCTCAACGAGACAGAATGGAGGTGACATAAATAATTTTGTTTCTCCTCTTGATATGGATGTTTCTTATGATTGTGAATTGAAATTTTCTATAGATTTTGAACCAACTTCATTCAAATAAATCGCTTCTCATAATGAATAGAAAGAAGCGATGTAGAAAGGATATGAGGCTTTGATAAAGAATGGCACCTCAAAGCTAGTTGACCCTCCATTGGGAACCAAACTAGTAGGTTACAAGTGGGTCTCCAAAAACAAGTATAAAGCAGATGGCTCACTTGACAAGAAAAAATCCATGCTTGTGGAAAAAGGTTTTGGACAAAAGGAAGGAGTTGAGTATGAGGATAATTTTTGCCCCATAACAAAATTGGCTACAATTCAAACACTCTTTGCCTTGGCAACATAGAATGATTGGAAAGCCCATAAAATGGATGTAAAAACTGCTTTCTTGAATGGATATCTAAAAGATAATGTTTTTTCCCCAACCAGAAGGATTTATTGTGAAGGCTCAGGAACATAAAGTATGTAGGTTTTTAAAATCATTATATGGCCTTAAGAAAGCACTGTGATCCTGGTACGAGAAGTTAACTGAGCATATTCTGAAACTCAATTTCAAACATTATGATCTTGATGATACAACTTTGTTTGTCAACAAAATTGGAAAAATAGATGTATATCTTATGATGTGTGTAGATGGTCCTTTTATGATAGGGAAAAATGAGAGCTACGTTTCATCCATAAAGAATGAAATAATGAAAGACTTTGAAATGACAGATTTGAGTTATTTTCACTACTATCTTGGTATTGAAGTAACTCAGCATCCAAAGTTTATATTCCTATGTTAGAAGAAGTACATTAGATATCTATTGAATAGGTTTGCAATGGCTAAGTCAAATCCTTTCACTAATCCAATGGAATATATCTTAAATCTCACATCCACTAAAGTAAAATAATTTAAGGACATAACAAAGTATAGACAACTTGTAGGAAGTCCTCACTACCTGACTACTACCAAATCAAACATTTTGTTTTTTATTGGGATCCTCTGCAAGTTTATGAAAAAGCCCTATGAGGGTCATTGGTTTGCTGGGAAAGAGTTCTATAGTACTTGAAGGGAACTCAAGATTTTGGACTCACGTATACACAGGTGGGTGACTTCAGCTTTATTAGATACTCTAATTCCAACTTCGATGGAGATAAATAAACAGGGAATCTACTTCAAGGTATGTTATGAGTCTTGGATCAAGAGTTGGCTCCTATATGTCATGAAAATAGCCAATTCCAACAGATTCCACAACTGAGGAAGAATATGTGGCCGCAGCTGAAGAAATGAAGGAAATTGCATGGCTTAGGAAAATTCTGGAAAATTTGCAAGAAAAACAAGAGCATTCAACTCCTGTTTTGATTGACAACACTTCTCCAGTAAATGTGGATACTAATTCGAAGTTGCAGGATCGAGCCAAGCACATAAATACAAAATACCATCTAATTCAACATCATGTTGAGTAAAAACAATCCACCTACATCATTGTGCAACAAATGAGAAGATTGTATAAATCTTCACCAACGCGCTTGGAAGGGAAAATTTTTAAAAATTTAGAATGATGCTTGGACTCACCAACATCCCTTCAGATTAAGGGGGAAATGTTGAAACCTAATATTTGGGGTTAGGTAAGTCCATGTAAATATTGTAAATATAAAAATAAATGGAATTTGGAGATGAAGAGACATTGGGAGGTGAAACCCAATAATCTCCCTCTCCATGTTTTTATCCATGTTCTATCTTAATGAAAATAAAAACCACATCTGTGGAGTTATTCATGTCTCGACAAAACTAAATAATCTCTAATAAGAAGAATTCATTCACGTATGCTTCATGACCCTACCAATTTCCTACCACATGAAAAATTAGAGAATGTACTGTAGAAAAATTAATAGTTATAATATGACTATACACTATACTATGCTAAAAGTAAATGTAAAAGTTGTCTACACTTCCATGGTATTGTAATGAAATTTATTTTGGAAGGGGTATGAGTAGCAAAAGAGTGAATGAAATGTAATAATCTTATTTTTAATGTAATGAGAGATGAAACTTAGGATTCATTCAAAAGGGAGGCCATTAATATAATTTTGCAGTAGTTAGCAAAGAATGTCTACCATACTATGGTCATTGAGAATACATTAGAAGGGATATGGAAGAAGCTACGTGATTTGTATTAGAATAATATGACATCAAATAATGTATTATAGAATAAGAAGCTAAACAACCTCAATATGAATGATGGTGTTTCAATTGTAGATCATTTGAATGAGCTTATTATAATCACTAATTATCCTTTAACAAAATTGTTTTCAACGATGAAACAAAATCCATCCTACCTATGTTTTCCATGCTAGAAAACTAGGAGAATTTGATAATAGATATGAGTAGTTAAACACCTATTGGGACCATGATGTTTGATTATGTTAGCAGAAGCTTGATGAATGGGGAGTTATGATGCAAATCAATTGTGGAAAACCAAGGAGCATAAGATCTAGCCTTAGATGATCATGGAAGAAAAATTGAAAATAAAATATAAGGGAGTTCAAAATCAAGAGATTGATTGAAATTGAGAACACAAATACTTGTCTTGATTGGGGAAAAAAACATAAGAAAAAATATTGTTGGTTTTGGAATATGGAATAAAAGGATAAAAAATAATCAACAAAAGTAAAAAATCAATGAACCAAAATGAAGGTGAGACTAGTGTTGTAGCTTTTGCAAATGGTATCTTATTTCTTGTTTTAGTAGAAGAAGAATGATTTTATACTTTATAACAATACTATCGATATGGTACATGACTCTAGAGAATCTCACCATCTGATCCCATGCAAAATAATATTATTACATATGAAGTTGATGATCATGTTAGAATAAATTTAGGAAAAACCATTTTTGTAGTACTGTTGGAGTTGAAGATGTTTGAATCAATACAAATAATGGATAGGGGATATTGTTGAAACGGGTTAGGCATGTTATAATGATGTGTATATGAGTTTTATCATTGTGGGATGATAGGATAATGAAGGCTTTTCTACAACGTTTGGGAAAGGTGGCTAGAAATATAGTAAAGGGTTACTATTCATAGATAAAGGATTATATACAACAACCTTATATACAATAAGGTAAATGTAGAATTTTCTCTACAAATTAGCTAACTTGGTGATATCATGTAGAAATTTCACCTGCAAATCAAACTAATATATGCAATGTACTAAAGCATAATACTAGATCTACATCTACCATAAACTTTGTGGAAGCTATTCAACCATGAGCAACATCAAGCATGAACACATATAACTGATAAGAAGGAATCAATCACACATAACACTGAAGAATTTATCCAAGAAAAGTACCAGCCTAAAACCCCATCTCTATATTATCAATCAAGTGGAAATCCTCAACAACATACAAAAAGAATCAACTCAAAAGTTATCCTTCTGTCTCTGTACTCTGAATATAAAGCTCATGGACTACCTAGCCCTGTATATAAATGCTACACCTTAGGTCCAAGCTCCTATTTCCTTGCGTAGTTTTGATTGGGGTCTAATTACAAAACACATGTAAATTGGCCGGTTCATACCTGCTATCAACCTTAGGTCCAACGACGCAATATTTGACGACTCAAGTTTCTCCTGCATGCAAGGAATACTTACTAGAAATATCCTAGCAACTGACAAAACATTGTCCCACCATCTGACCTCAATTGGGTCTCTGACTGAACTACCAGGCATCAGTTATCCATGAGAAAATACTCAGTTATCTGAAATAATAGTTGTCACATGCATGCAAGCATCAACAAACTATATCTCATTAATTTAACAACTTGTTAAATTAATCTAACTGAAGTTGACTAAGTTAAACTAAGTCAACTAATCCTCTCAATATAGAACTCATCATTTATTCCTTGATCAATGGATCAAATCAAGGACACATTCCCCAATCAGTGGAGAAATAATTGCATGTTCTCACAAAGACTTCAAGTTTGCTTTTCCTTAACTAATTGACTCATGGAGAATTAATTAATTAATATTCTGAATTGTTGGTAAGACCAAATTCAAATTTACTTCCAATATATAGACTAGGGACTGCTATAAATAGGAAGATACCTAGAAATGCTATTCTTAGAAGATGTTATTCTTAGCAGTTTCACCTCTCACCCAAGGTGGCCAAAATTCCACACTGGCGAAACTGCTATTTTTAGCAATTTCTATTTTTACATTTCTTTTTGCACACTTTTCAACACTCCCTCTCAACAAGAAAGGCTTCCTCTTAAACCCAATCCTATAACTCTAGAATGTTTTGCATGCAACACATCTACCAAGTGTGGTTGCTCCAGCAGCATTCGGAACAAATAAAAACTCCTAACTTACCACTCTGTTGGGCTAGAAACATACTTTGATGTTGAAGCTCTACTGCTACTGACAAGTGCTCCCTCTCTGAACTTTATGCTACTGCAACATCTCCATGCATCTCACACCACTGCACCCATCTCTATGCTACCCTACACTGTGCAAAACACTTGTTCCTCTCACATTGTTGTAGCCTGCATGTTCTACGTCGTCTTGGGATTCCTTGCACTATAGCTCTCTTTTTCGCTCCATCCACATCTGTCTCTACCCAATCAGTCAGTTCCTGCTACTCCACATCGAGGCTCCCATAGCAAGGTCTCATCCAAGAGGTTGGGTACCTCGAGTATCCTACCCCTCCTCCTTGGGACGATCACTCTATATCGCTCCACCTCCTACCTGGAGGTATGGTTGCATGTGATCCCTCTGCCCACCTGGATCGAAGTTTCCCCCTACTGGAGGTCTCTGCATGAGTAGATGTCTCTACTCGATCTCCTCTTAGCTTATCCTATTGCGGCTACTCCACAACCTCCTGAAGTTGCTGCACCAATCATGGCTCCTCCACAATCATCTGAGACTTCTTCTTGCGCTACATGTTGAGAGGTAATATACCCTCCCTCTCAACGACCAACTATCCATCAGTTTCCTTGATGCTCAAGGATTTTCATGCATCTTGAACCTCAAGAGCATATAGGTTCTTGATCCGTGAACCAATCTACTTCACCTGTCTAGTGATGATATGTCTAAGGAAAACCTTTCCCTTATTGAAGACTACATCATATCCTTTGTCTTCCAGCATTGTGATTGAAACCAAGTTTCTCTTCAGTCCTAGTACATACTTGACATCAGTCAAGGTAAGGCAAGCTCCATGCTCCCTCTGGAAAATAATCGTGCCTACAACTAAGACTTTTCTTCGTTACCCATCGCTATGAGTATTTGGGGATCTTTCTCCTCCAAAGTACTGAACAAACTCTTGTCACCAGTCATGTGGAAAGAAGCTCCACTATCAAGAAACCAACCACTTCCCACCATGGATGAAACCATTCATGCGAAGAGTGTGAAATCAAACTCAAACTGTGAAGCAAGTGCCTCACCTTCAAATCCTTCCGTGGATCCCTTCTTGGATTTCCTCTATGCGCAATTTGTAGCATAGTGGCCCACCTCATGACAATGAAAGCATCACACCAACCTTCTTCCCATCATGGGAAGAACTAGATTCAAAAAGAGAAACCTTCTCCTTTCTCTTCTTCGCCTTACTCGCTAAGGCACAGTTCTTTTCATCCTGCATGGATGAAGAGCCGTCTCTAGTGCTCTGTCTAATCTCTGCCTACATCAAATCTGACCATAGTCATTCCCAATATGGAAATTTCTCCCTTCCATTAACTGAGTCCTCGTAGCTATGCCATCTCTTAAGAAGGCCAAGGAGTGCTAGACTCACCATATCATCATCAACTGTCATGACCCCTACACTTGCAAGCTCATCCCTGCATGTGATGAGCTTGGTCAAATACATAGAAATCGTCTCATCCTTTTCACACCTGATCTTTCGAAGTTTTTCATTCAGTGCCACCTTCCTCTAATCACTGCTATTCTGATATAAATCTTTCAATGTTTTCCACATTGCAAATGGAGTCTCCTTCCCATGCAGGCTTGAGACAATGTGATCTTACACTCCCTCCAAGAGAATTCTCCTAGCTCTAGCCACACACTTATTCCATTCCGCCAGTTAAGTAGAATCAGTAGGCTTAGGGACTTCTTGATCAATGAAGTCCTTAAGGCCATTATCTTCCAATACTGCCTCCATGCAATCCTTCGAAGCTATATAGTTTGAGCTGCCATCGAGGGCATACCTAAGCCTCAAACCATAGCATTCCATCGCTGAAATAGATGTGATAAGAACTTGATATCTATATCCCGAATCATAAACTTAGAATTCCTTCTTTTATAATGTTCTCCCTTGATCACCTGCGCTCTGATACCATGTAGAATTTTCTCTACAAATCATCTAACTCATTGATATCATGTAGAAATTTCACCTGCAAATCAAACTGACATATGCAATGTACTAAAGCAAAATACTAGATATACATCTACCATAAATATTGCGGAATCTATTCAACCATGAGCAACATCAAACAGAACACATATAACTGATAAGAAGGAATCAATCACACATAACACAGAAGAATTTTTCCAGGAAAATAACTAGCCTAAAACCCCATCTCTGTATTATCAATCAAGTGGAAATCCTCAACAACATACAAAAAGAATCAGCTCAAGAGCTATCCTGCTCTCTCTGTACTCTAATGATAAAGCTCATGGACTACCTAGTCCTATATATAAAGGTTGCACCTTAGGTTCAAGCTCCTGTTTCCCTGCACAGTTTTGATTGGGGTCCAATTACAAAATACATGCAAATTGGCTTGATCATACCTGCTATCAACCTCAGGTCCAACTACGCAATACTTGAGGACTCAAGTTCCTCCTACATGCAAGGAATAATTACTACAAATATCCTAGCAACTGACAAAACATTGTCCCGCCATCTGATCTCAACTGCATCTCTGTCTAAACTACCATGCATCAGTTATCCATGAGAAAATACTCAGTTATCTGAAATAATAGTTATCACATGCATGCAAGCATCAACAAACTATATCTCATTAATTTAACAACTTGTTAAATTAATCTAATTGAACTTGACTAAGTTAAACCAAGTCAATTGATCCTCTCAATATAGAACTCATCCTTAATTCCTCAATCAATGGAATAAATGAAGGACACATTCCCCAATCAGTGGAGAAATAATTGAATGTTCTCACAAAGACTTCACGTTTGATTTTCCTTAACTAATTAACTCATGGATAATTAATTAATTAATATTCCAAACTGCTAGTAAGACTAAATTCAAATTTACTTCCTATATATAGACCAGGGACTGCTATAAATAGGAAGGGACCCGGAAATGCTATTTTTAGAAGATGTTATTTTTAGCAGTTTCACCTCTCACCCAAGGTGGCCAAAATTCCACTCTAGCCAAACTGCTACTTTTAGCAATTTCTATTTTTACATTTCTTGTTGCACACTTTTCAACAGTAAACAACAAACATATTTGACATAACTATTGTTGCAAAAGAAGGAAACTCACTAGATTTATGGAATCACCACATAGGACACATCAGTGGAAAGGGACTAAACTTTCTTGGTCGTAAAAATATACTCGAGAGTTTGAAATCTTGTGAGCTTGATCTTTGGGAGTGTTATATTTATTATAGACAACAAGGAGTTTATTTTACAAGATTTGATCATGAAATAATTGTTTTTTATCAAAATTAATACACTCTTATGTGTTTGGGTTGGTGAATTTTAAATATTTAGGAGGAGCCTCATATTTTCTCACATTCATAGATGATGCATCCTGGAAGGTTTGGGGCTACCCTATGAAAATTAAATGTGAGGTGTTGAAGATATTCCAAAATTTTCATGTTGTTGTTGAATGGGAGACTAACAAATTTTTCAAGTATTTGAGGACATACAATTATGGATAGTATTTCTCCAATGTATTCAATAATTATGGTAATAGGTTTGGAATTAAATATGAGAAGGATATCCCTATTGCACCCCAACGGAATGGTATTGTAGGAAGGATGAATCACACTATTACTATGAAGGTGAGGAGTTTGTTTTCAAATTATAGGTTGGAAAAACATTCTTGGGAAGAAGAAGTAACAACAACTTGTTATCTCACCAATTACTTACCTTCTATAATAATGTATGGTCTTGTTATTGAAGAATATTGGATTGCTAAAAAAGTAAACTATTCTCACTTATCTTGTTTTCCAATGTGAATCTTTTATGCATATTCCAAAAGAGCATAAAACAAAATTAGATGATAAATCAATGAAATGTAGCTTTCTAGGATATGTTAATGATGAGTTTGGTTACTGTCTATCAGATCCAATGAATCACAAAATTGCTAGAAGTAAGCATGTAATATTTAATGAATTAGAGATTTATAAAAGTAATCCAACTGACATGAAGGTTAAGAAAATTGTTGGCAGGCTTCTAAAACAACGTCAAAATATCCCACCACTGCAAGAATATGGGAAGGAAATTCAATAACATGATGGAAAACAAGTGAAAAATTATGGACAATGAGAAGAAGAAAACTTTCTACTGCCAATACAAGAGATTCACACATGAAAACACACCACCAGAGTTGATTCACTAATCTTCTAGGCCAACTAAGCCCTTGAAAAAATATCCATCAAATTATGTTTTTTTAACAGCTAAAGGTGAACCTCATTGTTTCCAAGAATCTTGTGAAGTGAAAATTAGGAAAAATGGAAGAAAGCAATAGAGGAAGAAATGCACTCTCTATTGGATAAAAAAATTGGGTGTTAGTGAAGCTTCCAAAAGGAATAAATTCCCTACAAAAAGAATGGATATATTGGATTAAAGGTGAGGGTGAAGAGAAGAAGGAAAGATACAAAGCAAGGCTAGTGGCGATGGTATTTTCACAAATAGAAGGTGTTGACATTACATAAAATTTTCCACCCATTGCGAAAATGTCATCCATAAGAGTTATTATATTTCTTTCTACTACTTTAGACTTGAAATGTGTATAATTAGATATGAAGATAACTTTATTTTATGCATAATTGAAGGAGGAAATTTATTTGTAACAAACAAAGGGATTCAAGCTCTAATTAAATAATAACCGTGTTTGTAGGTTGAAGAAGAGCCTTTCTACGCTGAAATAGGCACCACTGAAATGGTACAAGAAATTGATTCATTTATGTTGGAGCATGGATTAAAAAGACTAGGGTATGGTAATTATGTATCTATTAAGAGGTATGACCATGAAATGTATATTATACTACTATTGTATGTGGATCATATCCTAATTATTGGACATGATAATAACATGATCAATAGGTTGAAGAAATATTTGGGAAGTAAATTTCTAATGAAAGATATAGGTCCAACACAACAAATATTTGGCACGAGAATTATACATAAAGAACAAGAAAAAATGTTGTTGTTTCACAAGAAAAATATATAGGGAAGTTGTTAGATAGGTTCAATATGAAGGATGCCAAAGAAATTAGTGCACCCTTAATATCACACTTCAAATTTAATGGTGATTCATATGCTTTTGATGATAGGAAGGAGGAGGAAATGAGTAAAATCCTTTATGGTTCACTGTTTCGTATCTTGATGTACACAATGGTATGTACCCATACAGATATTGTGCATTGAATGGGACTAGTGAGTAGGTTCTTTCCAAATCTAGATTGTAACTACCCCCTCCCACATTTACCCCCTCCCAGGGTAGAGGTGAGACAAAGAGCTACTATGAAATTACACAACCTCCTAAGTCCCATTAAGGAAGTAGGGTCAAATACTAATGACAAAATGACCTTTCACAACATCCTATAAGGGATACATGATTCTCAAGGGCTGAGAAACCATCCCAGGTATTGAATCCTTGAGCTGGACCCATCATTCTCTACCCTTTGCCCTCAACTGCTCCCACAATAGGCATAGATGTGGTTGGGAGCCTCAAAATGAATTCACAAGATTGCATCCATGCAATTGCAACGCAAAATTTCTAGTTAGGAGCATGCAACCCTAGATTCTTAGCATAAATTTCTACGATGCATGAATGACATGAAAAAAAGCTAAATATGAAAAGTTGAGTTAGAGACATGACCTAAATAGGCCTAACCATGACATTCATGTCGTCAAACATGTAATCTATAGGTCATGAATGGATATCTTAACAAAGGGTATGATACTCATTTCGTTATCATCAAGAAGGTCTAATTCCCTCTCATGATAGCTTCAATAACATTTGTTAGCTAATGCATTCATTCACCATTCATCAACAAATAAAAAATATCAAGAGCCATAACTAGAGCCTATTATGAAACCATGCTTATAACCAGCATATAAATATAATAATAACTATGATGGAACAACCATCAAAACTACATGATAAAAACTACACTTACTCATAAAATAAAAGAGGAATAAACCTCTTATTAACATATGCATAAGACAACAAAGTCAAGGAATTCCACATACGACCTGACCATAGATTGAGCTGAACATTATATTTCTTAAGTTAATCACCTCCATGCCATATTCCAAGCATGAAAGTGCAGTTCAAGATAAACAACAATGTCTTCCTCATGCTTTACCACAATCCTACCAAAACCAGTCAAGAGATTCATAGGCACTAAGCAAGGACATAAGAAACAAGGCTTGATCATAATCCCACAAAAACTAGTGAGGGGATCACTAGGCCCAAAACAAGCACATAAATAACCAAGATTTACCACAGTATCACCAAAACTAGTGAATGGATTACTAGGTCCAAAACAAGCATATCAACAACTAGTATTTACTACAATCCAACCAAAACTTATCAAGGGATCACTAGGCCAGAAACAAGCTTGCATGCCTTAGAATTTCCTCATGAATACCTTGAGTAATTTTACCATCTGCATCCTCAGCCTTTACCATAATCTCACCAAAATTAGTCAAGGTATTCCTAGGGCATTGGGAATTTTCTAGAGACCACCTCACTCAATTCCAAACCTTGAATCTCAACCAAACGAAAGAATCCCATCACACCATAGCTATCAAGAAATGGAAAGGAAAGGTTGAAAACATTGAAATACCTAGAAAAACCTATGCCCATGACCACAAGATAACCAAATACATACATTCATGTATCATGCATTCACAGACCAACTAGGAAATCACACATGCAACCTGTTACCTGCAAGTATTCCTGCTAAAGTTGTTGATCCAACTTGTATTTCCTTGTCCCTTGATTTATTTTTCTTCCTTGTCGTTCCTTTGCTTTCCTTTTTCCAATGTAAGACTGTTCCAAGAATTCTCTAAATTTCCAATGGTATGAGAGAATCGAGAGAGCTCCAAAACTGAATTGACAAAAAGTTTAAACTGACCAAAATACACAAAGTGGTCCTCAAAAGCCTTTTTAATATTAAGGCTTTTTTTTCCTTCAATTTTCCTCTCATGCATACTTGTGACATTTCATCTCCGTTTTCTCATAATTTCCATTGTTTGCATAACTAACATACTAATTAGTGATTTTTTTCCTTTTCAAAGCCTTTTCCAATGCTTCTGTCAATTCCCTTAACCATAATAAACCAAATGAACACACACTAGGATGTCTTGCCCAACATTGAACTTTGAATACATGTCCCATGACCTTGGTATTATTTTTACTTTATTAACTTTATTACATGAACTTTTAACCCAAGGCTGTTACACAAACTGACAACATTAGCAAGTGGCAACATGGATTGTGAGGTATCTCAAGGGTAATAGTAATTATTTTTTAGTTTTTAGAAATAATATTGATGTTCTTGAAGGTTTTAAAGATGCAAATACTGTTGAATATGTGCATAATAAAATGTCCAACACTAGTTATTTATATAATTTTGCAGATGCAACAATGCCTCGGATATCTAGATTACATAAAGTAGTATCCCTCTGTACAATAGAGGAAAAATTCATAGACACCACAAAATATTTCAAATAGATTTTTTGAATGCAATGATTTTTAGGAGACTTGGGAATAAAAGAATACAAATATGTGTTGCATTGTGATAGTTAGAACACCATTTACTAAGAAAAAATCCAACATATAATTCTAAGACAAAGCACATTACTGTTCATTATCCTTGGATTCATCAACTCTTAGAAAATGGACTACTACATTTGGGGAAAATATGCACTAAATATAATCCAGCTAATATGTTAAAAAACGATTTCCAAGGGATAAGCTAGAGCTTTGTAGAGCCTTATTTAGATTAATCAAAACATGACGAAAGACATAGTGGGAAATCATTAGTAGTGACAAGAGAGAAACAATGTAAAAATATCCACTAAAGCTTCTATTTGGTCTCAAGTCGGAGATTCTTAGGTGTGAGACCAAATCAATGTAAAAGTTGTCAAAACCCATTATATTAGTAACCCATGGTATTGTCGATGATATTAGGCCCATTGTATTGTAATAAAACCTATTTTTATAGGCGTGTGAGTAAAAAGCTGTCAATGAAATATAATAATTTTATCTTTATTCAAATAAGCAATACCACTAGTTCCTTCACTCTTGGTTTTCTCTCCAAATGGCATTTTCCATGTAAATAATGTGTTCAATTTATGAGTTAATTTGTTTTAGTTTATTTTTTTGTTGTCCATTTTTTTATCAAAAAAATGTAGAAGTAGGAACATCCATCTTGATGGTGTTCATGTTCCCTTGGCTACAACAACTTGGTCTCAAAGCAAGAGAAATGTTGCAGTAAATTCATTTCAGTTACTCTCCCACTTATTTGTTGTTGACCACCAATTCTTCTAGCATCAACAAGATTTATTCCTTCGCATAATTTTTTCCAATGATAACATTATGTAGTAGCATCTCCATTCTCTAATACAAGTTGATTTTCATTACATATTTCTTTTTCCTACCCAAGGTATGCCCCATGTTAGGCACATTTTACCTAATATTTGTAAGCACTTTTGAATTAGATAGAGAGCCTCTCTTAACTGCAACATCAAGTTTCATCTCTCACATCTCATCTCAAATTCCTATTGAGAACTTCTCCCTAAAGATACATGTTAAGGTCTCAACCCTTCAATGAGCATCAGAGCCTACAAATCCTCCTAGGTTGTTAGTTCCAATACTGCATCTTTCTTATCTTATAAACATGTCTATGTAACTAAGGAGCTATTATGAACACCTACATTACAAGAGGGGTTGTGTGATGAGCTACTTAAGTAAAGCCAAGGAAGGAAAAACACACATCCACATAGTGTCCTTGAAAAACAATAGATGGTGAGGAAAAAATGGCCATAACAATGAAATAAGCAGTAGGTCTCATGATGAAATCGATTGTAGAATAATATCCAAGGCACAAATATTTTTCTTGCGCTCACAATGCCCTTAACATACCAAAGGGACTAAGCAATAAATGACCTCAATGATGAAGAAGAAGCACATATGTCATTGCTAAAGAACACTCAAAATCCATAAACTAGTGGATGATGAGAGAAATGAATGTGAATGACTCAGCAAGCCTTAAGAATAATGGAAAAAGAAAAATTACCACCACCAACCACCCTTTCAAGTGTCCTAGCTTTATGTAAATATAAATTAAAACATTACAATAACCCTTAGAAACAATTGCAAAGTAATCAAGCACATACCCATTCAAAAATTAAGACTTATGAAGTTGCATGTAACCATCACTCATTAAATAAGGTAATAAAGGTGATGACACCCCACTAAATCCACCTCACACAATTTAGAACCAAATTTATTATTACTTTTTTATTCAAACCCTTTTCTCAATTATATAATTATATTATTATTTATATCTAAGAAATCTAACCCTACAAATTTATAATTTATAATTTTTCATTTCCTTTTATATTATTTTGAAATATTCTACGTAAAGAGTTGGTATATATGTCTTAATATATTTCACAAGCATGGTCATCATATTCCTATATCTATATATTGCTACTTACTATGTTTACTTTATTATATTATATGGTACCATCCTTCCTTAAAATCATGAAATCTTAACGTGGACCTTTTTATTAAAAAAAAAAAAAATTTATGGCTTCACCGCAATGGTTCTCATGGCATCTATTTGTTGCAAGGTTACATCTCACATTTCATAAAAGGGAATAATTATTATGATAGTGGAAACAATGATATACAATTTTACTAGGATTCCAAATGTTATGAAGGTGTGGAAGTAGTCATGTAGGGAAGATGGGACTATCTAGGAGATATGCAACCTTGAATACGAGAGCATGGTCTTTTAAGAGGGATTACCCTTTTGCGTACAAGGCCTCCCTTTAAAGGAATCCGTAGTGTGTTTGGGTTTCGAACAATGTGGGGGTGAGAAGAAGTTACGAAGGAATCTACCATTTTCTTTTTAATGTATTTAAAAGAAAAACTAATACTTATTAATAGGAGAAAATGAACTTTCCTAAACGTAGGATGATATAAATAAATAAATTAGGGATATTATAAATAAATAAATATTAAAAGCATAAAAGTTTTAATGGAGGAGATGGGGATATATTAATATCATATTTAGGTCTTAGCAAAGCAAAGGATAATATTTAGAACATGGTTTTGTGAGTTAAACACCATATAACTATTAGTGTCATGCTCTTACACTGGCGATACTCTTCCAATCGCACTATAGGAGGTGTGGCACCATCGACTTTTTTCTTTTCTCCAATACTCATGGTTATGGACTACACTTTACTTCTACACTTAGTTTATTTTTCTCTTTTACCAAGTACTTTCATTCATTATAACATAACAGTTAAACATTCATTAGCATTAACATAAATACACAATAGCATAATTGGGAGGGGCAACTCCCTGTAATGAGTCTGGCCATAATAGTAATATATCAATATACAAGTTTGATCTTGAGGAAACCCCAAATTTACACTTAGAATATTTTTACATTCACTGGCACAACCTGTTTCAGCTAGCTTGTCAGCGCGCCCACACGGTCGCTCGAACGACTCTCAGCCAACTCCTCGTTTGCCTCCACACATTCACCCGAACACGTTTCGTTCAACTCATCCAACTCGTCCAACTTGTCGAAATAATCGGGTGCTCCCACTGAACACCTAACTCGCCAAGTCTCCACCGGAGATTCGTTCACCATGCACCCATTCAAGACTTCACCCGGTCCACCGTTCACCAACTCGGGTCATTTGGGTGAATGTCCTATCATACCATCGAATGACTTCTCGAACGACCGTTCACCTAGATGCCCTGCCGCGCCCTGGAACGACCTCGAACAACCTTGCCCAAACGCCCTCGAACAATTCTGCACAAACGACCTCAAATGACCTTCTGCACGACGCCTTCAAATGACTTTTCTCAATGACTCCCTTGGATAACTTCTTGCACAATGCCTTCGAACGAATTTTCTGAACGACACCCTCGAACGACTTCCTACACGACGCCTTCGAACGACTTTTCTGAATGACGCCCTCAAATGACTTCCTGCACAACGCCTTCGAACGACTTTGTTTCGACTCAGTGCTTCGACCCTGCACTCATTTGCATGTACCTTCGCCCATTTCATACTCAAACTCCTTGCACCTTCTTCTCCACCCTTGGATATTTTGTGCGCTGGTTGCTTGATCGAATGCCTTAGCTCCATGCCAAAGTCATCCCATATATATGGCTCGTCCAGCAGTGAATTGATGTGTTCTCATGTTATCCGACCCATCATTTCGTTTCTGAACGGGTCAACTCGCCCACCGGCCGACCCATCCTTCGCGTCATTGTTTGGCCTGCCCACCCGTCGGCTCGCCGAGACTTCCCACAATCTATATACATTCAAACAATCCACACTTGGTCACATTTTTCCCATCGTGCTGCAGCTCTTCAACTCATCTCACCTCGCACGTTTCCACCTGCAGCTCATGGTCCTTACATTATTCCCCACTAGAAATCATTGTCGTCCTTGAAAATTTCTCATCCCAGCCATTATGTATCACCAAGATACCCATACCAATGCCATATAAACCATTAGTATGTCATACATGGGAAAGTCTTCTTAATCCATGATCATCAACCACATCCATCGCAATCTCCACATGTTGCTCCCACTGTGGAAGGTTGGCCACTCCAACTCAAGGTACATTCTTACTGCAACATATCGTGCCGACCTCGTCATGTATCGTCATCGTGTGAACTGTTGCCATGATGCTCCACTATAACGCTAACAAATCTCTGCACACTTCTGGAACACATGATTTGAACTAATCGGGTAACTAATCTAACTATCATGCTCAAACCATGAGAAGGCACATTCTCATGCCATCATCAGTCCTTTCTCAGACTCTTGTCACAACATCAACTCGATCAAGAATTCATCTCCATCTCCATCAAAATGTAAGCCATGTCCAGGTCCATGAAGTAGTCCTCATCTCATCTGCAACATGTTGTCCATGATGTTTGGTATCAATGTGCTCCATGAAATCAGCCACATCTATGCCAACATCATCGTCCATATGTGTAAAATCCATCTCCTCAACATGAAGAGATCCTCTCACCAAATCCGACTCTCGATGTGCCACATCCATGTTCATGAAGCAACCTTCATCATATCTACAATGTGCCATCCCTCAAGTCTGCCACAGAAACAAGTATACACCTGTCTCATTCATCCATGCATAAAGAGTTGTCAAGTCTCAGTTCAACCCATGCCCAAGTGTTTCCACCAAGGCATCATCATTGTTGCAACTCCATCACTCCAAAGTGTCTCATATCGATCATCCTCATTAAGTCACTCTTTCAAGCACACCCATACATGTACTCAAACGTATGCACCCCATCCTGCATCAAAGTCCCTGACCTTAGCTCCTTAATGCATCAGATCCTCTAAGTCCACCATAATATGAAGTCCTCAAATGTCACAACCTCAGGTCATCATGAGCTCCATGAGTCATCCGCAACCAACACCCTAGCAAGCATACAAGTCTCGGCCCAAAGGTCTCTGCAAGATGCCTCAGCTCTACATGTAGTAGGAATGCTCCATAGTTTGCTCACAATCCCATCCATGTCCATGGTCTTGTTGTACTAAAGTGCACAACATCCCCATCGGCTCGTAAGTAAAACATCTCCATGTCATGTCAACAAATCCACCTGCACAACATCCTTGCCTTGGCACTCCTCATTGCATGCCCATAAGTGACACTTCTACAAGTGCTCCTGCATAATGTCCCTACATAACACTGCCATGCTTCATGTCTCCAACCTAATGTCCATGACACAAGTTGCCCATGTTGTCCAATTAAATAGACCCATCAGTCATCCTCATTCAAGTCTATAATCTAGTCTAGTGAACTCGGTCACCCAAACCATATCATAATCACATGAGTCTCTTCCACCATTGCACCCTCACTGAAGGTTCCACCAAGACTCGCTCTTGGTCTCATCCATGAGAGTCCACCCAAGTCTCACCAAACTCAAGTGTGTGTCCTTCTCCATTCTATCCATGAGTCATGTCGAGCACTTAGCCAATTTCTCCATGTGGCTAAAGCATGAACCATTCCTCCACAATGATCATCATGTTCCTCCATTGTCATGGGCCTTTGCACCTTCTACCATAAGGTCACAAATAACCCCAACAAGTCCTGTAACAATCAATGATCCTTGCTTCTCCGTACAAGGTCTCTTTGTAGACATCCATGGTAAGATCCTCCCTTGCATTGGAAAATTGATTTTGCTCTTCCCTACATATGGTTCATCTTCCAAAAGTCTCACTGAAATAGAAGTATTAATAGTACTTACTTCATCATAAGGTTCCTCCATGTGAGTTTCCTCATCCACAAATGTCTGCAAAATGCACGATCCTGGTTCAACATGAACAATTTCAAATTCTTCCTCCATCGTAGTCATGCCTGCAAGATCCTCAAATAACACGACTTCCTCTTCTTTGTTGTTTTAATCCGCAACTACAACCTGCTCCATTGCCCAACCAAGTCGAAGAAGTTCATCTTCAATATTCCTTTCTAAGACTTCAAGTTCACCTCGTATCTGTGGATTCTCTTCTTTAATCCACTTCAACCTGTACAAGGTCAGCAAGAGCCTCCCTTTGCATTCTTCCAAACCTGACATGTCTCCTCATTCAACTTGGCCCAAGCACGATGCTTCACCTCTGCTAAACCTGTCACGAAGTGTAGTGGGATTAGCTTCTTTGCAAATCCTGCACCTCAATCACCATTAGCTCTGATACCACTTGTCACACCCCTACACTGGCGATACTCTTCAAACCGCACTATAGGAGGTACAGAACCACCGACCCTTTTCTTTTGACCAATACTCATGGTCATGGACTACTCGTTACTTCTATACTTAGTTTATTTTTCTCTTTTACCAAATACTTTCATTCATTATAACATAGCAGTTAAACATTCATTAGCATTAAAATAAATGCACAATAGTATAACTGGGAGGGGCAACTCCATGTAATAAGTCTACCCATAATAATAATATATGAATATACAAGTTCAATTTTGAGGAAACCCCAAATTTACACTTAGAATATTTTTACATTTACCGGCACAATGTGTTCAGCCAATTCATCGGCGTGCCCAGACGGTCGCCCGAACAACTCTCGGCCAACTCCTCGTTTGCCTCTGCACATTCACCCGAATGTGTTTCATTCAACTCGTCCAACTTGTCCAACTCGTCGGGTGCTCCCACCGAATGCCTAACTCGCCAAGTCTCCACCAGCGAGTCGTTCAACGTGCACCCATTTAACACTTCACCCATTCTACCGTTCACCAACTCAGGTCGTTTGGGCAGACATCCTATCACGCCCTTGAATGACATCCCGAACGACAGTTTGCCCAGATGCCATGCCACGCCCTCGAATGACCTCGAACGACCCTGCTTGAACACCCTCGAATGATTCTTCACAAACACCCTTGAACGACCTCCTGTACGATGCCTTCGAATGACTTTTCTGAACGACGCCCTCGAATGACTTCCTGCATGATGCCTTCAAACGAATTTGCTGAACGACGCCCTCAAACAACTTCCTGCACAACGCCTTCGAACAACTTTTCTGAACGACGCCCTCGAATGACTTCCCGCACAACACCTTCAAATGACTTTGTTTCGGCTCGGTGCTTCGGCCCTACACTCGTCCACCTGCACCATCCCCCGTTTCAGACTCAAACTCCTCGCACCTTCTTCTCCACCCTTGGATATTTTATGCACTGGTTTCTTGATCAAATGCCTTAGCTCCACGCCAAAGTCATCCCATATATATGGCTCATCCAATGTTGAACCGATGCATTCTCATGTTGGCTGACCCATCGTTTCATTTCTGAACGGGTCAGCTCGCCGACCGGCCAACCCAACCTTCATGTCATTTATTGGCCTGCCCGCCGGGACCACCCACGGTCTATATACATCCAAACGCTCTACATTTGGTAGCATTTTGCCCACCGTGCCGCAGCTGTTCAACTCGTCCCACCTTGCGCATTTCCACCTATAGCTCGTGGTCCTTACAATTAGGATCGTGTCTTCCACTCGTTTCATATGATTTAGGTACTATGTGCATGCCAAGTTACACGTTATTATTAATGTTGGTTTGTATGTTTAATTAATTTTTTGGCTAAGAAAAATAAAAGTATTTTAAAAATTTTAGTCATTTAAAAAATATATATGTATGTTTATATTTATTATTTAAGAGTTTATTAAATTGTATTTAAAAATACTACTTTTAATATTGATACAATATTTTCCTTTCAGTGAGAGGTCCACAAAACATGAATTAAGGATTAACATTTATATCTATGAATATATTCTCTAAAATAACTTGATATTATGTAAGAAAAAAAATATAAATAATTTTTTAAGTTATTACCTTCAAAGAAATATTATCACTACTTTTCAGATAATAGGATTATCAGTACATAATATATCTTAGAAATAAAAGGATTGTAATCAAATCTATGAATACAAATTTTGTTATCTAAATTTTCTGTCATAAAATTTATGAAGTGTTATTTGTTATTAGTTTGTGAAAATACAATTAATTTTCTTTTAACTACTCAGTAAACTTTGACCAATATATTCTCTAATATTGTCTTGAACTATGACTATGACTCATCAGCTAGTTATCGTAGTCCTATAAAACAAATCTCTTATATTAATAACTAAATCTCTCTTTCCCAATTTGCAATCTGTTTCAGGAGTATGCTCAAGCAAGCGGATATGGACTGCGAGGTTTTGAAAAGGTGCAACGAGTCAGTTGTGGACGATTTTTATTATTTATTATTAAACGATTTTTAAAAGGCTACAAAACCGTTTTAGAATATTAAATCATAACAAAACTTTTCTTATTTCTGTATATTTTTCATAATAAAATTTCATTTATTAGAGAAATAATCAACAGGAGGTTTCCAAACACATAAGATTCCTAAAGATGATGGCAACCGTTAGCACGCTTTCTGGGCACTAAATTCATTGATCGAGAGAAAACAAAACTGTACTACTACAACAATAATGGCTCGTCTTTGCGTTCTGACCTAAATTTAAAATGGTCGGCTGGAAAATCAGAGAGTACGGAATCGTCACGGATATATTAAAAATCCATTCATTTCTTATCTCAGGGCAGCAATGAAGTAAAAAATTCAACTTTTTTATTTCACTCTTACGGTGACGATTTATGGTAAGAACGTTTAGGGAGACAATTTACAGTAGGAACTTACTGAAACTTTTTCCAACACGATGAAAATGTCTCTAGTTGGTTTTCGTAAGGCCCGATATCCCTGTTATTAATGGTGGTTCTGTTGCTATAGCAATATTTGGAAGATTCAATTTTATATTTTTCTCAAATTAATCTAATAGCCTAGTAGCTCAATATATTACTATTTATTATAGGTTTATGAAAAAAATGATTGTTAATGAAAATTTTAAATAATTTTTTTTATCGTAAATTATTTATATAATTTTTCGTGTTTATATTTATTATATTTTAAATTGTATATCATGAAATTTTATATTAAATGGAATTTATTTATTTTAAAATAAGAATAAATTTTGGAATTTGTATTAAATTCCGTTTATAAAATTTTAAATTATTTCAATTTAATAAATTTAAAAAAATCAAAATTTTCACATTTCATTGATCTAGAATAAAGTTATATTTACTTAGGAAAAAAATGGTCATAGTCTATCAAGTCGTTGGCAGGTTGATGGTCCAGATGTTAGAGGGGACTCCGGTCGTCAAAACTTCAGCAAAATGACTAATTGTGTCAACGAGTGAAAGATGCAAATATAATCTTACAAAGAAACACTCTCATGACTTGACGACGAGACGACTCAAACCAACGAGACACACATGTTCAACATGACTGACTAATGGTGCAAGTGACAAGCATGACACTGGCGATTGATCGTTGATCCACCATGACGACGCTTCCATGACAGTGAATGTGACACCGTGTGTAAGTGCGACATATGTTTTCATAGTGAACACAATATGTACATACGAAACAAAGACCTTGAGCATCACCAGAACATGGTCGGAAGTAAGACACTAACATCAACATGCAAAAGCTTGGGTAGAATGAACAAGAAAGGTGGGTGCGAAGGCTCACAAGAGCTCACAGAGTGAACCCGAGTGTATGCAACCATCAAGTGAAACTCTAAAAGGAGGCTCTGAATTTGGGTGCAGGCCAAAATTTTGGAGGGTGGTTGTAGCCGCTACAGCACTTGCAGACACACTGGTAGAACTCCAACTTCTCTTTTTTGGTTCATTGATAGCATAGGGCCTTGGTATTTTGGGGATTATTGAATCGTAGTGCGGATTACTTCGTCTTCCCCACTTACCCCATGGACATACAATGTTCACCTTTTGCCAACTTAGTCAAACACAATCAAAAGATCAGCTTGATCAAAGTGTTTTGAATCTAGGAAGGGTAGTTTACCTCGCGAGTTGAATATTTTCAGAGCATAAGTTTTCATCTCTGGTGTTGTTCCACTGCTAGCAGACCTGGACAGTACCACGACCGAGTCACACAGGAATAAACACATTTATCGACTGCTAGCGAGCTTAGTCAGTACCCGCGTTGAGTTGCATGCTTCACCTCTCTACAAAAGAAGTCTTTCCCTTCTTTCGCCTTTGTATTTTTCAAGAGGAATGTGCATAAAAACTTATTTTTTTTTTGGGCGGAAGAGGGATCCTGACTTATTGAGAGCATAAGATGTTGTTCCTTCAAAGAAGCATGTAAGACCTCTGACATAGGTTTGCTCGTTTAGATTTTCCCCTTCTTTGTTTCTACTAGTTGTGTGAGCTTGAACAAACAGAGCAGAAGGTTGAGTGTAGGCATGAGGTTTCCCAATGTGGACACAAGCTCGTGGTTGGAGCAAAACTTACCTTCTAGATGGCTCGTATTTTTCATCAGGACTACATTGGCCGAAAGTTGTAACCAAGCACATAGAAGATTAACACAAGATTGGCCAAGTGCTACAGTGTGACAAGTCTCTTCATATTTCAACCACATACTTTATTTAAAATAAAAAATGTAGTAGTTGGGAGCACTTATTCCCAAAAAAAAATAGTAATATATCAAGCAAACAAAATGAACGTAAGCAAAAATAGCAAGCGGAACAAAAAAAAGTGAAAACAAAGATAATAAGTAAAGAAAACAAGATGAAAACAACAAGGAGCAAGCACATTGTGTACATGGCACGGGGCGTGACCCGACCTACTGGAAGTGATGCTTGAGATCTTGGTCGTTCACAAGAAGGTTTTGAACCCTCCCGTCAAGTGATTGCAGACGGCATGTGTGTGCGCCAAGTTTCTCATGGATGAGTGTAAGTCCACGGGCTCTGCTACCAGAACCTGGTGGTATTCCTGGAGTGGTTCAAGTTCCTGTAATCAATGCATAAGCGGATTTCCCCAGATTTCTTACATGTGGGATTTAAACTACAAACCCAAGTATGATGGTGAACTTTGAAAGTAATCCAATCATCTAAAATCTTAGTCAATTTTTTATGTATAAGGAGTTCAAATGACATATGTGTTTTACCTCACCTTTGATGCAATGGCTTGACTCCTTTAACTCGAATCCCATGTTGGATTGCTCGCATATACTGTGTAATCAGGTCATGATCTGTCCATGTAGATACATCTCGATATTGTTTGATCAAGCAATCAAGGACTTTCCATTGCTACGGTGTGTCATTTGTACCGAGACTGGCTATCCTCGGATCATGGTTGGTTCTGAGGTTTCTCTATTTGTTCAAAGTGGTGGACCTATGGGTTCTACTATTTCTTGACCCTAGACAAAAGTTCTGCGAATCATTGAGCTTTTTGATGGAAATCACACCCTTGGGGGTGGGGTTGCATTTCTTGTCCTCAACTGCAGTTTTTAGGGGCTGCTCATGCTTACCTTCATCAATTTTTATTTCCTTGAAAGCATCAACATTGTTTGTGGGGTGCAGTATCACATTGAGTACGACTGCGTTGAGGTTGATCGTCCTTTGTAAGATCAACACGAGTGCTTCATAGTCAGCAACATTGTTTGTGCACTCAAACTTAAAACAACCTGAAATCATTGATTTTATATTATTTTGGGCAACTGAGATACAACCAGTCCTCGAGTCGTCATGTGTCTTTGGTTCATCAAAATCCATGGCCACGACTTGTCTGTACATGGACAATTTGGCATGCTAGTACTGTTGCTACTATTGTTGTTACTGCTACTACTACTATTGGTATAATGCATTGTACATGTTTCATGACCATCAGTTGGGCAAGGAAGGTGTCCTAATTGCGTGTCTGGTGGGGTTGGAGCTAGTCGTGCAGGATAACACCCCAACGTTGTTTTCAGGAGGCAGTTCCTAAACTTTGATTTCTGCGAAGGCCAATGGTTCATTCTTGTCATTAAGGGGATTGACATTGTGTTTCATATACCTCTCGGACACTACCTAGATTTGGTTTCATTTTCCCTTGTATAGAAGCTAGATGAGCAACCATTTTATAGCAAAATATCCGTCCAGCTTTCTAGACCAGTCTGCTAAGTAGTAAATCGTATGCTTTTGGGATGTCTATAACAACTATATTGATGCATTGGTGGAATCGACCATCATGAGATAGTGGGATGATCATGTCTCGTAGCTCACCTATGGTTGGTACTGATGTTCAATCAAGTTGGATGATCTGCGTGGATGTCTCGCTCCATTATGCATTGATCCTTTTCGCAATGGAGAGTGCATGACATTGGTTGTCATGCCAGAATCAACCAAGTAGTTGTGAACATTGCAGTTAAAATTTTCATATGGTAGCAAGAATGGAGGGAAACCTGAGTTTTCTTCTTCCATTCGGAGTGTGTCGAGCATGGTGGAAAGTGATCTGAGAGGTGTGCTTGCTCCCTTGGTGGTAGAGGTTGCGCTGTCCATTGTTGTCTATCCTAATGCACGCAACAGGATGTCTCCCTGACTGTGGATCTTAGCTAACTCGAAAAAACTGATGTTTTCCCAAGTTTTCTTCATCTCATCTACAATTTTGTATTCCAGAGGTGGTAGACTCATCAAGATGTCTAGGGTAGAATGGATGTTTGTGTTGTTTGACGGAGTGTTTTGGAGCTTGCTGCTCATGGATGTACTCTTTTCCGTCGATGTCTTCCTGGAATTGTTTTGTGTTTTCTGCTTTGGGGCAACCGGTGGGTCAGCCTTCCTCATTAGTGGTCTTACATTTTATTTCTTTTCCCAAAGTGTAGGGGGAGCCCCTTTCATCCTAAGATTGTAACAATCACTTTGCTTTTGGGGCTGCTGCTCAGTATTCGTCTTCAACATCGCTTGCGAGAATTGATATGTGTTCACCACATGCCCAGAGCTTGAGGCTTTGTCAGGTGCGATACCTTCATCATTATCTTTGTCCTCCAGCTGCTCCTGCAATGTTTTTTGAGTGAACCAGTTGATGCCTAATGAGCTGCTTCTTTGCCTCTGTCTAGGTGGATGGTTGCTTGGAGATGTGTCCATTTTCCATTGTTTAAGCTTGGACACTTCTGTTGTCAAATTTTTGATGAGGCGAGTGAGGGTTTCAATATCATTTTCTTCCTTGTCTCTACCCGTTCTCGCCACCGCTTGGAACTTCCAACTCACATCATTGGAGTCTTTTGCTGGTTCATCATACTTGATAAATCTAATCACGCACAGGTTTTTTTCTACAGCAATAGCCTCTTTGCATTTTTCCAATAGTGTTGGTTTCATAACTTGCTTGACGAACTGCGCAGTGCTGGTTGGAAGTGCAAATGTGTAGTAATCAATAGTGATGGAGTCATGAGGTTTGTTGTCTGCTGTAAATTTGTTCAATATGCATGTAAACCTTTGGTTGAAGTCTTTTACCTTTTCCTTCCCCTCCATCCTCAGGTTTCCCAATTCTTTTGGTAACATAGCTAGGGTCTTGTCATCAGCAAAACTTTCAAGGAACAGGCATTTGAATGCACCCCAGTTCTTTATGGAGTTTGGTGGAAGGTTTTGGTACCATGTAGCTATGCGACAGTCCAAGGTACACGAGAACAATCTACAAGATACGTCATCATGTCGTACCTCAAGGGCCTGCAGCTGCAGGTATAAGTTATCCAAATGATCTTCTGCCTCCATCATGTTGTCAGGGTCGAAATTGATAGTCATTCTCTCCACCCGCTTCGACATCTTGTTCAAAACGATCGAGAGAGCCAATGGTCCCTGAATCATCCATTTTAGATTTGGGTCAGCCATCTCTTCTTCTTCTTAGTCCTCCTCCTCTCTTTCAGAATTAGACAGTTCCATCTCTGAGTCCGTTTGTTCGTCTATGCCTCCGCCTCCTCTGCTATCTTGCCCTCTACCTCTTGTAACAAAATATGTTCTCAAGATCACAAGAGTGTCTTGTTCATCTTTCCAGAAGACCGGAGGTTCCTCTCTGTCTTCAATAGCTTCTGCTATACCTTCGAGTGTGGAAAGGACTTCTTCTTCCACTAATGATACAACAACCCCTGTAAGAGTGGATTTTGCCTTCCTTGGTGAGTATGGAAGATGTTGTATGCCTTGGATTGGTCCAACTGATTTCTCAAACTAGTAAGTGATGGGATGGATGAAGAAAAGTTGATGATATAGAATCTCGTGCTCAATCCTGGGAGGTGGGGAGTAGCCAACTGCAGAGTTGCGTGTAGGTGAGAGGGAGCATAAGTTACTACCTTGACCAGATTATTTATGAATCAGTGTGAGAGGATGTTCAACCATATACAACTGGTTTGCCTCCTTCTAGTGCCAAAAATGTTAACTGTGCTACAACCTCCAACATTAAGGGGATCACCCCGGTATGACGTCTCGACTAGACCTTACACTGTTTGGTGTGGGAGTCCCATTCTGTATGATGGCTGATTTCCATTATATTAAGGATCTCCCTCAACTCTTGCTTGTCAGCATAGGAGAGTGGTCTACTTTGTCTTTGATAAATGAGGTTCACGTGCCTGGTGAGTGTCAGTGTTACTTTTGTCAATGATTCTTTCACTATAGAGGGAGAGAGGGTGAGAGTGAGCCCCAAGTCGGTTGGGAAAATTTCCAACTTTGTTAGGAACACAGAACACAACAGGACATGTAGAGCTTCCGGTTGAATAGTCCACACGAATGCGGTAGTAACAACACACAAGGAAAGATAACACGCGTAACACTCAGCGGATTAGTCCGCTTGAGTGCAATGGTTGTTATAGCAAGTTTTATGTGAAATGTCTACCTGATGTATAGGAGAGTAGTCTACATGAGCGAGACAATGTTAACAACATATACAACACATTTTCATTAACATATGTGTATTACAACAAGTGAATTAGTTCAAGTGTTAAACATAGGTTCAAGAAACATGCATTGCAAGTGTTAAATATTAGTCTTACAATAGATACAATACATGTGTGAAAATGTGCTGGCCTATTAACAAGAAAAATTTTAAGGATGGAGAATTTTCTTAAATTTCAAAAATATTGGTGAATCTCACTAATCCCTAATATGCAAACTATAAAATGTTTATTGATATATTTGTAACATTATTAAAATTTATAATGATTTTATATATAGTCCTTATATAATGTTGGTGATTTTTAAGGTAAAATAATTTTATATTCTAAAATTTTGGCGAATTATCTTTTATAAAAATTGGAAATTGGCCAAATTTTTTTGTGGAAAAATCATGGAAAATTAGCCCAATAGGTGAACATTAGCCCCTAAAATTTTCCATGCCTACTAGCAGGCTTTTGAATTAAGTGAAAGTTCCAAGACACATCGTTACACCATACATCACTAACCTCGTGTGAGGGCATTGGAGCCACTACTTACTCCTCAAAGAAGGGATAACAAAATCTCTTGGATACGTGGGAGGAGCTCAAGTGAAAATTTCCTTTGCATGTACAAACGAGGGGTTATTTATAGGCAAGGGTGAAAGTAACCCTTGTGGCTGTTCGACTACCCTCATGACTATTTGACTTTCATGACTTTTCGACAAGGGTGAAAGTAACCCTTGGGATGTTCGACTACCCTCATGACTATTTGACTTTCATGACTTTTCGACAAGGGTGAAAGTAACCCTTGTGGCTGTTCGACTACCCTCATGACTATTTGACTTTCATGACTTTTCGACTTTACACGACTCTTTGTTCAACAAGAGGGTCTCTTGGAATTCCGCGTTACATTACATTTATTTGACAACATGGCCCACAATGGAGATGAGGAAAACATGACTCGTGACATGACTCGACATGACAGTGCTGGTACATTCACACTGCTACTAGAGTGCATATAGAGCTATAATGCTACTGGGTGATGGATGTCTTCATGGTGTGTCACAGCTTCACCTTCGCATGCCAAAGTGCATGCAGTCTTTGATCGTCGTTGGTTTGGTTGGCATTGCTTTGGCATGCTCCTCCTTGCTTGTATGTTGGAAGGATTGACAGGCTCAACCATTCACGAAAGGTTCATGTTTATCAGTTCCTCCATCCGTGAGCACATCTTGCATGTTTCCTTGTATGCATGTCCATGAACACATCTTTGCATGATTATTTGTTCGCGAGCACATCTCTTCACATACATTGCTGATTTGTCTATTAGTGAACTTGTCCTTCGGTATGTGCTCCCTTCGTTCATCCCATTCATCATTGTGCCATGTTTGTTGATGTACCTGTACCTGCAGTCACTCATGACGAGATGACATCAAATCCAGAAACCTCCTAGTCTACCATGACACATGATCATTTCGGATGCAGGTGACTGGGAGAGGGAGCAAGGTTGGGAGGCAGGTTGATGGATCTAGGCACTTCTGATGAAAATTGGGCAAGAGTCACTAGGTGATCAATATGGGCAGTCTGATTCGAGAGTGACTGTTTGTGAGGTCTAGCTCAGCTAGAAGGGAAAACTACACAAATTTTGGGAGGGACAGTCTGGACTACAGGAAGAAAAGGCATAAAAAATCTGCACATTTTCTGGAAGGAGTGGGTAGCAAGGGTTTGAAAACAACATTTGCGCAATTTTCTGGAGGAACAAGTCGAGCTGGATGGAGGATCAACGGGCATAAATTGTGTAGATTTTTAGAGGAACTGGATGGTAGCTTGGCAGCCAAAACTGTGAAATTCTTGGAGGGAATTGGAAGTTGGCTAATGGGTCACTAGCAGAAGAAACTATGCAATTCCCAAAGGAAACGGGAAGTTAGCTACCGAGAGCTTGGTAGTAGAAATTGTGCAATTCTTGGAAGGAATTGGCAGTCTATTGCTTGGAGCTACTCGTGAGGGAAACTATGTTGAGGAAGGGATACCAACCTGCTGATCATCTTTGCATAATTTCTAAGTTGAGCAGACTTCTGGGCAGTAGAATGCATGCTCATGAAAACTACACAATTTTATGGATGAGTAGCCGGTTGACTCTTAGGAGGACTGACTGGAAAAACTGTGCAATTTTCTGAGGGAGATAGGGATGGACACTCGGTGTCTGTCCAACTTGTCAGCACAATTTCTTCAGTCAGCAGAACGGGTAAGGTTAGCAGCCTCTACACAATCTTTTATCGGAGTCAGTCCTGGGGTGGTTGTCGGGTCTGAGTCTGTGGGTGGCTAGCATGAAGGTTGAGTGAATTTCTTGTGAGTAGCGTAGCTTGAAAATACTTGCTTAGATCTTCTATGCTGTTTTGGGCGACATTCGATCGAGTTGATGGCGGGGTGATGGTCTGGCAGTCAAAGGGGAGTCTAGTCATCACAAGTTCAGCAAACTAACTAAGTGTGTGAATGAGTGAAAGATGCAAATGTGATCTTACAAACACACATCGTCATGAGTTGAGGATGAGATGACTCAAACCAACCAGATACCCATGTTCAACATCACTGATCGACATTGCAAGTGACAAGCACGACACTCGTGATTGATTGTCGATCGACTGTGGCAACGCTTGTGTGACAGTGAATGTGACTCCATGTGTGAGTGCAACATATGTTTTCATAGCGAACATAACATGTACACACGAAGCAAAGATCTTGAGCATGACCAGAACATAGTCACAAGCAAGACACTGACATTAACATGTAGAAGATTGGGTAGAATGAACAAGCAAGGTGCGTGCAGGCCAAAATCTTGGAGGGTGGTTATAGCTGCTACAACAATTTGTTAATTAATGAAAATATATTAATATTAAATACTTTATTAATTTAGTAATAAAGTATTTATGTATATATAAAAATAATAGTTTATTTTCAGAATAATTCTTGTTTGAGGACAAAATGAACCATAAACACATTTCTATTCAACAATTTGAATGTGAAAGTATGAAGATGTACATACTGTATGTATTGTGACTTTTCTAGAGAAATAATATCTTTTTAACTAATAGGACCACTCAAATTATTTTTAATTCTTATGGATGTATAAAATTCACTTAAAAACCGTAATAGAATATAACAATCAAAATTTAATATGTTTCACATTACATTTTCTAAAAATACTCTATAAATTAACATGGAAAAGATGCTATAATGTAATGCTAAATAAAAAAAAAGACAAGATAATAGTCAACATGGGAAGACATTGTAGAAAAGTGTTAGATTCAAATAATAATATTAATAATAATGTTAAAAATAAAGAACTTTACTTAATATGAAAATCTAATATTAGTTTTTCATTGACTATTTCATTAGGTTACGAATAAATGTTTAGTATATAATTTTAAATTTTAATTTTTCATAAATTATTTAGTTAGATATCCATAAATGTTTTAAATGTAATTTTAATTTAATAGTAAGTCAATATAGAATATTATTTATCACAAAATTTATGAAGTGTTACAAGGAAGCTTAGTAAATTAAAAATTATGTTGCTAGAAAAATTACATATAGAAGATGGTAGCATGATACATATAAATGATATTATGAAATATTTAAACTAATATTAGTATAATAGGGAAAATACTAATATATATCTTTTATATCGGTCAGATAACATAAAATCATTATTCTTGGAAATTGTTTACAATGCACAATTGTATTCTTAGTTATATGACAAATTTTGACAATTTATATTTTCCCAAAAACAAAATTGTAATTTAACTATAAAGAATTAATAATTTTCATAGGACTTTCTCAAATCACATTTACATTATGTGCATATACAACTAAATGGATGTTACATTCCCACAGACATGAATTACAAATTATTTAGCACAATGCATAATAACATAGTGTTGGTCAATTTGTCATGGTTCTTAACATGATGCTAGAGTTTTGCGGAGACTAATAATGTGAAAATTGTGAGGGATTTCACTTTTGGCCTATGCCTTCAATAGTTAACCATCTCATAACTTATCATTGATGCTTTGAAAAGGATATGAAGGAAAAAAATATGTTTCTTTTATTTTTCTAAAAAATATCAGATTATGTTGAATAACTTTGAAAAAAATGTAAGAATTCAAGTAGAGTAGACAAGAACTAATTTCTAATTATATGAAAACTTCACTATAGAATTGAGGATTTCAATAAATGATAAAAGTAGAAGCACTAGTCAAAATCAAGAGTAAAATAGAACTGAACTAAGAATGTATCCTTTATTTGACTTACATATAAATTAGTTAGCAAATTGAATCATGAAGAGTAAAGGAAGTATACATATAAGAAGTCATGCTTTGCTATTGTTAATTTACATGGATGATGTTGTGTTATTAACAAATCCTAAAGATACTTGTGATTGAAATATAATCATTTCATAAAATGGTGACATTTTCTTCTTAGTAACAACAACAATTTTATATGGTTGTTGTTTGAGCTACAAAGTTTGTTAAAGAATCCTAAAATAATGCTATCTATCCTGTAAATAGTAAAATAAAAAAATAGTAATAAAACAAATTTGATATAGTTGTTGTGTGGGTAGAATTAGCTAAAGAATCATAGAAAAAGGTTGAAAAGATTGATAAAATGTGTTTAATAAAAATATATGTATTAAAAGACAAGTTCCTTAGAGAAACATTAATTTATTATATATATTATCAAATTGAATCACAAAAATATAAATAAATACAAATAAAAATTATTTACTCAAATAAAAGTTAAACAAAGTTTATTGTCTCCCATAGAATGATAAGAGATTTATAAATAAATGTCAGTTAATAATACACCTAAAGGAAAATTTATATAAATAAAAATATATTCTTTACAAAAAAATTGAAAACAGTGTACATATAATGAAACACAATAGTATTGTTGAAAAAATAAAATAAAAATCCTCAATGCAAATATAAACAACTTTTTATTCTTAATCTCACATAATTTTCTTCTATATATCCATAGAGCATAGAATGTTTGTCCCACTCCATAATATTATTTATGAATATAGACTGATTCGATATATTACTCATATTTAAGGACTTTTCTTCATCTTCATTATTCTCGCAATTTGTTTTACTTCCTAATCATTGTTTTTCTTTTACATTCCCTAATTGTAATGTTTTAAAACAAAGTTAAGGCAAGGCAATTGATAAATATTTATTACTATGAAACGTTCATATTTAAAAGTAGGTATGGATTTATTTTGTAAATACTTTTGGAAAAAGTATCTCGAAAACCGTCATTTAAAATTGTTAATCTATTTCTAAAAATTACAAAAATAAAAATCATATACTATTTCATGTAAAAATATATATAGAAATGAATAAAAATCTCTATTATATAAAATAGTAAAGAATTTTTAAATACCCAAATTATATATATATATATATATATATATAAAATTTAAACTCTGGAAAATATTTAAATATTAAACATTGTAATGTTTTATTATTTTTAAGTATTCAATTATTTTGATAAAAATTAATCAATTCATATATTATAAGGGATAAAACACCAGTGTATAAACTTTTCTCCATATAAGTTTGATTTAAAAGAAAAATATCAATTGTAATAAACATAGTCATTAGGGATTTAAAACACCAAGAAGTCTATAAATTTTTCTCCTTATAAGTTTGATTTAAAACAATTGTAATAAACATAGAAGGTAAGAAAAAAATAAAATTTATAGTTAGGCTGCTTTAAATTGAAGCTATATAAAATGAGACATAGTATTGATTCATACAAGAATGAAGGCTTTTAATTTAAATTTTTCGAACTTAATAATAACTGTCAATGAGTGACCTCTAATGACATAGTTTAAAGAATTTCGGTGGTAGAAATGTATATATTTTTTTTTATGACTAATATTTAAATTCAATACTTTTAATTTTCTGGAGCAGCGTCACTAAAATTAATTTAATTTTAGAAAAGTTTTTTTTGGAATTATATTTATTTATACAATTAGAAAATATCTTAAAGAATATTGAACTAATGGAACTAGTATTTAATGTGATAAGGAAATGAAATATTTTTCATAAAGATTAAAAGCAACAAAACATTATCTATTATTATTACATTAAATACCATTATTTCATAAATGTAAAAAAAAATAGTTACATGTTTCCAAAAGCTTCAACCTAGGTCCTGCATCTCTATAAAACTAAAATATTTTAACATTATTCTATATTAAATAATTACAATAAAAATAAATAAAATTAATATTATCTATTAATTATTTCATTCTGTGTATAAATAAAATTTAATTCCATTTAAAAATTTATTTAAAAAAGTTATAAGTTGGTGACATTAATCAAATATCAATAAAAAACACCAATATCAATAACTTTTTCATCCAACAATGTTGGAGATTATTGATTAGTACGTAAAAAAAAATTACATATATAATTATATTTCAAACCAATAAAACATTTTTGAGATTCTCACAAGATTACTTTTATAACATATTGATACACTATACAACCAATTGTCTTATAGTTTGAAATTTGTCCTAAACTATACTCTCCATATTCTATTTCATAGAAAATAAATATAGTAAAAAGAATATTACATATAAAAGTAACGGGTAGAAGACTACAACAAAGCTTAATGATTAGCAACCCCATAACCAAAAGTTTGCACAATTCGATAATTTTCAAATTTACAAGAAGTTACATGGTCTGGTCAGGATAGAAGCCTTACAAACTTCTTTTGTACTATGGTACAATTTTGAATGCATTTATGTACTCAAAGCTTTGTACTTGGTGATGAAATTATATTATTAATTTTATTTAGTTTTACTTAATATAAGTATAACTTACTTAAATATAATTTTAATTTAGTTTTAAGCATAATTTATTAATTATTTTAATTTGATTTTAATTATTTTTAATTTTTAATTTTATTTTCGTTATTTGAATTTTATAATAATTTATTTTAGTTTAACTTTATAATTTTATTTTGATTCTTAATTAATATATTTTTATATTTTATATTTTGGTTTGTAGTTTAGTTTGAATCGTTAATTTATTTTATATTATTTTAGTTTGATTATATTATTAATATCATCTACTTTAGTTAATATGATTATAATTTTGATTTTTAGTTTTTTAGTTTTGTTTTTAACATGGTTTAGTTATTAGTTTAATGATTTTTTTATATATTATTTTAGTTTGATTATATTATTAATATCATTTACTTTAGTTAATATGATTATAATTTTGATTTTTTTGTTATTTTTGTTTTGTTTCTGATATGGTTTAGTTTTAGTTTAATTATTATTTTATGTTGATAGCTCCCATACAAATTCAAGCTTGATTTCTATATTTTGATCCTACTAGAAGTTGGTTAAAGTTTTGTAGTAGAATCCAACACTACAATATAATAACTATCTATACGAACTAAGGCAAAGAACTGAAACATACTTACATATATTAGTAGGTGGTGATGGAATTATATTATTTAATTTCATTGAGTTCTAGAGGCAATATGATTATAATTTATTTAATTCTATTTTTATATTAGTTTTAAATGTGGTTTATTTATTATTTTAGTTTTATTTTAATTACTTTTAATTTTTTGTTTAGTTTTTTTCTTTAATTTTTATAATAATTTTGTTTAGTTTAACTTCATAATATTATTTTGATTTTCAGGTAATATATTTTTATGTTATTATATTATTAACTTGTATTTTCAATTATTGATATTTTTTACTTTGGTTGTATTACTAGTTTCATTTAGTTTTAGATAATGTGATTAAAATTTATTAAATATAGTTTTAGTCTAGTTTTAAATGTCATTTTGTTATCATTATTTTATTTTAATTATTTTTAAATTTTAGTTTATTTTTGTTACTTCAATTTTTATAATAATTTAACTCAGCTTAACTTCAGAACTTTATTTTCATTCTTAATTAATACACATTTATATTATTACATTTTAGTTTGTCATTTAGTTTGACTGATTTATTTTTAATTTGGTTGTATTATTAATTTTATTCAATTTTGGTGAATATGATTATAATATAGATTGATAGTTCTTTTAGTTTACTTCTCAGTGTGGTTTAGTTATTGGTTTAGTTTTATTTTAATTAATTTTAATTTTTAGTTTACTTTAACTTTATAGATTTATTTTGATTCTTAGTTAATATATTTTTATATTATTTTTATTTTTTATTATGTGGTATAGATTGAATTATTGACTTTTTTACTTTATTATTTCTTTTAGTTGTACTATTAATTTTATTTATGTAATATTATTATTTTTATTAATTAAAATACAGATTAATTTAATGATTTATAAAGTTAAAGATTAGAATTTTTTATGGTCAATGTTAAACTATTAGTGTTCAATAGGCAAACCAATTGCTATAATCCTGACTTGGCAAGGACTAATAATAGCTAAATAAAAAATATTATTCTCAATTTCTTATATATATATATATATATATATATATATATATATATATATATATAACTAACTTACATTTTTAAAAAATTATAAATATATTTTAAACTTGGAAAATACATTTATAGTTTAAATTTAATTAGGGACTAATAATGGGTAATCAATAAAAAATTATTCTAGATTTTTTGGTTATTCAAATATATATGAGGTTAATTCAATGAATAAATAAAAGAAAATTAAGTTATATCTTTTGAAAATTAGAAATAAGTTTGAAGGTTAGAAAATGCATATGGAATTTGTACCTTGAATCTCATTGTTTACATAATACATTATATGGCAGTGATTGCCAATTGAGCTTCTCCATATATATATATATATATATATAGATATATATATATATATATATATATATATATATATAATTGTACAGTGTGTTAATAATAAATATTTAATTCTAATTATGATTGGTTAATGCAAAGAAGAAAAAATAATTATTTAATTACTTTGTGTTAAAAAATTAATCAATCTTTGAGTGAGAATAATGGTTATGAGGAGGTGCTTCCTTGTAAGAGGTCCTAGTTTAATTTTATAGGGGGGATAGAGGATGCATATGTTTAAAACTTGATACTTATTTAACTCGAAATTTTCTTTTTCATCTTTTTAAACCTTTTGACACCTAATATTTGGGATTAGGTAAATCCATTTAAATATTGTAAATAGTAAAATAAACGGAATTGGATGACAAAGAGACATTGGGATATGAACCCCAACAGTCTCCCTCTCGATGTATATATCCACATTCTATCTTAATGAAAATCAATAATCACATTCGTGGAGTTACCCCTGGCCTGACGTGGTATCATAGCAACCTCTCAATTTTAGTTTTTAGCGTTGTAACTACTGTGTACACTCAGATTCCTTACTCTATGCATTGAATGCTTTGTCCCTCTACATCGATCCTGTTAAAGTGTTGGAACAATTCCCTTGAGCTCTTCATTGAAGGAGTTGCACATTATTTTTTTGATAGGGTCATTTCTAGAAATTGAATGTCATGTGTTCAAAGGTGTGTTGATCAAATTCCTCAGATGTGGAACTTGCATTAAGCATTGAAATCATGGGTGGTGTGTGGAAATATTATCTAATGATATGATATGTTGAGCGCTCTAGTCCATGGTGTGTTGGAATTTCTTTGAAGGGTTGTGTTACTTCTCTATGCATTGAATTCAAGGAGTGTGGTATGTGATGACCCTCAGAAGATAGACAAAGTTCTGCCAGACTATTGTAGGATTCGAATTATTGCATAAACGTGGTATGTATGTTGGACATGTTGTGTGGTGCATTTTATGAATGTTGCATAACAGTGGTGTCAGAAGTGTTTTAATGTTAAAAGTCATGGATAAATTTGTCATTGTGTTGGAGGATGATAAAGCCATGAGTCAACATTGTCTATGTAATCTAATATGGGTAATCATCTAGTTTCAAAGACTGTAATCTAGCCTACATGCATTGGATATACATACCTATATGATTCATGTGTGTGTTCAAGCTTGTGAGGTGCACTTAAGCATTGAGTACATATCACCGGTTTTACTGTGACTTGAATTCATTTTTTTTAACGTTTCTTTGGCTCAAATATGTTCCCACAGAATGGGAGTGCATGTGATGGTTGGAGTAGTATTCCTTTTTAAAAGGCTACATATGGCATATACATAATGCGTTATGTGGTATGGTGAAATTTCATAGTATTTGTCGTGTAAATATTATGGAGAATGTTTAATATATGGTGTGAGTAGTACTCAAATTTGGAGTATATTCTTTTAACCTTCGGGTTAATTTTTTTTTTTTTTATACATAATTCACTCTTTAATATCTATTGTGGGAATAGTTCTCACTAGAAAAAAACAACTATCATTAGTGGTCCAAGATGATAAAACAAACCCTCATTTACAATGATTTGTGGAAAGGGGTTTGTTAAGGACAATGAGACAATGCATTCAAAAATCCTCCTTCAAATAAGGAGCTTTCCATTTGGGAAAAAAAAAATCACAAGGCCTATACCTTGATTGCAAAATTTGTAAATGAAAAAGTGATTTTCCATATTTCTCCATTTCTAAATGCCTTTGAAGCCTTAAATAAGTTGAAGGAATTATATGACTCGCACTATGAACTTGAATTTGTTCAATTGATGATTAAATTGTTTAATCTTGAGTTGAAAAATGATGACCCTATTGCCTTAGCATCAGAAGAATGATCTAGTATTCATTACATAAAAGCCACTAGTGTTGAAATATATATTCCTCTCATAGCTTATGTCAAGGCACTATATCCCACCTATTCGCATTATCTTGAGTCAATGAAAGCAAGTGGAAACACTAAGAAGATTACCATTGACTCCCTTGAGAAGAAGTTTGTTGAAAGAGAGAAGGATTTTGTGAAGAAGACAACTCCTCAATCTACTAAAGAATTTGTGTTCCTTGTACAAAGTGAGAAGAAACATGCATAATGTTATTCTAGAGGAAGAGGTGGATGAAGAGGATGAGAAAGGAATAATTTTAGAGGAAAGTGGGGAACATTTATAGGCTATGATATTTATTGCATACGATGCAATAGAGATGGACATGATGCTTCCACTTGTAAGTTGTCTTGGAATAGAATTGAGTAGGAAAAGAATGAAGAAAAAGGTAAAAAATTATACAAAGGGAAAGGAAAATCACCTGAGACTTCTCATTATGTTGTGGCACATTGCAACATTGGAGTAACTTAATATTTATTCAATGCTTCGCTTGATTCATAGAAAGATGTTTGGTTTCTTGATTCACGAGCAACTTGCCTCATGAATTTCAACAGATATTTCTTTGATGAATTGAAAAGTAATGTTGATGGTCAATTATACTTTTTAGAAAATCAAAAACTCAAGGTGTTAGTGCTTGGCACCATGAGGCTCAAATTTCCTCGTCTTCCATACTTTCTTCTACATGTTGTTTTATACCTCCTAGAGATGAGGAGAAACTTGTTGTCTTTGGTCCAGATCTGCTAGCAAGGAAACTACATTCACATATTTGATGGCAAAGTTGACATCATAAAAGCATCGTGTCACTGGCCATGATTGGGATAGAAGAAGGATGACTTCTTAAGATGCAAGGAACTTATGTTCGTGCACAAAAAATTTCATGCAATTCTCACTACAATGAAGGTACATTTCCATCAAGTATTTTATGGCGTGAGAGATTTGGAAACTTGAACTATGATAACCTTCATTTTTTGAGTAAAAATGGTGTTACTCATTTGCCTACAATTCCTATGAAACATAAGCAATGTGATGTTTGTATCTTAGGAAACCATAGGAAACAGTCTTTTCATCATTCCCATTCCAGAGAACATAGAAAACTTGAACTCGTTAATTCTAATTTGTGTGGTCCAATGCATGGTACTTCTACAAATGGTAATACATGACTAAACCATAATGTGTTGGGTTTATTTATTGAAGAAAAGATGAAACATTCAGGAACTTCCATGCATGGATTGAAAATGATGCACAATCTGATATTGGATCTATTCATACTGGTAATGGAAAAAAATATACATCAGCTAAATTTTAAAACTATCTTTGCCAACATGGGATCAAACATCAAACAACCATGCCTTATAATCCCCAACATAATGGAGTAGCTAAAAGAATTAATAGGACAATCTTAAATATGGTACCTTCCATGAAGCTTTTCAAAAATGTTAAAGTAATGTTTTTGGTTGATGAATTTCTATGTGTTTTGTATATAAAAAATAGGTTTCCATCTAATTCTATAAAAAATAAGACTTCCTATGAAATATGGTATGGCCACATTCCTTCGGTGAGGCATCTCAAGGTTTTTGGTTCCACTTGTTATACATTGATACTTAAGGAATAGATAAACAAACGTGTTGCAAGGAGTGAAAATGTATTTTCTTAGGGTCCTGAAATACCTCCAAAGAATATTGTCTTTATGATGAAGTGAATAAGAAGTTTATTATATCTAGAGTTGTGATATTTCTTGAATCTTCCAAGACTGACAATGTAATTGAGCGACAACTTGATCGCTTGGGTATTTTTGGACATGCAAAGTATTTTCAAGTGTTTGATCATAATATTCCACATATGCAAGGGGGGATTCCTATACTAGATCAATATGTTGAATGTTCTTCTAATGTACTCTCTCCCCCGCATGAAGCTATAGCCACTAATGACACTTTGAGTGATGTGATTGAAAAGCTTGGGAGACAAAATTTTGATTCACCCCATCTCAGTCAATTGAGCAACATTCGCCATCTCAGAAAGGTCCTCCAAAATGGCTCACAAAGACACTTGAGAGTGTTCATCCTAATGAGGTTGGAAAGGTAGGAAAAAGAAGCTTAACTAGACAGAATGGAGTTGATATAGATGAATATGTTTCTCATGTTGATATGGATGTTTCTTATGATTGTGAATTGAAATTTTCTCTATATTTTGAACCAACTTCATTCAAATAAGCCTCTTCTCATTATGAATGGAAAGAAGCAACGCAGAAAGAATATGATGCTTTGATAAATAATGGCACCTAAAAGCCAGTTCATCCTCCATTGGTAACCAAACCAATAGGCTACAAGTGGGTTTCCAAAAACAAGTATAATGTAGATGGCTCACTTGACAAGCGAAAATCCATGCTTGTGGAAAAAAATTTTGCACAAAAGGAAGGGGTTGATTATGAGGAGACTTTTTTCCCCAATAGAAAAATGGGTTAGCATTCAGACACTCTTTACCTTGGAAGCATAAAATGAATAGAAGGTCCATCAAACGGATGTAAAAATTGCTTTCTTGAATGGAGATCTTAAAGAGAACGATTTTTTCCCCAACTAGAAGGATTTATTGTGAAGGGTCAAGTACACTAAGTATGAAGGTTTGTAAAAGCCTTGTATGGCCTCAAGAAATCATTGTGAGCCTGGTATGAGAAGTTAACTAAGCATCTTCTAAAACTCAATTTCAAACATTATGATCTTAATGATGCAACTTTGTTTGTTAAGAAAATTGGCAAAACAAATCTATATCTTATGGTGTGTGTTGATGCTCGGATATGAATCATACAATTCACCCAATTCCACATTAATAGTCAACCTAGGGCTCTACGAGTTATTTCAAGGCTATCATGTAAAGTATATGCAGGCCATAGTTTCCCTTCCTAGTATTGAACATTCGATTATAAACTTAGAAATCTTAAACAAAAAGCAATAATTGTATCAAGAAATAAGAGTAGCAATAGGTCATGACTCTAATAGAAATAAGAGTAAAAGGAAATAAGACTCATCGAATCACACTGATAATCATTCACAAAAATGAATAACTTAAATGAAATAAACCTATGCACACATCTATCCAATATCACCTAGCCAGGAGAGTGGGCCCATGTCCGTGATCAGGGTTGCGGAAAGATCAAGAAGTCATGAAATTCTTAGGAGATCATAATTTCATTAATCAAAACGGTATTACAGTGTATGTTGTTTCAAAATCAAATTTAGCGTAATTCTCTACAATCTTAATTGTTGGCTTTCACAGCCGCGTAACTCTACTTATACAATTTGTTAACACTAAGAACTCCTAGAATTACAACAGTTGTCTGCCTACAATTACATAGTGGTTCCTAGAGAGAAACATAATATAAAGATAACAGCACATTGATTAAGAGGTTGATCCATCATTGCAGCTAATGTCTCAAGATTTCACTACCAGCTTGATGGTCACCATTCGTTAAACCATAGTCTTCATCATTCTTCATCCAAATCTGCAACAGTAATTGAATTATCATGACACTTGGGAAACAACCCCCTATGACTATGCTTCATTGATTAATGATTCATAATGACATGACAGGAGGTATACCTATGCAGTTTAGAATGTAAATTGACCAACAAAGTTCTAAAATGGATACACGAAACATGGTAAAATGGTCGGTGAAAACATGCAAATTTAGCCACCAACATCTCCCCCCAACTAGCCTTTATGCATGTCCTCATGCGGCTCATTGCCTGCATAGATATAGGTTGGAGTTGTGATGATATGTGTGAAGTTGTACGAGATCATATTTTGTATCCATTTTTGTTCCTAGAGGGTTTTATACATTTGTCTGGAGGACTTCCTTCCACGAATCCTTTCCTACCATGCAAGCTGGGGTATACTGATTAGCTGGGAGCCAAATAATGATGAACCAAAACCTCAAACCCATCCATCGGACCCCACGAATCTGCATGCATGTAATATATCAATGTCCTCTGTTTAAAGCTTGAGAAAAGTAGGGGGCCACAAAAGGTTCACGTATCCTAATGGTTGATGACAAGAGCATCCATTGTTTCTTGCAGTTTCCCCGTGCCTCCTCCTAACAAGTAAAAAATTGTTTTTTGCATATGTCAACGCACCATTTCTAAGTTTCCAACATCTATCCTTTTCGTCATTCGGTCTCCAAGAAGGTTTGATGTTTGTTATAGAAATTCATAGACTCGAAATTATCAATCCAATGGATAGGTGGCCTATTTGCTCGATTCTCTTCGAACGTGTTGAAGATCTTCTTCGAATTAACATGATTAACTGTGTAGGAGGTGAAGGTCCTCAATCGAATATCTACCATGTATGGAACTAGGTTGAATTATTGATCATCAACCAGAAGGTAATCATGCATGTGGCTCCTCAAGATATGCAAAATCTATATCGGGTCATCTATTAAATGGCTAATTTCCTAATGAATTATCTTTAAAAAAGAATAAATATTTTTCATTGAGGAACAGAGCATAGCTATGGGCAGGGGGTCAACAAGCCATTACCTATTTTGTTAGGGTAAATATTTCTTTCCTATCAGCCTTCAGTAGCTGCACTTACCCTTCCAGTTCCTTAATTTTCTTCTACTACTTCTCCTCCTTTCATTTCTCTAAATCTCTATCTACCCCATGTAATCAGTAACTATTTTTGTGGCTTTCTCACGAACTCCCCTGACTCCTTCCCGATGGGATTCTAAAGGAATGGTCCCCTGTGGAAGGTGAGATGCAACATCTTGCTACTTCCAAATCTCTACAACCATAAAAAATTATCATGCCTCGATCAAATGCAAAAGCGACTTAGTTTATGTAGCCATGGAGGTTGTGGGATTGTCTTCAGTGTACACTGTTGATGAAATGGTTTTGGCCGCAAGTTTTGCATCATTCTTCTTATGCCTCCTCACTTCCCTTCATAAATTTAGTACCTGCCCCCTTAGCTTGACAATTTCCATTTTTATCTGCATATTTTCTCTGAACTGTAACTGGTACCTTTCTTTAAGAGGAGGTCTTCCTTTTTCACATTGCTCAATAAATTCTTGTTTGGTAGCAACCTCCTCAACTGGTCTTGCATCTGGTGTGCGGTTTCATGGATTGATGTCGATAATTTTTTCAAACGGATCTTTCTTTACCCTGACCACCTTTGGTTATTCCTTAACTCTGGTAACAACCGAAATGTTTTCACCTTCATGTCTCGGGATCTCCATATCTTCCCTTAGTGGCTCTCGAGACACTGCAGGCCCTTGCGGGGTAGTGGCATCAACACTCTGTTCTTGTGAATACTTCGCTTCTAAACCATCTTCTCCTTCAGGCACTGAGTCCTCCACATCTTCCCTTGGTGGCTCTGTAGCCATTGCTGGCCTTTGTGGGGTAGCTTCAATAGAAACATTCTCCTCTAATGGCCCTATGGAGACATTATCGTCCATCATTTCATTAGTTTTTTCTTCATTTGGCACTGGTTCTTGTGTGGAAGTGTCAATCACCAATACATCAATTTGTGCAATTTCTTCACTAGTCGACACTGGTTCTTGTGTAATAGTTTCAATGATGATACTTTTAACCGCCCCGACAAATTTTAAGATTGCGGGAGAGGCTTTTTCCTTCACCAAGCACCTAGGGGAACAAAATGTCCTTTCCCCTCTTGGTTAGGACACAAGAAGTGGAGAATGATTTTTTTTTCTACAGTATCCATTCTCTTAGTGTTTGTTGCCTAAAACCATCCTTCCGTTGTGCTCACTAGCTCATTTATCCCTCTTTTTTCTTTTTCTACCAGGACTTCTTCCAATTTGTCCTCCCATTCAACATTCGACTATAGCTCTTGTGGAGGAGTGTCCACTGCGCCCTCTATTTCTTTCAAGCATTCCTTAATCACACGAGGAGGTGATGTTGGTTCTTGTGTATTAGAACCACTTTCAATCTCATCCAAAGGTTCCTCATTTTTCTGAAGAGGTGATGTTGGTTCTTTTTTGTCAGCACCACCTCCAATTTCATCCAAGGGTTGTGATTCTCTCCTCAAATTAGTAGTCGATGTTGATTCTTGTGGAACAACATCGACTGCATTATCTTCTATCTCCATTTATTCTACTCCCATTGGGCCAACAAGTGATGCTGGTTCTTATGGAGCAACATCGTCTGTGGCCTATATTGTCTCCATTTCTTCTACTCTCATTGGTCTAGCAGGTGATGTTAGTTCTTTTGGAGCAGCATCGTCTAAAGCCTTTTCTTCTTCTTCACTCAATTCTTCTGCATCCACCCTTGTAGACATCATAGCTGCATATTCTTCCTCTGCTAGCTCGGTGAATTGTGGCCAAGCCACAAAAGTTTGAGACAGAGTATGCACCACTAATAGTATGACCAGACCATGATTTGTAAGGACTACTAATGCTTATCGAGATCGACAACCAGACTACGCCATTAGTTGAAGATTGTTCCATAGAAAATATGGCATATTTAGAGAATGAATTCATGCATGCTGAAACCGAAGGTATGCAAGAAACTTGAAATGATAGCTAAACAGGGTAGCAAAAACAACCTTCATAAGTAGTATATTTCATGACAAAATATACAACCCCAACCCATAGGTGTGGCAAAGACTTTCGATCTTACCCCCTATCCTTCTGGATTTCTTTTCTCCAGCCTACAAGAATAGTTCGGGGAACTTTGGCAAAGGCGATTTTCGAGAAAACCATTTCTAACCTCCTTGTAGCAATCTGCTAATAATCAAAATTAATTCCCCTATGACAGAAATATCCAAACCTTGAACTCTGGAATGATTTCCATCCAATTTTAATGCGAACTCGACTATTATAGCTTCATTAAATCCCAACTGCCTCTCAAAATACACATGCCATCCTACGTCTAAAAAGACTTGCCATATGGCTGGATTTCTTCAAACCTGCACTGTGTTCTCTTGTTTGTGCCTAATGTCTTGTCCATTGATTATGTAGTTGCTCTGTAGCAACAATTGGAATAACATCAAGACCATTCAGGAGGATTGTTGGCAGGTAAACTTGCGGTGAGAGGGTTGTGGTGGCAACAAGGTGCGTAACAGTGAAATCAGAAATATAATGGTGAAATATGGAAAAATCCACAATGGATTATCGTAGTAATGAGTGATAATTATGGTAATCATTTCACAACATCAGAAAGGACCATCCATTAAGACAATCATACTTATTTTAAGTCTTGATGCATATAGATAAGTTTTCGAATTATGGTGGTGGTCTTGGAGTGTACGGACTAGCACATGATTCAATAGTGATAATGGCAAGTCACTAATACATTTTAATTATGACATCTTTGTGTTTATTATAATACCTCCCCCAAACTAAGGGATGGACTTCCACAATCATATCTAATCATGTCAAATGAATTATCGATCAAATCCACAAAGTCAATCGAGGATGTAACTAGTGACTTACCTTGATGGAGCAACATCAGCAGAGGAGTAACAACCTTGGAGGGAGTAACATCACCCAAGGATTCACAACATCAGGCGGGTAATAGTGCCCGAGGAGTAACAGAACCACTTGAACACTTAGTTGGAATCACCACGAATGGAGTAATAGTAATGGAGGAGTAACAATAGTGGAGGAGTAAGAGCACCAGTGAAGTACTTAGACGAAATTGCCACGGAGTAACAACAACAATAAAGTACCTGTACAAAAAAGAATGATAGAGTAGTAACAACATTTTATTATATATATATATATATATATATATATATTGTTGATTTATATATATATATATATATATATATATATATAGATATATATATATATATATAGATATATATATATATATGTGTATGTATATAGATATATATGTATATATATATATATATATATATATAGATATATATATATATATATATATATATATATATATATATATATATATATATATATATATATATATATATATATATATATATATATATATATATATATATATATATATATATATATATATATATATTGTTGATTTATTTATTCTTTCCTTCCTTTTTTTGGTAGATCAAAGGTGCGGAGGAAGAGTTCTTTGCAAGTTAACAATTTCAAAACCAGAATTATTAGAGAAATGTTTAATAAAGGATTCTTTAGAAGGTCGATGGTAATACAGTCTAAGGCAGTGTCCATTTATAAGAAGAGTGGGTGCCTCATCGATTGTTACAAGTCTAATAGTAATGTTATCAAACATTGTGTCAACTTCATATGGTCCCATCCATCTGGAGCAGAGTTTTGCTTTAAAATCCTTGAACCAAGAATCATAGAGAATTCCCAATCTCCTCTTTGAAACATCATTTTCTTAATAATTTTTTTGTGCCATTTAGTTCGCTGCTGCTGAATTGTAACAATATTCTAGATAGCTACCAAATGAATTTTCATCCAACTAATTTAATTATTCCAGTCAGTGTTTCTAGGCTTTTGAAAGATTCATACCTACTTCGAGGGTTGTCTTGATCATCTTTATTTCAAATTCCACCAGAAATAAAGGGGATTTCCCATAGACAAGCTCATATGGTGAAAATGTTATTGTGTTTCTCCATGTTGTTCCATACACCCACATTGCCTCAGGAAGTTTTTCATCCCAATTTCAACGATGGTCTGCTATGACCTTTGTAATAATATTTTCCAATACCTTATTTGTGCTCTTGACTTGATCACTCACCTAAGGGTGATATGGAGATGTTACCCTATGCTTTATTCTATATTTCTTCATAAGTCCTGCTATTAGATGTGATGTAAACTACACCGCTCCATGTTAAACTATCTCTCTATGATCTCGATACCGAGAAAAAATTTCTTCAAATAAGAAGTTCAAGACAACCTATTTTGTTGCTTTCACAACAACCTTGGCCTCTACCCACTTTGACACATAATCCATGCAAACCAAAATGTGAAATTTCAGATTTGAAGGTAGATTGAATGACCCAAAGAAATCAACATCCCATTTTTCAAAGGGCTCAAGAACTACTTGAGGCTGTAGCGAGATCTCATTTGCCCGACTAGGATGACCCATCCATTGGCAACTATCGCACCCTAGAACATATTTTCTTCCATCAAGAAAAATAGAAGGCCAATAATACCCCATTTGCAACAACTTATGACATGTCCACTTATTTGCAGAATGCCCCCCACAAGGGCCATCATGAGCAAATTTCAGGACATGATAAATGCCATCCTCACTTATGCAGCACCAAACTTGTTGGTTGGTTCCTGTGTAAAAGAGATATCCTTCTATCCATGAATAATAGTCACTATGATGGATAGTATTCCGTTGTTCTTTATATGGTAAGTGTTTAGGCACTTTTCCTGTAGAAAGATAGTTAGCAATATCTGCATACCATGGAGTGTGAGAAGAAATTGCAAAGATGTGTTCATCTAGAAAACTATCCTCTACAGGTGTACATTCATCACTAGTATCCATCGTAGACAGGCAATCTCCAACTACATTACCTTTCCCTGGCTTATCTACAATGATAATATCAAATTCTTGAATTAACAATGACCATCTTGTAATACGACCAAGGGTTATTGGTTTATTGATCATATACCTGAGAGTTGTATAATCAGTGTGCACAAAAATAGGATACCCGATAATGTAATGCCGAAAATGATTAATAACATAAATAACAGCTAAGAAATCCTTTCTAGTTACCGTATAGTTCAGTTCAACAGGAGCCAAGTTCTTGCTGACATAATAGATCACATATGTTTCTTATCCTCATGTTGCCCTAGGTCCGCCCCTACTCTTGTTTGAGAAGCATTCATAGAGATGTGAAACAAGAGCTTCGAGTCAGGTACACGTAATATCGGAACTTGAAAAACTAGTTCTTTGATTTCCTTAAAGGTTGCTTCACATTCATTTGTCCACACAAACTCTACATCTTTAGATAACAATTGAAAAAGTGGGAATGATCTCATAGAATTTTTTTTATTATAAATTTCGCATAATAGCAAGCATAATCAATAAAGCTAAGTACTTGTGTTAGTGTCTTAGGTGTAAGAAAATTCAATATTACCTCTACCTTAGCAGGATCAACTCGAATTCCTGCTGAAAGCATGTGCACCAACACTATTCCTTCATCATCATATGGCATCTTATTTTGCTAAGAGAAACATGTTTTTTCTTACATATTTTAAGTATTTTCTCTAATTTTTCTAGACCTTCTTAAAAAGAATCCTCATATGTGGTGAAGTCATCCATGTAAATTTCAACACTATCTTTGATTAGATCAAAAAAAAAAATCATAATATTTCCCTTTGAAAGGTAGTGGTTGCATTACAGAGCCCAAATGGAAGGACTTGGTAGGAAAAGGTTCCTCAAGGGAATGTAAAGGTGGTTTTATCCTGAGCCTCAGGACCTACTTGTATCTGTTTGTACACATTGAATCCATCCAGAAAGGAGAAAAAATTCTCTCCGGCTAATTTATCAATGACCTGGTCAATAAAGGGTAAGGGAAAATGACCTTTTAAAGTGGATTTATTTAATTCCATGCAATCCACAAAAATCTTCCACTTGCCATTCTTCTTAGGAACAATGACCAGCAGGGAAGCCCATTGACTGCCTAATATCGGATAAATAAAACCCACATCTAATAGCTTCTGTAATTCATCTTTGATAATGTTTTTTAAGGCAAGATTCATCCTTCTCTATGGCTGCCTAATAGATCAACATTATTCTTTAATGTATATTTTATGAGTGCATAAATTAGGAGGGATGCCTTTCATATCTATATACTCTCAGGCAAAGGCTTCTTTATGTTCCCAAATGGCCTTCAATAACCATTCGGTTTGGGAGGGGGAAAGGTTGGGTTTAATATTCAACAGTTTCCCCGGTTCAATTTCTATAGAAATATTGTCACAAGGTACAATTACAAGAATATTTCCAACTTCTGTTTCAGGTCCGATATCTTCCTAGACACTACAACTCATGGCAGATTTGAAAAGTTGGCGGGTTGGCTCAAAACTGAAGTTGATACTATTGAAAATGGTGCTAATGGAATCATCCTTCATTTCATCCTTAAAATAAATAGCCTCACTGATGGTAAGGATAGGTCTAACTTCTTCACCCTGAGATTCAAGCTCTTTCATAGGTAGAGATTTTTGCATCAAGGTAAATCCAGGTTTATCTAATGAACTTGGTTTAGCAGGGGGGTAGAGGATAATATTCTTTGTAACTTCCACATTGGATATTACCATATTTCCAGACCAACACCCAATGTAAGCATCTGCAGTCACAAGCCAAGGTCTTCCTAAAATCGAAGGATGTCCACTGGCTAGGGATTGAGTATGTGAAACCAAAATATCGACAGGGTATTGCCATAAGTCTATGGAAGTAGTTATATCTTCTAGCTTCCCTGTCGGTCTTATAGTAGACCGATCTACCAATTCTAGAATGGTGGAGTTAGTTTAAGGTTCCACAGACCTAAGGTAATCACAATTATAGAGGTGATAATGTTAATTTCTACCCCCAAATCTACCAATACAGTTGGGATATCAGAATCGGGTTCCCTAGATCCCTGTATTTAACATGTATAGGCTTCCCCATCATTATGTCTCATGGTTTTCCCATAACATGAATACTGAGTGGATCCTTTGGTTTTCTACCATGTTTATTAGAGAAATATTCTTTAATTCTTTTGGCATAAATCAGTACATCTTTCATAGCCTGAAGTAATGGGATTTTGAGAAATAAATTTTGCAATTCCCCTAAAAAGTCAAATTCAATATGAGGACTTTTTTTAGTTAATGATGATATCTCAGGATAAGGTGGACCAATTTGACATCCTCTAGTAACAATCGTTTGTGAAGGGGTTTGTTTTTCATAGGAATTTGTATTGACCCATCCCCAGTTGTTCTAGTAGAATCTCTAAGTTTTGCTTCTGAGACTTCATCATCAATATGTTCGACAATTATTGGTGAAGTCTAACTATTCACCACCCAACCAAAACATAGATTCAATTTTTTACATTCCGCAGTGGCAATACTATATGTACGGAGGTTGAGTTTCTCAACCTACTAAGCCCCTCTATTGTTTGGATTTGGATTGGATTGAATAGGAACTTATGGGCGAATAGGATGATTACTATTTGATTCATTAGAAGGAAATTGTACTTGTTGTTGTGGCATAGGTTGGGAGAACTTTCCTGAAGGACGACAAGATGTTCCACGAAAATTCTAAGACCATGGAGAGTTTGGACCATATTGAGGGTACCATGGTTTCCACGGCATTGGATATTGATAAGACTGCGGCCCTAAGGGTGAAAAAGGTACATACTAAGGCCCAAAATTAAAATTATTAAAATAATGAGAAGGGTCTTGATTCATACCTTGATTCATGTTGTGTGGCCATGGTTTCCATCATTTCTTTGGTCCCATAAAATACAGATGACCTCGTTCTTCATTTGTTCCCTAAAAAATGCCTTCATCCCAAGAAGACATGAACACGTGCTAATGGAATGACTCTGTTCACATATCACACAAGTCTCAATGGAATTCAATGACATTCCTTCATTGGATGCTTCTTCCTGCGTTTAGGACATAAAATTTACATAACCTTTTCTTCATCTGTCTACCTCTATTTCACCCTTAAACATCTAGTTGTGATGAGAATGTGCTCGGGATATCAGTTCTTACATTCTCCAACAAGTTCCCAATCTCTACTTTTGTAACTCCATCATTCGATGTCTTGAGAGTTCAGATCCCCTACTTATGCCTCGTAGCTCCTCGTGAACACTTGATGCATAATTTGCAGAAACCCTCAAATTCCTCTTGTGATATGTCTCCTTTTCCTACTACATTCAATAGTTCCAAAGCTTCCTCCTTGAGTGCCCAGAGAAAGATTATTTTCAAGATATTCTTATCCAGATCATGATGGCATGGTCTCTGCAAACTATATTGAAAATTCTCCACAAAATTTGCCATGTTCTCATCCTCTTATTGCATAATCTTAAAGATTTCTTCCTTCAAATCTCGTGATTTATAGTAGTTTTGATATTTCTCGAGGAAAATCATCTTCATATCATCCCAAGTAGTAATAGATTTCCCCCCTAGACACAGAAACTCTCTCAAAGTTGCTAGCTTCAAAGGAGCAGGGAATATCTTCAATTTCTGAGCATCATAAATATAATGATACCCCCAACAATCAACGTCAAATTCAAAATGGAATCTACCTAGATCTTGAGAAGAATGACCATGGAAATTAAGTACTGTTGTCAAAGGAATATGCTTCATATGCGCATCACCTCTGATGTCTCAAATTGGGAATTCGATCAAAGAAGTTGCAAGAGCCATTAATATCTTCCAATATTCACTTGGAATATCAATAGGTTCTGGCTCTAGTTGTTCTATAACAGGTGGTTGAGGTTGTTTTACAACACTCCCTCGATCAAATGGGCCTAAAAATTTTTTTAAATCTTCTTCCTCTGAACTTGCAGCATGAAGTTCCTTAGATCCTCTACTTTGTACATTATTCTTCCCTGAATTGAACTTTTATTATTGGGGAGGGTTCTGGTTGTGAAACTAATTTCCCTCTAGATCTCATATGAGATCTCACCCTAAGATCTGCCCATGGCAATGCTCCTAACTCAACTCTTGAAATGATCTCTTAGAGGTAGGTATTTCTGCATAGATCTCTCCCTCTTGTTTTCAGGGGTCTTCCTATGCCCCTTTTATTAATATATTTGTTCATGGAATCAAAAAATAAAATGAAAATATTCAACCTAATCAAAATCTCAGGACCTGGAGCAGGGTGATAAATTCCCTCCCCTCGACATGAGAGTGGCCACTAGAAAGAAAGAAAAAGAAGAAAATAAAGCAATCTCAAATTTATGGCTAGGACCTGAAATTGGGTGACATAAAAAATTCCCTTCCTAGCATGAGAGAGTGGTTCCTATGAAAAAGAAAAGAAGACAATCAAGGCAACCAAAATGATCTAATGCTCAGGACCTTGAGCAGGGTGAAAAATTCCATCCCCAGGATGAGAGATTGTCCTATGGTCAATATTGGTCATACTTTCATGCCTTAAATAGCCTCCTCGACAATGACAATAAAATGATTATGCTCATATATGAATCATGAAATTCACCCAATTCCACATTAATTGTCAACTCAAGGCTCTACGAGTTATTTCGAGGATATTATGTAAAGTATATTTAGGCCACATTTTACGTAACTAGTATTGAACATTTAATTATAAACTTAGCAATGTGTTACAGCAAGCAATAATTGTAACAACAAATAAGAGTAACAACAAAAAATGTCTGTAACAAAAATAAGAGTAATAGGAAAGAAAACTCACCGTAATGAACTGATAATCATTTAGAACAATAAATAACTTAATTGAAATAAACTGATGCACATGTCTATCCAACAGCACCTAGTTAGGATAGTGGGCCCAACTCCCTGATCAGGGCTGTGGCAAGATCAAGAAGTCACAAAATGCTTAGGAGATCAAAATTTCATTAATCAAAAGGGTATTACAACGTATGTTGTTTCAAACTCAAAGTTATGGTAATTCTATGCGATCTTAACTATCAGCTTTCAAAACCCCGCAACTATATTTATACAATTTGTTAACACTTGCAACTCCTAGAATTACGCCAATTGTCTACCTACAATTACATAGTGGTTCCTAGAGAAAAACATAATATAAAGGTAGTAGTGCCTTGATTGAGAGGTTTTGCCACCATTGCAGCTGATGTATGAGGATAACGCTGCCAACTTGATGGTCACCATTCATTAAACCATGGTCTTGATCATTCTTCCTCCGAATCTGCAAGAATAATCGAATTAGAAAGCCACTTGGGCAACCATCCCCTATTACTATGCTTCATTGATTAATTATTCATAATGACATGACAAGAGGTATACCTGTGTGGTTTAGAATGTAAATTGACCAACAATGTTGTAAAATGGATATTCGAAATAGGGTAAAAAGTTCAGTAAAAGCATGCAACTTTAGCCACCAATAGTGTGTGTAGTTGATCTTTTGATGACAGTGAAAAATGAGAGCTACATTGCATCCATAAAGGAAGAAACAAGGAAAGGCTTTGAAATGACAGATTTGGGTTATGTTCACTACTATCTTCGTATTGAAGTAACTCAACATCTGAATTTTATATTCCTCTCTCAGAAGAGGTAGAATGGAAGTTTGTTGTACAGGTTTGCAATGGCTAAGTGAAATCCTTCGATTACTGAAATGGAATAGATCTTAAAGCTCACATCCACTAAAGGAAAATAATTTGAGGATGCAACAAAGTATAGACAACTCATAGGAAGTAATATCTACTTGACTAATACTATACCAGACATTTCATTTCCTATTGGGATCCTCTCCAGGTCCATGAAAAATCCCTATGGGGTTCATTTGTCTACTACAAAAAAAGTTCTAAAGTACCTGAAGGGAACTCAAGACATTGGACTCAAGTATACACAAGTGGGTGACTTGAGCTTGATTGGATACTCTGATTTTGACCTTGATGGAGATAAATAAACAAGGGTATCTATTTCAAGTTGTGTTATGAGTCTTGGATCAGGAGTTGGGTCTTGGAGGTCATGCAAACATAAAGTTCCAAAAGATTCAACAACTGAGGTAGAATATGTGGCAGCAGCTGAAGTAACAAAGGAAATTGGGTGGCTCGGGAAAATTATGGAAGATTTGCAGGAGAAACAAGAGCATTCAACTCCTCTTTTGATTGAAAACACTTATACGATAAAGTTCACCAAGAACTCGAAGTTCCATGATCAAGCATAGCACATCAATACAAAATACCATCTAATTTGACATCATGTTGAGACAAAACAATCCACCAACAACATTATTCAATAAATGAGTAGATTATAAACATCTTCACCAAAGCACTTGGAAGGGAAAAGTTTAAAAATGTTAGAATGATGCTTGGACTCACCAACATCCCTATAGATTAACGGGGAAATGTTGACACCTAATCTTTAGGATTAGGTAAATCCATGTAAATATTTTAAATAGAAAAATTAATGGAATTTGGAGATGAAGAGACATTGGGCGATGAAACGCAATAGTCTCCCTCTCCATGTATATATCCATGTTCTATCTTAATGAAAATCAATGATCACATTCGTGGAGTTACCCTTGTCCTAAGAAAACTAAATAATCTCTAATAATAAAATTTCATTTACATTTGCTTCATGACCCTATCAATTTCCTACCACATGAAAAATCACAGAATGGACTGTAGGAAAATGAATAATTATAATTAGTATATATTGTACTATGCTAAAAGTTAATGTAGAAGTTCTCTACACTCCCATGGTATTGTAATGAAATTTATTTTCGAAGGGGTGTGAGTAGGAAAAGAGAGAATGAAATGAAATAATTTTATTTTTAATGTAATAAACAAAAATTATAACTCCCCTCTCTATATTTTTTTTGTAAAATGTTGTTGTCCACATAAATTTAACACCTAGTTTAAGGGTCAATTTGTTTCAATTTATTTTTGTGTTGTCCTTGTTTCTTGACAATCAGTATCAATGTCATAGTTTCTTATTATTAATGGTGTAAAGTAGGTCAACTTAGTACACTGGAGACTAATAGAATATGTGAAAAGGATAAGTCAAATGAAGCTAATTTTAACTAATGTAAATCGCATATGGATGATAAGTTGATTCTAAAGGATGAATATTTTCCAATTGGAGGAGTAGAAAAGAAACACCAAACAATGAGAGATTGAACTTACAATTCATTGAACAGGGAGACCTTTAATACAATTTTGTAGTAGTTAGCAAAGAATGTCTACCATACTATGGTCAGTGAGAATACATTAGAAGTGATATGGATGAAGCTACGTGATTTGTATTAGAAGAATATGACATAAAATAATGTATTAGAGATGAAGAAGCTATATAACCTCAAGATGAAGGACGGTGTTTCAATTGTTGATCATTTGAATGAATTTATTATAATCACTATTTATCCTTCCTCTATCAAAACCGTTTTTGATGATGAAACAAAAGCCATCATACCTATGTGTTCCATGCTAGACAATTGGGAGAATTTGATAATAGATATGAGTACTTCAACACCTATTGGGACGATGATGTCTGATGATGTTAGAAGAAGTTTGTCGAATGGGGATTTGTGATGCAAATCAATTGTGGAAAACCAAAGATAAGATATAGCCTTAGATGATCATGGAAAAATTGAAAATAACACACAGGGGAGTTCAAAATCAAGAGATTGATTGAAATTGAGAACATGAAGACTTGTCTTGATTTGTGAAAAATAAAACATAAGAAAAAGTATTGTTGGTTTTGGAATAAGGAAGAGAAGGATAAAGACTCAATCAACAAAAGTAAAAAATCAGCAACCAAAATGAAGGTGAGACTAGTGTTGTAACTTTTGAAAATGGTACCTTATATGTTGTTTAAGGAGAATAAGAATGATTTTATACTTTATAACAATACTATTAATTAGGTACATGACTCTACAAAATCTCACCATGTAATCCCATGCAAAAATAATTTTATTACATATGAAGTTGATGATCATGGTAGAATAAATTTAGGAAAAACCATTTTTTGTAGTATTGTTGGAGTTGAATATGTTTGAATCAATAAAGATAATGGATAGGCAATATTGTTGAAATAGGTTGGCATGTCATAATGATGTGTATATGAGTTTTGTCATTGCGGGATGATTGGAGAATGGAGGATTTTCTATAACCTTTGGGAAAGGTGGCTAGAAATATAGTAAAGGGTCATTGTTCATGGCTAAAGAATTCAATACAACATCCTTATATACACTAATGGAAACAACAAAGATATCTGACATAACTATTGTTACAAAAGAAGGAAAGTCACTGGAGTTATGGCATCACCACATGGAACACATGAGTGGAAAGGGACTAAAATTTCTTGGTGGTAAAAATATACTTGAGAGTTTGAAATCCTATGAACCTTATTTTGGGAGCATTATATTTATTATAGACAACAAGGAGTAAATTTTACAAGAGGTGGTCATGAAAGATTTTTTTTTTATCAAAATGAATACAATCTTTTGTTTTTGGGTTGGTGAATGTCAAATATTTAGGAGGAGCCTCATATTTTTTCACATTCATAGATGATGCATCTCGGAAGGTTTGGGCCTACCTTATGAAAATTAAAGCTGAGGTGTTAAAGATATTCCAAAATTTTCATGTTGTTGTTGAATGGGAGACTAATGACTTTCTCAAGTGTTTGAGGACACATAATTATGGATAGTATTTCTCCAATGTATTCAATAATTATGGTAATAGATTTGGAATTAAAATGAGAAGGATATCGTAGTGCTCCCTAATGGAATGGTATTGTAGAAAGGATAAATCACACTATTATGGTGAAGGTTAGGAGTTTGTTTTCAAATTCTAGGTTGGAAAGGAATTCATGTGAAGAAGAAATAAGGACAACTTGTTATCTCATCAATTAATTATATTCTACAAAAATAGATGGTGTTGTTATTGAAAAATATTGGACTAGTAAAAAAGTAAACTATTCTCACATTTTTCCCCAATGTGAATGTTTTATGCATATTCCAAAAGAGCATAAAACCAAATTAAATGATAAGTCAATGAAATGTAGTTTTCTAGGATATGTGACTGATGAGTTTGGTTACCATCTATCAGATCCAATCAATCAAAAAATTTCTCGGACTAAGGATGTAATATTTAATGAATTAGAGATTTGTAAAAGGCATGCAACTCATATGAAAGTTAAGAAAACTGTTGAGAGGTTTCCAAAACAACGTGAAAATATCCCACAACTGCAAGAATCTAGGAAGAAAATTCAATAACATGATGGAAAACAAGTGAAAAATGATGGACAATAAGAACAAGAAAACTTTCTGTGGCCAGTACAAAAGATTCAACATGAAAACACACCACCATAGTTGATTCACTAGTCGACTAGGCCAAATAAGCCCTAAAAAAAATATCCATCATCAAATTATATATATTTTTAATTTATTAAGGTGAACCTCATTGTTTTCAAGAAGCTTGTGAAGTGGAAATTAGCAAAAGTGGAAGAAAGTAATAGAGGAAGAAATGCATTGTCTATTGGATAACAAAAATTGGTGTTAGTGAAGCTTCCAAAAGGAACAAATTCCCAACAAAAAGAATAGATATATTTGATTAAACATGAGGGTGAAGAGAAGAAGGAAAGATACAGAGAAAGGCTAGTGGTGAAGGGAATTTCCCAAATAGAAGGTGTTGACTTTACAAAATTTTTTCCACCCATTGCTAAAATTTCATCCATAAGACTTATTCTATTTATTTCTAATACATTAGACTTGAAATGTGTCTAATTAGATATGAATATAACTTTCATTCATGTATAATTGGAGGAGGAGATTTATTTGTAACAACTATAAGGATTCAAGCTACAATTAAAAATAATTATGTTTGTAGGTTGAAGAAGAGCCTTTATGGGCTGAAATAAGCACCACTCAAATGGTACAAGAAGTTGATTCATTTATGATGGATCATGGCTTCAAAAGACTACAGGATGGTCATTATGTATTTGTCAAGTAGTATGACCAAGAAAAGTATATTATACTACTATTGTATGTGGATGATATGCTAATTACTGAACATGATAAGAACATGATCAATAGGTTGAAGAAATATTTGGGAAGTAAATTTTTAATGAAAGATATAGGTACAACACAAAAAATATTTGGCACGAGAATTATACATAACAAAAGGAAAAAAATGTTGTGGTTTCACAAGAAAAATATATTGGGAAGTTGTTAGATAAGTTCAATATGAAGGATTCCAAACCAATTAGTACACCCTTAATATCACACTTCAAATTTAATGGTGATTCATTCTCTTGTGATGACAAGAAGGAGGAGGAAACGAGTAAAATGCTTTCTACTTCAGTGTTTCGTATCTTGATGTACGCTATGGTATGTACCCATTTAGATATTGTGCATTCAATAGGACTAGTGATTAGTTTCTCTCTAAATATAGACTATAACGACCCCTCCCACATTTACCCAATTTCACTAGCCTACCAGGGTAGACATGAGACAGAAAACTATTATTAAATGATCCAACCTCGTATCTCCCATTAAGGAAGTGGGGCCAAATATTTATGACAAACTAACCTTTCACAACATCCTACAATGACTACACGATGCTCAAGGGCTGAGAAACCATCCCATGTTGCGAAACCCTAGGTTGGACCCATAATTCATTTCCCTAGGCCCTAAACCACTCCCAACACAAGGCCTCCATATGGTTGGGAGCCTCCAAGAATTCACAAGATTTCATCCATGCAATTGGAAGCCAAACATTCTAATTAGGAGAATGCAATCCTGGATTCTGAGCCTAAATTTCAGGTAAACCTACATACCATTGGCCAAAACTTCTTGTAACTTCTAAGATTCATAAATGACATGAAAAATTGAGTTAAAGATTCAAACTTTAGTTAGAGACTTGACCTAACCAGGCCTAAACATGACATTCATTTCGTCAAACATGTAATCTACAGGTCATGAATGGATATCTTAACATGGGGTATGATAATTATCTAAAAATATTCATGAAGGTATAATTCCCTCTCACAATAGCTTCAATAACATTTGTTAGCTAATGCATTCATTAACCATTCATAAAAAAAATTAAACATATCAAGAGCCACAACTGAAACCTATTATGAAACCATGCTTATAACCATCATATAGCTATAATAATAATTATGATAGAATAACCATCAAAACCACATGATAAAAAGTACAGTTAATCATAAAATAAAAGAGGAATAAAGCTCTTATTAACATATGCATAAGACAACGAAGTCATGGAATTCCACGTACCATCTGACAATAGATTGAGCTGAACCAAATCTTCCTTTCAGGTAATCACCCCCATGCCATATTCCAAAAATGAATGTGGGGCTCAAGAAAAAGAGCCAAGGTTTCCTCGTGCTTTACTGCAATCCCACCAAAACTAGTCAATGGATTCTTAGGCATTAAACAAGTACATAAGCAACCAAGCTTGATCGCCATCTTATCAAAACCAGTCGAGGGATCACTAGACCCAAAAAAAGCACATAAACAACCAAGATTTATCACAGTCTCACCAAAATAGATGAAGGGATCACTTGGACAAAAATGAGCACATAAACAACCAAGATTTACTGCAATCCAACCAAGCCTAGTCAAGGGATCACTAGGCTCAAAACAAGACTCGATGCCTGAGAATTTTGCTACCAATACCTTTAGGAATTTTACCATCTACACTCTCATCCTTTACACAATCCCACAAAAATTGGTCAAGGGATTCTTAGCAATCTGGGAATTTTCTTGATACCACCTCAGCTGGATGCAAAACCCTCTCGCAATCTGAAGCTCAACCAAATGAAAGAACCCCATCACACCATGACTATCTAGAAATGGAAATGCAAGGTTGAAACCATTGAAACACCTAGGAAAACCCATGACCATGACAACAAGATCACCAAATATGTATATGCATGTACCATGCATTCACAGACCAACTAAGAAATCACACATGCAATTTGTTACCTGCAAGTATTCCTGCTAAAGTTTTTTGATCTAAATTTTATTTCCTTGTCCCTTTCTTTTCTTTTCTTCCTTGTCTTTCCTTTTCTTTCCTTTTTCCAATGCAAGAGTGTTCTAAGAATGCTCTAAGTGTGCGATGGTATGACAAAATCGAGAGAGCTCCAAAACTGAATTGCGAGAAATCTTAAACTAATCAAAATACACAAATTGATCCTCAAAAGCCTTTTTATTATTGAGGCCTTTTTTTCTTCAATTTCCTCTAATTTTCCTTCAATTTTTCTCTCATGCATAATTGCGACCTTTCATCTCCCTTTTCTCATAATTTCCTTTACTTACATAAGTAACATACTAATCTATGCATCTTTGCCTTTTCAAAGTCTTTTACAATGCCTTTTTCAATTCCCTTATCCATAATAAACCAAATGAACAACCACTAGGATGTTTTGCCCAACATTCAAATTGGAATACCTGTACCATGACCTTGGTCTTATTTTTCCTTTATTAACTTTATTACATGAACTTTTAACCCAAGGTTGTTATGCAAACCAACAACATTAGCAAGTGGTAACATGGATTTTGAGGTATCTCAAGGGTAGTAGTAATCATTGTTTATGTTTTGGTAATAATATTGATGTTCTTTCAGGTTATAAAGATGCAAATATTGTTGAATATATGGATACTAAAATGTCCAGCACTAGTTATTTATATAATTTTGTAGATGCAACAATGTCTTAGATGTCTAGATTACATAAAGTAGTATCCCCCTCTACAATAGAGGAAAAACTCATAGCTACCACAAAAGATTTCAAATAGAGTTTTGGATGAAATGATTGTTAGGAGACTTGGGAATAAAACAATACAAATATGTGTTGCAATGTGATAGTTAGAACACCATTTATTGAGAAAAAAATCTAACATATCATTATAAGACAAAGAACATTGATGCTCGTTATCCTTGGATTCATAAATTCTTAAAAATGGACTACTACATTTGGGGAAAATACACACTAAATATAATATAGCTAATATCTTAAAAAATAATTTCGAAGGGATAGGCAAGAGCTTTGTAGAATGTTATCTATATTAATTGGAAAATTATGAAAGACATCATGGGAAAGGATTAGTAGTGAGAAGAGAGAAACAATGTAAAAAATATTCACTCAAGCTTCTATTTGGTCTCAAGTGGGAGATTGTTAGGTGTGAGACAAAATCAATGTAAAAGTTTGAACCCATGGTATGGTCCCATGATATTAGGCCCATGGTATTATAATAAAATTTATATTTATAGGCATGTGAGTAAAAAGATGTCAATGAAATACGATAATTTTATTTTTATTCAAATAAAGAATGACACTAATTCCTTCACTCTTGGTTTTTTCTCCAAGTGGAATTTTCCACATAAATAATGTGTTCAATTTATTTGTCAATTTGTTTCAGTGTATTTTTTTGTTGTACATTTTTTTTAATAAAAATAGTGTAGAAGTAGAGACATCCATCTTGATAGTGTTCATGTTCCCTTGGCTACAACTACTTGGTCTCGAAGCAATAGAAACGTGGGAGTCAATTCATTTGATTTACTCTCCCATTTATTTGTGGTTGAGCACCACTTTGTCTAGCATCACCAAGATTTCTTCCTTGGCATAATTTTTTCCAATGATAACACTACTTAGTAGCATCTCCGTTCTTTTTCCTACCCTGGTATGCTCCATGTTAGACACATTTTCCCTAATATTTGGAAGAACTTTTGAATTAGATAGAGAACCTCTCTTAGATGAAACATCAAGTTTAATCTCTCACATCTCATCTTTAATCTCAATGGAGAATTTCTCCCTAAAAGTGCATGTTAAGGTCTCAACCGTTGAGTGAGTATGAGAGACTCCAAATCCGCCTAGGTTGTCAGTTCCATTATTGCATCTTGCTCATTTTCTAAACATGTCTATGAAACTGAGTTATTATGAACAGCTACATTGCAAGAGGGGTTATGTGCTAGACTACTTAAGTAAAGCCGAGGAAGGAAAGACACACATCCACTCATAATGTCCATGGAAAACAATAGATGGTGAGGATGACATCACCATAATAATGAAATAAGCAGTAGGTGGGATGATGAAATCGATTGCATAATTATATCCAAGGAAAAAATATTTTTCTTGCACTCACAATGGTCTTAACATACCAAAGGGAGTAAGGAAGAAGGGACCCCAATGATGGAGAAGAAGCACATATGTCATTGCTAAAGAACAATCAAAATCCATAAACTAGTGGATGATGAGAGAAATGAATATGAATGACACAGCAAGCCTTGAGAATAATCGAAAAAGAAAAATGACCACTACCAACCTCTTTTGCTTGTGTCCTAACTTCATGTAAATATAGACTATGATATTACAATAACCCCTAGAAAGCAGTTGCAAAATAGTCATACACATTCCAAAATTAAGACTTAGAAAGTTACACATGACCCTCACTCATTAAATAAAGTGATGACACCCCACAACATCCCACCTCAACCAATTGAAAAACCAAATTTATTATTATTTATTTATTCCAACCCTTTTTTCAATTATTTTTAATTTATCTTATTCTTAAAAAATCAATTATATTATTATTTATATCTAAGAAATGTAGCCCGACAAATTTATAATTTATTATTTTTCGTTTCCTTCTATATTATTTTGAAATATACTCCGTAAAGAGTTGATTTATATGTCTTAATATATTTCAGAAGCATAGTCATCATATTCCTATATCTATGTATTGCTACTTACCGTGTTTACTTTATTATATTTTATGGTATCATCCTTCCTTAAAATCATGAAATCATAACGTGGACCTTTTTATCAAAAATATTTTTTATGGCTTCACCGCAATGGTTCTCATGGCATCAATTTGTTGCAAGGTTACATCTTTCATTTCATAAAAGGGAATAAACAATATGATAGTGGAAAACAATAATATACAGTTTTACTAGGATTCCAAATGTTATGGAGGTGTGGAAGTAGCCATGTAGGGAAGATGGGAGATGGAAATTATCTATCAACGTGGACGATGGCTATCTAGGAGATCTGCAACCTTGAATACGAGAGCATTGTCTTTTAAGAAGGATTACCCTTTTCAGTACAACGCCTCCCTTTAAAGGAATCCGTATTATGTTTGGGTTACGAGTACGTTTGGGTTTCGACCAATGTGGGGGCGGGAAGAAGTTACGAAGGAACCTACCATCTTTTTATCTATTTGAAAAAAAAACTAATACTTATTGGTAAGAGAAAATGAACTTTCATAAATAAATAAAAAATAACAAATAAAAATAAAAAAATTTAATGGACTACACAGGAACATTTCATATGCAATATATTAATATTATATTTAGATCTTAATAAAGTAAAGGACAATATTTAGAACATGGTTTTGTTTGTTAAACCCCATACAACTATTAGGATTATGTCTTTCACTGGTTTCATTATGATTTAGGTAGTATGTGCTGGTCAAGTTACACGTTATTATTAGTGGTGGTTTGTATATTTATTTAATTTTTTAGTAAGAAAAATAAAAATATTTAAAATAATTTAAGAAATATATATAAATACATATATATTATTTGAAAATTATTAAATTGTATCTAAAAATATTACTTTTAATATTGATACAATATTTTCATGTGAGTGAGAGGTCCACAAAACATGAATTAAGGATTAACATTTATATCAATGAATATGCTCTCTAAAAAAAAGATATTAAGTAAGAAAAAAATATAAATATTTCTTTTAAACTATCATATTCAAAGAAATATTATTACTATTTTTGAGATAATAGGATGATCTATACAGAGTATATCTTCGAGATAAGATAAAAGGACTGTAACCAAATCTATGAAAACAGGCCTTGTAATGGAAAATTTAAGTGTTTTCTAAATTTTCTCTATTATATAATTTATTTATTTTAAAACAAAAATTTTGTATCCATTATTAATTTGTCTGAGATAAGTAATTTACTTTTAATTACTCATTACTCATTGAGATTTGATCAATATATTCTCTAATATTCTCCTCAACCATGGCAATGACTCCTCAGCTAGCTATCGTAATCCGATTACTATATAACTACTCTCATTTTAGTAACTAAATCTCTCTTTCATAAATTCCAATTGCAATCTGTTTCAGGAGTATGGTCAAGCAAGCGGATATGGACTGCGAGGTTCTGAAAAGGTGCAACGAGCCAGTTGTACACGAATTATATTAGTTATTATTAAACGATTTTTAAAAGGGTACACAATCGTTTTAGAATATTAAATCATAACAAAACTTTTCATATTTCTGAAATATATATTGCATTCATATAACTTTCATAATAAAATTTCATTTATTAGAGAAATAATCAATATAATGCAATTTCATTTATTAGAGAAATAATCAATATGAGCCTTCCGAATACATAAGATTCTTAAACAGGTTTGGAATTTCAACTTTTTTTGCTCGTCAAATGAAAATTTGATGACGTTTTTGCATTTTTCATGCACTTTATTTTACGTTTTACCTAAATTTGTGAGGGTCAACCTCCCCTTATCTGGAAGCTTTCTTTCAACTGCTCTTGCATCTCTATTTTCATTAATCATCCTCTAAAAGTGCCTTGTTTTTCTTAAGTTAGCATAAACAGGGTAATTGTTGCAATTTTATTCCATAGTAATAACTTTTGTTTAATTCTCTTTTTTTTTATCATATAGTTTCTTATTTTCAAATTAAAGGAATAAGTTATTTCATTCTCAATTTTATTTTAAGTTATAAAATATTTTAGACATTAAAAACTATTTCAATTTGCAAAGTGGATTAAGGATATAATTTTTGTTATTTATATGATAACTTTCTATTTATATAATGAAAAATAATTAGACCTGAATTCCATTAATTTTTATATCTTTAAATTTTACATGATTTTAATTTAGTATATATATGTGTGTCTGTGAGAGAGAGAGTTGATGAAGAGAGAATCTACTAAGACTCATACTTAGTGCTTTTGCTTAAAAAAATTATAATAATGAGATATACATGATATATTCTTATTCTTACTCATACAAAGCATTCTAAATTCTTCATGCTATTTAAAAATATAAGCAAAACAACTAATCCTTATTTCTTATATAACAGTTATGTGCTATAATTATATTAAATTGAACTTCAATTTCATTTCATCAATAAAACAACGAAAAACATATTATAACTAATTAAATCAACATTAACCTTAGAAAACAATTAAATTATTTTAAAAAATATACAATAGCATTTTGAATTTTTATTTTTTTTAATAAAAACCCCTTTAACCTCAAGTGCATACTCTTCCAACCTTCAAAATTGACTTGCTACAAGTCAAAGTGCTATATTCCCACTAGTTGAAAATTTTCAGTAACCTCAAACCATGTACATTCATAAAGCTAAATTTTTAGTAACCTCAAACCATGTACATTCATAAAGCTCGCCAGCTCAATCAAACATACAACCTCAACGATCACATTGGGAGTAAGTCCTATCATTTCATTAGCAACTTCGTAGTGATTTTTTAAATATATTTTTAAATGCATAAAGAGATTCAATGTCTAGTGATATTTGAAATAGAATTAAATTGGTTATATTTTAGTTAAATTAGTTAAATTGATTAAATCCCTCTTATCTAATTCAATTTTGAAAATTCAAAATCCTCAATTTTAGATTCCAGAAAACTACCAAATATCATTAAACATCTTATCCACTCCAATTTCCAAAATTTAAAATCCTCAAGTTTCGCTTCTAGAAAACTACCAAATAACATTAAAGACTATTATACAAATTTTAGATATTGAAAATTCTATGCTTCAGTTAATTACTTAAAATTTATTTGGATGAGTGTTGGATAGATAACTGAGCAGTGGACAGGCTCCTTAGTTATGAAGCTCCTTATTTAACAAGGTTGCAAACCTTAAAAATTTCATAAAAAAAAATATAAAACATCATGCACAAAATTGGAGAGAAATTGACGAAAATGTTGACTTTGAAATTTTGATTCATAAATATATCTAATACTTTAAAGACCTCTTATCTATTCCAATTTTGAAAATTCAAAATCTTCAACTTCCAATTCTAGAAAAAATACCCAATAGCATTAAACTTTTTATCCACTCCAATTTTGAAAATTCAAAATCCTCAACTTCTTCTAGAAAACTACCAAATAACGTTAGAGATTGTTATACAACAAGAACAAACTTTAGATACCCAAAATTTTATGCTACATTTAGTTAATTACTTAAACTTTAGATACTGAAAATTCTAAGCACGCTACATTTATTTAATTACTTGAACTTTATTTGGATGAGTATTTGATATATTACTAAGTCATGGCCAGGCTCCTTAGTTATGAAGTTCCTTATTTAACAAGGTTTCCAACCTTAAAATCTTCTTAAAATAATTTACAGAACATCATGCAAAAAATTGGTGAGAAATTGAAGAAAATATTTTCGAAATTTTGGTTCATAAATAAATCTAATACCTTAAAAGCCTTTTATCTATTCCAATTTTGAAAATTCAAAATCTTCAACTTCCCATTTCAGAAAACTACCAAATAACATTAAACTTCTTATCCACTCCAATTTTGAAAATTCAAAATCCTCAACTTTTTAAAACTACCAAATAACATAAAACCATAAAACACATGATAGATTAGAATACAAAAAATAAAATACACACTTTTTTTCTTGAATTTGACGGTATATCATGCTACCAACCTGACTTTGAGCTGCTCCCCAACATGGTTGGAAGAAATCACGCCTTAATTTAATTCAAAAGCTCATTGGAAGAAATTAATTCAAAATTTCCTAAAAGGTTGTATACCATATCAAAATTTACATATAACTTGTAAGTATTTTCCATGTTTTACAATAAATAACAGGATAAGTAAATAAAGCAATCACGCCTTAATTTACTTCAAAATTTCCCTAGGGGTTGTATACCATATCAAAATTTACATAACTTGTAAGTATTGTTCAGATTTTACAATAAACTAATGACATAAGTAAATAAAGAGTACATACTTGGTAGGCTGATTTCACCAATCTAGAAGGCGAAAGCTTGCCATATTCAAATGCTAACAAATTCAATAGTGCAGTAGGGTAAATTAAAAGATTGCAGGGATGTTATTGCTTTTCTCAATTAGCAAGAAAGAAAAACCACAGAGTAAAGTGTATCACCATAAAACACATAATTCATCAAACAACATATGGTTATATGCTAAAAGCTAAAGTGGTAAATTGGAAAGTTGTTTTGAAAGAGAGAGTCAATTCCAATGCTAGTAAATAGATCATTAAATTATGTCATCAATATTCATATGGCCCATGGTTATTCCCATAATGTCCCATTAATTCTCAACAACCAGATCTTGAAAGAATATAGCATTCTAGTCATAGCCTTGCCATAGCCCTATAGTCCGTAGGTACAAAGCAATCTGATCGCTATGTATGATATGTACATTATGATTAGATTTTTGTAAACCCAGCCTTAGTTATAATAAATAATTTTGAAGATTTGTAAATTCCTGAATAATAATTTTTTACGGTTTAAATTTTTAATTAAAAGTCAAAATGATGTGACCCCAATATATTTTAAACGTCAGATTTGATGTGCACAAATTTTCACTAACCGTAAAATACGTGCTGAAACTTAATACGTCAATTTCCAGGGCTGTTCCTAAATATGATCGCAACCGATAGTACGTTTTCTGGGCACTAAATTCATTGATCGAGAGAAAACAAAACTCTACTACTACAACAATAATGGCTCGTCTTTGCTTTCTGACCTAAATTTAAAATGGTCGGCTGGAAAATCAGAGAGTACGGAATCGTCACGGATATATTAAAAATGAAAAAGTAAAACAATCCATTCATTTCTTATGTTACGCAGCAATGAAGTAAAAAACCAACTTTTCATGTCACGTTTAGGGTGACAGTTTACGGTAACAACGTTTAGGGAGACAATTTACGGTAAGAACTTACTGAAACTTTTTCCAACACGGTGAAAATGTTTCTATAGTTGGTATTCGTAAGGCCCGGTAACCCTGTTATCAATGGTGGTTCTGTTGCTATAGCAATAGTTGAATATTCAATTTTAGTTTTTTCTCAAATTAATCTAATAGGCTAGTAGTTCAATATATTATTATTTATTATAGGTTTATCAAAAATAATATGGTTAATTAAAATTTAAAATAATTTTTTATGGTAAATTTTTTATATCAATTTAGGTGTTTATATTTCTTTTTTATCACAAATTTATATTTTAAAATGTATATCGTGAAATTTTATATTAAATGGAATTTATTTATTTTAAAATAAGAATAAATTTTGAAATTTATATTAAATTTGGTTTATAAATTTAGAAATTATTTCAATTTATTAAATTTTAAAAAATCAAAATTTTCACATTTCACAAATCTAAAATAAAGTAATATTTATTTAGGGAAAAAATTATAATAGTAAATTTATAATTGTTTTCAAAACTACTAAGTATTGCCTATTGTATTTTGTTTATTTAAAATCAAGTTATATTTATTCCAGGAAAAAGTTGTAATGATAAATTTATATCAATTAAAATTCTGTAGCGGTTATATTTTGATTTTTTAAAACAGTGAACATTCATTTAGTTATGTTTAATGCTTTTTATTTGATTTTTTAAAACTGATTTTTATTTTAAGTTTTCACGTGATGTTATGAAACAAAGAAATTTTAAAAGTGTAGAAGTGTTTGGGGATAGAAATATAGTGAAGATATTTATGGAGATTGATTTCATAGAATATTAAATGAAATTGAAAATGAAAGAGAATAGGTTTTTTGAGATTTTTATGATCATTGGAGTATTGGAAATCGTCATTTACATCTCTAAAATGTTATTACGTAGCTCATGTATAAGGGTATTGTAAAAAATATGATAATAATGGATATGGAAGAAGAAGAATTTAAGGTTTTTTAATAAAGTTATAAATGTTTTGTTATTGTAAATGATCTGGTAAAAATTGTGGAGGCATGTAAAGACTTAGCATGGATAGTAAAATATAAATGTTATTGTATTTCTTTGAATAAATAATATAAGTCATGACCAACCATAAAATTATGGCAGAAAGTACTAAAAGAGAGTTTCATTCACCAAACATTTAGATGGTTATTCATCTCTTGGTACAAGGGAGTCAAGAGTGTTAGAGGGAAGCGTTCGGGCTCCAGGAAACTCTCCTAGGTTGTAGCCTGGAGATGCCTGGTAACATATAAGCTTCAATATGGTTCTAGGAACTTATTGAGATGGGCGATGGCTTGGTTCAAGCTAGATAACCACATCTACTCTATTTTCACTCCAGACATGCATGAACACCCTCAGACTACAAGGCTTTAGACCACCAATACTCAACAATTTGCAGATTAGGTGAATGAATGAAGAATACTAACCACACCAATAGATACATATAGAATGTATGATGGCCAGCTGTAGCTAGTAAAGAAACTTATAAATCTACTCTATCAATGCAGAGATAACAGGACAGTTATCTTGCATTAGATACAAAAGAATCCTGAGTGACCTACTCAATGATACATTAAATTTACTAATAGAAAGATAAGATGAGAGTTATCTAACATTAGGCATAGAAGATATCCTGAATAAAACATTCCAGGTACAAGTTTAGAATAGAGGAGAAATGGGCATTAAGAAATCAACAGAAAAAGAAGCTTGCATTGCTGAAAAGGAAGATGAGACGCTACAAGTTACAGAATATCAACAGTCTCCAAGATTTGAACCAAACACAATTCCCAACCTTGATTACATCTTTTTTCTGGCTATTTATAATTTGTCGTTACAATGGTCCTTAGCCATTTATGGATGGAGGGTCTTAATTGACCACCAACTGGCATTAATTGTCTGATTGCGTTTCAAGACGCAATCTCATTTCATCATAAAAATATTTAATCCATTCTAATACTGCGCTCTCCTGCAAAGTGGTTGGCTTAATTCCCGCCATGGAGCTCCATTCCTGTTTACTTTGGTTGGTAAGTCGTGTGGTGTCCTTTTCTCCCTTGGTCATGCTTTATGTTAATTTAGTTTCATGGTCAGACTGTCACTAGACTAACAGAGTCAACCATCTTTCCTTTCGCACAATAGACAGGGAGTGGAGTATGGAGTGCAGGGATAGATGGACAATTGGAGTGATCATGAATGGTGGTTGTCGGATCAAAGGAGATGTGCGGCGGAGATCATCTTTGGAGGCTAACTGTCATGGTGGGAGTGGAACATGTCCGGGCCATTGGATCTTCAGGCAGGCAGATCCGATGGTTATCAGGTGGCGGAGATGCATGGACAGTAACATGTGGGGTGGTTTGATTCAAGTTGTAATGATTTTTATCGCACATGCATCGAGAGGTAGTGGTAAGTGTCAGAATGTGCCTGATGCCATTCAGTAGATGACACGTAGCAGCAGGGAAAAAGAAAAACCGCCCTCATCGGGTGGGTATCTGTCGCGCTTATTGTCCATGTGATACGGGCTCTGACCATTATATCTGGTGGGGATGATCTAATGGTAGAGGGGTGTCAGGAAAATTGCATTGATCGAGAGGAAAGTGAGCTATTGGATCAGCGGGAAGAGATCAATGGCAGTGTATGGGATGTCTTCGGGGAATGTGTTGTGAGTGTGTAAGACCTATGGGTAAGGTTTTATGGCTATATTTGGCTTTTGTACTTAGGGCTAAGGATAAAAATGGTTTTTTCAGGGTATGAAGGTGAATTCCGAAATGGGATGGGTAGAGTCTAAGAGGGGTAAGAGAAGGAGGGGAATAATGACCTATGTGGGACCCTTTTAAGAACAAGAAAGCAGCCCAAATCCTAATTTGACCTTCACAAAGTCAACTCTGCACTTCAGGGCTAACACTGGCTCCTTCTGGGGATGAAATCCTCCCTGTGTGGTTTCAAGAACTGTAGACCACTGTCTTTCCTGTAAGCAGCAAAATCAGAAATACTACCTATTGTTCCATTGGGCATGGAGTCTATCTAAACCTACATTCAAATTTTGAAAAATAACATATTTACAATATTGAAGCTTGAAAGCCTTAAACAAAATAAAACTTTCAAAAACCGCCCATTGACTGAGCCATTAAAAACTTTTTCTCCTTCCAAAATTTGCAGCATGAAAGTATTGTTCCCTTGGACCTGAGAAATGAAAAAAGCTCTTTCCCATAGAGCATCAAATTTACCATGATTGTCTTTCTTTTCCATTGCTGCATCCCATTTGAGAACCCAGTCACCAACCTGAAAATTGTCCATCTTTGCCTTTCTGTCAAAAGTTTCTTTGATTTTCCTTTCATGTATTGCAGACCTCTCAATTAGTTGATCTCTGATCTGATGAACTTCAACTAAGTCACTCATCCTCCTTGCCATGTCACTTTCCTCATTCTGCTCTTCTTGCAAGAATTTGGCTACAGGGAGGACCAAATGGATTGGGAAAACAGCGTCAGTGCCATATACCAACTTGAATGGAGAGTTCCATGTGGACTTCTTGGTGCTAACCCTATCAGCCCACAATGCAAACTTTAGTTTGGAATCCCAGCTTTGCTTGTTGTCTTCCAGCATCTTTTTTATTATCCTTACTAGGATTTTATTGGATGATTCTGCTAGGCCATTACCCTAAGGATAATATGAGGTGGAATACACTAATTTAATGCCCATTGACTCACACATGTCCACTAATTCTTTCACCTTGAAAGTTTTTGCATTGTCTGTAACCAATTTGGATGGGCAACCAAACCTGGTGAAAATGTTTTATGTCAAGAATTTCATGGCAACCTGGTGATCAACTTTCTTAGTGGGGATGGCCTCAATCCATTTGGTAAAATAATCAGTGGCTACTAAAATCCATCTATGCTGGCCACTGGAATGTGGGTTAATCTCCCCTATGAAATCCAAACCCCACTGCTAGAAAGGGCCACTGGTATGTATTGGCTTCAAGGGCAAAGATTTCAGCTATTGCCTTCTTCAAAATCTCTAGCACTTGTCATAAGATTTCCAAAATGAAAACACATCAGAGAATAGAGTGGGCCAATAATACCCTGCTCTCAGGATCTTGTGGGCTGTGGTTTTCCAATAATGATGTCCTCCACAGATGCTAGAATGGAACTGGTGCATGACTTCCACAGACTCCTTATTATCTATACATCTTAAGAGGATTCCAGTTGGGTCCTTCCAATAAATCAAGTTCCTATTAATGCAAAACCTGGTAGCTCTGAGCTTAAGGGTCCTAGCTTGACTTGAACTAAGGCTTGGGGGAACTTCTAGGTTCATCAGGAAGTGAGCTATTCCAGAATACCATTCACAAGAAGTTAGATTTTCATCCAAAGATTGATTCTGCCCTTGTTCCATTGCTTTTTCCCCTGTTTGTTCAACCTCTAAATTTGTACCCATGTAATTTGTGTCGAGCAGTCTGCAATTTTCTTCGGCCATCAGCTGAGCTAGGCCCTAGCCTTTAACAAGCTTGGTGGGCTTCAATTCTTTGTTGAACTCACTGAGCTTTGCAATCCATTTAGCCCTTCTTCCATCAACATCTCGTTGTGTTAGGACATCCTTTACTAAGGTAGAAGGTACATAGGCAATCACCTTGGAGTACGGAATGTAGATTCAGAATGCCTTCAAACACTTAAGAAGAGCATAAGCCTATTTTTCAATAATGTCATATCTTAATTCAGCATCTCTTAAAGCTTTATTCGAAAAGGCCCCTGGGTGCTCTGTACCTTCATCATTTTTCTGCAACAAGACTGTTGTAAGGGTGTCACAGGAAGCAAAAAGAGAAGATATGGAACTCCTTGTTATAGTCTGGGCTGATTAGAATGGGAGCTTCCATAATAGCTCTTTTTATTGCTTCAAAAGATTTTCTTGTTGCATCTGTCCATTTGATCTCTGATCCCTTCTTCAGCATGGAGGTGATATGTTTCACTAGTTTTGCAAAATTGGGAGTAAACCTCCTTACAAAGTTTATCTTACCCAAAAAGGATTGAATGTCCTTCTTTGACCTTGGAACAGACAATTTCTGTATTGCTTTGACTCTTTATGGGTCAATCTTAACACTGGCAGCAGAAACAATGTGCCCTAAAAGTTTTCCTTCTTCCAGAGAAAATTGTGACATCTTGGGATTTACTGAAATCCCAAACATTCTTCACCTCAAAAACATCTTCTTCAGATGCTGCAAGTGATCCTGATGACTATCGGAGTAAACTGTTATATCATCAAGGTAAATCAGGACAAACTTGTCCTTTTCTCCCACAAAATCTATATTCATGGCCCTCTGAAAGGTGGCCCCAGCATTCATCAATCCAAAAGGCATCTTGGAGTACATAAAAGTTCCCCAAGGAGTGGTGAATATGGATCTACAGCCACTTGATTGTACCGTGAAAATCCATCCAATAAAGACATGACTCTAGCCCCTGAAACCTTTTGTAGTAGATGTTCTATTTTGGGCAGGGGATAGTTGTCTTTCTTAGAGCATCTGTTCAGGTTTCTGAAGTCAAAACACAGCTGGATTTCCCCACTTTTCTTCCTCACTACTACCAAGTTTGCTACCCACTTCGAAGACTTTAGTGGAACTATGATCTTGCCAGCCAACAATTTTTTAAATTCGTTTTCAATCAAAGGAAGGAGTAGATGGCTAATGGGTCTTAGTTTCCGCTTGAAAGGGATGGTTTCTTTCTCTAGTGGAATCTTATGCTGAATGATGTTCTTTTCATAAGTCTTAAGATCACTATATTACCAGGCAAAGACATCATAAAATTGCTTCATTAGGGTGCAGTAGTCAGAATTATGGGTAGCAGACAAATGGGTGGATAGATTTATATACTTGGGATGGTCTGGGCTCCCTATGTTATGTCTATGGACTATAGACTCATTTTCTTCTTGATCAGGCTTATAGGGTACATCATTATGGTCAAACATCTTCTCTAGAGGCACCAACCCTTTAGTTATATGGTTACTAGGCAGTTGCACAATGTTGTCTTGGCCAATTTTCTTTCTTAGCTGAGACTGGCGACATTCCCTCGTGGCTTCATTCTATCGATCAATTTTCCTGTTAGAGAATTCATCAATGACTTGTAAAAACCTATTGACTTCATCATCATCCTCAAAAACTCTCCAATATTTGACATTGTCGAGGAAGGATGGTCTACAATTCACTTGGATTTCATAAGTCAATCTACGAGGCAAAGGAGCAATAAACATACTAGCAGACACAACAAGGGAATCAACAAGCTAATTTTTTACTCTGGGAATATATGAGATACAAAAGCTACTAAAAGAATCTTTAAGCCTCCATACCTCATCTCTGTATGCTTTCAGCCTTGGGTGCCTTTCTTGGAAAGTCTGATTCACCTGTTGAATAATGAGACAGCATCTCCAAACAACTTTATCTCTCTGATTCCCATTCCTTTAGCAACATTTAGGCCCAATATCAAAGCCTCATACTCTACTATATTGTTGGTGACCAGAAAAGTCAACTTGAAAGATAGATGTATGCATTCCTGTGTAGGAGATATCAGTACTACACTTGCTCCTGTAGTTTCCCTAGAGCAAGCTCCATCAAAGAAGATGTCCCAAATTTGTGGACCTTCCTCCTCTGTGACCTTACAAGCTAATTTCCTGAGCTACATCGAAGCCAACTGATATTCTTCTATTTGGAGAATGTAAGCTCTAAAATCAGTGTCCACACCATAAATGGGATGATTATTGGGATTCTTTTCATCACTGATAATATATGCTAAATAAGCTTCCTTGTATAATCTCCTACTTTCACCTCCAAAAACTGGAATGGTAGCATAAGTCAAATCATTCTACAATGTCCCACCTAATCTCTTAATCCATCCTCTGGAAAGTAACATGCCAAACTTAGGAGGGACATCTGCTACCACAATATCCATCATCATGCTCTTCATGGGCAGTTGGGACAAGGTGATGGCTAGATCTTTGATTAACCCCAAACATTTCACCTTTCTTGAGTCAAAAGAGAACAAGCCATGATAGGGTCTAGTGATGTCAATGCCTAACTCTTTCATGATAGCCTTTGGCATTAGATTATGGCTGGCACCTATGTCCAGCAGACAGTTGTCAAGGATTTTGTCATGAATAGTTAAAGAGACATAGGATGATGGTGAGCTATCACCGGAGGGTTTAGTCCTTGGGCTAAGCACAACTGCGGGTTTGTCATCTTGCAAATTCACATAGTAATTTTATGCTTGTCTGGCCTTAAGCTCAAGGACTTCAAGGATGGGTCTCTTAAAGGCTTCATTCTTTACTAGTTCTATCAGGGGTATAGATATTTTCAACTTTCTGGACTTCTGATTCAAAACTCAAAAGGGGAGGGGACTTTTCAGGACCTATTACCTCTTGTGCTGGTGCTTTGAGGATGCTGGGATCAACTCCTGGTCATTTCTGCGTGCTGATTTACTACTCTATGGAGACATCAGCTCTTTGGATAGGGCTTTCTTTGACATTACTCATCTTTTACCTCAGGTTATATCTCTGTTGACCTTCAGTTTGTAGAACAGATTCTCTATTCCATTCTTGGCTGGGCTGGTCCTTGAGTAATGACTCTTCATAGGCAACTAAGGTAAAAAAGGAGGCATTGCCTTTGTCTTCCATGTAGTGGATCTCATCCTCTTCATCAAACTGCTCCTCGTCCATGACTATGTTCTGGAAAGGAGTTTTCACCTTCTGTTCTTCACTAGTCCCTTTTCCTCTTTGCATGACCTGCAATTGTTCATTTGCTCTCCTATATGGATTTGGATTTCTAGGAGCAAATGCGTTAGGAACCCTTAATTTCCCTCAATGTTGCTCAACCTTCAACTTGGAGATTTCAGAGGCCAATGAATCTATCATCTTAGTCATCTTATCTGTATTAGGGTCTAAAGATGAGGAAGATTCACCCCTCTGTCTCCTTCGGTCCATATGTCCCTTGAGTTTCTCTGTAGCCATGATGTTGGACTCTACTTCCAAGGCTGCATCCTACATTTCAGCCAAAGAAGCACATCTTCTCTCCCTCAATAGTTGGAGGAAGTCAAAATCGAAGGAATTGGCATAGGTGAGCTTGGCAGAGGTGGGAGTGAGTTTCACTTCAACTGGTATCTTGCTATATATGCGGTTGAACCTTTCATTGAAATCAAAAAGTGACTCTCCATTTTCCTTTTTTAGGTTCCCAAATTCAGTATGATAGTAGAGCAGATCTTTATTATCCCCCCAATGTTTTAGGAAAACATCATCTAAGGCCTAAATGTTTGTTATAGACCTAGGGGTCAATTCTTTGAACCATTTCCTTGCCTCTCCATCTAGGCTTTGGACAAAAACTCTCATCCACAAATCATCTTCACTAATGTCAAGATTGTTTGCATAACTATAAAAGGACTCAAGATGTTCTTCAGCTGTAATCCCTTTAGTCCCAATGAACTTAGGGATGTATTTCTGGTATTCTCTAGTAGGCATTGCATTCAAAGGAGTGGGTAGTACTAGAGGTCCATAACTAGCAACTATGATTCTTTCCATTTTGGTGGGTGCCTGTGAACCTGCCATGGCTGTGGTGGATGGAAGAGTAGTGGTAGTCTGAATGATAGAGAGCTGAGGAGTGACTGGCAGGACTAAAGGAATATGGGGGATAGGAGGTGAGGTTTCCTTTGGGCTTGAAGCAAGAGGAGAACCTAAAGAATAAGGAGCCTTATGAATCTCTACAAATTTTTCTTCACTGCTAGTGTTGGAGCGTATACTCTCAATATGTATGTGCTCTTTTACAAGCCTTTCTTGCGGAAATGCATAAGATTTTTTAGGTTTACCTGATCCTAATGCTCCCTTCTGTGATTTCTTTCTTTCCTTGATAATATTCCAGGGTTAGGTACTGGGTCAGCTGGTGATTTTTGAGGATTTATCTGAGTATGCCTCACAAACTGAGCCAAAACTATGATGTGGAGTCGCCAAGAGGTTTGGCCTCTAGTAGAGCCACCATATAGATGATTACAACCAACAATGTGTCCAGAATTTGTCTATCATCAAAGCTGGATCTATGTTGTTCTCCCACGGAAACTGAGCTTTAATCTCCTCTCCCTGGCAGTGGCGCCAATTATGTTGGGGCTCGAGAAAACTCCCCTAGGTTGTAGCTTGGAGATGCCTGGTATCATATAATCTTCAATATGGTTCTAGGAAGTTATTGGGATGGGTGATGGCTTGGTTCAAGCCAGATAACCACTTCTACTTTGTTTTCACTCCGGACATGCATGAACACCCTCAGACTACAAGGCTTTAAACCATCAATGTTCAACAATTTACAGATTAAGTGAATGAATGAAGAATACTAACCACACCAGCAGATGCATATAGAATGTATGATGGCCAACTGCAACTAGTAAAGCAACTTATAAATCTACTCTATCAATGTAGAGATAAGATGACAGTTATCTTGCATTAGATACAGAAGAAACCTGAGTGACCTACTCAATGATACATTCAATTTACTAATACAGAGATAATATGATAGTTATCTAGCATTAGGCATAGAAGATATCATGAATAAAACATTCCAAGTATAAGTTTAGAATAGAGGAGAAATGGGCATTGAGCAATTAATAGCAAAAGAAACTTGCATTTCTGAAAATAAAGATGAGACGCTTCAAGTTACGGAATATCTACAGTCTCCAGGAGTTGAACCAAACACAATTACCAACCCTGATTACATCTTTTTTCTGGCTATTTATAATTTATCATTACAATGGTCCTTAGCTGTTTAGGGATGGAGGGTCTTAATTGACCACCAACTAGCATTAACTGTCTGATTGCATTTCAGGATGCAATTTCACTTCATCACGAAAATATTTAATCCATTCTGATACTCCACTGTCCTGCTAAGTGGTTGGCTTAATTGCGGCCATGGAGCTCCATGCCTGTTTAATTTGGTTGCTGAGTCGTGCAGTTTCCTTTTCTCTCTTGGCCATGGTTTTTGTTAAGTTAGTTTCATGGTCAGAATATCACCAGACTGACAGAGTAGGCCATCTTTCCCTTCATGCAGCAAACAGGGAGTGGAGTACGGAGTGCATGGGCAGATGAATGGTTGGAGTGATCGTGAATGGTGGCCGTCAGATCAAAGGAGATGTGCGGCGAAGATCATATTTGGAGGCTAATGGTCATGGTGGGAGCGAAAAATGCCTGAGCCGTTGGATCTTCAAGCAGGCGGATCAGACAGTTATCGAGTGGTGGAGATGCACGGACGGTAACGTGCAGGGTGGCTTGACTCAAGTGGTAAATTTTTTCACGCGGGCATCAGGTGGTAAGCGGTAAGTGTTAGAACGCGCCCAATGCCATTCAGCGGATGACACATAGTAGCGGGGAAAAAGAAAAAACACCCTCATTGAGCGGGTATCTGTCACACTTGTTGTTTGCGTGATACGGGCGCTAATCGTTAGATCTCGTGGGGATGATTTAACCCCGAATGGGTGTCGGGAAAATTGCATTGATCAGGAGGAAAGCGGGCCGTTGGATCGGTGGGAAGAGATCAACGGTGGAGGAAGGTGGAATGTACGAGATGTCTTCAGGGAATGTGTTATGAGCGTGTAAGACCTATGGGTAAGGTTTTATGGGTATATTTGGCTTTTGCGCTTGGGGCTGAGGATAAAAAGGGTTTTGTCGGGGTATGAAGGTGAATTTAGGAAATGGGATGGGTAGAGTTTGAGAGGGGTAAGAGAAGGAGGGGAATAATGGCCCATGTGGGACCCTCTTAAGAACAGCAAAGCAACCTAAATCCTCATTTGACCTTCACAATGTTAGCACTACACTTTAGGGCTAACAGGAAGAAAACCTAACGCAACCATGGAGGCTTGGTATCAGCTGAAGCTTCAAGCTTTAGAACCTGAAACATGTTGTTGTAGAAGGTTGGAAGGACACTGTCAGTTAGGCCATCCTTCTTAGTGGAATCCTTAAGATGAGCTTGTAAGTTTGAATTCTTGGGCTAGGCTAGAAAACTCTTGATGCCCTGAACCAACCTGAGTGGTCTCTATCAAAAAAATGTTCTCGGAAGAAATTGGCTTGGGGATGAATGGACGTGATAGTTATTCTCAATGGTTGGGTGGCTCATGGCTGGTCAGAAAATAAGGAAAGGTAAATATTGATTTGTCACTTGTGATAATTACTTCCTATATGAAAAAGATAGCTTGGTTGTGTTGTTATATTTTTTCTTGAATCTCATGTATGGTTGTAGGCTACCATCTATTTGTATTAAATGATTGAGCTAGTGGAATAATAAATTTCAGTCTAAAGTGTAACTGCCATTTTATATTCTCTACAAATTGTATCAATAATAAGAAAGCAAAACTCTAAATTGACTACCATTTGATATTATCTAGAAATTTTATCAATAACAAGATACGAAACTACAAAAGGTATTACTGTTAACAATAGAAAGATTTAATGATGAATTGTATGAACCAAGGTCAGTTCCAACTAGCAAGTAGGAGTGCTTTCCCGAACAATCCCCACTTTATATGGTTAGTGTCATACGTTTCCAATGATGTATGATAAGTTTCGAAGGAATGAAGTTCTGTCAGTCACTAGAACTATAATAACACTGGGGCATAACATTTTAATATAATGATCATGAAACTAAACAAAAGAACTATGAATGGAAGGAAAACAAACCCTTCTTGGAAACTCTACAATTTATTATTTGTCGATCGAAAAGTGATTAGAGTAATTCAGTTCGTTGCGATTTCAAAACATACCACCAAATTTCAAAACCCAGAAAGTGAATGAAGGAAAGTGTGGAGCTCAGCCATTATTTTACTAATATAAACGTATATAAAAAAATGTGTATTGATTCCATTGCATCTGAAGTAAATTGTTACCTAAAATTAAAATTAAGTGAGGGAGGCTAGGTTGTATAAATAAATTATACGAAAACCAAAGCATAAGCATAGAAGACAACAAAGGTATTCACACTATCAACCATAACGGATAAATAAAACAAGTTCATGAAAAAAAAGGAGGAAGGAACCCTCTTGTAACAGAATTTACAAATTAACAATTGTAATATAGCAACCATGTATGAACAAAGAGGATGATAATCTAAGTTAGCAATCATAATACTACCATAGTTAGCATACCAGTCAACTCGAGCACATTGTGTTATTGGAGTTGAAATAATCTCCAAATATAATTAAGTATAACTATAAAAACAATTGTTTTCTCAGATAGGACTCCAATACATATATAGAAGAAAAGAGATCCTAGGAGTTGGTGACTGAACTGGCAGCATGACCCATAACCAATTTAACAACGACAATACAAAATATGTTGTGAAAGGGACATAGACCCAGTAGGGTTTTCCAAAGAAAAAGAAAGCCATCACCCGTAGAAACTGCAAGGGAAGCCTCAACGCGTCGGGTCGCGTCAAGAAACATAACACACGTGGAGAATAGGAGGAATCAAATGTTAGACCTAGCCGAAGAGATAAACCTTTAACTGGTAGAATTTCGACGGAATGTACCTGTGCCACCAAGAAGAGAAGTATAAGCGAATGAAACAACCAGAATTGCAATAGTAAGGTGAAAATAATTATTTCTCTTCTAAAATCTTAATACCTGTGGAAGGAATATATTTGGGAAGAATGTCGTAGCTTGCAAGGTGCATGTGCAAGAGGATACAACCTTTCATTGTGCAATCTTGTAAGTTACCATAATTTATTCCAGCCAAAATCATTTTAAAAGACAACAAATTGTTAGAACCAAACCTCTGAACCCCCAGTCAAACTTACGACTCTAGTTGCACATTGAAACTCTACGCCCCTGTATTACAATTACAATATTAGTAGAGAATGCAAACCCTGTTAAACAAAAGGGAGGCAAGCAAACCAAAGAGGGTCAACCATGATATCAAACCATATTAAATTTCATAGTACCTTACAAAGGCGTGCAAACCTCGTGTGGGAAATGGCAGTCTTTGCTGCGTCGATCGGGATTCTAGTATCTGTTGGAAAGGCCATGTTAAGCTTTTTATAAATCTTGGAATGGTAAACCCCAGGATCACGTAGGAGCTCGAACATGGAGCGAGCAAAACAACAAATAATGACATACAGGGAGACGGGGGGAGTGATTTACTTGCTCATCAACCTTCCAAGTTCCCAATTCTCATAGTGTGTCGAACGGTTCAAAGTCGTAGATACAGACATGGATCACGAGAGATGATTTCCAGGTGGACGAGCTCGATCCCTCATTGAAAAGTTTCCAAGATTATTGAATCCTTTACCGATGAATTGAATCTGGATTCATGACGAGATTAAACTTATTTAAATATAACCTAAAGAATAAGTCTATTTCCAAGGTCAAGTTTACAATGCTCATGAGTTCGAGACGATATATATATATATATATATATATATATATATATATATATATATATATATCTATATATATATATATATATATATATATATATATATATATATATATATATATATATATATATATATATATATATATATATATATATATATATATATATAATAACTTATGTGTTGGGTATACGACCAAATAGTCCCACATTGACTAGAAGTGGGGAAGATCATGGGTATATAAGGATGGACAAATATCTCCATTGGTATGAGGCCTTTTGGGGTAAGTCCAAAAGCAAATCCATGAGGGCTTAGGCCCAAAGTGGACAATATCATACCATTGTGGAGATATGTGGTGTCCAGAGTTCTTACAAGTGGTATCAGAGCCATGCCCCGAAGTTAGCCAAGTGGATGAATCCTCGGAATGTCGAACAAAGGTGGTGGGCCCCGGTAATATCACGATGGGATCCGTGGATGAGCTCGGTTAGACAGGCGGTGTGCTCCGGATTCTTCATGGACATGTCCTGGTCCCAACACGATGAAGAGGAGTTGAGTGGAGAATCCTAGTTGGTAGAGAGTGGACGGATGGATAATCGTTTGAGGGGAGGCTCAATGGTCCTTTGTTCGAGGGGAGGATTGTTGGGTATACGACCAAATAGTCCCACATTGACTAGAAGTGGGGAAGATCATGGGTATATAAGGATGGACAAATATCTCCATTGGTATGAGGCCTTTTGGGGTAAGTCCAAAAGCAAATCCATGAGGGCTTAGGCCCAAAGTGGACAATATCATACCATTGTGGAGATATGTGGTGTCCAGAGTTCTTACATTATGTATGTTAAGAATTCCATGTCATGGAAAATGTAGATATTAGTATATAAGAGTTATATGTTATATAAAAGAAACACATGTAAATAAATTTTTGTTTTGTCATATTGTTGCAAGATTAAAGGTTTTGATTCTTAAGGATGTTATAAGTGGTATCAATGCTACGAGGTTCATTACTATGGCGTGATGAAGGGAATCTAAAAGTAAACTCTGATATGTTCCATAAACAAGAGAATTGAGAGTGTCACAACTCGGACTATAGGACTCGGTTCGACACCCTTACGTAACTTGAATCTTGAAATATGGGTGTGGGTAAGTGAAGAATCCAATTCTTTGGATTGCATAAAATCATTAACTAAGAGTCAACCATGAAAAAAATATGAATTAAGTTAACAAATACTAAATGAATTAGTGATGAGGACATCCTTTCAATAATTGAAATGATGGGTGTGATTGGACGAATTGAGTGTTAACAAAAGTTAATTAGTAAGCCATGTTGATATAATAAATAGAAAGAAGTGCGTAATGAAATAGAGTATCAAGTTCCATATCCTCAAATGTTTATAAAAAAAACCAATCATAATTGTTTTGGGTGATTAGTGGCAATGATTGAAATCATTTTTATTCAATATAGCATTAGAAAATGATATGTTGAAAAGGTCGTGTGTGAAATACATGTAATGATGATGAATCTTTTTCTTGAGATGTAGTTAGTAGTTGTTAGAAGATGTTGCATAATATGGTTGCTAGCATTGATGTTATTGTATAGAGAGGATTTGGGAAGAATTGTAGCCAATGAATGCTTCGAAACAATGGAAAGGACCCTTATGCGTAAAAAATTTATGATTTGAGACATGCTACTAAGGTTAGTAAGAAAGATAATATCAAAAGGACATCAATAAATAAAGAGAAGAAATATAACTAATATGACCAATTGTTTGCTTTTTCCCTTATGATATGTTTATTATTGCAAAATTTCAATAATAAGAAAAATGATGAGTTCCCTTACTAGAAACTTTTCTTCATAAATGGAGCAGAACATTGGAAAGATAGCTCATAACATCAGAATAATGAACACCAATCCTAACATAAAGGGTTACAGAGGTCAAGTAAATGAGAATTGCGAAAGCGTTACCAGATAAGAGACCTATAAAAATTCAGAAAAAGACATAAATTGTGATAAGTTGTTGTAACCATTTAAAAAGATTAGTCTTATAAATAGTATAGTGAGCGAAATATATGGGACTAGTAAGTTGGAAGCAATCTAGAGAACTCAAAGATGTTAAATAAGCATAGAAGTATATCAGAACAGTATTGTTGATACCAAAAGGATATTAGCTTCATATCAAATTTAGTAATTAAATAGAGAATATGGAAACTTTCTACAAAATATGTGACGACCCTAAGTTATAGAAAGGTATGCTGACACCTTTTGAGATCCTATACCTGGTGGATGAAAGGGGGAACCTATGATGACAGTATCGTGAGTGAGAAAAAGGATAGTTTGAGGAAACATGAATACATTTGACAATGAAAGTGTATGTTAATACCTTAAGGAATTTTTTTTCCTCATTATCACCTAAAGAATTTCTAATGAGTATATGGAGATGTGATAAAAAATGTCTGACACGTCACAACACACAAACGCACACAGACATATATATTCTACCTATAGAAAAAATAATTGGTAAAAGAAAATTCCGGTAATGGTGAATGTCATCGTATGATGTGTTAACATGGAAAGTGGCATATGCTACGCCCTAAATAAGTACTTTAAGAACTTGAATAAATATATAGACCATCAATAAATGTCTAGAATGGAAATCTTACAAAATATCTAAGTACAGATGACCCCTCTAACATAGTCTACTGACAGGCTTGGAGTTGCCAGCAGAGGAAGACCCCATAGCTAGTTATACCTCAACAACAAGGGGAACTTCCAAATACCATGATCAATAAATTATATAATAAATAGGGATGTGAACCTCCTGTAAAACAAAAAAAAGAACAATTTGAGAAGTCTCATAAGCGAGGCATGCCGGAAAGGAATGCTCATAATATTGGTGGTATATTTGGTTGATTATTTTTCGTTTATTTGTACATGATTGTGCTCTTAAGTTCTTCTAATACTACCAGTCTATGTTTCTAGCCTCAATAATCTATTCAGGAAAGATCAAAGGAGAAGAATACAATTCAAGAAAAAAACAACTAAATTATGGAACCCTGATTCTTGCATGAAATGATCAATAAGTGACATGAGCATAATGATGTCCAGTTACATAAAGGATAAGATAATATTTACGATGGAAGTAGTAAGTTGAAGTCATTGCTGTAGAATTTGGTAGCATTTTGTTGATTACGACATGTTTGCCATTGTAAAAGTATGATAGTATGAAAGAGACATGCCAGTGGCTACAGGCTATCATGAAGATAAGGCAACAAATCCTTCCTTGTTATGACGACAAGAAAGGATAAGGTAAGAGAGGACGATAGGGTAACCAACTATGCCTACATTGGAATAGAATCATTGTATGCTAATAATCAACCAGAATTTATATAACCAATATATGGGAATAATTGATGGTGATGGAGGTGGATGTGATCCTATTGTAACACCCTCCTCCTGCATCCACCCAAGTAACCATGCCAACAGGGGTAAACATGAGATGAGATGTTACTATGATCAAATTCTACCTCCTAGGTGACATTAAGGATGTGGAATTGATGGAAAATCACACACATTCATTCAACATCATCCATAAAACCTTCAGGAGAGGATTCAACCACTCAGATAGCATGTCCCTGGGTCCTACTCTTGTTTTAACTAACCCAAGCAAGAGTAACATGCCCTAGCCACTGCCAAAGTGAGTCATAATGCTCCCTAGACACTACCCATGCGATTTAGCTTCTAGGCTAATGATATGTTCTACTAGCATTCTAGGATTTGAACCAACATTTTCAACCGTGAGCTCGGGACACTGCCCATAATGGACTGATCACCTAAAATTGGTAAGAATACAAGGAAACAAGGATGGAAAAGAAATAAGTTGAATAAGACCATAACTAGAACCATACTAGCCATTAAATGCATTTCATCAAGCATATCATCAACATGTAACTTATAGGTGTAAACAATAGAATTAAGTGTATGGATGTCATAGCTATCTAAAAATCGCCATGAACCATTGTTTCCTCATGGCATTTGTTGCCTTATAATTTATTATATCATAGATATATTATCCATTCAGATACAAGTAAAAACATGTTGAGATCCATAGATAGCTACTGCCACCATCCATGCATATAACCAACATAATAGAAATATAAATACCATAAACATATTAGCCATCAAAATCCATATATACATCAGTACATTTGCAAATGAAAATCAAGGGAATGAATTTCTCATTAATAAATGCAATGAACCAACCAAATATGGGACTACCACATTCCACTCGACCATAGATTGGTTGAGCCAAGTCTCTCTTCAGCCAATCACACTCGTTCCATATTACAAGAATTAATGTGGGACTCATAGAACACACAAAAAATACCAATCAACATGGGTTGCACCGGATTTCTCCACCTACACCATGAGGAATATAAGTTCCTCCTAGTCTCCAAGGATTTACCGTGCATCCATAATCTGATCCAGGGATCACTAGGCCCTACACCGAGACATACTCTCCAAGATTTACCATGCATCCCATCCCTGGACCATTTGGTCCAATAGAGAGAAAATTCATTTCTTGGATATGCCACATATCCTGCTATTCACCGACAAGTATTCATAGGCCCACCAAGGCACACAATCTCACTTTACCGCAACCCACCATTTGATTCAGGGGTTACGAAGCTAGTGGCTTCATGATCGTCAGTCCTATTCAGGGACCACTACACTACGTTTGTCAATTCACAGATCCACCCCAGTCAACTTTGAATCCAATTAGGCCATCCCACATAAATTGAATGGGAGAAACCATCTCATCAAAGCTATCAAGAAATGCCAAGGCTAGGCTAAAAATATGATCACACCCAAAAAATCTCATGCCATGGTAGAAAAGAAACATGTGCAATCCAATGCATGCCAAATGTAGTAAGGAAAATACACATGCAAGTTGATACGTGCAATGAAGCCTGATGTAGCTTCTTGATCCTACCTTTTTGTACTTGTTCCTTGCCTCCTTTTTCCTTCTTTGTGTTTTTTTATCCAATGCCAAAGTGCTCCAAGAAAACTCTAAGTGTCCAAGAGTATGAGAGAAATAAAATAATGAGAAAGAATAATGAGAGTGCTCCAACACTAAACTGACCAATCCCTCCCCACTGCTCCTCGGAAGCCTTTTTATCAATGAGGCCTCTATTTTCATTTTCCATTATTTTCCTTAAATTTACTACTCACATGCAACCTGTGACCTTTCACCTTCCCTTTCTCCTGATTTCCTTTATTTTCATAAATGAAATTACAATAAATTCTTCATGCATTTCCAATGCCTTACCCATTTCCTTTTCCAATCTCCTTCAGCCATAAAGAACAAAATGCACACCGACACTAGGATTTCCTACCCAACATTCATCTTGGAATACATATCCCATCAACTGTGATCTTATGTATTTTACATGGAATTTTCACCAGGGTTGTTACAGAACCCTCCCCCTTGGCGAAACACCATCCTCGATGTTCAACGATACCTATAACCAACAAGACTACTAAAAACAAAACACACTTCCCATGGAGCTTTATAACATAACTCAATGTAGTATTTATAATGAATGACCTGCTCAAAAGAAAAACATCATGAAAACATGACATACTGGAGCTTTATAACATAGCTCATTATGGTATTTACAATAACCACACATAGACATATGCACATTTTCTAAACCAGCAAATAAAGGATATGGTTCCTGCATCCGTGAAAAGGGAATCCAGGGGCTCACACCTCTTCCTTCAAAGTAATACAAGGATTCACCTCCTTCCCAATAATTCTAGAATCCACTACCACATTAGAAGTTGGATCCAATTTCCAGCACTACAATCATATGCCACTTGTCCTCTCAGTTAGCAATTACCGGCTCATTGTTCCAAGGCACACTCCCAATGTGCATTTGATTCCATATGGAAATTCTCATGACCAAAACAAATATATCCCAAGCCTTCCCTTCTCTACCACACAACCCTCATGAAATCTGGTCACCCCTTACGTGCAGTCACTCACCTTCCAAGTTATCATGGCATTCCCTATCCTGGGAGATCCATCACCTTGCAAGGATTCCTTGCATCAAAAAGTAAAATAGCCAAGGCATATACGTGCCTCAAACCATCATAATAGTCATAGCATGCTCATGGAGATCAACAGAAAATATTGCGTACTAGTGTCCCACAATGCCTCTACTCCTGAAGTGCTTTACCAGCATGCTGCTGCTTGTTGCATTTTCTTTCAATGTTTCTGCTAATTCTTATAGCCAATTTCAACCATCCAACCAGGCATGTTCAGGCATTCTTATTCCAAGCACATAAATTCAATTAGATTTAAAATAAATTGAAATAACTTCAAATCATACCTCATTAGTAGCTTGTCAATAACAAACACTTGCAATTTTTTTTCTTCGTGTCACAACAAGTCAAACTAATAGTTTGATCAAAACATCATGTATAAACATATCACATATGGTTAGCTCAGAACACAACCATCATTGATCAACATCATAAATCACATGGAACCATCATAAATGAGAATGATAGATCACATATAATCATCATAAACAGGAAGCATAAGTGACATGCATAATAAAATTGAAGTAAAATGTCGATACTTATCCTTTCATCAATCCTTAGCTTCTACCTTGGTCTTTATTCTGTATGCTCTCTATATTGGTTGCCACCCCAGACAAACATCTAGTGCTTTCTCCTAACCCATGTGCATGTACACATAGTGTGCATCACACATATACAATCACAGACATGACATACAACACCATGCAATACATGCATCCACACCTGACATACAACACATTCACCTACACCCAATGCACAACCCAATACATACACCTACAAAAAGTGTGTAACACAACATAATACATTCTCGTACGTTCGGTGTACGACATGGAATAACATGTATACATACACACTGTACATCACAATACATACATCCACACACAACATGAGACACCACAAAACAAATACACATACACTCGATATACAATACAACTCATACATCTATACCCGATGTAAAACACCACACAATACATGTACCCACATAGAGTACAACACAATGAATACACATGTCATGATATCATGACTACACGATGCACATACATAGTACTGCATGCCCACAACACATCATGTACAACATGCACTCAATCTCACATGTACATCAGTGCCACATGTACCAAGCACCACCTGCACAACATGTGCATGTCATCACATGTACATGGCACCACCTACACAACTTGTAGAGAATGTCATATGTGCATTATACAATTGTACAATGTGTACACAATACCACATGTACACAGTACCACACACACGACATGTACATGATACCACATGTACACAATGCCACATGAACAACATGTACATAGGCACACAACGCCACTTGTACAACATGTACACAACACCACATGCACACAACACCACTTGTATAATCATGCACACCGAACCATATGTACATGGCAGAACATGTAAAACATGCACGCAACACCACATGTACATAGCACTTCATATCCAACACGTACATAGCATCATCTGTACACAACACTACATATGGTACACACACAAAGCACCACATGCATACAACACCACATATCCATTATGCACATAGTACAATATAGACACAACATCATATATTAAACATGTACATAGCACCATCTATACCCAACACTGAATATGCAACATTCATACAACACTATCTACACTAACACCCTGTACATAGAATTGCATAAACAATAGGTACACACACTAAATATTCACCACACCTCATGCACACAACATAAAAAATGTGACATGTACAACATATACAACATATGCACAACATTAGTACCACACATCCTTTACCACACTATCCATACCAAACAACCTTGCTTTAGTGTCTTATCCATGCTTGTCCCCAGCATACCCTAGACCACACTGCTTTCATTATGCTGATGTATCCATTGGTATAGCTTGTCCATAACATAGACATAACACAAGCATACAATATCAATTCATATCCACATGATATTGACCTTGTATATTTGTATTAAGTAGTCTTCCCACTTGATTCCCATAAGACTAGGAACCTCGTCATGCCATTCACCTACGTAAGCAATCATTCCTCCAAAAGGATGATTCCTGATGACCCTATCAAACAATGACATAGATACAGTGATACATATATACATATACATAAACATCAACATAAAATAATAATGATCTCATCAGTCAACGTCATACATACATACATATGCACATATAAACATCAGTATAATCGTCATCCCAACATAATTACATAATGTTAAGGTTAAGAGAAATTCCTTTATTCATGCAACACATGCGCAACATTAAGAATAGTCATTCCCAATGTAGCCAAGGAATATGATGCCTCATATCCATTTATTTTACCTTTTTTGGTTACCTTTCATGCTTGCACTACCATACATTTACCATAATGGACCTAGCCAATCTAATCAATTGTCATAGTCTTACCTTTCGTTGCGCTTACTCATGCATCGAGCTTTGTCCAAGTCTTACACCATTTTTTGGGTACCACAGAGTTGTCCTAGAGCTCCATTAGCTTCCTCCTTTCCCAGCTAATTCCCAAGACTCAAAACATAAAAGGAAACCCAAGAAACAAACAAGAATAAAACCATGAAAACCAATAATAATACAACACCACAAACAAAGTCACAAGGCCTTGCACCAGACATAACCAAAACCACAAATAAAGCTCAGTAAATCATAAAAAGACCAAAAGCACAAGACTAGCAACAAAAAACATGACTCAATCCCCATGGTTCTCAATGCTTCCAAAGGAAAGCTCAACCTAAGCCTTCTCCAAGATTTCATCACAGTCTCTTTTTCCATGCAATCCCCTGCATCAGACTGCCATAATCACATAATTGTCACTGTATATATAGCATAACAATACATCATCTACCTCATCTTTTTGTGCCAAGTACGTTGCTTGCAACTGAACACATCCACACCATCTCTCAAGGGACTCTAATCCTTTGACGTATCCACTTGTAACTAAAGACTAGCTAATATATCTATCAAGTACATGTTCATTCCTATAGCACGTATCCACCTAATGTCAGACAAAATCAAGGTTAAGAATAATTCCTTTACGCAAAGCACTCATTCATTTGGAATTATGGTTTCCAAACATAGCCAAAGGAATTTTTTCCCAACTCCTTTCTTTAACATTTTCCTTGTTGCAATTAAGTGTTACGATGCACTGTCACACCACCCAATTGTTAGTGATATAAACACATCAACTATTACCTTGTTAGGCTAATACCAACATGCTTCCTACAACTGCTCAAACATGTCAACTACCTATTCCAAATATTGAGACAATAATATTTATCACTTTGAAATCAACCTTTACAAAGACTAAAAATCATGTCATAATCCATAGTCAACTCATAGTCATTAGACATAATGCTACAACTGTCACCTATTATACTCAATTACATATCCATTGCATGAACACATGTGTGTTAGTACAATCATCTTAAAACAAAATAATTTGAACACACTCATATTATTAAATTCATCAAACATTCAACCAACTTGCAAACATACCATGTCAAATAAATCAACTAGACACCAAACACTCAAACACCAAATAGATGTCATAATCAAACTGTCAAGCACCAAATATATGGCATAAGAGAGATTATAACTTAATGTATCTCAGGGATGGCTATCTTGTCTGCATAATCAATCCATATTAGCACAATATATCTTTACAATATATTAACCCAAACATAAATAAGATCATGATATCCAAAATAGTCACTAGCTAACATGTTTACATCATTTCAAAAACTCCTACACAATTATCATTCACATATGAAAATTCAATCTAGATTAGTACAACACCATATCACAAATATGTCATCTCATACATGAGTCTCGTAACCATAATTATCTTCATAGGCCAATCTAGGTTAACACAATACATATAACATGAAGATCTTCAATGGAATTACCATAAAAATCATGCGCATGACGATTCTAAATTACCACATCAACATTTGAATCAAATAACCCTAATCATCTAGTTATCTAACATAAACGAACAATACCAATGCATACCATCATAGGCTACTATCATTCATGACTATCTGACACACGTGCATGTGACTATACTAATCCACTACCATCTATCATGTATGTAACTATAAACTCAATAGACATGTACATAAATCTAATGCATATAATCCTAATTCATATAACAAACCATTAACTAACATACCTGCATAACAAACATACAATACATGTATGGAGATCTTCCCTTACCCCAAAGTCTAATGCTACAACCTCATTATGATGATTTGCATCTCTTGCTCTATCTCATCCAACACATTAGCAATATAACAACCAATAGCATCATGATGATCTAAATTCCATACCGTGACTTCACAAGACATGTTTTACCTACTATTCATGCATAGTTATATCCAAGACCATACATGTATAATGACTACATATAACATAAAACACATGGGTACCAAACCATATACACATCACTCTAGATAGAGTCCAGTAATCAATGCATGACCATATCAGCTTCACAAACCATAAAATCATACATGACAACAACTATTATTCCATTGTACCCATTTCCACCTGCAACCAACAATATGCATAGGCAATGCCAAATCAACTACACATATGCATAGATGCATGTAAGTGATTAATTATTTTAATCAACCTAGAAGACTGATACATGTAATCAAAATATTCAATAATGTAACCTAACATACAAGGATGTAAGTAGGTGACACAAAATAAATATATAAGAGACAAATAATCCATATACAGTGAGTCACATACTAATGAAAAATACATTTCAAAAAATCAATATCAAATTCTCCATGATAACCATACTACAACCATAATCAATCATCAAGAAAATACAACAAGCGCATGTTATGTAAGTGTAAGAGATAGACATGAAAAAAGAATGCAAGCATGATCAGTACATCACCCATCTAGTCTAAGAGTTGAACCATTCTCTGTTACCACTCTGTAAGCACCTTCCTCCCACATCGACCCAGGTAACCATGCCATTTAGGATAAACATGAGATGGGAGCCTACTATGATCAAATTCGACCTCCTTGGTGACATTAAGGAATTGGAATCAATGAAACATCACACACAGGCATCCAACATCATGCATAAAACCTTCATGAGACAAGTCGGTCACTCAGACAACATTTCCCTGGGTCCTACTATTGTTTGAACCAACTTAGGCCAGAGTAACGCTCCCCAGACACCACCAAGGCGAGCTATAACACTCCCCAAACACTTCTCATGCGAGTTATAATGCTCCCTAGACACTACCTAGGTGAGTTAGTCTCTAGATTAACGCTCTATTTTGCAGGGATAACCATGTTGAGGCCTCAACAGGAGTAACATTGAAAAACAGAGTGAGATAATCCTTCATGTCAGTATGCAAAGGGATAATAAAAATAGATCCTTCGTGCTAGAATCTGATTCATAGACATAACATTTCCATGAGAAGTGAGGAAAGATGATTCTCATATTAGCCTCTCTTGTGTTCCATATATTTTAAGTATTGCCCACCTAAAACATAAAGAAACGATATGAAATTTAAAGATGCTTAATACAGAAAACAGTAAGGAAACTGAGCTATATTTATTATAGGTCAGGAATCCAAGATAAATCTCTCTGGATCTAAGAAATTACAAAATAAAAAGGCTCACTGAGATTACAAAAAACGCTTAGCCCTTAGGCTAGAAACCTGTCCTCTTAGTGCATAAATTCCTCCCTCCCTTCTAACCCCTACATCTGACTTTTTAATTCTTTTACAAAGCTAGCCCTCTACCTAAAATCATGAAACAATTTTATATGAATAGAAATGAAATTGACACCTACATTGATGTGTTGTCTCAACTTCCCAACAAACTAGGAAAAGTCTACTACCTATTTAACTAGTTGTCCTTTAATTCTATTATTGAGGAATATATATTTCGTTAAACATTTGACAAATAAAATGGGTTAATATACGACAATATTCAGGTGAACTATCATTGTGTACCACTGATTTGAATAATGTAGGAGTAACACTTGGAATGACATATTAGTTCATTGATCTGCATTCTCTTCCAATACATTTGTGTTCTTGCAAAACACTTGCTTCCTGCAGTCTCCTTGCATTAGTCACAACAAGTCAAACTAGAACTTTTAACCAATCAACATTTATAAAATATTACCTTAGGTTAACTCATAATCGTCAAAATCATAAACTGTATGTAACCATCAATCATAGATCATAACCATAAATCACATGTATATAAAACGGAAATAAAATACTTAGCTTGCACCTTTATCCTTTTTCGGTACACACTCTTGATTAGTTGCCACACTAGGGAATCACCCAGTGCCTTCTCCCCAACCATGTGTACCTACACATATAGTATGCATCACACACATACAGTTATATATGTCATATATCATCATGCAATACACGCATCCATACCAGTACCATATGTACCATCTGTACACAGTACCACCTGTACCCATGTACCCAATACCAAATGTCCATAGCATCACCCACACGACATATAACTCCTACGAAAAAGGAGATCTTCCCTTCCCTTGGCTAGCAAATGCCTTGTCTAGTTTGTCATTATGAAAGTCCAAGGTTCAAGCTTTATGCTTGGCCTATGAGTCTATGGAATGTTCAGTATCTGGCTAGCCCAATTGTGCACTGTGTAGTTCCAGGGCTCAAGCATGTATGAATTCCTTTGAGTCTCCTTTCACTAGAAACCAAGTGTGACTCCTATTGAGACCCAATTGCCGGAATAGCCAGACATAAGTATATACATATACCAAAATAGCTTTTCCTCAACCTATAAACAATGAAGGATACATAGCCCGCATTTGATTAGCAATCTCCCATGTAGCCTGTTTGGGCCCAAAGTGGTTCAACTGCACTTTTACTTTCTCGATTACTTTGTTCTAGAGCATGAGTTGTTTTTGCTACAAAATGCACTGAGCTGCTAGTAGGAATTGTCCTTCTAGATCCACATATAATACAGACCATTTAGTCACATTATTAGCATTCCTCACATATATTTTAATGAAAGAAACACGCAAAACATCATGGAGCTTCATTGTCAGAGGAAGTGCAAGTCTCTAAGCCTCTGGTTCAATCCTCTCAATGATCTCGAAAGGCCTCCAATACCAAGGTGCCATTTTCACACATGAAGTAATCCTCAAGGAGGTCATCTTGGGCTTGATGCACAAGTACACATGCTTCCCAGCATGAAACTCCTTAAACGCCTTGTATTGCTCAACCATATAGGCTAAACCTAAGTACAAGAAGGTAAAGGAGGAACTGGAGAAGATGGTCGTAGTCGGTATAATCGAACTTATGGAAGAATCTAATTAGGTGAGTCCAATGGTAGTACAAGAGAAAAAGACTAAGGCAGAAATAAGGATCTATGTCAGCTTAAGGAATTTGGATGATGCATGCGTACATGACCCATTCCCAACACCATTCACAGAGAAAGTTTTGGAAAATTTAGGAGGACAGGGGGCCTACTCCTTTATAGATGGGTTTTCTGGGTACCATCAAATTAAGATAGTATCGAAAGATAGGAGTAACACAACCTTATCCACTTAATGGGGATACTTGTGCTGAAAATGCCTCCCACTTATTTTACATGTCTCAAGTCATTTCACAAAGTCAGAGTAGAGTCAAGCTGAACAGGGTCTTCTTTTCCCATTAATTCTGCCAAGCCCCTTCCCTTGGATGTGGTTTCTCTAGATAGTAGATAGGGACAGGGATAATCTCGTCAATCCATTCATGTGCATCCCTAATTAGATGACGAGGCATTTGGATACCTTAAGAGAGTCATAGTTACTCTCGTTGTCTACCCGCACTTGGTTGAATTTCTTCACTTTGACATTCAGAGCAATGGCCTTATTACTCCTTTGCATCGATTGTAGAATTTAATCATGTTATTAATGGAAAATTACTCAAATTCCTTATATCTCCAACTATCCCTCCAATTTGGGATAGTCCGTAACAGGGGCATAAGCCACCTTTTTCGACCCAGAGCCTGGGACCCTCCAAGAATGGAATGATCACTTAAAATTGGCAAGAATACAAGGAAATAAGGATGTAAAAGCAATAAGATGAACAAGACCATCACCAAACCCGTACTAGGCATGACAAGAGTTCCATCAAACATATCATCAACATGTAACATACAGGTGTAAACAATAGAATTAAGTGTAGGGATATCATACTTATATGAGAATCACCATGAACCATTGTTTCCTCATGTCATTTGTTGCCATATCATTTATGAGAGCATAAGTACATTATCCATTCAGATACAGGTAAAAGCATGCTGAGAGCCATATATAGCTACTGCCACAACACATACATATAAACAACATAATAGGAACATAAATACCATAAACATATCAATCATCAAAATCCATATATAAATCAGTACATTTGCACCTAAAAATCAAGTGAATGGATTTCTCATTAATAAATGCAATGAAACAACTGAAGATGGGACTACCATGTTCCATCCAACCAAGATTGGCTGAGCCAAGTCTCTCTTCAACCAATCACCCTCGTGCCATATTCCAAGCATGCGGGACTCATTGAACACAACAAAAAATAAAAATCAACATGGGTTCCATCGGAATTCTTCGCCTAGGCCGTGAGGAATTTGGGTGACTTCTAGTCTCTCAGACTTTACCATGCATCCACAGTCTGATCCGGGATCACTAGGCCCTACTTGGAGACATACTATCTAGGGTTTACCATGCATTCCATCTGGGGACAACTAGGCCCAACGAAGAGAAAGTCCACCTATTGGCTTTACCGTATATCCCGCCATTCACCAACAGGGATTCCTAGGTACATAATTTGGCTTTTCAGCAACCCACAACTTGGTTTAGGGGTTACTAGGCGAGTGGCTTCATGAATCTCAGTCAGGTTGAGGGACCACTACACCATGTGTTTGTCAATTTGGAGATCCACCCCACTCATCCTCGAATCCAATCAGGTCATCCCACATATACTGAATGAGAGAACCTATCTCATCAAAGCTATCAGGAAATGGCAAGGCTAAGCTAAAAATAGTGTCAAATCTGGCAAAACCCATGCCATGCTAGAAAAGAAACACATGCAATCCCATGCATTCCAAATCTATCAAGGAAAATACACATGCAAGTTGATTCCTATAATGAAGCATGTTGTAGCTACTTGATCGTTCATTCCCCTCCTTGATCCTTCCCTCCTTTTGCCTTCTTTTACTTTCTTGCTCCAAGGCTAAAGTGCTCCAAGAAAACTCTAAGTGTCCAAGTGTATGAGAGAGAATAATGAGAGTGCTCCAACACTAAACTGACCAAGCCCTCCCTCCCTAGTATGTTTGAGTTTCAAACAATGTGGAGTGAGAAGAAGTTACAAAAAAATCTACTATGTTTTTATCTATTTAAAAGAAAAACAGTAGGAGAAAATGAACTTTCCTCAAGGTAATATGATATAAATAAATAAATATTAAAAACATAAAAGTTTTAATAGACTAGATGGGGAAATTTCATATGCAATATATTAATATCATATTTAGATCTTAGTAAAGTAAAGGATAACATTTAGAACATGGTTTTGTGCGTTAAACCCCATATAACCATTAGGATCATGTCCTTCACTGGTTCCATTATGATTTAGGTACTGGTTTCATTATGATTTAGGTACTATGTGCATGTCAAGTTACACGTTAATATTAGTGCTGGTTTGTAGGTTTATTTCATTTTTTGGCTAAGAAAAATAAGTGTATTTTAAAAATTTAAAATAATTTAAGAAATATATATATTTACATTTATTATGTGAGAGTTTATTAAATGGTATTTAAAAATATTAATTTAATATTGATACAATATTTTCATGTTAGTGGGAAATCCACAAAACATGAATTAGGGATTCACATTTATATCTATGAATATGTTCTAAACAACTTGACAATATGTAAAAAAAATATAAATATTTCTTTCAAGTTATCATATTCAAAGTAATAGTATCACTATTTTTGACGTAATAAGATGATCCATACATAGTATATCCTAGAGATAAAAGGACTAATCAAATCTATGAAAACAAGCTTTGTAACGGAAAAATTAAGTTTTCTCTAAATTTTCTCTATGATATAATTTTATTATTATCTTTTATTAGTGTGTCAAGATAAGATTCTGGCCATCGATTTGCTTTTGATTACTGATTGAGTTTTGATCAAAATATTTTCTGACATTCTCCTCAACCATGGCAATGATTCCTCAGCTAGCTATCGGAAGCCGATAAGATTACTCTCTTATATTAGTAACTAAATCTCTCTTTCCTAATTTGCAATCTGTTTCAGGAGTATGCTCAAGCAAGCGGATATGGACTGCGAGGTTCTGAAATAGTGCAACAAGTCACTTGTAGACGATTTTTATTATTTATTATTAAACGATTTATGAATATCTGCCCCATTCATATAGTTTTCATAATAAAATTTCATTTATTAGAGAAATAATCAACCAGAGCCTTCCAAACACAGAAGATTCCTAAATATGATCGCCAACGATAGGACGTTTTCTGTGCACTAAATTCATTGATGGAGAGAAAACAAAACTGTACTACTACAACAATAATGGCTCGTCTTTGCTTTATGACCTAAATTTAAAATGGTCGGCTGGAAAACCAGAGAGTACGGAATCGTCACGGATATATTAAAAATGTAAAAGTAAAACAATCCATTCATTTCTTATGTTAGGCAGCAATGAAGTAAAAAAACAACTTTTCATTTCACGTTTAGGGTGACAACATACGGTAAGAACGTTTAGGGAGACAATTTACGCTAAGAACTTACTGAAACTTTTTCCGACACGGTGAAAATGTTTCTAGTTGGTATTCGTAAGGCCCGATAACCCTGTTATTAATGGCGGTTCTGTTGCTATAGCAATAGTTGGCAGATTCAATTTTACATTTTTCTCAAATTAATCTAAGAGGCTAGTAGTTCAATATATTACTATTTATTATAGGTTTATCAAAAAAAACATAATATAGTTAATTAAAATTTTAAATAGTTTTTTATGGTAAATTATTTATATAAATTTGGGTGTTTATATTTATTTTTTATGGGAAATTTATATTTTATAATGTATATCATGAAATTTTATATTAAACGGAATTTATTTATTTTAAAATAAGAATAAATTTTGGAATTTGTATTAAATTCTGTTTATAAATTTATAAATTATTTCAATTTAATATATTTAAAAAAATCAAATTTTTCTAAAATAAAGTTATATTTATTAAAAAAAATTGTAACAGTAAATTTATAAATATTTTCAAAACTACTGAGTATTGCGTATAGTATTTTTTTATTATTTAAAATCAGTTAAATTTACTTGAGGAAAAAGTTGTAATGATAAATTTATATTAATTAACATTCAGTAGCTGCTGTATTTTGATTTTGATTTTTTAAAACAGTGAACGTTCATTTAGTTCTGTTTAATGTCTTTTATTTTATTTTTTAAAACGGTCAACTTTCATTTAGATATGTCTAATGTTTTTTATTTTACGTTTTCATCTTTTGTTTTTGTTATGGAAAAATCAGTTATATTTACTTGAGGAAAAAGTTGTAATGATAAATTTATGTTAATTAACATTCAGTAGCTGTTGTATTTTGATTTTGATTTTTTAAAACAGTGAACGTTCATTTAGTTCTGTTTAATGTCTTTTATTTTATTTTTTAAAACGGTCAACTTTCATTTAGATATGTTTAATGTTTTTTATTTTAAGTTCTCATCTTTTGTTTTTGTTATGGAATAAAGAAATTTTAAAAGTGCAGAAGTGTTTGGGATAGAAAAATAGTGAAGATATTTATGGAGATTGATTTTCTGGAATATAAATGAAATGGAAAGAGAATGTTTTTTTAGAAATTTGCATAATCATTGGAGTATTGGAAATGGTCACTCACATTTTCAAAATTTCATTGTGTAGCTCATGTATAAGGACATTTTCAAATTTCATTGTGTAGCTCATGTATAAGGGCATTGTACAAAATATGACAATAATGGATATGGAAGAAGAAGAATGTAACACTTCTTAATAAAATTGTAAATGTTTTGTTCATTTGCAATGGTATTGTACAAAATAAGACAATAAATGGAAAAAGAAGAATGTAACATCTCTTAATAAATTGTAAAGGTTTTGTTATTACAAATGATTTGGTAAAAACTGTGGGCAAAGTAAAGATTTAAGATGGAGTGGGAGTGGGAGTGCTTTGCGGAACAATCTCTGCTCTATAGGGTTAATTTCATACGTTTCCAATGTTGTCTGATAGGTCTGAAAGGAAAGAAGTTCCGTCACTCACTAGAACTGTAATAACACTGGGCCATAACATTTTAATGTAATGATAATGAAACTAAACAAAAGAAATATGAATTGGAGGAAAACAAACCCTTCTTAGAAACTGTGCATTGAAGGAAAACAAACCCTTCTTGGAAACTGTACAACTTATTATTTCTCAACGGAAAAGTGATTAGAGTAATTTGGTTCATTGCAATTTAAAAACATAGGACGAATAACCAGATTTCAAAACCCAAGAGTGAATGAAGGAAAGCGTTGTGCTCGGCCATTATTTTACTAATATAAATGTATACACAGAAAACGTATATTGATTCCATTACATCTGAAGTAAATTGTTACCTAAAAGTAAATAACCGAGGGAGGCTAGGTTCTGCATATAAATAGATTATACAGAAACCAAAACATAAGCAGTGAACTTTCATTTAGTTCTGTTTAATGTCTTTTATTTGATTTTTTAAAACGGTCAACTTTCATTTAGATATGTTTAATGTTTTTTATTTTAAGTTTTCATCTTTTGTTTGTGTTATAGAATAAAGAAATTTTAAAAGTGCAGAAGTGTTTGGGATAGAAAAATAGTGAAGATATTCATGGAGATTGATTTTCTACAATATTAAATGAAATTGAAAGAGAATGTTTTTTTTAAGAAACTTGCATAATCATTGAAGTATTGGAAATGGTCATTCACATTTTCAAAATGTCATTGTGTAGCTCATGTATAAGGACATTGTACAAAATATGACAATAATGGATATGGAAAAGGAAGAATGTAACACTTCTTAAAAACATTGTAAATGTTTTGTTCATGTGCAATGGTATTGTACAAAATAAGACAATAAATGGAAAAAGAAGAATGTAACATTTCTTAATAAATTGTAAATGTTTTGTTATTACAAATGATTTGGTAAAAACTGTGGGGCAAAGTAAAGATCTAGGATGGATAATAAAATATAAATGGTATTATATTTTTTTGAATAAATAATATAAGGTATGGCCAGCAAGTTATGGTTAGCAAGTGTTCTGCTTAGCAAGTGGGACTGTGGGAGTGGGAGTGCTTTCCGGAACAATCTCTGCTCTATACGGTTAATTTCATACCTTACCAATGTTGTATGATAGGCCGCAAAGGAAAGAAGTTCCGCCAGTCACTAGAACTGTAATAACACTTGGGCCATAACATTTTAATATAATGATAATGAAGCGAAACAAAAGAACTATGAACTGAAGGAAAACAAACCCTTCTTAGAAACTGTACATCGAAGGAAAACAAACCCTTCATGGAAACTGTACACTTTATTATTTCTCAACGGAAAAGTGATTAGAGTAATTTGGTTCATTGCAATTTAAAAACATAGGACGAACATGTTGGAATTTTCTGATAAACTCCATAACAAACAGACAAAAAATTGCTCTGTTTTTGCACAGAAAAATAGAAAATCGCTTGCTGGAAATGGTGTTTCAGCAACACAGTTTTTTTTTCAGTTGATGTAACTTGTGTTGCAGCAATGCTGTTCGTGGTGTTGCAGCAATGTGAATTTTTGACGTCAACTATTTTTTGAGTTACGGTGTAACAGCAACAGGAAAAATTAACTTGCGTTTATTAAAAATAAACTAATTGTTACAGATTTGTCTTCCTCATACTGAGGGAATTTCACAACTTCTATTACAAAACAAATTCACGAAGGAACGCTTCTGTTCCACACAAATAAACATCTGTTAAACAAATTTCATTCAAATATCTGCACTGCTGTGCATTTTTCCCTTTCTGCTCTCTGCTGTGCTGTTGCATCTACTCCTGATGTGCATTGTTGTGCATTTCACTATCTGGCAAGTATTATCTTCACGCTGCTATGTGCTCTCCTCTGCTCTCTATCAATCTGCTGCTAACCTCAAAACAGAACTGTTGTGTGGTATTTATATGCTAAAACATATCTGATTTAAACAGTAAAATATTACAGAATATCTTCTAATGCCTATCACCGAATTTAATGCAGCAAGGCGGTGATGCTTCTATCAAAAAACAAGTCGGCTGTCTGCAGGGGAATTCAATTGAAACTTTAATGCATATTAATGTGCAAAAATATCGGGCTTGACTTTAAGGCATCGAACAGGCTGGAGTATTTACTGCAAATCTAGCTGTTCATTGTTGCAGTTGGAATTAAATTCCAACACTCCCTCTTAATTTCAACTGCTGCGTACCCAGACATTTCCTAAAATGATCAAAACCTTTTTTTGCTAATGGTTTTGTCAAGATGTCAGCAAGCTGATCCTCTGTTCTGCAGTGCTGCAAAACAATCTCACCATTGTTAACCAATTCACGTATGAAGTGAAATTTGGTGTCTATGTGCTTTGTTCTTTTATGAAAAACAGAGCTTTTAGACAATGCTATTGCTGAGCTATTGTCACAGTAAATGGTTGTGCCCTTTCTTTGTTCATGACACAAATCTTCGAGAACTCTTCTCAGCCATACTGCTTGGCATGTTGTTGTTGTTGTTGCCACATACTCTGCCTCTGCTGTTGACAAAGCCACAACTGGTTGCTTCTTGGAAGCCCATGAGATGGCTCCCGATCCCATATGAAACACATATCTCGATGTGCTTTTCCTATCATCAACACTTCCAGCCCAATCATTGTCAGTGTAACCTGTCAACATGAAACTTTCAGAAGAGGAGTATAAAATACCAAACCCCTTCGTTCCATTCGCATACCTTAGAATCCTCTTGGCTGCTTGCCAATGAGTCTCTTTCGGTCTTTCCATAAATCTAGAGATTAAACTTACAGCGTGCATAATGTCCGGCCTAGTTGCAGTCAAGTACATAAGGCTGCCAACTATGCTCTTGTACAGTTTTGGATCAAAATATTTACTGTTGTCTTCTTTGGTTAATTTCAACCCCACTACTGTTGGAGTCACAACAGCCTTGTTGTTCTGCATGCTAAATCTCTTCAACGCAGCTTCTACATATTTATCTTGAGAAATGAAAACACCATTTTCACTTTGGTCTACTTCAATTCCAAGAAAATATCTTAAGAAGCCCAAGTCAGTCATTTCAAATTCACTCTTCATGACTGCTTTAAAATCAGCAATGAGAGAAGCATCATTGCTAGTAAAAATCATATCATCTACATATAAAACAACAATAATAATCTTACCGTCATTCTGTTTTATGTAGAGTGTGGGTTCACCATCACACTTATCAAACCCATTCTCAATCAGATAAGCATCAATTCTGCTGTACCATGCTCTTGGAGCTTGCTTCAGCCCATAAAGAGCCTTCTTCAGTTTACAAACTTTATGCTCTTGGCCTTCAACTTCATAGCCCGGAGGTTGATCAACATAAACCTCTTCTTTTAACACTCCATTCAGGAATGCAGATTTAACATCCATTTGATAAATCTTCCATTTGTGTTGTGCTGCAATAGACAACAATGTTCTCACTCTTTCCATCCTTGCTACTGGTGCAAAGGTTTCATCATAGTCTTTGCCTTGCTGCTGCTTGTAGCCTTTCACAACAACCTTGCTTTGTGCATGTCAATCTTACCTTCAGCATTGCTTTTGGTCTTATAGACCTACTTAACTCCAATGGCATCTTTGCCTTCAGGGAGGTCCACTAACTCCCATGTTTTACTCTTCTCAATTGCACAAATTTCTTCATTCATTGCTTCAATCCATTTATCTTCATTTACAGCATCTTCAAAATGGATTGGGTCATCAATATGACAATACAAAGCGAATAATGAATTCAGACTGGTATTTTTACTTACCTCTCCTTGTTCATAAATCTCATTCAGATTTCTGAATATTGGTCTTCTTGGTGTGCTTGGAGTTCCATCCGAACTTGAGGGTATATCTGATCCCTGTGGTGTTTCAGCAACAACTGTTTGTGGTGTAACAACAACTGTTCTTCCTTGACTTCTCAAGGCTGTTCAAATTCCAGCTTGAGGTGTGGTTTGTTGTACTTGCTGTGGTGGAGGAGGAGCCACAAAGGAAGGATTATTTGCTTCTGTCCCTTCCTCTTGTTCTTCATAAGACACAATTGTCTTCACATTCACTGTTTTTTCCAAGCTTCCATCCCATGCTTCATCTTCAATGAACTGCACATCTCTACTTACTATTAATTTCTTGGTGGATGGATTATAGAGTTTGTATGCTTTTGACTCATCACAATAGCCAATAAAGACACACTTTTCCCCCTTACTATCAAGCTTTTTCCTTAGTTGATCTGGTACATGTTCATATGCCACACAACCAAATACTCTCATGTGAGTGACAGTTTGCTTTTGACCACTCCATGCCTCTTCTGGTATTCTGTTGATGACAACTTTAGTTGGGCATCTATTCAAGATGTAAACTGCGCAAGTAACAGCTTCTGCCCAATACTCATGCGGCAAGTGTTTTGCCTTTAGCATACTTCTGACCATGTCAAGAATGGTCCTATTCTTTCTTTCAGCAACACTGTTTTGCTGAGGTGTATACCTTGCGGTAAACTGCTTTTGTATGTCATTCTCTCTGCAAAAATGCAGAAAGTCTTGGGAGATGTACTCTCCTTTGCTATCTGTTCTGAGCACTTTGATATAATGCCCACACTACTTTTCAACAAGGGTTTTGAAGTGGCGGAATTTCTCAAACACTTCACTCTTCTGTTTCAGCATATACACCCATGTCTTTCTGGTGTAATCATCAATGAAGGTTAAAACATATTTATTTCCAGTAAATGATGGTATTTGCATCGGTCCACACACATCAGAGTGAACAATTTCCAAGGGTGCTTTTACCCTTATACTCTTTCCTGCTGGAAAGCTTTCTTTGTGTTGCTTGCCCAAGATGCAGCCTTCACAAAGGCTGTCTGATTTCTCAATCAACGGCAATCCCTTTACCATTCCCTTTCTGTGCAACAGATTCAGGCCTCTGAAATTGAGATGTCCAAATCTCAAATGCCACAACCAATTCACATCTTTCACTTGTTCCTGAAAGACTTCTTGTGTTACAGCCGCAATAGTTCTGCCCTCCTTCAAATCTGCCCTGCGTTTGAGAGGAAACATTCTATTGCTGGTGTAATGATTTTCTTACTTGGAGGTATGTCTCTGATAGTACACAAATCATCTTTGAAGAATACGTTGTAACCTTTGTTTATGAGCTGTCCAATGCTCAAAAAATTACATTTCAGACCAGGTACATAGTATACCTCTGGCACAATCATCTGTTCTCCATTTTTTGCTCAAATACTGACTCTGACCTTACCCTTGACAGTTATCTTATCATTAGTCCCTGTTGTTACCTCAGATTTCACATTTTCATCCAGATTGGCAAACATTGCAATATTTCCAGTCATGTGATTACTACAACCTGAGTCTAAGAACCAAAAATATTCTTGTTTGTCTTGTGCTATGTTACATGTTAACAACACGTTCTTTGGGTTCTTATCTTCTTCATTTGCAAAATTAGCATTCTGTCTATTATTCATGTCATTTTGTTTTTTCTTGCATTCATTGGCGTAGTGCCCAAATTTTTTACAATAATGACATTGGACTTGGGATTTGTCATACCTTTGTCCATGAGCTTGCTGTTTGCTCGAACCTTTAGCTTGGTTCTGATCGCAGCTCCTTCCGCTTATGCTAGCAGGGTAATTTCTGCCTCTGTTTTGGCTTCTTCCATGACCTCTGTTATTTGCTCTGCCTCTACCTCTTCTTTAGTCAAAAGACATCTGAGTCTTGAATGCTTGCTCAAAAGAGGAATCTGTTCCTCTACTCAGTCTGTGTTCATGAGACAAAAGAGAAGCACTCAGATCTACCGTGAACTGTGAGAGGTCTTTTGTTTCTTCTATTGCCACCACAATAGATTCAAACCTTGAGGGTAAACATCTCAAGATTTTCTCTACAATCCTTCTATCTTCAAGAATCTCACCATGAGATCTTATCTGGGTTATCAAGCCAATAACCTGAGTGAAGAATGAATCTATTGTATCAGATTCCTTCATGCTGAGATTTTCAAAGTCTCTCCTCAACATCTGTAACTTTGCAGTCTTCACCTTCTCCATGCCTTGATAGGCAGTTTTGAGAATATCCCATGCCTCCTTAGATTTTGTTGCTGCTGCAATCTGCGGAAAAACACTTTCATTTACTGATTGGAAAAGGAAAAAGAGGGCTTTGGCATCCTTCTTTCTGTCACCCTTCAATTGGTCTCTTTCTGCTACTGTCAAAGCAGCCAGTGCTGTTGCATCTGCAGGTTCAGCATAGCCAGTTTCAACCAGCTCCCATATTTCTTGAGAAGCAAACAATGCTTTCATTGTTATTGACCAATAACTGTGATTTTTCCCATTAAACTGTGGTAGTTGGGAATTTGTCAAACCTATTCCAGCATCTGCCATCTTAACCAGTATTGGTAAAGAAGAGATACTGACTGTAAAATGAAAACAAGCAAAAACTTTCTCTGCTGGAAAAAGTCAGCTCAACAAACTTCTTACAGCTCCTACAGTGAAAAACAATCTCTGTTCTTGACTCACTGAGTGCCTAGACCAGCTCCGATACCATGTTGGAATTTTCTGATAAATTCCACAACAGACAGACAAAAAATTGCTCTGTTTTTGCACAGAAAAACAGAAAATCACTTGCTAGAAACGGTGTTTTAGCAACACAGTTTTTTTTCAGTTGTTGTAACTTGTGTTGCAGCAACGCTGTTCGTGGTGTTGCAGCAACGTAAATTTTTGATGTCAAGTATTTTTTGAGTTACGGTGTAACAGCAACAGGAAAAATTAACTTGCGTTTATTAAAAATAAACTAATTGTTACAGATTTGTCTTCCTCATACTGAGGGAATTTCACAACTTCTATTACAAAACAGATTCACCAAGGAACGCTTCTGTTCCACACAAATAAACATCTGTTAAACAAATTTCATTCAAATATCTGCACTGCTGTGCATTTTTCCCTTTCTGCTCTCTGCTGCAATGTTGCATATACTCCTGTTGTGCACTGCTGTGCGTTTCGCTATCTGGCAAGTATTGTCTTCACGCTGCTACGTGCTCTCCTCTGCTCTCTATCAATCTGCTGCTAACCTCAAAACAGAACTGCTGTGTGGTATTTATATGCTAAAACATATCTGATTTAAACAGTAAAATATTACAGAATATCTTCTAATGCCTATCACCGAATTTAATGCAGCAAGGCGGTGATGCCTCTATCAAAAAACAAGTCGGCTGTCTGCAGGGAATTCAATTGAAACTTTAATGCATATTAATGTGTAAAAATATCGGGCTTGACTTTAAGGCATCGAACAGGCTGGAGTATTTACTGCAAATCTAGCTATTCATTGTTGCAGTTGGAATTAAATTCCAACAGAACAACCAGATTTCAAAACCCAAGAGTGAATGAAGGAAAGTGTTGAGCTCGGCCATTATTTTACTAATATAAATGTATAAAAAGAAAATGTATATTGATTCCATTGCATCTCAGATAAATTGTTCTGCATAGAAATAGATTATACAGAAACCAAAACATAAGCATAGAAGATCACAAAAGTATTCACGGTATAAACACGAACCAAATAGACAAAACAAGTTCATGAGAAAAAGGGAGGAAGCAATCCTCTTGTAACAAATTTAGAAATTAAACATTGTAAGATATAGACTATACAGAAACCAAAACATAAGCGTAGAAGATGACAAAAGTATTCACGGTATAAATAAGAAACAGATAGATAAAACAAGTTCATGAAAAAAACGGAGGAAACAATTCTCTTGTAACATAATTTATAAATTAACCATGGTAAGATAGAAACCATGTATGAACAAAGAGTGCAGGATGATAATCAAAGTTAACAATCATAAAATTACCATAGATCGTATACGAGTGAACTGGAGCACATTGTGCTATCGGAGTTGAAATAATCTCCAAATATAATTAAGTATAACAGTAAAAATAATTGTTTTTTGAGATAGGACACCAATACATATATAGAAAAAATGACCCTAGCAGTCCATGACCGAACTGGTAGCATGACCCATAACCAATTTAACAACGACAATACAATTTATGTTGTGAACAGACCTAGATCCAATAGGGTTTTCCAAAGAAAATGAAATCCGAACACCGGTACAAACTGCAACGGAACCCTCAACGCGTGGGAAGGTGTCAAGAAACATCAACAAACGTGGAGAATAGCAGGAATTAAATGTTAGACCTTTCCCGGAAGATAAAGCTTTACCTGGCAGAATTTCGACGGAATGTCCTTGTGCCACCAAGAAGAGAAGTGTAAGCACACAAAATAACCAGAATTGCAATGTTAAGGTGAAAATATTTATTTCGCTTCTAAAATTTCAACACCTGTGGAAGAAATACGTTCGGGAAAAATACCCTAGCTTACAAGGTGCATGTGCAAGAGGATATGACCTGTCATTGTTCAATCTTGTAAATTACCACAATTTATACTAGCCAAAATCATTTAGAACGACAACAAATTGTCAAAACCAGACCTCTGAAAGCCCAGACAAGCTTAGAACTGTAGTTGTACATTGAAACTCCGCGCCCCTCTATTACAATTAAATATTACCACAGAATGCAAACCCTATATAAAAAGGGAATCAAGCAAACCAAAGAGGGTCAACCATGAACTCAAACCAGACTAAATTTCACAGTACCTCAGAAAGGCATGCAAACCCAGTGTGGGTAATGGCAGTCTTTGCTGCGTTGGCCGGGACTCTGGTATTTGTTGGAAATGCCATGTCAAGCTCTGTATAAATCTTGGAATGGTAAACCCTATGATCAGGCAGGAGCTCAAACACTAAGGGAACGAAAGAACACATGACGACAGATAGCAAGAGGGGAGGAGTGAGTTAGTTTCTCATCAACCTTCCCAATTCTCATTCGCCTTCAGATCCAGACATCGATCGCTAGAGACGATTACTAAGTGGACGAGGTCGATTCAGAAGTTTCCAAGATTATTGAATCCTTTACCGATGAATTGAATATGGATGTATGTGGAGATTAAACCTATTTAAATATAACCAAAAGAATAAGTCTAATTGCAAGGTCAAGTTTACAATGCTAATGAGTTCGAACCGAGATATATATGTATATGTATATATAGATCAAACACCTTATGGATGTTAAGAATTCCATGTCATAGAAAATGTAGACATTAGTATACAAGAGTTATATGTTATATACAAGAAACACATGTAAATAATTTTTGGTTAAATAATTTTTGGTTTTGTGGTAATGTTGCTAGATTAAAAGTTGTTAGCTTAGGGGTGTGACAAGTGATGTCAATGCTACAAAGTTCAATACTATGGCTTGATGAAGGGAAAATAAAAGTAAACTCTGATATGTTCCATAAAAAAGACAAATGAGAGTGTGGCAACTCTCCCTATAGGACGCCTTTATGTAAATTGAATATTGAAATATGGGTGCAGGTACGTGAAGAATCCCGGTGTATGGAATGCAAAAAATCATTAACTAAGAGTCAGCGATGAACAATAACAAAATAAACTTCTATGTTATTAAGCCCAAACAAAAGAATTGCAAATTTGTTTGTTACGAATGCATTATATAAGTTAAGTTAACAAATAATAATTGACTTATTGCCGAGGTCAATGATGGGTGTGATTGGACGACATGGGTGTTAACACAGGTTAATTGGTAGGTCATATTGATATAATGAATAGAAAGAAGTTTGTATAAATGAAATAGAGTATCAAGTCCCATAACTTCAAATGTTTATAAAAAAAAACCAATCAGAGTTGTTTTGGGTCATCACTGGCCATGATTGAAATCATTTTTATTCAATAGATCATTAGAAAATGACATGTTGAAAAGGGTCTGTGTGAAATACGTGCAGTGATGATGAATAATTTTCTTGAGATGTAGTTAGTAGTTGTAAGAAGATACTGCATACTATTGTTTCTAGTGTTGATGTTATTGTAGAGAGATGGTTTTGGAAGAATTGTAGCCAATGAGTGCTTGGTAACAGTGGAAAAGTCCCTTATGCGTACTAAGCTTCTAATTTGAGACGAGCTATTAAGGTCAGTAAGAAAGATAATATAAAAAGGATATCAATAACTAGAGAGAAGAAATATAACTAATATGATCAATTTTGTGCTTTTTCCCTTATGATATGTTCGTTATTGCAAGAGTTCAATAATAAGAAAATTGATGAGCTTCCTCACTAGAAAATTTTCTTCATAAATGGAGGAGAGCATTGGAAGGATAGGTCATAACATTAGAATAATCGAACCAATCCTAACATAAAGGGTTACAAAGGTCAAGTAAATCAGAATTGCAAAAGAGTGACCAGATAAGAAACCTATAAAAAAATCAGAAAAAGACATAAATTGTTATAAGTTGTTATAACCATTTAAAAGGATTAGTCCAAGAAATAGTGTAGTGAGTGGCATATATGGGAGTAGTAAGTTGGAAGCAATCTAGACAACTCAAAGATGTTAAATAAGCATAAAAGTATATCAGAAAAGTATTGTTGATACCAAATAATATCAGGCTCATATAAAATTTAGTAATTAAATAGAGTATATGGAAATTTTCTAGAGAATATGTGACAACCGTAAGTTATAGAAAGGTATCGTGACACATTTTGAGATCCTATACCTGATGGATGAAAGGGGGGAAACTATGATGACAATATCGTAAGCTGGAAAAAGGATAGTTTGAGGAAACATGTATACATCTGACAATGAAAGTGTATGTTAATATCATAAGGAATTTTTTTCCCTCATCATCACCTAAAGAATTTCTAATGAGTATAGGGAGATGTGATAAAAAAATGTGAGACCTGTCACAACACATAGCAAAACACACACACACACACACATATTTTTATATTCTACCTATAAAAAAATAATCCAAGTTGTGGTAAAACAAAATGTCGGTAACCATGAGTGTCATTGTATGATGTGTTAACATGAAAGTGTGATATGATACACCCTAAAAAAGTACTTTAAGAACTTGAATAACTCTATAGACCATCAATAGATGTCTAGAATTAACTTAAGCTGACAAAATATGTAAGTAAAGATGACCCCTCTAGCATAGTGTACTGACACGCTTGGAGTTGACAGCAGAGGAAGACCCCATCGCCAGTTATACCTCAACAACAAGGGGAACTTCCAGATATCATGATCAATAAATTATATAATAAAGAGGGATGCGAAATTGATATAAAAAAAAGAATTGAGAATCCTCATAAGTGAGGAATGCCAGAAAGGAATGTTGGTAATATTGGTGGTAGATTTGGTTGGTTAGTTTTAGTTAATTTTGGCATGATTATGCTCTTAAGTTATTCTAATGCTACTAATCTATTTTCTAGCCTTAATAATCTATTTAGGAAATATCAAAGGAGAAGAATACAATTTAAGAAAAAAACAACTGAATTATGGAACCCTGATTCTTACATGAAATCATCAATAAGTGACATGAATATAACGATTTCCAGTTACATAGAGGAGAATATAATATTTATTGCAGAATTAGTAAGTTGAACTCATTGCTATAGAATTTGGTAAAATTTTGTTGATTGTGACATGTTTGTCATTGTAAAAGTATGATATTGCCAAAGAGATAGGCCACTAGCTACAGGCTATCATGAAGATAAGGAAATAAATCCTTCCTTTTATGATGGAAAGTAAGGATATGGTAAGATATGATGATAGGATAATCAACTACCCCTATATCATAATGTAATCATTGTATATTAATAATCTATATTACTTTATATAACCAATATATTAGAATAATTGGTGGCGATGGAGGTGAATATGATCCTATTGTAACACCCTCCTCCCACATCCACCCAAGTAACCATGCCAACTGGGGTAAACATGAGACGCGAGGCTACTATGATGACATTCAACCTCCTAGGTGACCTTAAGGAAGTGGAATCAACAAAAAATCACACACAATCATCCAACATCACCTAGAAAACCTTGAGGAGACAAGCTAGCCACTCAGACAGCTTGTCCCTCGATCCTACTCTTGTTTTAGCCAACATATTCTACGGGAACGCTCCCTAGACACTACCAAGGTGAATTATAATGCTCCCCAGACACTACCCAGGTAAGTTATAACACCCCCTAGACACTGCCCAGACTAGTTAGTCTCTAGGTTAACACTATGTTCTGCTAGAATTCCAGGATTTGAGCCACCCTTTTCAACCAAGAGCCTGGGACACTGCCAAGAATGGAATGATCACCTAAAATTGGTAAGAATACAAAGAAACAAGGATGCAAAGAAAATAAGTTGAACAATACCATATCCAAACCCCTACTAGCCATGATACGCATTTCCTCAAGCATATTTTCAGCATGTAACTTACAGGTGTAAACAATAGAATTAAGTGTAGGGATGTCATACTTATCTGAGAATCGCCATGAACCATTGTTTCCTCATGTCGTTTCTTGCCTTATCATTTATTAAATCATAGATACATTATCCATTCAAATACAAGTAAAAACGTGTTGAGAGCCATACATAGCTACTGCCACCACACATACATATAACCAACATAATAGAAATGGAATACCATAAACATATCAGCCACCAAAATCCATATATACATTAGTACATTTGCATATGAAAATCAAGGGAATCAATTTCACATTAACAAATGCAATAAACCAAATGGAGATGGGATTACCACATTCCACCCAACCATAGATTGGTTGAGCCAAGTCTCTCTTCAGTCAGTCACCCCCACACCATATTCGAAAAATAAATGTGGGACTCATAGAACACACTAAAAACACAAATCAACATGGGTTCCATCGCATTTATCTGCCTACACCGTGATGAATTTCAGTTCCTCCTAGTCTCCCAGGATTTACCGCGCCTCCACAGTCTAATCAAGGGATCAGTAGGCCTTACACCAAGAAATACTCTCCAGGATTTACCGTGCATCCCATCCCCATACCACTAGGTCCAACGAAGAGAAAATCGACCTCTTGGCTTTACCGTATATCGTGCCATTCAGCAAAAAGGATTCCTAGGCCCACTGAGGAACACAATCTCACTTTACCGCAACCCATAATTCAATTCATGGGTTACTAGGCCAGTTGCTTCATGATCCTAAATCATATTCAGGGACCACTGCACCATTTTTATCAATTCGGAGATCCACCCCACTCAACTTTGAATCCAATCAAGCCATCCCACATAAACCGAATGAGATAACCCATTTCATCAAAGCTATCAAGAAATGGCAAGGCTAGGCTGAAAATATTGTCACACCTAGAAAAATCCATGGCATGGTAGAAAAGAAACACATGCAATCCCATGCAAGTTTATACCTACAATGAAGCATTTTGTAGTTGCTTGATCCTACCTTTCCCTTCTTCATCCTTGCCTCCTCTTGCCTTCTTTTCCTTTCGTGTTCCAATGCCAAAGTGCTCCAAGAAAACTCAAGGTGTCCAACTCAATGAGCACCAGTATTGCAGTAAGAATGTTGCAACTCCTCGGGCTACCAACTTTACTTCATCAACCCAGGGTTCTTACAAACTTGGAGGTGACCGTGATGTATACACAAATAGAAGTGATGGTCTACTCTTCTCAATGTTCAACTAGGGCGATAGACTACTGGGGTTTCTCAAATCAGTCTTTTATTGACTAGAAGGAGTCTGACTACCAATTGGAGAACGTAAAATTATCCTAAATGAAAGAAAAGAAATACTGCATATTTTAAAGAAGGAAAGGCTTAATTGGAAGATTCTTGTAAGGTAACATGAAATCCTCTATCTACTCATTGACACATTTTTCTTGGAAAATAACCCTAGCTTAACCCTATTTATCACATGTGATGATTCAAACTATTGAGCATGGAATCTAATCTAGCGAATATCAACTACTACATGCATGTGCTAATTAGGAAATAAAAGAACTCTTTTTCTTTATCTTTTTGTTTTATGAATGTAAATGTTAATCTTTACTTGTTCTTTGGTAGAGGAGACAGGTATGGAGGAAGAGGGATAGAATGGGCTTAATGGTATGGAGGTCAAGTAGAGGCCTAATCCCAGCTTCAATGATGATTTTTGTAAATTTAGGCTCAAAAGAGGCTCCTACAGGATTTCCTATAGGAAAACTAAGGGATGTCCTAGTTCTCCTACAGGATCCCCTGTTTTACTACAGGAACATGTCGAAAGCCTAGGAAGTGGTTTAGAAGGTGGAATGAAGCTTGGGAAGGGTAGTGAATTAGAGAATAAGGCATGGAGGGGGTGGAAACTATCCAAAGCTCAATAAAGTGCTTCAAGATGGTTGGATTTGCTCAATGGAAATGATGACTTTCGCTTACAAAACAAGAATTCAAATTGAGATTTTAGTGGATTTTGGAGACATGGGTGGATAAGGCTTGGACGAGGAAAATGAGATGAGGTATCCCTGCAATGTAGAATCTCATGCAACAACACACATTCTTGTCTACATATATACACAAATTCATCTATACATAGGAAAGATTTATTAAATGCAAGAAAATAGATCTATTACCATCTAATGTCTAAGTGCATGAATGGAAGTTCTTTGAAATCAATACAATACCTAAGAGATAAAAAATGAAAATTGCAACTTATCCTAGGAAACTTAAAGATAATGACCTACTCATCAAGAAACCCTAGATTATGGAGCAAAGCAAGAGTTATATTTTTGGGTTATATGAAAGTGTCCATCAAGTCATGATCCACAAAGACAGAGATGAGGTGAAAACCACTATCACTAGCTTTTCTGAAATGTCTTCTCTCACTATGATACTACTATTCTAACTATCCACAAATTCAATAAAACTAATTAATCATACCAATATTTTAAAACTAATAACACCAAAATGAGTTCAACAATTAACTATGAACCTCTACTGCTAGGGTTGGGCCCGAACCCAAGAGCTTCAGCCCTATTTGTCAACTCAGTGCTAGATCAAGGGAATGCTTCTTATTTTCATTAAAATATAAAAAATGAATAACAGTGACCAGTCACAATGTTTCAACTCGAAAATGATTCTTGGTTACAATGAACAAAAATCAAATCCTAATGAGGCTCAAGGCCTTCTTATTTATACAACTAAAGCTACCAAAATCTTCCTTATATTTAGCCACGCTTAGCTCCCAATCTCAAGATCAGATGGTCTTCAACTATTGCTAGTTTGGCTGCCAACGATATTAATGGTTCAGTTGTTTGCAACTCAGAGCGAATGAGATTCGATGGAGCAATATTTGAGTGAGTGAGGAGTTAAGAAGGGAGATCCCATCTCCTAAAATCCTGCTTTCTTGTCTCCTTCAAGTTCCTACACTTTAATTAGACAAAATTTGCTCCAAAACCTGCAATCATTGCACATGAGACCACTAGACATGACATCTCATCCTTACCCTTCTCATTAAGAAAAATATAACAAAACATGTAAAGAATTGTGAGAAAATTTGATTTTATTAAGTTGGAGAGTTGTAATAAGGTCCACATAATTTAACCATTGATGAGCCCCATCATCCCACCCCTATTGAAAGTGTTTCTCATCCTCTGTGCAACTCAATCTATGTCCATGTCTTTCATTGCTTTGGTGACCTCCGTAACATTCCAAGCTTCTGCTCTAGTCTCCTCCTGTTGTGGATGAAACTTTGCATGCTTCTCTATCTCCTCCCACTACTTTCTTTCTTCTTCCTCCTTTCTCCCTTCTAACATACACAAAGGTAATGGCAGACTAAGTTTCAAGCCAATCTAGTTGACTTTGAGTCTCTTTATTGCTTGCTTATACATTGGGGTCCTTTCTAGTGCATCGCTTATTCCGTTAGGAGAATGATACTCCCTGATCTTTAGGCTATAGGGCAAGGTGTTCCACCTCATTTGACAGGCTTGTTGTGTTTCATCCCCTATCACTCTCAACATGTCCGAAAAATGAGTGAGTACTTGATCTTGTGCATCTACATATCTTGGTGCAAGTTGGGGATCATTAGCAATGAGATTATGGGTGCTAATGATAGCCACAGAGTTGGGTTGTTCTTCTCTTATCCTAAGGGGTTCTGTTTCTTCTCTTGCCAATACCCTTTTTACTTGTGTATTCCTCGCCTCCTCATGATTCATCCATGATGCAAAGGCCGTCATTTGTAAGCCCCCTAGCTTTGGATTAGCGTCACACACATTCACATCTGTTAGGGTTAGGTTATGTAGGTAGAATTCAAATACTTTGGCTCTGTCCGCTAGAGTGCTTTAGTTACAAAGGTCAATGAACTGCATATAGTCTTGGAAAGGCATAGTTCCTCTTTATGCAAGGGTTTTTATCTGAAACTGCAGCCATTGTTATTCGAGGTATAAGGCATATGATTTTGCTGGCATCCTACATTGGAGTGCCTGCATGGATATACTTCCCATAGTTTCCAATTGGTCGTCCTCCTCTTGTAGTTGCCTCCATAGCCATGTGTTCTTAGCCTCTAGTTTAGATTTTGTAATTCTTTCTCTACCTCTTATGCTACTCGACTCTCTCTCCATTTAAAACAGATTTTCTTCCATATGGCCTACATCCTCTACACTTTTTGACTTAGCAATTTGCATCCAACGATGTGTCCTTGCTCTCTCTTTTTCAAGTTCAAAGAATATAGGGATGGAAAAGAATTTTGGTATCACTCTGCCCCACTCAATGAATCTATAATATGAGCTGAGGTTTGGTTGTGGGTTATGTTCCTTTAGGTCCTTGGACTCTCCCTTTACTATTTCTTGATTATTTGTTGCCTCTATTAATTCCCTTTTCCTTTGCAGTCCTTCCTTATCTTGCTTTTGTGTTTCCTGTAGTTTTGACACGGTTTCCTGTCAGATTATTTTTGCTTCCTGTAGGTCTGTCTGTGTTTCCTATAGGAGATCTTTCCCTTTTTGGAAAGGGGTCAAAGGATCTACAACTTATTTTGTTGATGTTGGCCTGGTCACAGGCCTCCTAACATAGGTGATTGGTGGGCTTGGCGAAGCTTGTTGTGATGTGCCTTCTTCAACTCTCTTTCCTATTGGGACTAACTTCTCTTTTTATTTTAGTGAGTCCTCTATAATAATGGGAATTTTGGTAGGGGTTTGAGGTCACCCTTGTTTTATCCTTGTGATCTTCCTTGTTCTGAAGTATAGGGGAGTCTTCCTCTACCCATTTCCTTTTGATTTGATAGGTGCACTTAGAGCAGTTAAGGGAGTATATGCCTCCTTGTCTATGGGCTCCGAAGACACCCTCCAAGATTCCTCTTCTTCCTTTCTCTATATTTTAGGACTTGGCTCATCCTTTTGTACTTCTTCCCTGTTGTATTCTTCATCCCTTGTTTCATCTAGTTTTTCAACCTCTTCTTGAGGCTCTTCTTCTTCTTCTTCATATTCCTCTTCTTGATGTTCTTCCTTGCTCTTCTCCCTCATCTTTATCACTAGAAGTAGGGTCTCTTTCATACTCAATGGCTTGAACTCCATCTTGTTCATTTATGTCTGCAAATGTTGACCACATAATAGGCATTCTCAAGTTGTTTACAGCATCTTCTAGTATGAGTTTGATCAATCCATGATCTGCTAGCTACTGATGCTTCCCTTCTTGTACCTTGATTCTCATGTCCATCATTGACTGTAACAAAAATTAAAGCACACTAAATCTTGTATGAGGAGGTATCTCTTCTCCAAATCTTAGCTCATGGAGGAGTCTCACTAGTACCCATATACTATACTGAGTCCACCCTAACAAGAAATATACTTGATGATTTGATAGCTTACTTCATTCCAAGGATATAGGATGCTTTCCCTTAGAAACACAGTTTTTCTTCAATTGGTTCTTCTCCTTCTTGGCAAGAGTGCTGCTAATTTTATCTTATTTCCTCCATTGCAACCCTAGAGGGAGTGTAATGATCCTCCTAATTCTCTTAGGGGTAATTTTTACTGACAAACCCCTCACTATAGCAGTGGCACTGGCTCTAGCTAGAGGTATGATTGACATTGAAAATTCCCTAGCCACATCATCATCATATCCCCTAAGTAGCTCTAAGAATCCCAAGAATTGATGCCTTGTAAAGTTTTCTACCAAAGGACGATGTTGATGTGTTCTGGTTGTTCTAGTGAGCTCCCTTTTGTTGAAACCCCCTGTCCTATTTTCTCTTTGTCAATCTGTTTTTATGAGGTTTGGGTGGCTACACCTTAAGAGCTTTTCTAGGTGATGAAGGTCTCGAGTTTACTCTACACAATCTCCCACAAAATCCTATCTATATCTATGCATATTGTAAATACTTGAAAGCAATGAAAATTTCTTTCCTTTTCCTCTCTACAAACGAAAGCATAGAGGATGTGGCACCTACCTTTATATGGAATGCTTTGGTGATGAAATTCTTGAATTACTTGCCCTAGGCACCCATTTATAGCATCTATGGAAATTTTCTCTGTTTCATGTAGCTTTCTTGTAGTTTCTTGTAGCTGCTCATTGTTTCTTGTTATTTCTATATGTTTCTTGTAGGTGCTCACTATAAGTAGTCCAAAACTAAGTTTTCCTTTAGATGGCTCCTTGAGGTTATCTTAGCTCTCAAAATCTCGAAATGAACAATAATTTGCATGAAAGTGAGGTAATATTTCTATTTATGGATAATTTCATTGAGTGATGTGTTGTCTGGCCAAGTATGTATTTCTCCGTTTAGACCATTGGTCCCACTACTAGTTAACATGCCACCCTTCCTTATAATCATCACCCACTTCTGTTAACTGTAAGTTGACCATCTTATTGATTTATTCCCCTTGATGTGACCTTGCCATGTGTCCAGTTGACTAACATTATACTTATCATTATCAGACTGAGGGTGGCTAAGTTAACTGGTCACCTTGGCTTATAAAATTAGTTTTCTACATATTCCTACAGTTTAATCATATCCGTACTTATAATGGAATATTGATGAGGTGACATACATGTCGATCCTTTGCCTTTCTAATGCATGTTGGAGACTGTTGTTGTTGTGCTGCTGATGACCCAGGTACATCTTCTTGACTGTCTTTTTCTTTTTTGTTGATCTTATTTTTCTTATGGGTTGTCTTCTTGTTGATGTGCATATGATGGCTTTCTATGTTTCTACTAAGCTCTGGAGGAGTTTCATTGTAACTACAATTATGATTCTCCTCTTTCATGGTGTTGAAGGTTAGGTCTGGAATTGTTGTTTCTTTAGAATAGGTTGATGCAGGGTTTCTTGTAGTACTACTACGGAAAGTCGTGTAGATGCCCTTTTTTTGAAATTTTGTGTCATTTCTTTGGTTGGAGGGTGAAGAGGTATTGGAATAAGTGGAAGGTGTGGCCATGGAGTGGTAGGTCAGGTAGGCTATTGGTGGCATGCCTCTTTGATGTTTGTTTCTCTTTTTTCTTCAATTTTTTTTCTATTTTTTATTTTTATTTTTTTTTCTAGATTTTTTTTTATGGACATAGGGGGTGACATGGTCATGAAGGGGGTTGGTTCAAGTGTGGTGAAGTCAATGGCCTTATTTTTTTATCCCAAAATAGGCCTGCATCATAATTTATCCATTGGATTACCTTTCCTATAGATTTTCAGGACTTCCTGTAGTACTACAGGAAACTCCTGTAGTAATTATAGGAAATCCTGTAGAAAGCACAAAATTGCCTAAAATTTGAATTTTCTTGTTGTTGGAGATGACGATGATGAATGAACATGGGAATTATGGAGGAGATGAAACGGATGAAGAAAAATGTGGCTTTTTGTAGGGCTTTCTTCCCTCTGATATTTGTGTCCATTATCTTCTTTGAAAACCTACAAAAACCAGAATTGTTATGAGTGGGCAGGTTTGAGGTCCCTGCCATTAGTTTTGTGTCTTCTCTCTTTTTTTTTCTCTTTGTTTTTTTTTTTGAAAGAAAATCAGGTTGTGTCAAAGAAGGTTTTCATCCTGGTGACCTGTCCTGGGTGCCTCAAAAGAGGTTTTCACCCAGAGGTCTTTTATTTTTCCATTTTTTTTTTAAACACTCTTGGGCTGCCTCAAAGTGGTTTTCAACCTAAGAGTGGGACTTAGGTGCCTCATGGATGTTTTCACCTGGGTCTATTTGTTTTTTCTTTTTTTTTTTTTTTTTTTTCTTCAAAACGTCACCAGACCTCAAGAGCTTGGTGAGGTGGAAGATGAGACTCCTTCAATCACCATCACTTCGTTTTTTATGCTACTGATGAACTCCTTCTTTGACAAGGGATTTTTTGAAGAATTTCAACATGTACCCATTGACAAGCAAAGGGATACCTTCTTCATATATGGTTCTTATCTAAAAAGAACCATTATCATGGCACTTTCCTAACACATATGGTCCCAACCATCTGGTGATCAGCTTTCCTTTGAAATATTTGTATCGGGAGTCATACAACAAGGCCCAGTCATCTTCTTGAAAAAATTTGTCTTTGATATTCTTGTCATGCCATATTTTTCTTTCTAATTGAGTCACTTCTATGTGCAGGAGGGTCTGCATCCTAAATTCATATAACCCATTTAGCTAGAGAAATATCTCTTGTTGTGCCTTTGTGACATCTAGATGCAATTGTGTTGCCATCCTTAAGGTGTTGTACTCAAATTCATGGACAACAGAGCCTTCTTCCCATAGACCAAATCATAAGGGGTGAAGCTAGTGGTGGTTGTCCATGTTGTATAGTAGGCCTAAGTGGCCTCCACTAGTTTGTCTTCCCAATCCTTTCTGCTACTGCTAACCACTTCAGTCATAATGTTTTCCAATGCTTTGTTGGTGACTTTTATTTGTCCATTACCCTAAGGGTGTTAAGGACTGGACATTTTGTACTTGATCTTATGGTGCCTTAATATATTTTCAATCATGTGAGGTGAATTTATGGCCTTGATTAGTGACCAGCTCTCTAGGGTATCCAAACATGTAAAACACATTCTCCCTCAAGAACTCAACCAATTTTTCTTCTATGGCTGCCTTGACAACTTTGGTTTCAACCTGCCTTTTTAAGTATTCGCTGCACATAGTGATGTACTTTTCTTCTCTGGATGGAGGATCAATGGGCCCAATGAAATACATGCCCCACTTGTCAAATGTCTCAAAAGTCACTTTAGGTTGCAAAGGAATTTCATCCCTTGGAGTAGGTTCCCCATTCTTTTCCATCAATCGCACTCGTTGGTATACCTTCTTGCATCATGGTGGAGGGTGGGCCAGTAATATCTAGCTTGTAATTTGAATGTTGTCCTTTTGGCTACAAAGTGTCCTCCAAAAGGCCCATCATGACAGACTAGAAGGATGTAAAAAAATTCCTCCTCCTTCACACATCTTATAAGAATTTGATCTAGGCATAACTTGAAGAGATTACCCGCAATCCAAATGAATGGGGTGCTTTTCCTTATAATTCTGCTCTTATCCTTAGAGGATAGATTTGGAGGGAACCGTGCAACTAATAAGTGGTTGTCAATGTCAAAAAAATACGAAAAGAGAGCTGAAATGATAAATAAATTCTCATCTAGCGGCTGGTCATCAACCATTCTTTCCTCACCTTCAGGCAAAGTCTATCTGGAAAAAAAATTGCAATTACATTTTCTCTGTAAGGCTTATCAATAATAGTTAGATCAAATTGTTGTAACAAAAGTAACCATCTAATAATTCAATCATTCACATCAAGTTTTTTCATCAAATACTTAATGGAAGCATGGTCGGTATGCACAAATGTATGGTAACCAGTAATGTAATGTCTAAATTTATTCAATGAATGGACAACAACTAAGAGCTCTTTTTCAGTCATTATCTAGTTTAACTCAACTTTGGACAAAATTTTGTTGATGAAGTAAATGGCATAAGGTAATTTGTCATCTATCTATCCTAAAGTTTCTCTTATAGATATGTGAGAGGCATCAACATGTACATGAAAAGGAAGGGCTCAGTTTGGGCCTCAGAGAATAGGTGCAATAGTCAACTTGTCCTTTAGAGTTTCTAGGGCCTCTTGCCATCTTTTTGACCATAAAAATTTAGAGTCCTTTTGCTATACACCAAACAATGGTGAGGCTACCTTGCTAAAGTTTTTTATGAATATCCTATAGTATTCCTCCAAGCCTAAGAAACTTCTAACATCCCACTGCTTCTATGGAGTAGGGACCCTCTTTATGATAACTATCTTATTTGGGTCTACTTGTAGTCCTCCCTGGGATATTGAGTGACCTAGAACAGTCCCTATAGTCATGAAGAACTCACACTTCTCAGGACTAAGGGATAAGTTCATTTCAATGCATTTGTTTAACACCTTTCCTATGTTAGAGAGAGCCTCCAAGAAATTGCACCCATAGGGGTTGAAATCATCCACATAAATTTCCACACAATCATGGACTAGCTCTGCAAATATGCTCAGGAATGCTCTCTAGAAAGTGGCAGGGGCATTGCATAAACCAAAAGGAAGGAACCCATAATAAAAGGTACCCCAGGGACAGGTGAAGGTGGTATTATCCTGGTCCACTGGGCTAATCTGGATTTGATTGTAACCATTGAATCCATCGACGAAGGAGAAGAACTTATTTCATGCCATACCATCTAATAAATGATCATTGAAAGGTAGAGGGAAATGGTTTTTTTTTTGTGCCATTGTGGTTTTGTTTAGCTCTTGGTAATCAATAAATATCCTCTATTTCCCATTTTTCTTTAGAACTATAATGAGAGGAGACACCCACTCACTATCTCAGATGGGGTAAATGAATCGTGCATCCACCAAATTTTGTAGTTCTTCTTTGAAAATATCATTGAGGGTTGGGTTCATTCTCATCTAGGGTAGTCGATTGGCTTGCAACCTTCCTTGATGTAAATTTGTTGAGTACACACCGAAGGGTGCATGCCCTTTATTTCATTGTAACTCTAATAAAAGGCATCCATATGCTTCCTTAGCATGTCATATAACTCCTCTTCTTGGTGTACAGAGACAGGGGTTGATTTTAAGGGTTGAATTCTATCATCTTGACATGAATAGGGTTTGAGTCAGCTAAGCATAGATCAATCTGAGGGTCTTCTTAGGATTCCTTTAGTAACTCCTCAACATACATGATGTTGGGGTACTTATTTTGGAAGATGTGTTCAATCAGTTTGCCCCCTTCCTATAGTAGCATCTAGGGTATACATTGGGGAAGAGTATACTTCATCTCTTTCCTCCACTTCTTAACATAAAGGTAAGTCATGCTCTAGAGACAGTTGAGCAGGAGGGTACAAGGACAATTGCTTGCACAAATTCCCATTTTTAATGGTCATATACCCATCCCAACAACTTATGTAATCATTGACAATCGATAACCATGGCCTACCAAGGATGAAAGTTTAACCATTGAACTTGGTCTTAGATTTGAGAAATAAGAAGTTAGGAAGGTATTCCCTGGAATCAATGGAGACCATCACATCCTCAACAATTCCCTAAGGAGCTACTGTGGATATATCCGCAAGCTGCAAGACTATTGTGGTCTTTCTTAATGATCCCTGGAGATTCAGTTTAAGCATAATATCCTTAGTCATCACATTGACGGCAGCCCCAAGGTTATTCAAGGTATGGGGGACAATGGTTCCATCGATGTGTACATCTACTACATCTTCCAGGATCTAGATACTTTGGGAAAATCGCCTGCCCCAACATTAAGTCAGACAATTGTCCAATGACATTAATGGTAGGGGTGTCTTTCCTTTTCCTTCCTGGATGTTTGAAAAGCTTGTCCTTGATTAGCTTGATGTAGATGGGGACATCTTTGATAGCTTGGAGAAGCAGGATTTTGACACACAGATTTTTCAACTCATCCAAAAGTGCAGTCTCTTCTAGGGTGTGCTCGATATGATGTGTTAATCTCTCAAGAAAAGGAGGTGGATTTTCTTGAGGTATAGTTTCCTCCTTTTCCTCTTCACACACCTGAGGTGGAGATGGAGGTTGGTTATCCGGAACCACTCTTCCAGAACTGAGGTTAATTTCATGAATTTCCATAGCATAGGTAGGGTAGGATGTTTCTCCACTATAGACCTGTTGTTTCAGTCCATTGTTCGGGTTTGGATTTTGTTGGGTAGACATCTTAGGTTGTTTAGGTGGAGTAGGGTGTAGTAGCTGTGGTTGAGATGGAGGTCGAGGCAATAGAGCTGGAGCCTGGTTGTATGGGGTCCTTCACCCTTTGGATAATGCATTCCACTGAGGTTGTGGAGGAGCATATTGCTGAAATGGTTGGTTGGCAGATTGGGAATGGTATTGATGTACAAAAGGCTAGGGAGAAGGTGTGGACCATGAAGGATGAGAAGGAGGGCATCAATGGGGAATGGACATATGTTGATTAGGGTTGTAATATAAATAGGATGCCCCTTTCATTCCTTGTTGGTATGGTTGAGGTCCTTGAGGCCTCCTCTGATTGATGTAGAAGAGTTGTTCAGTCACCCCTTCGATTCCCTGATACAAAGATTTTAATCCAAGAAGCGAAGGGAACTTATTTGTGTAGTGGTTTTCCTCATAGACTAAGAAAATTTATATGAGATTCAATGGACATTCGTTCCTAGGGTGCCTCCTAATGCATCTAGGGTAGAATATTACTAAGTCTCTCTCTTCTTCCTCATTCTTCTTGTTGATCTACATGGTGTCCATATGTATAAAAATGGTATGCAACATTTCACTCTTAAAGTCTTCCAACATGTTACCAATTTCACTTTTTGTGGATGTGTTGGAAGAGGAAAAACTCACCACAACTTGACTAGCCCTACACTTATTTCTAGATTCCCTAGAATGATTACTGAAAACTGTCTTGATATCATCATAGGGTCACTGGTAGATGTTCGTTCCTCATAGCAAGTTTAGGGTTTCTAGGAGATCTTCCCTAATCCACCTAAGGAGGACTAACTTAAGTGATTTCGGATCAAGGGTGCACTTGGCCCTTTTGTAGCTGAGTTGGAATATTTCCTCATAATCTTCTATAGATTCATCATGCCCTAGGTCATTGTAAAAATTTGCTCTTTGGTATCTTTGGACCTTCAATAGTCCCGATACTTGTTGTTGAAGGCTTGTTGCATCTGAGCCCAAGTGGTGATATTATCTCTAGGTAAACCCATGAGCCAAAGTAGGGTTGCATCTTTGATAGTGGACGGGAATAATTTCAACTTCTAATCATTAGAGGTATAATCATAATTTTTGGATATGACAACAAACTCGAAAAAAAAATTTATCTGGGTCTTCTGAGGTTAGGACATGGAAGTGAGGAAGAGAAGAGGGGCATACGTTTCTCATCTTGGCTTCCCCATTAGTTTCTCTGATGGGAAAAGAACCCTAAGATATATCTTTATCTCCCATTTCATTTCTATTTTCAGCCATGGTATAAGTTGGTGGGATGGTCTCTTCTTCTTCCTCAATAGGCTCCTCAAAACGATTGAGTTGTTCGCCTAATGGGTCCTCTAGCTCATAACCACTGAGGAAGAGGGAAGGTTGGTTGTTTAATATGGTGGGTGTATCTGGAAGAAAATTTCCTAAGTTTTCTCTACTCCTATGAGGCATGAAACAAGTTTTTTTTTTTCCTTTAGTTTTTTCTTTTGTTTTTGAACTACTTGCAGAATGGAAAGAAAGAAAAACCAAATCGTAACTACTTGTCGAATGGAACTATTTGCAAAATGGAAAGAAATAAAAAACAAATTGCAGCTACTTGTTGAATGGAACTACTTGCGGAATGAGAAAGAAATAAGGAAAGAAAGAAAGAAAGTAGAAATCACATCTAATTAGACACTGCCCTAGAAATGGTGCCTAAAAGTGATGAGTGCAAGTATTGCACCAAGAATGGTGGAACTCCTGGGGCTACCAAATTTACTTCATCAACTAGGGATTCGTATAAACTTAGAGGTGATAGTGTTGCATACACAAATAGATGTAATGGTTTACCCTTTTCACTATTCAAATAGGGTGATAAACCACTAAGGTTTCTAAAACCAATCTTCTATTGACTAGAAGAAGTCTGACTACGAATTGAAGAAGGGAAAATTATCCTAATTGAATGAAAAGAAATACTGCCTATTTTAAAGAATGTAAGACTATATTGGAAGATGATTGTAAAGTAACATGAAATCCTCTATCTACTCATTGATACATTTTTCTTACAAAAGAACCCTAGCTTAACCTTATTTATTGCATGTGATGATTCAAATTACTGAGCACGGAATCTAATCTAAGGAATATCAACTACTGCATGCATGTTCCAATTAAGAAACAAAAGAAGTCTTTTTTCTTTATCTTTTCGTTTTTTGAATTTAAATGCTAATATTCACTCATTCTTTGTCAGTGAAGACACATATGGAGGAAGAGGGTTAGAATGGTCTTAATGGTATGGAGGTCAACTAGATGCCTAATCATAACTTCAGTGATGATTTTACTAAATTCGGGCTCAAAACAGGGTACTACAGGATTTCCTACAACAAAACTACAAGATGTACTAGTTCTCCTACAGGATCCCCTGTTTGACTACAGGAATAGGCCGAAATCTTAGGAAGTGGTTTAGAAGGTGGAATCAAGCTTGGGAAAGGAAGAGAATTGGAGAACAAATCATGGAGGGGGTTAAGAATATCCAAAGTTCATTCAACTTCTTCAAGATGGTTAGATTTTCTCAATGGAAGTGGCGATTTTCTCTTATAAAACAAGAATTTGGATTGAGATTTTAGTGTATTTTAGCGACATGGGTGGATAAGGCTTGGATGAGGAAAATGAGATGATGTCTCCCTGTAATGTAGAATATCTTGCAACAAAACACATTCTTGTTTGGATATATACACAAATTCATCTATACATAGGAAAGACTTATTAAATGCAAGAAAACACATCTATTACCATCTAATGGCTAAGTAAATGAATGGAAGTTCTTTGAAATTAATACAAGACCTAAGATATCAAGAATGACAATTGCAACTTATCCTAGAAAAATTAAAGATAATGACCTACTCATCAAGAAACCCTAGATTATGTAGCAAAGTAAGAATTTTGTTTTTGGGTTGTATGAAACTGTCCCTCAACTCATGATCCCAAAAGAAGGTTGGCATTATGACTCAGGTTTGGCACTATGGCACAGGTGTTGTCCTTGATGGCAACTTACTCAAGTGGCAAATCACTGTTCAGGCTCTCAAATAATAGAAAATGAGATAACCGTAGGTGAGCCTAACAAAAGCTGCCACCCACAGGTGTCTCGAACAAGAAGTGTGGGCATACTCGCAGGTTCTCCGAACAAAAGGTGTGGACGTCAAATTCACTCACTTCAATGTAGAGAAGCACACGCACGTGGGAATTTTTACGATTGATCCATGGTATTTAGTCGGACGTGTTTGATCCTATGGTTTTGGTCCGTGGTATAGCATCTAAAATATTGAACCCCGGTTTTGGGTCCTTTGTATTGGCTTTCTATGGTTTTGATCCATGGTTTGTGTAAGGGATTGCCTATAAAAAGGAAAGGAGATCATTTGGCTAGGCACTTATGTGTTGAATATCTTAAGAGGAACAAGACCTGAAATACTTGTAATCGGTTGATGAGATAAAATTAAACCTGAGCATGAGAAGACTGATCAACTGAGGGGCCGTGATCTCTTTGGCACATGATCAGATTTGCGGATCTGACAGTCTGGGCTACAATTGAGGACTGATAAAGTGTTTATATCCGGAGGTCCACAAGCGAGATACAGCTCAGGTGCATAGTCCAGTAGACGGCGCAGGTGCGAAGGTCCATAGTCCAGTAGACGGAGCAGGTGCGAAGGTCCGCAATCCAGTAGACGGCGCAGGTGCGGAGGTCCGCATTCCAGTAGACAGCGCAGGTGCAAAGGTCCGCAGTCTAGTAGAAGGTGCAGGTGTGGAGGTGCGCAGTCCAGTAGACAGATCAGGTGCGGAGGTATGCTGTCGAGTAGACAGATCAGGTGTGGAGCTACACAGGCTAGACACAACAGAAGTATGGATATTCACAGGTTTCTATTGGTGAAGTTGCGGAATTTTCTTGAAATATTTGTTGGCTACCTTTTGTCTATTGCTGTAGAGTTCTGGGTTTAGATTACTGGTATTTCTTGTCTGGTTACTGCATTCTGAGAGGCTATTGGTTGATTCATTAGTTGATTGTAAAAGGAGATTGGTTGATTCACATGTACTTGATGATTATTTGATGTTCATGGATCCAGTCTGAAAATTGATGAAACGTGGTCCCTGGAAGAAAAGAAGTAGGTCAGAACCTACGTACTAGTAGCTCAGCTAGTACAAGAGCTAAGGGGGTTGTAGCTCCCTTCCAGGAGAGTCTGGAAAACGAGAGAGGGTTGTAGCTCTTTGTGGGTTGCAGCCTGCGTACTGGTAAAGGACTGCAGTAGTACAGAATCATTGTAAAAGAAGTTTCTAATTAAAAGAAGATAGAGACACATTGCAGCAGGTGGTTTTCACCCACATTGGTTTTCCACCTTATATCTGGTGTTCTTTGGTGTGACTGTCTGTTTTTCTTGTTCCTGTTCATTATTATATGGTACTGACATTCAAATTAATGGTCAACATCTGAAGAATAAATTAAATTATAAATCTAGAGGGAATATTGAAAATAATTTGATAATACTGATTCACCCCCCCAGTATTATTTCCTTCAATTGGAATCAGAGCAGGTCCTTCAGAAGAAGCTTGATCACTTGAAGGAAGATCTATCACATGAGCAAATACGAGAGAGAAGCATCGATTAGGCCACCAATTTTTAATGGAACAAACTTCGTATATTGGAAGGTAAGAGTCACTGCCTATCTTCAATCTCTTGGTACAGAAGTCTGGGATATCATAGATACAGGGTACACTTTTCCATCAGCAACACCTACAGATCCATCTGGTAAGAAGCAATATGAAACAAATGCAAAGGGTGTCAATACTCTATTAGGATGTCTATCTCAATCATAATTCGTCAAGGTTATGCAGTATAAATCCGCAAAAGAAATATGGGACAAGATTGTTCTGAGCTATGAAGGAAATGAATAGGTAAAACGAGCAAAACTTCAAACCCTCAGAATTCATTATGAAAATCTCAGAATGCACAATGATGAAAGTGTGACTAACAATTTCCTTCGTGTAGATGAGATTGTTAATTACATGAAAAACTTGGGTGAAGAAATAAAAGAGGCTGTTGTGGTTGAAAAAGTTCTAAGATCTTTGTCCCCTAATTTTGAATCAAAATTTCCTGCAATAGAAGAAAAGGAGAATCTACAAAACCTTACCATGTCACAACTACATGGAATTCTAACTGCTTACGAAATGAGGAAAGGAGGACCATCAGACACGAGAGAAGTTGCATTCAAGGCTTTAGGCAAAGGAGATTACTGTGAGTCAGGACATCTATCAGAAGAAGAAGAAGAATCAAATTTTGTCAAGAACCTTCAACAAGGTGCTGGAAGATTCAGAGGTAAGTTACCTTTCAAATGCTTTGCTTGTGGAAGAGTCGGTCACTATGCTACAAAGTGCCCTCATAAAAATAAGCTTGATAAAGGTAAGGAAACTGTCAGATGGAACAAGAAACAAAATGTAAATAAGAAAAGCTATTACACTCATGAAGACAGTGATGGACTTTCAAATAGTGATGAAGATGAACAAGGTAACAACTATAGACTTTTAATGGTTTTTGAAGATGATGATTTCATGGATGCTATAGATGAAGAAGGTTTGTATGAAGAGATTTCTAAACTCAAAATTTGTTTAGAAGAGAAAAATATGATTATTGATACTCTGCAATTCCAACTGGCTGAAAAAGGAAAACTTCATGAAAATTTAGAATGTGAAATTGTTGGTCTTAGAAAAGAGATTGAGAAAACAAAAGCTCTTAATCTTAGATTTGTTAAAGGATCTGAAACTCTGGATGAGATTATCAATGTGCAACGTTCTCCACCAATCAAGACAGGTCTAGGATATAATGAAGAAGCATCTCAAGCATCGACCTCCAAAAGTTATCTTGATGCAGCAAGGAGGAGCGAGCAAACGCCTAATAGAAATCATCAGGTAAATCAAGGATAGTTTACCTCAAGAATGAACAAAGACTATGAGGTAAATCGGGGGCAATCTACTTTAAGGAAAAACAGAAGCTACAACCAGCCTCAGGTAAAACCTTCTCAATTTGCCTCAAGAATGGATGTCAATAGAAACTACAATCGTTTGGCTGGTAGATTTGATAATCACAGGAGTTTCTTCAATGGCCAATGTTTCTATTGTCATAACTTTGGCCACAAATCAGCTCAATGTGTTGCCTATAAGACAATCATGACTAGGGAATCTCAAAAACAAAGGAGTATGACTGGCATCATGAAAAGAACCTACAATAACTTTTTTTCTCTTGAAAATGAAATAGAATGCTCTATTTGTAACAACTTGAGTCATGAAGATTCTAAATGTAGGAGTAGGTTTCAACAGACAACTCAGAAGGAGCAAGCCTCAAGTGTCAAAACATGGAGAATGAAGGAACCACAACCAGAGAGATGCGGTATAGATTTATATGCAGAAGGGCAAGAAAATCAATGGTACATTGATAGTGGCTGTTCGAAACACATGACAGGTGATAAGGAAAAACTTTAGTCATATAGTGCCTTAGAGAAGGAGAAGAAGGTCTCTTTTGGAAATGACACCCCTGCGCTCATAAAAGGTAAAGGTTCTGTTCAGTTGAAATAAAAGGTCAAAGTTGGAAATGTTATGTATGTTGATGGGTTAAAGCATAATTTATTGAGCGTCAGTCAGATGTGTGATCAAGGAACAGAGGTAATATTTCGATCAAATGGATGTAGTGTTCGTGATCTTGATACAGGAAAAACAGTGATCAAAGGCATAAGGACTCCAAATAATTTATACATATTCAAAGAAGTACAACATCAATTCTATCTAAGCAAGAACGATGAACACTGGTTATGGCACAGAAGATTGGGGCATCTTAGCTTCTCACAGATAAGGAAAGCATGTAAATACCAGGCAGTTCGTGGTCTTCCAGACATCAGAATTCCAGACAATACAATTTGCAAATCGTGTCAGTTTGGTAAGCAAACTAGAACTAACTTTCGTGAGAAGGAAGGATCAGCTAGTAGGCCACTTGAACTTGTCCATACTGATGTATGTGGCCCATCTAGGAAAAGGTCACCTCGAGGAGAAGAATATTTCATATTATTCATTGACGACTTTTCCAGGATGTGTTGGATAGGACTTATGAAGCACAAAGACGAAGCCTTTGAAAAGTTCAAATCATTCAAAGCCTTGGTGGAGAACGAATCAGATCACAAAATCAAATGCCTCAAGTCTGATAGAGGTGGGGAGTTTACCTCCAATGAATTTTTCGACTTTTGTGAAGAACATGGAATAAGAAGGGAATTCTCTACAACTAGGACTCCTCAACAAAATGGAGTAGTGGAAAGGATGAACAGAACGGTTCAACAAATGGCTCATGCTATGCTTTATGAGTCTGGAACTCTCGCAACCTTCTGGGGTGAAGCTGCAATTGCTATGATTGTTATTCTCAACAAGACAAATATCCGGGTGAATAGCACTCAAACTCCTCATGAGCTCTGGTATGGTGAGACTCCTTCGGTAAAACATTTCAATATTTTTGGAAGCAAATGCTATATTAAAAATAATGATGAAAATCTTGGCAAGTTTGAACCTAGAGTAGATGAAGGCATTCTCCTTGGTTATTCTCCTCACAGAAAAGCATACAAATGTTACAACAAAGGCTTGGAAGAATTGTTGACAGCATTGATGTAGTGGCGGATGAAAAAGACACTCTCAGGCAGGAAAGACCTAAAGACTTCGAAGATAATGAGGACTATCCATCAACATCAAATGAGATTCATGATGAAGAAGAAACCGATGAGGCACCAGAGGAACAGATAAGGATAGAAGAAAAGACTCCATCCAGGTATGTTCAAAAGAATCATCCAGAATTTCAAATTTTGGGACAAAAGGAGGTAGGCATACAAACAAGAAGAACAATTGCAGAAGCTGCAAGCTATTTGGCATTACTTTCCTCCACTGAATCACAGAATGTAGAGAGGCATGCAAAGATGAATGCTAGGTCAAGGCAATGGATGAAGAACTTGAACAGATTGAAAGGAATAACACTTGGGATTTGGTTCCTAGACCAAAAGATAAGAATGTCATAGGGACAAAGTGGATTTTCAAAAATAAAATAAATGAAAATGGAGATGTGGTTAGAAACAAGGCAAGACTTGTTTGTAAAGGATATGCGCAACAAGAGGGCATAGACTTTGAAGAAACCTTTGCACCAATTGCTAGACTTGAGGCTATAAGAATGTTCCTTGCTCTCTCTGGCTTTCAAAAGTTCAAAGTATTTCAGATGGATGTAAAATCTGCCTTTCTGAATGGAGACTTGAATGAAGAAGTGTACATTGAACAACCAGATGGGTTCATCCTTGGAAATGATCCAAATCTTGTATGCAGGCTCAAAAAGACTCTCTATGGTCTTAAACAGGCTCTTAGGGCATGGTATTATCGATTCGATAGATATCTTCATCAAAAAGGTTTTATAAAAGGATCAACTGACAGCAATCTATATATAAAGGTTGATAATGAAAAGTTGCTAATACTTGTTTTGTATGTAGATGATATCATCTTTGGCAGCAATGAAGAAGACATGAGTCAAAAGTTTTCCTTGGTGATGCAAAAGGAGGTTGAAATGTCCATGCTTGGTGAGCTCACATATTTCCTTGGTTTGCAAGTCCAATAAAACAAAGACGGTATTTTTCTATCACAAACCAAGTATCTCAAGCAGATCTTGAAGAAATATGGGATGGAGGATTCAAAACCAGTATGTACCCCTATGGTGACAGGATGCAGCCTCAGTACAAATAATGAGTCGGTAGTAGTACATAAACCAACCTATAGATTCATGATTGGAAGTCTGCTTTATTTGACAGGTACCCGACCAGACATCATGCATGCAGTGGGAATTTTTGGAAGATTTCAGGAAAATCCAAAAAAAACTCATCTTCAGACAATTAAGAGAATCTTCAAGTACCTTCAAGGAACTCAAAGCTATGGCTTATGGTATCCTAGAGATACAGATCTCACACTTCATGCTTATACAGATGCAGATTGGGCTGGAAGCGTGGACGACAGAAAGAGCACTACTGGTGGTGCATTCTTCATGGGTCCTAGATTAGTATCTTGGTTCAGCAAGAAACAAAGCTCTATTGCATTATCTACAGCTGAAGCAGAATATGTAGTTGTTGCATCTTGTTGCACACAACTCCTTTGGATAATGCAAACATTACAAGACATGCAAATCACTTCTACTCCACCTATCTCCATCTTCTGTGATAATACAAGTGCAATCAGTATTTCAAAGAGCCCAGTCATGTACTCAAAGACCAAGCATATACCTATCAAATATCATTTTCTTTGGGAACAAGTGCTTGAACAAAAGGTCAAGTGGAGTATGTTCCATCTAAATAACAAGCTGCTGATATACTCACCAAACCGCTGCCCAGGGAGACCTTTGAATACCTCAAGCAAAAGCTGGGGGTAGTTGATGCATCATCTTGCTGTTGAATCTTGTCTGTTTCAGAGATTGTTGGTTGTACGCGAGTTTCATATGGGGTATACGCGTACATTCACTGGTTTATGGATTGGTCAAAGACCAAATGGCACAGGTTCAGGGGGAGCATATATTCTTCTAATAATGCATTGTTGGCATTATTGTAGAAGATCTTGGAGGAGCAAGTACAGAAGGAGAACATGGATGCTGATCTGAATATTGCTGCTAATGTTTTGTCTATATTTCTTTTATCAAGGTCATGTAATGGCCTATGTCTGGGATGAATGATATAATGTACTTGGTTGTCATATGTAAATTTCTGATGTAACCCCATTTGGTTGCGAGGATGATCCCCACTTGGTTGGGTGATGAATGTATGTATAGAGTCTTTTGATGATAGGAAGGTCATTTATGGTGCATGGTGGATTATGATTCTTCTTGAAGAAAATTTATTTTGCAGATCTGGCCTACAATCAGGGGGGACACGATCAGTACAGTAGAGTTGAGTTTTCAGCATGTTCTCTGGGGGAGCATAACCCTTTTCCCTTGATGACAAAGGGGGAGAATGACTTTGAGGATCTTGGGGTTGCCATCAAGTCAAAAGGGGGAGATTGTTGGCATTATGACTCAGGTTTGGCATTATGGAACAGGTGTTGTCCTTGATGGAAACTCATTCAAGTGGCAAATCACTGTTCAGGCTCTCAAATAATAGAAAATGAGATACCCGCAGGTGAGCCTAACAAAAGCTGTGGACCCGCAGGTTCCTAGAACAAGAAGTGCAGGCATACCCATAGGTTCTCCGAACAAAAGGTGTGGACGACAAATTCACTCACTTCAATGCAGAGAAGTATTCACACGTGGGAATTTTTATGATTGATCCATGGTATTTAGTCCGATGTGTTTGATCCTATGGTTTTGGTATGTGGTATAGCATCTAAAGTATTGAACCTCGGTTTTGGGTCCCTTGTATTGGCTTTTTATGGTTTTGATCCATGGTTTGTGTAAGGGCTTGCCTATAAAAAGGAAAGGAGATCATTTGGCTAGGCACTTATGTGTTGAATATCTTAAGAGGAACAAGATCTGAAATACTTGTAATCGGTTGATGAGATAAAATTAAACCTAAGCATGAGAAGACTGATCAACTGAGGGATCGTGATCTCTTTGGCGCATGATCAGATCTGTGGATCTGATAGTCTGGGTACAATTGAGGACATATAGAGTGTATATATCCGAAGGTCCGCAGGTGAGATACTGCTCAGGTGCAAAGGTGCGCAGTACAATAGACGGCGCAGGTGCGGAGGTCCGCAGTCCAGTAGATAGAGCAAGTGCGGAAGTCCACAGTCCAGTAGACGTCACAGGTGCGAAGGTCCGTAGTCCAGTAGTCAACACAGGTGTGGAGGTCCGCATTCCAGTAGAAGGCGCACGTGTAGAGGTGCGCAGTCTAGTAGACAGATCAGGTGCGGAGGTATGCTGTCGAGTAGACAGATCAGGTGCGGAGCTGCGCAGGCTAGACATAGCAGAAGTGCCGATATTCATAGGTTTCTATTGGTGAAGTTGCAGACATTTCTTCAAATATTTGTTGACTGCCTTTTTCTATCGCTGCAGAGTTCTGGGTTTAGATTACTCCTATTGCTTGTCTGGTTACTGCATTCTGCGAGGCTATTGGTTGATTCACATGTACTTGATGATTATTTGATGATCATGTATCCAGTCTGAAAATTGATGAAATGTGGCCCCTGGAAGAAAAGAAGTACGTCAGCACCTACGTACTAGTATCTCAGCTAGTACAAGAGCTAAGGGGGTTGTAGCTCCCTTCCAAGAGAGTCTGGAAAATGATAGAGGGTTGTAGCTCTTTGCAAGTTGCAGCCTGCGTACTGGTAAAGGACTGCACCAGTACAGAATCATTGTAAAAGAAGTTTCTAATTGAAAGAAGATAGAGACACATTGCAACAAGTGGTTTTCACCCAGATTGGGTTTCCACCTTATATTTGTGTTCTTTGGTGTGACTGTCTGTTTTTCTTGTTCCTGTTCATTATTATATGGTACTGACATTCAAATTAATGGTCAACATCTGAAGAATAAATTAAATTATAGATCTAGAGGGAATATTGAAAAGAATTTGATAATACTGATTCACCCCCCCCCCTCTCAGTATTATTTCCAATAAAGAGAGAGATGAGGTGAAAACCACTATCACCATATTTTATGAAACTTCTTCTACCACCATGATGCCATTGTTATAACTATCCACAAATGGAAGAAAACTAATTAATCATGCTAATATTTGCAAACTAAAAACACCAAAATCATGGCAACAACTAACTATGAATGTAATGTAAGCATACATCTACAAAAAGAGTAACATCTACTTATAGGGTTGGGCCCTAACCCAATATCTTTAGCCTTATGAGTCAACTCAGTGTGAGATGAAGAGAATTATTCTCATTTTCATTCAAATATAAAAAATACGCAAGAGTAATCAGTCACATTGTGTTAACTTGAAAATTCTTCTTGGCTTTAATAGACAAAAATCAAATCCTAATGAGGTTCTAGGTCTTCTTATTTATACAACTAAAGTTAGCAACAACTTCCTTAAATTTAGAGAGGCTTGGCTTCCAATCTCAAGATCAAGGGTTCTTCAACTATGACTGATTTGGTTTCCAATGATCTTAATAGCTCAGCTGCTTGCAACTCTGAGCTGATGAGATTTGATGGAGGAATATTCAAGTGAGAGAGGAGTTAAGGAGGGAGATCCCATTTCCTAAAATCCCTCTTGCTTGTCTCCTTCAAGTTCCTGCACTTTAATTAGCAAACATTTTGCCCAAAACCTGTGATCAATGCACATTATACCGCTATACATGACATCTCATCTTTACCCTTCCCATTAAGAAAAATATAACAAAACATGTAAAGAATTATGAGAAAAGTTGATTTTAGTAAGTTTGAGAGTTGTAGTAAGGTCCATATAATTTAGCCATTGATGAGCCTCGTCACAAGCGTATGAGAGAGATAGAATAATGAGAAATAATAATGAGAGTGATATAATTTTGAACTGACGAAGACCTTCCCACTGATCCTCAAAAGAATTTTGTTCAATGAGGCCTCTATTTTCTTCATTTTCCATTATTTCCCTTCAATTTCCCCCTCACATGCAACCAATGACCTTTCACCTTCATTTTCTCCTAATTTCCTTTAATTTCATAAATAAAATTCCAATAAATACCTCATGCCTTTCCAAAGCCTTACCCATTGCCTTTGCAAATTTTCTCTAGCTATAAACAACCAATTGGACACCCACACTAGAATGTCCTACCTAACATTCATCTTGGAATATGTATCCCACCAAATATGGTCTTATATATTTTACACGGAATTTTCACCAGGGCTATTATTGAACCCTCCCCCTTGGGGGAACACCATCCTCGGTGTTCAACATTAAGTTAAACCAAGAAGACTGCTGAAAACAAAACATACTATCCATGGAGCTTTATAACACAACTCCTTGCAGTATTTACAACATATTGCATACTGGAGCTTTATAATATATCTCATTACGATATTAACAATAACCACACATATACATATGAACATTTTCTAAACCAATAAATAAAGGATATGATTCCTTCATCTAGAACAAGGGAATCCAAGGGCTCACACCTCTGCCGTCAAGGTAATATGAGGATTCAACTCCTTACTAGGAATTCTAGAAGCCACTGTCACAGTCAAAGCTACATCCAATGTCTAGTTCTACAATCCTACACCACTTCTCCTCTCAGCGAATAGCTATCGACTCATTTTTCCTGGGCACACTCCCAATGTGCAGTGGATTCCATCTGGCAATGCTCATGACCAAAACAAATATATCCCCAACATTCCCTTCTCTTCTACACACTCCCTCGGGCAATCGGGTCACCCTTTCTATGCAGTCACTCACCTTCCTAGTTCCACTGGCATCCCTTAACATGGGAGAGTGATTTCCTAGCAACGATTCCTCACATCAGGAAGTAAAATAACCAAGGCATGTCCCTGCCTCAGATCATCATATTTGTCATAGCATGCTCACAGAAATCAATGGACACTATTGGGTACTAGTGTCCCACAATGGCTCTTCTCCTGATGTGCTTTACTAGCATACTCTTGTCTATTCCAATTTGTTTAAGTCTTGCTACTAATTCTTGCAGTTGATTTCAACCATCCAACCAGGCATGTTCATGCTTTCTTGTTCCAATCACATAACTTCCATTAGATTCAAAATAAATTGAAATAACTTCAAATCATGCCTCATTGGTAGCCTGTCAATAAGGTACACTTGCAATTTTGTTTGCTTCCTTTGACAACAAGTCAAGCTAACAATTTGATCAAAAAATCATGTATAAACATGTCACATATGATTAGCCCAAAACACAGCCATCATAGATCAACATTATAAATCACATGTAGCAATCATAAACCAGAATCATAGATCACATATAATCATCATAAACAAGAATCATAAATCAGATGCATAATAAAACTAAAGTAAAATATTGATACTTATCCTTTCATCAATCCTTAGCTTCTACCTTTGTCTTTATTTCATACGCACTATGGATTGGTTGCCACACCAGAAAAACACCCAGTGCCTTCTCCTAACCCATGTGCACGTACACCTAGTGTGAACCATGCACATACAATCACACACATGACATAGAACACCATCTAGTACATGCATCCACACCTGACATACAACACATACACCTACACCCAATGCACAATACAATACATAAACCTTCACACAATGCATAACACAACATAATACATAATCCTACATCTAGTGTATGACACTTCACAACATGTATACGTACATAATGTACATCACAATACATACATCCACACACAACGTGAGATACCACAAAATGAATAGACATACACCTGATATACAACAAAACTCATTCATCTATACCCAATGTACAACACCTCACACTACATGTACCCACACAAAGTACAACACAATGAACGCACATGTCATGATACTGTGACTACATAATGCATATACATAGTATCGCATGCCTGAAACACACCATGTATGACATGCACTCAATCTCGCACATATGCCAGTGCCACATGTACCAAGCACCACCTGCATAATGTGTGCACACCATCACATGTACATGGAACCACTTGCACAACATGTACACAATGCCATATGTAGAGTGCACCATTGTACAATGTGTACATCATACCACATGTAGATAGTACCACAATGCGACATGTACGCGATACCACGTGTATATAGTGCCACATGCACAACATGTACACATGCATGCAATGCCACTTCTACAACATGTACATAACACCACATGCACACAAAACCACTTGTATAATCATTCACACCAAACCATATGTACATAACACCACATGTAAAACATGCACACAACACCACATGTACATAGCACTGCATATCCAACACGTACATAGAATCGCCTCTACACAACACTGCATATCCCACACGCGCAAAGCACCATATGCATACAACAATGCATTTCCATTATGCACATAGTACAATATATACACAACACCATCTACACAGCATGTTCGTAAAACCATCTATACCCAGCACTGAATATGCATCATTCGTACAAAATTGTTTGTACTAACACCCTGTACATAAAATTGCATAAATAATAGTTAGACACACTAAATATACACCACACAGCATGCACACAACATTACAAATGCAATACGTACAACATATGAACATATGCACAACAATAGCACCACACATCCAGAACTACACTGTCCATACCAAGCAACCTTGCTTTCAGTGTCTTATCCATGCTTGTCCCCAGCATGTCGTAGACCACACTCCTTTCATTCTGCTGATGTATCCCTTGGTATAAACTTTCCATAACATAGGCATAATAAAATAACACAATATCAATTCATTTCCACATGATATTGACCTCATATATTTGTCTGACTACTCTTCCCACTTGATTCCCATAAGGCTAGGAACCTCATCATGCCATTCACATGCGTAAGAAATCATTCCTCCACAACGATGATTCGTGATAACCCAGTGAAAAGGTGACATAGATACATGGAACATACATACATATACATAAACATCCACATAAAATAATAATGATCTCATCAATCAACATCATACATACATGCATATGTATATATAAACATCAGTATAGTCATGATCCCAACATAATTACATAATGTCAAGGTTAAGACAAGTTCCTTTACTCATGTAACACATGCACAACATTAAGAATAGTCATTACCAATAGAGTCAAGGCATCTAATGCCTTAGATCCATTTATTTTACCTTTTCTTGTTACCTTTCACATGTTTGTGCTACCACCATCCATTTACCACAATGGACCTGACCAAAACAATCAATTGTCATAGCCTTACCTTTTTTTGCACTTACTGATGCACTGATCTTTGCCTGGGTCTTACATCATATGTTGGGTACCACATAGCTTTCCTAGAGCTCCATTAACTTCCTCCTTTCCCAACCAATTCCCAAGACTCAAAACATAAAAGGAAACCCAAGAAACAAACAAGAAGAAAACCATGAAAACCAATAACAATGAAACACCACAAAAAAAGTGGCAATTCCTTACACCAATCATAACCAAAACTACACATCAAGCTCAATAAATCATAAAAATATCAAAATCACAACACTAGAAACAAACACTATGACCCAATCCCCATGGTTTTCAGTGCTTCCAAAGGAAAGCTCAACCCAAGCCTTCTCCAAGATTTCATGGAACTCTCTTTTCCATGCAATCCCTTGCATCATACTGCCATAAACACATAACTGTCAGTGCATATATAACGTAACAATAAATCAATTACCTCATCTTGTTGTGCCAAGCACATTTCTTGCAACTAAACACACATCCATGCCATCTCTCAAGGAACTACAATCCTTTGATAGATCCACTTGTAATTGAAGACTAACTAATATACCTGTCAATGTACATGTTCATGACTATAACATGTATGCACATAATGTCAAACAAAATCAAGGTTAATATTTCTTCCTGTATGCGAAGAACTCATTCGTTTGGAATTAGGGTTTCCAAACATAGCCAGAGGAATTGTTTCCCAACTCTTTTCTTTGACCTTTTCCTTGATGAAATTAAGTGTTACTATGCATTATCACACCACCTAACTTTTATTGATATAAACCCATGAACTATTACCTTGTGAGGCTAATACAAACATGCCTCATGCAAATTCTCACACATGTCAACCACATGTTGCAAATATTGAGACAATCATATTGATTACCTTGAAATCATCCTTTACCAAGACTAACAAACATGTCATAATCCATAGTCAACTCATAGTCATTAGACATAATGCTACAATTATCACCTACTCTCCTCAATCACATATCCGCTACCTCAACACATATGTGTTTGTAAAATCATCTTAAAACAAGATCATTTGAACACATACTCATATTATGCAATTCATCAAACATTCAACCAACTTGCAAACATACCATGTCAAATAACTCAACTAGACACCAAACACTCCAACACCAAATAGATGTCATAATCAAACTCTCAAGAACCAAATATACGACATAAGAGATATCATATGTTAATGTATCTCAGGGGAGGCTATCTTATCTGCACAATCAATCCATATTATAACAATATATCTTCACAATATTATAACTGAAATATAAATAAGATCACAATATCCAAAATAATCACTAGGTAACATTTTTACATCATTTCAGAAAAATCCTACACAATTATCATTCACACATATGGAAAGTCAATCTAGACTAGTACAACAACATATCACAAATATGTCAGCTCATATATGAATCTCATAACCATAACTATCTGCATAGGTCAATCCAGGTTAACACAATACATATAACATCAATATATTCAAAATGACCATAACCATCACCCATATGAAAAATCCAAATTACCACATCGATATCACAATGAAATATCCCTAATCATCCAGGCATATAACATAAAACAACAATACCAATGCATACCATCATAGGTTACTGTCATTCATGACTATCCAACACACGTGCATATGACTATACTAATCCACTATCATCTATCATGTAGGTAACTATAACCTCAATAGACATGTACATAAACCTAGTGTATATAACCCTAATGCATAAACAATCCATTAACTAACATACCTACATGCCAAACATACAATACATGTATGACGATATGTTCTTACCCCAAAGGCTAACGCTGCAACCTCATTATGATGATTTGCACCTCCTGCTCTATCTAAGCCAACACATTAGCATTATAACAACCAATAACATCATGAAGAACTAAATTGCATACCATGACTTCACAAGGCATGTTTGACTTATTATTCATGCATAACTATAACCAAGACCATACATGCATAACAACTGCATATAACATGTAACACATGAGTACCAAACCATATACACATCATTCTAGATAGAGTCTAGTAATCAATGCATGACCATATCAACTTCACAAACCATAACCTCATGCATGGCAACATTAATTATTCCATTGTACCCATTGCCACATGCAACCAAAAATATGCATAGGCAATGTTAAATCAACTATGCATATGCATAGATGCATGTAAGTGATCAATTACTGTAATTAACCTACAAGACTAACACATGTAATCAAAATATTCAAGAATGTAACCTAACATAGAAGGATGTAAGTAGGTGAAATAAAATCAACATATAAGTGACATATAATCCACATACAATCAGTCAAATACTTATGACAAATGCATTTCACAAAATCAATATCAAATTCTCCATGATAACCACAATCAATCACCAAGAATATGAAACAAGCACATGGTATGCAAGTGTAAGAGACGCACATAAAAAAAAATGCATGCATGATCAATACACCACCCATCTAGTTTTAGAGTTGAACCATTCTTTGATACCACTCTGTAACCACCCTCCTCCCACATACGCCCAAGTAGCCATTCTAACTGGGATAAGCATGAGACAAGAGGTTACTATGATCAGGTTTGAACTCCTAGGTGACCTTTAGGAAGTGGAGTCAATGAAACATCACACACAGTCATCCAACATCATGCACAAAACCCTCAGGAGATAAGTCAACCAGTCAGACAGCCTGTCCCTGGGTCCTACTACTATTTGAACCAACTTACGCTATAGTAACATTCCCCAAACACTGTCAAGGCAAGTGATAATGCTCCCCAGACACTACCTGGGCGAGTTATAATGCTCCCCAAACACTACCTAGGTGAGTTAGTGTCTATGCTAATGCTATGTTTTGCTAACATTATGGGATTTGAGCCACCTTTTTCGGTCGAGAGGCTGGGACCTTGCCCATAATGGAATGATCACTTAAAATTGGTAAGAATACAGGGAAACAAATATGCAAAATAAATAAGTTCAACATGACCATAACCAGACCCCTACTAGCCATGACAAGAATTTCGTCAAACATATCTTCAACATGTGACCTACAGGTGTAAACAACAGAATTAAGTGTAGGGATCTCATACTTATCCGAGAATGGACATGAACCATTGTTTCCTCATTTCATTTGTTGCCTTATCATTTATGAGTTAATAAATAAATTATCCATTCAGATATAAGTAAAAACATTCTGAGAGCCATACATAGCTACTACCACCAAACATACATATAACAAACATAATAGGAACAAAATACCACAAACATATCAGCCATCAAAATCCATATATACATCAATACATTTGCACATGAAAATCAACGGAATAGATTTCTCATTAATAAATGCAGTGAACCAACCAGGGATTGGACTACTGCATTCCACCTGACCATAGATTAGCTGAGCCAAGTCTCTCTTCAACATATCACCCCTGTTCCATATTCCAAGCATGAATGTAGGACTCATATAACACACCAAAAACACCAATCAACATGGGTTCCAACAGAGTTCTTCTGCTACACCGACAAGAATTTGAGTGCCTCCTGGTGTCTCAGGATTTACCATGAATCCATAGTCTAATCTAAAGATCACTAAGCCCTACATAGAGACATATTTTCCATGCTTTACCATGCATCCCATCCTGGGACCACTGGTCCCAATGTAGATAAATCATCCTCTTGGCTTTGCCGTATATCTCATCATTCACTGACAGTGATTCCTAGGCCCGCCAAGGCACATAATCTTGGTTTACCACAACCCACAGTCCGGCTCAGGGGTTACTAGGCTAGTGGATTCATGATGCTCAGTCAGGTTCATGGACCATTACACTATGTGCTTGTCAATTCAGATATTCACCCCACTCATCTTGGAATCCAATGAGGCCATCCTAGATAAATGAAATGAGAGAACCCATTTCATCAAATCTATTTGGAAATGACAAGTCTAGGCTAACAATACTATCACACCTGGGAAAACCCATGGCATGGTAGAAAAGGAACACATGAAATCCCGTGCATGCCAAATCTAGTAAGGAAAATACACATGCAAGTTGATACCAGTAATGAAGCCTGTTGTATCAGCTTGATCCTACCTTTCCCTTCTTGATCCTTCCCTCCTCTTCCCTTCTTTTCCTTTCTTGCTCCAATGCAAAAGTTCTCCATGAAAACTCTGTGTCTAAGAGTATGAGAGAGAGAGAATAATGAGATTGCTCCAACACTGAACCTACCAAGCCCTCCCTACGGATTCTCACAAGCCTTTTTATCAATGAGGCCTCTATTTTCTTCATTTTCCATTATTTTTCGTCAATTTCCTCTTCACATGCAACATGTGACCTTTCACCTTCATTTTCTTCTAATTTCCTTTATTTTGATAAAAAAAAAATGCCAATAAATTCCTTTTACCTTTCCAAAGCCTTAGCCATTGGCTTTGCCAATTTCCTTTAGCCATAAAAAACCAAATGAACACCCACACCGAGATGCCTTGCCCAACATTCAACTTGGAATATGTGTCCCATCAATCGTGGTCTTATATATTTTACATGGAATTTTCAGTAGTCCTATTACACATATTCATAAAGAAGTAACCATGTTATAATCACACAGAAAGTATGAAACAATCAACATGTATATGAGCATAAAAGGGAGAAGTTCCACCATTGTATACAAAAGCAAAATAGAGTGAACATATATTGTTGATCTATAATATCAGATGGCGAGGGGCGAAATTTAGATATATATATATATATATATATATATATATATATATATATATATATATATATATATATATATATATATATATATATATATATATAGTATAAAATACCCTTTGTTGGCACCAAAGGGAAAAAGTAAAATAGTCTGAAATGGGCATAACCATATTTACTCGGATAAGGTAGATAAGAATTTGGTCATCTTGAATATAAATTGGAAAGTTACCCTAAAATCTCTATATAACAACTAAAGTATAAGTAATATTGGAATTAGCACAAAATGCACTAGTTGTACTTTCTTATAAGAGAATAGTAAATGGTTCACACCATATTATTATTGTGAAAAAAATTGTGTAGACCATATTCATACCTTTGTGGTTTAAAACCTATAGTAGAACCATGTGGTGGGGCCTTGTCAGACAATGTTGTCATTGGGTGAGTAAAATAATTTACAATGATGAGTTTATAGCGATGTTGCTAACAGTGTAGGTTTCTGGCCTTGGTTGTGTTATGATGCATACTAGTGACCTTTAACTCAGTATATATATAAATAACAACTAATGGCATTTGTAATGAGGACTGAAATGCTATTCTTAGATATTGAAAAGTAAAACTAATGATCGTAGTGATTATGGATGTAGGTCAAACTGAACAAAATGATCTTGGTTGAACCTCAGTGCATTCTCGATCAGAGCAGGAAACCTGCTACATAAGCAAGTGATTACCTAGTTTAGAAACATTTGGCCAGAAGAGGCTACATGGGAAGTTGAGGATTATATACACGAGGCATATTTTAGATTATTGAGGATTCAGAAAACATCAAGGAAGGTGTTTCTCTCGAGGGGGGAAGATGTAACACCCCTCAATAAAGTTGTAAATGTTTTGTTACTGCAAATGACTTGGTAAAAAACTGTGGGGTTAGCTAAAGGCCTAGGATGGAGAGTAAATTATAATTTTTAGTTTATTTCTTTGAATAAATAATATAAGTTATGGCCAACCATAAACTTATGGGAAAAAGTGCTAAAAATGAGTTTCATTCACCAAACAGTTATTCCTCTCCAAAGAGATAAATAATCTCAATTGGGACAAGGGGCCCAAGAGGGTGAGAGGGAAGGAAAACTGAGGAATCCTTGGAGACTTCGTACCAGTGAAACATCATCCAAGAGAGGAGTGGAAGATTCAAGCTTTAAAACCTGAAACAAGATTTTGTTGAAGGTTGGCAGGACACTAATAGTTAGGGCATCCTTGAGTTGGTGGGTAGCCAGTGGGATCCCTAAGACAACCTTGTAAGTCTGAATTCCTGGGATGGACTAGAGAATTCTTGATTCCTTGAACAAACCTAAGTGGTCTCTATCAAATAACTATTTGGGAAGAAATTGGGTGTGGGGGAGAATGGATTTGAGAGTTATTCTCAAAGGTTTGGTGGACCACTCCCTTTCCTGGGGGCTTATGGCAGGTTAGACAGTAAGAAAAGATAAGTATTGATTTGTCACTTGTGATAATTACTTCCTATATGAAAAATATAGCTTGGTTGTTTTGTTATACGTTTTTCTTGAATCTTTCATATGGTCGTACGATACCATCTACTTGTATTAAATGATTCGGAAACTGGAGTAGTAACTTTTACTTTAAACTGATTAACGAGTGGCCGAAAAACTGTAAACTAACTGCCATTTGATATTATTCGAAAATTGTACCAGTAATAGGAAAGTAAAATTCTAAACTAACTGCCATTTGATATTATCTTGAAACTGTATCAATAATAGGAAAGTTGATACAAAAATACAAAATATATTAGTGTTAAAAATAGAAAGATTTAATGATGAGTTGTAATAACCATGGTTAGTTCTTGTTAGCAAGTAGAAGTTCTTTCTGAAACATTCCCGGTTCTATATGGTTAGTGCCATACATTTCCAATAGTGTATGATATGCTTGAATGAAAAAAGTTCTTCGAGTCACTACAACTGTAATAATAGTGGGCCATATCATTTTAACATAATGAGCAGGAAAGTAAACAAAAGAACTGCCAATGGAAGGAAAAAAAATCCTTCTAAAAAATTGTACAGTTTATTATTTGTCTACGGAAAAGTGATTAGAGTAATTCGATTCATTGTAATTTAAAAACCTAAGAATAACCACCATATTTCAAAACCCAGAAAAGTAAATGAAAGAAAGTGTGGAGCTCAACCATTATTTTACTAGTACAAATTTATGTACGAACAACACATATTGATTCCATTACATCTGAAATAAATTGTTACCTAAGAGTAAATAACAGAGGGAGGGTAGGTTCTGCGTCTAAATAAATTATAGGAAAACCAAAATGTAAGAAGAGAATATGACGAAAGTATTCACAGTATAGAATAGAACCGGATAGATGAAACAAATTGATAAAAATTTTGGAGGAAATAATACTCTTGTAACATAATTTATAAATTAACCATTCTAAGATAGAAACCATGTATGCAAAAGGAGTACAAGATGATCACCTAAGTTAAGAATCAGAATATTAGCATAGTTCATATAAGTGTGAAATGGAACACATTGTGCTTTTGGAATTGAAATAATTTCCGAATATAATTAAGAATAACAATAAACACAATTGTTTTTTAAGATAGGATGCCAACATATATATATATATATATATATATATATATATATATATATATATATATATATATATATATATATACAACAACGAACCTAGCAGTTCTGACCGAACCGACAATGTCACCCATAACCAATTTAATAGGGATAATACAATTTATGTTGTGAAGAGGACCTAGACCCAGTAGGGTTTTCCAAAGAAAATGAAACCCCAGTGCCAGTGGAAACCGCAAGGGAACCCTCATCACTTGGGGCAACATCAAGAAACATAACACACCTAGAGAATAAGTGGAATCAAATTTTAGACCTTGTCGAAGGGATAAACCTTTAACCAACAAAATTTCGACGAAATGTATATGTGCCACCAATAAGAGAAGGGTAAGCACATGAAATAACCAGAATCGTAGTAGTAAGGTGAAAAGATTGATTTCGATTCTAAAATTTTAATACATGCGGAAGGAAGTCGTTGGGAAAGAATACCCTAGCTTGCAAGGTGCACCTCCAAGAGAACATGATCTGTCACTGTTCAATGTTGAAAATTACCACAATTTATACCAGCAATAATCATCTGGAAAGACAAAATATTGTCAGAGCTAGATTGTAAGGCCTTCGGAGATGTGCGACGCGTTTGGGCATGGGCGACCCGGGTACGTGCACGGCAAACGTGGTTGTGCGACAGGTGGTCGTGCACGACGGTGCGACGACCAGTTGTGCGAGCTGTGGTGCGACGGTCATGTGGTTGCGGCTTGAATGATATGCAAGTTCTCTTGAAGTGCGAAGACATAATGCGCATAAGGGAGGAGAGCTAGCATGTTTATAGGCATGGTGGCATGCATTACAACTTATGGAGGCCGACCTACAATGTAGACAAGCCGACGGTGTGTTGGGCGAATTTGCAATGAAGTAGGGGTGTGCGAAGTAGGTTGGGCAAGTCGGCTGGACAACCAGACTACGCTCCAACCTTGTGTATATATTGGGAGTGCGTAGATGGCATTTCAAATCATCCAACTCGCTCATCGCTCAAGGAGAAGTGCGTAGGACAAGTGAAGGCGCAACAAAGGAAGGAGGGCGCAGATTTGGAGATGCGCCCGTTCTTGGGCGAAGCCGCACGGAAGTGAAACGCACCTCTTGGTTTTGGGTGAAGGGCGTGGGCAGGGTCGCCCACCGGTTGGAGAAGGGCGTGCATGGTGTGTGGCGCCCACATTGTGCGACAACTTGGCGTGGGTGTCTTCGCGACTCGAGTGAGCGCCCGCCCACCGTGCAAGTGTGCACGAAGGTGAAACAGAGGTTGGAACCGGAGGTCGTTGAGTTGGGCATGCGGTACTGCGTGTTGTGCACACGATTTGGCATTTGTCAGGAGTTGGCAAGCGGGACTGCGTGTGGGCAGGGATACACGGTTTGGGCGTTTGCGACCAAACGAAAAGTGAACCGACAAAGACTTGCGACAAGTGAACAACGGGTTGGAGAGTCATGCGACGACCGTGCAGAGGTGCCAACGAGCTGGGCAACCAAGTTTGCCGAAGTTGTGAAAATTTGACTAAGTGTAAATTTGGGCTCTCCCAAGGACTTAGTCTGTACATTGTAAAAATGATGATTATATAATATATTGACTCGGGCAGACTCACATTACGGGGAGTTGCCCCTCCCCTTTATACTGTTTCAATTGCTGTTGTTCTTGTTATAATTGCTATGGATAATAAATGAGTATGGGCTTCATTGGTATAAAGGATAAATGTATGTTTACTTAGTTGCGAAACACAAGCTAAGTAATGTTAAAGTGAAAGTAGGCGTACTCCACGAACATAAGTATTGGTGAAAAGAAAGTGTTCGGTGGTGCCACACCTCGCTATAAGCGGTTGGAAGACTACCGCAGGTGTAGGGGCGTGACAGGTGGTATCAGAGCAAGGTTTGCTCGTGAAGGTTTGAAGCTGATACACAACTTGACAGTTGGTATCAGAGCTCGGTTGGAGCTGGTGTTAGAGCAGGGTTGCTCGTGACGAAGTGCAAGTGTGGGTACACTTGGAAACTTGACAGTTGATGACAGTGGAAGCAGGTTTAGCAGAGGTGAAGCTCAGTGCTTGGACCAAGCTGAACGACAAGGCATGGCAAGTTTGGGAGAAGGTGGAAGGAAGCTCTTACTTACCTTGGACAGGTTGAAAAGGTTGAAGGAAGAGAAGCCCCGTATCCGTGAAGAACTTGAAGCCTTGGAAAAGAATGTTGAAGGAGAGCTTCTTCGACTTGGTTGGACAATGGAGCAAGGTGAAGTTGCAGATTGTGCTATCAAGGAAGAGGAAGCCGTGATGATTGAGGACATAACCATGATGGAGGATGAACTTGAGGGTGATCAAGTTGGACCAGGATCATGCAGTTTGTGCACATGGATGGATGAGGAAGAGACTCATGATGATGAACTAAGTATTGATACTTGTGTTTCATTTGGGCATTTGGTAGATGAACCGTGTGCAGGGAAGGGCAAAGCTAGTTTGCCTATGCTATGGAGGATCTTACCATGGATGACTATGATGGAACCTTGTATGGAGAAGCAAGGATTATCGATTGTTGCAGGACTTGTTGGGGTTGCTTGTGACCTTGTGATGAAAGGTGCAAGGGCCCGTGACAAGGGAGGGACATGATGATCATTGTGGATGATTGGGTCATGCTTTAGCCACATGGCTAAGTGCCCGGCATGACTCATGGACAGTTGAGGAGGGCACACACTTATGATGCTTGGGTGGACTTCTCATGGCCGAGACCAAGAGATAGTCTTGGTGGACACTTTGGTGGAGGAGCTATGATGGAGGGACTCATGACATGATGATATGGTTGGGTGACCGAGTTCACTAAACCGAAGATTGAAGACTTGGGTGAGATGACCGATGGTTGTAATGAGTCTACTTGATTGGACTACATGGGCAACTCAGTCATGGACATCAGGTTGGAGGCATGGAGCATAGCAGTCATATGCAGGGACATTATGTGGGAGCACTTGTAGAGGTGTCATGGACATCCAAGGAAGAGTGCCAAGGCGGGAATGTTGTGCAGGTGGATTTGCTAGTGTGACATGGAGATTTATTACCTATGAGTTGATGGAGAGGTTTTACACTCTTGTGCAACAAGACCATGGACTTGGATGGAATTGTGAGTAGATTATGGAGCAATCCTACTACATGGAGATGTTGGTTGGAGATGACTCGTGGAGCTCATGATGACATGAGATTGTTGTGACTTTTAGGGACTTCATACATGGTGGACTTACAGGATTTTATGCATTGAGGAGCTGAGGTCAGGAGACTTTGATGCAGTATGGGATGCATACTTCCAAAGTACATGTATGGGCATGGCTTGGAAGAGTGACTTGATGTAGAGGATCGATATGAGACACTTTGAGGTGATGGAGTTACAACGATGATGATGATGCCTTGGTGGCTACACTTGGGCATGGGTTGAGCCGAGACTCAACTACTTTTCACACATGATGATGTTGGGATAGATGTGGCTGATTTCATTGACACCAAACATCATGGACAACATGTTGCAGATGAGGTGGATGGAGTTCCATGGACCTGAGCATGGATTATGGAGATAGATTCTTGATGAGTCAAGGATGTGACAGGATGTTTTGAGAAATGACTGATGGTGGCATGAGGATGTTCACTCTCATGGTTTGAGCGTGATAGTTGGACTGATCACCCGACTAGTTCAAGCATGAGGGCTAGCAGTGGGAAGAGATGTGTTGGCATTATGTTGGAGTATCATGACAGAGGTTCAAATGATGACATATGGATCTAGATGACATCTTATGGAGAGCATACCGTGGAGGTACATACCTTGGTATGGTGAGCTTGGTGGCAGTTGGTCACTAAGCCGAAGCATGATGGAGATGAGGCCCTACATATGTTGCAATGATGGTTGCTTGTGTGGAGGAGTCGACATCATGGATGATGATGATCTTGGTGGATGGCTACCAGGATGGTATGTTGTCGAGGACGACAACGATTTCAGGTGGAGGAGGATGTAAGGCCTTCGGAGATGTGCGACGCGTTTGGGCGTGGGCGACCCGGGTGCGTGCACGGGCAAACGCGGTTGTGCGACGGGCGGTCATGCACGACGGTGCGACGACCAGTTGTGCGAGCTGCGGTGCGACGGTCATGCGGCTGCGGCTTGAACGATATGCAAGTTCTCTTGAAGTGCGAAGATATAATGCGCATAAGGGAGGAGAGCTGGCATGTTTATAGGCGTGGTGGCATGCGTTACAACTTATGGAGGCCGACCTACAATGTAGACAAGCCGACGGTGTGTTGGGCGAATTTGCAATGAAGTAGGGGTGTGCGAAGTAGGTTGGGCAAGTCGGCTGGACAGCCAGACTACGCTCCAACCTTGTGTATATATTGGGAGTGCGTAGATGGCATTTCAAATCATCCAACTCGCTCATCGCTCAAGGAGAAGTGCGTAGGACAAGTGAAGGCGCAGCAAAGGAAGGAGGGCGCAGATTTGGAGATGCGCCCGTTCTTGGGCGAAGCCGCACGGAAGTGAAACGCACCTCTTGGTTTTGGGTGAAGGGCGCGGCAGGGTCGCCCGCCGGTTGGAGAAGGGCGTGCACGGTGTGTGGCGCCCACATTGTGCGACGACTTGGCGTGGGTGTCTTGGCGACTCGGGTGAGCGCCAGCCCACCGTGCAAGTGTGCACGAAGGTGAAACAGAGGTTGGAACCGGAGGTCGTTGAGTTGGGCAGGCGGTACTACGTGTTGTGCACACGATTTGGGCATTTGTCAAGAGTTGGCAAGCGGGACTGCGTGTGGGCAGGGATACACGGTTTGGGCGTTTGCGACCAAACGAAGAGCGAACCAGCAAAGACATGCGACGAGGTGAACAACGGGTTGGAGAGTCGTGCGGCGACCGTGCGGAGGTGCCGACGAGCTGGGCAACCAAGTTTGCCGAAGTTGTGAAAATTTGGCTAAGTGTAAATTTGGGGTTTCCCAAGGACTTAGTCTGTACATTGTAAAAATGATGATTATATAATATATTGACTCGGGCAGACTCACATTACGGGGAGTTTCCCCTCCCTTTATGTTGTTGCAATTGTTGTTGTTCTTTTATAATTGCTATGGATAATGAATGAGTATGGGTTTCATTGGTATAAAGGATAAATGTATGTTTACTTAGTTGCAAAACACAAGCTAAGTAATGTTAAAGTGAAAGTAGGCGTAGTCCACGAACATAAGTATTGGTGAAAAGAAAGTGCTCGGTGGTGCCACACCTCGCTATAAGCGGTTGGAAGACTACCGCAGGTGTAGGGCGTGACACAGATGGCCGAAACCCAAGCCAAACTTACGACTCCAGTTGCACATTGAAACTATACTCCCGTGTATTAGAATTATAATATTAATAGAGAATGCAAACCTTAAAAAAGAAAAAAGGGAATCAAGCAAATTAAAGAGGGTCAATCATGAACTCAAACCAGATTAAATTCACAGTACCTCAGAATGGCTTGCAAACCTAGTGTGGTAATGGTAGTCTTTGCTGCGTCAATAGGGACACTAGTATTTGACGGAAAGGCCATTTTAAGTTTTGCGTAAACCCTAGAATGGTGAACCCTAGGATCAGGCGGGAGCTTGAACACGAAGGAAGCGAAAGAATAAATGATGACACACAAGGAGAGGGCTGGAGTGAGTTAGTTTCTCAAAAACCTTCCCGATTCGCATTCGTTGTCCGATGCGTCCAGCACCTATTAGCCATAGATCCAGGAATGGATCGCGAGGGTTGATTTCCAGATGGATGAGCTTGATCCCCCCTCGAGAAGCTCCTAATCTTATTAAATCCTATACTTATGAATTAATTGTGGATATATGTAGAGATTAAACCTATTTAAATTTAACCAAAAGAACAAGTCTAATTGAAAAGTGAAGTGTACAATGCTCATAAGTTCAAACATATTTATATACCTTATTCATTCTAATTGCAAAGTGAAGTGTACAATGCTCATGAGTTCAAACATCTATATACCTTATTCAATCTAATTGCAAATTTAAGTGTACAATGCTCATGAGTTCAAACCCCCCTCTCTCTCTATATAGATAGATATATATCACCTTAAGAATTGCATGTCATAGAAAATGTATACATTAGTGTAGAAGAGTTATATCTTATATACCAGAAATGCATGTAAATAAATTTTTCTTTTGTGAAATTGTTACTAGATTAAAGGCTAAATAGATTAGGGATGTAACAACGAAAGATACATCTTAAGAGGTGTTAATCTTTCTAAATAAACAATTAAAATAGAGAAAGAAAATAGTTTTTACATTATTTTATTGAAATTAAGAATACTCCTTACTCAAATTATGCAATAACCTTCATGAGCTATAATACTCAACTTAACATTAAAATAATCACCCTTTGTTAATTATAGTTTCTACAATATTTTATTGAAATTAAAAATACTCTTTACAATAACCTTAGTGAGCTATCATACTAACTTAACATTGAAATAATCACCATTCTCCTTACCCAAATTACACAATAACCTTCATGAGCTAATACTCAACTTAACATTAAAATAATCACCCTTTGTTAATTATAGTTTCTACAATATTTTATTGAAATTAAAAATACTCCTTACTCAAATTACACAATAACCTTAGTGAGCTATCATACTCAACTTAACATTAAAATAATCACCATTTGTTAATTCATAGTCACTGAATTTTCTTATTTAATTTCAAAATTATTTAATAAAGGTTAAAATTAAATTAGAAAATTATTCAATAAACAAAGTGTAGTTAAAATTAGTTTAAAATAAAATTTATTAAATATTAAATATTAGAAATTAATTTTTATTATAATTTTTATATGCTATTGCAAACCATTGCTATAAAAAAAACTACGACTAATCACAATATGAATAAAAAGCAAGAAACCAATTAATTGTGTTAAGATACAATTAATTTCAATGATACTGGCGTATCGAAATTAATGAACCTTTATGATATATATCTATATCCAAATAAAAAAATACTCTTTATCGAATAGTTAATAACATTCACTGGTTACCCTTTCAAAGTTAATTCAGAAATGTATTGAAATTTATTTTTGGAAAAATGGTGAAATCTCTCGAATATTTTGTGATAATTAGAACTATTTAAGTATTGTTTAAAAGTTAAAATTCTCTGCATTTCATTTTATAAAAGTAAGTATACGTAACATTGATATTAAAGTTTTTAATTCACAAGAAACATAAATGTTTTTTTAATTTTTAATTTGCAAGAATTATAAGTGAAATGTAAGAAACAAAAAGGAAACAATTAAATTTTTGGAAGATATCATAAAATAATCATTTTGAAATAATACCCATCATTTATAAATCTTGGTCCAAAAATTTAAATCCATGTTTCATAAAACTATCATAATAATTTTATCCGTAATTATTATATCACTCATGATTAAGGCTCATTTAGTTATGTGTAAATTAAATAAACAAAATCATAAAAATAAACTCATAATGATTTTTCGTAGCACGCAATATGAGGCCTTTTAATCCTAGTTAAATTATGTTATAGTTAGTATATGAAATTTGAGGATATAGTAATTACTTCTTTGATATATGTCAATTTTCTAGTATTTGAAGAACCATAATTATTTTTGAGAGATTAAATTTATTTTCTAGATATGTATGTCCTATTGTAAAAATTGTCTAATAAAAAAATTTAAACATTGAATCTCATAACTTCCACACTCCTATCACCAATTAAACAACCCAATTTTATTATAATCAATAATATTATATATTAAAGATATATCTATAAACAATAATCAGTCATTTATATTTTAAATTTATATAAAATACATTATATAAAATATATCATTAAATCATTAATATACTTTTAATGCATATTCATGAAAAAATATTTTATTTATTTTAAGAATTAATTTCTTTCAAAAAAAATAAAGTTTTATATTATTATAGCAAACAAATTTTGTTTTGGAAAGTTCAGAGGAGGAGACCTTGACCATCTAATAAGGTTCTACTTCTAAAGTATTTTTTATTTTTATTTTTTTTGGGTTTTATTTTTATGTTTTTAATAAAAAAGTAATTTACTATTATTATTAATTTAGTATTGATTAATGTAATTTTTAATATTTAATTTTGAAAAATAAATATTTATTTCCCAATATTATAAAAATCCAATTTAAATATTTAATTGGTGTTTAATTTTGTAAAATAAATATTTTTTTAGTATTATTAAAAATATAGTTTCAAATATTTGGTTGTAAGTTTATTGTAATATTTGGAGAATATAATGTCATGTGGATAACAATCTTACAGTATTTATGCAATAATTTATGGAAAGGTTGCAAAAGTCATACATGACTTTTAGATATTTGATTACTGAATTTTTTGTTTTTATGTTTTTTAGGAAAACTATAAAAAAACATAAAATACTTGAAAATATCTTATATTTAAGTAAATAACATATTTACCTTAGATGTCATTTTGGGATTCAACTGCGTTAAGTAAGTCATTAACGTATGACCATTTCCATGAGAAGTAGTCGTAACTGACTAATTTCTCATGATTTTTGAATAGTTCACTTAGCACTCATTGCATCGGGTGATGCTCACAGGGGTGAAGAACTGGGATTGAAACTAATGAAATGAATCACATAGTGTAAGGGATCTCTACTTGAATGGTTCATGAGGCACAATACTTGCTAAGGTTTTGCAAATGGGGTAGCAAGCTAAGTGGGCTTGATTGTGGGGAAAACTCCACAGTTAAGCGCACTTGAGCTAGAGGTGATCTGGGATGGGTGACCTCCCGGGAAGTCCTGGTTACCGGGTGAAAGCCCCGGAAGTGATGATTGACACTATGTGATTCATTTCATTAGTTTCAATCCCACTTATTCACCCCTGTGAGCATTGCCCGATGCAATGAGTGCTAAGTGAAATATTCAAAAATCATGAGAAATTAGTCAGTTACGACTACCTCTCATGGAAATGGTCATATGTTAATGACTTACTTAACGCAGTTGAATCCCAAAATGACATCTAATATAATGCACTGTGTAAACCACCTAATACTTAAACATATTTACCATCAGTTACTTCTCACTATAATTTGGACAAGTCTTTGCATAAGAAATCGATAACAATGAGATGTCAATAAACATATTTACAAGCAGTTACCTCTCACCATTATGTATGATTTCCTTACCATTTATGTAAGAGAAACTATAAATATGCAGGCTTACCAATTACTACCCACCAAAATTTATGCAATTACTTGTGCTTGACCAACCAATTAATTTATCCACTTCACATCTTAATATATTAGTTACAATGTAAGAGAGTTGAATATTAGGATATGTGAATGATAATAGTGTAGACAACACAAATATTCTTCATTATGATCAATATCAAATTATTTTCTTCTATTGTTCTTATTGTGACACCTATTAGTCTTTCCATCATTTCATATCAATCATACAAAAATGGTGGTTGAAATCATAGACCACTCAAATATTTTAATTTAGTTATTCTAGTAAATGTCAGAGCATCTCTCTCTTGCTCTCCAATGTTAATGGTAGCTTTCTCCAAAGTCATTCATGCTCACTTATGGAGTGTTAAAATACAACTAGGTTTCAATGGTAGAAATATTCGTAACATTTATGAATTAACTTTGAAATGATACACCAGTATTCATTAAGGATTGAAGGTAATATCCTTTTTCTTGGGGACTTCAATGCTAGAACTGCTAATAACTAATTTATTATGTTAAGTAATAACTCTAACCCTGACCCCCTATGACATGACGAAGATAATGGCTTAGCTAATAGATTCAAAAGAAACTCTGAAGACATAACTGATGACCTATTTAGTACCAAGCTATTAGAGCTTTGTACCTCCCAAGACCTGATAATTTGTAAGGGAATTAGTATGTGGTATTCCTCTATCCAGATGACTTGCATGCATGGGATTGGTAGTAGTATCGTCGATTATGGGATCCCAGATAACCATTTTCTCAACCGTATTGCAAAATTTTAGGTTCTTAATGATTACAACCCTGACTCTGACCACACCTCCTTGTCGTTAACCCTCAATCTTGTTTTGTGTAACAACTAAATTCAAGAGAATGATCATATTTAAATTCACACTTATGTTGACAAGAGTAATCTAGACCTCTTCTTAAAGGATTTAAAGAAGAATTTAAACTTCCTAACATATAACAATAACATTGATAAAATCTATTGCAATTTTACTACTACCCTTTCTGTTACCATTAACAAATTCTCTACTGAGGTATCCAATAAAAATAATAATATGACTTCCAACCCTTGGTATCATAAGGATTATAAAACGGCCTGGAAAGCAATTAGATGCTCGTAATGAAACTATAAAGCTCAAAAATATAAGTATATACAAAGTTCTTATGGAAAGGAAGAAGATGTGTTATATTAATACGAGACAAGAGCATCTCCTTCACCTTTCCAAAGTTTCACAAAAAATTTTGGCGAAATGTGCTTGTTCTTAAGAAATTTTATGACTTCCTAGACACCATGGGCATCATCTTAAATACTCCTCTTAAGGAGGATATATTTTTTAGAGGACATAGAGATTGGTATTAATATGCTTTCAAATGGGAAATCTAAATATTTTGAAGGATACTCAGCTAAACTATTTAAAATTGCAAGGTTTGTCCTCATTCCTCACATTAGAGGAAAATTCAGCCTAAAAGTGCCCATGAAATTTTCATGTAATTTCCATGTCATAATATGTAAACCAATCAAAATCCTTTAAATTTAAAAACAGGTACATGTAAACATTTTGGAGGGAAAAAAAGAAAAACTGCTTTTTTTAATTGTATTTATAGCTTGTCTCCTTATAGGTTTACTCAAATTTCAAGTGTAGACCCTCGTTGGATGCAAAATAAAATTCCATGTCCAATGAGTACCTATTATGAATTATCAACGTGGGTCTTCTCAAAAGTATGCATAATAGGTACTTGTTGGATTTGGAATTTAATTCCGCATCCAACGAGTGTCTATACTTGAAATTTGATGAAACTTATCAGGGAAAAATTATTTTTTTAATTGTATTTATAGCTTGTCTCCTTATAGGTTTACTCAAATTTCAAGTGTAGAACCTCATTGGATGGAGAATTAAATTCCATGTCCAACAAGCACCCATTATGAATTATCAATGTGGGTCTCCTCAAAAGTATGCATAATGGGTAGTCGTTGAATTTGGAATTTAATTCCGCATCCAACGAGTGTCTATATTTGAAATTTGAGTAAACTTATCGGGAGTTAAGCCAAAAATAGACACAAAAAAGTAGTTTTTTTTCCCTCCAAAATTCATAACTCTTATTTTATTATTTTAATTATTATTTAATTATTTTTCCTTAGGAGGTCACTTTTAGGCTGAAATTTCCTCTAATGTTTCCACAAGCTTTTGAGTATGGCGGTAAAGCATGGCTTCCCTAATCTCTTGAGGCAAAGCCTTATTGTCCCTATCATTAAAGTATGGACAAAAACATTCCCTCTAGCTACAAGACCATTATTATTAGCCACATCCTACCCAAGCTATATGGGTTCATTTTGGAATTGAAGTTTAGCTTTTGGCTTGAAAACCATGGTAAAGAGATAAAGGGAAAGATGGTTTTGGGAGACATCACTCGACTATCAGCAATTCTGTCACCCTCATGATCATTTCTAAGGAGTGTCAGAATCGTAAAAATGATCACTTATGTTATTTTGTTGACTTTAGAAAAGCCTTAGACACTCTTCTTTGGGATAAAATCTGGAATATACTTGAAGAGATAATGATTCCCCCCGAGATGAGGATTTTTGCGATTCATATTTACATGACTATTTTTTCCAAGCTTAAGACCAATGAAGGGTAGTCTGAAGGCAATAAATGCAATATTGATGTTAAGAAAGGGTGTTCGTTATCTCCAACCTTTTTTGGAATTTACATCAATAAGCTAAAGGAGTACCTCAAAGTTGTGCGTTGCTACGGCCCCAAGCTTGTTGGTAATTTCATTACTATTATGCTTTATGCTAACGATATCATTCTTCTTTCCATAATCCATGATGACCTCAAAAAGAAACTTAATAGTCTTCATGATTAGTGCAACAAGATAGGTATGACAATCAATATTGAAAAGACCAAAGTCTTCATAATTACATCTAGAAAGGTAAATCATTGTAGTCTCATCTATGATAATAATTACTTGGAGTATGTTTCTTCTTACAAATACTTACGTATTGACATTCATCATCAACTCAACTAGAACTATAGAATTGAGAAAAGTATTATTGGAGGTTGGAAAGCATATTATGAGATTTAAAACAATTGTAAGTCGATTGGTATTTGTATTTGGAGTAAGAAAAGGTTCCTCTTTAATACTCTCACCACCCTTGTTATTTCATATGGATGTGAAGTTTAGGGTTGTTGTATACCCATAGAGTCATAGAGAAAGGTTGAGATGATTAAAAATAAATTTATAACTTACAACCTCAAGATAATGAGAAATATTCCATATCCTATCCTCTTGATCAAAGTTCGCCTTTCCTCCATTTAAATCATGGCTATGTTTACTTATTTGATGTGTAAGAAAAATATTTACATCACAGATCCCAAGAGGTTTCCCAAAATTGCTTCGAACTCTAGTCAAAACAACCACCTTCTCCTCAAATGTGGATGGCATAAAGATGCTCAATCTTGACTCGATCACTGGGTGATAAAGGAGGAGGTCATCCTTGGAAATAAGGATAATATCAAAAATACTATTACCTCCAATTTTAAGCATAAATTGTGGGATGATAAGGAACTTGATGGAAAATGGAAGCTAAGGTATTATAAGGAGGTGATCAACTCCACCCTTTCTAACCAAAATTATCTCTCAGTTTTGACTGGTACTAAGAAAAAATGAGCATTGCTAGGATAAGAAATAATTCTCATTAGCTTCGTAGTGAAATTGGGCTTTGGTCTATTTCCAAAATTCCATGGACAAAAGAAAAGTCACATTTCCGATATTAAGATAATCGGAGATGAAAAACACTTCTTCTTAGATTTGCTAACTCTTACTCACATCTTCTCTCATTTCCATAACATTTGGCACACTTCAAATCTTCTTGACTTGTTAAGTCGACGTAGCTATAGTGATTTTGTAGCACTTCTTTCGCTTATTCTTTTATTATAGAAATAAGATCTTCAAAAATCATAATTAATTTCTTATTTTCTTTATGTCCGATATACCGCATTGGTCTTAATGAACATAAATCATCCAAATTATGATCATCATAAAACAAAATTTTAATTTGATTTATGATATAGAATTAAAAATTTATTTATTATAAGTTAATATTTTTATTCATGATATTATTCTAGAATCATAATTTACAAATTACTTATCTTTATTTCATTAATAGATAAGTATTTTAAACTTTAAATATTTGTTTGTATTTCAGAATTTTAATTATAAATCTTATTTTATAAGACTCAATCATGGTGTGATTTGAAATTGTAATAAGATAAAAACAAAACGATTATTTAATATTTATCTCAAATAATTTTTTTTATTATTATTATAAAAAAATAATATAAGTTATTAACACAAAAGTAAATGTAAAAATTATTAAAAAATAGATAGAGATGGTAATGCTCATTTTCAATAAGGAAACAGACCAAATAAAAAAGCCAAAGGTGTTTTACGGTGGACTATGTAGAGAAGTCGTAACAAATGAATGAAGAATGGCAGATTGAACCACACATTTTTTTTTGAAAATATAGGTTAGAATTATTTTAAACAACATAATATTAATTTGAAAACAAAATAAACAGTTTTATATGTCTATATATAGAATAATATTTAAAAAAATTAAACAAATTTAGATATAGTGTAAAGATAAATGGTTTTTAAAGGTATTAAATTCGTGAATATTTTTTATATAAATGAATTATTACACAATATTACATTAAATGATAAAATATATATATATATATATATATATATAATATCAAGAAAAATTATATATATTTAATAAATAAATGAAAATTAGCTATAAAACTTATTGTTAAAATTTATAAACAAATTATAATTAATTTTCATTTTATTAAGGAAAAAAATATAATAATTTGAAATATATATATATATATATATATATATATATCAAATACATATTTCTAATCTATTAAACTTACAATATTTTAGAATAGAATATACTATTGAAGAACATCGAAAAGATTAATATTTATGATATTATATCAAATGGTAGCTCCACTGGTATTAAAAACATATTTTGAATTTAAAACTTTATAAAATATGGTAAAAATATCAATAGTCGAAAACATTGAAGAGGAAAAACATTTGATGTCTATTTAAGAATGCACATTGTGATAAGTTTAAAAAAAATGTCTTTATAACCACTGTCATGAAATATTAAGACATTATATCTTATACTACGCTTGTACGATTTGTACGGAAAAGTAGAATACAATGGCAGCTTCTTCATTCTAAGTTGATGTATTCATTCCTTTGTGTTAATAGGTTTTTAAATCGTATTATTTGTTTTTAATTTTTGATATTTCATAGGTATAGTATATTTAAATTTTACTTAAATTGTGTAATTTCAATGAAGTAAAATATATCTCCTTCATAAATCATGTTAATGTTTGTTAACCTACAAGGTGGAAGTTTGAAAGTATATGTTTTAGCTGGAGCAGTTATGGGAGCAAAGTAACTTGCGATGTTCTAATGTTACGGTGAGGTCGATGGGCCAACATTTATTTTAAAATACAAAAATATAATAAAAATAATATTTAAATAATTTTATTAAATAAAAAAAAAATAATGTTATTATAGTTTTATAAAAGAAAATTAATATAAGTATTTAGAATTTAGAATAAGTCTTATGGACGTTTTAGGTGTATAAATTGATTATTTTTTTGAAAAACACTCAAAATAATCGAATTATGTAGATTATTCAATTAAAACTTAGGATTTCAAAAAAAAAAATAATATTTTTTTAGAAAAAAAAGTTTAGAAGTATGCCTTAAAATGGTTGAGAACATTGAATAATTAAAATATTTTTGCATTCCATGTATTGTTAAAATATGTTAGTATGCCTTAAAATGGTTGAGCACATTGAATAATTAAAATATGTTTGCATTCCATGTATTGTTAAAATATGTTTGTAGTATTACCCTTACACCTCCCAAGCATGCCTTACAATGAAATCTTGTTCACATTCATTGCTAGAGATTGATTATTCTAGGTGTAATCGAGGCTTTCATTGTAGTTTTAATTACTAAATAGAATTTACCACATGGAGATCACCACATTCCTCTACCTTCCAACACTATTTTTGATGACCTTTCAATTCTATGCATGCTCCACTCATAGTTTTCTTTATGGGTCTTAATTTTTTCATGGTCATCATTCTCCATTGTAGAGTTTGCTCTCTCATAGTCTTCTTGTCCATTCGAAAATTTTCTCCTATGCCTTCTGCCTTTGAATTAACATATTTGCCTCCATGTCATTGTTTTCCCTTTGTTTCATCTCTTTTCTTTAGGCTTCTAATACTTTCTCTTTCTACTCTTGGATTTATTTGCTTGATTTCACACTAGTCATGATTGTCCATGAATAGGCTCGTTATCATCATGGTGTGTGAGGTAGATGTTTAGAAGGAGCATCAAGGGATCTTTTACATAATTTGATCTCTATTTATCTTTACATGGCGAAAGTAGCTCCACCATTCCAAGCATAAATTAACAAGGTCAAAGCTAATCTTCAGGGCAAATTACAATTTCTTTTAGACTCTAACCTGATGGAATCTATGTTTGTGCATGGGTGTCAAATGTTGGCCACATCCACGGTAGTGAGAATCAATATATTTATATGATTGACCTATATTGGCATATGAAAGTTGTGTTGTCTAGGGTCATCCTAGAGAGGAACTATGTGAAGGGGTATATTCTCTTAGTGTTTGATGATGTCGTCTTGCAACATAAGTAGATGCATGCACGATTGATCCTAGCTCAACTCCTAATTTCCCTGGTTCTACTTCTCTGGGTCGAATTAAGGTAGACTCATTCGTTCTACTTAACTAACATGTCATTTTGTAGTAATTTTTTTTTTGTTTACTTACTAAAGTTACTATGGTCACTACTTGAGGCCATGGTCCCTAGGTCTCTTTCAAATTAGTAGACTTATATAGACTTTAAGATTTATAATGTTAGTTTCTTTGGCGTTTTAATTACTCCTCTGGACAATATTTCTATTATATGTATGGTTTGCTTTCCCATGCAATAAGTGCTTAATAAACAATTGCATTAACCTTATATAATCATTCTTTACTAAAAATAATTAACTTAAAAAATAATATAGCTATTTGAATTTATATAATAAATTTACTTCTATGAACGCCAGTTTTTGATATATTTCTTTAATAAGTTTTATTTAAAATTTAAATAAATTTTAAATAATTATTAAAATTATAAATATTAATTATTAATTTGATAAAATTAAAATATAAATATAAAATATAAAATAATTTAATTCAAAATAGTTAAAAAAATTATAAAAAACTATAAAATGTTTAGTTTTTAAAAATGTTATCTTTAACTTGTTAAATCTTAAATTTTTTTGTTATACTAACATGAAAGTTAGCTAAATTGGTAAAACCCTTATTCTTAAAAAATAATAGACGTCTGAAATTCAATTATATAGAAAATTGTCTTGTCAATGCTTACTTCATCCCGCCAATGTCAAGGTGGATTCCAAAAAAACCAAAAACAAACAAGCTCGGATACCTAAAAAGAAGGGGAAAAATACAAAAACAGTCGGACTTGAGAAAACTCTTTTACGCCCCATCATAATATACACAGAAATAATTGACATATTCTAAGAATATAGAGATAAAGGATGACAATCCAAACATGCAAAAAATGGAGAAATGCGGAATTTTTTTTTTAATTAATTTTTTTTGGGGAGAGAAATGAATAGCTGATTAGGTGTTTTTCTAAGCTGGTTAGATGATAAGGAATTTGATGGAAAAAAGAAGTTTAAGGATTATACGAGGTGATTATTCTTACTCTTTTTAATAGGAATTATTTTTGAGTTTTGATTAGTGCTAAGAAAAAAATGAACATTGTTAAGATAAGAAATAACTCCCATAAGTTTGATAGTGAAATTGGATGTTGGTCTATTTCAAAAATTTCAAGGACAAAAGAAAAAGTTCCATTTGTGATATTAAGAGAGTGGAAGATGAAAAACACTTCCTCTTAGATTGCCAGAGTGGAAGATGAAAAATACCTCCTCTTAGATTTCCCCACTCTTACTCACATCTTGTCTCATTTCCACAACGTTTGGCATGGTTCCAATCTTCTTGAATTTTTAAGTTAGCCTAACTATAGTGATCTTGGAGCACTTCTTTCTTCTTCCTTTTTATCATAAAAATAAGATGTTGAACAATCATAATTAATTTCTTATTTTCTTTAGGTCGAATAGACCACATTGGTCATAATGAGCATTAATCATCTTCATCATCAATAAAAAAATTGATTTGATTTATAATATAGAAATAATAATTTATTTATTACAATATAATATTTTTATTGATGATATGATTGTAGAACCCTAATTTACAAATTATTTAACTTTGTTTCATTAATTAATCAATAATTACGCCGTAAGGCGTTTCCCTCTGAGATGAACTCCCCCAGATGCCTTTCTGTCTTAATCGTAGTCGTCGGATCTTTTGTTAGACGATTGAAGTAAAATCAGCCGTCCAATTTAATAAGAAATATTTTAAAACATTAAAAAAACCGTTATCGAACCCGTCATGACGCGTGGATATCAACGTTTGATGTAGAGGAGGGCGGGGATGTTGAGGAGGGCGCAGGCGGAGTCGCTCCAGAGGAGGGCGGGGACCTGCAGAGAAGCGTTCGTGCAGAGTTTTATTAAGGAGAACGCTGAAGATTACTCTGAGGTTATTCTGTGCCAAGAATATGCAACGTTGCAAAAGCCCCCTGCTAATATCGATTTTCTCAGGGAAGCTATTGGGTTAGGGCTGCAAAAGCCGCGTTGTCAAGGCCTGAGAATGAAATCGCCATTGCTCTCCAGCGAGGGAAATACCATAAGATTATCGGTCTGCAATGAGAATAACAAGTCTGTTTCTTGTCCGGTAAAGCTGTTTCAGACCCGATCCAGTGTGTGGTGTTGATGGCATTACATATTGGTGTGGGTGTTTAGATGCTCAGTGCGTCGGCGTAGAAGTGGCCGAGATCGGTTTCTGTGAAGTGGGCAATAGAGGAAGCGGCCTTTTGTCTGGGCAGCTCTTTTACTGGTACATATAGTGTGGTTAATTTTGTTAGGATTCATTGTCCTCATTGGAGTCCCTTGAATTAGTGACTGTTAGGGTTAGGGTTATTTGGGTTTCTATGATGTCTCGATCGCTATTTTGCTCTCTATTTCTTGCCCGGTAAGCTGTTTCAGACCCGATCCAGTGTGTGGTGTTGATGGCATTATATATTGGTGTGGGTGTGCAGATGCTCAGTGCGCCTTTCTCTGGGTTTGGCTGCAGTTCCTGCACTTTTCATGACAATTGGAGGGATCCTCCTTCCCGAGACTCCCAACAGTCTGATAGAACGCGGGCATCTAGAGAAAGGCCGCGCTATCCTGGAGAAGACCAGGGGCACCAAGCATGTAGATGCAGAGTATGAGGATATGCTGGATGCAAGTGCATTGGCTAACGCCATCGAACATCCATTCAGGAATATTTTGGAGAGGAGGAATCGGCCACAGCTAGTGATGGCCATCTGCCTGCCCATGTTTCAGATCTTGACTGGAATCAATTCCATATTGTTCTATGCCCCTGTTCTTTTCGGCAGTTTGGGCTTTGGTTCAAATGCTTCCCTGTATTCGTCTGTTTTAACCGGAGCTGTTCTTGTACTTTCCACCCTGGTATCAATTGCAACTGTTGACAGGTTGGGCCGCAGAACCTTGTTTTTTGGTGGTGGTATTCTGATGATATCATGTCAGGTAAGAGCAAAGCTGACACACGGCAGACCTTTTTTAATTTTGTTGCATCTTGTTTTCAAGCATGTCAGCATACATCCTCGATGTATGTGGCTTTTCAGATGGTGAAACCCAGGGTTATTAGACACCCATGTTTTCACCATAGCTAGGGATGCCCCCATGAAGGAAAACTATATTTTTGGAGGATTCCTGTGTTTCAACTCTAGGAGCCAAATGCACTTGATGATTTTTAATCGAATATTAGTTCAAAATAAGGCTTGAACTGTGGGAAGTGCATCAGTCCCTTACTTTTACACCAGGGAAACAAAGCTCCCGATATTATGCTTTCTCTTTTAGGGGTTGGTTGAAACCATTGTTGCTATCTGTGCTTGAGTGCTTTTGTGGCCTGTTCCACTTACATTTGCAGAGTTGAATCGGAATCCTGAGTTTTGCCTATATGAGCCGAGTAAGTGAGAGGAAAGCTAGAATAAATATGCTTCAATTGTATTCCTGGTTTCTTTTATTCGGCATGGAAGCCTGTATGACTTCTTAAAAGGATAGGAATTGCTGTAAGTGTTAGGGGGAAATTGGTTGTAAAATCTCTCTAATTAAATTAGTAGTTGTGACCACATCCATTAAGTAGCTTGTAAAGAGGGATTTTGTAGTGACTCCAAGTTCATATGCCATGCCATGTGTAACAGGGACATGCGAACCTGTTTTCAAAGTTCCAAATTCCAAACCCCTTATTTAATCCCAACAACTGGTTGCACTGGGAAGAAAAGCCCTCGAATTACTATTGTCTGTTTAAGAAAAGTTTAGTAGCAGCTTATGGAAAGTTTTTTTGGCCTTTCTTTTTGGGTTGCTTCCTGTTGGACCCGTCAGTAACAATATTGTCCTATCTTTTGACAGGTTGCTGTTGGCATAATCTTGAGTGTAAAGTTCGGAGGAAACAAACAACTATCCAAAGGCTTCTCAGCATTGGTGGTAACAGTTATCTGTTTATTTGTGGCTGGATTTGGGTGGTCATGGGGTTCTCTTGGATGGACTGTGCCAAGTGAAATTTTCCCACTAGAAACCCGTTCTGCTGGACAGGCCATAACTGTCTCTGTGAACTTTCTTTTCACATTTGCAATTGCACAGGCCTTCCTATCTCTTTTATGTACTTTCAAGTATGGGATTTTCCTATTCTTTGCAGGCTGGATCTGTATCATGACTGTCTTTGTATACCTCTTCTTGCCAGAAACTAAGGGTGTACCCATTGAAGAAATGATTTTTCAATGGAGAAAACATTGGTTTTGGAAGAATATAGTTCCACCCGTGGATGAGGGGGCACAGACTTTGAAGGAACCAGATCTGTGATTGATGTAAAGACTAATTTAGGTTGTATCTTTGTATACCTCTTCTTGCCAGAAACTAAGGGTGTAACTAAGGGTGTACCCATCGAAGAAATGATTTTTCAATGGAGAAAGCATTGGTTTTGGAAGAATATAGTTCCACCCGTGGATGAGGCGGCACAGACTTTGAAGCAACCACATCTGTGATTGATGTAAAGACTAATTTAGGTTCTGTGATTGATGTAAAGAGTAATTTAGTTTATGAGTTTGCTCCACTCTTTATTGTAACTTGCAAGTGTATGTGTATTTAAGTAGGATTTATCTCCACATATATAGAAGGGTATATGTACAGTGTTTCCATACATGGATATATAATGAATCACATAGAAATTGTTTCCTCCGCACATGTAAAAAGCACTCCCATATATGTGTATGCACATATAAGTAGTTTCTCATGGATATGTAAAAAAACACTCATGCACTTCCACTCGTATATAGAGGTGTTTGACACATATATAGAAGCTTCATGTCGTTTCATATAAATGCATATGCAGAAAGTGATTTAATATAAGAATATATACAGAAGTCATACACAGAAATGTACATAGGTATGTAATTTTGTATATATAAGTTTCTATATGTATGTGGATATATGGAATTTATTTTGTATATATAGTATATATAGTTGTAGTCTAGTTAGTTAGTTTTCAAATTTGCCCAGAAAATTATGGAAATTTTGGTAAGATTTTGATATAATCTGGCGGGAAGTTTTGTAAATCCAGGTTACAATTATCAAACTTTGAGATTTTGGGTGCTGAGGAGTTTTTGATAGTGCTGAATCTATTTTTTGATAGTGATGAATCTAAGAATGAAGAGTAGACTGACAAAATAGTCAGCCTGCAAGCATGGAACAATTTCAACCAGTAGGTTTTTACTATTTCATTCATTTGACAGCTTGAGAATGGGCACCATACTGTAATCGGTAATAGGGCCTTGGAAGGGTATTAAAGGTGACAGATGCCACAACCAAGTATACTGATAAAATCCTTGATGTATCTCGGGGCACTGTGTACATTATCTGTATCTTCATATAGGTACAAAGGATTGCATTTGCACCATTTTCAAATTGTTTTATATTTTAGACCCGGTGCCATCTGAGAAATGGACCAAGCTGAGTATCATGATGTATATTTTGTATAACTACGACACATTTGGTGTGGGACTGGCTCTCTTTCCCAAGGGTAATACTCAAATTGTAAATCTCTCCTTGTAGAAAGTTTAAAGCCTTGGTTGCCCTTGTGTTGCACACAGATAGGGCACTCCTCAGATAATTTAATTACCTGCACCAACAGAATTCACAGAAATGGCAGCCTGAATCAGTTATATATGTTCTTTCAAAAATATATGGATTTAATAATGCAAATGAGTGCTTGGTTTATCTCACCTTTGGAACACATTTGAAACAAAATAAGTGGCTACATGCTAATTGCTTCAGCTCCACAACGGCATCTGCACATATATTTATGGGTAAAAGTTTCAGATTTTGTTGTCTGTTGTTAGAATACAGATAAATCATTGAAATAACAATGTAAAAAAAACGAATATTCTAAGTACCCAGGCATATAGAACAAGTAAGTTCCTTATCGATAGCAGATTTTGATGATGCTTGTGTTAAAACTTTGGAAATAGTGGGCATGTTCCCCATTGTTTTCTCTGTAGTATATAATACTGTTTTAATACCATTGGATCCATTAAGATTTGAAAATGGACTCTCTGGAAGGTTATGTCCATAGCTGTTGCAAGGAAAGAAACTCACTGATCATTACCTTTTTATAATAATCACCAAAACAAAACAAAGTAGCTTCTATTCAACTACTTCCAGGAACCCATTATTGACAGCTTGTTTTCTAAGTAAATCTTTGTCATGTTCTTTATTTTACAGAACTGCAGACTGTGGATGATGGTCTCTACTTTTCTTGATCATCATTGTCCCGCTTAGGCTCATCTTCGTTATTCTCCAGTACCTCAAGCAGGTACCCAAGATGATCGGTTGAAGGAAACTTGTTGAGATCTGCATAAGAGGATGAATGAAATTACTTAAATGCAAAGTGACAGTCTCTAGAGAACATGTCTTGAATAAGTGGGTATGATTTATGGGTAGAAGTTTCAGATTTTGTTGTCTGTTGTTAGAATACAGATAAATCATTGAAATAACAATGTAAAAAAAACGAATATTCTAAGTACCCAGGCATATAGAACAAGTAAGTTCCTTATCGATAGCAGATGTTGATGATGCTTGTGTTAAAACTTTGGAAATAGTGGGCATGTTCCCCATTGTTTTCTCTGTAGTATATAATATTGTTTTAATACCATTGGATCCATTAAGATTTGAAAATGGACTCTCTGGAAGGTTATGTCCATAGCTGTTGCAAGGAAAGAAACTCACTGATCATTACCTTTTTATAATAATCACCAAAACAAAACAAAGTAGCTTCTATTCAACTACTTCCAGGAACCCATTATTGACAGCTTGTTTTCTAAGTAAAATCTTTGTCATGTTCTTTATTTTACAGAACTGCAGACTGTGGATGAGGGTCTCTACCTTTCTTGATCATCATTGTCTGCTTAGGCTCATCTTCGTTATTCTCCAGTACCTCAAGCAGGTACCCAAGATGATCAGTTGAAGGAAACTTGTTGAGATCTGCATAAGAGGATGAATGAAATTACTTAAATGCAAAGTGACAGTCTCTAGAGAACATGTCTTGAATAAGTCTTGAATAAGAATGAAGAGTAGACTGACAAAATAGTCAGCCTGCAAGCATGGAACAATTTCAACCAGTAGGTTTTTACTATTTCATGCATTTGACAGCTTGAGAATGGGCACCATACTGTAATCGGTAATAGGGCCTTGGAAGGGTATTAAAGGTGACAGATGCCACAACCAAGTATACTGATAAAATCCTTGATGTATCTCGGGGCACTCCTCAGACAATTTAATTACCTGCACCAACAGAATTCACAGAAATGGCAGCCTGAATCAGTTATATATGTTCTTTCAAAAATATATTGATTTAATAATGCAAATGAGTGCTTGGTTTATCTCACCTTTGGCACACATTTGAAACAAAATAAGTGGCTACACGCTAATTGCTTTGGCTCCACAACGGCATTTGCACATAGATTTATGGGTAGAAGTTTCAGATTTTGTTGTCTGTTGTTAGAATACAGATAAATCATTGAAATAACAATGTAAAAAAAACGAATATTCTAAGTACCCAGGCATATAGAACAAGTAAGTTCCTTATCGATAGCAGATGTTGATGATGCTTGTGTTAAAACTTTGGAAATAGTGGGCATGTTCCCCATTGTTTTCTCTGTAGTATATAATATTGTTTTAATACCATTGGATCCATTAAGATTTGAAAATGGACTCTCTGGAAGGTTATGTCCATAGCTGTTGCAAGGAAAGAAACTCACTGATCATTACCTTTTTATAATAATCACCAAAACAAAACAAAGTAGCTTCTATTCAACTACTTCCAGGAACCCATTATTGACAGCTTGTTTTCTAAGTAAAATCTTTGTCATGTTCTTTATTTTACAGAACTGCAGACTGTGGATGAGGGTCTCTACCTTTCTTGATCATCATTGTCCCGCTTAGGCTCATCTTCGTTATTCTCCAGTACCTCAAGCAGGTACCCAAGATGATCGGTTGAAGGAAACTTGTTGAGATCTGCATAAGAGGATGAATGAAATTACTTAAATGCAAAGTGACAGTCTCTAGAGAACATGTCTTGAATAAGTGGGTATCCTAGGTTTACCTTTTGATGCCTTGGATTCTATTTCAAACTGTGGGAATCCATTAGTGAATCTATTCTCGAGGGGGTGAGAAACAATAATAGGTAGTGATGTTGTAGGTACATTTGGGTAAATATCCATTTCTTTCTTTACACCAGCTCTTTCCTTAGGAAAATAAATGTCATTTATAATCAAGCCTTCATAAAACTAGCTGCTATCATATTTCAGGTATCTGGCTCCAGAATATTTCATGTATGGCAAGGTTAATGAGAAGATGGACGTGTATTCCTTTGGAGTAGTTCTTCTAGAGCTAATAACTAGAAGAAAACCAATCATTGACAAGAATCCTAAAGGCCAAGAAAGCTTGGTTATGTGGGTAGGGCTCTAGTGTCCTTGCTTGTTTTGTATTTGATAATTTTGGATTCTTTTGGTTTCTTTGTCTTGGTTCAGAATCTTAATCTCTTGTAAATTTCAAAATTTAGGCAAGGCTGCTTGTTTTGTATTTGATAATTTTGGATTCTTTTGGTTTCTTTGTCTTGGTTCAGAATCTTAATCTCTTGTAAATTTCAAAATTTAGGCAAGGCCATTACTGGCAGCTGGCTCTGTAAAAGAACTTGCAGATCCACTTTTGGAAGATGCTTATGACATGAGGAAGATGAAGAGAATGGTCATTGGTGCAGCATGTTGTCTGAGACAGGCAGCTTAGTTTCGACCTCGAATGAACAGAGTAATTACTCTTATTCTCATTAGTTGCATATATATGTTTCAGTTTCTGATCTTATGTCAAATTTAGTTGCTTGAAGACATTTCCTTTCCTGTGAGGAGTTAGTGCTAGAATTGTTTTTTCCCATAACGAAGAATGGCACATGAAATATCGAGTTGATATCCTTCTGACATAGAGTAAAGGGTGTTTAGACCTAGTGTTTAGGGTTGTAATCTAAACATTTGTTTAGTAGTTCAATTTGTAAAATCATCACCCTTAAACAGGTTAGCCCTAAATGCTGATGGTGGATTATGGCAAAATATTCAAAGCCTCAATTGCCAATAATCTATTTTTCCATTAATGAAATATAATATTCTTTGAATATTAGCAAAAGAGATTACATCATATCTCAAACCAAAGCTTCAGTATGCAAATTACCCCTCCCTGAATAGGTAAGAAGAGCCAGCATATCTGCTTTCGCTCCAATATCAAGAGAGTATATAGCTTTCTTGAGAATCACTACCCTAGCTGAAATCTGGATTGCAAGATTTGAATTGAAAGCTTTGGTTTCCCCAAATAAAGTGACTTACCTTTGCATTAAACTGACTTTGTGAAATTTCAAACAATGGATAAATGTTAATGTAAGAACGTGAACTTATTCTTCCTCATTGTTTGTCTATAACTTATTATTGCAGACTTTGAAATTGCTACGAGGAGAAGGAGATGACCTACCTTATTGGACCAAGAGGTAATTGACAATGTCCATGGAATTAGATGAATTGATTGAGGATGAATCTGGAGAAAAATCTGGGAGTTGTGACATCCAAACTCATCTATCACTTGCAATGCTTGGAGTTGATGATGATTTGGTATCAAACAGTAGTCCAGATCAAAGTGTAAATCTTGTACATGAGAGCAGAACATTGGAAGATTATTTCTATGGACATTATAGCTGTTCAACAAGCTTTGATTGATTTAAATCTACTTCTCTGAGCTTCATAATTTTTCTTACTCCTTGCTTCTGTAAAAGCTTAAATATTTTATACTTGGTGTATTACTGTGAGCCAATGCCACTACTTAGCTATGTTCAATTTCAATCACTCTCCATATTGGCTGAAGTTGTGTCTGAAGTTGAGTGGAGTCCATGTAAAGTCCCTTGCCAATTCCTTGTATAAATGTGAAAGCCATTAGTGGTCACTCGTTTTGGTGACCCACTGGTGCTCACTAGAGCTGAAAAATTTTCTTGTCCTTGCCTTTGGAGCAATTGTATGTATGTGGAAGGAAAAGCAATTATGATATCGCTATTGATATGCCAAACCATTGTTATGTACTTTTTTAGGTCTGAAGATGTGTAACTTGTGGTTTAGCTTGGTACATTCTCTTGTATACCAGTTTACTTTGAATTTGTCAATATCATAAGCCCAATAGCGATTTAAGTGTATGTCTGCATGGCAGAACTGCATTGCGGTTGAACTTTTTCTAAAATTAAGTTGTATTTAAAGAAATATGGTGTCTAAAAAGCATAGAACTCCAAACATCAAATCTCTTTGCTCCTTGTAGGCTTGAACCAACATCTCTTCTAGAGAAATTCAACAATTCTAATTTAATAATCGTATCAGCCTCTCTTTGTACCTTTTGAGACAATTGCTAGTTCTAGATGGGACATATAACTCCAATGTGCTTTGTCCTCGTTACAGAGAACACAAAAATATTAATGCAGGGTATAACAACTATACCACTAGCACTACAAATCATTTCTGCTCAAAAAGGGGGATTTAAATCATGCAGCAGCTTAAGAGGGGCAAGGTCCAGCTTAAGAGGGGCAGGGTCCAGTTTCAAAAATAGCCTTACAATTGGACTAATCAAAATAAAATCTGATTCGCTTCATAGGCATAGAGTAAACAGGTACCAATGAGGTAATGTGCAAGTGGACAATTAAATCATATTCAACACAAGACCAGCCCTCGGCATACAATGCAATTGAAAGTCTTGTGTTATGAGCTCCGAACAAGATCACAAATGATATATTATTCACCAAATTTTAATCTTCCATAAAGAGACAGTTTGATCCTCTCTGATTTGTCAAACAAATAAAAAAATACCAAAATTATGCATAGAATCATCTTTGAACTGTAAACACTACAGTATATAGTAACCTGGGAAAGTGATGAAGCACTCAATACCATACAAAAATAAAATTCCTTAATAGAAGATTCCTTAATAGAAGAAAACACCACTGAAAATTGTGAAAAGCTGCCAAATGAACTTTACCAATCTTTTAGATTTACAGAAACAAAGTCAAAAAACCTCTTCAAAGCTAAGTGCTTACTACCAGCCACATCCAATAGAAAAGGTTTTATGGGCCCTGATGAGATCAGAACTTGCTTGACCACGGTAAGATAAGCACCGTACCTACCTAATGTATAAAAGAAGACTGATAAGCTGGAGGAGGGGCAGGCAGTCTACTGCCAAAGTGATGGTTGGTGTAATTAGTAGAGGAATTGTAAGAATCGGAACCCAACAACGAAGGCCCCATGTTATCTGATGGATACATATATGGCCTTGAGAGCGAGACTGGAGTCCTATTTCCAACACCATAGCCTGCTCCATATAATCCTTGGTTTGATCTGTCATATGCATTTTGGCCCTGTAGGTTGTAGGATGTAACACCTGGAGCTGCACCAGAATATTGTACTCTATCCAAAGACCTATAAAAGCTTCTGTCTGCACCATTGGAAGAAGCAAAAAGAGTCGGAGTTCTTTCATCTGCACTTAATGGAGGCATATATACACCAGCATTTCCTCCATTAGCACGAGGACGCTTAGGTTGAGACTTAACAGCACCTGCAGACCTTTTTCTGTCAGCCTTAGCTTTCTCTAGCTGAGCTACACGCTTATGAAGAGGATCTGGTGAGAACTGCGATTCAAGTTTGTGCTCCTCAATGCACTTTATAACAGCTCTGTAAGTAGAAAGCTCTTTTGTATTTACTTCATTCTGTAGCAGCAAATAAAAATATCGGTCAAAAAAGGAACTTCTGATATAACCAACAATACTAAGCCAAAATGATCATCACATAACAAGACATTTTGTATAACAGTAATACAATCGTACTTGTGCAACAGTAGAGTTATTTCCACTTTTTAAACTTGCCTGAGAAGCTTTCTTAGCATCTTTCAGATATTCCTTCAACAACATGAGTCTTGTGTTGTACAAAAATTGTATAATTGGTGCATTAATCACTGTATGAGATTGAAGGAATCTGGTCGCATTCTCAATCAGAACTATTGACAACAGCATGGGCCTTGTGTTGTACAACAATTGTATAATTTGATTGTGAAGGATTTAAGGAGAAGTAATGTTGTTTTTTCTGATCCTAGCAAGGATTGGCAAATATACTATTTATTGGTCCCTGTGGTATACATTGTTTGGACCTTGTTTTCTCCCTTAATTGTAAGTGCATAAAAATATTAGATTCATAGGATAGGGTACCATTAATCATGTGATCCAATGATCTTGGACGTTTTTTATTGAATTCTTCAAAACTTATTTCCATTTGATCTTCCAAAATGTGAAGATAGTTTTATTGGTTGGAACAATGCTACAACTTACAAGTTATAATAACAGAGATTATGTTTTGCATAATGCTTTCCACCTTGCAATCTTTTTGTGGATATGGTTAAGCAATATTCTCTTCGAGTAAAGAATAAATTATTGTGTGTAGAGTCATTGGGTTTACTATAGTAATGATCGTAACATTTTGTAGTCTTTTGTTTGTTGTTATGTGGTTTAGTGGTTGAGACAGTGCATTACCATGTTAATGACCCAAAGTCAAACTTAGAGATCAGAGCCCTCAATTATAAGTTGGTTGAATTTTATGAGATTTATATGCAATATTAATTCAATAATTAAAAAAAAATATAGACTTAAGCACCCTAAATAAACTTCAATTTATATATCTCTAGAATCTCATTTATGCTACATATCTGCATCTTATGTACATTTTCCCATTCCCATGTCGGAATTGTTCCTCAATTTATGCCTTACGGCCTTTCCTTTGCAACATTTGGTGCAAATGCTAGTTATTTTTATTTAAAAAATTTAATTGTGAATGTTATTTTATAAGGGGAGATTTGAATTCGTAATAAGAAAAAAAATATTATTTATTTTTTAAATTTATGAAAAATCAATGTAACCTGACCAATTTTGTAACTTACTATAATGTTTGATAAACATTTAAATTAAGTATATAATAAGCTTATTACGACGAAAACCATTCTAAATTCTCAATTAAAAAGAACAAAAAGAACAGATCATCATCTACTACTTTAAGTTGAAATAAAAAACATTCTTCAAATATTTTGAAATAAATAGCATTCGGCAAATATGTTAAAAATATCAATTGTCGAAAACATTGAACAGGAAAAAACCTTCATGTGTATTTATAAAAAGCATTCGGCAAATATGTTAAAAGTATCAATAGTCGAAAACATTGAAGAGAAAAAAACCGTTGATGTGTATTTAAAAATGGTCATTGTGATAAGTTTAAAAAACACGTTTGTATATCCACTATCACGAACGATTAAGACATTATTTATTGTATTACGCTTTTGATGTTAGAGTTCTTAATTGGATGGTTACGGAGTCTAAGTTGATTTCTTCATTCCTTTGTGTTAATACGTTTTCAAATTGTATCATTTAGTTTTTATTTATGCTATTTAATAAGAATATTATATTTAAATATTAATTAAAATTTGTAATTTAAATGAAATGTAAAATATGTATTTTTCTAAATCATGTTAATGTTTTTTTAATTAAAAAATAGAAGTTTGAAAGTATAGGTTTTAAATGAAATGTAAAATACGTATTTTTCTAAATCATGTTAATGTTTTTTTAATCTAAAAAATAGAAGTTTGAAAGTATAGGTTCTACTTGATCAGTTCTTGGAGCAAAATAAGCAGTGATGTTATGGTGATGATTAATGTAGAGATTGTTTTATATTCCTTAAAAAAAATAAAATTAATTTATTAAATAAAAAATAAATAATGTTATTATAATTTTAAAAAATACGAAGTTATAAGTTAATATAAGTATTTAAAATTTAGAATGAGTAATATGGAAGTTGTATGATTCTTAAATTTTTTAATATTTTTAGAATTTATTGATAGAAAATTTTGAAAGATTTTTATATTTTATTTTTCAAAATATGTTTTTGGGTGCATAAATTGATATATCTTTTTTATAAAACTTAAGATAGTTGAATTATGTAGATTATGCAGTGAAAAATCACTATTCCAAGAAATCTTTAACAAACTTCTAGCAAAAGAACTTTAAAATTATGCCCTAAAAGGGTTGAGAACATTGAATAGTTAAAATATGTTTGCATTCCCTGTATTGTTAAAATATGTTTGCATTGCTACCCTTATGCCTTCGAAGAAGGTCTTGAAATAATGAAAGCTTGTACACATTCATTGCTAGAGATGGGTGATTCTAGGTGTAATCGGGGCTTGTGTCAAAGTTTTAATTACTACACAGACTCTACCAAATGGACATCACCACATTCCTCTACCTTCCAATAGTATCTTTGATGGCCTTTCAATCCTTTGGTAGAACACTATGCATGCTCCACTCATAGTCGTGTTTATGGGTCTTAATGATGCAACTTTACATTCTCGACTCAAATGTTTCATTGTCATCATTCTTTATTGGAGTGTTTTCTCTGTCATATTCTTCTTCTACTTTGGAAAATTATCCTATGCCTTTTTCCTTTGACTTATCAAATATTTTCGTCTATGTAGTTGTTTTCCCTTTGTTTCATCTCCTTGCTTTAGGCTTCCCATGGTTTCTCTTTATACCTCTGGATTTCTTTGCTTGATTTCACGCTAATTATGATTGTCCATGAATAGGATCATTATCATCTTGGCGTGTGAGGTAGAGGTTTAGAAGGAGGATAGATGGATGTTTTACATAATGTTATCTCCACTTGACTTTGCATGGGGAAATACCTCTACCATTCCAACCAAAACTTAACAAGGTCAAAGCTAATATTCAAGGGGAACTGTGATTTCTTTAAAACTCTAACCTAATGGAATCTATGTTTACATGGGTGTCAAATGTTGATCACATCCCTCGCAATAAGAATCAATATATTTATACAAATATGCTATATTGGCATATGAAAGATTTGTTGCGTATGGTCATCGTAGAGAGGAACTATCTAAAGGAGTTTATTCTCTTTGTCTTAGATGATGTCATCTTGCAACATAAGTAAATGAATGCACCATTGATGCATGTTGATGTAGTTCTTGATCTCGGCTTTGCTCCTCATTGCCTTGGTTCTACTTCCCATGGTGGAATTAAGGTAGACTAGTTTCATTCTACTTAATTGATATGTCATTTTGTAATCAATTACTTTTTTATTTACTTAATGAGGTTACTATGGTCAGGCTATGCTCTCTAGTTCTTTTTCAAATTACTAGACTTATATAGACTTTAAGATTTATGATGCTAGTTTGTTTGACGTTTTAATTACTCTTTTGGACAATATTTCTATTATGTTTGCGGTTTGGTTTCCCGTATGGTAAGTTGCTATTACACAATTACACTAATCTTATATAATCATTAGTTAGTAAAACAAATTAACTTAAACAAATAATATAACTATTTTATAAATAATGGTTGAATTTATATAATAAATTTACTTCTATTAAAATCAAGTTTTTGATATATTTATTTAATCAACTTTTAAAAATTTATTAAAATTATAAATATAATTATTAATATTGTAAAACTAAAATATAAATAAAAAACATAAAATATTAAAAGTAAAATTAGTTAAATATTTTATAATAAATTATAAAATATTTAGCTTTTAAAAATAATATATTAAAGTTATATTTATAATCATTTTTTAATTACACTAACATCAATAATTAATTTAATTGGTTCAATCTCTGCTTTAAAAAAAAATCAATCTGGCTACTAAATCCCTGAAAAAACAGAAAAAAGTACCCAAAAAAAAGGGTGAAAAACAAAAACATACAAACTCAAACTCCAAATGTAGTATGCCAATTTCAAGGTGGAATGAAAAAAAAATTAGAAACGAACAAAGTCGCATAAAAGAATAAAAAATAAAAACAAATAAACTCCAACTGTATCATGCCAACACTTTTACGCATCGTTATAATACACGCACAAAAATTTGCCATATTTTAAGAATAACAACCAAACTTCAAAATAGAGAGAAAGGGGGAGTGATCAGGTGTTTTCCTCTTAGCCGGTTGGGTACATTCTCTGAAAAAGACAATCCAAATATAGAGAGAGAGAGGAGAAGGAGCGGTGAGGCGCGGTCTTGGTGGGTTCAGTGCACTTTGTGAAAAAAACATTCTATAGTGAAAAAGGAGGACCGGATCAGGTATTTTTCTCATACCCTGTTAGCTGGATTCCATAAATTTTAGTTTAAAGAAACGGCAACATAGAGTCAAGGTCACGCAAATTTGTTTTAGCGCTAACTTTTGCGAAACTTCTGAGACCATTAGACCATTATTAAAGCAAGATAATTATTAAGGTTAATTTAATAGAATATCTGTTTGATTTGTCCTCTGTCATCTAACACACATGCAACAACCAGAACATTATCAAGCTTACTTAAACTTATTAATAAACTGTCCTTTATGTTTGTCTTCTTTGAGCTATTTTTATTTATAGTGATGCTTGCCAACCATGATTTCTATAAATACATATACTTGCCAACCAAGATTAAATCACGGGGTTTCATTTCTTTTGGTTAGGGAATAGAAAATGCTGAATCCATTTCACCGCAGAAAATTCATAAGACGCAATTTCTTATACAAATGCATTGTATCTGATCGAATCATTGAGTTGTGTTAATTCATACCAAGATAAATCCGAACTCAAAATATTAATATTTATATGCTAGTTAATTTTATATAATTGGGGAGTTACTTCGTTTTAAAGAAAAGTGAATTTTGTTGGTTGTTTTTAGATTTTCCTAAAATTTACATTATTATCTCAAAAAGTTTTTGGCAACAATTATTGTGATGAAGTGATATCAGAAAGAGTTAATAAAATTATATTATTATGATGAAGTGATAACAGAAAAAAGTTAATAAAATTATATTATATTTGAATTTATTAAATTGCATATGGGATTAAATTTTGTAATGATTTTTTTATAGTAAAATTTGAGAAAAGGTTTACACATCAATAAATTTGGTTTTCTTTGTTTTTAAAATATTTATAATATTATAAAAAAAATTATAGATAATTATTATCATGTATATTTTTATGTTTAAATTAATAAGATAATTTGAATTTAGGTATAAAGTATAAGTAGTATTAATCAATAAAAGTGTTTATTTTTTTATTATAGTGACAAAATTTTTAAATAATAAATATTATCTATATATATAAGACTAATTTTGAAACTGTAAAGAATATTGTCAACAATCCCTAATACGAGTCTACCTTCATCATACTTTAGTAGAGATACAATTTTCAGATCATCAAAATATTGTATATATGCCCATGATTGAGCATGCAAAAATACAAATTATTATTGAGAATAGAGGCTATTATTCAATCTTATAAATCAAGAATAATTTTAATAGGAATAAAAAGTTTAAATACAAAAGGGGTTATTTAGTAATGCCATGGAGTAGGTGGAAATATGGGTTCAAGGAATAAACTTTGAAAAACAATGTTCAAGGAATAAACTTTGAAGAACAATTGGGTGAGAAAACATATTTAACTAAAGACGAAAAACTGATGAGAGAATTTAGAAAGGTTGAATCTCATGTCTTCTTAAATATGCTTTAGGAAAAGACTTGGAGATAATACTTTCATGCTATGTTTAGAGATTGTTTGGGATTTTGTTGAGAAAATATTTCAATCTCCATATCTATGTTCAGAATTAGCTGGATTTGATACCAACTATATAAATGTGTGGTAATTAAGTGCAAACATGCATAATAAAGAATATTATTTTTTGTATTTCTGAGTACAATGTATCCAATTTAAATTTCTTTGTTGGTATCGTAGCCCATATGGACTTGACTCTGTCAAGGGTGGGCCTAGGAAGATGGAAGAAACTTGAAGATTAAATTCCTATTATGTACAAAGATTAGTGTAAATATGTTTGTACATGTGACTATGTGTTAAGTTTGTTGATGCATGTGAATTTTATTGCCAATGTGGATGTTTGTGTGGTGCCATAGAGAAAAAGATGGAGAGAGAGAGAGAGATAATTTATTTATCATGATGAAGATAGTCTGAAACAATGACTCGATGGAGTATGACAATTTTTCGTTTTCCATTTCTAACAAATTTTATATAGGGGGTTTATGTGGTCGTTAAGCCACATGGAAGGCTCAATAGGATGGTTTTAACTACCACTAGATCATTGCACATAAGGAAGTTGAGTTTAGAGGAGCCAAGGGCATTTGCCATTGTGAGGAGAGAGCCATTGATAGTGAGAAATCTGAGGTGGAGAAGTTGTTCTGCTATATTCCATGTTGGAACTAAGTCATTGAATTCGAGCATTGGGTGGATGCACTATTGGACTTTATTTGTATTTTTTTAGTGGTCTAGCTCTTGATAGACTCGATTGTTGCAATGTAACGACAACGAAGTATTTCTATAAGGTAACATAACTCTATAGTGAGTTCAATTAATGGAAGATGTCACTTTGAGGTTGTTGCAACTTTCATGCCTCTTATTCTATGACTTTCAGCCATTGTTAGATGGAAGTAGTGATCAAAGGATCGTTCTCCACTACCACAAACTGAGCAGTGGGCTTAAGAAAATTTCTTTTATTGTGGGGTTCGAAAATGTCAAGGTCAGATTATTGTCGGATGTGTAAACACAACTTATACAAAACTTTAGCAAATGGGAGGACATGTCCATCCTTTATGACACAAATTTTGAATTGGTGGTCTGTACGCTATTTTCTTTGCTTATTTATCAAGAACATCTATGAGGAAAAAGCTAGACAATATCCATAGCATATTCATAGGGCAAAGGAAGCATGAGGAGAGACCTATGTGTGGAGGCATGGAATATAATCAACATAGTCGACACTATCTCGACTTCGCTTAAATTTGTTCAAGAATATAGGTGGGTGGTAGTAAATGGGAAATATGTTTGTGGTTGAATTGCATAGTTTTCACGAGATGTATGGGTTGATGTATGTATTGGATTTCCAAAATTTGGAATTTGTATTTTGGACATATTGAGTATGGACAACTTAACGTGTGATTGTAACCTTGTTAGAGTTGACCTCTCTAGCAACGGATTTTTGAAGAAGAGAAAATCCAATACGAAGATTGAACCAAGATCTTCTCAAATGATAGTAGATAGTTTGATGAATTTGTTATGGTGAGATTTGTTAGTTTCTTTGTTAACTAGCTTTCCATTTCTTTTTAAAAGTGAAAAATCAATTATTGAATAATGTTGCATAATTCAATTCAGTCGTTCCCAACATTCTTTGTTGCTAAGAGAACATATCACTAATTTGATCATGTGAGTATATTATATGTTGGTTGGTTTTGTTGTTCTTCTGTGCTTCAAGAGAATGAGTTATAGGTTGATTTTGTGAGTTTGTAAGTGTGTATGAAAAAAATAGACCAAGTTGTATGATTGACTTCTCAATACATTTTACCCAAACAACTTACGTATATAAATACCAAAGTTATAGTTTAATGCATTTGGATATATGGAAGTGAATCATTAGGATGGATCAGTATCGATATTGTTCTTCGGGAGGTCAAGCCACATGAATCCTACAAGTGCATCAATGATGGTAAAAACCAACTATATTTTAAATGGAGTTCAAGTGATAACTCAAAGTTGAGGTGGTTAAGAAAGAGAGTTGTCTACGAGATTCGAAAGTGGGTGTAAGTGTTGATGAAGACCAACAAAACAAAATGATCAATATTGTAATTTGTAACATATATGCATTAAGGGAGGGACTTAGAGATAATTCTTCTATGGTACATTTAGAGTCATTTTGGGAATTGTTTAAGAAAATATCTCAACCTCCATATCTATTTTTGGAATTAATTGGACTAAAAAAAATCTTATCATTTTTCGTAATTGAGTGCAAATGTGTGATAAATAATATTATTTTCTATAGGTTTGAATATTATGTCTCCAACTTCAATTTTGTTGTAAAAGTGACTAGAAATGAACTTTCTTTTTCATCTTGGCAATCCTTAATTGGGTGTTTTTTAAATCACTTAATAGTACTCCTAATGCCTCAACCTCGATGAATTAATTGACACATGTTATATGTCTTTTGACTCTAACCCCCATGGAATTTCGTGCATGCTACTATATTCATGACTACAACTACCTTATATTTGTGAACAATTATCATTACAGACTCTACGACTACCAATTTTGGTATTGGTTTTGGTATTGGTTCCATCTTTATAGAAATAGATCATGAAAGCCTATTGATTTAGATAGGTTCTAGAACTTAATCTTAGAACAAGTATTAATTATCTTGTTGTTTTTTTTTTAAATACTATTTTTATTAAGTAATCTCGTAAATAAATACACATGCATAATTTTAATAAGAGGAATTCGGAAATAATTTGTATCATTATTTTCAAATTCCATATATATTTATTAATTATGGACCAACATGGATACCCCATAGTTATGAAATATAATAGGTGATGGAAATAAGTGATGACGAAGATTTCCATTTCAATTACAAAAGGTCTGATTCGTTCCACATATTGCATATTCCTATGTAGTTAATGAAGGTAAATTGTGTATGTTAAAACTATATCATAGTGATATGCATCCACATACATAAATTCCATATATATTTATTGATTTTGTACTAACATGGATACCCAATAGTTATGAAATATGAATAGGTGATGGGCATAAGTGATGGCGAAGGTTTCAATTTCAATTACAAAAGGTATGATTGATTCCACTTATTCCATATTCTTATGCAATGGGGGTCAATTGTGTAGGTTAAAAGTATATCATAATGATATGCATCCACATATTTAAATGCAATGCTTTATATTTAGGTTAGAATTTGAAATACAAACCTTGCGATATAAATTGACAATACAAAACCAATTTTTTTACAATTTCATATTTTGAAACTAACACTTTTGAAATTACAATAAAAAAATTTAAAAATAAATTTGACAATTTTAAGCAATTCGAAATACTAATTTCGTACTTTTCAATCAAATATTATGCATTAGGAATGTTAACACTTCTTAAACTCATTATTCAAATATTTAGATGTGACATTGGTTAGAATTAATGGGGAAAGTTACAATTAGTTGTTTTAAGGATAGGATTGAGACTCTAAGATTAGGTTTCAGATACTACTATCTAGGGAGTGGTTGAAACCACCCTGTTAGTGTGAAAGCCTTTATGTACTAGGTTCTCATGATTGAACAATGGTGTGTATTGTGTGAAGTCCTTAGGCACCCTCCAAGTATCTCACATAGAGAGTCACTTAATTAATAGAATATTAGTTTTTATCCTGGTATTGGAGCCCCTGAGTACCTGGCCCGTCTTGGTCTTGGCCCATCCTGGGCTCAGGGAGATAACGAGTTTGGTTATTGTTTGTTTGCCAATTTATGTTTGATTTGTCTGTCCATTTTTTATTCCTGATATGTGGAAGGAGAGATGCCTCGAGTTGGAGAAAACACCTGGTGTGGCTGCGGGGATCATTTACCAGAAAACTACAAACCTGTTGGATTTGGATCAGCGTGCATGAGGCTGGCACTACGAGGAGGAGACTGGATCTCTATTTTTTAAGCCAGTTGTGTGATATCAACGGCAGCGGAGAAGATATCGTTGTTGACTTCCGATAGCGTGGAGGAGACTTACTGCAGACAGCTTGAGGCGTTGCTGCAGAGGCAGCGTTCGACCAATCACCAGATCATCGTGGATCACCTTCACGCGGGAGGCCAAACAATTGTGGTGAAACCGTTTTGTGGTTGCAGAGAAGTTGTTGAGCGTGGAGGCCTACCTTGCAGATCCGAAGCTACGAGGAATAGGAAGAAATTTGCGATTTCAATTTGCAATTTAGTTTGATCGACTTAGTATCTGTGAGGCCGATTTTTCCCTTAGAGCTGTCAATTGGGTTGAACAATGATTTACAAAGAAGCCGCGGATATCTGTTTACGCTGACTTGAACTCGGTGGGGTGAATCCGCTGCTATCCAAGGAAGACGTCTTGTTCTGCGAGCCAGAGGGCCCCTAGACAGCTGCAGGTGTGAGGCTTGTTGTTGTGTTGCTCGCTGATTGCAAGTGCATTCGTAGAATCAAGAATTTGCCTCTGTTGTATGTGGGGACAAATTTCTTTGGATTGTTACAAGACTGTACAGATCGGAGGTGCATGGAGGCTACGTAGAACTGGACAACCATTCCACTTGCTTGATTCCCAGGATCTGAGGCTAACTGTTGGAGGCGGCCGCACTGCGTTCTCATACTATGTGGTTCAAGAGGCCGAGATCGCTTGAGGCCAAGATCCCTTCCTTGGAGATATCGCCTGCTGCTCGGTATTGGAGATATTGGATGCTGCGGATAACCCGAGGAGGAGAGTCATTTGATAGGGTCGTGATCTAGCACAGGGACGATCCAAAATGCAGGGGTGAATTTGCGTTAATGTTTTTTTTGTGTTGCTGTTTGAATGATCTTTTTGTTGCCACGAGTCTCTCTGGCATATGGTTATTTTGCTGCTGTGAAAAGGCGATGCCCAAGGTGTCTTGATGGACTCTAGGTTTGAAAAGTTCGAATTCATTGTGTAATGATTCAATAAATTTCTCTGTTATTCTTCTAGCTGTATTGTTGATTTGCTTCAAATTCGGTTGTGTGGCATAGAAGCCACAGCGTGCACCCCAAGGTTCTACAGTTGAAGAGCTACTAAATGGATAAGTTTCCTGCGTGCATGGTAATGAGGTTGTTGGAGCTCTTGAGAGGACCGGGTGGAGTCAGAAAGGAATCTGGAAGTGAGATAAGCTAGACTTTTCCAATATGGCTGCACTTTTAGACATATTTGATCCTGATGATATTTTTTCATGAGGCTTAGTGTTTTTATTAATAACCACGATTATCAAGAGATACTATATGTTATGCAACAATGTGAGACTGAAGACTCACGAGTTGTTTTTTAGGAAGGATGTAAAGAGAAACATATGGTTGAAGATCAAGAAGACCCATTAGTCATTCTTGAGGAAGGAAGTAAAGAGGAACATATTGTTGAAGATCAATTGGATGAGCCACATGAAGCTGATTGCAAAGACTTGGCAGAAGAAGACAAAGCTGGAAAGAATTCAAATTATCATGATCTCATGAATGTTGAAGATAACATGACTGACGTTTAGTTGTTTGACATTGGAAGTAGTGAGAGGAAAAATTCTCCTACCAAGCTTGTACATTCTAAAGTATTATCAATTACCAACCTACAATCAAGATCAAGGAGGATAAGAGTTCAAGCATTCCGTCTTTGGGGAAGAAAACTCAAAAAGGAGGTGAAAATCTATCACTACCTCATGGCAAGGAAAGTAAAGATGAAGCCTCGCCTAGGAATGAACAAGCATGGACTCTCAAGCAAGAAGACTAAAATGAAAACTTTGTTACCAAGTTTTTATGTACTATTGTAAGCCTAGCTGAGACTAGACCAGTAGGCATATGTTATCTCCATTAAGGGGGAGTGTTATAATTAATGGAGAAAGTTACAGTTAGTTGTTTTAAGGATAGGATTGCGACTCTAAGATTAGGTCTCAGATCCTACCATCTACAGAGTGGTTGAAACCACCCTGTTAGTGTGAAAGCCTATATGTACTAGGTTCTCGTGATTGAAAAGTGGTGTATATTGTGTGAAGTGCTTGGGCACTCTCCAGGTTCTATGAGTTGTATTGTTTCAAAATATAAAAGATACCATTGAATGCCTGCATGCCTTCTTTTCAAATTGAGATACACAAGGTGGCATTAGTACTACTTCTCATCACAATGAGGAGATTTAAAAAAAAATAATAATAATAATATCAATGTGTTTGTAACCTTTTTCTATTTCGTTCATACAATAAATTCAACTTATCAAGGGAAGAAAGTATCGTTCTTAGTAATGATTTCAAAAATTTACATATTATAAGATAACACTACATATAAAAACATAATCCTTTTAGTTGATGCAGAGTTATAATTTCAGATTACATAAAACCCACACAACAAAAAGACACACTATGTCATAATTTAAACATGGGAATTGAACTCATTAGCGAGATGGAAAGAGAAAATGAGAGGATCTAATTATTCTTTTGTACATTGAAATAATAATACTTTTAATTAGCTAGGGAAAATGTTTATTTTATGCTCTAGGGCTAATGTAATATTATTTATTGAATATAAATGTAGAAGTGTGAATGAAGATAATTAAATTGAAATTGACGTAAATAATTTTTTTTTAACATGAAATAAACTAAATTTTATTTAAATGTGGAAAGAATATGATTGTAAAATGTAAAGGAAGCATCATAATTTATTAATAAAAAGTATAAAAACTATATTACTAACCAAATTATATTGGTAATAAGTAATGTTAATTAAGCAATAATTGTTCCTATGGCCAAGGTGCTCTATTAGGAATTATAAAGCATAATATTAGTAAGAAAAAACATTATAACCAAAGAAGAGTTTGATAGTTAAAAATACTCATACACAGAAAAACTATAGAAAAATTAGAATAAACATATAAATTATATGGTTGTTAAACGCACATAGGAATCAACCATGATAACCATGAGAATACTTCCATCAAACCATTATGTCATGATACATCAGTTAGAAAGAATTATAAAAATTAATTGAATTATATTTTTTTTGTTTTTAACAAGATCGGATAGTGGATATATTACCAAAAGTTGCGATGGAGAAAGCTCCTATTACAATCAATTTTCACATAGAAAGAAACTAAGCATTGAGAATGTACTGGGAATGTAGTCCCTTCTCCTCTACCTGTGTTCAAAATTTCATAGATTTCTATGGATATTCTTGAGTACTGCCTAACATATTGACCTACTAGAAAAACAAATTTACATAATATTGATTCTTTGATAATTTTTCATGCTTGTACGCTAACTGCTCCTGAGAAGGTTGTTTCTTCTTGTCATAGTTAATAGAGTTATCGCCTTCTTGGCTCATGGTGTTGTTTTTGAAGTATGTCACTGCCTCCTCTAAATGCTTGCATTTATTTTTAAGAGCGATGATCTCTTCTTTCTACATTTCCATGTTTCTCTTCTGATAGCTATACTCCATTCTCATTTTAGACCTGATATATTTCAGTGATTCTTGGAGTCTATTAATCATGAATTTGTTCGCTTTGCATGCTTGGCATGTATCATTCCTTGCTGCCTTTTCTATGGGGTTGAATTCCATTTGATTTGATTTCCTCTTATTCCTCTTGAGCTGCTTGTTGTTCCTTGTGTTGTTGTGCTTCCTGTGTCTTATGTTGCCTGAATTAGTCCTTCTTCTGTTGTAGTTGCCTACAAGTCTTTTTCGATGAAGATCTTTTCTACTTGCTTGAGGGGATGTAACTTGGAAATCATGAGGGTGATAGTCAGGGAGGAGTGGCGCTGATAGGGTGGGAGTAAACAGAGGGTAAAGGTAATTTATAGTGGAGGAGTGAGTGAGGTAAAGAGGATGACTATTTTTTTTCACATTAACTGGCCTAGAATTTGCTGAGAGCTTATTTGGAGTGTGGGCGATATGTAGAGTAGGATGTAAATGAATAGAAGTCAAGACGAGACTCAGTAAGGTTGAAGATGCTTGGAGCAGGGCAGAAGCTATGAAGGGCGAATGAAGCAAACAAGTTTACCTGGGAATGAAGCTGCGGGAGATAATACAATTCCAACTGTGTTTAGAAATTATTAGAGTTGTCTGATGCCTATCGCTGATGACATAGATTGTTGTGTAATTCCTACGAGCTTGATCACAATCATCCTTGCTGCCAGAACACTTGAGATTTTTTTTATTTTCTTTGATTTTTCCTCTGGATTCTCATGGCCCTCTGATTTTTTTTGCAGTGATATTGTTTTTGTTGAAGTCTTGCTGTCTTTTTTTAATTTCTTTTTGGAATAGTTGTTGTTTCTACTTTTTGAGAGGATTCATGCTTATTATCCTTTGGATGGACTTAAGGAATAGAGGTATGATATTTCTGTTTATTTTCTCGAGTGCTCCCTTTAGTTCTTTTAACTACTTGGTTGGCGAAATGGTCTGCCTGTTGATTATGAGTTCTCAGAACATGTCTAAAAATCACATCTCCTGAGCCTTCTAAACTCTTCCTGATTCTCCTGTATACTCTATTCATGAATTCGTTGTTGGGATTTTTGTTTCGAGCCATTGCCTCTATTATTATGGCTAAGTCTCCTATTATAATGGGGTCTTGTATCATTCTTTTTTTTATTATTATTGTTCCTATTAATAGACTATAAGCTTCAGCCTTATTATTTGAAGCTTCTCCAATTCCCCATTCACAAGTAACAATTTCTTTCCCATCTGGATCGAGGATAATGCCCCCTGCACCTACCTTCCTCGGGTTATGTTTTGAAGCCCCATCAATGTAAAGACAATGTATTTTCTGATTTTTTTCCATGTTGTGAATTCTTCTTCACTTAGTCTCACTTTCCAGCTATGTTCTGACCATTTTTTATTTTGTCCTTTTTGACCATTTTTATTTATTATGGCTTTCTTGAGCCAGTCTTTTTCTTCTTGTTGAAGAATGTTTTGGTTTATTGATGTTGTTCCTTTAACATTTAGGATTTCATAAGTTAAACCCCATGTTTTTGAAAGAATTTTCCCTATTCTTGGGGTCTGGCTTTTGAAAATGCTTTTGTTTCTCATCAACCAAATTTGCCAATAGAGAACTACTGGGATGCATTTCTAGATCGTCTGTATTGTCACTTTGCTCTTTGTTGTATACGGATAGGCCTTCTCCCAGGCTTGGAGAAATTCCGGCAGGGACTTTTCAAAATTTATATTGATTTCAATAGGACTTATGAGTTGTTGCAAACACTCTTTGGAAAAAATGCAGTCTTGGAATAAATGTTGTATGGTTTCTTCTGCTTGCAAGCACATTGGACAACTTGAACGACCTTGGAAGCCTTTTTTTTTTAAGTTTTCACTAGTTAAGATATTTCCTTTTAAGAGTGTCCATATGAAAATTATGATCTTAGGCAGGCTTTCACATTTCCAAACTGTCTTCCAGAGACCCCAAACTTGTTAGTTTGGTTGATCTTATAAAATTTTGTATCCAGTCTTGACTGTGTATTTTCCAGCACTTGGATCCCAAAGGAAGTCATCTTCTTCATCGTAGCTTATGGGTGCTGCCCTTTTAAGAAATTGCCTTAATTTGACCCACTGCACTTCCAGGTTTGCAGGGATTTTTAAGGTTTGACATTCTTTCCATTCTCTCTAATTCCAAAGAGAGGTTGAGTGTAGTGTATTTATACCTTTACCTCTCATCCATTTTTGAATGCCCTCAATTTTTGATTGTTTTTTTAAAGGTTCTTCTCCCATAATTCTATCATCGCAAATCGATATTGTTTTTTTGTTGCTTTGGATTTTAGAAATATGATTTCTCATTGAGGGGATTTTATTTTCTACTAACTTCCTGACTCAGGTACACTATCTTGATGGGATATTTCCATTCAGAAGACTTCTCCTAGAGTCGTCCATGTATTTTGAGGCGAGAATATTTTCCACCAACTCTCTCTTCCTGTGATCAATCTCCATGTTATTTTCATTCCCAAGGTAGCATTCATCAGGCTAGGTAGCTGGATTGATAAGCCTCCTTGTTCATATGGTAATACTACTTGTTCCCATCCGACCAAACTAAATTTTTTTTTTTCTTGCTTCCCTCCCTGCCATAGAAAACTTCTGAGGATTAACTCCATTTGTTTATGGGCACTTGTTGGAGCTAAGATTATTTCATATTGGTAGATTGGGAGGGTTGCGAGGAGTGCTTTGATTAATATCACCCTCCCTGCCATATTTATCCACATCATTCCCTAGCTCTCGATTTTGTTTCTCATTTTTTGAATCTATCTAGTCCATATTTGAGCCTTCATGTTTTCTTTTGAGATAGGGAGTCCCAAATAAAATAAATGAATCCATTTTTCCTGTATGGGGATGTCTAGGATTTGTGAAATCCTTTGCATGGTTCTGGGAGGGGTATTCTAGCCATATATTCTGCATTTTGTGTTGTTTAAGAGCCCATCTAAAACCTAAAGGAAATCATCCAATATTCTTTTGAATCATTTTGCAATTATTGTAGAGGCCCCTCCCAATAACAGAGTATCATGCACAAACAAGGAGTGCTTTATGGTTTTTACTCCTCTTGATATTTGAAGCCCAGTGATATTTCTTTCTTTTCTTTTTTTTTCTAAAGCTCTTCTTAAAGTTTCCACCATTATAACATATAGGAAGGGAGAGAGTGGACATCCTTGTCTCAGGCTTCTTATGCTTTGAAAGAATTCGCTGGGTCTTCCATTTATAAGAGGAGAAGTCCATGGAGTAGTGATGCAAGGTTGAATGACCTCTATTATTTCTCTAGAGAATCCAAGTTTTTTGAGAACTGCCATTAGATATGGGAGGTTGACCCTGTCAAATGCATTTTCCATATCCAATTTGATAATGATTGCTTTTTATTTTCTTTGCATGCTGGAATGAACGGCTTCCAGTACAATAATCACATTATCTATGATTTGCCTGTTAGGCACAAATCCTCCTTGATTTTCAAATATTATTGTTGGAAGAACTTCTTTGATTCTATTTGAAATTATTTTTGTGATGATCTTATAGGAGGTATTGCAAAGGGAGATGGGGCGAAATCTATTGAAAGTGGAGGGATTGGATTCTTTTGGGACTAATGCAAGATAGGAGGATTATGTGTTTCTTCCAATTTTTTTTTGAAGACGTTCTTCACCATTCTTAAGAAATCCTTTCTTATTATGTTCCAATGGAGTTTGTAGAAAGCTATTGTAAAACCATCAGGCCCTGGGGCTTTGTCTAGATGTAGGCTCCATATGGCAGCCATTACCTCTTCTTCTATTATTTCTTTGCATAGTTATGAGTTTTTCTCTTTTTTTATTTATTTTTTTGTATGTTGTAGGAAGCTTTCATACTTAGTTGTTTCTTCACTAGCTGAAAGTAGTTTTTTAAAATGCTTGTGGGCTACTCATTTTAGATCCTTTGCTCCTTTAACCTCTTGACCGTCAACTTGTATTTTTTCTATCTGATTTCTTGCACTTCTTATTTTAATGGTGTTTTGAAAGAAGATGGTGTTTTAACCCCTGCCTTGAGCCAGAGGTTTCTACATTTCAATCTGGCCTCTTCTTCCTCTTTCCTATTTTCCCTGTATATTTCCCAAAATCTCCTTCTCTCTTAAATAATCCTACTTGTCTTCTTCTTTATTTTCTTTTTCAGTTTGTATGCTGTCCATTTTCTTTTGCAGCTCTGTTTTCCTTTCTTTTCTTTTTTATTTCATTTTCTCTTGCCCATTCCTTCATCTTGGCTCTTAAATTTTTTAATTTTGTTTCCCAAATATATTGGGGTGATTCCGATATTTGTGGTGCCCATGCTTCCTTGATTAATTCATAGAATTATGTATTAATGTCCCATATTGGGTTATATCTGAATGGAAGGGGTCCTTGGTTTTCCATTTTGCCCATCATTATTGCCAACGGCTTGTAATTAGATGTTGTGGTGTGAAAGATTTTAGATTTAATTGAGCTGTAAATTGTTGCTATGTTTTCTTGAACCAGAATTCTATCAAGCCTCTCTTTAATATTATTTTTGCCCACTCTTTTGTTGCTCTAGGTGTATTTTCCATTGTTTGGGGGAATGTCTATTAGATTGTGTTCTTGCATTATTGTTTCAAAAGTGTCCCTAGATGGGTTTGTGTGATATATCCCTCCAAACTTATCTTTTATACTTCTTACCAAATTTAAATCCCCTCCAAAGATTGTTTTCCCAATTTGTATTTCATTTAGTGTTTCCTTTATGGTGTTCTGACATTTCTCCTTTTCCTTGTAATGATTGGAGGCGTATATGTTTATGAAACTGTACTTCTCTTTTGTGCTTATTTTCTTTAGATCTGTTTGTATCCAGTGCCGATCATTCTCTTCTTGTATCATTTCCCAATGTCCCTTTCTCCATATTGTGTAGATTCCGCTTGAAGCTCCTGTGTCCTGTATTGCTTCCCCTTCATAATTTTTGAATTTTTTTTATTATTTTTTCAGTTTCTTGGCTGTTTGTTTTGGTCTCTTGAATCATAAGAATGTCTGGATTTTCTCTTGCCAGAATGTCTCTTGTAGAATTTTCTTTAAAGGGTGATCATAGTCCTCAACAATTCCAGGAGACCACTATCATTATTTACTTGTTGGGTGGTGCAAAAGACCTTTACCTCTTTGTTGGCTTTTGTCATTGTTTCCTAAGCTTCCTCCAAAAAATGATTCCATTGGTTGTTGCATACATAATGCCATTTCCTTTGCTACATCTTCATCCCTCAGCTCTTTGTTTGACTTTCTTCCTGCTTTTTTTTACGTTCTACATTTTGAAGAGTTTCCTTTGACTGATTTCTTGTTAGAATTCTGTCAACTGAAGGAGGGGGTGGAGATTGAGTGTTTGAGATCGGAGGGGATGCTAGGGGGTTGAGGGTATGGGGAGGGATCTAGGGGATGGGGGGGGTTGTGGGGTCCAATGGTCCAAAAGGATTTAGGCTAATGAGAGAGTTCTTGTCTGCTTTTGGTGATGAAGGGAGGAGATTAAAGGATGTGAAGGGCTACAATGAAGTGTGAATGAGTTGTTTATTTGATTTCTTCTTCCTTTTAGCCTGCTCCCATTTGTTTTCTGAGTTTTCAGCGTTTTCATTTTCATTTTTTTTTTTTTTGTATGTCTATTAGCAAAATCACCATGTTCGTGACATACCTTGCATTTGAAAGGAATTTTCTTATAGCCCAGTTGTTGAATGTGCGTCCACTGAGACACTTTGATTTTGATCGCCTTCGAAAACCCTTTCCCTAGATCCACTTCTACAAAGATTTTGGCACATGAATGCATATTTTTCTTTGGTTCACACCTATCTATATATTTCCTGACTGCATTTCCTATAGATTTAACTGAATCATCTCCCCAACAATGAAGGGGAAGGTGCGACAACCTGACCCAGACCAAGAAAATGCTAAACACATCCATTTCTAGATCAAAATCTGGTGCCCATCTGTTCAGGTACAATCGTCTTGTATCCATGGATTATGGGTCATTCCTAAATATCAGATCACGATCCTCCTTGGCTTCTAAGTGGAAGGTGTAGTATCCTCTTCCGCAAAACCTGATCGGAATTTTCCCATTTATTGACGCAGTCAAGTTCCTTTTTACCCATTTCTAGACGGTCTTGGGTGAAGGCCATAACCTAGTGAACTTCCCAACTAATCCACACTCAACAAGGGACAAAGTTGCTCTGCAAGGGAGAGCATGGGGAATGGATATTTCAGGAATGTCTTCTAATCTTTAAACAAACTTGGTTATTGATAGTCAATTTTTGGTCGAACCCATTGCGGATATGAGAGAGGCGAAAGCTTTTATTGTTCCCTCAGTTTCCTATTGGCAGTTAGGGAGAGGATCACTGTCCTCTGGAGGATCCATCGGACCAAAGCCTCAGCAGCAGAAGGCCACTGAGGGGCAGCTGCATGTTGTGTTCTTCTGGCTAGGGCTGCGCAGTTTAGCGCTCAACAATAGTAGTGTTTCGAAATATATCTATAATTGAGATAGGTTATTTAATTGAATTATAATTTTATTTTAAAGTATTTGGTATTATTATTAATTATAAAAATATTTTTAAAAAATTAACTACAATGTTAATATATATATTATTATTATTTGCTACAATACAATGAACCAATATTATAACTTATCAATAACATAATTAAAAAATAAAAGATGACCTATTTCATATATCATGTATTCATAACATTATTTTTTAATTAATAACCTAACTATTTTAAACTAAATTTTATTTATTATTAAAAAGAAAATATTCTAAAAAAATTTGCGAAAATTATATTCCTTACTTTCACATAAAAATATTGATAATTAAATAAAAAATCTAAAATCTGTGTTTGAAAATAGAAATGGTCCTAAAATCTCTATTAATTAAAAAAATATTTTATCAACATCATAAATGATTGCTTAAAATACGATTATAACCATGGAATGGAGAAAATGGTTCTATATTAGTTTATTCATTACCCTCTTCTTTGCAAATTCTGTGTGTTTGGTTAACCAAGAGACCTTTGCGCCATTGGATTACTCTTGAGTTTCTAACTCTTGACCGATTAGAAACTATTTTCCTTCTCAATTTTGTCATTCAGATAACTCATGATAATTTGACTTAGTGTTCAATTAGATATATTTACCACCTTTCTTCATGTTATCTCTCGCACGGGTTTAATTAATAAATGGCTTTTATTATGATTTTCTCACATGTAAATAGTATACACCCTTATTGGTCTCCTTCATTTGGTTTGTGATTGAAAGATTGTGTTGGAATAATATCATTATCTAAATTTATTAAAGAAACGTTCATAAAACACAATGAACATAAGTAGATTAATGTTAATTATATATGATTTGTTAACCTAAGTAAAAAAATTAAATTAATAAATAAAGGAATAGTGAGACTGAGTACCCACTATCATTCCATTGAATAAATCATGCTCTGATTCATGAATCATGCCTAGGTCAACAGATTTATGGTACGCTTCCTTTTGGACCCTATGCTTATGAATATCTCTTCATAATGCAGATATCATGGGCATCCGAATGAGTCAGTAATTATATATGATTCACGGTGATACATAGAATCCCATCTAGCCAGCACAGAGTAAACTAACTCTGAAAATAAGCTAATACTGAACAATTTCTATGAGAAATTAAAATTCATATAATCAATTAATTTCCATCGCATGGATTCCTTGAATTTATAGCCTCCTCCTTTTAGTTAGATTCTCTCCCATGGAGTTGAAGGTTATGTTATATGTTAAGTGTCTACAGACCTGCACAACCTGGATTTCATACCATCAATATATGATATCTCCCATATGATTTTCAAAGTTCCTCTACCTTTTTCACATGTGAAATGTGTTTGGCCTTGATATATTTTAACTGACCTTATTGTCCCCTAAGGGACATAGAGAACATATTGGAGTTTTGTTCATGCGACAACTATTTTTCTGTAGTATATAGCGAGTGATTTCTTTCGTTGGTTGACGTCATTACATTGTTTCATGTGTTAAATCTTGGCTTAGTAGCCTAAATAATATTGTAGCATTATATTATAAACACCGTTGTTATAATCTATTTGATGTTGTACATGTACTAGACTTCTTTTCGCTTTTGACATGCTATGAACACTCTTCATTACTTATTTATTATGTCATGTATGATTGCATCCTCTTAAAGACCCTTTCAGAGGTATAGGTAAATATATCTAATAAAAGGAAGAGGAGATGGGGAAAAACTAAATTGATAAATAACTAAATTGATAAATAAGATGAAAATATCTTATTTATATTTAAAAAAAAACATTATGTATGAAACGTAAACCAATCTCATACGCACTCTTGAAAAATAATGGTTAAAATGGAGAGCCTCAATGAGTTTTCTTATAAATATTCCTTTTCAACTTATTCTTGTGATTTTTTGAAGGACAACGATAGATTCAAGGAGTTTTCTTATATAGATATTCCTTTTCAACTTCTTTTGGAAATTTTTTTATGGGCAGCGACACATCCATCATTAATTTTACACTTTCTCTTACCAAATCATTAAGTAAGAGAGGAAAACATATAAATGATGCATGTATTCATACTACATTTAATGTAAAATTCAATGGATTGGAGAATGATTTTGTAAAAGATTAAAATGCATAAATAAGGCATGTATTCATCATACATATAATGAAAATTTCAATTTCACTAGATTTGAGGAATTGAGGTTTTTTTTTGACAAGTTATTGAGTTATAGAGGGAAAAGCTTAATTGATAGTGTTGATTATTTCATTAATCAAATGTAATTATATATATACATGTACACACAATGTGTTGGTTGAGACAATATTTCAACCACACACCAATGTAGGAAATAGATCCTAACTACTAGGAACAGAGCCCTTTACTCAGTAAGAATCACAACTAAGACAAGTAGGAGTTATATTTTCGAACACTCCCCCTTAAGGACTACTTGTCTAAATATCAATCTGCAAAATCTAGTTGTGGTCAAACATAAAAATAATATGTTGATGTCCATATAAAGAGCAACCATCCACCGAATTTCATGGGTACTAACCGCTGGAACCACCAGTCGTGTACGACATCTTTCACATACATGGTTTTTTCAACCATTATAACTGCACACTTGTACTTGTACCTGCAAATCCCACTCCAGTATCATCATGGGTTTTATTGGATTACTCGTAACCATGCTTTGGCTTTTATCAGATCACCCTCAACCATGCCAGCAAGGGTTCGCAGCCACCAAGGCTAAACACAACCGCCAAGGCTCAACTCAGCCATGAAGGCTCAACACAACCACAAAGGCTCAACTTAGCCATGAAGGCACTCCAGCCACTCTGGGCAACAACCTTGCCACTACGGCACTCCAACTACTAAGGCTCACCAAACACGTGACTCAACCAAGCCGAGGGTTTGCTCGGCTAACCCTAAACCATGCCAACAAAAATCTCTGTCCCACTCCACCCTTACATGTGGTTTTTGGCTTACCACAAGCCGACACTGCAAATACAAAGTGGTTTTTAGATTACCACGAACTGTACGGGGATAGACATGCCTTACAAGGCTTACAACACAACCCCAACTTTTGGAGTTATAAGGTACATACATTACAAAGAACACTACAAAACATCCTAGACTTGCTTACTAATAAAACGTGTGACTCATAATACAACATAATATTGTGTCTATTCTACAAACACAAACAAAATTTCAAGGCCACTTGAATCCTTTGCTACTCATCTTGGATACACCGTACCATTTATATGCTCGAACACACCACTACTCCCACATGAATACCATCGGCTAGTCTTTGACATCTTCATTTTTAACTTTGGCATGCACGTCTTGATTTCCATGCTTTATGTGTCATATGTTAGAGTCGCGAATTCTAATAAAATGACTTCATATTGAGTTCTCGAATCTCAATATGTATACAAGTTTCCAAGACTTATTTACCTTTACAGATACCAAAAATACATCTCGGGTAAAAATACATTGGGTATAAACTGGAAAGTGTTAGTCATGTGAAAATAAGTAAATGAAATGATTGCGAGGAATAATGGCCTAGATATATATAATATTTACCGAAGAATCCTTTCATTCCCTCTGCCCATTGCAATTTGTGGCAGCATCATGTGGTCTGCGGTACCAATCAGTTATCAGATAATTCAACTCCGCACAATCATAATATTCGTTCACTGAACTGAATATGCTCACAACTCCATAGTTAATGCACTATGAACGAATCCTTCAAAATCATGTGGCCTCTCTATGTCGGCCCTCAAAGCACTGCCATCACGGCTCAGATGTCCACCACGGTCCTGTTGCAGAAAGCGGCCCAAATGGGTACCACGGCGGCCAACAACAACTTAACCAGTAACCAGAGGCACCAGACGGGCCATTTCTCTATGGAATTTCTAGCGGTAGAGTCCAAATACAACAATCCCAATGCTATCATTCATTTAAACTTCATTCATATTGATAAAAAGAATCTATTTTGAAAATCAAAATGAAACATCACACGCGAATAAAACATAGGCTAGGGTTGTGGTTAGCAAGAACAGAGGAAATATTATTATTGTAAAATGACCCAAGTTCGAATCCTGGCAGAGAATTATAAGCATAGTTCGGCCAGTATCTCTGGCGCAGCGCGTAATTCGGCTACAACCGCGAGTATAAGGATTGGCCTGCGAACCACGTCCACAATTGTAATAAGGAACCCCGCGTCTAGCGCACGACACCTTGTCCCTGGCGAGGGAACCATAACTAATATAGGTCCTCCTCCACCACAAGCTCCTCTGATTCGATTCCGAGTCCATCAACATTTCCTCCTCTTTGTCAAAGCAACCCCTGATCGAACCACTGCACTGTCCCTGCTTCACCGCCCAGTTCAGCACGTCATCGCCGGCGTCCATCGCTTTCTTATCCAACAATTAGGCTTATCCCTTTATAACTCAATGACTTGTCTCGGTTATGGAAACATATATTCCTTAATCATGAATGCTTTTGATAGATAATTTTGAAAAATTACAATTAGAGTTGCCAAATTCTTAATATTCATAGGGTATTCTTGTAGCCTTTTTGGGAATAATGAAGGGTATGGAAATAAATTAACAATTAAAGAATAAGGAATTTGAGTGATAAAAAAATGTGTCAGATTCGGTTTGACTAATGATTATCCAACTTACCAAAGGTCGTTCTTTTTCTCACAAAAGAAAATTCATTCATAATAAACAAATAGAGAAGCAAATGTTGTAGGTGGGAGTTCGATAGAATTAATGAAGGAATTGACTAGTTGAATGACTACCCCTAAATCATTATAAGCTAATGATAATAATTATTATCACACATATACATGAATTAATTTCATGTAAGAAACTCATGTATAATGTAAAAGTCATACATTAGGAAAGGAACAGGTAAGGTGTGTTAGTAATTGAGAATTGTCATTATGTGATTAAGGATCATGGAGTGAGGTGCTATGATGAGTCATCTCATTAGGCCTTGGCATATCAAGGAATTTATAGGGATTGTTAGTGTAAAATTTATGGATATCTAAATATTAGTCCATCATCATATTAGTGAATCAAGGAAGAGAGGTAAGATGTATGGTATTTTAATATCTATATATTTTCAGATCAACGAATCAAAGTCTGCAATATATTGGCGTATTTGGAGATTCAAAAGAATTAACAAGTCGAATGATTGGAATTTTTCAATAAAGCAGTGTTTCAATATGACAATTGGGGACTGGAGGTGGATTGAAAGGGTTGTTTCAATGGCCAAAGTCGCCTACATGTCGAGGCTAATGGATTGTATAGATTAATCTGGCGAGCGTATGAGGGGACACGCTTTAAAAGGGAATATATTTTTACTGAAAGCTCGAAACTAAGTGAAATTTTTAGGATAAATGAAATGCAGTGTTCCCCCTGTGTTTCACACCTTGTGCATGACAACCTCTGGGGGATTCGTTCACTATGGAAATGTGTCTCTTTGCTAACGCCTATAGGTTTTGGTGTAATGATAATCATGATTCTAATAAGTGGTATTAGAGCTAAGGGTCTCAATTTTGAAACACACTTGGGTCATGTTGGAGGGGATGTTGTTGGTTGAATTAAAGATAGTGCTCCCCACATGTTTCTTGACATGTTCGTAACAACCTTTTGAGGATATATTAAATAAATAATCCATCCTTTTACTAACACCTCTAGGTATTTGGTGTAACAAAAATCATGACTCTAACAAAATTTATATCATTGGAAATATCTTAACAAGCAAGAGTTTATGACAATGTCAGAATTGTCACTACAAGGAAAATACCTTCCAGCGGAGGCTTTTATCGAAGCCCCTATAAAATAGGCCAAAATTACATTTGTAGTGGAGGTCACTAGAGGAGTTGAGTAGCGAAATGTTTTAGCATATGTTTTTTTTTATGGTGCATCTAAATATATAAACACATTGGTGCTTTACTATTCATATGAGCACCGGTGTTGAATAGAATGTGGTGCACCATCGTATATTTATTTTGGTCAAATAAAAAACCATGATGCGCTTGATAACAAAACGTACCAGTGCTCGAATAATCGATACCACTGGAAAAGGGCTAACTTTTAAAAATTATTGGTGCGATTTAAACCCCCAACACTGGTGTCATTTTTGTAATAAAATGCCTCGATGCATATCTAAAAAGAGCACTACTATAGTTTTTGATTTCAAAAAAATATGGTGCTATATTTCAACGAAGCAACAATGTTGTTAATGTATTAAAACTCTCCGGTGCGTCTTCTAAAGAGCATTGTTAGGTAGTTTTTTTTTAATGTGGTATTATAGTTTAACAAAGCACCAGTGTGGTACATGTATTAGAATTCCCCAAGGAATATTAACAAAAACACCACTATAGGTTTTTTTATTTACAAAAAAAATGGTGCTTCTCAATATTTGATGTATTGGTGTGGTTATAAGAATGCATCGGATGAGGGTTAACTAAAAAAAAAACTTCCTGGCCATAAATTTATTTTTTACCATTTACAATGTTGGAGGGCTCTGAAGCACTACTGCCACTCTTGCCTCATGCAAGGACCCTACCATTAATGCTTCTCTTGCTCATTATCCTTTTGTACCATGCTCAGTGTGTGGCTTTCCAATTTTCTCAAACTGTGATGAAATTCATTTTTCTTGATTACATGTAAACAATGCCTCCCAAGCAAGCAAATGTGTAGGTAATGTCTATGTTTCTCTCAAATTTAATTTTTTTAGCTAATTATAATTGTAAATTAGCTCAAAATATCCACTATTTTTGAAAATAATAGATTCTTGCACAGTGCAGTAGATGTCTTAGGCTCGCACTCATAGTGGTGTATCTTGTAAGTTTAAAAGGTGCACCGCTTTTCAGTGCCTGAACCTAATACACCACTATTTTTCGATGTGGTTCATAAAGAAAATGCACTAGGAAAATCTATAAATTTTAATATGGTACATACATTTTCAGGTTACACCCGATGCATTTATATTTACGAAATGCACCACAAAAATAATATTGAAAATATAGCTTGGTGTGTTCGATAGCCTAAACATTCTGGACCTGTGTGAAATAGTTATATGTGTGCATTGTTGCGCACTGATGAAAATTTAAATATGTGAAGAAACAATGATGCTTCACACATGGGCACATTGTATCTGGTGTGATTGTGTTTGATAGCGCATTGGAGCCATTGTATTAATGTTTTTTTAGTGCACAAGATTTTAAAATTTTTAATTGAAAGTTATATTTCCCTATTTATAAATACATTTTTCACTTCATTTAAAAAAATGTGTTTTATGTATGAGGTTGATGTATTTTATATCTCAATCATTTAGTAGAGACATTAGCAAAGGGAGGAGCAATAGGAGAAGTCGAAAATGGATTACCGATACAATATGGTCCAAACATGGGAGGCCTCAGAGAGGGAGATGGACTTATATCCTCTCCCTATTAGTGTAGCGACCCAAGCCCTCTTGAGGAATATAGTCCTCCTCAATTACTATGATGAGGATACATCCCTGAAGGTGCATTCTATCTTATTGGCATATTTGATCCGCCGGTGGAGATTCTGGGAGTAGTGTTTCCATGTCAGTCCCAAGGCGTGGTATAGGCCCTCTGAGGAGGACACATATTTTATCACTAACCTATCTGGAAGAGGGGAGCATTTTCCATATTTCCCTGATGTCACCCATGGGGTTGTAGTAGAGATTTAGCCTTCTTACTCTCAGAGATATGTTGGGCCTCATATAGGTCATTTAGCAGAGCTCTAGGTGTGTGGTGGGCACTTACATATTTCTTATTTTGTTGCATAGGAGGTTAGGTGCCTCTATAAATTAGTCACCACCATTGCACACTTTACTAGTGATGGGAAACACATTAGTTTCCCTCTTTTGTATTATGTCGATTCTTTGATTGAGGCACCATGATGTATTAGATGGTCTACAATTTTTTGAGGCAGTTTTGTATGGCTTTAGATAGATGTTGTGAAATGATACATGGGAGGACAAGCCTCACGTTTTTTTCAAAGATTTTATTGTTTATTTTTTTAGAGGTTTCCCAAGAGGGGCCTATTGGAGTATCCAACCAATATTTTTACCCAGGCACTGGCGCTACAAGCTAGTGATGATGACCATGCATCTATATCTTTTTTTCGTACACATGTATTAAATGGATAGAGTGTACCAACACCCTCTTCACAATGGATGATCCTATGGATGGTAGAGGAAATATTAGTGTTTTATTTAAATTAGTCTAGCTTAATTTTATTGTTTTAACTAATTAGAATAAAATTTATGCTATCATGTTGTTTAACTTGTTTTATTAAATTGTATAAATAAATTGTCTAATTGTTGTTGTGTACTATATATTTATGACACATTGGCACATTCCATGGGGACATGACTTCTCCCACACCAGATGGAATAGACAAGGAGATGAGCGAGGCCCAAGAGAGTGAGGCACAACCTTAGGGGGGTGTAGGCATCTATGCCTATAAGGTTGGTCCGAGATTTTAGATGGACTATTGCAAAATATTTTCCATAGTTTTGGTCCAGGAGTGATTCTGCACTGCGGGGGCTCCTAACATTAGTGCAGATCCTAGGTTTGTGGATCTCTAAAAGTATTTTCCGCACAGGATGACAACTCTTATCCGTCATATTGTCAGAGTTAGTAGGCTACTGACACAGATGAGGGATGTAGGGCATGCATCACCAGATACGTCAGATGAGCCTTCACACAGTTCTACCCCATTGAAACATGATTATAACAGTACTCATCATGATGCTTCTGATAGTAATACATCATCAGATCATGGTCAGGGTGTCAATGATAATTCTAGTAGTACACCTCCTCCTCATTCGCTTGATCATCAGATGCCAGAGTTAGAGGATATTCCTTATGTTTCTCCTGGCATCACAGACCAACCACCTCCTCCTCCACCTTAGATTTTGAAAAACATTGAGGTAGTAGTTGACCATCCACCTTCTTATATTGTAAACCAAGTTCTCACTACTACATATGTTGTATTAGATATTTGATGGCACTTATTTGACTTGATGTTGTTATTTTACTTGTTTATATGTATATGTGTGTGTGTGTGTGTGTATATATATCTATATATCTATATATATATATATATATATATATATATATATATATATATATATATATATATATATATATATATATATATATATATATTTGGATGGATATGGATATATGGTGCACTCGTTTTGTACTTAATTTATATGTTGTTGTTGATGTGTATATTGTTAGGTCTTGTTAGATATGTTCATTTAATGTGCTTGCAGATACATGTGTATTTGATAGAAGTTATTGACATGAGATGTATATTAATTTGAGGATTTGTGCGGTGATGATGTTAGATTACAATTTTTGTTCTTTGTTAGATGTGATCACGATGATGTTGCCCTGTTAGATTATTATATTTTTGTGCCAGCTAATGTTTTTTATATGTGGTTGAGGTGTATATAATTATCTGATGGTAGTGAATTTGAATGTGTATCTTAGATGATGTTTATGATTGTTAGATGGTTATCATCATGATGCTTATTTTGACGAAATAATATTTATTATAGATTGTGTATTGGTAAACTTATATCAAAATTGCATGAAAAACAACTTACTTAAAAAAAGCGCAAATATATTTTTATAAATTACAAAGTCTAGTATGATTGAAACTATGTTTCTAAAATTATGATAAGTATTTTTCTATTTCTTAGATAGTTCATTCATATTCATTCTAACTTAATTAGTAAATATTTCAATACTCATAGGTAAAAGATAATTAAAGCTAAAATAATTTAGTTAGTTCTTAATAAGATGAAAATGTGTAACTCATTCAATTTTTAATATCAAATATTAATCAAAATAGATTCTTCAAATCTACAACCTAACCAACTCAACATTTGTTTATAAAATTCAATCTATTGTTAAATTTAAAAAACTTAAGCCATATTTTTTTAAAATTAATTTAGATTTAATATAACTTAAAAATTTATATTTTTATAAAATTTCATTTATCACTAATGTTATGAGATTTTCAAGTAATTTAAATTTAATATTTATAACAAATCTTACCAATTTAGAATGGAAATTTCTCTCTCTAAATATCAGGATCAAGAAATGTAAACTAAGGCTTGTGAAGTTACTTGTACTTGAGGATTTTCTCTCTTGGAAGTTCTCCCTTAAATAAGAAAGTGATTTTTTTCTAGTAAGAAATATATAACATTTTGGTCCCATTTTGTTTCTTTATTTTCTATTGTACTTGCTTAGATTTAACACTTTTTAATAATAAATATGAGTTAAATAATGAAAAAATAATACTATAATAGACTTAAACTTTTGAAAAATAATATATTCGATTATTTCTTAATGAACAACTCAAGAAATATTATTTTTTCCACATATTTATCATGAGATAGTCACTAAAATTCATGCTTTCACATTTCTCCTAGCTAATATTACATCATGTTCACAATGATAAAGACATGTCTACTTTAAATAATTTACTTATATATACATAGAAATAGTTATTTGTTTTACATAATCTAAATATGAAAGAGAAACACATCAAGAAGTCTATTAGAAATTAAAACAAATGCCTCCTAATCACCATCAAATTATTTATCATTTAATTCTTAGCCATTAAATATTTATTAATTGAACTTTTATTTATAATTACCACTGAAAATAAAAGTTAAAATTGTTCCATTATCCATGAAGAAAAAATTAAAACCATCACGCATCCATGTAAGCAGATTTGTTTCTCTTGAGGTCCATAAAAAGATGTAATTATCAACATTTTATACATGCTTAAGACCTCCTTTTAGTTTACATCATTTTGTAAGAATCGTAATTTAAATATACAAACATGACTTTACCTCTCATATCAAGAATTTAGTATTATATCTTAATACACAATTTATTCATTTTCAAAGTCTCATAAAGTTATCACTACATTATTTACATTTATTTCAAACTGAACAAGAAAAAAAACATGTGAACTAATTAATAAACCAATAGGTATCTAAATCGAGAATAAATATTCAATGTTATTTCTAAATTAACAATTTTCCCATTTTGGTTATATTCTTCTCATTTTTCTAGTTGAGAATGTTTGTGACCTTGAATCCTTATTATCCTAGATATTGTACAAAATTGGAAATACTTAGTTTTAAGTGTAAAAATGTTTCGACTGCAAAAAATCTTTTAAAAATGTTTATGGATCTTACCAATTATAAAAAAATTGCAGCAAGAAGAATACAAAAACAATACAAATTAGTGAAATAAAGAAAACAAAATCTTACAACAATAGTATAAATGGTAAAATAACACAAGTACATATCACTGTTTGTTATCATCACCTTGATTATCTTCCCCACTTGGCATGGTAGCACTGTTGCTCTCAAAAATATGTTTTGATCTATGGTGATGTCTTAATAAGAACTACCAGTCCTTATCCAACACATCTGGGTAAAAATACACCTAATTGTAGTGTTTTGGGAAAACATAAGGCTCCCTAGTGTAACACCCTCGCCCCACATCTACCCAAGTAACTGACCAACCAGGGTAAACATGTGACAAAAAGTTATGATGATATGATTCGACCTCCAAAGTCACATTAAGGAAGTGGAATAAATGGAAACACACCACACAGACCTTCAACATCATCAATAGGACTCCTAGGAACCATCCCAACCTTTCTGCTAATCAACCCCTCAGTCCGATTGATTTTTTAGAATACTTGATGTCTGGATTCTGCCATGCTATGGAGAGAGCTTTGGATGCTTCCACAAGTTGCATGCCTTCATCCAGGGACTATTTCTAGTAGAACTGTGCTAGAGTCCAGCGAATTTAAGGAATTTTTCAAGCCTAGAATTTGGGCCAATGCCCTGAACTTGTTGTAACTTCTGGAATCCATTAAAAACTTGAAAAACTAACAAACCAAAAGCTAACTCCCGAACTAGGCCTGACCATCCCCAATTTGGACTAACATTCTTTCAAACACTTGGCATCAATGCAACTACAAGTTTAAATAACAAATCTAAGCATATGGTTCTAATACTTATCTATGATTCCTTGTGATGCATTTTTTCCTTATCACTTTAGATGTAGTTTCATCCATTATGTTATAGATACATTGTTCATTAATATAAAAATAAAAAAATTAAGGGATCCATACATAGCCACTATCATAATACATATTCATAACCAACATAATAACAAGAGAAATACCAAAGATACAATAGCCATATAAGGCACATATAAACCAGTATAATACTCATGAGATAACAAGGAGAAATAACCTCATATTAATAATGCAAAATCCAACCCGGTATGGGACTACTACATTCCAGTCGACCACAAAATGGCTGAGCCAAACCTCTCTTTAGCCATTCACCCCTGTGCCATATTCCAAGCATAAATGCGGTATCTCATAAACACATTAGTCCAAAACCATCCATGGATTCTAGAGGTAAACCACCTTAGCCCATCAAACAATGATTCCACCTCACGGTCGAACATCACCAAACCATCACTAGATTGGTCTATGTGCAAGGCTTCCAGGGCTCCAGATCATTTGTTGCAACCAAGGCTCTAGGACTAGTAACACAACCGACCAAGGGATTGGGAGAATTTGTGCAACAAAGGCTCCAAGAATAATCACTCAACCCAAGTTGTTACATGGATCCAAATCGTTTGTCCAACAAAGGCTCTTGGAACTACTAACTCAACCCAAGTTAAGGAAACATGAGAACCAACCATAAAATAAAGCAAATGAACCCACAACACCATGGATATCCAGGAAATGGAAAGGCTAGGAAAATTCACTGTCAATCTAGGAAATTGTGCATGTCAATGACAAATCATAATCGTGAAACCACATGCATGTGCCATGCATGCCTCAGATAGAGAGGAAAACATATGTTATGAAACCAGCTCAAGAAAAGATAGAAAAGATAGATCAACGCCTTAGAATTCAGCCTCTTTGAGGGTGCAGCCTCCTTTACATTACATAAATGAACAATTCTTGGATGATTCAAATGACAAAACCTCCTTTCTATATATAGGAGTCTAAGGAGTCACAATATAATCCAGCCGACCTAACAATAATAATATAAAGCCACGAAAATAACAATAGAGGGATTCTATGGGGCACAGTAATAACAATATGGGGGCAATAGGGGCACAACAATATTAATAAGGGGTATAACTACAATAGTAATGGGGTAATCACTAGTATTATAGGGACCCAACATGCCCCTTGCCTTCAAAAAAGTGTTGTCCTCAATGCTTGAGTAGTTCTAGATACTTCTGCAGAAAATTCTCATCCTCCCATGTGGAATCTTCAGCGGATAAGTTCTTCCACTTGATAAGATACTTTGAAACTGATCAATTTCGTAGCTGTCGAGTTCTTGTTTCTATGACTGCTTCCGGTTCCAATATAATTTTTCCTTCCTCATCAAGTTCTGGAAATATTGTTTGAACTGGGAGCTTTTCGCCTATAACCTTCTTTAAACATGAAACATGGAAAACTGGGTGCAATCGAGAAGCTGCAGGAAGCTCCAATTTGTATGCCATAGTACCAATCTTTTGCAACACCTTGTACGGACCATAATACTTTGGTGATAATTTATTATCCTTCTTAGCTTGCTTGAGGGACATTTGCTTATATGGTTGTAGCCGTAGGAATATCCAATCACCTACATCAAAACCTCTTTCACTGCGATGTTGATCTGCCTGTTGTTTCATTCTATTATGTGCCAACACGAGGTTATCCTTTAAGAGTTGGAGGACTTGTTGTTGATGTTCGATGTGATGTTCCACTGCCTGAACCTTAGAATTTTCTCTTAAATATGATGTGATGGATGGTGGTTGATACCCATAAAGTGCCATAAATGGGGTCATTTTTGTTGCTGTATGGAAGGAAGTGTTATACCACCATTCAGCCAGAGGCAACCATTTGACCCATTGTGTATGTTTATTAGATACAAAGAAACGAAGATATCCTTCCAAACATTTGTTTACTATCTCAGTTTTCCCATCAGATTGAGGATGATAAGATGAGCTATGAGCTAACTGAGTACCAAGACAAGAAAATAATTCTGTTCAAAAATTTCCAGTGAAAATAGGATCTCTGTCACTTACAATAATCTTTGGGTTTCCATGTAGCTTTTGAATTGTTTCCATAAATGCAGTAGAAACTGTACTGGCTTTAAATGGATGTGATAATGCATAAAAGTGTGCATACTTGGTAAGTCTGTCAACTACCACCATGATGACACTCTTTCCCTCAGACTTGGGTAAACCTGTGATAAAATCCATTGAGACCTCCTCCCAACGTTGGCTTGGAATGGATAAAGGTTGTAATAGACCCGGTGTCTTAATTGTTTCCACTTTATTTTGTTGGCAAACCAAACATTCCGCCACAAACTTTTGAATATCTTATTTAAGGCCATCCCAAAAAAATTCCTTCTTAACCCTGTGGTAAGTTTTTAGAAATCCTGAGTGCCCTCCTAAGGGAGAAGTGTGCAATTCCATAAGAATCTTTTGTTTTAGTTAGGAATTCTTACAGAGGTATAAGCGATCTTTGTACCATAATGAATCATTTTGCCAGCTAAATGTATCAGTCGTACTGGAATCTTGTTGTAGCTTTCGAATAAGTGACCACACTTCTTCGTCATTCTTACATTCCTCCCTTGCTTCGTTTATCCAATCTGGTTGGATAATAGAAATGGCGCACAACAATGCTTCCACATCCTCATCCTTTCTTGAGAGTGCATCTGCCACCACATTTTGCTTCCCTTTTTTGTAGATGATTTCAAAGTCATAACCCAACATCTTTGTGACCCACTTTTGTTGCTCTTGAGAGGATAATCTTTGTTCTAAAAGTATTTAAGGCTATCATGATCTGTTTTTACCTTGAAGTGTCTTCCCATTAGGTAGGGTCGCCATTTCTTAAGTGCATGGAGTATTGACAACATTTCCTTCTCATAAATAGCTTTGCTTAAAAACTTTCCCTTGATTGGACGACTTTCAAAAGCAATGGGTCTTTCATCTTGCATTAGAACAGCACCAATTCCATTTCCTGAAGCATCACATTCCACAATAAAGGTTTTTGTGAAGTCCGGTGTAGCTAAGACCGTGCTTGGCACATTTCCTCTTTAAGATGTTCAAAGGCCTTTGTTGCTTCCGGAGTCCATGAAAATGCATCTTTCTTCAATAATGTTGTTAGAGGTGCTGCTATTCTCCCATAATTCTTAACAAACTTGCGATAATACCCTATCAACCCAAGAAATCCTCGCAGATTCTTTATGGATGTGGGGATTTTCCATTCCTTAATGGCTTTAATTTTGCTAGGGTCTACCTTAACTCCTTCATGAGATACAATATGACCCAAATATTCCACCTCCTGGACTCCAAAGAAACATTTGTATCTTTTTGCATATAATTGTTTCTCCTCCAATAGTTGTAGCATCCTGTCAACATGTTCAACATGATCCTTCCAAGACTTGTTGTAGATTAGTATATCATCAAAAAATACTAACACAAATTTTCTAAGGAATGGTTTGAAAATTGAGTTCATCAAACCTTGAAATGTTGAAGGTGCATTGGTAAGGCCAAAAGGCATGACCAAAAATTCATAATGACCCTCATGAGTTCTAAATGTTGTTTTTGGAATGTCTTCAACCTTCATTCTGATTTGATGATATCCTGAACGAAGATCCAACTTGGTGAAGTAAATTGATCCATGCAATTCATCCAATAAGTCATCGATGACAGGAATGGGGAACTTATCTTTAATAGTGAGCTTGTTGAGCTCCCTATAATCTGGTCACATGCGCCATGATCCATCCTTCTTTTGCACCAATACTACTGGAGTAGAGAAAGAACTTTGACTCGGTTGAATTATACCAGCCTCTAGCATTTCTGCAACCATACATTCAATTTCACTCTTTTGGACATAGGGATATTTGTACGACCTGATGTTTGGAGGAACACTTCCTGGAATCAGATGAATAGCATGATCATGATCATGCATAGGTGGGAGACCTTTGGGAGTCTCAAATACCTTGGAATGATTGTCCAGGACTATTTGGAGATCTGGAGAAATAGATGATTCTGATGTGGAAACATCTAGCGAACATAATTGTGCAATTACACCTCTTTGCTCCTTTTTTAGAAGCTTTGTCATACCATTAGAGCTGATTATCTTTCTTGGCTTCCCTGCAATACCCCTTAATTCAACTTCCTTTCCTTCCACAGAAAATTTGATGATAAGTTCTTGAAAATTAAAAGCTATTGTACCCAAGGATTGTAGCCATTGGACTCCTAGTACAACATCAGCACCTCCCATTGGAATGGAAAGCATTGGGTTAGTCAATACATATTCTCCCATGGATAGCTTGATATTATGGCACTTTCCAGAGCAATTTGTTGTTCCTCCATTTGCAATCATCACTTGACACTCTGGTGCTGGATATAGGAAGCAATTCAATTCTTTTGCTACCCTACAATGAATAAAATTGTGGGTGCTTCCTGAATCAATCAACAATATTACCTTTTTCTTCTTGATTTGTCCTTCTATCTTGATGGTTTGAGGAGTGGTAATTCCCGCCAATGCATTACAAGATATGGTCGGATTTATTTTTTCTTCATCTAGGCTTTGTTCCTGGAGTATATCCTCTTCCTTTGACCTTTCTTGCTCCTTTTCTTCTTCCTCTTCACAATCTATGTAGAATAATTTCTTCTCAGCACACTTATGACCTTTAGTGTATTTGCTATCACAACTGTAACAAAGCCCTTTTGCTCATTTTTCTTCCAATTGTTGTGGTGTCAACCTTATAGGTTGTGGAAGACTAGGGGAAACAACACTTCCGTCTTTATAGTTGTGAGTGGTATGCTTCCTGGTTGCCATAATTTTGCTTTCCATTTTTCTTGCTAACCTGAATGCCTTCCCTAATGAATCAGGTTCCCAAAGGCGAACATCATGTTGGATATTATCCTTTAAATACCCTATGAACACATCAATCCTATGCTCCTTGGAATATCTTTTACCCTTATGTTCAATTTTTGGAACTCCTCAATGTGCTGCATTATTGAACCCTTTTGTTTGAGACTTGTCAATTGGCTAAAAAAAGTGTTGCTTTTTGTATCCTCATAATGTGCTATCAATTCTTCCGTAAAAATTGCCCAAGTGATAAATTGTTTACGAGAGCAAAGCCATTGATACCATACAAACTGATTTGGTTCCAAATATAAAGTTTCCATACGTACCTTTTGTGTGTTTTGCACATTATTGAGATTGAAAAATTGCTCCATCTGTAATATCCATGTTGCGGGATCCTTGCCATCAAACTTCCTCATATCGATTTTTGGAATATGGTGGGTCTTTGATCCAACATTAGAGTCTACGATATCATGATTAACATTTCTTTTGTTCACATCATGAGTTTCTTTTACTACCTTTTCACCATTAGTAAGTATTTCTTGTAGAAAATTTGTCAAATCTGTCTTCATATCTGTCATGCCTGTCTTCAAGTTTGTGTTCAAATCTATCTTCAATTCTTCCATGTCTGTCTTCAAATATGTCTTCCAATAATCCATCTTAGATTCCATGCCCTTTATCTTAGATTCCATGCCATTTATCTTAGCTTCTGTTAGCTTTTGTGAGCGTGACATTTGTTGCACTTGTTCTTGTAATTTTGATATATCATGTAGCATTTCTTCCTCTTCTTCATGAGTCATGCTAGCGTTTTCAGGTTCCTTACTAGGTGTTTGCATTTTCTTTCCTTGGGGCATCAGTTACCGATAATAATTCCTTCAAAATAATTTTCAAACTGATCTTAAACAAAAATTTAAGAAAATCTACACACCTTTTTTCACTTTGTAGGAGCTTGATATTGCCTCCGATGTATCTCTGTACTTTTCAATCATCTAGTTCTGAATTTGTGACCTGCAGTAGCCCTCTGTGTCCTCTTTCCAATGCCACAAGTCTGACCCAAATTGGATTCTCCACACAAGAGCTATGCGAAATCTCCCACAGTGACTTGATTATAGACTAGTTCAGTACAACTAACTTGTACGACGTGGAACGAGTCACTGTTTCGAGCTTTGGATTTGAAAAATGCATACAAGAAACTAGAGTCCGTCCTCTTTCTGTACCTTCTTATGAAATTTCAATCCAATCCGCAGAGAGAAAGTTATGATGATTTTCCCAGGTCACCTGTTTGGAATGTAATTCAGGAGTCTACAAAAAGACCAACTCCCTCAGATCATATCTCCGTAAATATAGCGCAAAAGCTCTGAAATTCAGACCCAAGGTTCAGCGCGATTTCTTCTCAAGTGGGTTTTTTTTCAACTTCTGAAACGCAGCAGAAAAAAGTTATAGCGAAAATACCACGATGACCTATTTGGAGCAGCGAAACCCTAGAATCCAAAGCTCTGATACCAAATGTTATGAAACCAGCTCAAGAAAAGATAGAAAAGATAGATCAACACCTTAGAATTTAGCCTCTTTGAGGGGGAAACCTCCTTTACATTACATAAATGAACAATTCTTGGATGATTCAAATGACAAAACCTCCTTTCTATATATAGGAGTCTAAGGAGTCACAATATAATCCAGCTGACCTAACAATAATAATATAAAGCCACAAAAATAACAATAGAGGGATTCTATGGGGCACTGTAATAACAATATGGGGGCAATAGGGGCACAACAATATTAATAAGGGGTATAACTACAATAGTAATGGGGTAATCACTAGTATTATAGGGACCCAACAACATACATGCAACTCGGTACCTGTAAGAAAAACTTGTTGTAGCTTCTTATCTGAATGTTCTCTTGCACTTTCTTACTCTTCCTTTTCCTTCTTGGTCCAGAACTCAAAGTATGCCACACCCTCCAAGAGTTCTCCAATAAAAATCGAAGTATCCAAGAGTGATAGACTGAGAGAATAATGAGAGATCTCCAAAACTGAACTTACTAAGCTTACCCATTGATCCCCAAAAGCCTTTTCATCAATGAGGCCTCTATTTTCTTCATTTTCCACCAATTTTACCCATTTTCCTCCTCACATGCAACATCTGACTTTTCACCTTCATTTCCTCCTAATTTCCTTTATTTTCATAAATAAATGTGCCAAAAATGCCATTTTGCCTTTCTAAAGCCTTAGCCATTACCTTTGCCAATTTCCTTAGCCATAATAAACCGTATGAATGCCCACTATGATGTTTTTCACACCATTCGTATTGGAATATGTGTCCCATGATCATGGTATTCTATATTTTACATATATTTTTTGCCAGGGTTGTTACAGAACCCTCCCGCTTGGGGGAACACCATCCTCAGTGTTCAAGATACCATTAACAAACAAGACTGTCAAAAACAAAACATAGTGACCATGTAGCTTTATAACATAACTCTTTGTAGTATTTATAATGATCATCTTCTAAAACATGATAAACATACCGTCTACTAGAGCTTTATAACACAACTCATTATGGTATTTACAATAATAACCACATATACACACATACACATTTGCTTCACCCATCAAATAATCATATTCTATGTGGAGCTTTATAAATCTAGCTCGATACAATATTTACAATAATATACACATATTATGCACATTTTCTCAACCAAAAAATAAAAGGATATGATTCCTTCATCTGAAACAGGGGAATCCAGACGCTCATACCATTATCCTCAAAGTAATAGTTGTATTTACCTCCTTCCCAAGAAGTATAGAATCCACTATCAAAGTCAAAGATACATCCAATGTCTAATGCTACGATCGTGTGCCACTTGTCTTCTCAGTGAACATGTGATGGCTCATTGTTCCAAGGCATACTCCCAATGTGCATTTGATTCCATCTAGAAATGATAATGAAAAAAATTCATCCCCATCCATCCCTTCTCTGCTACACAGTCCCTCAAGAAATCCAGTTAACCCCTTCTTTATAGTCACACACCTTCCAACATCCTCTAACACCCTTATCTCTGGCAGTCCATCACTTGGCAAGGCTTCCTAGCATCACAATATAAAAAAACTAAAGCCATATCCCTACCTCAAAACCATCATACTAATCATAGCATGCTCATGTAAATAAATGGACACTATTGGGTACCATTCTACCACAATGGCCCTGCTCCTAAATACTTTACCAACATACTGTTGCATTTTCCAATTCCATTTATTGTTGCAAATTATTGTAGTCGATTTCAACCACCCAACTGGGCATGCTCATTGATTCCTATACCAAGCACATAATTTCCATTAGATTTAAAATAAATTGAAATAAATTCACATCATAGATCATTGGTAGCCCGCAAACAAGGTACACTCATAATTATGTTCACTTCTTCTCACAACAAGTCAAACTAGCATCTTTGACGAAATCATCTTGTATAAACATATCACATCATGTTACGTCAAAACATAGCCATCATAGATAAAAATCATAAATCACAAGTAACCATCATAAACCAGAATCATAGATCACATGTAATCATCATAGACCATAATCATAAATCACATGCATAATAAAAATGAAATAAAATGCTGATCCTTATTGTTTAATTAATCCTTATATTTTACCTTTGTCTTTATTTAGTATGCAATTTGGATCTATTTCCACCCCTGACAAATACTCAGTACATTCTCCACAACCATGTGCACCACACACATACAACCACACATGGCATACAAGACGATGCAATACATGCATCTACACCTGACATACAACACATACACCTATACGAAGTGTACAACGTAACACAATATATATGCGTATATCGAGTGTACACAGCCACACAATACATACACTTACACTCGATGTACAACACAGTGAACATAGATAGTACTGCATGTACACAACACAACATGTACCACATGCACATAATATCACATGTACACCAGTACCACATGTACAAGATGTATACAATACCACCTATACATAGAAACACGTGCACAACGTGTACACCGTATCACATGTACACGGCACCACCTGCATCATGTGTACATAGCCACATGTACATCGTACCACCTGTATAGAATACCACATGTATGCCATGTACATGACACCACATGTACAAAAAACCATATGCAGGACATGTACACAATGCTACCTGCACATGGCACCATATGTACAACATGTACATGGCACCACATGTTCATAATACCACTTGTACAATTACTCACAGAACACCATATGTACATAGAACCATATGTACAACATGCACACAACAACATATGTATATAGCACTACACATAAAACATGTACAAAGCACCCTATGTACACAACATTGCATATCCAACATGTGCACAACATCATATGAATAAAACATCATATATCCATCATGTAGACAATACAATATGTAGACAACAACACATATCCAACATGTAGATATCACCATCTCTACCCAGCATTGCATATGCAACATTCAACAAGACTATCTGTACAAACCTGTACATAACATTGTGTAAACAACATGTACACACACTATACATTCACAACACAACATGCGCACAACATCACATATGCGACATGTACAACATATAGAATAGATGCAAAATAGTAATACCAAACATGCAAAACCACATTGTCTCTACTAAGCAACTTTTTTTTTTCAGTGTCTCTCCGCCATCCAGGGTTATCCTAGCATATCGTAGAACAAATTATCTCCATTTCACTAAGGTATCCCCCAATATAACCTGTCCATAACATAGACATAATATAATCACATTATATCAGCTCATAACCACATGATACTGAGCTCATATATTTTTCATGAGTACTCTTCCACATGATTTCTCATATACCAGGAACCTCTTCATCTCATTCACCTACGTAAGCAATCATTCCTCCACAAGGATGATTTCTAATGACCCTCTCAGACAACAACATACATAAATACATACATACATACATACATATATATATATATATATATATATATATATATATATATATATATATATATATATATATATATATATATATATATATATATATATATATAGATATATAGATATATCAATATTAACATAAACCAATATGTCAAACAATGACATGCATACATACATATATATACATATAAATATTAGCCTGAATAATCATGATCCATGGTGACCCTCTCAAAAATGACATACATACATACATGCATGTGTACACATATAGACATTAGCATAATCATGATCACAACATAATTACTAGATATTACAAGGTCTAGGTTAATAGAACTTCCTTTATGCATGCAACACATGTGCAACATTGAGAACAATATTTCCTAACATAGCCAGGGTATATGATGCTTCAAATCCATTCACGTTACCTTTCTTAATTACGTTTCCCATGATTGTACTTCCATTATCCATTTACACCAATGAACTGAACCAATTGTTTGCTTTAGGGGGCCTGAGCCAAGTTCAAAGTTATTTGTGCCAACCAACAAAACCCTAACTACTGGTCCTTTCAGCAACAACCTGCGTAGCATAGGATACAGTCTCAATCAAAGAAGTATTTGGTGATTCTAGAACCAGGTTTCTGCATCTAGAGGCCTATGGCATGGTTTCCTAAGGTTCTTATAGCTTAGATCTGCCTTTGCGTAGAAGTATTCGTTCCGAATATCGTCTACTGCAACTCTACTAAAATGAACTTTGGACCTTCACGAAGGTACTTGATTGTATTTAAGAGGCATCAAAGACACAGATTCACTACTTTCATGCAATAAACTATATATTTTGAAGCCCTTATGACCTAGATCTGCTATCGTGTAGATCTACCCTTTCCAAACAGTTAACTAAAGTAGATCTTCCTAGCAACTTCTCGATCTCTATGAAGGAGGTTAATTATACTTATTAATACTAAACATTATAGTTCCATCCGTTTCGTGCAGAAATTAAGAATAAATTCACATAAAAAAAACGCATGGTGAAGATACATAAGCTTAAACAAAATTAAATACGCAAGGCACTTATGCACAATTTCAGCTCAAAATAGTCTTTATTAAGATGTAAACAGTCAGATACAAACTTCTTATCCCTGTGCACCTAGTTATAGGGGCCCGTACACAGTTGTGAACTTACCAAGGTCTCCGCACACTCAACTGTAGGAGCCCTTCCCTTTCGCCTAAGTACATGAAATAGAGTTTTCCTACCTTAGAACCTTTCCCTTACACTGATTCTCTATCAAAAATTATATCTTAGACTCACTATGACTCAACTATATATAGCCCTTTCATTACAATATCATGGCCCATGGACCATGGGTGAGTCTCAAAACCATCCTATCACCTACCCAAAGAAGGGACTAATGTCCCTTTGACTCTTACTTAGTTGCGCACTCCACTTCAACATTTCATAGAGACTTTAAATTCTTTCACAACAACTATTACAAAAATTGACTTAACTGACAAAATTTGACCCCATGCACCACATCCCAGTAGGCCCCCAAGACAAACATCTTGACTCCCCCTCGAGTCACTAAGCTAGTTTGTCCAGTTTATGGCGAAGTTCACTGAACTGCATCTTCAAGACCTCAAGGTCCGCTATGCTCTGTACGACTTCCTGTTTCACTTCTTCGACCACCTTCTCTATATTTGGCCCCTCAATCACATGGTGCATGGTCCTCTATGTCTGCTAGAAATTCTTAAGCTTCTCTTTGATAGCAAGAGTAACCTGGCTTTATTCCTCTATCAATGGTTGAATCTGAGCCTTCAAAACTTGTTGTTTGCACTGCATATCCATAAATTGTGCCTGCAACACCTTGATTTCTTGTAAGCACGTGAAGTGTTGGACTGGTGCCAAAGCATACATAGTCGCCCTGATCTCATCGACTTTCTATTGTGCCTCTCTAGTCTCTATACCCAAAATCTGCAGGTTTGATTCCTCTTGCAAAATGGTCCATAGCTCAATTGCATGTTCAAAGAGCCAATTAGAACCCGTTACTCCACTATCCAAGGTAGACATGTGTTCTCTAATGGCTACGCCACAGTGCTCCCTAGCCTCTGGTGGAGTAGTCAACTGTAGTTTCAATTGCAATTCTAAGATCTTAATCTGAAAATCAAAACTAACTTGCCCGACCACCTCCTTAAACTATTGCACTGCAATGACCAATTTTCAAACCTTTTCTAAAGTTGTCGCATCCTCTAAAATGTGTAGCTCTGGTACTGAATTACACACTTGTGTAATTGTTGCTTCTAGGATATGGCTTCGCACTATTATCTCTTCTTTTTCCTTAAGAGCTTGAACCTTTCTGGAGAAGATCTTCTCTTTATTCGCTTTAAATTTGCTAATCACAGATAGCGCGCACTGTTCAATGTTTGAAGCTCATCTAAGACCCCTTGATGAAGTGCATGGAGGCTCTGAAGTGGAAGCACGGCTAAATTCATGCCCATGCCCTTGATCTTTTCGAGCTGAGCATTATCTTCCTCTAGTTCTGCATGTAATGTCCCTTTTGGCAAGGTAATGAATTTGAGGTCCAGAGTCTGTTCTATTTCACTTATTCTCTCACTCGCACATTTCACACTTGCTTAAACCTTGCTCACTTGACCCACACTCACTTGCAATCGACATATCTGTATTTGCAGTTCATGCAGATCTTTCTCCATGCTTCCAAGTGATTGTTGGAACTGTTACTCAAACATTTGCCACAGTTACATTGTTGTATCTTGGACCTTGTCCTTGATCTCATCCAAGTAAAACTCTGCGAGGAACATTGGGTCAATGTGTGCCTATTTGTATGATTTGTGATTTTCATCGGTCTATTAGTTATCTCCTTTTTTCGCTTTGACAACCTGAAGGGAGTGCTCTGGTTGTCACTCCTGCCTCCATCTAGCTCAAACTATTCCTACTCTTTAGTGTGTTGGGAAGTCGATCCTTCAGCTTCTACTATGGCCTCTTTTGTAGCACTCTCTTTATCGACAACTCCCTTAGTAGAAGTTTATTTGGCAACAACTTCTTTCTTCTTCCGATCGGCCAACTCCCACACTGCTCCTTGTGCTGCTTCTTTTCATTTCTACGCAGTTGTCATCTGCGTGGAAGAGCTTTCTCAACCTTTGTTGGTACCTGAGCCAATATCTGTGGTTTTTCTCCACTTTATTAGCCAAGTCCCTACAATCTCCTATACATTAACCTCCGTAACTAGGTATGGCAGCTTGTGCCATATCTTCTTAGGGTCTCGCCTCGTGCCAATAGATACATTATAATAATTAGTTTTAAATTCCACGAAGGACAACAACTTCTCAAACAGTGTTGGAGAAAACCTTGCCCTCTGATTGATCACTCTGCGGAGGTCCATCTTGACCAATATCTAGAATAATTTTGACTCTGTGATCCTCTCCAGGTCCTTCATCGCCCATAGCGAAACGAACTTTGCTGCCTCCAGTAAATTCTCATCCTACTGAGGGAACTATATAACCTTTGTAAGTCACCATGCAATGAGTAAAATTAACAACAGTGGTCAGGTATAATGAAATTCCTTTCTTTCCCCATGTGCTTCCGACAATTTTCTAGAAATTCCTTGTAGAGGTACTGCGCCCAGTTGTACTGCACTACCTTTGCGCACTATGCAGCCAGTGAAATTACTAGCATTGGAACCTCGTCCGCACGACATTTTCTCATGATCTTCTCAACTAGAATCTTAGCAGAAAACTGTACTGTTGGGCTTGCAATAGAGAGGATAGAGTATATGTGCAACTTTTTTACCAATTCATACTTAGTTTTCATTTTATCTAAAAGTTCCTTCTCCTTGATTTTGCCTCCAAATTCTTTAGCTGGATCTACCCCTTTATAAGGAAAATTCATAATTATATGGATCAACATGTCTGTTATGGGGATGGGTTCGCCTAGCCATAAACACCCATAATGTCGACGCGAGAGATTGGCACACACAGACAGTATTGATAATTGATCTATGAAAGTGTGGCACACACAACATATGTAGTAATCCGGCCTACTCAACCCCTTTTACTCATTTCATTGGTTCCAGCGTTGTGAACCCAATCTCTTCATAGTAAATCTTGGTGATGTACTTATTGGTGGCCAAATGCAGAAATGTCTCATGATTGGCGAGATCCAATCCTCCACTTTTAACACAAGGATACGTGTTTAGAGCGCACCTTCAAATACCACTTCTTTAGGCAGTAGTGGCATAGAGATCGTGAACTTGCCTGAATTTGGGTACTTGGTTACCTTCGCTTTCCCCTTCCCTAGAGGTATATATTCTAGAAGCCTAATGATAGGCTCACCCTCATCAGCATCCACTTCCTCAACTCCATCGCGAAGTTCTTCTGCGTCCAAATCCACAGTCTCATAAAGATTCTTTTCCTTGTGCTCCCACCCTTTCTGTTGAACCTCCGTGGGGTTCTTCCTCAGTGAGTGCCTCACTAGTATAGGTTGTGGTTTCTTCTGCCTCTCTTTAGCAGTCAATTGCTTCAGCCTATGCAACCTAGGTGCCATAGGCACAAATGGCATAACTTCCATCGAGGCCACTTTAGGGGCTTCTACTTGAGAGTGAGCAGATTCAGAACTTACAAGCTCGACCATTTGTTCAAGGATGAGCTTCTAGTTTTACTCATCTAGTTTCACAAACGTTGGGATTGAAACTAAATCCTCCCAAGTCTGTTGATTCATAGAGTAAGAAGAAGAAGGCTTATGCACAATTTGCAGATAGAAAACTATTCTACAACAGACCAACATGCCAGATTTATAGGATAATTTGAATTCAAATTCCTCCTTTCCCTCATTTTTCTAATCATAAATGCATCCTTGGTGGTAGATCTCTAGGTATTTTCAACATAAATGTTGCCTACCCACTCCTCCTAATGGGATTTTTGCTATCCAATCATGAATAATGACTTCAATGACTACTTTTGGACCCACCTGTGTGACACCAACCCTCATGATGCATCTCGTTCATCACAACTTCTTCTGTCGCAACTTCTTCTATCGTAGCTTCATCTGTTGTACCCGTTGCGGACATCATGCAGCTTCCTTACTGTGTTCTCCTCTTCTTCGGGTAGTCTATTTTATAGTCTCTCTCTCCTTTGCAACTGCTTAGAGTGCTAAGATTGTCCTACTACCATATAGTCATTGCATAGGGGCAATATCCCCTTGTATACAATTTCAGCCGAGTTCCACTCACCCTACCCAGGAGAAATTTGCCATTCAACATTGCGATCTAAGCTGCACCATGATATGTGATTTCCTTAACGACATACGGGCCTAACCAGTGCATTTGGAATTTGCCTGGAAACTTTGTGAACATACTGACATAGAGAAAAACAAAATCATTTACCTTGAAAGTGTGCAACTTAATATGCCTATCATGGTAGGCCTTCTCACGTTCCTTTTAGACTTGCTAGTGACATCCTGCAAGAAATGGGTCTTCTTCCAACTCCATTAATTGCGCAAGTCATTCCTCCATGGTTTCATGATCTGTCATCTCTGTCAAAGCCACAATGCGTAGGCTTCGAAAAATATATTCCATGGGCATCAGTGCCTCGATTCCATTGACCAACCTAAATGGATTTTGGCATGTCAACTTCTTGCACATCATTCTATATGCCTTTAGAACTGCCGAGATGCATACATCCCAATCGTTTCTCTTTACATTACAAACCTTTGTCAATGCATTCTCCATAATCTTATTGAATGCTTCCACTGTGCCATTGGCTTGGAAATGATAGGGCATACTATTTTGAAGGTACACTTGAAATTCTTCGAGCATCATGTTGATTGTTTCATTTAAGAAATACATACCCCTATCACTCATCAATACATTAGGAAACCCAAACCATGTTAAGACGTATTCAAATAGGAACTTTGTAGTGGTCAGAACAATACAATCTTTCACGGTTGGGCTTCTTCCAATCTGGTTAAGTACTCCATCACATTAATAATGTACCGCATGCCTCTCTTCCTTCCATGCCATTGTATCAGACCTACAAAGTCAATTTCCCATTTTTCAAATACTTGTAATGAAACCTGAGGGTTTAAGGGTAGTTCATCTCTTTGCGAAGGCTTGCCCATCCTTTGACAAGCATCGTATGCTTTACAAAATGCCTTAGTGTCTTTATGCACTGTCAGCCACCATAATCTTGTGCGCAAAATCTTCTGTAAGGTCTCCCTACCTACATAGGGTCCTCCTACCACTCCTCCATGGGCTCCGGCATGGATAGTAGTGTGCTCAAACTCCAGAACATATCAGCGTAATATTTCATCTGCTCCCATCTTATACAAGTGTCTCACTATAATAGAAAAATGAGCAGTGTGGACCACCAGTTCCTTCTTTTGTTGAGTAGAATAGCCTTTTGGAGCTATTCGAGTAGTCAGAAATTGAATTATATCTGCAAAATGATCATCTGCAACATGCACAACAAAGAGATGCAGATCCGGCAATCCTCCTTCCAAATTGGTTGGTTCTTTGCTTGGCCCAATCGTCGATAGATGATCTGGTCTCGAATTCAACCGTTTAGTTTTCACAATCACTTCAAAATCATATTCTTGGAACAAAAACAACCATATATAGATATTCCTCCCCAACACAGGCTTTTTGACCACGTACTTGAGAGTGGAGTGATCTGTGCACATTTTGAAATGTGTGTGCAACAAATAATGTCGAAACTTTTGCGGTGTGTAGAACATCGCCAACTCTTCATGCTCTATAGTGGAATAGTTCCTTTCATCTTTTGATAGTTTCCTACATGCAAATGCTATTGGATGATCAATATCACCTTCACCAGGTTGGGTCAATACTGCACCCACCGTAATACATGATGCATCTACATGCACATTCAATTCTTTCTTCCAATCTAGAAATACTAAGATGGGTTCAGCCACCATATTGTCCATTAACACATTGAGACTTTGTTGACACTCCTCATCCCAACAAAAATTTGCATCCTTCTTTAATAGTTTCTCCATTGTTGCATTTATTGGGTGTAAGACTTGATAAACTTCCTATAGTAGCATGTGTGGCCCAACGTTGCACGCAACTACTTAACATTCTTGGGAGCTTATAAATTCACAATTACTACTATCTTTGCAGTGTCCACCATCAATCCTTACTTTCATACTACATGGCTTAGAAAAATTTTAGAAGGCACACAAAATATACATTTCTTCAACTTCAACGTGATTTGTATCTGCAACATGTATCCAACAGGAGGCACAGACTCACAACATGGAGCTTTACCAATCCAAACACCGTCTAGTCATCAAAATATGCCTAAAATAATTTATGAATAAACTCATTGAACGCCGTGATTACTACCTTGGAGAAGATCGTGGGCACATTCTTCAGCCTAAATGGCATTACTAGATACTGAAAGCAACCCCACACTGTTGCAAGGGTTTTCTTGTTGTGATCCTTTGGCGCGATCTTTATTTGATGGTATCCTGAGAATCCATCAGTGAATGAATATGCCTCCTATCCTCCAACAATTTCTAAAAGTTTGTCTGTGAATGGTATTGGAAACAAAGCATGCAAACTTACATCGTCGAGATTCCTTAGATCTATGCATATCCTAATTTCTCCTTGTTGTTTCTTTTCCTAGATATCCATTGGGCTTACCCAATCAAACTCTTCTACCGAATCAATAATTCTGGCCTGCAACCTTTTGTCCAGTTCCTTTCTCACCTTTTCTTTATACTTCAGATTGAGCTGATAAGGTCTCTGCTTGACTTGCTTCACATCAGGTTTCAAAGTAATTTTCATAATGCCTAAATTTCCTACAATAACCTTCAGATATGAGAACTTCATTGGGAATAGATCTTGATATTCTCGCAGTATTTTGGCCACCTTATCAACTATATCTTTGTCCCAATAGTGTCCTATCTTCACAAACTTGGGCTACGCATCGGATCCAATATTTACTTGTTGAGTTTTCAGCGGCTTTGTTACATGAGGGTTCTCTTTCTGGGGTCCTTCTTCTTCTTCTTCTTCTTGGATCATCTTCTTCTTCTTTAGCAGTCACATTATAGCACTCCAGCGCATGGCACATCTGTGTATTCCAGTCTGGTTGTGCCCATTCAACTAGTTCTTTAAGCGTTCTAAATATGGTGGCCTTAATTTCTTGTAGCGCTTCATCAATGTATTCAAATCCATCCTCAAAGCTAAAAGTTAATAATAATCTCTCCCTCAAGATATCCCATTCAGTTTCTCCATGGTGTAGCTTTCTTTCCAAGTACCAATTCATTGTAATAGTATCTATGGTGTGCTAGAAGATATGCACCGACTTTGGCTACGGTTATTCTCCCTAAGCTTTAGTCCACCGTGCCAAGTTTTCACGTGGATCATCCTTCCTACTATACTTCTCACTCATCTGGGTATTAGCATATCCAAACCTTAAACTCATCATCTGTTTGTATTACTTCCAGTCAGCGAAGCTTTCCTTATGCGTACCCCACCATAGGGTGGGCGTAGCACGCAGCGCTAATTCTAGTGCCTGGAATTGATGTTACTCGGGAACCTCCTTTCCGAATTCATCCAAAAGGAGATTAATATCATTCAAATCATCATAGTTCAGAAGCTTTCTTACCTCTTTTCATATGCACCGAGTGATTTGGTCATCATATTGTAGCGCAACGTAGATACATCATGCAACCGATTCTGCTAGTGCTTGAGTTCTTCATCCGAGTTTGAGGTATAAGAACAATCCCTATCCCACGTAATTTTTCAATCAGCTGTAGGATTAATCCAATCTTCGTCTGGCACTGTGATCTTGTATATCTAGTCTAGATCATTATCATCCTCCACAAAGTTGTGAACAAGATCAGTTTAGTGTGCTCCTTTAGCAGGGTCCAGGGGCATAATAAACCTCATCACCTTCCTCTCAAATGTCATATTTCACTTCTTCAGGTTAATCACCACATCCATGTCAAAGGCCCAATCAATTCCTAGTAGTGCATGATACATATTTTTGTCATCTATTATTTCTATTACTTCAAAATCCTCTAGAGTACCTTCCTCTTCAATATCGACCGTTACTCCATACAGGTGCCCCATAGGAATAATATTCTGTGTATTATCCATGCGTAGCTATATAGGAGACCATTGCAGTGTAGGTCTCCCTATCATTTCCCATGATTTTTTAGGTAGTACATTTGCATCAGACTTTAGATCAAACATTACTTGGTCCATTTCATACTCTCCTATCTGCGCGTTTAGCCTCATCTCACACCCCATCTGCTTCTTATGATTACCTATCTTTCTTATAGAGCGCTATTTTGAACGAACCTTAATCTTACCTGCACAGTTATGTATTAACTCTTGGAGTCCTTCTATTGCCTTCTGATCGTGCAAAAACATCTTACAGATCTTCATGAAAGTAGCTAATAGTGAAGGACCCACGTCCTGCACTTCATTGTTCTGAACTGATTTCTATTGACTTCCAGATGTAGAAGCTTCATCAAAATTCTTTTTAGCCTCCATAAAATTTTATTTATCTAGGTTGAGGTCAAACTTGACTTCCTTCTCAGTGGCCTTGCGCACCCATCCTTCAATCTCTAGTCACTTTCTCTTATCTTCACCCATGACCATACCACTGCCCGTTACTATATTAACATTGTGATCATCTTCGTGTGGTTTCACCCTCGTCATCTGGATATTCTACATAGGTTGTTGGGTCTGCATCTCTTTTTGTTATATCTTTGCTATAAGGATCGAGCAATCTTCTATCACATGATCAAGTTATCTACAATATTGACAAGATGGATGCGTTGGGTTCTAACAGTCGCATGCAAAATGTCCAACTTCACCACAATTATAGAAAATAACCTGTCCATAACCTTTGCCAGCCCCTCTTGCTCTTCCTCTTCGATGGCCTTGGAATCCTCTGTGCGCTCCACCTACGCCGTGATCCAGAGACCAAGCTTATGCTTGAATTCGATAGGTATGGGTTCTATCCATCATTAATTCATAACTTCGATAATGGCACTCGTCACGATCTACAGATTTGTAGAAATTGCAAAACAACTGTTGAGGGGTCTGTATGAACTTCTGTAGTAGATGATAATTGTTTGTTGCATGTTGTCCTGTAACCTGGTAGATAGTACACAATGGCATTGTTCTTGTGCTTGACCCAACATTACTTTTTGGCTTTAGGGGGACAACCCTCCTAGTAAGATAGTTCTAATAAACAGGGAAATGGTCCTTACCATGCCCGTGGCCCTTGCATTTGAAGCACCAAACAGCATGCACCTCAGGCTGAGCTTCCTTTCCCTCTTTTAGGCTCTGCAACACCAAGTGCAGACTTCTCAGCTATGAGTGAATCTTTTTGACTCTAATGTTCATATCTTGTATTAGTGAGGCTTCCAATCTCATCGCGATCACCACAGCTTCTGCTTGCATTGCTATCTTCTGTTGTGGTAATGGTAATATTAAGTGGGGCAACAATGAATCAATGTACCAATCTCTGTGTTGTTTGTCTGTGATGTTCATATTAGCCCGTCGGATCAAGAATTTTAGCCTCTAATGGAAGTCCCACGAGGATTCATTCACCACTTGGTTTATCTCCTTAAACTCTGTAACAGGCTGAGCCTAATATTTAGGCTTCTTAATCTCGCAGTTCAACACTTGCTGAGTATTTGCCAATGCCGCAACAGGGTGATCTTGATAGTACTAGATATACCAGGTCAACGCTCTATCCTGCAGTGCTTTGACTAGCTATGGTTTCTTCGGATTATCATCAGTGAGTTGTTGCACTGTCCACACAACATCTACAACAAACTAGAGTTTCTCGAGGTCTTCGCTCCCTAACCCTTTAAAGATTTACATCTTCATTGTGTTCACCATGTTGAATGGTGGAGGTGGAGGCAAAGGTGGAGGTGAACGTGTAGGTGTATGCAGTGGCAGTGGAGGCAGAGGTGGAGTGGATGGATGAGGTATCCACAGGATACCATGACTTACCAACTACAGTGCACTTCGCAGTGAATTTAGAGTCATTCCTTCATTTTCGCTCAATGAGAATTCCAATAGCAGACTATATTCAGAGCCATATTCTTCATTTCTTCTAAAGGGTCTTCCGCTTTGCGTACTCCCAAACATCAAGGTAATGGAATAACTTGTTTCTCAGACAACAATGTCTTAATCCAAGTCTTCAAAGATTTCAGATACTTACCTCATGGTCCCTTGAAGAGCTTGTTCTTTGCTTCGCTATAACTGACGTATATATCAATCGGAAGCTCAGTGAAAAATCCTCCTACTATGCGATCAATCTAGTGATCAACGGCCCATGCGATGTTGTTTTCTGAAGCTTCCAAGTGCTTAACTAGCTCTAGAGTCCACAGAATAGCCCTGTTATGTCTCCACATACTCTGTTTGTCTACTAATCTAGACAACCAATCATGCAGTTCGCAAGGAAAAAAAATAAAAATCAGTTTCGTCTCGGTATAGGTATCTACTCGACCACTTCTGCTTGGATAATGTTGATTTATGTTCTCCTCAGCTGCAAATGCGTGTTCCTTTCGAGCAAGCCACTTCTCAATTTCTTTCTTGGTAGGTGTTTGGTCGATTTAGAATTCCTAAATTGCTATATTAATTGTCAATCCAGGAGTCGTAAACTGCTGAAGTGAGGTGCACTATATATGCAAGATAACTGATTTCTTTCTTTTTGTCGTTTTTTATTTTTAGTTTGTTTTTTGGTTTATCTTCGTTGATTCCCTAATGTGAGATGGGAATTCTAAAAGTAAAGTATTGATATAAGTGTTCAAGGCAATGGTGTCCTTTAAAATGATTTCCAAACTTCAAAATTTTCAAAAAGGTTTTAAAACTTGCAATGATGAAATTAATTCCTAAAAGAGAATGAAAATGTACCACTATTATAATTAAACAAACAGTGAGCTAGCGACCATGAAACCCAGTATCCTTGCTGCTGTATAAAAAGAAACTGAACTCAAAGAAATTCAAAAACTGCAAGCAAAGTAAACTAAAATCACATTACATCAACACATATTCTGACCCCTCACCATTCGACTCGCTCTGGCTTTCAGAGGGAATCATAAACAACTTGAGCAATCTGATATCTAATTTGTAGAAAATAAAACTATTGTTAAACTACACACTCATACTTCAATCCCTCACCATTCGTCTCGCTCTGGCTTTTGGAGGTAACTGAAAATGACGTGAAAAATTCAATAACTAACTTGCAGAAAAATAAACTAATATCAAACTACGCATTCATACTTCAATCCCTCACCATTGACTCGCTCTGGATTTCAGAGGTAACTGAAAATGACATGAGTAATCTAATATCTATCTTGCAGAAAAGTAAATGAACAAAACTGAAAGAAATAAAACAGTGCTAGAACTAGAACTAAGAAAATAAATCAGCAGAAGGACAAGAATAATTCCATGTCATTAGTCATTATAAAGTTATGTGCAAATGCCCAGGCTGCCTATTGTAATCTGAAACAAAGACATTGATCAGTTAACAACATTAGAAAGCATAAAAACTATGGACAGCAATCAACGTGAATACTATCAGCAGTGCAATATATACAAGTAAATGATTATGGCATAAGGAACGTAAAGAGATAAAGCATAAAACTATATAGCAATTAAAAAAACCTCGGTGTGTACAGGGGCCCTCTCCACAACCTCGGGCAGTCAGCAATCAACCACGAATTGAGCTTATAAACAGAGTCTTCTCATGTATTAAAATGCAGTCATAACACAGGAATAAAGTCAAGGCAGAGTGGGCTCGTTAACAGTCAAAACTACATTACAAAAGCTAGCTACTATGCATATGAGAACGCTTTATTTATAACAGAGGATAACATAAATACTTTCCTAAAATCCGTGCTGATAAAACACACGTGAGCAACCACGTCTACGATCTAGCATTACGGTAGCCGTGAAGATTCAATCTAAGGATGGTGGCTATTAGATTCGGTTCATGGAGCAGATCACAGGTTTTCACATGTCTCCCGAGATTTAGAAACAGCCACGCAAGTCTTCACGTGCTGAAAAATAGAGTTTTGTCACCGTAGGACTCTTAGGTTGACCACCACTTGACTATCTTTGACCATGGCCTTCTTTGATGGATTCGACTGAGCCAATAGGACACAGTCCATGTCCACGTCATTTGCAACTTGTCCATGTGGCCGGATTCGCCTGAAGACACCTGTAACATAGAGTTTAAAAACAAGGCTGCGGAAAGTGAGAAGATTCCGCAGCTGAAAGAGCAAAAATCTAAATCAAACAGCAGACACAAGACATAGTTAGGAAACCAATTTATATGCTCTTTTTAAACTAATATGCAATGATTTGGTAGCTTAGGAGGTCCAGGTAAATGGAAAAAAGTTTAGAAAGGTGTATAGGGAAGATGCAAGTTTGGGGCTCAACAGTAGGGAATCACCTATTTGACATCACACATTCCTCAGATTGATCCCGGTCCCGGAAACATAACCATTTGGTTGCTTGAGGGGGCCCCGACCCAGGACTAGAGTTATACGTGCCAACTAGCAAAACACTAACTGCTAGCCCTTTCAGAAACAACCTGCATAGTGGAGGTTGTAGTGTTACCTAAAATAGTATTAGGGGATGCTAGAACTAGGTTTTTGCATCCAGAGGCCTGTGTGATGGTTTCCTTGGGTTCTTATAGATTAGAACTTCCTTCATGTAGACCTATTCCTTCTGAATTCCAACTACTGAAACTCTTCTAAAACGCCCTTTAGAGCTTCGTGAAGGTACTTGATTGTACTTAAAAGACATAAAAGACAGAGATTCACTACTTTCATGCAATAAAATGTATATTTTGAAACCATTATGACCTAGATCTGTTTTTTTGCATATATACTCTTTCTAAACAGTTAACTAAAGGTGATCTATCTAGAAACTTCCTGATTTCCATTAAGGAGGTTATTTATACTTATTATGCCTAAACATTACAGATCCATCCGTTTCACTTAGGAATTAACCATTAATTCACATAAAATAGATCATAGATCGAAGATACATAATTTTAAACAAAAGTAAATAAAAAAGGCATGTATGGACATTTTCGGCTCAAATCAGTCTTTATTAAGATGTAAACGTTTAGATACAGACTTCTTATCCTTGTTCACCCAGCTGTAGGGGCCCGTGCAATCAGCTACATGAGTCTTTCCCTTTCACCTAAGCACATGAAACAAAGTTTTCTTGCCTTAGCACCTTGCCCTTACACTGGTTCTCTATCAAATGTTATATCTTATACTCTCTATGACCCAACTATATATAGCCTTTTCATTACAATACCATGGCCTGCGGACCATTGTTGAGTCTCAAAACCATCCTATCACCTACCCATACAAGGAAATAATGTCCCTTTGACTCTTACTTAGTTGCGCACTGCGCTTCCACATTTCGTGGAGACTTTACAATCTTTCAAATAAATTATTAAAACAATTGACTTAACTGACAAAATTTTACCATAGGGACCCCATCCCAACACCAATCCAACTGATGGTTATATTCTTACCTTTAACTTCCCTTTTACATGCATGGGCTTCATCTGAGTCTTATATTGTCTACTGAGTTTCATTCAGCTCTCCCCGATCTCCACTAAATTTAATCATTCCCAACAAATTCCCAAGACTCAAACATAAAACAAAATAACAAAAAATAGCAAGAAGTAAACCATGGAAAACCAACATCAATATAACACCACAAACAAAGTGGAAATGCCTTGCACATGACATAAGAAAACCGCAAACCAAGTTCAATAAATCGAAAAATACCAAAGCACAAGACTAGCAACAATAACCATGACTGAATCCCATGGTTCCCAGTGCTTGCAAGGGAAAGCTCAACCTAAGTCTTCTTCGATATTTCATGGCAGTCTCTTTTCCATATAATCCCTTGCATCGTACTGCCATCAACACATAATTGTTAGTGTATAAATAAATATAACAATGTAGCAGTTACCTTAGCTTTTTGTTCCAAGCATGGTTCCTTGCAACTGAACACATTCATTCCATATCTCGAGGGACTCCAATTCCCTTGATAGATCCACCTATAACTGAAGACTAGCTAATATACCTATCAAATACATGTTCATGAATCTAGCACATATCCACATAATGTTAGGCAAGATTAAGGTTAAGAATACTTATTTTATGTAAAGCACTCATTTGTTTGGAACTAGGGTTTCCAAACATAGCCAAAAGAATTATTTCCCAATTCCCTTCCTTGACATTTTTCTTGCTGCAATTGAGGGTTACTATGCATTGTCACATCACTTAGCTGTTAGTTATGTAAGAAAATCAAACATTACCTTTTCATGCAAATACCAATCATGTTTCCTACAACTGTTCACACATGTCAACCACATGTTTCAAATATCAATACAATCATATCTATCAATTAGAAATCAATCTTCACCAAGACTAATAATCATGTCATAATCCATAGTCAACTCATAGTCATTAGACATGATGTTACAACTGTCACCTACTACACTCGAGTACATATCAGATATCTCAAGACATATGTGTTAGTATAATAATCTTAAAACGATATCATTTGAACACATACTCACATTATGCAATTCATGAAACATCCAACCAATGTGAAAACATACCATGTTAAATAAATCAACTAGATGACATAATAGACAAAAAACACTCAAACACCAAATAGATGACATAATCAAATAATCAAGGACAAAGTAGATGACATAAGAAAGCTCATACCTTAATGTATCTTAGGGGATAACTTCACAAAATATCAACTCAACCATAAATAAGGTCATGATATCCATAACAATAACTAGCTAACATGTTTACATCATAATACCATAAGCAATTATCATTCATAGAAAATAATCACATCCACATAGTCAATCTAGATTAGTATGTCATAATATCACAACATATTAGCTCGTACTTGAATATCATAACCATAACCATCTGCATAGGCCAATCCAGGTTAACACAATACTTATAACATCAAGATCTTAAATGCAATAACCCTAGTTGCTAGGTTACTAGCATACAACAATAATAAGTTACATATCATGCTTGTCAACGACATATAAAATAATCATAAATCTAGATATCATATAAAAATGGAAGTTAACCTATAACATACTCATCAACAACATATAACATAATCATCAAGTTATCTAACACAAAACAATCAACAACAATGCATACAACCACAAGTTACTATCATTCATGACTATCTGACACATGTGCATATGATTATACCAATCAACTAACATCTATCATGTATGTAACCATAACACCAATAAATGAAAATCATTTATGTAATCCTAATGCATATTAAAAACATTAAAAAGCATACCTGCATGCCCAACATACAAACTTGTGTGATGACATCCTCTTGCCTCTAGATCCAATGCTTCAACTTCATTCTGATGATTTTCATCTCCAGCTCTGTCCCAGCCAACACATTAGCCTCGTAACATATAAATAGTAGCATGATGACTTAATGGCATGTAATGACCTTACAATGCATGTGTGACCTACCATACATGCATAACCATAAACATGAAAATGCAAGCATATAGACACTAACATGCATAAAAAATTCATATACAACCAAATACTCATGACGACACATCCCACAAAAACACCATGAACCTTCACATGGCGACATTAGTACAACCATGATCAACACCATGCAAATGCAACAATAACATGGTCTTACTACATATAAAACCAACATTAATGCATGACCAACACACTGTCCATCTAGTTAGAGGGGTGAACCATGTTGTGATACCAATTTGTAACACCTTCCTCCCACATCTACCCAAGTAACTGGCCAACTGGGGTAAACATGTGATGAGAAGTTACTATTATATGATTTGACCTCCTAAGTCATGTTAAGGAAGAGGAATCGATGGAAACATACTATGCAAACCCTCAACATCAACAATATAACTCCTAGGAACCTCCCAAACTCTTTGCTAACCATCCCTTGAGTCTTACTGAGTTTTTAGAATACTTGACCTCTGTACGTTCTCATGCTATGGCCATGCTAGTGTCCAGAGTGCTCTAGATACTCCCACAAGTCTGCATGCCTACGTCCATGGACTATTTCTAGCAAACTTTTGTTAGAGTCTCAGGAATTTAAGGTCCTTTTCAACCCTATAATTTTGGCCACTTCCCCAAACTTGTTTTAACTTACGGAATCCACTAAACATATGATGACACGACTAATAAATGAAAAAATAACTTGAGGACTAGGTACGACCATCCCCAACTGGGATGACATTCTCACAAACACTTGCCATCAATGAAATCTACATGTTTAAATAACAAATATAAGCATAGGGGTCTCATACTTATTTGGGATTTTCGTTGAGGCATTATTTCCTTATCACTTTAGCTATAGTTTCATCCATTTGTTCATAGAAACATTGTTTATTAATATACAATTAAAATCATGATGGGAGCCATACACGGGCACTGTCATAATACATATTCATAACCAACATAATAACAACAGAACTACCAAGGATAAAATAGCGATAAAATCCAGATATAAACCAATATAATACTCATGAAATAACAAGGAGAAATAACCTCATATTAATGATGCAAAATCCAACCCGGTATAAGACTACCGCGTTCCACCCAACTGCAAAATGACTAAGAAAAATCTATCTTCAGCCATTCACCCCTCTGCCATATTCTAAGCATGAATATGGGATCTCATAGAACACATCAATCCAAAACCATCCACGTATTCTAGAGGAAAAACACCTCATCCCATCAAACAATGATTCCACATCACAGTCAGACATCACCAAACCATCACTAGATTGGTCTCTATCCAAGCCTTCGAGGGCTCGAGAGCATTTTTTTTAACCAACGCTCCAGGACTAGTAACTCAACCCACAACTACTGACAGTGTTCAAAGTCTTTGTCCAACCAAGGCTCGAGGACTAGTAACTCAGCCCACCAAGAGTTTCCGAGCATTTGTCCAACCAAGGCTCTAGGACTAATAACTCAACCCAAGTTGTTATAGGGATCTAGAGCATTTTTCCAACCAAGGATCTAGGAACTATTAACTCAACCCAAGCTAAGGAAACATGATAACCAACTAGAAAACAAAGAAAATGAACCCAGAAAACCATGGATATTCAGGAAATGGCAAGGCTAGTAAAATCCACTATCTATCCATGCAATCCTCCAATGTCCATGACAGATCATAACCATGAAACCAAATGTACATGAGGAAAATGTACATGCAACTCAGTGCCTGCAAGAAAAACTCGTTGTATCCGCGGATCCCGCTATACTCTTGCACTTTCCTACTCTTCCATTGCCTTATTGCTCCAAAAGTCCAAGTATGCCACACCCTCCAAGAGTGCTCCAAGGAAAATTGAAGTGTCCAAGAGTGAGAGAGAGAGAGAGAATAATGAGAGAGCTCCAAAACTGAATTGACTAAGCTTACCCATTGATACTCATAATCCTTTTTATCAATGAGGCCTTTGTTTTATTCATTTTCCTCCACAAATGCAATGTGTGACCTTTCACCTTCATTTTCTCCTAATTCCTTTATTTTCATAGATAAATGTTCCAAAAATGTCATTTTGTCTTTCTAAAGCCTTAACCATGTTCCCACCTTTCAACTTGTAATAAAGGTCCCATGACCATGGTCTCGTATATTTTATATGAATTTTTAACCATGGATGTTACACCTAGCATAAGTTTTTACCAGGGTTGTTACATCTTTCTAGAATTGGTAGATATTAGCCCACTATCACGATCTTCCTTTACATTATTATGATCCAACATTTCCCACCACTTGCACATAAAAATAACACATTGTAACGAAGAGAAGTCCACTTGAATGCTATGTTATATGTTTCCACTGTAACCTAACTTCGCTTGCATTAGGTTTTGATCGTGGTGGCTAGAACGACTAGATTGGTCAAACTCAACTTCCACTCCATAGTATTCTATCATGCACCTGTAATTGGCATTCTTTGTGTGAAATTCCATATGCTGACATAGATGGAAACCAATGCACATATAAAAAAGTGAAAAATCAATGGTGTCATGTGTGTAATCACCAGAACATAATTAAACATATAAAATATACATAAATGTTGTAATTCAAGGGTGAAGTATGAAGATAAAAATGTACAGAAAGAGACTATGATTATGGAGTTTCTCCACTCAATCCCAATGTTTAGTGCATCCTCTTCACCATGCAAGTAACGACTAGACTCACTGTATTTCTCTCTTACTTATTCATCAACCCAACTATTAGGGCATCTCATTGGCATATTTTCTTTTAAATGATCAGGATAAGGAACATTTCTACCATTCCATCGTTTGAATTATTTCCTATCAACGTCCCATTTCCTCCTCTTTTTCTCATACAATGAAACCCACAATTGTGTTGCTTCCATATTGTAAAGAATGAATTTGTCTATGGCTTGAATTTTTTTAATTCTCTAATAAAATCAAACCAACATATATAGTACGTATGATATTGAGATATGCATTAATATCAAGTGTAGTGTGAACAGTTACTATGTATAAAATTGACAAATGATAACCCACTTACTCTTTATGATGTGCCTCTTTCCATTCTTTTTGAGAGGTTCCCCTTCTCCTTTGTCTTCATCCATTTCATCATGCCAAATTATCGCACCTGGTGTGTTGTCGATATGTTTAATGTACTCAATTTCATAATAGAAAGACACATATTATATATACCCCTCTACCATATAACCCTCGGGTTTTTCCCTTTGTTGAAAAAAACATTTCAATTTCTACAGCTATCTCTCTAAGAAGAACATCCAATGACAAGAAACCACCCCAACTAATTCAACCCCATCTACTAGGTGAATCATAAGATGAATGTACAATTCCATGAAATTCATTGACAGTTCCCTCTTAAACATACAAAAATTCTCAGATATCTCTTGATGCCACCATGGAATGTTAGCCATATGAATCTCCTTTGATGTGATCTAACGTACAAATGGAACAAAAATTTAGGTATGTCATGTTTCATGTCTTGGGGGAAGTCATGGTTCAGACACCCACACATGAGTATAGGATAATGACACTACACAGTAAATAGTTTGTTATACAAAAATTAGTTATAAACTATCCCATTGCATAAAAAAAAAAAAAAAAACATGTTTTTGACATACGTACTCTTAGAAGATTCAAATGGTCATTCAATCTCAACCCTAACAAATGGTGTTCCACAATGAAGTACCATTGTAGTGAAGACCCATATAAACAAGGCACCCTCAAATTCATTATAACTTCCTTTTCCAAAGAAATATCCTCTTTATTTAAAATCCAGGGATGTCGCCTTCTTTGAAATACCAAGAGGGACCAACCTCTCCTCTAGCTTCTTCTCTTGGCTAATGTTTCTTTTTACTTTTTGAAGAAATAAGATATTCCATAACGACTAATGTGTTACTTTCTTTCGATTATATGTGCCTCCATAGGGAATATGAAACATTTCTAAATATATGCATGGGATCTAGTAAGTGGAAAATCTGAAGATGCTCCTAATATGTCAGCTTATAAAAGACATATTTCCTTTCCATCCCACTGGGAAATTTTTCAACATAGGTGTCGAAGAATTTTGGATCATCGAACACAGGCTCCCCATTTGAATCGAACATTTCTGGAAACCTTCTCCTTCTCTTTCTCATATGCTCTAAGTCATCCAACTCGTGTCATTATTGTGGACCTTTGTGTTTTCTCTAGTTTACTATTGAAAGTGGATGTTTCTCTGCTGTAGGGGTGTTCTTCTAGGAGGAATACCCTGATGCAGTCATACATTGGCTTTTGTAGATGATTAGACTGCCTAGCCTTCACAACAGGTCCACAACATTTACATCCATGATAAACCTTTATTTCAAGACTTCATAAATTATTGTATATAAGATGACACGTTAGTGATGATGAAGATCGAAAATATTGTAGTGAATTAAATTAATATGTGAAAAAATATTGATATCTATATAAACAAATCAATAAAAAAGTAATTTACCAAAGAGAACTCCTAATCTTGGATAATCATGCATAGTGCAAAAACATATGCCATAAAATGTAAAACTTATCTCTATTGTAATGGGTCTCGATGCATCGTACACATGTATCCCTTCCCATATTTTCTTCAATTCATTTACCAATGTTTGTAAGTAGACATCCACATTCCTCACTTGTCTTCTACCAAGGACTATGAGAGACAACAGAAGATGTTCATTATTCATGAAAAACCATGAGGGGATATTGTTATTAATCACTACTATGGGTTAAACTAAATAGTAGGTGTTTTGGAGGGGATATGGTCTGATGCCATGCACGGCTATGCTGAGCCACGATACCGACAATGGAAAATCTATCCAAAATTTATCATTTGGGAAAATCTAGAACGCACAACTTTGAAGAAGTCGAACACCTAACAATGCTAAATGTTTAATGTTTTACCATCACTCCAACCAAAGAGAGCACTGGGACCTTAGAGCACATATCCACCATGGTTGATCTCATATCCATAGTTAAAAATCACAAAGAATATTGCCAGATCAATGATGTTCACATCTCAAATCCCAAAGTGCAATAAATATTCACCTAGTAAGAGATTTGGAAGAATTTTGTCAAGTGATATCTAAAATCAAGGAGCATTATTGACACAAGGTCGACCCCCAGAAGTAGTAAGCAAAACCCCTAAGATACCAATAGTTTCAACAACTACGAAGCAACTTCATCCTTGAATTTTTCAGGCCATGTATCCTTTATATGCCTCATGGCTATAGAATCTATTTCGATTCGCATAACTCCTGACTCACTTCTATTTGACGCATGTCATCCCTATAACATAGCTAATATTTCAAACAAAAGAGTCTTTGAATCCTTCAGATTGTAGGCATTTTCCTTAATATCTTATGATGAGGACCATGGGATTGACCTATTTTTTATAATTACGATATGTGCAATGCCCACATTTCAGGCATATCTCTTTGTCTACATATTCTCCTCTATATAGAATACAATTATTCGAACACGCATGATATGATATGTACTCAAGACCTAAAATTTTAAAAAATTAATTTTCCTCTTCATAGCTACCTGATAAGAAATTATCACATAGAATAACCTATCATTCAATCACTTTCAGTTGGTGTGGAATATAGTTGTACAATGTCAGTATTTAACCTTTGTAAAATTGATTGTTTTTAATGTTGATTGTGTGACAATATTTTTCAAAATATAAGGGACTTGATCAATCATGTACGTGAATTACCTCAGTATTGTCGAGAAGCATTCTTTCGACATGTGAAATGTTTCTTTGAACTTGTATAACAACATCATTTTCCTCAACTAAGTAGAGTTTTACTTGCAGCTAGATCCAAAGTGTGGTCGTCAAAGGAGATTTCGGTAGTTTGAATAAGGTATCAGTGATATGAGCATCATCCCCTAGCTCATAACTCTACCACGTATTTAACAAAATTTCCTCCATGATAGTCATATCCCGTAAGTAATCATCCATAGCAACCTCTATTTGATTTCCTCCATTACCAACTTGTGATGAAGAACTACTATTGTCACAGTCATTCCTAATTGGTGAATCTAGATGTAGTGGGAATTGAATAGGTAGTTTATTCAACCATTCTTTGTATTCTTCCTCTCTTAGTCTTGATCTTAGTGTAACCTTCTCTCCAATTGTCTTTGTAGTGGGGTACACTTAAAGATGGTAGGTTGGTCACTCATCATCACTAGAATCCTAATTTAAAAAAATATTGAATGTCAATAGTACAATAATAATGATATTAGTAATAATGCTAATGAAATTGGTTTGTTGAAATTAGATTGTACAAAACAATTATTAGCATTGTTGTTCCAAGATTGTGGATGGAAGATGTCATGTTCCAATTGGTAGGGTGACGAGGCTATCCATTTTCATTTTCCAATTGCTTGTGATATGCTGTTGTTGATAAGAGATTTTAACATCTTTGAAATGGAGGAATATTTTTTTCATCTCAACTCAACTTTGAATTAGGATCCTACAAATTTGGATACTTTTTAATTCAAATTTACATGGATTAAAAAAAAAAATCAATCATATAATCGAAATATAAATAAAATATGAACTTACTGGAGATAGAAAGGGATGAATTTGTGAAGGAATTTGGTAAACAATATGCAACGAGATGGAATTCGAAGAATTCTCCATTTGATATTACTGATATTTTGTCCCTACATTTGAGAAAAATCAGAAATAAAATTTTGTGCGCATATCTAAAAGTAATTCCAAGAACCATATAACCACAATCTAAATTTGATTAAAGTTGTCAAACAATTTTTCAAGATTAAGGTGACTTTAGGAAAACTTATATTATGGACTATTGTAATTCATGTGGATGTGTCCTAAATGGTAATTTGATTTTAATATGTGATTTTATGTGAAAATAAAATTTTAGGGAGCTTTCAAATCCCACCAGTGCGTTTATCAGAACAAATCACACCAATGTGTTTAAATCATAACAACAATGGGACATTCAAATAATTCTCGCGCTAGTTTCCAGCATTAAGAAAATTAAAATATGTTATCATATCGGTGCTCTTGTGCAAAAACACACCGATGCTTTTAAATAAAAACAACACAAGTACGCACTTGCTTCTTTAATTTAGAAAACAAAAACAAATTCTACCATCTCAATTCCCTTATAAAAATTACAACACCGATTCACTTAAATACAAACCAAAATGTTGCATTAAAATATTACTTGCACCATTTTGAGATTTCGAAAAAAAATTTGTATGATGTTGGTGCATTGAATTTTTTTTGTACCCAAGCAATCTTTGTGCTCTTTTATTGATGATGATGATGATGATGGTGGTTAACATCCATTGAGACCAAATTGGTCTATCAAACCTATAATTTTCTTAGTTTTTAATTATCTGCCTCCTCGTCTTTCTTGGCGAGATTGGTGTTGCAACTTTATTTTTTTTCTCTACAGTCTCCCAACTTCCTTTATCTTGCATCTCCTTCATCTCTTCTGGTTCTTAGGAAATTGGTGTCTTAGCTTCGTGATCTTTTGTGTTCGTCCTTTTGAAGATAGTCGAAGAAGGAGTTTGGTCTAGGATATCTGCTTTGTTGTTAAATGAACGCACTAGTGCTCTTTAATATCAAACATAACAATGTTTGGATAAAGTGGAAAAAAAACACCATTTTTTTCTTTCTTTAAAATTAGAAAGTGAAAGATAATTGATTTTTTGAAATCTAATTTCATAAAGTCCTTTAAATAGTAAAAATGTATTCACTATTTCATTATTTTTTTAAAAAATCAAGGGAGTGATTTCCAAGAGAGACATACTGTGAGAACTACACACAATAGAATACTTAGCAGTAGTAGAACTATTCAGAAGATTAGAGTCTGAAAGGTATGGTGATTCACTCAAAACCCTGCATAGTAAAATTTTTAAATTTTATTGTTTATCATACTGATAATTTTTTTTACAATTTATGTTAGGGTTTAATTAAAGGTGAGACCATTTACATGAGAGACTAATTGGGAGCACCGTGGAAAAGAAAAATATTTTGAAACTGTATAAAGAGCAGAATTTGAAAGGTATGGTGATTCACTCAAAATCCTTCATAGAAAAAATTTAAAATTTTTCTTTTAAAATTTTTTACATTTTTTGTCATATTAACAATTTGGAAAAAAAAAATTAAAAACCATCTATAATAAAAAAATTACTATTGATTTTACTAGATAACAAAATTATGAACTTTATTCCTATTTAAATTTAATTAAAATTCAAAGGAAAAATACCAAAAAATTCAATAGTTACCTTAAACCCTTGCTTCTTCTTGCTTATGTGACAACAAAAGTTCACCTTATGATTTAACTCCCTCTAGAACTTCATAGTTATGTCCTTTTCTTTTAGGCATTTAAAATTTAATTAATTTATGTACTTACTATATATATGGCATTTCACATGTAAAGTAGGGGTATCACTAATAGAATTAGATTTAAACCATGTCAACCCTATCTGGTTTAAAAGAAAATGGATATATGCTTTGTGATGTGCCCTTTGCTATATAATGCACTGGTGCACCCCCTGTAATACAAGACATCGATATATTATAACACTGTCAGTTATGTTCAGTTTGTTCATTATTGCTCCGGGTGTAATATAATGCACTGACATGCCTCTGCCAAATAGCATTGTTAAGTCATTGCAATGTGTTTATTATTATAAATCACACAGTTATAATTAAAAATAATTAAAAAAAAATATTGTTGATGGTGCTGAATGATTAATCTATTGGTGCATTTTATGGAATAAACACAACAATGCATTTATTTGAATAAACACACATATTACGAGAGCTATTTTTTGCTAACAATTATTTCATTTATGTATCAAATATATTTAATGTCTTATGTATTGAATGGTACATGTTGTATATTGATAAAAAAAAATGTCTGACAAAGTGTCAAGTAACAAAAATACTTATCGACATAATGATAGCACATTGAAAAAATTAGAGAAGACAACTTCTTTGTAAATTCATTATAACATTAATATGTTTGAACTAATATGTAGTGGTTAGTGTGTGCCATGTAGAGCCACTAAATAACGAAGGCTGATAATACTAATTCTAATTTGAGTGCAAAAGAGCATAAAAACATGATAGAAAAATTGTAGAAGGATGAATTAGGTGAATGAAAAATTATTATTTAATATGGGTTTCTTTTTTTAATATTCATTAACAATGTACTTAAGAAATTAGATAAAAGGTTTCAAACAATATATTAATTCATATATGTTTAATGTTATACAAAGAGAAACAACGATGGAAAATATCAATGTCATTCTCAAAAAAAATTATAGAACATATAAATTACAATGAGTTGGTCCTTAGCTCATCTCAAATGTTGTTGGAGGTTAATGACATGGAGAATTTTTTTTACAAAACTATGAGGGATCTAGTGGAACGAATGCGTAGATGTACTTTCCACTTAAAATACAAAAATTTATCCAATTATTCCAAGAACAAAATTATATATAAACTACAGGAAGCATTTACAGAGCAATGGTCAATGAGACATGTCAGACTTGCAATAGAAGAAACATAAAAAAAAAAAAAAAAAATCATTCAAAAGGTAATATTCCTAGTTAGAATGATTTTCTACAATTATATGTATATATTACTATAAACCATTCATTTATTAATATGAATTCTGTTATATTTAATTTTCGTATATCAATATAAAAATAGTTTATTATTTATTTAAGGAAGATTATGAAAATCCCAAATGTTCAACCAGTTGAAATGAAAAACATGCGAGTAGGAATGTCCAAAAAAATGTAGAAGGAGATGGTCAAAGAAATGGACATAATTTCATCACAGTAGGATCCATCTCAACAACATCATTCTTCAAATGTTTGTAATCATGATTGACCTTGTATATATAAAAATATAATTTACCATTAAATTTCAATTTTCAAGTATTTTCTTGCAAAAACGAAACCAAAATTGAACTCGTTCAACACATAAGACAGGACGAAAAGAAAGAAAAGTGTTGATATAAGAGTTTGTGAGTAATTGTTAGAATTTTCTTGTAAAAAAAAATGTTTCATTTTTTATATTTTAAGTTGTTTTACATCTAATGTCCTTGTATGTCTTCAAATATGTGCTAACATAAAAAGAAGAGCCATCAGAAGAATTGATTGACATTTGGCCAAATATGGGTTTCGAGTATATGTTGGTATATCAAAATTAATTGTGGAATTTGTAAGTATCTATGTTTTTTTACTATGGGTTTATAATTAATAGAACAAAAAAAGCCTTTATATTAAATCTATGATCTATAATGGGGTTTAAAACATGCACAAAACAAAGTATGGAACTACACCAACAGAAGACTTGTTGCAACAAGGCACGAGACTTGGTTTTGAAACCATGTGCACATTTTTTTAGTCATGTCTTGTTATAGTACATTGTTATTCATTTTACATTGATGTATATTATTTATTTCAATTTTTATTATTCTCACCAATGTAGATACACTAATTACACTTTATTTTATGGAACAACGTCAAGAAGACACAAAAAAATTGTTGCAATGAACATAGCATTCCTACAAAAGAGCCAAGTTATAGAAGTAGCTCTAGCAATGTCAGTAGTTCCAATGAAGAATGATTATCTATTTGGATATCAATGTAACCTGATGTATTTTTTGAAATAATTGTTTGTGAAAATCAAACATTTTGTTTAATGTAATGGACATTGTGTCCCAATTGAAAGAAAAGGGGTTACCAATAACAACCTCGTTGTGTATGACAAAAATCTTCTTATTGATATATAACAAAATATATTTTAATTTATTCTATTGTGTTATCAAATTTCATTGTCAAATGTTACAACACTGATTGAATATATGGATGATTAGATATTGTAATGAAGAGATGTGAAATCTGATAATATAAGAGATTAATCCAAACATCATATACAAATGCACTAATCAAATGTTAATTTATATGAATAATTTTATAAGATATATGTTGATTTTTCAATGAATAAAAAAATTAAAAAATTATAATAAATGCACTATCACATGTGTATGTTTCCCAAAAAGAGGAAATCTCGTACAAAAAAAGGGCACGCCCATAGCAAAAATATGCATCGATGCATTATGATTTATAAAATCACCTTGAAGACATTTGTTTTGCATGATTGGTGGTGCGTTTTCAAAAATGATAACACCAAGGTGTTTAATTCTTCAAGCATTGGTGTTATTTGCAATTAATGCCCTGATGTAATTCTTAAAGCATGAGTGGTTTCGTAGAACTAACTCCTTAGTCTTACAAAATATTGTTTCCAACCTCCACGCTTTATTAAAATTAATATAATTTGTACTTTTATAGCCTTAACAAATCAATGCGTTTATAAAAACAATACACATCGATGCTATGTTGACTATGTTTGGCTATAGAATTATTAAAGACGAGTTTGACCTAGTTGTTGACTAGAGGTTTAGGTGTGTCTCTTATTGAAAAGAGGAATTTCTCTATTAAAATGGTTGTTGGGTTTTTCCCTTTGGTGTGTTTTCCTAGGGTAAATTTTGTGCTCTCGTTATGCATTTGATCTCTATTATTCCATTGCTTTTATATGGTTGAATTTTTGAAGCATAATTTCTTAATGATATACTAGAAAAATTAAAAGAAGATAAACATAATTAGAAGTGATAATAATTTTTCAGAAATATTTTGTTTGTATGTACTGCACTTTAAAACTCAACATAACAAACTTTATGGATATGTTTTGGGGACTTACTCTCCAAAAAATCTTATCTCCCAATTCATAAGTGTGGTGAGTCTGATGAGCATCGACATAACTCTTTTCTCAAACTTGTGCTTCCTTTAGCCTGCCCTTAATTAGGGTCATTTGTTCTTCCTTCTCTTATACTACTTACAATTCTACTAATACTCAACCCTCTAATCGATTCCAACTGAGAGGTATTTTTTAAGGCCTCCTGTATAGGAAATCAAATAACACCATATTGATGGAACTTTGATAGTTATTATTGTAAGAAAATTCCAGCAATGGTAAAATCTTATCCCATCCTTTTTGTTGATCCACCAATTACATTCTTATCATGTCCTCAAGGATTTGATTATTCCTCCTTATTTTTTCACTGGTCTTAGGGTGATAAGTAGCATTGACGTTTAATTGGGTTCCTAAGGATTCTTAGAAACTATTCCAGAACCTTCTTATAAACAAAAACCCTCTATCTAATATAATTGTCCTTGGCACTTCATGTAATCTCACAATGTCATCAATGAAAATTTTGGCTATCTCAAGTGCCTCATATGTAGTGTTGATTGGAGTAAAATGGGTACTCGTGGCCAATGTGTCTACCACAAATAATATATCATCATGTGTACTTATGGTCTCTCATATTCCCACGATGAAATACATTGATATAACTTCCCATTTCACTCTTGTATCTCATGCGGTTGCAATAATCCTACAGGATGTCTATGCCCAGATTTTACTCGCTAACACTCTAAATAACTTGCCACAAAATTTACAATGTCCTTCTTCATCACCTTCTAGAATAATAATGGCTTTAGGTCTACATCCATTTTATTCATTACAAGTTGTGTCACGTACACTACTTCATGTAGTTTGATCAAGATTAGTTGGTGTACATTTTCACTTGGTGGCACATATATCCTTCCATGGAATGAAAGTAGTCGATCAAAATTTGGATATTATCCCTCATATTTTCGGATCATAATTTCATATTCCCTTAAGATATTTCTAACGTCCTCTCAGTTATCATCAATTTGTAAGTTGAGTAACTTCCCCCTCTAGTTTCTTTAAAGGATCACCAAAAATATTTGAGGCTTCCTACTTAAAGAAATTTCCACCTTGTTTATTGTTTTGTTTATGTAAGTAATATCAAAATCCTAATAAGTAATTAATTCTAACCAAATTCTTTGCCTGGAATTTAAATGGTCTTGTATTGATATGTCTTCTAGTCCACAATACTCATTTTTTAGTTTAAACATCCTTCCCAGTAATTAATGTCTCTAAATATTTAACGCATTTATGATAGCTAACATTTCTAGATGAGATGTTGTTTATTTATCCTCATGGGATCTAAGTTTACTTGACACATATACTATTACTCTTCTTTCATTAGTACATAGCCAAGTCCTTCCTTGGAAGTGTCTATGCAAGCCTAGATTATTGCTCGATATCTGGCACTTTAAGGATTGGTGTCATTATTAATAATACTTTAACCTATGGAATGTCTCTTCACATATTTCAATCCAAACAAACTTATTATCATTTCATTGTAGTTCATTTTTGGGGGTTGTTATGTTTGAAAACCCTTAGACAAATCTATGATAATACCCATCCTTGCCCATGAATGAGGTATTCTATGAACATTGGTCGATGGTGGCCATTCCATGATGGCTTTGATATTCATCGAGTCTACTTAGATACCCTCCCAATAAATAATTTGTCTGATATAATATATCTTAGATTCTTAATAAGAACATTTCTAAATCTTTCCATACAACTATTTCACCCTCAGACACTATAAAATTAGTCTCAAGTGTTTGTCATGTTCCTTTGGAGTCATCGATAAATACTTGTACAAACTTGTTCAAGTATTCCCGAAATATCTCATTCATCAAAATCATAAAGTAACCAAGGCATTTATTAGTCCAAAGGGTAATACTACAAACTCCAAATCGACAAATATTTTCTTAAACAATGTTTTTTGGACATCTTCTTCCTTGAATCTTAACAGATGATATTTTCATATTACATCTACCTTTGGTAACATAGTTGATCACCTAATTAGTGGAGAAATTAATCTATCCTCAACAGACAATATTGATTTTTATCATCACCTCTTTCAACTGATGATAGTTAATGCACAATTACCAATGTTACAAGTCATTTTCTCACATCAGATCAATAGGCCTCCTAATGGGATCAATCAACATTTTGTCTCCCCCTTTTTCATCATCTTTCACAAATCCCTAAACGTTCCTTTTTCATTCCCCATAGTTTCTAACTGAAACTACATCATCTAAGTTAGTTTTAGGTCTAATGCACCCTAGCCTCTTATTGGACAATGTTCACCTATATGTTGCTTCTCTATGGTCTGATTTGATCACTTACATCTTACTCCCATTTGCACCTGTGTTGGTTCTAGAAATTTCGGAAAAAGTGGGAAATTTTGGAATCTTTCTCTTCGAGAAGCTTTCGGAATTTGTTACAACCATTTACCTCATACACAATATTTAGATCCTATCCTAACCTACTTTAGATTTTCCATTTTAAGTCCCTATAATACTATTTTATTCCCCCATTATTATTGTGATTGTATCCCCTTATTATTATTTTTATGACCATGTTGTCCCGATATTGTTATTATTGTGCCCCATAGAAGCCCACTATTGTTATTGTTGTGTGCTTACATTATTATTGTTATGTCGGCTTTGATTATATTGTGCCCACTTAGACTCCTATATATAGAAAGGATGTTTTGTCATTTGTATCATACAAGAATTTTCCATTTGTGTAATGTAAAGGAGTTTTCCCACTCGAAGAGGCTAATTTTGAAGTCATTGATCTATGCCTTATTCTATTTTGTGAGCTAGTTGCATAACATTTGGTATCAGAGCTTTGGTTTCTAGGGTTTTGCTGCTTGAAACAAGTCATCATGGAAGTTTCCCTATAACGTTTTTTATACAAAATTTCAGAAGCTGAAATTAAAATCCATCTAATAAGAAATCATAGTGAACTTCTTATATGAATTTCAGATATTTTCGTACTATATTTACAAGGATATGATCCGAGGAAGTTAGAGTTTTTGTAGTCTCGATAATTCCATCTCAAATAGCTGACTTTGGGAAAAGTGCCATAACATTCTCTCTGAGCATCAGATTGAAATTTCGTAAGATGTGAAAGAAAGAGGATGGATTTTAGTTTATTGGGTATTGTTTTCAGGGCCGAAGATCAAAATAGGGACATGTGGCACATCACACAAGTTTTCTATACTAAACAAGTATATAATCACGTCATCATGGGAGATTGGGCATAATGCCTTCTTGGAGAATCCAATCTCAAGTAAACTTGTGGCGTAGGAAAGAGGACTCAGCGGCTACTAGAGGCTACAATTTAAGACCTTAGAGATCTGAAATTATAGAGATACATCATATTCAATATCGTGCTCCTACAAAGTGAAAAAAAAGGGTGTGTAATTGTTTTTAAAATTTGCATAAGTTTTTTTCATAAAGTAGTTTGAAGTGATTCAAACGGAATTTTGAAGAATAATTATCCTTAATTGATGACCCAAATAAATAAAATTGGAACACATAGTAAGAAAACCAAAATGTCTACGATGACACATGAAGAAGAGGAAGAAATGCAACATGATATATAAAAAATTACGAGACCAACTACAACAAATTTCGCTCTCACAAAGAGTAACCAAAAATGAAATGGTAGCAAAGATGGATGGTTTGAAGAATGGAATCAAATCTAAGATTAATGGTTTAAAGAATGTCATGGAAGCTAAGACTGATGGTATAGAAGTAAAAATGAAAGTCAACATGGAAGGTTTGAAGAGAGACATGGAAGGTTTGACAAAGTTGCTACAAGAAATAATTCCTAATGGAAAAAAGGTAGTGCAACAAACTCATGATAAGAGCAAAACAAATGATAATCATGATTTCATAGACTCAAACATTGGATTAAAGACCCACCACATTCCAAAGATTGATATGAGGAATTCTGATGGCAAGTATCATGTAACATGGATACTACAGATGGAGAAATATTTCCATCTCCATAATGTGAAAAACAAACAAAATATACACATTGCAACTTTATATTTGGAACCCAATCAGTTTGTAAGGTAGCGATGACTTTTATGTAAACAAAAAATTGTTAGTTGGCCAATGTTTACGGAGGAAATGATACCATATTATGAGGATACAAAGACAAACACCTTCTTTATCCAATTTATAAATCTCAAACAAAAGGGTTCAATGGTGGAGCACATTGAGGACTTCCAAAAATTGAATACAAGGGTAAATGAAATTCTATAGGAGCATAGGATTTTTGTGTTCATGGGGACTTTAAAGCATAGCATCCCACATGAGGTTCACATTTGGGAACTTGATTCATTGGAGAAGGCATTCAAGTTAGCCAGAAAAATTGAAAGAAAAATTATGGAAACAAGGAAGCGTACCACTCATAACTATAAATATGGAAGTGCTATTGGCCCTAGACTTCCACAACCTACAAGGTTGACACCACAACAATTGGAAGGAAAAAGTGCTAAAGGACTTTGTTACAGTTGTGATAGAAAATACACTAAAGGTCATACGTGTGTTGAGAAGAAATTATTTTACATATATTGTGAAGAGGAGGAATAAAAGGAACAAGAAATGTCAAAAGAAGAGGATATACACCAGGAATCAAACCTAGAGAAAGAAGAAATGATACTGACCATATATTTTAATGCATTAGCAGGAATTACCACTCCTCAAACTCTCAAGATAGAGGGACATATCAAGAAGAAAAAGGTAATAGTCTTGATTGATTCATGTAGTACCCATAATTTTATTCATTTTAAGATAGCAAAGGAATTGAATTGCTGCCTATATCTGGCACCAGAGTGTCATGTGATGGTTGCAAATGGAGGAACCATAAATTGCTCTGGAAAATTCCATAATATCAAGCTATTTATGGGATAATATGTATTGAATAGTCCAATGCTTTCCATTCCAATGTGAGGTGTTGATGTTTTACTATGAGTCCAATGGTCACAATCTTTGCGTAAGATAGCTTTTAATTTTAAGAACTTTTCTTGAATTTTTGTTGGGAATGAATGAAATTTTAATTAAGGGGTCTCGCAAGCAAACTGGGAAAGATAATCAACTCTAACAACATGAAAAATATTCAAAAGAAATAACAACGGGGTGTAATTGAACAATGATGTTCACTAGAGGTTCCCACATCAAAATCATCTATTTCTCTAGATCTCCAAAAGGTCTTATACAATCATTCGAAGGTATTTGAGACTCCCAAATACCTCCCACCTATTTGTGACCATGAACATTCTATTGATTTGATTCTAGGAAGTGTTTCTCCAAACATCAGGCCTGACATATATCCCTATGCCCAAAAGAGTGAAATTGAACGTATGGTTACAGAAATGTTAGAGGTCTGTATAATTCAACCTAGTCAAAGTTCTTTCTCCACTCCAGTAGTATTGGTGAACAAAAAGGATGGATCATGGCACATGTTTTTGGATTATAGAGAGCTCAACAAGCTCACTATTAAAGATAAATTTTCCATTCCTTTCATTGATGAATTATTGGATGAATTACATGGACCGATTTACTTCACCATGTTGGATCTTTGTTTAGGATGTCATCAAATCAGAATGAAGACTGAAGACATTAGGAAAACATCATTTGTAACAAATGAGGTTCATTATGAATTTTTTTTCATGCATTTTGGCCATAGTAAATCACCTTCTACATTTCAAGTTTTCATGAATTCGATTTTCAAACCCGTCCTTAAAAAAATCGGGTTAGTATTTTTTGATGATATACTAATCTATAGCAAGAATTGGAAGGATCATGTTCAACATGTTGACAAGGTGCTCAAATTATTGGAGGAGAAACAATTATATGAGAAAACCTCCAAATTTTTCTTTGGAGTACAAGAGGTGGAATATCTGGGTCATATTGTATCTCATAAAGGTGTTAAGATAGACACTAGAAAAATTAAAGCCATTAAGGAATGGAAAATCCCCACATCCATAAACCATCTCCAAGGATTTGTCAGGTTAACAAGGTATTATCACAAGCTTGTTAAGAATTATGGGAGAATAGTAGCACCTCTAACAACATTATTAAAGAAATATGCATTTTCCTGGACTCTAGAAGCAACAAAGGCCTTTGAACATATTAAAGAGGCAATGTGCCAAGCACTGGTCTTAGCTACACCAGACTTCACAAAAACATTTATTATGGAATGTGATGCCTTAGGAAATGGAATAAGTGTTGTTTTGATCTAAGAAGGAAGACCCATTGCTTTTGAAATTCATCCAGCCAAAGGAAAGTATTTACACAAATTTATTTATGAGAAGGAAATGTTTGCAATACTCCATGCACTTAAGAACTAGCGGCCTTACCTAATGGGAAGACACTTCAAGGTAAAAATGGATTATGATAGTCTTAAATATGTTTTAGAAAAAAGACTATCTTTAGAAGAGAAGAAAAAATGGGTCACAAAGATGTTGTGTTATGGCTTTGAAATCATCTACAAGAAAGGGAAGCAAATTTTTGTTGCAGATGCACTCTTAAGAAAGGATGAGGATGTGAAAGCATTTCTTTGTTCCATTTCTATCACCCAACCAAATTGGATAAACAAGGCAAGGGATGAATGGAAGAATGATGAAGAAGTGTGGGCACTCATACAAAATTTGTAGTAAGATCCCAGTACATTCGATAAATTTAGATGGAAAAATGATTCATTATGGTACAAAGATCGCTTATAACTCTGTAAGAATTCTCAAGTCAAACAAAATATTCTTCTGGAATTGCACACCTCTCACGTAGGAGGCCACCTACGCTTTTTAAACACTTAGCATAAGCTTAAGAAGAATTTTTTTTGGGATGTAAATCTGATATTCAAAATTTTGTGGTGGAATGTGTTTTCCAACAAAATAAAGTTGAGACAATTAAGACCAAGGTTAGCTATAAGCCTTATCCATTACAAGTCAACATTGGGAGGAGGTGTCAATGGATTTCATCAGAGGTTTACCCAAGTCTGAAGGAAATATTGTCATCATGATGGTAGTTGATAGACTTACCAGGTATGTACACTTTTGTGTATTATCTCATCCATTTAAAGTCAATATAGTTGTTATTGCATTTATGGAAGCAATTCAAAAACTATATGGAAACCCAAAGATTATTGTAAGCTATAAATATCCCATTTTCATTGGAAAATTTTGGACGGAATTATTTTCTTGTCTTGGTACTCAGTTAGCTCATAGATCATCTTATCGTCCTCAATCTAATGGGAAAATTGAGATAGTGAACAAATGTCTTGAAGGATATCTTTGTTTCTTTATATTTGATAAACAAACAAAATGGGTCAAGTGGTTGCCTCTAGCTGAATGGTGGTATGACACTTCCTTCCATACTGGAAAAAATGACCCCATTTATGGCCCCTTAAGGATATCATCCACGATCCATCACATAATATTTAAGAGAAAATTCTAAGGTTAAAGCGGTGGAATATCACATCAAGCATCAAAAACAAGTTCTCTAACTCTTAAAGAATAACCTCACTTTGGCGCAGATTAGAATGAAGCAACAAACAGATCAAAATCGTAGAGAAAGAAGTTTTGATGTAGGAGACTGGGTATTTCTATGACTACAACCATACAACCAAATGTCCCTCAAGAAAGCTAAGAAGGATAGTCAATTATCACCAAAGTATTATAGTTCATACAACGTGTTACAAAATATTGGTACTATGGCATACAAATTGGAGCTTCTTGCATCTTCTCGAGTGTGCCTAGTTTTCCATGTTTCATGCTTAAAGAAGGCTATAGGTGAAAAGATCCTAGTTCAAATAATATTACCAGAACTCGATGAGGAAGGAAACATGATATTGGCACCTGAAGCATCCAGAAAACCAAGAACTTGACAGCGACAAAATCAATTAGTTTCAGAGTATCTCATCAAGTGGAATAACTTACCCACTTAAGATTCCACATGGGAAGATGCTAATTTGACACGCAAGCATCCAGAACTACTAAGGCCTTGATCCCATCCTCCCATAAAAGGTGGATCTAAAACCTTACATTGGTAATTGGATAAGAACTCCCAACTTATCTCACTCCATATATTTACAACCTTCCATATGCAAGGGGTTTGCTTTTAGAGAGTGATTTTACCCTTATGCTACTATTGTGAGAGGTTTCATTTGATGCATTTAGGGTGATTAGAGGTGCACATTCTGACAAGGAAAGGACAAGTAATCCTAGAGGAGTTCTTCTAAAAGATCAACATATATTTTTACTTGTAACTCCTTCCATTTATATTAATGCAAAGAATCTTTGTTTTCCTATATGTGATGTTTTATTTAATATATTTCAATACCATATTGACATATTGAATAGAGTACTTAGATGATACTAAATAGATCTCGTAGTTTCTTGGCATGTACTATCTAAGTGTGGAGGTTTTAATTTTAGCAATCAAAGATGGAATTAGAGCATTCAAGATAAATATGAAGATAAGCTTGCAATGGATTCTAGGTAAGCTTCATTTTTTCATCTATTTACTTTAATTAAAGCATTGGGTTTCTTGTCTCTCTATTATTATAGGTTAGCCCCCAAACCTAGGGGAGAGAACATTGTCTGCAATTATAAATCTCATATAATAAATTGGAGATCATATTGGGGATTGGTGTATTCCCTTGGTGGTTTCTTTGTCCATTGTATTTGATTACCTCTTTGATACAACTTTTCTACTTTACCAACCAAGAAGGTAACTAGGATGTCATTTCATTGAGTCTCTTTTGTAATTTTTGTGTTGGAATCCTCTATCCCTAGACCAACGCTCCCATAATTCCTCTGATAGAGCATTGCACTTCAACTGGGCCCACACTATACTAGCATTGCAAAGCACTGGTGCATCTCCTGCACCATTGTTGCCCCCTTTTTCGCAAAAACCTTTCCCTTGTTTTTAATGTCTCTTTGGTCACCCTAATTCAAACTAACCTTCCCTGAGTCTTGAGTCTCTTGTAGTCTCTCTAAAGCCTGCATTGGATTGCATTTGTGTTTGATTACCTTTGGTAAGAATTGGTTTTTTATTTTTCTTTGTTCTTATCATTTGGTTGCTTGCAAATTGATTTTGTTTCATCATTGATTGCTTGGATGCATTGCTATTCTAGTCCTCATTTTGAAAAGTGCATTTGAATCATTGATTGTGATTTTCCATCTTAGTTTTCCACATTTTGAAAATTAAGCGTGCTGAAAAGAAAAACCTTTGCATGTGCATCTAGGCTTTTGTTTATGAAATTGGAATTCCCTAGTGTGAATTTGCATGTTTTTATTTAATTTTTGCAAAAACAAATCCCCCCTAAATCATTGGGGTGGGTTGAATTGTGTATGAGTGTTAATCTCCTTTTAATGTCATCTCTTTCGATTTTTGAATTTTCACTCAATTATAGTTTGAGTCCTATGTTCATGAAATCCCATATTACTTTTGATTTCATTGGAATCCTCTTGTGTTTTTTTTGAAGAATTGTCTTGCGTAGATCACAATTTCATCATTAGAATTCATATTTTTAAAGGTGGAAAGGAAATTGTGCATAGGTTACATCTGCATAGATTTCAGGGGAATCGTGCATATATTACATTGAATGGTTGGACATATTTTAATGCTTTGAATTAAATTGGAATTGTGAGATTGGAAGATATAGTTAGGAAGCTCTTGTTACTGCATCTTTGATTATTGCGTCATTGCTTACATCTCTTCCCTATAGTAGATAGTTTTCATCGAAAATGAAAAGAGTTTTTTCTTTCATATTAGTTGCATCATAGGCATGTTCAGGTGACGTCGAATTTTGAGGCTTGAAATAAAAATCTAATTCAAGATAAACTCTAAAATTCACTTCAATCAACCTAAGGATCATTTGTAACATTAACACAAACACTTAGAGGTCTAGGCTAGAGACATGTTCCCATGTCATTAAACATACGAGATGTCATTATTTACAAGCGTTGCATCCTAGGGGTGATATCTCGTTCCAAGTATGTAAGTATATAGGATCGTATTCCATATAACTTCGAGTATATTGGACGAATCTCCATGCATGAAAGGTATATGGGAATGCTCTTATTGAATGGTTATGCATTAGACAACACTACTATAGAGTGCTTCCCACGTACTGTCAAGTATATTTTTCGATTCCCCTATAGGTTACTTTCGATCCATAGGTTACTGAGTTGACCTCCTCGTATACAGTAGTACACCAAACATAGAATTTGGAGGGGTTTACTCCATGTACGTTAAGTCCTTGGCTCGCCAAGGTGTGTATTAAATTTTGCGTTCACTTGGTAAACCCTTTTACCTAGTTACCCCTTTATGTTTTATTTTGTGTCTTCAATTTTTAAAATCAATTAACTCAACACATAAGAACATCCTCCCCATGGAACAACTCCTTAGTGGATCTTACGTGGAGACTAATGGAAACAGTTGTGGATTCTACCAATCAAGGGAACCCCTCTGACGGAAATCCTGGTCCTTTTCCTTCTTATGGAAATATCAGTGTTCCTTATATGGCAACATTGTCCTTTCCCAGAATTACCACTAGTTTTCCAGTTAGGTTATTTTTGACCGCTATGGTTATGAATGTCCAAATTGCTTCTGAACCAAGTTATCCTCAACTTGAACAATATTAACCTCAAGATTATCCTAAAATTGACCCTTTGCCTTCTTCGCCTGTTTGATTTTCTTCCTCTTCTTCTGGAGAAAACATGCAAGTTAGTAACCAGGTCGATAAGAAGAAGAACAAACGGAAGATTAAGAAGAACAAAAATAAGTAGGATGACAACCAAGAGCCATTGCTACCGATGTGATTGATGTTGAGAAAATTTCCAATAAGCCCCACAAAGTTAAATTCCCTTGCAATTTATGTAAGGGTGACCATCTTCTTAGAGATTTTCATAGTATTCCCAAGGTATTAGAAGTGTGATCCATAGGTTCACATCAGCCTTTGTTGTCAACTTCTGGACATCATGCTAGTAACAAATCTTCAACTAGCGATAGTAAGGTCGATGGAAAAATGGTAAAGTAAAATTTCCTTATAATCTATGTGAAGGGAATGATCCTATTCACTTTTCTTCCTGATATGGATGAAGCCTCAAAACCATTTGAAAACCATAGAACTTATCAGCCTTGTGTTATAGCTAGTTAGCAAAGCTTTCCCCCAATTCTCCATAGTTGATGAAGCGATTAATCAGAATCCATCTCCATTCAATCCCAATCTCTCTAAATGTGAATCTGATGCATCCATTCCTGACCAACCATTGGTTGAGAAAATATTTGACTTTATTCCACCTTCAGTTGATCGTACCTTTCCCATAGAGAGTGAACTTCATTCTGCTCCAGTTCTTCGTATTTCTTCAGGTTTCAATGAACAAGGGGGAAATCATCCAATTCCCACAGAACTGGAGAGACGTTCTCCCATTCCCATAACACAATGGATCAATCCTTTCATTCCTATGACACCCCCTCCAAGTAGAATGGTCACTTCCTTTGATTGGAGTCGACTCACGGGATATCGTCTTCCTCCTTACGTGCCCTTTTAGATCATAATAGATGATTATAATGTGCTTGTACCTAGCACAATCATAGAAAAAGGTGTGTCTATTAGTATTATGTCCTCAACTACTTGGGAAGATTTAGGTTCTTCAGAGTTTGTGCCTGTTACCTAGAATCTATTGGGTTTTAACGGAGGAACCAGTCATCCGTTAGGGATCCTTCCTAAGTTGCCTATAACTGTGAGAGGAAAGACTATGTAATATGATGTAATGGTAGTCTAAGGACCTTTGCATTTTCATTTAATCATTGGGCATGATGTGATGTGTTTCCCGCATGAAGAAATAATCATGACTATTGACCAACTTATGTTTGTTGATACTAATTTGACTCCAATCTACTAGACTCACTAAATGGTCCTTAAATGCAAGTTGTAACTTCCCCACCACAAGTTACTTATGTGGCAACCTATCCCATTCACATACCTACTGATGAATATGGGCCTTTCACTATCTGATCAACTTCTTTCGACCTAGATCTAGTAGGTGATGTAGTGCATCATTTACTAGGGGCATTGGAGCCTAATATTTCCATGGAATCCTTTGATATGTATTCCTTCAAGATCATTTATATTCCATCTAATGAGAACTGCTTGGAAGCCATGGCCTCTTGGAGGTCATGATGAAGGTTCCTTGAGCAGAGTTCCTTTTCATGCATCAAGCATCATAAAAAATGAAACAAGGTGTTGGATGATTATTACTTTTCTCGTGTCAAGGTCCTTAAAAAATGAAACAAGGTGTTGAAGCATGGCTCCCTTTCTTGTGTCAAGCTCCTTAAAAAATGAAACAAGGTCCTTCGAGAAGAGTTCCTTTTCTTGTGTTAAGCTCCTTAAAAAATGAAACAAGTGTCCTTGAGTAGAGTTTCTTGTCTTGTGTGAAGCTCATTAAAAAATGAAACAAGGTGTCATGAGCATAATTATTTTCCTATGCTAATATCGTTAAAAACTGAAACAAATTCCCTTTCAATTAGAACCTTTTATTAGATCTCCTAAATTTCGAGTCAAGTCTTTCACTTGATCTCGTAAATGAACCTTCATTGCATCCACGTGTTAGTACCCAATAGTCTACTTAGGTGAATGAAATGAAGCTTGTGGGGCAGGTGCCTTGAATTGAGTCATTATGCTCAGGGCATGAAAACTTATTTCAAGCATAGTTTTTCTCTGTTTCAAGATTTGGTAAAAATGAAACCACTTTCAAGCATAGTTTCCCATGTTTCAAGCTTGCATAACTATGAAACCAATTTCAAGCATAGTTCCCCATGTTTCATGCTTCTGTAAAAATGAAAGCATTCCCATTTTATCTCTTATGATTGCCATTTTTATCAGCTTGTTTTCTTCCTAATGAGCCTTCGCTTTCTCATTCCATCGTTACCATGTCCTTGCCCAATCATATGCTTTCACTTGGTTATTTTACCCTTTCCCGAGGAACCACTACGATGAGTGGTCCTATAGGGAGCCTCTTGACCTTTGCATGTTTTGAGGAGTTCCATCATGACCGAAACCAATTTCGACCATTTCTACCACTCATTTCTCTAGGTGGAGTCCTCTTTTGTCTCCTTTTAGACTCCCAAAATAAGAAAATATTGTCGATCACTTGTCTTTTTAAACTCGTAAAAGTAAATGAAAACAAGTGTATTCAATATAAGTTTAACCCTTTTTCGGGCTTAGATAGACAATCTATGAAAAAGGAATACCCCAGTTGAACACAACTAAGAGGTTCTCTTGAGTATTTTTTTCTACCTTTTTCAGACTTGAGAGACTATCTATGAAAATGGAAATCTAGAGTTTTCTCTTCCACCTCTTTTTCAAACTCTCTAAACATGAAAAATATGTCGAGATTTACCTTTACTAGACTCATTAAAACATCAAACAATGATGGAATTGTCAAACACGAAAAGGCCGAACCTCTCCTTCTCGAGGTTTCTTAAATACTTTTGGAGTTATTCATCTGAAGGGTGAACTTGCATACCATTAATATGTTATCCTCCTCAAGCTTGTTAAAAAATAAAGATGTACTGACCAGTATGGTTGGGGAAATTGGGAAAAGAGGGTATTCCATTTACTTATGGTAGCGAGTCGCTGCTGAACATGACACTCTTCCACTTCATCTCTTTGGCTGTTGGGTTGGGTGATCTGCTTGTCTTTTGATTATCATTCCATTTTAAAAGCATTAATCTTGGTTTTGGGTTAATGTTGCCAATTCCATTCAATGTCGTCGGTGTGTTCAAGAGAAGTTAGTCAGTTAATATCTGTTACAATACTCTTAAGACTTCATTAAATGTTTTCCTTTCCTGATGAAGTTTCGTATCAGTATCATTTTATCTCAATCATGATACCCATTTTGTGTCATTGATGGGGGATACATCAAGGCCCTCCTGCAAATGCATTGCTTCCTGTCAACATCGTCTCTTTAGCTGGGAAGTGGACTTAGAAGCATTCCTTGATACCTTGGTGCTTGCATACATCAATGACCAGTCTCCTCACTCTCAGCGATAGGCTTACATCATTGGCCTTGAACCAAAAGACTTTGTTTGGTGTTCAACATCAACTCATTTATTCACACCATATCGATAGTACTAGAGTACCTTGAGAGCCTTTAACATCATCAATCATTTCTCTTGCATCTATTAACAGATTACATCATCATCCAGTCATCATATGGTGTCTACCATGTTCGACCTCACCTCATTGATTCACATGGTTAGACTCGTATGTTGGTTGGTCGTGTGAAAGAGATTAAAGACGCTAGATTTAGTTTCATCCATCTGGGCTGTGATTTCATGATTATACATATATCACAATGTATGATGGTCATGACCATGCAGGCAGACATCCACTCATGAGTCCACCATTTTTCATCTTTGGAAATCTTTCTTAATCATTGTACATGTTATGATATCTTATGTGAAGAGTATGGGTATGCCTCCCTCAGTAACAAATGAATCTCACCAGTTGTTTTTTATCCTGACTTGTCACAAGGTAAAGCACATGAGTCATCAGTCATTATTTCTGACTTTGCACTTTAGGGGGGATCTATTATAGGGCATTTTGTCACATTTGATCAATAGGCCTCCTAATGGGATCATTCAACATCCTATTTCCCTTTGTCATCATCCTGAATAAAGCCCTAAGCATGCCTCTTTCATTTCCTCAAGTTTCTTCCTGAAACTACATCATTGAGCTAGGTTTAGGACCAATGCACCCTGGCTTCTTTTGGAAAACTTTCAACTATAGGTTACTCATTGTGGCCTGTTGATCACCTATAGGTTTCTTCCATTTTCACTAGCGTTGGTTCTACAAATTCAGGAAAAAAAGAGAAATTCCAGAAACCTCCTCTTCGAGAAGCTTCTAGAATTTGTTACAACTATTTAGCTCACATAAAACATTCAAATCCTTTCCTACCCTACTTTGGATTTCTCATCCCTTATCCTTTGATACCATCCTCCCATCAAAGGCAGATCTAAAACCTTAGATTGTAATTTGATAAGAACTCCCAACTTACCCCACTCCTCTATATATTTACAGCCTTTCATATGCAAGGGGTTGGGTTTTAGAGTGTGATTTTACTCTTAGGTTGTTGTTGTGAGAGGTTTCATTTCATGTATTTAGGGTGACTAGAGGCGCACATTGTGACAAGGAAAGGACAAGGCAGCTTGGAGGAACTCTTCTACAAGATCAACATCTATTTATGGTTTTAACTCCTTCTATTTATATTAATGTAAATAAATCTCTATTTTCCTATATGTGATGTTCTTACTTCATATATACCAATACCACTTTGATCTGTTGAATAGAGTATTTAGGTGATACTACATAGATCTCGTATCTTCATGGCTTGTGTTATTTCATTGTGCAGGTGCTAATTTTTGCAATCAGAGTTGGAATTGGAGCATCCAAGCTAAAGAAGAAGCAGAGCTTGCGACAGATTCTAAGTGTGACTCATTCTGTCATCTATTTACTTTAAGGAAAGCATTGGGTTCCTTGTCTCTCTGTTGTTCTAGGTTAGCCACCAAACCTTGGGGAGATACTTTTGTCCGCAGAGGTCCATCCTTCTTTTTAACATAAATTAGAGGGGATTGCCACAAAGACATATTGGGTCATATGAAGTCCAAGTCCAATAATTTCTTTAGCTAGATTTGCAACTCTTTTAATTTTGGAGCTTGCATACTATATGGTGCCTTTGCAATACACTTCTTGCATTTTTTAAGGTTAACTATCAAATCAATTTTCATTTTTAGGGGTGTCCCAGTAAATTTGTTGGGAAATACATCCCTGAATACATTAAGAATTGGATCTTTATTGAGATTTTTAGAGCTTCTTTAAACATTTCATGTTGCCAATGTGAATAATTGATATATTCTTTTTGCACATTTAATGAGCTTCATTAATGAGATGAACCTTAGAGACACTGTTGGTTCTTTGGCATTAATTCACTTAAAATATACCAAATCTAATTCATATATATCTATACATATATACACGAGAAACAATGAACTAAAAAAAATTAACTGAATTGTTATTATGCTACGGAGCCATGCTATTCGATGATACTAAAGAGGTAGCAATTCACGTAACCATTTTTCCAATATGGTTAGACATATTTTAAAAATGGTTGTGAGTTACATATTTATTGATAATTAAACCTTAAAATAGGTTATTTTTTCTAAAAGGAGAAATTTTATTTTTACATTCGCAGAAGTTTACGATTTGAAGTTATTAAACTGCATTGGTTCAGATTCAAGAACGACTATATTACGTATAGTATAGTCCCAATTACGGGGTAATTAGCTCACCAACATTCTGGATGTTAGATTGATTCATAAATTAATAACCATGGAAATTTTGTACTTCTCAAATTTAAAACTAAAATAAAAATTTAAAGGAAACCGTGTTCGATATCTCATATATCTCGTTCAACTAACTCAATTATTGCACCAATTAAGCAGCATTACTAAGACATCACAATTAAATCTATGGTTGAATTCAAGTGTTTCTTCCTACCATAGCTACCAAATTCGGCCGTACTGGCCCGAAAAATTCGAAAATACGACAGCACAATTCGGTTCGGCTGTAAATTCGGAAATTGCAATTCGGTAGGGTATTTTTTTTAAATAATTTTTTTTTAAAAAAAAATTATATTGAGCTGTAAATGGTAAGTAATATATTACAATTATGATAGAATTAAGTAATAATATTTTTTATATTAAAAAAGTTATCATAGAATTAAGTAATAATATTTTTTATATTAAAAAAATTATAAAGTGTAAACTGTACGTTAAAATAATATTATAATTATATATTATAATTATCATGAAATTTAGTAAAGTATTTTTATTAATATAAAATTTAATATTTAGAAATAGAAATCTCTATATTATTCAAAACATTAAAAACATAAATTTCCAATTTAAAAAAAATTTATCTGAAATTTGTTAATAAAAAATTTAATATTTAAATAGAAATTTATATATTACTCAAAACATTAAAAACATAATATTCAATATTCAAAAAGTTGCAGTTACAATCTAATTTGGTAAAGATTTTTTGTTAATAAAAATTAAATATTTAAAGATTAAAAATAGAAATTTCTATATTAAAAAAGTATAGTAAATAGTAAATTGCATATTAAGAAAATTACAGTTGTAAAAAATAATAAATCTTATATTAAAAATTGTAGAAAATAGTAAGTTTATACTTGTTAAAAATAATAATTCTTATAAGAAAGAATAATAAATTTGTATTTTATAAATATTTATAAAATATATAATCTCCATATTTTTCTATTTGAATTTCATACTTCTCTTCTTTCCCATAATAAAGAAATCGAAACCATGAATTAAAGTTTGGGTGTGCTTCTATCTAAATTCTAAACAATTCTTTGAAAAATCTACAAAAAGACATTTAAATTGCTTTATTTATTAATTAATAATGTTATTTTTTATTTTTAAGCCTTATATTAAAATTTAGGATTTGACTAAGTGATTTTTTTAAATATATTATAAATATAGATTTATTTTTTTAATTTTAAAAATAATTTAATTTTGGAAGATCTATATTTCCAAATTTTTTCCATATTGTATTTTAAGTAGTCGAATTTATTCCGTACCGAACTGAATTCGAATTCGTATTGGTAACTATGCTTCCTACTACACTTGTTACGGTGGCATCGAACTCTAGATCAGTGAGGTATGTTACATTCATTAATGGTAAGTGATATACACCCAGTATAACTACTTTGAATGATCCATAAGATAATCAACCATGGACTCAACTGAAATGGCTGTCCCTAATTATAACAACCAGATACATTCCTCGATCACATAATGTTATCACATTACCTCAGAGGCTATTCAATCTTTGGTTATTATTTAGGAGTCTTGATATTAATGTTAATGTTATTGTAGTTGTTCAAGAAAATCTGAACAGCTGGAATCGTTATTCTACTAACTCCATAACGATAGATGTGACATTTATGAATGGACCTATTATATTATCATTTGCAAATTTTCTAATTTAGTCATAGGTATTACATTTGGCTAGTTTAAAGAGAACGTCTCAGGTAACAGATGTTGATGTGCGATGTTTTCTTCTTGAAACAACTATTGTAGTTGTAACACCAACTCACGATCACTTTTTCGCAGATAGGAAGAGTTTGGCATTGCATTGGCTTGACATTTTAATTTCAAATCATGTAATCTCCACTTATACTGCATAAATGCCATGGCTCGTAATTCGAATCGTGGTATCCAAAGTGATGAAACTGAATAACACACGAGTGTGTAATTACCATGAACATTCCTTGAAGCCAATTTGTTTTTGTTTTATCATTTTTTCTTATATTTTTTATTTGAACATTTTATTTGACTTTGAATATAAAATATTCATATTGAGTATTTCTCAGTAGTTGTATTTCTTCATGGATTGATGAATCGATGTCGTTGTAACAAATTTATTATAAGTTAGGAATGGTTGACAACATATTAAAACTTCGAAGTGGGGTCAAAGATTTTACTGTGATGATTTTCCTACAATTATCAAGAATTTCAATCATTGTACGAACTAGCATATATTTTTCATATGAGAATCAATGAAGTTATACGAGTTGGAACACAAGTTATAGAGTATCAAAAGAAGGCTCCATATACCTCTGAAAGAAGAAATTCTCAAACAATATAAAAGAAATTTCATAGGCACGAAACTCAAACTACACCAATTGATGAAGTCATTTCCCTAACAATTACCACAGCTTGCAAGCCGAATAACCTACTAATGTATCAACAGTCTATATTGAGGAATTTTATCATTTTCATTTATTCTATTCTTACTCTGGTGTCATTATACTTCAGTTGCTTTTATTAAAATGTAATTTATAGTAGAAACTCCATATGACAATAGCTATTCAATGCATTAGATCATTTATTTCCTGGACAATGGTTGATTATGATTCCACAATTCTCAATTATTATTCGTTCAACATTATTGGAATACCTATCCTGTCTCGTTTCCTCGAAGCTTAAAGTTGGTTCGGTGGACTCCATAAAAAATCCAATCTATAGGAAAAATGAAATAGCTGATCAGGTATTTTCGTCTTAGCCTGTTAGCTGGATTCAATAAATTTTAGTTTAAGAAAGTGACAACATAGAGCCAAAGGCACTGGATGTTTTTGAGCGCAAACTTTTGCCAAACTACTCAGACAAAGTTATAGCACAACTGGTATTCAATAAAACTAAATGCATTGCTTTTGTACTATACATCTGGTGGCCAAAGCATGCAAAAGCTTAGAATTCAGAATTCCTGACAGCCCTGAAAATATTTATTTAAAGATGAGCATATATTCGGTGCCTTTTAAAACTTTGCTCATGTCGTTACAAGACACATAAGACAGCAAGATCATTGATACGATTACTTTAAAAGTTTGATATACTATTTCGTTTGGTTTGTCTACTCCGAGGCATGAAACAACAAGATCATTATTAAAATTACTTGAAAAGTTCAATAGAATATCTGTTTGATTTGTCTTTTGTCATCCAAGACACATGCAACGACAACATCATTATCAGGGTTCCAGAAAATATTAATCAACTATCTGCTCGGTTTGTCTTACACAAGCTATTTTATTTATGGAGTTGTTTGGCAGCTCAGATTTGTATAAATATAAATGTTTGTCACCAGGATTTGTATAAATCACGGGGATTCGAGAATAGAAAATGCGAAATCCATTTCACTGCATAAAATTCATAAACACCCAATTTCGTATCCAAATCCATTGTATTTCTGTCACTCTCATTGACTCTTTGTACTCATAACTGATACTAGGATATATCCCTGTTCAAAGTATTAATAAATTAATATTTATATATTGGTTAATTTTGTATAAGTAATTAAAGATACATTTGATATTTATCTCTCTCGACATCCAAAAATCAATTTAATTAATTAATTTTTTTTTTTAATTTATTTATTTGTATTATTTCCCTAAGATGTACATTATAAATCTGGAAAAAAAGTTTCTAAGATGATTATTAAACTCATGAAGTAATATGCGGGAGTTATACAGAGTGAAGAGTACATATGGAAAAAGTTTTTAATATAATTATTAAACCGGATACAGAGGAGTAATATAGTGCAGATAGTAAATAGAATTACATTAGTTTTAGGAGTTTTAAACTGGTCAAATGAGATAATTTTTAAATTTAATGAGATAATTTAAAATCCAAAATTTAAGAAAGGGTTTCTCAAATTTAAAAATGTGTTGTCTTTTTTAAATGTGTTGTTTCCTGTTTTTTTTTATATACCTATAATATTACACAAGAAAATGTATATATAAATATTTGTATATGAATAAGTATAAAATTAATCGTCAAAGCGTAGAATAGTGTGGATAAAAGCAAATATTAATTATTAAGTTGACAAGTTTTTATATCATTCAAAATTATATATATATATATATATATATATATATATATATATATATATATAAGATTATTTTATGTTTATTTTTATTAATATATTGATAATATACAGATAATTATTGATGATTATAAATTAAGAGTTATATGGAGAATAAATTAATAAATCAAATAGAAATAAAGTAATAATGTCGAACGATTGAGAAATGTATGTGTTAGTTTTTATTTTTTTTAAATTTACTGTATATATAGTTTCTGGTGCAGTATATATTAATTTCTATTTATATTCATTATATATATGTATAATTGTTGATGTGAGTGTACATATATTTATTCAATTTTTAACTTATTGATACGTGTCAACTTCTATTTATATTTCAGATTTTAATGTATTTTTTGGTTTTTTTACGAATAAATAGTTTCAGAGTGCCACCCATCCATCCATAATGTTTTAAAATATAAATATTCACGAAAGGAATGCCTTACTATATATTTTCTAATGAATTGATTTATGTGTGTAATTTTTATTTATATTTCAATTTTTAATGTATTTCTGTTTAAAGATAATTAGTTTAGAAGTGGCATTCCTCCATTATGTTTTAAAATATTAACCTTCACACAATAAAGGTCATGTCTTAATATATACCGTCTCACCATCTGTTTTTCATTTTGTAGATTTAATTTCTAATATATTGATTTTAATATGCATGCTGATTTATATTTCTATTTACAATACATATGTATAATTATATATATATATGACGATGTAAGATTGAATTTATGTTAAACTTTTGTATATATTTTCAACTTTATATCTGTTACAATTTATATTCAAATTCTAAAATATTATTTTCTATGTACATGGGGATTAAAGTTTTCCATTTATATTCAAAGCACAAGCACAATGGGTTTTTTAAGGAAAAAGTGGTTGCACTTTCAAATACACTCTTACTAATTCTCTAAGTTTGTGTTAATAATCCCTAACAGAAAATTGCAAACATGTTCAATTTAACAAAAAATATTGATTATTTCATTATCTAGTTACGCCTATACGCATATGTATTTCAACAAGAAGTGGCAAGTTGAATTGAGTTTACAGAATTTTTTTTGGATGAATGCCTAAGATTTAACTATAAGCGAATATTCTTTGTCTGATGTCTAAACAGAGGCATGAGATTTCACCCGGCTCCACATCCTCACGATACAATATTTCATTAAGTTTAATTTAGTTAATGTTCGTCATTTCGCGTTGTGTGGGAATCGAGCAACGATCTGTGGATAGTCAAACTGAAACACCCGTGATCGACCATAAGCGTGATGGCGATGGATAGTCATGGAGGGAGGTCGCGGGAGCGCAGGTGGTTTCTTTAAGCGGGTGAGAGGAGTCGAGGAATCAATACCTCTACCAGCGTTTGGATTCTATGGAATGACCGTGTTGTCTCTGGTCAATAATCTCTTCAATGAATTGAGCTCTTTGCAAAGAGATTGACTTGGAAAAAATGCTTGGGGATCATCGCATCTCTGGACAATAGCCTGGAAGAAGAAAAAACTGCAATCTCTATCCCAAATGCAAATAATGATTTTGTCAAGGGCTTTGCTAGAAGTCGATGTCGTCCCTTAATCTGAATCAACGTTATTTTCAGCAACCCAAAAGAGAAATATCAATATTGTGTAGTAATCAGAGATTGTTGATTAATAATTTCATCAACAAGAGTCAATCGCAAAGGGGAAATTGGGCTCCGATCACGATAATGAGGTAAAATCCCATTGCTTCCCAAGCAATGGTTGAGCAGATTGACGGGTTCTCCCGTAAAAAATAATAGCGGGCCAGTCCCCTCGATGTTGAAGCCACAACCAAGGCTCGAGGCAGCCCCTTCTCTGTTGAAGTCATTGTCAAGACGGCTAAGTTATCGAACGCACAATAGTCCGGCGAATAATAACCAAAACCCTAGTTATGGGAAATATATCCTCCATCCACTTTAAAGGTGTATGAAGTTGTGCAGAAGAGCAGTTACTCTAATATGCCATTATCCTATGAATGTGTTTTGTGAGGAGCCACGGTTTTGTTATCACGAAAATTCAAAGAACGCACTGAAAATGAGCATGAAGGCCCCTCTCATCCCCATAAAATTTCCTTGTCCTGGGAAGTGTTACTCTCAAATAACTTATCTTAGATTGTCTCACTTATATGAAAAAGATGTTACAAAAATATTTGTTCACGAAAGCTTCCAAATTTACCTTTGGACAACGCCATTGCCTTTAGCTTGTCGTAGATTTTTGATGATATAAATTTTATTTCAATGTGACTCATGGATCGAAGGTTATGCCCTTTTAAATTTTATCAATTCACTTTTGCTATATCAACTAGACACTCCTAAATGGCACACATGTGGGATTGCGATGGCCTTTCCATGCCGCTTGTGCCACTTATGTGGCATCCACAAGGCCACAACAGTGCAGCTATGAGACTTACCACCTCATCCTCACTTGAATTTCACACAATATATGTGTGTGAACACAATTTATATTTTGCAAAACCTCCTAAACTCTCATAGCCTTATATTAACACACTCCACTAGAGAATCTAGACCTAACCCACCATGTGAAATTTTCTAAGGCTTACATGATGCCTTTACTCTTAATTCCCTAGATATTTTAATGAGTTAATACATGTCGCCTTTCACTCATTACCCCACTATGTCGAGCCCACTGTAACAGCCCTTGGTTAAAAGTTCATGTAATAAAAGTTGATAAATGAATAATAAGACCACAGTTAAGGGACACTTATTCGAAGCTGAATGTTGAGAAAAGATATCCTAGTGGGCATCACTTGATATGATTATGGCTAAGGGAAATTGGAAAAGTCAATGGCTAAGGCATTAAAAAAGAAAAAAGGTATTTTTGGAACATTTATTTATGAAAAGAAAGGAAATTATGAGAGAATGAAGGTGAAAGGTCACAGGTTGAATGCAGGTTTTTTTTGCTTCAAGGGGAAATCTTTGTGAGAATCAGTTTTCCTCACCACATAGACATGTTTCGCACTCATTTCACAGAGTCTTACATAAGTGTCGCCTTTATCCTCCCAAAGTCTATCATTGCAGCCGCACTTGCCGTAAGCTGCCACAAAGGTTATTGCATTAAGCGAAGTATGTGTTATATGTTCTAGATGGTCTATGTTATATTGTTAAGTGTTCAAGTGTGTGATCATAGTCAACTTTTACCACTATTCACATCAGTTCCATTGATCCCACACTTAGCAAAATTTCAGAGTTTCCCTAGCAACCTAGCCCCATCCAACTTTCTTGAACTACGCACTTCACATCTGTAACCCTCAAGATTTTCCCTTGCCTACTGAAACTGTACAATGCATAAAAATCCCAGCCTCCCTTACCATTCAAAACTACGTAGTGGTTTCCTCCAATGTCCTTCCCTCAACCAAAACCCACTATCTCCAGAAACTATGCAATTTTGTCCCCTGACTACCCAGTTTGCCTTGCATCCTCAAATTGTGTAGATATGTCCTCCCAAGGCCTCATCCTGCAAAAATCACATCCCGCTAAAACTATGCAATTATGTCTCTCAGGGGCCACGAAGAATGATGAAATGTCAGATGACTCTCAAGGAGCTGAGGAGAAAGATGAGCATACCAAGGAACCCACGGTATGATAGAATATCGGGACCGCATGAAGACTCCATCTGATGCATAACCCTTTAGAGGGTAGGTATGTAAAACAAAGCATATATTTTGAAATACACCTCTTACTGTAGCTTAAAGGACTCCTACATTGTCATATCATTCTGTCTTCAGTGGCATTCATGGTTGCAAGCACTGAAAGCCATTTCATTTGTTTCCTCCACATTACTTTCTCCAGTCATTCTATGTGTTTCCTCTACATGTGTTTCTCGCTTTCGCTTGTTTATTACATAGCTTAGAAGATGAAGAGTATTACCACTTGTTTATTTAAGCTAGGGAGGTTGCGACGAACATGATCTTATCACTGACCAAGCACAATGCAAGGCATCCTAATTTGGATGCAAGATGTTTGATAATATGTATATAGTCAGTACACTCCTTTGCATTACTCCTTTAAATTAAGCCTTACTTTGTATCTTGCATGTACCCTCACTGCTTATGAGATTTGGCTACCTGCTACTAGTAGTGTCTTAGCTCTTTCATGACAAAGCAGGGGAAGGAATTTCCTTCAACCTGATTTCTTCAAGGCTCTTCATATCAAGTATAGAGCTAAGAGAAGGAGATGTGGAATTTCACTATCAAAATCTTGAAAACACTTTGCATGTTCGAATCTATCCAAGCGATAAATTTCCGCTCAACAACATTGGCAGTCTTGGAAGACTCAAGAAAGATCACATCTGTAGATATTATAAAATTCTTATTCACTTCACCATAGAGATGGTATGATTTGGAGTTATGAGTACCCAACGAAGATACATTTGTGACTCCTTGCACTAAGTTTGTCTTGGGAACGACTCCCTTGGAGAAAATTTTGGGTTAAAAGCCAAATTTTTGGGGCTAAAGGCCCAAGTTTTGTGTAAAGAATGTAAAGTCTCTGCATTTTGTTATCACGAAGTGTGAAGATGTAAACAGGGAAAAGGGGTTTCCGCCCTTAGTTTATCTATTTTGTGTCGACTTGATGAGATCCGCCTTTGGTCCGTGATCAATGGGAATGTATAAAAAGGGAGTCTTAGAAGAATCTAAGGCAAGTTTTTGGTAAGAGTTCTAATGAATTTTTTGGGTCTGTGAGAGCTAAGAGCAAAGAGACTTAGCATAGGAAGAGGCTCTGTAGCTGAGTGCGCAGAGGCCTAGGGTAGAAGTCTGCAGCTGAGTGCGCGGACCCCTGCAGTAGTGTGCATATGGAAATTAGAGTTTTAGTTGAAGATTTGAACCATCAATAAAGAGAATTATTCTCGAGATATCTATATATGAGTTATTCTACTTCTATCATGAATATTGCGATTATTCTATGTTGAATACTGGGTTTATGAATTAATTCTATATTGATGCATGATTCTATGTATTTTACCTTGTCATATGAACGCAAGTAAGAATATATGTTTACGCACGATCATCATAATACGTGTTGAAGTTAACAATACTTAAGATAATCGGGGAGCCACAAAAGTAAGGATAATTACAAAGGCGCGTAAGCGTCTGAATTGGCTATTTTGGGTCCGCAAAGGACGAATGCAAACTTTTGCGAAGGCTTCAACGATGAATAAGATAAGTACATTGATAAGCCCTAAAGGGCTTATAGTTCTATGTGAAGAAAGGGTTAGGGTATAAAGTCAACATCACAACCATCTCAGGGTGTGGAAACTTGGTTCTTGCATCTCTCCATACTGCTTCGGGTCAGACTTCAATCCACACTCCATGGATTGATGCCAAAAGGGCTAGTGGTGTAGGGATTTGGTTGGTTACTTAACGTTGAACCTAGGTCAGGGCCCATCAAGCCAACAAATTGTTCTATTGTCGGAACCGGGATCTACATAATGAGATGTGTGATGTCACATCATTAGAATCCAACTAAAAAAGAGATCGAAGACTGGTTGGATAGAAAGATCCACAAATTCACAGCGCAAGAAAACATGAATCTCCGATTGATGAAAGAATAGCGGTTAGACAGATATCTGTACACAGAGATACACGAAATCTTGTTTTGTTCCTTTCGAGTTGAATTATATGAGTGGATCGCGACATTGGTAGACGACCAAAGGAGCTGGAGACTTGACAATTTGGTTATTTGGACCCTGGAGTTAGTGCAGATGTTGGAAGCCTTTGGAGATAAGATCGTGCGTGTTGTCGATCATTGGCTTGATCGTATCATAGGAGGCTTTGTGACAGAGCTTGCAGTCGATACTTCGGGTAGTTACAACGAAGAATAGTGACAGTTCTTCAAAGGACTGCGAGGTAAGTATTTAAGGTCTTTAAATACTTGGATTAGGATGCTATTGTGGGAAAAGCGGGTTATGTAGTTACCTTGAGGTTTGTGGCTACACAAAGTGGAAGGAATTTTAGGGACGGTGGAAGAAAAGGCACTGAGTATAGCCCACTGATTGAACCTCATCTGGGTGATGATGAGGAAGCATCATAGGCTTCTCCGTAGAGAATTGTTCAGTTAATAAGATAGGGGTTCCCGCGAATACCTCATCCACCGACAGTGCCTCCATCTTCACTTCAACTGCTTACACCCTCACCCACACCACTGCCACCTCCACCACCATTCAATATGGTGAACTCCATAAAACTACCTACGTTCATGGGCGTTGGAAATGAAGATCCCGACTAGTTTTGGTTCGTCAATAAGGTTGTATGGGAAGCTCAAGGTATCACAGATGATCAAAGGAAGAAGGCAACATTGGTTAGTGCTTTGCGATATGATGCACTAACGTGGTACATTAAGTACTGCATTGATAATCCAATCTCCATGTTGGCATATATCCAAACTGCACTGAATAAGGAATTCAACAGACCTAAGTCTGAAGCACAATCAATTGTGGGATTGAAAGAGATCATGATGAAGCATCGTGAGACACTGTAGGATTTGGATTAGAGATAGAAGTGTATGATTCGTGAGGCTAACATGAATCTAACTAATGGGTAGCATTGCAAATGGTTTGTGGCTTGTCTCCTACCTCATCTAAGGGTGCGCTATCACAACAAAAGATTGGGACTCAGGTGGAAGCGCTAGAAATCGTGATGAGATTGCATGAGATGCCACTACAAGATGCTAATCTAGGGGTTCATTAGATTCATGTGTAGCTGTAGAACCTTTGCCTTGAAATTCAGATTCTGAAGAAAGATAGAATAGCTTATCTTGAGGCGCGTGAAGAGTTTTGCTGCCTAAAGTGCAAAAGCCAGGGGTATGACAAAGAGCACTGTCCAAGTTTCGCAACTTATGTTGCAGTAGGGGGATCAATGCCTCTGAGGCCGAAAGCTGTAGCAAGGCCAAGTATAAGGCCCCTGCTATGGTGTGCTATCTGTCAAGTAGCTGGGAAACATGCAACAGACAATTTCCATTTGCTACAAAAATTCATATAGACACTGCAACAGCTCTTCTGCAACTTCTATCAATCGGTAGGTCATGTTAGCTTGATGGGCCCTGACCCAAGTTCAACATTAAGTAGCCAAGGAAATCCCTACACTATCGGCCCTTTCAGTATCAATTCGTGGAGCGCGGATTGAAGTCTCACTCAAAGTAGTATGGGGGGATGCAGTGACCAAGTTTCTGCACCCTTAGATAGTTGTCATGTTGATTTTATACCCTCACTTTGATCTTCATGCAAATCGATAAGCCCTCGGGCCTTATCGATGTACTTCCTTTTCCGTCTTTCAAAACCTCTGCGAAGGTACTCAATTGCCCTTCACACAACCTTAGATGATGATTTAGGCACTTACGCACCTCTGTAACTATGTTACTGTCTCATTTCCCTAATTATCATAGTGGTTAGCCAACTTTATCATGCAATCAAGATTACCCTCGCATAAACATAATAGAAGCAAATACATTCACACATCAATTTAGCATTATACTATAAACCCAGAACTTAACATATCATAATTGGATGTAATAATCAGACACAAAAGACACAGTGATTCCATAATACTTCTCTTTATTTATGATTCAAGTTCCCAGTATAGACTCTATTGGCCTTGCGTACACAACTACAACGGTCCTTGCACTCGGCTATGGACTTCCACCTAGGCCTCTGCGCACTCAGTTGCAAAGCCTCTTCCTATGCTAAGACTCTTGCTCTTAGCTCACCCAAACTTACCAATGACTCATGACTTCTAACTTACTTACTATACTCTCTACTTAGATCTTCTAATACTTCCCTTTTTATACAATCCCATGGTCTGCGGACCATGGGTAGATCTCCAAAACTGACACAAGTTATCGAGACTAAGGGAGGAAAACCCTTTTAACTTTAGACATCTTCACTCTTTGCAACCACAAAATGTGGATACTTTCCATTTATTTACACAAAATTTGAGCCTTCTACCCCAAAAGTTGGGTGTTTAACCCTAAAATTGCCCGGAGGAGACCCATTCACAATAGACCCCCAACACAAACATGGTGACTCACCCTCTAGTCACTCGGCTGCCATGGAGATCTTATCGCGAAGACCTCTAATCTCAACCAGGATAACTGCTACCTCGATGGCACACTATGTTTCCGCCTGCTTCAGCTCCTCGAACAACTGTTGGCCCTGCACTATCAGCCTGTAGCTTCTGCTGAGCCTCTTGCAGACTGGCCAAGTTGCCTTCAATGGTGGTCATGATTGCATAGGCCTCATCTAGACAAGGTTTCAAGTGAGCCTTTAGCATTCTTCCTTTTTTTGCGCTACATCTACCTGTTTCTTCAATACCTATTCGTGATGATGATAGTTCGCGCTGTTAACTTAACCTCATTGTAGCACTATTGTAGTTCCCACGCTTTTGTCTCTAGCCTTTGTACATTGGGGTCCTCTTGTAGGCTGGTGAGGACCTCGAGTGACTGCTCAAAAAGTGTTGTGTAGTCCTTCACTACAATTGTTACCACTGCTACTGTATCTGCCACAGCATTGTCGCGCTGCTCCCTTACATTCAGCGAAGTCGAAGGTTGGGCCTTCAACTACAACTTTGCGATCTTGAGATTGTGCTCCAGCTAAACCTTGGCCAACTTTGTGCCTGCATCATGCACTCCCACAACGAATTTTCAAACCTGCACATCAACTTGCTCAATCTCAAGATGTCAAGCTCTGGGATAGTTTGCATGCTTCGTCCACAACCTTACTGAGGTGCTGATTCTTATGTCTGAGGTCAGTCACAAGGTTGATGGCGGATTCGTGCTGTATAGCCATCTGAGAATTGTTTACCTTTTGCTCGCTGATCCCCTCCAAAGCGCAGTGATTGCAAGCCCGAAGTTCGGCGATCACATTGTCCTAAGAAAGGTAAAGTGCTTCGCTAGGAAGTGCTACCTGATTAATTCCCATGCCCTTGAGGGCACTGATAGTGGGTCTATTAGCATTGATTGTTATTGTCAATGATCTATCTAGCAGCACTGTGGCTTGGGGGTCCCTACTGTGCAGCATCTCCAGGGCTTCTAAGGTCTAATGGCGACACTAGTGGATGCCACGCTAGTCTTCTTGTGGGAGGCATGGATCTGCAGTTCACGCAGACTTGTCTAAATGGCTCTTACTGCCTATTGCTGCTACTACTCAAACTACTGCAGGAGTTCTGTGGTGTCATCCCACACCATATACCCTATATCATTCAGATCCCCTTCTATCAAGGCGACTGGATCCAAAGATGTCTTGATTATTTTGGACTTATTTCACAGCCCTATCTTTTCTAGACCCCTAGTGTGCTTGATATGGAATAGTGTTGTCTTCGGGTCCACTACTCCATGCTCTGTGTATTTGTCCACTTCTTCCTCTATCTCTAGTGGGGGCGATTTCTCTTTGTCAAAGTCACGCTCCTAATCTCCTATTTGTCCTTTTGTCTCCTACATGATAGCATGCTCTGCCTTAGCCTTAACATTAATCTCCTTTCTTAGTCTCATGGCCAGCGTCTCCATCTTTAGCTTGGCTTCTTCCTTCTTTTGATGGGCGGTGGTCTTGCTAGATCTCGCAGCCAAGTCTGAGGCAGTGCACCATTTTGTCAGCCAATGGTCAAGGACCGCATCAATCGCATCGTCTATCGCCAAGTAGGGCAAGTCATACCACATCTTCTCCGCCGGTCCTTCCATGCCCTTATTAAGACATGGTGGAAATTAGCCTTGAATTCCACGTATTCCTGCAATCTGTCAAAATTGCTAGGTGACAACCGTGGCTTGTGGTTGATGATCATGTGCATGTTCATCTCCATTAATGTACAAAATATTTTTCTATCCTTTATTCACTGAGGATGCTTGGTCGCCTCAAGCAAAGCGTACTTCGCTACCTCTGGTAGGTCTGGCATGACCGAAGGAAGCTTACTGTCTTCTAGTAGCTCCCATGCTACCAGCACTATGGATAGCAAGAGCCATGAATAATGAAGTGTCTTGGTGATATTCTGCACCTCACAACGGTTCACGAGGAACTCACCATAGAAGTAGCGTGCCCAATTAAATTGAACTCCCTCTGTGCATTAGGCTTCCAAGGCTGCAACTGGTGCCGACATTTCGTCTATGCAACACTTCCGCATAACCCTCCCTGCTAAGAGTTGTGTTTCCACTTTGACTTCAAGGTCACAGATGCTCGAAATGGCATAACTGCGCGACTTCTTTACCAACTTAAATTTTTTTGTCATGGTCTTCACGAGGGCATGCTTGCCAAACATCATTGCCAGATTCTTCCCTGTGTATGAGAATGTGTGATCCTATGGATCAACATATCAGTGATGAGTATTGGCTCCTCCAGCCACAAACACCCATCATGTACCAAGCACATTAGCTACTTTATTACCACCATTATGATGGGCATGCGGTTGTAATGTGTCACTGATAGTAGGTTTAGAAGTCCTACCTTATCCACACCTCTTAGCCACTTCCCTAGCACCAACGCAGTCACACCAAAATCTTTTTGGAACACCCGGTGCATGAATTAATCAGTCGCTAAGTGAGGAAACTGCTCTGTGTCTGCTAAATCCCAGTCTTCCAATTTCAAAAGGGGGACACAACCTAAGCACGGTCTTTCGAACACAATTTAGTCTAGTAAGAGGGTGTGTGTAGGGTGACCTTACTTTCATGAATGTCTTTCGGCACCTTGGTCTTGCTCCTGCGCAGAGGAACATACTCAGGAAACATAGTGATGGGGTTAGACCCCTCAATCTCAACATTCTCCATTTCCACCCCCACATCCTCATCATCCATTGGGATATCCTCAATGTCTTCTTTTTATGGCTCCAAGTTAATCATCTTGTCCTTTTCCTGTGCGGTGGTCTTATCCTTTTGCGAGTGTTTTCTGGGAGATGTGTGCACCGGCTGCGGTGGCATGGCCTACTTGCCCTTCTTGTTCCGGGGACCCTGCTTGGTTGGGGTAGGCCTTAGTCTAGGCGATCATGGGGACATCAGTACTTCAGCTGGTATTTATACATGCGCACCGTCTGGGGCAACTCCCTTTGTTGCCATAGCCACCTCTAGGAAATCTCCCTCGGTTGTTGATGCTTCCACGCTCATAGCTTCAGTGGGCATCGACATAATGCTACATAATAACTCCTTATTCGCTTGTGGTAATGTCTCAAACACAAAACTTGCTAGAAAAATTTCGAACATTTCATGATTCATGTGCACCTGAGAGCTAAACAACTCAATTCTCAAAATGCCAAAGTGTTTTTCACTAGGCAACCGCTTGTAATTTATAGGCACTTTAAAATTCAAATCCGACTGTTCCCCCCAAAATCGATTCATTAATACTAGATTGGCAGCATATTTTCATATATTTGGTCCATAAAGTCTGATTTAAATGCTGTCCCCAGCTCCATTTGGCCATTTCTTCATTGTCAAATCATGAACAATGACTTTAACAGTTACTTTCTAGCTACTCTATGCAGTTGCTCCTTTGCTAGCACATCCCTCTATGCACTATTATGGACTATGTGACGTTCCCTCATTCCACACAGTTCTTTCTTTGTGTAGCTCTCTAACCCGGCAAGTTTAGTTTATAGTCCCACGCTTCCTTTCAGTTGCCTGGAGTGCTAAGACTATGCTTCCTTCATATCGTCACTTAGCTGGATCACTAGTGTATGGCTTCAATTGACTACCACTCACCTTCCCTGGAAACAGTTCTCCATTCAATTTGACCAACTCAACTACTCCACCTTTGGTAATCTCCTTGATGACATATGGCCATAGCCAATGCATCTAAAATTTCCCTAGAAATTTATCAAATTTACTGTCATATAAGAATACGAGATCATTTACCTTGAAGGTGCAAATTCTGATGTGCCGATCATGCCATGCCTTTTCATGCTCCTTTTAAAATTGTTGATGAAATCCAGCTAGAAATCAATCCTCCTCGAGCTCTGCTAGCTGCGCGAGCCTCTCTTCTAGGGCTCCATGGTCTACCATTCCTGTGAGTGTTGCTATGCACAGATTAGGTACAATGTATTCCATTGGTATCATAGCTTCTACACCATACATGAGTCTAAAAGGCATTTTCCCAGTCAACTTCTTGGAAGTCGTTCTGTAGGCCCATAACACTTTTAGTACATGCACATCCTAGTCATTTCTCTGAGCATTGCAGACCTTTGTCAGTTCATTCTCTAGTATCTTATCGAATGCTTCCACCATTCCATTGGCGTATGGGTGGTAAGGCATACTCTTCTGATGATACACCTGAAATTATTATGTCAAAGGGCTAACTGTTTCGTTAAGAAAGTGTGTACCACGATCGATCATCAAGATCTTTAGACAACCAAATCTTGTCATTACATATTCAAAAATAGACTTTGTTGTTGTCGCACCTATACAGTCCTTCAAAGGTTGTACCTCCACCCACCTGGTCAAGTACTCCGTCATAGTGCTGATGTATTGTGCACCTATCTTCTTTCTTTGATGTGGAATTGGACCCACAAAGTCAATCGCACATTTCTCGAATGGTTGTAATGTCACCTATGACATCAAAGGCAATTCATCCCTTGATGGCCTACTAGTTATTTGACATGTGTCAAATGCCCTAAAATATGCTTTCGCATCCTTATGCAGGGTTGGCCACCACAACCCAGCATGTAAAACCTTCTGTGTTGTTGCTTTTCCTGCATAATGTCCTCCTATAGCTCCTCCATGAGCCTCTATGACAATGCTTCTTCATTGAAAGTCAGGTACCTAACATCGCAATATTTCATCTGACCCCATCTTGTACAAGTTCCCTGCAATGACGGAGAATTCTGTCATGTGCAGTACCAACTCCTTCTTCTGCTAGCTTGTATACCCTTATGGAGCATTTCCCATCGCCAGGAAATGTATGATATCTTCAAAGCGACTGTTCACGATGCGCACTGCAAAGAGCTATTCATATCGCAACCCCTCATCTAGGTTAGTAGGTTCCTCTCTCATTTCAACCCGTGATAGATGATTAGGTCCCACATTCAGTCCTCCTGGCTTCACAATAACTTCAAAGTCATACTCCTGGAACAACAACAACCATCTGCAGGTCTTCCTCCCCAACACAGGCTTATTTACCAAGTATTTCAATGCAGAGTGATCTGTATACATCTTAAAATGTCCAACCATCAAATAGTGCCTAAGCTTTTGGAGCATGTACACCATGGCTAATCCTTCGCGCTCTGTAGTGGAATAGTTCTTCTCAGCCTTGGACAACTCCTTGCTCACGAATTCTATAGGATGGTCCAATTCCCCCTCTCCCACTTGTATCAGCACAACCCCCAGCGCAATACACGAGGCATCCATGTGCACACGAAATTCTTTCTTCCAGTCTAGGAAGACTAGGATTAGCGTGGTGACCATTTTCTCTTTCAGCGCGTCCAAGCTCTTCTAGCATTCATCATTCCAAAAGAACATATAATCCTTTTTCAACAAGTTTTCCATGGGCATGGTGATCTAGGCATAGCTCTTAATGAACTTCCTATAGTATTTGGTATTCCCTAAAGTTGCACTTAATTTTTTCACATCCCTTGGCACCTCCAAGTTGATTATCAAAGCAATCTTCGTGGGGTCTACCATCAATCCTTGTCGGCATACTACATGACCCAACAGGATCCTGAAAGGGAAACAAAATAGACACTTCTTTAGATTGAGCCCGATATGGTATCTCTGACACATATTAGACTTCAAGTGCAGACTTTCCACATGATGCTTGATCAATCCAAACATTAACTAATCATCAAAGTATACCTCCAGAAACTTATGAATGAAGTCTTTGAATGCTGCAATGACTATGCGCGAATAGATTGTTGGCACATTATTCAGCCCAAAAGGCATCACGATGTACTAAAAACATCCCCATTCAGTTGCAAAGGTTGTCTTAGTTCTATCCTCAGGTGCAGTTTTGATCTGATGGTACCCAGAGAACCCATCAGTGAAAGAGTATGCTTCTTGGCCCCCCTACATTGTCCAGAACCTCGTCAGTGAACTGGGTCAGGAAAGGATCATGCATGCAACCATCATTAAGCTTCTAGAGACCCATGCATATCCTTATTTCTTCTTTCTATTTCTTTTCTTGAACCATTATCGGGCTAACCCAATTAGATTCTTCCGCCGATTCAATAATTCCTGTCGCGAGCATCTTATCTAACTCATTGTGAACCCTTTCCTTATACTTAGGATTAAGGTGGTAAGGTTTCTTTTATAGGTTTCACATCTGATTTCAGGGTGATCTTTATGACACCCAAGTCTCCTATGATCCCTTTTAAATCAGAAAACTTCGTGGGGAACAAATCCTGATATCTGCGGAGGAGATTAGCGACCTTGTCTACTATTGCACCATCCCAATAGTCCCCAATCTTTTCAAATTTCGGTTCTGCCTCTATGCCAATCTTGACCTGCCTAGTTTTCAGTGGCTTGGTTACGTCTGGATCCTTAATATGCCAACCTTCAACCTTGCGGTGACCTTCAGTTTCCAGAATATTAATCTTCCTGGGATCCTCGTCCTCTTCTTCAACGATCATGTTATAGCATTCCAGCATGTGACTCAACTGGGTAGTCAAATCAGGTTAGACCAGGTCCAAAGGATCTTGCAGTATCTTAGAGATCGTCACTTTAACCTCCTGTAGTGCCACATCAATACAGTCAAACCCATCCACAGGGTTGAAAGTCATTATAAATCCCTGGTGCAAGATGTCCCACTCTTCAGTGCCATTGCGGAGCTCTATTTCCAAGTACCAATTCGTTGGTATGACATCTAGTGTGTGATAAAACAAATGCACCAATTGAGGTTGGGGCTCCACTCCATAAGCCTTAGTCCATTTGGCCATTTGATCATGTGGATCATCCCTTCCATCATACCTATCTGTCATCCGCACTTTTGGCTACCCAAAATGAATTCTCATCATCCTCCTATAGTCAAGCCAGTCACTGAAATTATCCTTGTGCATACCCCTCCATCTTGTGGGCGTAGAGTGCAATACCCAGTCCAAGGCCTGAAAGTGATGTTTCTCCAACACTTCTCTCTCAAATGCATCCAAAAATCGATGAACATCAGTTAGCCCATCATAGTGAGGAAGATCCCTAACTTCAAATGACATGTAGTGCAATGACTTGGTCATCATATTACAACGCATCGTAGATACTTCATGAAGTCGGTTCTTCCAGTGCTCTAATTCTTCATCTGAATTTGACATGCAGGAGATTTTGCAGTCCCATGCAATATGTTTGTCTACTATCGGATTTACCCAATCCTTATCTCGTGCCGTTATCTTGTATATTTGGACCAAATCCTCATCACTTTCGTAATCTCAGACGTGTTCTGTATAACATGGTCCTTCCGCAAGATTTAGTGGCAGCACTAAATGGAGCGACTTCTTTTCAAATATCATATTTATCTTCTTTAGGTTGATTACCCCATTCATGTCAGTGGCCCAATCGATTCCAATGAGTGCATGGTAAGGATTTCTATCATCCACAATCTCTATTACTTCAAAATCTGCTAGTGTGCTCGCGCTCTCGATGTCAATTGTTACCACATGTAGCCTCCCCATCGTGATAATTTTTGTTGATTCATCATTCTTAATTGGATCAAACACCAATGGAGCGTAGGTTTCTACATTCTTTCCCAAGTCTGTTTTGGAAAAACATTCGCGCCGAACCCCAAATCCAAGATAACTTGGTCCGTGTTGTATTGCCCTATCTGTCCAGCGAGTCTCATTTCACGCTTGGTCCTTGCCTTGTGCTTGCCAAGATTTCTAACCACACATGGTTCACGAATAGCACCAGCCTTACCAGCACATTGATTAATCAATTCCTGCAGGCCCTTCACAACCTTAATATCACAGCGCAGTTTCATGCAGGTCTTAAAGAATGTGGTAATCATGGATGGGTCCATTTCTTCAACTGGTTTCTCTTGATTTCTTGAGGTAGATGCCTCATAAAATATTTTATTTTCTTCCATAAAGGTTTCTTTTGCATACTCCAGATCAAGCCCAGTCTCTTTTTTTGGTGCTTTTCAGACCCATTTGCCTTTTGTAGGTTGCTTACCTTTATCCTCCCCCGTCGTAGTTTCACTTCGCAGCATAATGTTTACCTTAGGTTCTTCCTCGCAAGGCTTAGCCCTCATCATTTGGAGGTTTAGCATCGGCTATGGAGGTTGCGCCCCCTTTTTTCGAATCTTAGACAACAATATTGGGCAATCCTTAGTTGCACGGTCAAACTAAGTACAGTAGCGACATGACAATCGTGTCGTATTCAGACAATCCCCTGCGTAGTGTCCTGGGCCTCAAAAATTGTAGCAAATTAGCTATCCTTGACCTCTATTAGGCCCTCCTCCACCTTGGACTTGGCCGCACTCCTAATATTCACCTCGCGTTCGCCCAACGCCTTGGTTTGGAGGCCACGTTTCTGCCTGCACCATATATGCAGGTGTCATGTTCATCATTAAATTGTAACTACGAAGATTGCACTGATCATGACCTACTGATTCACAAAAATTGCAAGATAGTTGTTGTGGTGATTTTATGGATTTCTACAACAAATGGCAATTTTCGGTTGCATGTTTCCCAACCACTTGGAATATAGCACACCATAGCATGGACCCTATACTTGGCCCTACTGTAGCCTCTAGCCGTAGAGGCATTGGTCCCCCTGCTACAACATAGTTCACAAAGACTGGGCAATGATCCTTGTCTTGCCCCCGACCCTTGCATTTTAGGCACCAAACTTCTTCACGCGCCTCTGTCCGAGCTGTTCTGTCCTTCTCCAAAATTTACATTTCGAGACAAAGGTTTTGCAAGTGTGCATGAATTTGCTGAACCCTGAGATTAGCATCCTGCATTGGTGTCTCATGCAACCTCATCGCGATTTCTAGAGCTTCTACCTAGGTTCCAATCTTCTACTGTGATAACGCAACCCTTAGGTGGGGCAGGAGCGAGGCTACGAACCATTCGTGGTGCTACCCATCAGTTAGGTTCATTTTTCCCTCACGGATTGTACACTTCAACCTTTGGTCCAAACCCCAGGGCATCTCCCCAGGCTTCATGATGATCTCCTTGAACCCCATAATCGACTATGCTTGAGACTTAGTTCTACTGAATTCTCTATTCTGCTCTACCTGGATATCTGCCAATGTGGATGTTGGGTTATCAGTACCGTACTTAATGTGCCATGTTAGTGTGTAGTCCTACAAAGAACTGACTAGTGTAGCTTTCTTCATCTGGCCATCTATGATACCCTGAGCTTCCCATACAACCTTCGTGATGAACCAAAACTGGTCTGGATCTTCATTCCCTATGTCCTTGAATACAGTTAGTTTTACGAAGTTCGCCATATCGAACAATGGTGGAGGTGGCGGTGGTGTGGGTGATGGGCTAAGCAGTGGAGGTGTTGTAGGTATTGGGAAACCTTATCTTATCAACTAACTAGAGTTGAGGGGAGAAGTTTGCGGTGCTCCTTCGTCATCACTCAAAGGAGGCTCAATAAGCAGGCTATACTCAAGACCTTTTCTCCCTCCATCCCTAAAAGCCCTTCCACTTCGCATAGCTCCAAACATCAAGGTAATCGTGTGACCCACTTTTCACACAAGCGCATCTTAATCCAAGTATTTAATGACTTCAAGTACTTACCTCGTGGTCCTTTGAAGAAGTGATTCTTTGCTTCGCTGTAACTGACAGAGGTATTGACCGCGAACTCTGTCACAAATCCTCCTATGATGCGGTTGAGTCAATGGTCACAACGCGCTCGATATTATCTTCAAATACTTCCAATCTCCTTACTGACTCAGGTGTCCAAATGATCGAGTTTTCAAGCCTCCATCATCCTTGGCTATCTTCCAACTGTGCAATCCACTCATATAACACAATCGGGAAGGAACAGAAGAAGGTTTTGTGTATTTCTAGGTACATGTATCTGTCAAACCACTATTTTTTCATCAATTGCGGATTCTTGTTTTCTTGTGCCGCGAATTCTTGGATCTTTCTATCCAACTAGTTTTCGATCTCTCTCTTAGTTGGATTCCAATGATATGGCATCACATGTCTCCTTATGCAAATGTCGATCACGACAATCGAGCCATTTGTTGGCTTGATGGGCCTTGACCCAGATTCAGTGCTAAGCAGCCAAGAAAATCCCTACACTACTAGCCCTTTCGGCATCAATCTGTAGAGCGTAGACTTAAGTCTCACCCGAAGTAGTATGGGGGGATGCAAAAACCAAGTTTCCACACCTTGAGATAGTTGTGATGTAGATTTTATACACTTACTTTGATCTTTGTAGATTGATAAGCAGATCGATGATAGAGCCATTGCCATTCGTGCAACCCTAGACGATGATTCAGGCACTTACGCACCTTTGTAACTATGTTACTGTCTCTTTTCCCTAATTATATTAGTGGTTAGAAAAATTTGTCATGAAATCAATATTACCCTTGTGTAAACATATATTGTTACGTGCGTTCAAATAACAGAGAAACAGATACATTTGCACATCAATTTAACATTATAATGTAAACTGAGAGCTTAACATATCATAATTGGATGAAATAACCAGAGACCGAAAACATAGTGATTCAAGAATACTTCTCTTATTTATGATTCAAGTTCCTAGTATGGACTCTATCGGCCCTATGCACATAGCTGTAGGGGTCATTGCACTCAGCTCCGGACTTCCACCCTAGGCCTCTACGCACTCAATTGCAGAGCCTCTTCCTACACTAAGACTCTCACTCTTAGCTCACCCAAACTTACCAATGACTCATGACTTGAAACATACTTACTGTACTGTCTAATTATATCTTCTAAGACTTCCCTTTTTATACAATCCCATGGTCCACGGACCATGGGTAGATCTTCAAAACTAACACAACTTATCTAGACTAAGGGTGGAAAATGCTTTTAACTTTATACATCTTTGCGCTCCATGACCACAAAATGCAGAGACTTTACATTTATTTACACAAAATTTCGGCCTTCTACCCGAAAACATGGCATTTGAACACCAAAATTGACCCCCAAGGGACTTGTTCCCAATAGGTCATGATGAGAACAATTGTTGGAGTTAAAAATTAATGATGGAGAGGACACCTACATACAAGGTTCAGGCAGAAACACGACCTCTAGACCAAGGTGCTGGAGGAGCATGAGGCAAATATCAGGGGCGGAGATGAGGCAAAGGTGGAGGTGGACCTGGTAGTGATCGAGGGCAGGTTATTTGTTATAGTTGTGGAGGACCAGGACACTACGCGTGAGACTGCCCGAATCCGACGTAGCTGTCATGTCGTTATTCAGTTTTACCGTGCGATGGAGGATTGCCCTATATTGTTACCTAAGATACGCGAGAAGGGGGCATAGCCTCAACAACCAACTCAAAACCTATAGATGATGAGGGCTGAGCCTCATGAGGAGGATCTTAAGGTAAATATTATGTTGCGAAGTGGGGCAATGACTGGTGACGATAAGGGGAAGTAGCACGAAGAAGGTGAGGGGGTCCGCAAAGCACCAGAAAAGGAGACCCGATTTGATCTGGAATGCATGAAAGAGGCATTTAAGGAAGCAAAGAAAATATTCATCGAGGCCTCTACCTCAGTGAGTTAGAAGAAGCCGGCTGAAGAAATGGACCCATCCATGATTACCATGTTCTTGGACACTTGCATGAAACTACTATGTGATAGCAAGGCTGTGAAGGGACTGCGGGAGCTAATCAATAGGTGTGCTAGGAAGGAAAACATTCTTGGTGAACTGTGTGTAGTTATAAATATTGGTAAGCATAAGGTAAGAACTAGACGTTAGATGAGGCTCACCGCGTAGATAGGATAATACGAAATGGACCAAGTTATCTTGGACCTAGGGTCCGACACGAACGTTTTGCTGAAATAGATATGGGAGAGAATCGGGAGACATGTGCTACAATGATTTCCGATTCAGTTAAGGATGGCGAATCAATAAAAAATCATCCAATTGGGGAGGTTGTAGGGGGTAACAATTGATATTGAAGTCGCAAATGCACTAGTTGATTTTGAAGTGATAAAGATTGTGTATGACAACAATCCCTACCCTACGCTCCTTGGAATCAATTGGGCCACTAACATGAATGGGGTAATCAATTCGAAGAAGTGGAAGATGATATCTGAGAAGAAATCACTCCATGTAGTGGTGCCATTGGACCCTACAGAAGGACTACACTATACTGAACCAGTCCACGATTATGAAAGTGATCATGATTTGGACCAGATTTACAAGATAATAGTGCGAGATCAGGATAGGGTGAATCCGACAGCAGATGGATGTATTGAATGGGACCATGAGTGTTCCTGCATATCAGATTCAAACGAAGAAATGGAGCATCGGAATAATCGGTTGCATGAAGTATTTATGTTGGTGTTGTAATATGATGACCAAGTCATTTCACTCTGTATCGCCAGAGGTAAGAAATCTACCTTGCTATGTTGGTTTAACTGATGTTTATCACTTTTTTGATGCATTTGAGAGAGAAGTGCTAGAGATTGCTTCCAGGCCCTGGATTGGGCACTATGCACTACACCTGCGAGATGGTGGGGCACACAAAAGGATAGTTTTGATGATTGGCACGTATGCATGGAAATGATGAGGGTGCGGTTTAGTCACCCACAAGTGTAGATAATAGAAAAATATGATGGAAGAAATGATCCACGTGACCATTTGGCCAAATGGAATGAAGTGTGTGGAGCGAGTCCTCAGCCAGAGTGGGTACATATGTTTTGTTATACTTTGGATGTTATATCGATGAAATGGTACTCGGAGATGGAACTACGCCATGGCACTAAAGAATGTGATGTTTTGTGCCAAGGATTTTTTATGACGTACAACTTCGAGGATGGGTTTGAATGTATCGATGAAGCATTACAGGAGGTTAAGGTAGCAATCTTTAGGATACCATAGGATCCTCTAGATTTGATTCAACCTGATTCGAATACCCAGCTCAACGAGGTGCTGGGTTGCTACAATGTAATAGAAAAAGAAGAAGATGAAGACCTATGGAAGATTAATATTCCAAAAACTGAAGGTCACCACGAAGTTGACGGACTGCAATTAGAGAACCTAGACACAACCGAGCTACTCAAAATTAGACAGGTGAACATTGGCATGCAGGCAGAGCTAAAGTTTTCAAATATTGGGGACTACTGGTATGATGCAATAGTAGATAAGGTCGCCGAACTACTCCACGAATATCAGGATCTGTCCCCCACGAAGTTTTCATATCTGAAATGGATAATAGGGGACTTGGGTGTCATGAAGATCACTCTAAAACTAGATGCGAAGTGAGTTAAGCAAAGACTTACTGCCTCAATTCGAAGTATAAAGAAAGGGTTCGCTTAGAATTAGATAAGATTCTCACGGCAGGTATTATTGAACTGGTGGAAGAATCTGATTAGGTGAGCCCAATAGTAGTTCAGGAAAAGAAGTAGAAGCATGAAATAAGGATATGTATATATCTCAAGAAGTTGAATGGTGCCTGGGTGCATGATCCCTTCCCACTTCTGTTCACCAATGAGGTGCTGGATAATGTTGGCGACCAAGAAGCATATTCATTCACTGATGGGTTCTATGGGTACAATCAAATCAAAATCACACCTGAGGATAGAAGTAAGATGACCTTCACTACCAAGTGGGGATTCTTTCAGTACACTGTAATGCCTTTTGGGCTGAAGAATGCATCGACAATCTTTTCGCGCATAGTCATTGCCACGTTCAAGGACTTCATTCATAAATTTCAGGAGGTATACATTAATGATTAGAGAGTGTTTGGATTCGTAAAGTGCTATGTGGCAATTCTCTGCTTGATGCTAGATACCTGCCAGAGGTACTAGATCATGCTCAATCTGAAGAAATGTTTCTTTTATGTCCCTTTTGGGATCTTGTTGGGTCATGTGGTATGCAGACAAGGCTTGATGGTAGACCTTGTGAAGATCATGGTCATAATCAATTTCGAGGCACCAAGGAGTGTGAAAAGGCTGGGCGCAACACTGGGGCATATGAGATACTATAGGAAATTCATCAAAAGCTATGCCCAGATCACCGCACCGATCGAAAAAATGTTAAAGAAGGATGTTATGTTCTATTAGAATGAAGAATGTTAGAAGAACTTAGATGTGCTAAAGGAGAAAATGGTCACTGCGCCGATCCTAGTCTTCCCAGATTGGAAGAAGGAATTTCATGTGCATGTGAAGCATCATGTACTACATTAGGAGCAGTACTGACACAGGCTGGTGAAGGGGACTTGGATCATCCTATATCATTCACAAGTAGGAATTTGTCCAAAGTTGAGAAAAATTATTCCATTATCCAGCACGAAGGATTAGATATGGTGTACGTTCTCCAGAAGTTCAGGCATTATCTCTTGGGCAGGCATTTTGAGATGTATACAGACCATTCTGCATTGAAATACCTAGTCGACAAGCCTATGTTGGGGGGAACATATGCATGTGGCTATTGTTGTTCCAAGAATATGATTTTGAAGTCATTGTGAGACTAGGACGATTAAATGCAGGACCAAATCATATTTCGTGCATTGAAACTGGAGAAGAGCCTGCTAATTTGGAAGAAGGACTACCTGACATGTAGCTCTTTACATTGCGCATTGTGAATAATCACTTTGAAGAAATTATACACCTCCTAATGATAGGAATGACTCCCGAAGGATATAGAAGTCAACAGAAGAAGGAACTGGTGGTGCGCGCGACAGACTTTTCTATCATTGCAGGGAACTTGTACAAAATGGGATCAGATGAAATACTACGACGTTATGTGCCAGAGCTTGAATGAAACAACATCCTTGCTAAGGCTCATGGTGGAGCCGCAGGAGGGCTTTATGCGGCCAAAGATATAACATAGAATATTCTACGTGCTAGGTTGTGCTGGCCAACACTTCATAACAATTCAAAGGCATATTGTAGGGCATGCGATGCATGCTAAAGGATTGGCAGACCCTCGTGGAGGGATGAGCTTCCGTTGAATCCACATATATCATTAAAACCCTTCGAGAATTCAGAAATCGACTTTGTGGGACCAATTCAGCATCTAGTAAAGAAGACGGGTGTGTGGTACATCATCATCGCGACTGAGTACTTAATCAAATGGGTGGAGGCACAGCTTATGAAGACGTATACAAGTGTGACAGCAGTAAAATTCATCTTTGAGTATGTGATGAAAAGGTTTTGTTTTCCAAAAATTTTAATGATTGAACACGGTAAGCATTTTCTTAATGAGATGATCATTGTGATGATGGACGAATTTCAGGTTTACCATCAGAAGAGCATGCCATATCACTCGCATTCTAATGGGATAGTGGAAGCATTTAATAAAATATTAGAGAGTGCACTAACAAAGGTTTTCAATGATCACAAAAATGATTGGGATGTGCACGTACCCATGGTGCTATGGACTTATAGAATGACTTGCAAGAAGCTGAATGGGCAAATGACATTCAGGCTCATTTATGGCGTAGAAGTTGTGATGCTGATGGAGTGCATTGTACCCAATTTGTGCATAGTGGCATTCACAAGAATGGCAGATTGTGGAGCCCTCGAGGAGAGGCTTATGTAGCTAATAGAGCTTGAAGGGGATATATATATAGTTGAATTCCATCAACAAGTTCAAAAGGATCGTGAAAAGGCATGGCACAATCGGCACATCAAACTACACACCTTCAAGGTAAATGATTTTGTTTTATTATATGACAACAAGTTTGATAAATTCCCAAGGAAATTTAGGATGCATTGGCTGGAGCCCTATGTCATCAAGAAGATTACCAATGGAGGAGTAGTTTAGTTGGTAAAACTAAATGGGGAACCCTTCCTAGGAAAGGTGAATGGCATCCGATTGAATCCATACACCGACGACCAGCGAGATGACTACATGATGGAAGCATAGTCTTAGCAATCCAGACAGCTGAAAGGAGGTGTAGGACTATAAACTACACTTCTTGGGTTGTGGAGTTGTGCAACTAGGTAACTGCATGGAACGACGTAATGTCACAATGTTAGCAAAAACATGCGGGGAGTTGCGCTATCAAAGAAGGGACCACACAGGGTAGTGCAAAAGGGACTGTTATGGTCACTGTTCATGACATGATTGTGGAAAAATGGCTAAATGGAGCAGGGGGTAGCAATTAAGTCAAATTTTAAGAGTAGTATCTTTGAAAATATTCCACCAATCTAGAATTTATGAATGAATTTTTGGGGGAATTATCAGATTTGAATTCGAAAATGCCTATAAATTACAGGTGGATGCCCAGCGAAAAACACTTGGCATTTTGAGAATTGAGGTGTTCAGCTCTCAACTCTGTATGAACCATGAGAACCTTGAAGCATTGATAGCAAGTTCAACATTTGAGATGTTTTCAAATGAAACACAGGAGTTTTTTACTAGCATCATGTCGACGCCCGTAGAAACCATGAGTGCTGGAGAAGCAATGGCAGCTAAGGGAGCTACCCTAGAGGTAGCAATGGTAGCTGAGGAAGCTGCCCTAGATATAGCAAGTGTCATAGTACCTGTAGAGGTACCTAAATTTCTGAGGTCGCCCAGGTCGAGTACTACACTGACCAAAGAGGGTCCGAAAACGAAGAAAGATAAGCAAAAAGTGACACCACCGGTGAGAGCGTCACCTAGAAAACACCCACAAAACGAAAAGTGCACTGCATAGTAGAAGGGAAAGGTAGTTGACATGGAACCTAAAGAAGACCATGAAGAAATAAATATGGGTGGGGAAGACATTAACATAGGGGCCGAGGACGTTGACGTTGAAGGGTCCAAACCTATCTCTAAACTACCCGAATACATTCCTCCACACTGAGGCAAGGCAAAGGTCCCAAAAGACATTGATGAGAGAAAATTTACACTGCATACATCATTGCTGCCAGACATGATTGCATTTGAAGGACCACACCTAGCACGCGTCCCCCATTTAAAGATCGAGGATTGGGATTTGGCCAATACGGAGCATTTTTCCCACTTAGTGACTGTTCAGTTTATGCGCTATGTCTTCTATAAGGACACTGGTGTGACCATGTTGGAGCCAAGAAAGTGGATAAAAGGGGTGGACAAGGCAGGACTACTAAACATGCTATGGGTGCCACATTACAATCGTGTACTCATAACCATGATTGTGACCAAACAGCTGCTATGCTTGGTGCACAATGGGTGAATGTGGTTAGAAGAACCAATAATGATCACTAACATGTTGGTCCATAGGATCACTGAGTTGCTGCATTCAGGACTAAATCTGGCCATGGCATTTGGCAGAAATACATGTTAGCATGACCTCGCTGAGCAAATGAAGGACAAATTTAAGCTCGTCAAGAAGCTGCGTGACTACTCCATTTCTAGTATGACTGACCCCGCAGTCAAAGTAGCCAACCAGATCCTGGCTGGGAAAATTATGTGGAAGTGTCGCGCAAATGAAGTGTCGGCACTGATCCTATCATTAATAGCCCAGTGCGTGAAGAGCGTACAATTCAACTTAGCACGCTACCACTATAGCAAGCTCCTTGCGAACAGTAGAGAGGCACAGGATTAGAGCAAAACTTTTCACTATGCATTGTTCTTGCTATCCATAGTGTTGGTCGCATGGGAGTTACCGAGGATACTGAGTTTCCTCTAATCATGCAGGATTTACCGAAAGTAGCAAAGTTTTCTTCGCTCTGGGCCACCAAGGACCCCTAAAGGGTCAAGGATAGTGAGATATTTTAGATCTTGATGGAGATGAGTATCAACATGGCCATCAACCAGAAACTGCAGTTGTCGCCGACTATCTTTGAATAGTTGACAAAGTATGTGGAGTTCAAGGTGGACTTCCACTATGTCTCCATGCGAGCATGTAAGGACCCTGATAAAAAGTGGTATGACCTTCCATACTTGGCCATAGATAATGCAATCGTAACGGTCCTTGATCGTTAGCTAGTAGAGTGGTACACAGCATCAGACTTGACTGGTGGGTCTAGCAAGTCTACAGTGAAGCATAAGAAGGAAGAGACGAAACTAAAGATGGAATAATTGGCCAAAATGAGGAATAAAGAGGCTGAGGACAAAGCCAAAGAGTAGTGCACTACCAAACATCAGAGAGAAGGGTGGGAAGAAGAGGAGAAGCATGACTCTGATAGGAGTAAGAAATATCTTTCCCCAGAGAAAAAAGAGGAAGAGCAGTGATTTGAACTAAGGGGAGCAGACTCGAAGACTACTCTCTTTTGGGTTAAATGAAATAGGGAGCAGGAGAATGTAGGGTCGTGGAAGAATTCCAAGGCTAGGAAAATGTCTCTCGACCGAATCACCTTGACAGAAGGTGATTTGAATGACATTGGTGATGCGGTGAGGGATGTGACCAAGGAACTGTTGCAGCAGTTCGAGAAAAAGCAACAATAGGCCTTGGATGGCATTTGAATGGGTCTATATGAGTTGCAGATCTAGGCATCATAGGTATAGACTAGTCTGGGGAGAAACAACACGGTGTCAACTAGTTTGGCACTTGGAACTTTAGAGGCAACAAAAATGGTGTGCACGCTAGATCCCCGGTCCATAGTGTTGCCAGATGGAGCACTGACTACAAAAGCATAAGCTTACAACGCCATCGTCAGTGCCCTCAAAAGGGTTGGGCTAAATTTGGCCACACTTCTAAGTGAAGCCCTTCACACCTTGCAAGATGGTGTGATCTCAGAACTTCGGGTTCGAGAACAGCGCGCCCTGAACATTATCAGTAAGCAGAAGGTGAACAATGTTGAGTTGGTTGTACAAAAGAATTATACCATTGATCTTCTTAAGGCACCACAGAAAAGAATGAGCACATGACCAAGGTGGTGGCTGAGGCATGTAGGATTGTTTCAAAGCTGGATATTCATGAAGATGTGCCAGTGGATGTTAGAATTTGGAAGCTTGTTTTCAGAGTGCGTAAAGCGAGAAGATAGCTGGCTAAGGTTCATATTTAACTGAACCTTAAAATTATAGATCTCAAGTTGAGGGCCTAGCCTCCAACTCCACCAGGGGTTAAAGAGTAGCGCACGTCATTTCAAAGAAGCAGTAGCAGCTGTAGATGCCACAGTCAAGGATTGCACTGTGCTCTTCAAGAAATCGCTTGAAGTATTCACCAACCTACAAGAGGATTCCAATGTGCAGAGGTTGGAAATAAAGGTGTGGGAGCTGCAACAACATTACTATGAAGTCAAAGCAAAGGCGTGAAACGTCGCCATAATAAAGAGGTTGGCAAAGCTGCAGGAAACGAAGGCATTAAAGGAACATGTGGACATAGCTCAGCACAAGGAGGCAGTACTAAATGCCAGATTGGGGCCTTGGCTGGAGGAATGTTATGTACTCACTCCCTCCATTGAAGGGAAATTTGTCAGTCTACAGGTGACACAATAAAAAATATTGGTAGGTAGCACAGAGCCATCGATGGAGAAGTTGGTCGAGTAGGTGAAGTAGGCAGCAAAATAGTGCACCAGCAAAGTCGCAGTGGTACAGGTGGCGCTGGGAGGTCTTCGCGATAAGATCTCAATGCTATCAGAGTGACTCGAGGGCGAGTCACTAGATTTTTGTTGGGCGCCTGTTGGGAACGAGTCTCCTGGGGCTAATTTTGGGGTAAAAAGCCCAAGTTTCTGGGCCAAAGGCCCAAGTTTTGTGTAACGAATGTAAAGTCTCTACATTTTGTGGTCACAGAGCACGAAGATGTAAAAAATCAAAAAGGGTTTTTGCCCTTAGTTTAGATAGTTTGTGTCGGCATGATGAGATTCGTCCTTCGTCTGTGGGCTATAAGAATGTATAGAGTCTTAGAAGAGTCTAAGGCAATTCTTTGGTAAGAGTTCTAAGGAATTTTTTGGGTTTTTGAGAGCTAAGAGCGAAGAGTATTAGCATAGGAAGAGGCTCTACAGTTGAGTACGCAGGGGCCTAACGTAGAAGTCTGCAGCTGAGTGTGTAGACCCCTGCAACTATGTCCATAGGGAAGTTAGAGTCTATATTGAATATTTGAACCATCAATAAAGAGAATTGTTCTGGATGTATCTTTATATGAGTTATTTTACTTCTGTCACGAGTATTGCAATGATGTTGTTATCACAAAATCAGACCCTGATAGGTCGCTGATCAGGTAGACCTTGTGTAACTCTTTCAAACCAAATTTTGATTGAGGCTTAGCCTCCCCAACCTGAGAGGGCTCTCTCACAAGATTAAAGATTTGGATAATGAATAAGATGGCTAACTCTATGGATTGAAATCAAATGAAAATGTATAAATGGTTGAAATTCCAATCGACAAGCATCTATTGGGCTATGGTCAGAGTATGTTTTATTACAACAACAGATCAACTTACATGGAAGTCAGGGCATAAAGAGTTTTAATCTACTAGAAAAACAAAGACATGATATACGAAACACAGCTTATGAACACATGAAGGAAGTTAGAGCATTATCAATGAATTCTAAGTAACATGTGTTCATACCACTTCAAGTGAGCAAATGAAGAAATCCATGAGGAAATAAAACACATAAAACCCTCTCTGAATCCTGAGTAGTGAAGCTAAAGCATTCTACCTAGCATGGAAGTCAAGGCATTATAGAGTTCAAGTGCAGAAATGAAATTACAAAACAGTGAAACATAGTTAGTTTATCTATGAAGGAAGTCAGAGCATCATTGATGAGTTTTGAGTATCATAACTAAACACCACTATAATCTAAGTATTAGGAGATTCTATCATAACAAGAACATACAAGAACTCTTCATGAATCTTGAGTTGTCTAACTAGAAATTTGCATTAGGTTAAAAATATACACAGTATGCACATAGAGCAGCAGCTGAGCCAAAAAGTCTCCAACCCCTTGCTAATTCGACCTCTTTCTCTATATATAGCATTTACAATTAGGATTCCATCATCCCTCATCAACAAAATTCGAATTTTCCATCAGTGACACCTCTTCTAACCATAAAACGAACCTTTAAATGCATTTGACACCTAACTAGCAGTCCTAGAGACCTAATACAACTGGGAGTGTAACTCCTTATTATGATTACAACAAACTTATCTAAACATTTAAATGCATTCTTTGATAGCTGTAACCTCATGAAGTTGAATTTGATGAAGCCTCCCACGTGGTCAGCCAACTGCTGATGACAAACCCTAGAAATTAGGCAACATGTTTCCCTGTTTTTAGGTTTAGATCCTTGAAAATTGGCACGTGGGACAGAGCCTTTATCTCCTCACCCATGACACATTTTATGAAACTAAAGGATTTTTTTGTATCCCATGTTGTCTACAACAAAAACCTCTCCTGGTTTTTTAAAACATTCCTCCAGCTGTCCAAAATCTGTCCTTGAAAAACACGTGTCAAACAGGAAAAATCCATTTTCTCAAATTAGGGTCTCAATTAAAGCCTATTATCTTCCAACTGAAAGCACTTATGAAGAAAGTGATATAGGTTATTGTATCTATAGAGTTGATGAAGATAAACCTCTTTCCGAATTCCAAAATACCTTTTCATGTGACCAGAAACTGATCTTGAAAAAGACTACTAAAACCAGAAGACCAAGCTTTACATTCAACAGTTTCGTAGCGCAAGTTTAACCATAAATTCCTCCCACCTCAAAATGGATTTGAAGAAACTGAAAGATGTTTTTTTAGCCTAGCATGTTAGGAAGAAAAGCCTCTTTCATTTTACAAAATTGAGTTCTCAGCTACTCAGGAAAGCTTCTGGAAGTTAACTAGTAAAAAACGTTTTTATGCTAAAACAGGTTGCTTCAGGGGTTTCGTAGCGCGCTACGAAAACACTGATTTCATAGCGCAAAACAGGATTTTTACACTGTCTTTGCTACAAAAACATGGATTCATAGCTAGTTTGAAAATTTCTCCAAAATTATGTGAGAAATGACTTCTAAACTCATGGTGAGGCTTCTAGGACATGGAATGAGGCTGTCAAACTTTATTTGGAAAAGAGATATGACCTTGAAATTCTTCTAACCTTATGACCTAAGCCTTAAAGCATGAAATGACCTAGAGACTCTTTAACACCATGACTAGAAGAAGAGTTTGTAAATGAGAATGACACTAACTGTGATGAGATGACTCAAAACTTATAAGACTATGACTAGAAACAAGGCAACTCTCCAAAGCTTAGAGACAAAGATTTTAGGGTGATAACAGTGGCTCCAATAGGGATAGTGTGCCCTTGTGGTATACTAAGAACTTGTAGCTCCAGTGCCGCTATCCATCCTCTAGAATAAAACTCTGAACCTCTGCCCAATTTTCTCCTCAATCCTTTAATGATTTCTGAATGAAGAATTCAAACTGCACCTACTGAAATAGATGCTCAGTCAACCTTGAGCTTATTTGCATTTTCCTACCTACCTACTAGCTGTAATTTCCACTTTAGGTCAAGAAACATGATATTTCCAATAAAGCCAATCAATTGTCCTTTCTGATATTGGAGGCTCTTGACTTCACTGAACCTAAAAATAACCATGATAATGAGATGACCAAATCAACTTATAATGTATATGATCTTCGTAATGCAAATGAAAATGAAATACTGATGTGCAAAACTTTGCCATGTATTCATTTATAGGGTCAAAGAAAAAATGGTTATTTTGATAATCATCATAACATTCTATCTCTTTAGACAACTGATCCTCAGCCACACAAAATTCCTTTGATGTGCTATCCAACTGCCTTTCTGCATGATTCTCATAGACAATGTAATTTTCCTCACTATTATGATCATTCTTTGAAGTAAGCTGCTGCAAGGGATTAAAAAATTGAACAACCTTTTCCTCTGCCTGAGGGCTATAAAATCTATTTTCCAGTACTTCTTCTTGATGTTTGCAATCAATTTCATACTCATAATGATTTGAAGCCTGACAAATCTGTTGCATCTCTACATCAATCTGAGAGGATGTAATATGATTTTCATAACTAAATCCCTGCTGATCTTCATGCTGCATTTCATGAGATGTTATACTTTCTTCTTGGTGTTGAAATGCATTGTTGTGAAGAGCCTCTAAAATTTCTTCATCCATAAATTCATCATCATCATAACAATCCTCCAAGTACTGAATAAGACTTAAAGAATGTCTACAGCAATCTTTGGGACAATAAGGAAGGATGACATTCTTTATACATCTCATAGAATTCATCATGAAAATTAGCAAGCAAATATATTGAACCATTTTCCAAACCTTTATACCAATACCATGCTTTTCCTTCTAAAGTGTTCATAAACATCTTCATGAGACAATATTCAGGGAAATGAACATTAAGACTACGTACATGCATATGGAACCTAACCAAATGAAGAGCAGCATTGTCCTTCTTTTCATCTTTGAATATTGGAAAATCATCTAACCATTCAACCTTTGGCATAGGATTTGGAAAACCAGGGATATGAGACCGATTCATAGGAGCATACCTGGCATTCATTCTTGCAGTGGAACTCATCTTGAAACTTCATCAAGCTACTGATCTTCTAGCAGTGGAGTCACCTTCCAATTTTTTATTTGATGTGTGGAGTCGCCAAGGTATTTTTGCAGACTCAAAAAGATGTCTGAGCTCCTGCTACCTTCAGAAGTTCAGCTTCTTGATTTCGGGAATGAATAGACTTCAGGCTCCCAGCAGACGCACCAAAATGTTATCACAAATTCAGACCCTGATAGGCCACTGATCAGGTAGGCCTTGTGTAACTCTTTCAAACCAACTTTTGGTTGAGGCTTAGCCTCCCCAACCTGAGAGGGCTCTCTCAAAAGATTAAAGATTTGGATAATGAATAAGATGGCTAACGCTATGGATTGAAATCAAATGAAATGTATAAATGGTTGAAATTCCAATCAACAAGCATCTATTGGGCTATGGGGTCAGAGTATGTTTAAGTACAACAACAGATCAACTTACGTGGAAGTCAGGGCATAAAGAGTTTTAATCTACTAGCAAAACAGAGACATGATATAGGAAACACAGTTTATGAACACATGAAGGAAGTTAGAGCATTATCAATGAATTATAAGTAACATGTGTTCATACGACTACAAGTGAGAAAATGAAGAAATCCATGAGGAAATAAAACACATAAAACCCCCTCTGAATCCTGAGTAGTGAAGCCAAAGCATTCTACCTAGCATGGAGGTCAAGGCATTATAGAGTTCAAGTGCAGAAATGAAAATACCAAACAGTGAAACATAGTTAGTTTATCTATGAAGGAAGTCAGAGCATCATTGATGAGTTCTGAGTATCATAACTAAACACCACTGCAATGTAAGTATTGGAAGATGCCATCATAACAAGAACATACAAGAACTCTTCATGAATCTTGAGTTGTCTAAGTAGAAATCTACATTAGGTTAAAAATATACATAGTATGCACATAGAGCAGGAACTGAGCCAAAAAGTCTCCAACCCTTTTCTAATTCAACCTCTTGCTATATATATAGCATTTACAATTAGTATTCCATCATCCCTCATCAAGATAATTCGAATTTTTCATCAGTGACACCTCTTCTAACCATAAAACAAAACTTTAGATGCATTTGACAGCTAGCTAGCAGTCCTAGAGACCTAGTACAACTAGGAGTGTAACTCCTTATTATGATTGCAACAACCTTATCTAAACATTTAAATGCATTCTTTGATAGCTGCAACCTCATGAAGTCGAATTTGATGAAGCCTCCCACGTGGTCACCCATCTGCTCATGAAAAACCATAGAAATTAGGGAACATGTTTCCCTGTTTTTAGGTTTAGATACTTGAAAATTGCACGTGGGACAGAGCCTTTATATCCTCACCCATGACACATTTTATGAAACTAAAGGAGTTTTTTGTAGCCCATTTTGTCTTCAACAAAAACCTCTCCTGGTTTTTTAAGACATTCCTCCAGCTATCCAAAATCTGTCCTTGAAAAACACGTGTCAAACAGGAAAAATCCATTTTCTGAAATTAGGGTTTCAATTAAAGCTTATTATCTTCCAACTGAAAACACTTATGAAGAAAGTGAGATAGGTTATTGTAGCTGGAGAGTTGGTGAAGATAAACCTCTTTTCGAATTCTAAAATACCTTTGCATGTGACCAGAAACTGATCTTGAAAAAGACTCCTAAAACCAGAAGACCAAGCTTGACTTTCAACAGTTTCGTAGCGCAAGTTTAACCATAAATTCCTCCCACCTCAAAATGGATTTGAAGAAAATGAAAGAGGTTTCTGTAGCTCAGCATGTTAGGAAGAAAAGCCTCTTTCAGTTTGTAAAATTGAGTTCTCAGCTGCTCAGGAAAGCTTCTGGAAGTTAACTAGTAAAAACAGTTTTTTCTGCTAAAACAGGCTGCTTCAGGGGTTTCGTAGTTCGCTACGAAAACACTGATTTCGTAGCAAAAAATAGGTTTTTTACACTATTTGTGCTACGAAAATGTGGATTCGTAGCTACTTTGAAAATTTCTCCAAAATGATGTGAGATATGACTTCTAAACTCATGGTGAGGCTTCTAGGACATGGAATGAGGCTATCAAACTTTATTTGGAAAAGAGATATGACCTTGAAAGACTTCTAACCTTATGACCTAACCCTTAAAGCAAGAAATGACCTAGAGACCCTTTAACACCATGACTAGAAGAAGGGTTTGTAAATGAGAATGACATTAATTGTGATGAGATGACTCAAAACTTATAAGACTATGACTAGAAACAAGGCAACTCTCCAAAGTTTAGAGACAAAGATTTTAGGGTGATAACAAATGTTATGTTGAATATTGGCCTTATGAATTAATTCTATATGGATGTGTGAATCTATGTATTTTACCTTGTCATATGAACGCAAGTAAGAAGATATGTTTACACACGATAATGTAAATCTGTGTTGAATTTAACCAATACTTAAGCTAATCAGGGTAGACACAGAAGTAAGGATAATTACAGAGGTACGTAAACATCTGAATTGGCTATTTGGGGTCCACAAAGGATGATTAGAGACTTTAGCAAAGGCTTCAAGGATGAATAAGAGAAGTACATTGATAAGCGCTAAAGGGCTTATAGGCCTGTGCGAAGGAAGGGTTATGGTATAAAATTGACATCACAACCATCTCAGGGTGTGGAAACTCGGTTCCTACATTGCCCCATACTAGTTTGGGTGAGACTTCAGTCCCTCTGCAGATTAATGTTAAAAGTGCTAGTAGTGTAGGGATTTGCTTGGCTACTTAACGTTGAACTTGTGTCAGGGCCCATCAAGCCAATTTTTTTTTTCTTTTTTCCTTAGGTATGAAGGCATAGCAAGAGGAACCAAAAACCCTCAGATGCCTCACCAAAGGAATGTGTCCATACCACATTTCATAGGGAGTCTTGTTTCTAATAGCATTAGATGGACACCTATTCTTTATATACACAACATATAGAACCACAGTAGCCCAAAACCTTACGAAATTAACATGTGAATTATGCCATTTTCATAGTGGAAGTAATACATTCCATTGAACTATGTGTCGAAAATGCGGCAAGAAATTCGTAATTTGATTTTTCTTTGATTAAATTGAGAAAATTTGAATTTCCACGTCAACAGACATCTTGGATGACGTTAACTTTTGTGACATGGCTTGTGTCACACAGTTTCCTTAGTAAATTCGAGTTGGAGGAGTTATAGTTCATTTATGCATACATGATTGCTAATTTGTAGCAATAAAGGTTAATTATCTCAGGTCTTGTCAATTAAACTAGTTCCAATTTTTGGAGGAATTAGTGGAAGGTCATTTAAGGAATGGAACATCAATCAAACTCAATGATCATCCAATTAACTGATCAATCAGCCCAAAATAGTTGTTGCATGGAGAGAAGTTGAGTTCCCCAATACTGGCGGAGATGCCAAGGCAATTTTAATTTCTTGTAGCTCACACAGTTGTAAGAACTTAATATAACCATAGTGGAGGAGTTAGCTTGAGTAGAAGCTTCTTGTGAAATTGGAGAGGGAATGGTTGTTGGCACCCTTAATAGCCTACCAGCAATTTGTTTTGCACCACACCTAAATGTTTTGTGTAGGGTTTTGAGGGTGGATAATTTTTTCTTATGCTTTTTGGTCATGTACGTCATCACTAACTATCTTGGGAGGTTTGTAATAGTTCCTTGCATGCACATCCTCACTAAATATGTTTTGGGAGGTTTGTACTATTTCCTTGCAAATTTATTTTTGTCAAGGCTTACTGCTTATGATCTTAGGTGCTCACAACAATCTGACAGTTTATGGCACTCTCCAAATCATCATTCTTGAAAGGATCCAACAAAACAATTTGAGAGAAAGATGAGAATGGCACACTCTTATTTGAACTAACCTAGAAATTGTGGAATTGGTTCGTCCCAATGGTTTTAGAGTTGTACTAGTCTAGTTTTGTGGTTCAAATTGGCTAGGGTTGGTTCTTGTATTGAATTGACCTTAAAACACAAAAGTGACTAGTTCTCTACTAAACTGATCAATTTCGAAGAATGTAGTGCAACGTAGCTAATGACCACCAAATATTAATTTTTTAATAAAAAGTACTTAAAAGGAAAATAAATATCTTAACTCTAGGGCCCTACAAAACCTAACCCTAGTAATTAATTGTAATATTTATTTTTTAAAGTTAAAGTAAAAGTTCAGATTCTTCCTATCTTTCCGTTTTGAAAAGGAAAGATGAGGATAATGTCAACTTTTAATAAAATTTTTTATATTAACATTAATCGTTTCAGTTGTTTCAGAGTGGTTGCAACTTCATTCAGTTTGGAGAAAGTCAAATTTTAGATCCCATTCAAAATTTAGTAGGGTTAAACAGTTTTCAGTATTTCAGGATTGGTAGGATTGCAAGGTGTCAATTGGATCCTATGAAGTATGATGGTATGGAATTGGCATTGAATCAATAGCACTAGAACAATGTACCTCGATGTTTGTTACATTTATTGTTGAACTCCTTTGTCATGACACGAGTGTCTCCATGGCTTGAGTGAAGGTGTACATTTTCACTACGGTCATGACAGAGGGGTTCAACAATCAATGCAACCACAACTAGACACTAGGACCATATGACAAGATTGTAAATTCTAAATTCTAGACTCTCAACTATGTTGATATAGTTACTCATTAGTACTATGCTTATTTTTGGACTCTAGAGTTCATTTAGAACCCCTTTGTTGATGTATTATGGTTCAAATATGTATGTAGTTTGTGTTGTTTTAATTATATGCACTCCTACTTACTATAAAAATGAGAAACATTATATATTTTGTATAAGTTATTTGGATTCACATGCATGCAGATGATTATATATGTTTTTTCCTAAATTTTGAGTGTTTTATGTATTTTTGAATAACCTTTTGCTCATTTTTGTTTTGGCTCCACTCTTCTTGACATTTTGGGGTTGACCATATGGATGTAGATGAATGTACATGATTTTCCCTAAAATTTGAATGTTTTATGTATTTTTTGAATAATCAATTTTTTGGTTTAGTTTTTTTGGCTCTAGTCTGGTTCAAATTTTGGGGTGGACCATTTTGATGACTGGTTTGGTCTCGATAAAATTGGAACAAAAGGCCAATTATTGTACCTCTTCATCACCAATGTTGTTTCCTTATAAATCCTGTCAAGCATAAGTTAACTTAATGGAGAAACAACTATGGTGAATTAAGAACACAAGTGTATCTAGTTTCTCATTCAAAAGTATGAAACATATTTTGGGGCTTGTTAACAGAATTATTGTCAACCATGGTTTCTTTATAAAATAACATATATTAAACTATATAATTAATTATTAAATTGATAACTATTTAATATGGGTTGACGTTTAGTGATATTTCTATGGATCATTTTATGATGTTGTGGACTATTCAGAAGTCATGTCACTAGTAAGTCATGTTTTTATGTCTCCTTCTCATGTTTATACAAAATAAAGTAGAGAATGGATGGTAATCTTTAATTCATGATACTAAAAATGGGATCACAAATTATCTTAAGTTTACACAACATATCCATGTGATAAGTACTAGAGTAGAGGGATTGGATCAACCAAGCCTTTTCAATATGTGAAAATATTAGGCTTCAAGAGATCATGTGTTGTAGTGATGGATGCATTAAGGAGGGACAATACATTAACTCAAGCTACTAGAATCGGATACTGATGGGTGGAGGTTAAGTTCTACCTATTATTGGAGCCTCATATTTAGTATCTACTTGTCTATATGTTCTCCTTAGGTGATGGAATGTTTTCACAAAACTATTTTGAGCGTTAACATTTGTTGATTACATAGTCATCTTGCTTCATTAATAGAAATATATTTCTTGATAAAACAAGTAGGAAAAATCCTATTCATGTGTTAGGATTAAAAGTAATTTTTCCTTCCCATAATACTATTTTTTAACTTGAGGAGGTGGAGGATTTTGAGGATGGCATATTATGTTCTTCTAAGAAATGTGAGTAGGCCTTATACTTAGATTCTCTAGGAGAATTTTGTTCATATTTTGTTAGATATGATCCAAGATGAAAGTATAAATATTTTTGGTTGGATCAATATATAATTTTTCAACCATATTTTAGAGCGGAATATTTAGAGGAATCAACTTTATTTGTCACTTTTACTACTTCTCCCACCTTGAAAATTTTTAGAGAAAAGACTTTGGATCCATCTTGAGGCCTTAAATGACCAAATTTTTTGTTCTCAACCTTATTATGGACATTTATTCCATAATTCGCATACTTATCGATAACGAAAATTTTCCCAACAATAGTTTGTGACTCTCTCTAGTATGAGGTCCCAAAGGGACCTCACAAAATTTGGTATGAGAGGACCATTCAAATTTTGGCTCATCTCCCATGCTTAGTTGTGTGTAAGTACTATGAGATGTGTGTGATCATTACAATGATGGGTGCACCTATTGGACTAGTAGCTATACTGAATGGAAGAATACAAGAATTATAACCTATTTAAAGGGGAAAATTAATGAGAAAATTTGAGGTGATGGACTCGTAGAAAATTACGTGTATCCACATTTAAGTATTGTTTATTATAAACCTGGAAGGCATTACACACTTAAATTATCAAAACAAGACATATAATAGTCATTGACCAAACCAATAAGTATCCAATGTAGAATGAAACCAAATTGAAACCAAGTACATGGGATGATACTTCCAAAGGATCGAACATGAAATTATTCTTCTTGAACAATTTCTTATTAAGTACCTCTTGAATCTGAAATCCATTGCAGGTGGTTGTCAGATTCAATAGCTAGTAATTGAGGAGAACATTAAGATTCTATAGCCTTTCCATTGGTTCTCAGTGAATTATTGAAAGAAATCTCTTTAGAAAGTCATGCGGCATGTTGCTCATGAATCAAGCAACCAAGCATCTTTCCATGAAGCAAGTGAAACATTAAATAAGTCTTCAATTACTCTAATGTTGCAATGTGCCACAAGATAATGAGAATATTCAAATGCTCTTCCTTTCGCTTTACCAGGTGTTTTACCATGTTCAATGAAGGATTGTTCAATGTTGCTACCATAGGAAATGCAACGATGCAATAAACATATGAAACCAAGCAACACACAATGATGAACCAACACACGGTGATGAACCAATGAACCAGCTAGACATCAATGCTTATTGTAGGGGTAAAATTCCAACACATAAAGCTTTGAATGCACCAAACAACATGGTTCAAAACCACTAAAAAGGACTCACCACCACATTTAAACAACCATCCAACCATCCATACACATGACTTGTAAGCCTATCTAGAACTTAAATAATACTTATGATTAGCAAGGGTTATGAACAAAGTAATACATATGACACGACTCTTTTATAACAGTGTTCATTTTTAACAACTCACATTCTAATGCATACCAAGCCAACACATTTCAATGCAGGGTTTGCATGCAGCAAATCAATGTTGTTGCAGGAGAACACACACCATTGAAAGAATCAATCACAATTTGTAGGAATTCCAGGCACAATTCAACTCTCTTCTCATGACTTCAAATGACCTCACATGCAATATATGGTAGGGGCACATGCTTGGGATAAGAACATACCTATATAGAGCGTAAAGGGATAGAATGTAGAATTGGTAGGGAATATGTCAATGAATATTAGTTACAAGAGGAGAGAGTTGAATTGTAACCTATTGCTCTGATACCATGTTAGGCCAAGTTTTTAACTCGAAATCAAATTGTGTTTTTGATTAAAAGAGAATATGAGTATATACAAGGAGAGAGAGAATATTGGGTTTCATCTCCCAATGTCTCTTCGTCTTCTATCATCCTTTATTTTTTGCTATTTATAATATTTACATAAATTTTCCTAATCCGAAAGATTAGGTGTCAACATTTCCAATATTTGTGCTCAATCCAAATTCCTCTTTGGCATGCCTATACGAAGGCTGCAAATTCACCTCATCACACAATTAGTATGTGATCTATTAACCTATATGGTCCTCAAATCATTCTAACATCATATCATCCACAATATTCATCTGAACTTACTATGAAAGTCATGTGGATTAGTTATCATCTCCATGGATATAATCGTGTCCCCAAGATATCCTCAATCTTATCAATGCACCACTTTAATACTACTAATGTCTCTCAATTTGTAGTGTTACGTCATTCAACTACTTCTCTCCTTGTCCATTTGTGTCTAATACCACTAGTTTCCCCTATTACTAAGTCACAAGGAAGACACTTGCGCACCTACCATCATCATCCTACTCACAATAGGCACCAAGTGTGGGATTAAGCATGAAATGATAGCCAAATAGTCTAAGTGTGAAAGGGAGACTACCTTCCTTAGGAAGAAGAATTCAAAACTGTAGAGGATGTGAGGCCTTGGTTTCGATTTTCATTAAAACAACCTGAAGAACACCATTGTGGAGTCAAAAAGGGAATGAAGAATACGTGCTTCTTGCTTAAGTGACAATGAAGATAATATATTTTTTGATGTCGTTATGAACTAGGTTCATTTGTTTGAGCACCATTTGGTGGACGGTGAGGAGTAGTGTACTTGTGCTTTCAAAGTATTATGTCAAGAAGGTCTAGTTGCAAATTGAAGGACATTTTTGCAAGAAAATTTTCTTTTTTACTACAGGAAACATTGACATTAATCTTGTAATTAATGATATGATAAGGTTAGTGGAGGAAAATAAAATTATCCTTGATGACATGGCCTGTTGGTAGGAAGTAATATATATATATATATATATATATATATATATATATATATATATATATATATATATATATATATATATATATATATATATATATATATATATATATATATATATATATATCCAAGGTGGTATTGATATGGCATCTCAAATATGTAGTAGTATCTATATACGCCATTAATGGATATATTGCTGCAACAGTGTCATCTATATTAGTCCCTAATAGTTTGGAGCTATTTTCTCAATGACATATATGCAAGAAAAAGGAAAACCTAATAAAGAATCAGATATTTATGTAGATGACTTAAGAATGATCTAGCACCTAGGTTTCTCATGTACTTTTTCTTCATTGTGATAAAGGATGGTTGGTTACAACTTTGGGTCATGGGGCACTATGGCCTCGTTGGGCTAACAAGTTTTGCTACTAGGCATTTTCCCACTTAGTTTATGTGGCTAAACTAATATTTCAGACTCATCCTTGAGCTAATTCTTTGTTTATCTTCAGTAAGTGATGTAGGGTAGAATTTATTGAACTTTAGTTTTTGGCATGGAATCTTACTTCATTGTGATAAAAGAGACTTAGTTACAATTTAGAGTCACTAGGTAGTAAGGATATGTAAGGTTGAGAAGTGTTGTTTCTAGGCCATTTGCGGCTTAGGTTATGTCACTAAACTAATTAATTGGACATGTTATTGAACCAATGCTTTGATCATCGTCAATAGGTGTTATGGAGTAGGTTATGTTGAAATTTGGCTTTGGATATGGACTCTTTCTTTTCGTGACAGGGGAGGGCTAGTTAGAATTCAAGGTCACCTGGCAATGAGGAATCACTAGGTTAGGAAGCCCCTTGACTCATGTTGTTGAGATAACCAATTAATTCACTAATGAGCTAATACTTTCGTTATTTTCAATACATGCTTTAAGTAGGATTGGTCGAATTATGACTCAAGAAGAGACTTCATAGGACATTAAGCTCACCAATGAACCTATGACATGTTGGTTAAATGACACAATTTCAACCTCTGTGAAAGGAAAAAAAGACAATGTTAATAAATTCAAACATTTTATCAACCACACTAAATAACAATTAACCATTAGAGAATAATCCAATTTTAAGCTATGTTTGAAAAAAATACAAAATACTATAAAGTGAATATAGTTAAATTTAACCATATGCATCAATATGGCTTGCTTTTGGTCACACACAGGGTTTGTAGAATATTAGGATGTGCACTATGAGTGGCTTTTGTTCACACATGGGGTTTGTAGAATGTTAGGAGGTGCAATATGGGTTGCCTTTTATTCATACACAAGGTTTATAGTTTGTTATGATGTACATTGTGGGTTCGGTATTACTATGATTTCCTTCACTCAAGTGATATGTTAAAACAAGACGAAGTTGAGTAGAAGTCCTATGTAAAATTTAATGTCACAAATATTCTCATTTGAAAGACAAATAAAAAAAACTTTCAATCCTTACATGTATATTTAGAAGCACTTATGATGATAAAAAAGTTAATACTATTAGAATGATGTAATGCGAATAAAGTGACATGCATTTAACTTACCAAGACAATTACTTATAGCCTAGGATGATTAGAATTCAAAATGCCAAGTCTCTTTAGTGTTATTTTGACAAAAATATGTTGGGAATTAAAGACTTGCAATCCAAATATTCTAAAACTGCATTATCAATCATTGAAAATTACAAGTTTAGGTTTTAATATATCTATAAATTATCATAGAATCTGAGAATTACAATTTAAGGAAGATACCCCACAATTTCAATGATTGATTATTTGCTAAATTTCAAGAAAAACCATAAAATATGAAACAACCATCATGATTATTAATTTTAAAACAACATTACCAATTGTATAATAATTATTAAGATGATTAATCAATATATTTATATAAATAAACTATTTCAGATAATTGTGAAACATAATAAACATTTAATTTAGATCTTAGGCTTTTGTGATCCATAATGTAGTAAGCATGTCTTTTGGATTAATCACATCAATATTATTTGGTTGACATTTTAAACTAGATAATGTGGTTCATCCGCATGACATTTAATTTTTTATTAAATTTTATTATATTTATGAAATACACCACATAAAAGAAATTAAGAGTTTCCATTAATGAAAATAATCTCACTATACTCTAGGTTAATTGAAAAATGTGAAAAGCTTTCAACTATATTGTTCCACCATGAATGATGTTTAAAACTTGCTAGAGCTCCTTTTGGTTGAAATATTTTTTTCATATTTTTATAGATAAGAGAGGACTAGTTTATGATAAGTGGTTAAATCTTGGTTTTATACGTTAAATACCATGTAAAAACCCCAAAAACTCTAAGAAATATAAACCACCATCTTCACGCTCACATTTAAATCAAATTTGAGTGCTACAAACATGACTTGGAGTGGAACACTATAATCAATTGGAATAAATGAATTGTCTCAAGAAATACATGGTAGGGAAAGACCAGAGCAGATGTCATGAGCTTGGTAGCGACAACATCAACGTATCTAGCTCGTAGAGTGGCTCAGAAGAAGAGGGTACAAAGGTTGAATTCTCGATGATTGAACGATGCCCTTAGCTGGGTCATTCACATTCTTTTATTCTGGGAGGATGTAAGTAAATAAAACCCTTCTCATTAAAGATTTTACATACCTTGTTTTTGCCAGTTTTCTTTATTACCAATCACAGCGACAACTCTGCAATTTTTCTTGAAATGTTTATCATCCAAAACAGGCTCTATTTCACATTTTCTTGGAGAGATTATTGGTTGATCAATAATTAGGAAAAATTTAATTGATCTTGAGTCACCAGATTGTAGTGTAAGTTTTTACACTTCTTTTTTGCCAATTATCTGGCATACGTTGCAAATTTGGATGCATAAGTAAGGGGATCTTCCTATAAATCTCATTGGTAATGCCCGATAGGGGTAGATGACCTGCCGAGGCTGCATGTTGTTGGTCCAAAAATTTCAGTTAGCTATTTGCATGGGGAACCTTTTTTCGTTAACTTTTTTCCAGGTCGATCTTGAAAGTTGCATATAGGAATATCGTATCCTCCATATAAATGCGCTATCATAAACATTATTATGGATTCGATTTTACCTATAACTTCTGCCATTTTCAATGGTTTTACTTCTCCTGTAAGATATTTTTTGTGGATTATTCAAGTTAGAAGCGTTGTTTTCTGGGCGGAGTTATTGACAGTGTCATCATTGACTGATGCTAATCATGTCTATTTTTCATTGCTGCCACAATTCTCCATTTCTTCTATTTTGAATCTTGATGTTAATGCTTAAAAGCTTCCTTAAACTGTCAATAGAAAGTAATATAGAGGGATTTCAGAAGAAAAAGGTGGTGGGCTGTGCGTGTGGCCTCCACAAGTGCTACCAACAATTTTCCAACCACAGATTGGCTGACACCCAGTTCACTTGGTTTACCAGTAAATAATGGAAGTAGCACGTGTAGGTCAACTGCCCTCTATCAGCAACACCCACCAACTACAGTACAAGCCATGAGCTCAACGACAAGCCTAAACGGTAGACAACAAGAGCAACAGTGATTCGTGTACTAAAATGCAGAGTCCCATAAGAGTCAGCAGAAAACCCTGAAGTCACAAGGAGAGGGTCTGTGTAGGGAATATTTTTAAGGCTGACTTGCAGCCATAAGCATTAAAAACGTAAAACAATCGTGGCAAAGTCCAAGTCCCTGAGCGAGACCACAGTGTCTCTATGGAAAAGTTGTGATCGACTTGCTGCAAAATGCACAGAGACAATAAATGTTGTGATAAACAGTGTCACTATTTTCAGTGAATTTGAAGTTTAAAATTCGAAATTCGTTAAATATTAAGGAGAATTGAATTAATTCAACTCACATTTGGTTAATTCCAAGCTAAATTGGATTTCAAATTCTATCCAAACCTCGAGCGAAACTCAAGTGAATGAATTCGACCAAATTTTCAAATTTTGTGCTCAAAATTCAACGGAAAAGTAAAAACTAAAATCCCTGAGATCTTTCCACACAATTTTTGGTTCTCTATGTGTAGTTTTTTCCACATCCTTGGTTTTCATCTCTTCAAGGTCACGTGGCAGTTGTAATAGCAATTTTCTTGAGCTACTTTGCGACTATAAACTCTGCATTCCACCACCCTCCATGTTGAAAATTAGCGAGAAAAGTGATTCCTTGATTTGTGCCTTAATTCAAAGAGTCAAAGTCGAGTTCCTTTTTTGTGCATGGAGTTTCCCTAAAAATTAGGAGTGCATGAGGCAGTTAACTGATGTGTTGAAGTTGAAGGTAGAGTTTTGATCTTCTAGCGTGAGTTGATTAAGGAAAAAGATGAGTGATTGAGTTTCAAGTGGTTGAATTGAAATAGGACATGTTGCATGAGTAGTTAAATCATGCTATCTAATCAATCACAAAAAATCTTACCTTAATTAGAAAATCACTAATTTTAGCCATTTGAATTACTTTAAAAGGAGCGAAGTCACAAGATTAATCATTATTTTAGTGAGCACAAGTTGGTGAGACCAAGAAATAGGAAGCACAAGTTTGTGTGTGGAGCTTGTGAGAGGAAGAGTGTGCAAGAGAAGCTTGTGCACAAGTTAGTAGAGGGCAGCAAAGATCAACAATCTTGCAAGGGTTTTGTTCTTAGATCAAGCAGGAAAGACAAGTGTGTTTTCAAGATTGAAACAATTGTATTTTGTAAGAGATCAATTGCTCAATTTTTGTTATCAATAAAATTATCATTAAGCAAAGGGTTTTCCTAGTTGGGTTTCCTAGTAAAAAAAAATGCTTTGAATTGTGTGACTGTGTTTTATTCTCCATTCCTATTATGTTAAACTCTAGTAGATAATTTTTGTGTCTTATGAATAGAACTATGTTCAGATTGTGCATAGTAGCAGATCAAATTCGTGGAAAATCTACACTCCGCATATCTTGACTTTGCCCAATTGCCAAGTCATGGACACTATTGTGTGCATCAACAACCCTCCTCCACAATACCTCCAAGTGGACATTGCAAACATGGTCTCAACCCCTACAAAATTTTTCATGTGTTCTATAGACTCATCCATGTGACAAGTTTTAACTTTCTTCCATGCAAGTTTTCATGTATTAGATGTATTTTTAAACTTTATAAGATGTCAAATTTAATGCCAAATTTTATTAGGGAAATTTTCATTCATGAAATTTTATCAAGCTTGAATTCAAATTTGAACTAGGTGCCTTTGGCCTACTTTGAGCTTTAACATTGTCCTTTTTCCATCTTGTAATTGTAACCATATCATACCACCACTTCCACCTAGATTGTTGCTAGAGGCTTTGTTGAATATGCTTTGCGTTGATTCCAATCTTCTCTCTGGGTTGGTGGGATACATGGGGGCCTTTTGAATGGGTGAGGCTTTAATAGATCCCATGCTTGCTCTCACCCTATGGAAGACCTCCAAGGGGGAGTAGTTCTCTTCAAAAAAAATTGTGTTGCAAGCCAGTTGTAGAGACCATAACACCTTTAGAAGTAAGACAAGGGAGTTTTACTTTTTCCCTTATAATAATCCAATGAGGGGCTTACTGAAGTGAATTCCCTACCTATTTTCCTTTAAAAGGGAATGTGCCCCAATGGTGCTTTAGACCTCTAGAGAGAAGTGACAATTTATGAACAAGTGATTTAGCATCTCTCTCTCAGGTAGGGGACATTTGATTGGGCCTTCCAAACTTTTGCGTAGAATATTATTGCATGTGAAAATGGTATTTCTTGGTGCCAACTATGTCAAGTGGATGGATTTGGGGCAAGCCTTGACCTTCCAAATAATGCTCCACTACGAAGGTGGTGGGTCTTGGATTTGTTGGTGGTTAAAAATCAATTCATATGCCAATTTAATTGAGTACGTACCCTAGGATGGATTTGCACTCGAAGCATTTGAATCCTCTTATCACCTTATGCTAATTTTAGCCTTATTTAGTTGAAGTCTCATCTCCTCCCATTGGATTGTTGTTGGCCCTATTAGCCCCAACTTGATATTGCTACTCTAGACCTAATCTAAGGATTGGTGGGTGTGTGGGAAATATAGATCTACTAGGTGCTAAATGCCTTTAAAGCTTAAAAGTCTCCATGAGCTCACATGGAATTTTGTAGTGTTACTCTCTGCATATCCAAAAATTTGTAGCCACTTGGATGCTAGCTTTGTTTCCTACTTTCCAACTTAAGTAAGATCCAATTAAATGGTAGAAAGATGATATATATTTCCAAAAATTTTACCCTCTTTTTTTATTCTTGTATGGGGATCTCATTCAATTTGTGATCATTCTCAAGGAAATGTATTTTAGATGTAGGATTTCCTTCCATAATATTTTTCTTGTGAACAATTTATAGCCTCCTTTCATTGCTAATGTTGTCGAGAAAATCCGAATGTTTTTTATTCCAAGAACTCCCTGTTCATTTAGTATTGATGTTGATTCCAAACTTATTAGCGACTTTCCCTTCTTTTCAAACTTTTCGTTCCAAATGAATTTAAACATAATTTGTCTCATACTTTTGAAGATCTTCTTTGATATTTATGTAAGTGACAACCAAAAATCTGTCTTGTTGGTTATATCTTTTAAGAGGACAAGCCTTCGAATGCTTGAAATCCATCTATTGAACAATGATTTATTCTTGAGTTTAGCTTGTCAAGGATCCAAATCCAATCTTGATATATGTAGTTATTTGATTCCAGTTTGAACCCTTGGTATGCCATGCTTTCCATGAAATGTTGCATTAGGAAAGGGATGAAGGCTTCTATCATCCTTTTTTGATCTTGGTTAACATAGGTGAAATGAATGGATGATTTTTTGGAGATTTACCTCAATGTCTGTCACATCACATAATTGCTTTAGGATGGTCCACAAGAATTTGGACCTTGCCACTACTCCATTGCCAAAATGTAGCAAGTTGCCCATAAACATGAGATGGAAAAGAACTACACATTCTACCACTTTGATGCTTTCAATTATGTAGAGAAATATTATGAAATTTGTAGCCCTATCGGTTTCGAGTGTTTTGTATATTGTTTAATGGTCCTAGCCCCAACCTCCTAGCTGATATAAAATTTAACAAAAATTAATTTGAAACATTCAAGACTACTCCACATTTTTCATTTTCCTTCCAACTGATATAAAAAAATTACACAAGAATTTAACACACAGGAGACAAGTGTTTTGGGTCAACATGACTCTAGAAAAACCCACAAAGGGAACACTAGTCTTCAAAGAGGATTTATTAACTTCCCAAGAAAAATATTACAGACATAATTAACAACAAGGTGTACTTAACTTTCCCTTGGGAAGAGTGCCTTAGTCAGTCCACTTTCTCTCTACTTTCTGAACCAAAAGATTTGACTCCTTAATAAAATTTTGTTCAGCATTCAAAGAGTAGCATCTGAGATATCTCGCTAATATTTTTCCCTTGAATTTAAAGCTTTAACATTGACCTAGACTACCTAGAAATGCATGTCACTCAACACTCGTTTAATGTTCATATTTATTGGAAACCCATGCTGACTAACCAACGATCACTTCCTCAAAATTTTTTCTACCTGTCTTTCTATAACTATCCGAAATTTTTCATTGAGTGTTGGAGGAGTGACCTCAGAAAATTGTGCAGATTGCTTCCTAGAAATTTATGCAGTTTGAAACTTCTCTCTAGCATGAAAATCTGTTAGGCCCCTATACTACTAGTGTAACCCCTTATTGTTATTAGTAAAACCTAGTTATTATATCGTTGTACCCATGTAGTGCCCATATTGTTACTATTGTTCCCCATAGAAGCCCACTATTGTTATTATTGTGCCCTTACATTATTATTGTTATGTCGGCTCTGATTATGTTATGACCCCTTAGACTCCTATATATAGAAAGGAGGTCTTTTCATTTGTATCATCCAAGAATTGTTCATTTATGTAATGTAAAGGAGGTTTCCCCCTCGAAGAGGCTGAATTCTAAGGCGTTGATCTATCTTTTCTATCTTTTTCTTGAGCTGGTTTCATAACATTTGGTATCAGAGCTTTGGATTCTAGGGTTTCGCTGCTCCAAACAGGTCATCGTGGCATTTTCGCTATAACCTTTTTTCTGAAACGTTTCAGAGGTTGCAAACAAAACCCATTTGAGAAGAAATCGCGCTGAACCTCGGGTCCGAATTTCAGATCTTTTCGCGCTATATTTGCGGAGATATGAGCTGAGGAAGTTGGTCATTTTGCAGACTCATGAATTACATTCCAAACAGGTGACCTGGGGAAAATCATCATAACTTTGTCTCTGAGCATTAGATTGAAAATTCGTAAGAAGGTACAAAAAGAGGACGGACTGTAGTTTCTTGTATATGTTTTTCAGATCCAAAGGTTGAAACAGTGACACGTGGCACATTGTACAATTTCGCTCTACTGAACTAGTCTATAATCAGGTCACTGTAGGAGATTTAGCATAACTCTTCCTTGGAGAATCCAATTTGGGTCAGACTTGTGGAATTGGAAAGAGGACGCAGAGGGCTACTACAGATCACAATTTCAAAACTTAAAGATCCAAAAGTATAGAGTTACAGTAGTTTCAAGATCGAGCTCCTAAAATCAAGAAAAAGCAAGATGAGGAAGTTTGATGGCAAGGATCCAGTAAATTGGATACTTCAGATGGAGCAATATTTTGATCTACATGGTGTACCACCATTACAAAAGGTATGTATTGCATCTTCATATTTAGAACCGGATCAATTTTTATGGTATAAAGGGCTTTGTTCTCGAAAACAACTTGTTACGTGGTCAATTTTCACGGAGGAAATGATAGCACATTATGAGGATACAGAGAGCAACACCTTCTTTAGAGCAACACCACAACAACTGGAAATAGTAAAAGGGCTTTGTTACATAATGGAAAGTAAAATTATGGCAACAAGGAAGTCTACCCCTAACAACTATAAAGATGGAAGTGTTGTTTCTCCTAGCCTTCCACAACCTACAAGGGTTACACGACAACAATTGGAAGAAAAAAGAGAAAAAGGGCTTTGTTACAATTGTGATAGCAAATGCACTAAAGGTCATAAGAGTACTGAGAAGAAATTATTTTACATAGAGTATGAAGAGGAGGAAGAAATGGATCAAGAAACATCAAAAGAAGAGGATATACACCAGGACCCAACCCTAGAGAAAGAAGAAATGAACTAGGCCATATCTTGTAAAGCATTGGCAAGAATTACGAGTCCTCAAACTCTCAAGATAGAAGGACATATCAAGAATAAAAAGGTGCAAGAAGTGAAATATCACATCAAGAAAGAAGAAATGAATCCAAACATATCTTGTAATTCATTGGTCGGAATTACCACCCCTCAAACTATCAAGATAAAAGGACATATCAAGAAGAAAAATGTTCAAGAAGTGAAAGATCACATCGAGCATCACGAAATGAATCCGACCATATCTTGTAAAGGATTGGAAGAAATTACCACTCCTCAAACTCTAAATGTAGAAGGACATATCAAGGAGAAAAAGGTTCAAGCAGTGAAAGATCACATCGAGCATCAACAACAAGTTCTCCAACTTTTAAAGGATAACGCCATTTCGGTGCAAAATCAAACGAAACAACAGGTAGATCAAGATCGTATTGAAAAATGTTTTGATGTAGGTGATTGGGTAATTTTACTACTACATCTCAAGCAAGTTATTTATGAGAAGGAAATGTTGGCAACACTATATGCACTTAAAAAATGCCGACCTTACCGAATGGGAAGACTCTTCAAGGATGAGGATGTGGAAGCATTGTTTTGTGCTATTTCTATTATCCAACGAGATTGGATAAATGAAGCAAGGAATGAATGGAAGAAGGATGAAGAAGTATGGCCACTTATTCAAAAGTTGCAAAAGATCCCAATTCAAACAATATTTCTAGAAATTGAAGAGGAAGGAAAATTCATATTGGAAACTGGAGCAGTCACAGGAACAAGAACCCAACAGCTACGAAATCGACCAATTTCAGAGTATCTCATCAAGTGGAAGAACTTACCCGATGAAGATTCCACATGGGAGGACAATAATTTTATACAGAAGCGTCAAGAACTACTCAAGCGTTGAGGACAACACTTTTTAAGGAGAGGGGCATCTTAGGCCCCTATACTACTAGTGTAACCCCTTATTGTTATTAGTACAACCCACTTATTATATCGTTGTACCCATGTAGTGCCCATATTGTTACTATTGTGCCCCATAGAAGCCCACTATTGTTATTATTGTGCCCTTACATTATTATTGTTATGTCAGCTCTGATTATGTTATGACCCCTTAGACTCCTATATATAGAAAGGAGGTCTTTTCATTTGTATCATCCAAGAATTGTTCATTTATGTAATGTAAAGGAGGTTGACCCCTCGAAGAGGCTGAATTCTAAGGCGTTGATCTATCTTTTCTATCTTTCTCTTGAGCTGGTTTCATAACAAAATCACTAAGCCAGACCTCTATTGATACTTCAAACATTGTGTTGAAATGCTCTGGCCACCTCGATTTTTTTCCCTTCCCTTCAGCTTCAACCTGGCCTCCTAGAAACTTGGGGCTGTTGTAGCAAGTGTTCTGTTTGGTCCCTATAATACTAGTGATTACCCCATTACCATTGTAGTTATACCCCTTATTTATATTGTTGTGCCCCTATTACCCCCATGTTGTTATTTCTATGCCCCATGGAATCCCTCTATTATTATTTTTGTGGCTTTATATTATTATTGTTAGGTCGGCTGGATTATATTGTGACTCCTTAGACTCCTATATATAGAAAGGAGGTTTTGTCATTTGAATGATCCAAGAATTGTTCATTTATGTAATGTAAAGGAGGTTGCCCCCTCGAAGAGGCTGAATTCTAAGGCGTTGATCTATCTTTTCTATCTTTTCTTGAGCTGGTTTCATAACATTTGGTATCAGAGCTTTGGATTCTAGGGTTTCGCTCTCCAAACAGGTCATCGTGCCATTTTTGCTATAACTTTTTTTCTGTGATGTTTCAGAAGTCGGTAAAAAAAACCCATTTGAGAAAAATCCACGCAGAACCTTGGGTGCGAATTGCAGAGCTTTTCACGCAATAGTTGTGGAGATATGATTTGAGGAAGTTGGTCTTTTTGCAGACTCCGGAATTACATTCAAAACAGGTGACCTGGGGAAAATCGTCATAACTTTCTCTCTGGGGATCGGATTGAAATTTCGTAAGAAGGTACAGAAAGAGGATGGACTGTAGTTTCTTGTATGCATGTTTCAGATCCAAAGGTCGAAACAGTGACTCGTGGCACGTTCGCTCTACTGAACTAGTCTATAAGCAAGTCACTGTGGGAGATTTCACATAACTCTTCCTTGGAGAATCCAATATGGGTCAGACTTGTGGCATTGGAAAGAGGACACAGAGGGCTACTACAGATCACAAATTTAGAAGTAGATGATTGGAAAGTACAGAGATACATCAGAGGCAATATCGAGCTCCTACAAAGTGAAAAAAGGTGTGTAGATTTTCTTAAATTTTTGCTTAAGCTTGGTTTGAAAATTTATTTTGAAGGAATTCAAAGGGCATAGTAGAGCATTATTATCGGTAACTGATGCCCTGAGGAAAGAAAATGCAAACACCTAGTAAGGAACCTGAAAGCTCTAGCATGACTCATGAGGAAGAGGAAGAAATGCAACATGATATATCAAAATTACAAGACCAAGTGCAACAACTGTCCCTTGCACAAAAAGGAACAGAATCTAAGATGGATGGTTTAAAGAAAGATGTAGAAGCTAAGATGGATGGTTTAAAGAAAGGTGTAGAAGCTAAGATGGACTGTTTAAAGAAATACGTAGAAGCTAAGATGATTGACGTGGAAGCTAAGGTGGATGATTTGAAGATAGATTTGAAGACAGACATGGACGAATTGAAGATAAATATGAATAAGTTGCTACAAGAAATGGTCCCTAAGGGTGAAAGGGTACTAAAGGAAACTCATGATGAGAACAAAAGAAATGTTAATCATGAGTCCGTATACGCTAATGTTGGATTGAAGACTCACCATATTCCAAAAATTGATATGAGGAAGTTTGATGGCAAGGATCCCGCCACATGGATATTACAGATGGAGCAGTTCTTCGATCTCAATAATGTGCAAAACACACAAAAGGTACGTATGGCAACTGTATATTTGGAACCAAATCAGTTTGTATGGTATCAATGGCTTTGCTCTCGTAAACAATTTATCACTTGGGCAATTTTTACGGAAGAATTGATAGCACATTATGAAGATACAAAAAGCAACACTTTTTTAGCCAATTGATAAGTCTCAAACAAAAGGGTTCAATAATGGAGCACATTGAGGAGTTCCAAAAATTGAACATAAGGGTAAAAGATATTCCAGAGGAGCATAGGATTGATGTGTTCATAGGGTCTTTAAAGGATAATATCCAACATGATGTTCACCTTTGGGAACCTGATTCATTAGAGAAGGCATTCAGGTTAGCAAGAAAAATAGAAAGCAAAATTATGGCAACCAGGAAGCATACCACTCACAACTATAAAGACGGAAGTGTTGTTGCCCCTAGTCTTCCACAACCTATAAGGTTGACACCACAACAATTGGAAGAAAAAAGAGCAAAAGGGCTTTGTTACAATTGTGATAGCAAATACACTAAAGGTCATAAGTGTGCTGAGAAGAAATTATTCTACATAGATTGTGAAGAGGAAGAAGAAAAGGAGCAAGAAAGGTCAAAAGAAGAAGATATACTCCAGGAACAAAGCCTAGATGAAGAAGAAATAAATCCAACCATATCTTGTAATGCATTGGCGGGAATTACCACTCCTCAAACCATCAAGATAGAAGGAAAAATCAAGAAGAAAAAGGTAATAGTGTTGATTGATTCAGGAAGCACCCACAATTTTATTCATTGTAGGGTAGCAAAAGAATTGAATTGCTTTTTATATCCAGCACCAGAGTGTCAAGTGATGATTGCAAATGGAGGAACAATAAATTGCTCTGGAAGGTGCCATAATATCAAGCTATCCATGGGAGAATATATATTGACTAGCCCAATGCTTTCCATTCCAATGGGAGGTGCTGATGTTGTACTAGGAGTCCAATGGCTACAATCCTTGGGTACAATAGCTTTTAATTTTCAAGAACTTTTCATCAAATTTTCTACGGAAGGAAAGGAAGTTGAATTAAGGGGTATTGCAGGGAAACCAGGAAAGATAATCAGCTCTAATGGTATGACAAAGCTTCTAAAAAAGGAGCAAAGAGGTGTAATTGCACAATTATGTTCGCTAGATGTTTCCACATCGGAATCATCTATTTCTCCAGATCTCCAAAAAGTCCTGGACAATCATTCCAAGGTATTTGAGACTCCCAAAGGTCTCCCACCTATGCATGATCATGATCATGCTATCCATCTGATTCCAAGAAGTGTTCCTCCAAACATCAGGCCATACAGATATCCCTATGTCCAAATGAGTGAAATTGAACGTATGGTTGCAGAAATGCTAGAGGCTGGTATAATTCAACCAAGTCAAAGTTCTTTCTCTGCTCCAGTAGTATTGGTGCACAAGAAGGATGGATCATGGCGCATGTTTCCGGATTATAGGGAGCTCAACAAGCTCACTATTAAAGATAAGTTCCCCATTCCTATCATTGATGAATTACTGGATGAATTGCATGGATCAATTTACTTCACCAAGTTGGATCTTCGTTCAAGATATCATCAAATCAGAATGAAGATTGAAGACATTCTGAAAACGACATTTAGAACTCATGAGGGTCATTATGAATTTTTGGTCATGCCTTTTGGCCTTACCAATGCACCTTCAACATTTCAAGGTTTGATGAATTCAATTTTCAAACCATTCCTTAGAAAATTTGTGTTAGTATTTTTTGATGATATACTAATCTACAGCAAGTCTTGGAAGGATCATGTTGAACATGTTGACAAGGGGCTACAACTATTGGAGGAGAAACAATTATATGCAAAAAGATCCAAATGTTTCTTTGGAGTCTAGGAGGTGGAATATTTGGGTCATATTGTATCTCATGAAGGCATTAAGGTAGACCCTAGCAAAATTAAAGCCATTAAGGAATGGAAAATCCCCACATCCATAAAGCATCTGCGAGGATTTCTTGGGTTGACAGGGTATTATCGCAAATTTGTTAAGAATTATGGGAGAATAGCAGCACCTCTAACAACATTATTGAAGAAAGATGCATTTTCATGGACTCCGGAAGCAACAAAGGCCTTTGAACATCTTAAAGAGGCAATGTGCCAAGCACCGGTCTTAGCTACACCAGACTTCACAAAAACCTTTATTGTGGAATGTGATGCTTCAGGAAATGGAATTGGTGCTGTTCTAATTCAAGATGAAAGACCCATTGCTTTTGAAAGTCGTCCAATCAAGGGAAAGTTTTTAAGCAAAGCTATTTATGAGAAGGAAATGTTGGCAATACTCCATGCACTTAAGAAATGGCGACCCTACCTAATGGGAAGACACTTCAAGGTAAAAACGGATCATGATAGCCTTAAATACTTTTTAGAACAAAGATTATCCTCTGAAGAGCAACAAAAGTGGGTCACAAAGATGTTGGGTTATGACTTTGAAATCATCTACAAAAAAGGGAAGCAAAATGTGGTGGCAGATGCACTCTCAAGAAAGGATGAGGATGTGGAAGCATTGTTGTGTGCCATTTCTATTATCCAACCAGATTGGATAAAAGAAGCAAGGGAGGAATGGAAGAATGATGAAGAAGTGTGGGCACTTATTCGAAAGCTACAACAAGATTCCAGTACATCTGATACATTTAGCTGGAAAAATGATTCGTTATGGTACAAAGATCGCTTATACCTCTGTAAGAATTCCCAGCTAAAACAAAAGATTCTTATGGAATTGCACACTTCTCCCTTAGGAGGGCACTCAGGATTTTTAAAAACTTACCACAGGGTTAAGAAGGAATTTTTTTGGGATGGCCTTAAATCAGATATTCAAAAGTTTGTGGCGGAATGTTTGGTTTGCCAACAAAATAAAGTTGAAACAATTAAGACACCAGGTCTATTACAACCTTTATCCATTCCAAGCCAACGTTGGGAGGAGGTTTCAATGGATTTTATCACAAGTTTACCCAAGTCTGAGGGAAAGAGTGTAATCATGGTGGTAGTTGACAGACTTACCAAGTATGCACACTTTTGTGCATTATCACATCCATTTAAAGCCAGTACAGTTTCTACTGCATTTATGGAAACAATTCAAAAGCTACATGGAAACCCAAAGATTATTGTAAGTGACAGAGATCCCATTTTCACTGGAAATTTTTGGACATAATTATTTTCTTGTCTTGGTACTCAGTTAGCTCATAGCTCATCTTATCATCCTCAATCTGATGGGAAAACTGAGATAGTAAACAAATGTTTGGAAGGATATCTTCGTTGCTTTGTATCTGATAAACAGACACAATGGGTCAAATGGTTGCCTCTAGCTGAATGGTGGTATAACACTTCCTTCCATACAGCAACAAAAATGACCCCATTTATGGCACTTTATGGGTATCAACCACCATCCATCACATCATATTTAAGAGAAAATTCTAAGGTTCAGGCAGTGGAACATCACATCGAACATCAACAACAAGTCCTCCAACTCTTAAAGGATAACCTCATGTTGGCACAAAATAGAATGAAACAACAGGCAGATCAACATCGCAGTGAAAGAAGTTTTGATGTAGGTGATTGGGTATTCCTACGGCTACAACCATATAAGCAAATGTCCCTAAAGCAAGCTAAGAAGGATAATAAATTATCACCAAAGTATTATGGTCCGTACAAGGTGTTGCAAAAGATTGGTACTATGGCATACAAATTGGAGCTTCCTGCAGCTTCTCGATTGCACCCAGTTTTCCATGTTTCATGTTTAAAGAAGGTTATAGGCGACAAGCTCCCAGTTCAAACAATATTGCCAGAACTTGACGAGGAAGGAAAAATTATATTGGAACCGGAAGCAGTCACAGAAACAAGAACTCGACAGCTACGAAATCGTTCAATTTCAGAGTATCTTATCAAGTGGAAGAACTTATCCGCTGAAGATTCCACATGGGAGGATGAAAATTTTATGCAGAAGTATCCAGAACTACTCAAGCGTTGAGGACAACACTTTTTTGAATGAGAGGGGCATGTTGGGTCCCTATAATACTAGTGATTATCCCATTACCATTGTAGTTATACCCCTTATTTATATTGTTGTGCCCCTATTACCCCCATGTTGTTATTTCTATGCCCCATGGAATCCCTCTATTATTATTTTTGTGGCTTTATATTATTATTGTTAGGTCGGCTGGATTATATTGTGACTCCTTAGACTCCTATATATAGAAAGGAGGTTTTGTGATTTGAATGATCCAAGAATTGTTCATTTATGTAATGTAAAGGAGGTTGCCCCCTCGAAGAGGCTGAATTCTAAGGCGTTGATATATATTTTCTATCTTTTCTTGAGCTGGTTTCATAACATGTTCTCAATTGTAAAACCTTCTCCCTCAACTTTCTCCTCCTCTTCTCCTTGCTCCCTCTCTTTTCGAAAATGCTCATGTGAATAATGAATGATATATCTTGCTTTTTCTCCCTTTTTGCCTTCCATTAGATATGATATCCCTAACCCTATTGATCAAGGGTTGAGATTAGATCTCAGCCCATGAGATCGATGGTCAAGATCATTCCTTCACTTGATGCCCTTTTAATATAGTCCATCTCATTAATGAATCCTAGTCACTTTATAACTATAGTTTTATACCTTGTACTTTTACTCCACATAAATTCACTTTAACAATATAAAGTGTCTTTAATATTAAAAAGTACTTTTTTCTCATAAAGGCACTTTCAGGCATAAAGTGACATTAATATAAAGTACCTAGTACATGTACCACATAAAGTTACTTTTACACCATGACTTTAAGATAACCCATAAAGTCACATACCACAAAGATAACTAAAGTGTCTTCTTAGGAAAAAGAGCTAATGCACTAGGAAACACCTCCTTGGTACCCTTATTTTTTTTAACACTCCCTCTTATCCAAGAAGGTGTTTCTCACCACTCCCATCCTTTCTCTAAAATACACATGCTTACCCCTTGGCAATGACTTGGTGAAAATATTTGTAACATGTTCATCAGTGGATATATATTGAAGCCTCATTTCCCCTCATTGCCCGTTGTTGAACCCAATCCCTCATGAGGTGGTACTTGATCTTCATATTCTTTGACTGATCATGAAATACTAGATTCTTCATGAATTTTATGCAACCCTGATTATCATAGTATATCAATTTTGGTCTCAACCTTTGATCAAATAAGCCACATGTCATCTTGCGAAGCCAGATAGGCTTACAACTAGCTTGACAACTAGCATGACTAGCTACAATATACTCAGCTTCCATTAAGCTCAATGTTATTGATCTTTCCTTCTTGTTTAGCCACAACATCATTGTTGAACCCAACATGAAACAACATTCGGAAGTACTCTTTTGGTCACTAGAACTGCCTGCCGAGATTGATTTTTTACAACCTATCACCCTGACTCAATATCCTAGGATATAAGCTAGACCATAGTCCATTGTGCCTTGTAGGTACCTCAACCTATCATTCTAACTCCATCTCCTGGGATATAGTCCAGACCATGGTCCATTATGCCTTGTAGGTACCTCAACACATGTTTCACAACCACCTAATGCACTCTCTTGGGCTCCATCATAAACTGATTGAATGTGTTGATTGCGAAATAGATATCTAGTGTAGTGTTGACTAGATACATCAAAGTATCGATCAATTGGTGATACAAGGTGGGGTTCCCCAACTCATAATTAGAAGCATGCAACTTCTTCCATTTGGTAATCATAGGAGTAGCCATAGGCTTGCAATCCTCCATACGAACTCAATATGTCCCTTACATCTGTACCCTAGCCCACAAACATATGCCCATCTTCCTGCAAAACCTCCAACCCCAGAAAGTAATGCATTAGTCCTAGATCAGTCATATCAAAATCTGAAGAAAGGTCTTTCTTGCAATGTTGGATGAGTATGTCCTCTCCTGTAATAAACAAGTGATCCACATATAGAACTAGAATGAGTGGATCATCACCATCCATGATAAAGTATAGGTTTAGATCTACATCACTCTTCTGGAAACCCATTTTTTGGACGTAGGTATCTATCCTCTCATACCATGCTCTCAACACCTAATTTAGTATGTATATGGATTTTTTAATCTTACACACATGGGACTATCTCCCATGATCAAAGCCCTATGGTTGTTCAATGTACACCTCCTCCTGTATGACCTCATTGAGAAAGGTGGTCTTCACATCCATCTGGTGAATCCTCCAACCTATCTCAACTTCTCTCGATATCACTGATCTAATAGAGGTATAATGAGAAAATCGTGTGAAGGCCTCCTCGTAGTCAACTCCCTCTAGTTGTGAGAACCCTTGTGCCACAAAATGAGCTTTGAACTTTTCCAAGATTCCATCCGCAACATGTTTGATCTTATATAGCCATTTGGAAGTCAACACTAACTTCCCCTCAAGTCTCAATGCTATCTCCCATGCATCATTCTTCATGATGGAGGTATACTCCTTCACCATGGCATCTCTCCAGATCTACTAACTAGATACCTCCTCGTACCTACTCGATTTAGTTTCTAGAACATCTCCCATGTAACCACTTAATCTCTCTTGTGGTATGATCTCTTGCACTGATCACTTGGGTTTCCCACTATCTCATGTGCTTCCTCTTCTATGTAGTAGCCTCCTCTACTAGAATGGGATAATCTTGAACTGGACCCTCTCCTCTTCATGAGGAAGGCCCTCCCATGGTTTGTGGTAAACCTGTACTCTGAGATCCTCTGCCTGGTGATACCGGACACTGTGAACATGTCACCCTAGAAGTAGGTGATCCTCTTGACTATGGTGTACCAAATGAATATCTTGGTACCTGTGGTGTGGCCCCTTGCTAAGGAGCTTACTACTTTACCCACTCAACCTCTAGAGACCTTCTCAAGACCCTCTCCTCTTCAAATCTCACATCTCACCTCAAGACAAATTTCCTCTGAGAAGGAATGTATATATGATAAACCTTATTGGTTTCACTGTAAAGCCCAAACATACCCTTCTTTGTAGTGGGTTATATCTTCATTCTCTTCTCCTAAGGGACATGTGAATATGTAAGGCATCGAAAAATCATGATGTGCGCAATCTAAGGCTTCTTCCTAGAAAAAGTGTCCTTATGAGACTTACTCCCCAAAAAACTATGTGGGCTCTTGTTTTGTAGATACACTATAGTGTTGCATGCCTCAACCCATAAAAGATGGGTAGCCTCTAATCATACAACATAGCTCTAGCTGCACCCACTATGGCCCTAATGTTCCTCTCCGACACCCCATTTTGTTGGGGGTTATAAGGCATTATGTACTCTATCTTGATGCTCTCACTCCTACAAAACTCCTTCATCTCCCTGGAGGTATGCTCACCCCCATTGTATGTTCTCAACATCTTAATCTTCTTCCCCATCTGATTCTCCACAAGAGCCTTAAACTCTTTGAACATATTGAAGACCTCATCCTTGGTTTTCATAAAGAAACTACTAGATCCCAAGGGATATATAAGAACTTGTCCTCTTTGGAACAACATGTCAAACGCTCTGTCCTCAATATTGGAGAGTGAAATCAAGTTCTTCTTTAGCCCTAGAACATAAAGAACATTCATCACATTGAAAGGAGGTGAAGACTCCCTTTGAAATTACATTGTCTCCACTCTTGTTGCTCTGATCTTGGCATTATCTTCAAGCACAACCTCCAAGTCAATATCATCCTTTGTCAGACTTGTCAAATACTCTATCACTCCAGTCAGATTGCAAGAAGCTCCACTGTCTACAAACCACACGGTGGAAGACGTGACACTCATGGAAAGGCTCACCTCTAATACAAACTTTGTGTCACCTTTGGAGGGAAACTCATCCAGCTCTGCCGAAGTTGTTGTGCCCTTCTTCTTATTCTTCTTGGTGTGACATTGTACAACACAGTGAGCCAACTTCCCACAATCTGGTGTGCTAGGGAAATTTTCCCTAGGTTTTCTCACACTGTTAGGTATTATTCAACAATTTAACACTTCTCATGGGTAACAGTTTTAATACCACAGTTCACAATTTATAAAATTTCATGAACAATACATTCCAACAAATTAGTTATGACCAGATAACTCAATATGCATGTGACCATGACAATTAAATGGTATACCCCAATTTCGCCAAGAAAATATAAACTAATTGTATTCATTATCAAATAATTTAATTCCATACTGACACATAATTTCTGATTAAGTTCCAAAATATGCAGTTCAACAAGAATTTTAGCGACTGTAAAAACAACAAAAATGTTTGGTGGTATGACTCAGTGTCCTAGCTTATTGTTAATCTTTTATTATGTCATCCATGGCAGAGTTAGGATTTAGTTCTTATTTAGATCCCACAAATTTACTGTAGCCATCGGTAAGTAAATCGGTTATTCAAAGCCTAGATGTCAGGTCCCCTTAATTCTTAGCAGGGATCAAAGCTCAACAACAATGATTCCTATTTAAATATTTCATTATGTTACTACCATATGGGCGCTTGAAATATGCACCGCCCTTTTGTATCACCAAAACAGAACCTTCCAAGGAATCACATATGCTGCAAAATGTGTGGATCTTTATTGGGTCACCACAAAACACGCTTAGATTCTATCAATTGTTTTGCTACCAGACCCCCCACAGAAACTTTCCAGCGAATCATGTCCAACAAACCATGTTTGCTTCAATGTTCGACCTGCCACAAGATTGTTGTAGGAAGCTTTCCCTTAGCATGGAATGACTGCGAGTGTGTAGGCAACCCTTCACGATAATACCGACCACATATCCTTCACTCAATTTCATGCCAGAAAACTTATATGTGGCTTTCCTTCAGAAAGAAATTTTGACTTTCCAGAGAATAGAATCATATGGTCCAATTTGTCTCCATCCAAAACTTCGTTAGGATTTTTGTTCTCATATTTAGCTTTGCAGTATTTTAGAAAGTAGATTTGATCTAGCTCAATTAAATGGATGTTGCCTCATAAGAGTTTGAATTGGTTTGTTAATCCTTTTAGATCAGAAAAGCCTGCCCAATAAACTGTTCCAAAACAAAACAAAAAAAAAGAAATAGAAATAACTAGGGTGGAATCTTTTACCACCAAAATTAGTGGAAGGAAGGGGTCTTAAAACCCGTAGAGCCTTAGGTTGAAGAAAAAAATAGATAAATTGGTCTACAAAATGGTGATTCCAAATGAATTCGTCCCTCTCATATTTATATATTTTATAGAGGGGTCTCTTCTTCTAAAATGATTGAGTAAACTTTACTCCAAGCCCCAATTTTGGGTTTCTTTGCCTGTGGGAACTTTGGGTTTTTTTCCATCTTTATGGAGGACTATAGCCTACGAGGATCGATAGGCTACTTTGTTCCTTGGATGACTAATTTCTTGGCAACATTACAGCCCCCCCTTCCCGGCATTGCTTGTCCTCAAGCAATGACGAATCAAATTTCTGCCCACTTTGTTTCCCTTATTTGATGTACTGGAAGCATTTTCTGATATCCCCAATATACTGGTATTTTTACTTTTGCAATATGATGACTTTTTTGATTATTAACTGCTTCTCTAATCGATAAAGAAGGGGATTTACTTCTTTCCCCTGCTGCTTTTATTTCTACAACTTTTGTTTCATCTTTGTTCATGGGAATGACACGAACGAAGGGTCGAAAAAAAGAATCAATAAAACTCTTTTGTCCATCTACTAGTGTTTTTATAACAGAAACTACAAATCTTGTAATTGAATTAGCTGAACTAGTCTCAATTGAAATTTGGTGTGTAGTAACCGTTGTAAGGTGTCTCTGAAGTTCCCTAACTATGGGATACAAAACTATTATGTTTGGTATTGTCTTCATAGCATCTAAGGGATATGCATCAAAGACCATTTTTAACAAAGTACATAAGGACATCCCTATGCTCAATAGCTTGTTGTTGAAACAAGATTCCTGCATTTGAGTTACCTATTGACCATTCTTTCGAATAGACAGATGCGGCTTCTTTTCTAAAACTTTATTCATGAAATCAAGGTTGTGTAACAGGATCGTTGAAGGATCTTTGTTTTTCCCTAAAGACCATGAATTCCCTTCCAAATTATTGAGCTTTACATGAACTATGTGCCAAACCTCCAAAGCCTCTGATAGTAACTTTAACATCTCTCTATATATTGTAGACATTTATTTATCCTTAGGTTCAAAATTAGGAAGGCAAATTTCTTTTTTAACTTTCTTGGTAAAAGAATCTGGAAATCCTGAAGCATCCGATGGATGTTTTGCATGTGTTGTTACCCTGATCTTGTAACCTCCTGTAGCTGGAGTCCAAAGTGGCATATCCATAGACTGAACATGTCCCTCTCTGTCTGATGTTGCCTGTGCTTCTGCTTGATGTTGTTTTTCCCATGCAACAACAAGCTGTTGATGCCTCGGAAAACGCTGCAACAACATAGGGGAAACCACCCGGTCCGGACCTTAGCACAGCTCCTTTTCCGTTTGGAATAGTGGCTCCGACTGGGGATAATGGGACCAGTTTCCCAGAAATAGATAAAATGGGATGGATGAGTGACTTATAGATTATGCTAGCGATATGCGAACAACTAAAACTATCGGCGAAACTAACTATAATCTAATCCCGGGACTTATCAATTTTCAAAGCGTAGCGTTTGATAATCTGTGCTTCAAGGCAGGCATATAGATGATTCTAACACTAAAACATAGATGTTTAAATCATTCAAGATTGCTCTGCATAATTAGTTATGCAGAGCGATAACAACGAATTACTACACTTTGTCATTCATATCATTGATACATGCATGATTAAAAGAAAAGGCATATCACAAAACATCCAATAGTGGAATGCAATGGAGATTTGCTGTTACAGCGCATACATATATTCAATAATAGCAAAAATAATAACACAGCAACTCATATAAGAGGAATGAACACAGATGCAGATAAAAGTACCATGTAAGCTGTTTATCACTCCAGTATATTAATCGCTACGTCGCAGTCCTTCCTTCAACTCAGAAAGCATTCCAAACAAGAGACAATAGTGCACAATTGCATAAAACAACTTTCCGTTAAATTAAGAACCATTGGTCAAGTTTCACAAAAGAATATAGGTTGAAGCACAATAGTGCAGACTTCAGCCTTTAAGTCTATTACAAAATTTTACGACCCTTTCTAAAAACATGAAAGGGTCTATAAATACTAAGCTAATCTAAATATCTAAGAAACTGAAAAGCTATTAAATTGGCATCAATTAATATTTCTCCCATCTTCCTTGGCGATCTGGCAGTCGGCGGCAATGATTCATCAAGCAGGCTCTTTGCCTTTAAACCTTAGCTGACATATCGCCAGCATTGGCTCTACTTCTGGCGGTTTGTTGAGGCGCGAACTGAGCTGGGCACCATATGTGGCATCTTGAATATCGGGGATTATGCATCCGACAACATCTGTTAAACACTTGAGGGTCGACCTTTGTGTGTGTGGCTTGATCAGAAAGAGCCAATATGCCTCGGAAGTCAAAGTTTTTACTCCAGCGATTAACTTTCCCTTTTCCTCCAATTCATGATAACTTGTTTGCTCAATCATGTTTGTTGTTGTTATGCTTCCAGGTGTGCACTGGGAGATCATGTTTGCCAAGTACAGTGTATTGTTGACTAAATCAATCATATTGCTGGCAATTAATTTACATCTTGAAGCAGCCCTTTCTGCTTTCATTACTTGAGTGTGCCATTCCGTGAAGAGTATGTCCTTGTATGTCTCATGGATTCTGGGCAAGTTCGCCGCTTTCCCCACATCAGAATCTTACCAATCAAGATATGCGACTATGGTTTCTTCGGCTTGATCTAGCTCATTTCTGGCCTTCTCTACCTGCTGACACACTGATGTAGTTAGCTCACATAATGGTTATGCCTCAGTGAGTTGTCGGCACAGGAGCCTAATCTGAGATATTAATGCACTGTTTATCTGAGATGCCTCGGCTCTGAAATCCTCCACTTTCTGGGTTCCCTTGATGTCTTCGAGCTGTGCTAATAGTTGAGCTATTTGCTCGTCTTTTGATTTCATCATCAGTTCATTCGCTGTTCTCAACTGTGCCAATGCCTCCGACAATTCTTTCTGCTTCTGGATTGCGCTTTGGTCGATCCTCTGTTTTTCGGTCTGCAGTTGCTGGGTTAATAAATTGTTTGCTTGCTGTTGTGCCAACAACTGTTCTTCTGCTTGCGCTGCCTTGTGCTTCGCCTCGGTCACTTCTGTCTGTAATGCAAAAATTTCCTGGTCCTTAGTCTTCAATAGAAGACTTACCTCCGATGCCTTATCAATAGTCGCTGCAGAATAAGCCCCTGCATACTACGACAGCTTTGTTAGATCATCGGAGGGGTCCAATTCCTCCTTCCATACTACATTGCCCGTGACTGTTTGCTCAGGAAAGATAGAAGGTTGATCAAGCTTTCGTCTCTTCCTTGAGCGCTTAACAACTGCTCTATGCCTTGGGCTGTAGAAAACATCCAGGGGAGGAATATCTTCCACCTGGAGAACAATTTGATCGGAAGGGTCCTTAGTAATTACCTCAATATCCTTTGAAATGGGTGGGCCGCTGGTTCCGCTTAGAACCTGAGAAGAAGTGATATCTGGTGTATCGCTTGTTTTAGAGGTGTCTGTATCCTTGGAGACCTCCGTTCCTCTGATAATGGAATCGAATTGGTTCCATTGTTTAAGAAATTCGGGATCATTGGAGGTCTGTTTATCTTGCTCTGTCTGGGATTTGCTCCGCTCTTTTTCTGGTTCTAACCTCTGCTGCTCCTCTAGTTCTTTTCTCTGCTGCTCTTCTTGTTCTTTCTTTTGTTTTTCTTCATGTTTCCTTTTCTGCCTATCTGCCAATTCCTTTTTCTGCCTATCTGCCAGTTCTTTCTTTTTTTTCTCCTCTTCTTCCTTCTTCCACTGTTCCTCTATCTCTTTCTGCTTTCTCTGTTCTTGATCCTTCTGCGCTTTCTGCTATTTTTCTATCTGCTCTTTTTTCTGCCTCTCTGCTTGCTCTTTTCTTTGCTTTTCTGCCTGTAGCTTCTTTTGCCTCTCCTCCTGTTGCTTCTTTTGTTCTTTTGTTGTAACAGGAGGTTGGCTTGTCTGTTGCCGACCAGGCTCGCTTGAAGAAGACGCTGGGGTTGTTGACAATAAATCTAGAGGCAGAGTTTGCAACCTCTGCTCTCTAAGTTTATTGAACTCAATTAACTTCTCATCATTGTATTTCATTCTAGCAAGCTCTTTGGCATGGCCTATTGTTTCGGAGGCGACGAACAGGTCATCAAACACATCTTCTTGATGGTCAATCTTTGTTAGTTTGGCCTGTTCTAAGGCAGTGTAAGTAGTTTTCTTTGGATCATAGAGTCTGTTTGGGATAGTGGCCAGGAATAAAGCTTGCATCTTTGTTGCCTCCTTTTCTGCATGCTTGAGATCATGCAGAGTAAAAACACCAATTCTCAAGGGAAAAGAGGGCCAACCCCTCTTCTTTTCTTTCTTGAGAGTTTGTGTAACACTCTCGGCCATAATCTGGTAGGAGATTTCTCGGGCTAACAATTTGTCTGGAACATATAGAGGGAGAACATGCGGCTTGGCTTGACTCCCGAAAACCCTAACATAGGTAAAATGCTCTTCTCCGAACCAACTTGCTACAGCTGGTAAGTCGAAGGAAGCCAGATAGGAGATTTTGGGAATGGGCCTATCAAAAATGGAATAATGAATAGGCACCATAAAACCATTGCAAATTTGATACAAATGGTCCTTGTAAGAGGACATCCACAATTTCTGGTGGTATAAATGAATGTGTGAGGGGTCTTGGGCAGTCCACCTCCAACCGAGGATGGGAAACTCAGAATTAAAACATAATGTATCTATAATGTAAGCACTATAATAAATTGGTGGGATTTTCCTTTTGGTGACTACGGAATTGGCTCTAAAGTCACGAACAGCTACGGCCAACTTATCAGAGAGAATGGTGGCCCAATCCATGATTATACTATTAACAGCTGCTTCCATTAGGGGAACCATATCTATGTCAAAATTAGCCGAGTCGTGTAATCCCCATAGCCTACACATCATAATCCCTGAATAGCAATAGGGAGAAGCCAAAGAATCAACTGAGTACTTACCAGAGGTTTCGTGCTTGTGTTTGGCTGGATTCTGCCTCCAATCCCTAATGGGCTCGGATTGCACTTCATTGTCGGCTGCAAATTTCTCCACGAAAGCTTTGTTGTAGATTTTCTCTGGCTCGGGCAAATGATACATTTGCCTTAGATGCTCTGGCTTGAACGACCCGAAAATCCTCCCATCCCTTGTGATAAACGTTCTGTCGTGGATTGGGATTTCCTCAATTGCCCATCACACTACATCAGTGTAGGGAAGAATTTGTTCTCTGGCCGCTATCCTGTGAAGGAAAGAGTCGGCCAAGTCTTTAAGAGTAGCATCGGACTTCCTTAACACGTCCACACTAGCTTCTGTCACCGTCACTTTTGGTTGCTCGGCTTCTAATAGATTATAAGTGCCTTGCCATGTAGTCCTATTAAGACCAGTGCATGTAGTGTCTGAAATTAAACCTTTCTTCTTATCTACAACAGCTTGACCTGCAACAGATGTGGCAGCGGAGCCCGCAGTCCTTTTGGATTTCTTCCCCATCTTGTTCAAGCTTCTCTCGACAGATGAATTCTACACAAGTGCAAGAGAAATCGTAACAAAGAAATATAACAATGACAATTCATAGCGGGAAAGATACATCATTTGAAGCGTGCTGAGATTAATTCTCAAAAGTGGCTGCGGATCCAATCACTGGGAAGATATTGCAGATGCATTAATGGTCATTTAAGGCCTGCTACTCATTAAATGGTTATTACACCGTTATCTGGCTGAATGACCCCCTTAAGCGTGCAATAGATATTTTGGCAGTTGAGCGCAGATGTTCGTTAATCGAAGAGGCAAGGTTTTAAATACAAATACATCACCTTATCCCTGCATTTAACGGCTTTTTTTGAAATTCGCGCTTTATCAATCCGATAACAATATAACTTTTAGATCCTTAGGTGATGACTTTTCGGGAACGCCGATCGCCGATTGCGACATCGCATCGGACTAGTGCAAGAGGGTGCATATAAAGTGATTCCCCGACTTCCCGATCGCTGATATCACATCGCATCGGGGGTAGGACCTGGGCACCTTATTAGGGTACATGGGGTGCTGCCGACTGCCGATTACGAAATCGCATCGGGTCGGAGATTATAACTTAAAGCGTTTTTACCACATGAGGCACCGCCGATAGCCGATCGTCGATATTGCGTCGCGTCGGAGCTTAGGTTATGCGCGTTTATAAGGTGTGCATGGAATATCGCCGATCGCCGATAGCGATATCGCACCAGCGGAGATCAAGATACCACTTCAATGTGTTTCTCATGTCATTGCGATCGCTTTATCGCAATAACAAAAGATTGTTTTATTATTGGAACACAATTATTCAAAAGGCTTAAATACATAAACTCATTTGATTATAAGGCCTTTTTGAATCAACAAGAGATTTTGATGCCAATCAAACTTTAAAAGGGACCCATTCCATATGTTAACATTTGTGAATAAAAATGATATGAAATGGGGGGTTGTTGTAGAGCACAACAATTGGCGATTCGCTGGAAGAACCAGTTATCTCTGAAACTGATAAAAATACTTAAGCTTTTCCAAAATAGAGTCTCAATCAGAAGTGGAAACTTCTAACATAACTGGATATCTGTGCATTCTGAACAAAGTGAACTTATTTTGTCAACTTCCTCCCCTTTTAGTTTCAAGAAAATAAATACATTTTAAGTTTTTAAAATAGGCCTTTGTTGGTTTATAATGATAAAACAAAAACTTTCCCAAATCAGCTTTTATAATTAACCCATCTGTCATAGGTAGAGCCTCTGTTGCCAGCAAACGTTTATAGTCTCGACAGGGATACCTTTTAACCATATTATTGTCCACTTTTCCATTCACATAAGAGTGTAATTAACAGAATGAATCCAAAACAATTTTTCATATTTTGTATTTCATTTTCTTTTTCTTATTTGTCCTTGATAAGATAAAAAGCCATTGTCCTGGTTTGGTGGCCAGCTGTTGACAATGCCATTCACTGGTAGTAATTTAACTGAACAAGCTGGCTCATGATGAGACCCCTTGTCTTGTAATTTCAAGCCATTACCCTGTTTTGATAGGCAGTATTGGTAATGTCAGTGAAACTATTTTCCTATGAACATGGTAAGCAGGCTTGTAATAAGACCTCTTATCTTTAATCTTTTATATTTTAGAATTACACTCTGAGTAATCATAGACTTTAGTGAATGGGGTGAACAATCTTCTCCTTAAGAGCAAATGGATGACAGGTGAAGAGTTGAAGATGCTGAAAATGGGTTAGTTTCTATCTTACAATGGATAACCTTTGGAGACCAGTTTTGAAAACAGAAAATGATTCACAGAACTTTTACATTTTTGAGAGGAGTCTTCAAAAGTTGGATTGTCATTTTCAGAATACAAAGATATCTAATTTCCTAGAAACTATCCCTTTAGGTTGAGGGTTCTATTATCTAAAAGCAAATATTCATATTATTTTTGTGAGACAACTTTCTCAAACACAGCAAAAGGTCAATGGAAGCTATTTTACAATTTTATTTCCTGCAAATCCTACAAACTACACAAATCTACAAAGAGGAGAAGGGATTACCTTCTCAATTAAAGAATTTCTTCAAGATCAGGCCATTAACAGGGAGAGAATCTCTCACCCCTGATAAGTCTTGCAATATAAAGGTTGAATGGCCTATCTTTTCACAGATCTGAAATGGTCCAAGCCACATTTTCTGAAATTTGGTATGCTTACCTTTATCTTCATGGGCCTTGTCCCATTTGAGAACTAAGTCTGCGACTTGAAACTGTTTTGAACCGGATGAGGCTGAGTCAAAAGATGCTTTGATGATTTGTTGATGTTTGGCATGAGTGATTCTGGCTTTTTCCCTTTCTTCTTCTAATTTGAGAATTTGGTCATGTCTAAGCTGGATAGAAGAAGAAGGAATCTCTTCAATGTACTGTACCAGGGCCAAAGAGGGCAGAACAAGATTTGTAGGCAATACTGCTTCTTTTCCATATACCAGATTAAATGGGGAGGAACCTATAGAAGCCTTTTGTGTTATTCTATCAGCCCATAATGCAAACACCAAAGATTTGTGCCAGTTTCTATGATTCTGTTCAACAGTTCGCTTAATGATTTTGATGAGATTCTTATTAGTAGATTCGGCTAAACCATTTCCCTGGGGATAATAATTAGCAGAATACTTCAGTTTAAACTCCCTCTTAATAGCGAAATCATATATAGCGTTTCCTGAGAAATAAGAAGCATTATAAAAAATGAGAGCGTTTGGGACACCAAACCTGGTAATGATGAATTGGTCTATGAATTCAATGATTGCTTCAGAGTTTGCTGTCTTTAAAGGGATTGCCTCAACCCACTTTGTAAAGTAATCGGTAGCAGTAAGGATATACTTATGTTGTTTGGAAGATGCCGGAGTAATCTCCCCAATGATATCCAATCCCCATTGTTCAAATGGCTGTTCAATGTTGACTGGTTGCAGAGGGAAAGCTGATTTACGTTGTCTTCCTCTAGCAGTTTGACAATTTAGACATTTCCTTACATACTCGTGAGCATATTTAAACAAAGTAGGCCAATAGTAACCAGCATGAATAATTTTGTGAGCTGTTGTGTCAGCTCCGAAATGTCCTCCTGCTGGTCCGTCATGTAGCTCCTACAAAACCTTTTGGGGTTCAGATTTTTCAAGGCATCTCAACAAGATAGAATCGTAATTCTGTCTAAAAAGCACGTCATCAATGATGGTAAAATTTTTTGCTTTTAATCTAATAGCCCTTTTGTTTTTGTAAGACAAATTCGGAGGTGCATAACCATTTTTTAAATAAAAGACTAAATCTGCATATTGAGATCCAGAATCAGTAACACTTATCTGATTAATTTCTTGAGTTTGATCTGTGTCGCTTGATTCTAGAATGTTGGATGCTCCTGCCAATATCCTGCAAAAACCTTGGCCCCTAACAATCTTTGCTGGCTTAATTTCTAAGTCATACTCTTGAAGCGCTGTGACCCAATTTGCCCTTTTTTCACCCAGTTCTTTTTGAATTAATAGTTGCCTAACTGCCGGGAAAGGAACTATTATTTTTGTATGGGTTTTTAAAAGAAAGGGTCGATAATGTTTGACCGCTTTGAATACAACAAAGGCTTGTTTTTCTACATCGGAGTAATTTAATTCGGCACCCTGAAGATTTGAACTGAAGAATGATATGGGTGCCTCTAAATTGTGAGCATTTGGCTGCGTGAGAACTGCAGCATAAGATACATCGGACGCAATGGTATACAATGTAAAATGATTAGAAAAATTTGGAGTATTCAAGGCCGGGGCATTGATTATTGATTGCTTGATAACATCAAAAGCTTGCTTTTCTTCTGATCCCCACTTGAAGACTGAATTTTTCTTGATCATTGTCTGAAGTGGTAATACAATTTGAGAAAAATCTGGAACAAATCGTTTAACAAAATTAATCTGGCCTAAAAATGACTGCATCGACTTTTTATTGTGTGGGAAAGGGATTTTAGAAATTTCCTTGATCCGATCAGGATCAATATAAATGCCATCTTTGGATACTATAAAGCCTAAGAGTTTTCCTTGATCAAGAGCAAAGAAAGACTTCTTTGGGTTCAGAGAAATACCATATCTTTTGCATCGTTGAAAGATTTGATTTAAGTCATGCAAATGATTATATCTCTTCTTAGAGTATACAGTAATATCGTCTAGATAGACGACTACCGTTCGATTAATCAATCCTTTAAAGGCTATATCCATAGCTCTCTCAAATGTCACTCCTGCATTTATGAGTCCAAAAGGCATTTTCTGATATGCATATGTTCCCCATTTTGTTCTGAATGTGGTTTTAAGTTGGTCATCAGGGTGAACCAGAACTTGGTTATATCCTGAGAATCCATCAACAAAGGGCATCAATTCAGAGCCTGCTACTGATTGGAGGATTTTCTCCATAGTAGGTAATGGGAAGTTATCTTTCAAGCTCGCTTTGTTCAGGTTCCTGAAATCAATACAGATTCGAATGTCGCCATTTTTCTTTCTGACTGGTACCATATTAGAGACCCAGTTTGAATGTTGGACTGGAAAAATAATCTTGGCTTTCAAGAGCTTGTTAAGTTCCGACTTTATCTGGCTCTCCAAATTTGGATGTATTTTTCTTAACTTTTGCTGAATTGGTTTCTGATCAGGAAGCATAGGAATGGTATGGTGGATAATAGATGTATCATACGTCTTCAAGTCATCATACTTCCAAGCAAAGACTTGTTTGTTTTTTCTTAACAATTTAATAAATGCTTCCTTTTCTTCCAAGGAAAGTCCTAATCCTAAATTGATGTTTTGAGGAGCATGATCAGTACCTAGATTTATCAATTCAAACCTAAGGGTAGAACTTTGAAGCTTTGCATTAATTACAGGTTTAAACCTGTCTTTGATATCATAAAGGTCTTCAAGCTTTACCACTAGTTTAGGGATTGAATTTTCTTGAGGTGTTTCTTTCATCTGTAGATCATGATCATTTTCCTCAATAACTTGATTGTCGTAGGACTTTTCGGAAGTTAGAAACTGCAAGATATCTTCGTCATGGTTAAATACTCTCCAATTAGTGACATTGTCAGGAATTGAAGGCCTAAAAAGTAATTCTACAGAAAATCTATGAAGGCTGTAGTCTTCAGAAGGTAGAAGCTTAGAAGCTACATTGGCTAGTAGGTCGGCTGCTGAGTTTTGTGACCTAGGAATGGAAGAAATGTTAAATGCCGAGAAGTGTGAGGTAAGATCCTGTACTAGCGATTGATAATGCTTGAGGTGACTTGAAAGACAATGAATTGCATTCCTCACCTGTTTGACAATGATTTCCGAATCGCCGAATACTTTTAGGTATTGCACTCCCAGGCCGATTGCTTTATATAATCCCTAGACTAAAGCTTCATACTCGGCTGTGTTGTTAGTGCAGTCAAATTCTAACCTACAAGACAGCATTGTCTTTTCTCCTTGTGGGCTAACCAAAATGCAACCTGCTCCTGAGCCCTCGCTGGACTTAGAGCCATCAAAATATAAAGACCAAAATAAAGGAGTATTAACAAAAAATATTTACATTTTCCTCAGCATCATTAAAACATCTAGACTTATCAGTTTGTGAAAAATTTTCAATCTAAGATGTAAAATGATTAACTGAAAAAGGAGATGGTTGGGCAACAAAGTTGCCAAAGAATGACTCTGACGAATAGTTCCCCAAAATGTTGTTGTTGAACGCTACAGGTTGGTTTTCTTGCTCAAATTCAGTAACTGTGTGGGTCATATGCTTCTCTCTATCGATCCTTATTTGATTTGGCTTTCCCTTGTAGGGAAGCCACATATGCGACCAATCTGTGGAAATATACCCATGCAGTTTTTCGGACCAATCTCTACTCAAGATTAAACCATAAAATTCAGGTATGTCAGCGATTAAGATATCAATCCTCTGTACAACCCTGGGATCGGCAGACAACCTGATAGTTACGGAATTAATTTCTCCCACAACCTGTACTTTGGTTCTGTCCAACTGTACAATATGAATAGCAAACTTCTGGGGTTCTATGTTCAGTTTAGAGCAAACTGAAGCTGGCATTATATTAGATGATGCCCCTGAGTCAATTAAACAGTTGTACAAGTTTCGATTATAAATCTCATAGGTCAGCAGGAAGGGTGGTGTATGAGAGTTCGATCTATCTCCGATCAGAACTGAATCAGTAGCTTCAACCATACCTGAAGGAGGTTGGCCTGAATCGTTGGGAGCTCTTGCACTAGGAAGGGGAGTAGAGGGAACAACATTCAATTCTTTAAGAAGTAATTTTTGTTGATGCTTTAATTAACTAAGCTCAAACATAGTTATGTTCGCCTTAGTTTTCTTCATGTCATCAACAATGTTATATTCCATTGAATTGGATACCACTAATGTCTTAGATGTCGAAGGAGAATTAGAAGTTGAAGGCTGGTTTTGCGGAATAACTACAGGCGACTTCTTTGGGGGAATTTTTTCCTTTGTCGTGGTTGCACCCGCGCTCCTTTTCTTTGAAGTTGCCTGAGTGGGTTCAGAAGTACTTTTACTTCTTGTAGTAACTGGAAAGGCTTCTTCTTCATTCTCGGTATCAGAGTTTGGGAGTATAAAATCCCACATTCCGTGACATTCAGCTACTTCTTCTTCATCATCAATTTGTGAGGTTGTTTCCTATTCCTCTTCTTCTTGCTCTGAATCTGCGTTAGATATAACATTGGGTGGCTTAGTTTCAGTTTTCTTAAAAGACCTAAATGGCCTTTTGTTTGAGGTTTCGGCCACCTGCTTCTTTATTTCAACCATTTCGTTAGACAACGTTTTAAGGACTTTTTGTAAACCCTCCATGTCGTACGGGTCCTTTGGGGTTTTCTTCTTGGAATCCTGTTTAAATGAGACTTTTTTAGCTTTTCTATCTTCCAAAGCAGCTTTCTTCTCTAGAGCGTTAATGCGCTTTTCAACAGCAAGTGCTTCTCTCATGTTTTCAGCTAAGGTAGGTTTCCCAGCCCTGTCGACAAAAATAGCTATGTTGGCAGGTAGGGCGGTAATATACCATTTGCTTCGAATTTGTTCACTTGGTTTAGAAGTGGTAGGGATTTTGTTTAGGAGTTTATTAAATTTGGCATTAAACTCTTTTATTGGTTCCCTATGCTCTATTCTCAGATTAGAGAGGTCGTTTATTAAAGTAGCTAAGGACCTATCATCTCCATATTTGGTGAGAAACTGCTCTTGGCATGTGTTCCAACTGGTAATTGAACCAGAGGGTAAGGAAAAATACCAGGATCCTACTGATCCTTGTAAGGTGTAGGGGAAGAGTCTTACAACAACATCTTGCTCTGTCACTCCTTTTAAGTTAACTGCTAACATAAAATTGTTAATGTGTTCTTCAGCTTGGGTCCCGTCATCTGGGTTAAATTTAGGCAGCCATTTTTCAGGAGCATCTGGTAGATCATGCAATGGTGCAGGCATGTTGACTGTACCTGGCCTAGTCCATGGGTCTGCCATTGTAATAGCGACAGTGGTTGACACTACTGTTGGGATTCCAGATGTTTGGGGAGGGGTCAAAGATGAGGAGTGAACAGGTTGGGATATTGAGGCTTCTGATCCTTGGTGAACGACATGTTGGCATTATGTTTTCTACAGATGTTGTACTTGATGGCAACTCCAGTGGCAAGGCTCTCAGTTTGTTGAAAATTAAGAAGGACGCAGGAAACCAGTTCAGGAGGTGCGTACCCACAGGTACACCATGCAGAGTCCGCGTCCAGAGACGCTGGCCAGCCGTTCAGGAGGTGCGTCCACCCAGTGCACACATTTCAAGACAGAGAAAAAGCATGTGGGGGTTTCTTGTGTGGTATCTAGCCGACGGTTTTGTGTTTCTATGGTGTCGGCTCGTGGTATTGTTCCATGTTTTGGGGAGGAGCTTGCCTATATAAAGCAAAGGAGTTCATTTGGATTGTACAATTGTCTTGGGTTGAATATCTTATTTGGCGAGATCTAGTCCAGATCTAAGAGGGCGAATCTTCTAATGGACTGTGATCTCTATGGCGCATGATCAGATCTGTAGATCTGACTGTTTGGGTTTGTTCTGAAGCCTTCATATCATTTATATCTAAAGGGTCGCAGGTTCAGTGAAGGGAAAGTGCACCGGGACGCAGGTACTGTAAAGGGCAAGTGCGCCGAGACGCAGCACAGTAGAGAGAGACCTACGTGGGGACGCAGGGCGATCAAGGTTCAGGTGCGTCTCTGAAGCAGAAGGACGCGGCGCGATAGTGCTTTCAGGTGCGTCTCTGTAGCGAAAGACGCGGCGCGATAGTATCTTTGGGTGCGTCCCTGAAGCAACAGAACGCAGAGCAGTCAAAGGAACAGTGCGTGGGCACGCAGCGGAGCAGAAGGATATCTGCGTGTGGACGCAGAGTAGCAGAAGGTTAACGGCGTCTGGTCGCAGGCCACAGAAAGAAAAACTGCGTCTCTGTTTTAAGATGTTCTATTGATTGAATTTCTCTATTGATAAGGTGTTCTGGGTTAGTTTTGTTGTTGCTGATCTGATATCTGTAGTGATCTATATCTGTTATGTACTTGTTGATTATCTGATGCTTTATGAAAAGAAGTAGGGGGTTGTAGCTCCCTTCCAGGAGTAGACTGGAAAACGAGAGAGAGAGAGAGTTGTAGCTCTCTGCAGGTTGCAGCCTGCGTACTGGTAAAGGACTGCACCAGTACAAAATCATTGTAAAAGAAGTTTCTAAATTGAAAGAAGATAGAGACATATTGCAGCAGGTGGTTTTCACCCACATTGGGTTTCCACCTTACATCTTGTGTTCTTTGGTGTGACTATCTGTTTTTCATGCTCATTATTTTATGGTACTGACATGCTAAAATAATTCAAAGATCAAATAAGGAAGATTTATTAAATTGCTAGATAATACTGATTCACCCCCCCTCTCAGTATTATTTCCAACAATTGGTATCAGAGCAGGTCCTTCAGAGAAGCTTGATCGCTTGAAGGTAGATCGTTCATCATGAGCAACTACGAGAGAGAAGCATCAATCAGGCCACCAATTTTTGATGGGACAAACTTCAATTATTGGAAGGTAAGAGTTACTGCATATCTTCAATCTCTTGGTACAGAAGTTTGGGACAATGTAGAAATAGGCTATGCTTTTCCTTTAGCTACTCCTACAGATCCAGCTGAGAAAAAGAAGTATGAAACAAATGCAAAAGCAGTCAGTACTCTATTAGGAAGTATATCCCAAGCAGAATTCATGAAGGTAATGCACTTCAAATCAACAAAAGAGATATGGGACAAAATGGTCACAAGCTATGAAGGAGATGAACAAGTAAAACAAGCTAAACTTCAAACTCTCAGGATTCAATATGAGACTCTCAAGATGTATAATGATGAAAGTGTTGCTAATTATTTTCTTCGGGTAGATGAGATTGTTAATTGTATGAAAAATTTGGGTGAAGAAATAAAAGAGGCTATAGTAGTTCAAAAGATTCTAAGATCATTATCCCCCAAGTTTGAATCTAAAGTATCTGCAATAGAAGAAAAGGAAAATCTCCGTGTTCTCACTATGTCTCAGCTACATGGAATTCTAACTGCTTATGAAATGAGAAAGGGAGGTCCATCAGACAGAAGGGAAGCTGCTTTTAAGGCATCAAGCAAAGAAGATTACTATGAAGCAAGCCATGTTCCAGAAGAAGAGGAAGAAGAATCAAACTTTGTCAAAAATCTTCAAAGGGGTTCTGGAAGGTTCAGAGGTAAGCTACCTTTCAAATGCTTTGCTTGTGGAAGAGTAGGTCATTATGCTGCAAAATGTCCTTATAAGGATAAAGGAAAGGAACCTGCAAGATGGAACAAGAAACAAAGTGCAAATAAGAAAAGCTACTACACCCATGAAGATAGTGATGGTTTATCAAACAGTGATGAAGATGAACAAGGTAATAAATATAAGTTGTTAATGGCATTTGAAGATGATGATTATGAGGATGCTGTAGATGTGAATAACCTCTATGATGAAATTACTAGACTCAAGAGATGTATAGAAGAAAAGAATGTGATCATTGATACTCTACAATTTCAAATTGATGAAAAAGAAAAACATCTTGAAAAACTTGAAGGTGAAATTGTTGGTCTCAGAAAAGAAATTGAGAAAACAAAAGCTATTAATCTTAAGTTTGTCAAAGGATCTGAAACTTTGGATGAGATTATCAATGTGCAGCGGTCTCCTCTAAACAAGACAGGTTTGGGTTACAATGGAGAAACCTCTCAAGCATCCACCTCAAAAAGTTATCTTGATGCGGCAAGAAGAAATGAGCAGAAGAAAAATGAAGATAATCAGGTAAAGCAGGGACAAAATACAAACAGAAACTATCAGGGGCAATCCATCTTAAGGGTGAACAAAAGCTACAACCAGCCACAGGTAAAATCTTCTCAGTTTGGTTCAAGAATAGATGAAAATAGAAATTACAATCAGTTGGCAGGTAGATTCAATAACCGCAGAAGCTTCTTCAATGGACAATGCTTTTCTTGCCATAATTTTGGTCACAAAGCAGCTCAATGTGTTGCATATAAAACAATCATGACTAGGGAAGCTCAAAAACAAAGAAGTATGACAGGGATGACAAAAAGGACCTATAACAACTTTTCGGTTCTTGAAAATGAAGTCGAATGTTCTATTTGCAATAACTTTGGTCATGAAGAATCTGAATGCAGGAGCAGGTTTCAGCAGAAAAAGGAGCAAGCCTCAAGCACCAAAACATGGAGAATAAAGGAACCTCAAACAGAAAGATGTGGAATAGCATTTTATGCAGAGGGACAGGAAAATATATGGTACATTGACAATGGATGTTCGAAGCATATGACAGGTGATAAAGAAAAACTTGAATCTTATTCTGTTCTAAAAAAAGGAAAGAAAGTCTCTTTTGGAAATGATACTCCTGCAACTATAAAAGGAAAAGGGATTGCTCCTTTAAAAGAAAAGGTCAAGGCTGGAAATGTTTTGTATGTTGATGGATTGAAGCATAATCTTCTAAGTGTCAGCCAGATGTGTGATCAAAGAACCGAGGTTATTTTCAGATCGAATGGATGTCTTGTTCGTGATCTTGATACAGGTAAAACAGTACTCAAAGGCAAAAGAACTCCAAATAATCTATACATATTTGAAGAAGGACAACAACAATGCTATCTGAGCAAGGATGAAGAACACTGGTTATGATATCGAAGGTTGGGACATCTAAGCTTCTCACAAATAAGGAAAGCATGCAAATATCAGGCAGTTCGCGATCTTCCAGATATCAAAATTCCTGACAACACCATATGCAGATCATGTCAGTTTGGAAAACAAACCAGGACTAACTTTCCAGAGAAGGAAGGATCAGCTAGCATGCCTCTTGAGCTAGTACATACAGATACATGTGGTCCATTCAGGAAAAGAACACCTAGAGGAGAGGAATACTTGATATTATTTATTGACGATTTCTCCAGGTTTGTCTGGTTAGGACTTATGAAGCACAAAGATGAAGCTTTCGAAAAATTCAAATCCTTCAAATCCTTGGTTGAAAATGAATCAGGTCACAAAATTAAGTGCCTCAGATCCGACAGAGGTGGGGAATTTACTTCAAATGAATTTTTCGATTTCTGTGATGAACATGGCATAAGGAGAGAATTTTCTACAGCTAGAACTCCTCAGCAAAATGGAGTTGTTGAAAGAATGAACAGAACAATCCAACAAATGGCTCGTGCTATGCTTGATGAATCAGGAACTCCCGCAACTTTCTGGGGTGAAGCTGCACATGCTGCGGTTATTATTCTCAACAAGACAAATGTCCGGGTGAACAGCACTCAAACTCCTCATGAGCTCTGGAGCGGTAAAATTCCTTCGGTAAAGCACTTCAAAATCTTTGGGAGCAAATGCTATATCAAGAATACTGATGAGCAGCTTGGCAAACTTGAACCTAGAGCAGATGAAGGCATTCTTCTTGGTTACTCTCCACATAGCAAAGCATACAAGTGCTACAATAAAAGACTTGGCAGAATTGTTGACAGCATTGATGTGGTGGTTGATGAGAAGGGATACATTCCTAGGCAAGTACATCGGGAAGATATCGAAGAAGATGAAGGCTATCCTCAAAGACAGAATGATGAAGAAGAAGAACCTCAAGAAGAACCTCAAGAAGAACCAGAGGAGCAGACAAGAATAGAAGAGAAAACTCCATCCAGATATGTTCAGAAGAATCATCCAGAATCTCAGATTATGGGGCAGAAAGAAGCAGGTGTACAAACAAGAAGAACAGTTGCAGAAGCCTCAAGCTATTTGGCATTACTATCCTCTACTGAACCACAAAATGTGAAAGAAGCATGCAAAGATGAATGTTGGGTAAAAGCGATGGATGAAGAACTTGAGCAAATCGAAAAGAACAACACTTGGGAGCTGGTTCCTAGACCAAAGGATAAGAATGTTATCGGAACAAAATGGGTCTTCAAAAATAAATTGAATGAAAATGGAGAAGTAATTAGAAACAAAGCCAGACTTGTTTGTAAAGGGTATGCGCAGCAAGAAGGAATAGACTTTGAAGAAACTTTTGCTCCTGTTGCAAGACTTGAGGCCATCCGAATGTTCCTTGCTCTCTCAAGTTTTCAAAACTTCAAAGTATTTCAAATGGACGTGAAATCAGCCTTTCTGAATGGAGACTTGGAAGAAGAAGTGTACATTGAACAGCCAGATGGGTTCATTCTTGGAAATGATCCAAATCTTGTATGCCGATTGAAAAAGGCTCTCTATGGTCTCAAACAAGCTCCAAGGGCTTGGTACTACCGGTTGGACAAATATCTTCATCAACAAGGTTTTTCAAAAGGTTCAGCAGATAGCAATCTCTATATAAAAGTTGAAAATGACAAATTGCTAATACTTGTTGTGTATGTAGATGACATTATTTTTGGCAGCAATGAAGAAGCTATGAGTCAAAGTTTTGCCTCGGTCATGCAGAAAGAATTTGAAATGTCCTTGCTAGGAGAACTGACATATTTCCTTGGTTTGCAAATCCAACAAAAGGAAGGAGGAATCTTTTTATCTCAAACCAAGTATCTCAAACAGATTTTGAAGAAATATGGCATGGAAGATGCAAAACCAGTATGTACACCCATGGTCACAGGATGTAGTCTCAGTGCAAATGATGAATCTGCAGCAGTACATCAACCAACCTACAGATCTATGATTGGAAGTTTACTATATTTGACAGGTACCCGACCGGACATCATGCATGCAGTTGGAATAGTTGGAAGATTTCAGGCAAATCCGAAGGAGACTCATCTTCAGGCAATAAAGAGAATCTTCAAATATCTTCAAGGGACTCAAAATTATGGCTTATGGTATCCTAGAGATACAGATCTTACTCTTCATGCTTATACAGATGCAGATTGGGCCGGAAGCGTGGATGACAGGAAAAGCACAAGTGGTGGTGCGTTCTTTATGGGTTCCAAACTGGTATCTTGGTTCAGCAAGAAACAGAGTTCGATCGCCTTGTCTACAGCTGAAGCGGAATATGTTGCTGCTGCATCTTGTTGCACCCAACTTCTTTGGATGATGCAGACTTTACAGGATTTTCAAATCACTTGTACACCACCAATCCCCATCTTATGTGATAATACAAGTGCAATCAGCATCTCAAAGAACCCTGTTATGCATTCAAAAACCAAGCACATACCAATCAAGTACCATTTTCTCTGGGAACAAGTGCTTGAACAGAAAGTCAAGTTGGAGTATGTTCCTTCCAAGGAACAAGTTGCTGATATTCTCACCAAACCATTGCCCAGGGACACATCTGAATACCTCAGGCAAAAGCTGGGGGTTGTTGATGCATCATCTTATTGTTGAACATCTTCTTATTGGTGGTACAAGGCTCAGGGTGAGCACATAATGCATTGTTGGCATTATGGAGAAGGAGATCTTGGAAATAGCTGCAATATGTCTCTATCTCTTTCATGGTGGATCTCTGGTTATTTGTTGCAGATCTGGAGGAGCATGAGCTTAGGGGGAGCATACCCTTTGCCCTTGATGTCAAAGGGGGAGAATGAAGCTGAAGTTTGTAAGGTTGCCATCAAGTCCAAAGGGGGATATTGTTGGCATTATGTTTTCTACAGATGTTGTACTTGATGGCAACTCCAGTGGCAAGGCTCTCAGTTTGTTGAAAATTAAGAAGGATGCAGGAAACCAGTTCAGGAGGTGCGTACCCGCAGGTACACCATGCAGAGTCCGCGTCCAGAGACGCTGGCCAGCCGTTCAGGAGGTGCGTCCACCCAGTGCACACATTTCAAGACAGAGAAAAAGCATGTGGGGGTTTCTTGTGTGGTATCTAGCCGACGGTTTTGTGTTTCTATGGTGTCGGCTCGTGGTATTGTTCCATGTTTTGGGGAGGAGCTTGCCTATATAAAGCAAAGGAGTTCATTTGGATTGTGCAATTGTCTTGGGTTGAATATCTTATTTGGTGAGATCTAGTCCAGATCTAAGAGGGCGAATCTTCTAATGGACTGTGATCTCTATGGCACATGATCAGATCTGTAGATCTGACTGTTTGGGTTTGTTCTGAAGCCTTCATATCATTTATATCTAAAGGGTCGCAGGTTCAGTGAAGGGAAAGTGCACCGGGACGCAGGTACTGTAAAGGGCAAGTGCGCCGAGACGCAGCACAGTAGAGAGAGAGACCTGCGTGGGGACGCAGGGCGATCAAGGTTCAGGTGCGTCTCTGAAGCAGAAGGACGCGGCGCGATAGTGCTTTCAGGTGTGTCTCTGTAGCGAAAGACGCGGCGCGATAGGATCTTTGGGTGCGTCCCTGAAGCAACAGAACGCAGAGCAGTCAAAGGAACAGTGCGTGGGCACGCAGCGGAGCAGAAGGATATCTGCGTGTGGACGCAGAGTAGCAGAAGGTTAACGGCGTCTGGTCGCAGGCCACAGAAAGAAAAATTGCGTCTCTATTTTAAGATGTTCTGTTGATTGAATTTCTCTATTGATAAGGTGTTCTGGGTTAGTTCTGTTGTTGCTGATCTGATATCTGTAGTGATCTATATCTGTTATGTACTTGTTGATTATCTGATGCTTTATGAAAAGAAGTAGCGGGTTGTAGCTCCCTTCCAGGAGTAGACTGGAAAACGAGAGAGAGAGAGAGTTGTAGCTCTCTGCAGGTTGTAGCCTGCGTACTGGTAAAGGACTGCACCAGTACAAAATCATTGTAAAAGAAGTTTCTAAATTGAAAGAAGATAGAGACATATTGCAGCAGGTGGTTTTCACCCACATTGGGTTTCCACCTTACATCTTGTGTTCTTTGGTGTGACTATCTGTTTTTCATGCTCATTATTTTATGGTACTGACATGCTAAAATAATTCAAAGATCAAATAAGGAAGATTTATTAAATTGCTAGATAATACTGATTCACCCCCCCTCTCAGTATTATTTCCAACACGACAATCTGTAATGGGGGAGTGGATGGTTGACTTCGCAGAGGCGAAAATGCAATGGAGGACATAGATGAGAGCTCTTCACTATCAGATCCTTCAGTAATTTTCTTTGCCTTTTTCCTTTTGGGTAAAGGGAACTCAGTGGGTTCAATACCGAGTTTTTCGCTCTGAAGTCTGGTGAGAGGATGAGTCAAATTGAATTGCGAAGTCGCACTGCTTTCTGATACCTCATATTTCTGTGGTGAAATCGAGAAGCTCTAAAGTTTATGGATTAGAGACTGGACTTCAGGTGATTCAAGACTTAATTGTTCTGGGGTATGACGGGTTTGAGCAGTGGTAGTTGATTCCCCTTCTTCTTTTTTGGATACCGGCAAACCAGTGTGCAAATGAGAAGGTCGAGGGGATTCGGAGGGAGAATTACTCTTAGAATGGCTTATAGGTTTGGACTTATGTGCCATTCACAGTTGATGGCCCCCCTTCTAGCGCCAATTATGTTGATGCCTCAGAAAACACTGGAACAACATAGGGGAAACCACCCGGTCCAGACCTTAGCACAGCTCCTTTTCCGTTTGGAATAGTGGCTCTGACTGGGGATAATGGGACCAGTTTCCCAGAAATAGATAAAATGCGATGGATGAGTGACTTATAGATTATGCTAGCGATATGCGAACAACTAAAACTATCGGCGAAACTAACTATAATCTAATCCCGGGACTTATCAATTTTCAAAGCGTAGCGTTTGATAATCTGTGCTTCAAGGCAGGCATATAGATGACTCTAACGCTAAAACATAGATGTTTAAATCATTCAAGATTGCTCTGCATAATTAGTTATGCAGAGCGATAACAGCGAATTACTACACTTTGTCATTCATATCATTGATACATGCATGATTAAAAGAATAGGCATATCACAAAACATCCAATAGTGGAATGCAATGGAGATTTGCTGTTACAGCGCATACATATATTCAATAATAGCAAAAATAATAACACAGCAACTCATATAAGAGGAATGAACAGAAATGCAGATAAAAGTACCATGTAAGCTGTTTATCACTCCAGTATATTAATCGCTACGTCGCAGTCCTTCCTTCAACTCAGAAAGCATTCCAAACAAGAGACAATAGTGCGCAATTGCATAAAACAGCTTTCCCATTAAATTAAGAACCATTGGTCGAGTTTCACAAAAGAATATAGGCTGAAGCACAATAGTGCAGGCTTCAGCCTTTAAGTCTATTACAAAATTTTACGACCCTTTCTAAAAACATGAAACGGTCTATAAATACTAAGCTAATCTAAATATCTAAGAAATTGAAAAGCTATTAAATTGGCATCAATTAATATTTCTCCCATCTTCCTTGGCGATCTGGCAGTCGGCGGCAATGATTCATCAAGCAGGCTCTTTGCCTTTAAACCTTAGCTGACATATCGCCAGCATTGGCTCTACTTCTCGCGGTTTGTTGAGGCGCGAACTGAGCTGGGCACCATATGTGGCATCTTGAATATCGGGGATTATGCATCCGAGAGCATCTGTTAAACACTTGAGGGTCGACCTTTGTGTGTGTGGCTTGATCAGAAAGAGCCAATATGCCTCGGAAGTAAAAGTTTTTACTCCAGCGATTAACTTTCCCTTTTCCTCCAATTCATGATAACTTGTTTGCTCAATCATGTTTGCTGTTGTTATGCTTCCAGGTGTGCACTGGGAGATCATGTTTGCCAAGTAAAGTGTATTGTTGACTAAATCAATCATATTGCTGGCAATTAATTTACATCTTGAAGCAGCCCTTTCCGCTTTCATTACTTGAGTGTGCCATTCCGTGAAGAGTATGTCCTTGTATGTCTCATGGATTCTGGGCAAGTTCGCCGCTTTCCCCACATCAGAATCTTGCCAATCAAGATATGCGACTATGGTTTCTTCGGCTTGATCTAGCTCATTTCTGGCCTTCTCTACCTACTGACACACTGATGTAGTTAGCTCACATAATGGTTCTGCCTCAGTGAGTTGTCGGCACAGGAGCCTAATCTGAGATATTAATGCACTGTTTATCTGAGATGCCTCGGCTCTGAAATCCTCCACTTTCTGGGTTCCCTTGATGTCTTCGAGCTGTGCTAATAGTTGAGCTATTTGCTCATCTTTTGATTTCATCATCAGTTCATTCGCTGTTCTCAACTGTGCCAATGCCTCCGACAATTCTTTCTGCTTCTGGATTACGCTTTGGTCGATCCTCTGTTTTTCGGTCTGCAGTTGCTGGGTTAATAAATTGTTTGCTTGCTGTTGTGCTAGCAACTGTTCTTCTGCTTGCGCTGCCTTGTGCTTCGCCTCGTTCACTTCTGTCTGTAATGCAAAAATTTCCTAGTCCTTAGTCTTCAATAGAAGACTTACCTCCGATGCCTTATCAATAGTCGCTGCAGAATAAGCCCCTGCATACTGCGACAGCTTTGTTAGATCATCGGAGGGGTCCAATTCCTCCTTCCATACTACATTGCCCGTGACTGTTTGCTCAGGAAAGATAGAAGGTTGATCAAGCTTTCGTCTCTTCCTTGAGCGCTTAACAACTGCTCTATGCCTTGGGTTGTAGAAAACATCCAGGGGAGGAATATCTTCCACCTGGAGAACAATTTGATCGGAAGGGTCCTTAGTAATTACCTCAACATCCTTTGAAATGGGTGGGCCACTGGTTCTGCTTAGAACCTGAGAAGAAGTGATAACTGGTGTATCGCTTGTTTTAGAGGTGTCTGTATCCTTGGAGACCTCCGTTCCTCTGATAATGGAATCGAATTGGTTCCATTGTTTAAGCAATTCGGGATCATTGGAGGTCTGTTTATGTTGCTCTGTCTGGGATTTGCTCCGCTCTTTTTCTTGTTCTAACCTCTGCTGCTCCTCTAGTTCTTTTCTCTGCTGCTCTTCTTGTTCTTTCTTTTGTTTTTCTTCCTGTTCCCTTTTCTGCCTATCTGCCAATTCCTTTTTCTGCCTATCTGCCAGTTCTTTCTTTTGTTTCTCCTCTTCTTCCTTCTTCCGCTGTTCCTCTATCTCTTTCTGCTTTCTCTGTTCTTGATCCTTCTGCGCTTTCTGCTGTTTTTCTATCTGCTCTTTTTTCTGCCTCTCTGCTTGCTCTTTTCTTTTCTTTTCTGCCTGCAGCTTCTTTTGCCTCTCCTCCTGTTGTTTCTTTTGTTCTTTTGTTGTAACAGGAGGTTGGCTTGTCTGTTGCCGACCAGGCTCGCTTGAAGAAGACGCTGGGGTTGTTGACAATAAATCTAGAGGCAGAGTTTGCAACCTCTGCTCTCTAAGTTTATTGAACTTAATTAACTTCTCATCATTGTATTTCATTCTAGCAAGCTCTTTGGCATGGCCTATTGTTTCAAAGGCGACGAACAGGTCATCAAACACATCTTCTTGATGGTCAATCTTTGTTAGTTTGGCCTGTTCTAAGGCAGTGTAAGCAGTTTTCTTTGGATCATAGAGTCTGTTTGGGATAGTGGCCAGGGATAAAGCTTGCATCTTTCTTGCCTCCTTTTCTGCATGCTTGAGATCATGCAGAGTAAAAACACCAATTCTCAAGGGAAAAGAGGGCCAGCCCCTCTTCTTTTCTTTCTTGAGAGTTTGTGTAACACTCTCGGCCATAATCTGGTAGGAGATTTCTCGGGCTAACAATTTGTCTAGAACATATAGAGGGAGAACATGCGGCTTGGCTTGACTCCCGAAAACCCTAACATAGGTAAAATGCTCTTCTCCGAACCAACTTGCTACAGCTGGTAAGTCGAAGGAAGCCAGATAGGAGATTTTGGGAATGGGCCTATCAAAAATGGAATAATGAATGGGAACCATAAAACCATTGCAAATTTGATACAAATGGTCCTTGTAAGAGGACTTCCACAATTTCTGGTGGTATAAATGAATGGGTGAGGGGTCTTGGGCGGTCCACCTCCAACCGAGGATGGGAAACTCAGAATTAAAACATAATGTATCTATAATGTAAGCACTATAATAAAATGGTGGGATTTTCCTTTCGGTGACCACGGAATTGGCTCTAAAGTCATGAACAGCTACGACCAACTTATCAGAGAGAATGGTGGCCCAATCCATGATTATACTATTAACAGCTGCTTCCATTAGGGGAACCATATCTATGTCAAAATTAGCCGAGTCGTGTAATCCCCATAGCCTACACATCATAATCCCCGCACAGCAATAGGGAGAAGCCAAAGAATCGACTGAGTACTTACCAGAGGTTTCGTGCTTGTGTTTGGCTGGATTCTGCCTCCTATCCCTAATGGGCTCGGATTGCACTTCATTGTCGGCTGCAAATTTCTCCACGAAAGCTTTGTTGTAGATTTTCTCCGGCTCGGGCAAATGATACATTTGCCTTAGATGCTCTGGCTTGAACGACCCGAAAATCCTCCCATCCCTTGTGATAAATGTTCTGTTGTGGATTGGGATTTCCTCAATTGCCCATCGCACTACATCAGTGTAGGGAAGAATTTGTTCTCTGGCCGCTATCCTGTGAAGGAAAGAGTCGGCCAAGTCTTTAAGAGTAGCATCGGACTTCCTTAACACGTCCACACTAGCTTCCGTCACCGTCACTTTGGTTGTTCGGCTTCTAATAGATTATAAGTGCCCTGCCATGTAGTCCTAGTAAGACCAGTGCATGTACTGTCTGAAATTAAACCTTTCTTCTTATCTACAACAGCTTGACCTGCAACAGATGTAGCAGCGGAGCCCGCAGTCCTTTTGGATTTCTTCCCCATCTTGTTCAAGCTTCTCTCGACAGATGAATTCTACACAAATGCAAGAGAAATCGTAACAAAGAAATATAACAATGACAATTCATAGCGGGAAAGATACATCATTTGAAGCGTGCTGAGATTAATTCTCAAAAGTGGCTGCGGATCCAATCACTGGGAAGATATTGCAGATGCATTAATGGTCGTTTAAGGCCTACTACTCATTAAATGGTTATTACACCGTTATCCGGCTGAATGACCCCCTTAAGCGTGTAATAGATATTTTGGCGGTTGAGCGTAGATGTTCGTTAATCGAAGGGGCAAGGTTTTAAATACAAATACATCACCTTATCCCTGCATTTAACGGCTTTTTTTTAAATTCGCGCTTTATCAATCGGATAACAATATAACTTTTAGATCCTTAAGTGATGACTTTTCGGGAACGCTGATCGCCGATTGCGACATCGCATCGGACTAGCGCAAGAGGGTGCATATAAAGTGATTCCCCGACTTCCCGATCGCCGATATCACATCGCATCGGGGGTAGGACCTGGGCGCCTTATTAGGGTACATGGGGTGCTGCCGACTGCCGATTGCGAAATCGCATCGGGTCGGAGCTTATAAGTTAAAGCGTTTTTACCACATGAGGCATCGCCGATAGCCGATCGCCGATATCGCATCGTGTCGGGGCTTAGGTTATGCACGTTTATAAGGTGTGCATGGAATATCGCCAATCGCCGATAGCGATATCGCATCGGCGGAGATCAAGATACCACTTCAATGTGTTTCTCATGTCATTGCGATATGAGATCTTGTGATCGCTTTATCGCAATAACAAAAGATTGTTTTATTATTGGAACACAATTATTCAAAAGGCTTAAATACATAAACTCATTTGATTATAAGGCCTTTTTGAATCAACAAGAGATTTTGATGACAATCAAACTTTAAAAGGGACCCATTCCATATGTTAACATTTGTGAATAAAAATGATATGAAATGGGGGGTTGTTGTAGAGCACAACACAAGCCCACCGAGCTCTATAGATAGATGTCTATTTTATTGGGGACTGTTTTGATACAATCCAAGGTGATAGAGAGAATTTAGCATCTATGACACAATTTGGGCTTGATAGATATAAAACAGGTTTGAATGCCGTAACTAAGCTGGAAAATGTGAACCAAATTAGAAATTGAATGGCACTCTTCAATCAATATTTCCTTCATATAATGGATCCTTAGAGGTATCTTGCTTTCTACCAAGAGAAATATCTGTGATAGTTGTGGTATGAATATATGCAGAGCTTGGTTAACTATATCCTTGTTCTCTAGCTCAGAAATTTTTAAAAGCTCAAGAAATGCGTGAAGTATGGTTTTCATAGCAACTTCATGAGCCTGAAGATATTGGCAAAACGTAACAAATGCACACGGCTTGTTGGCTCTTTCCTTTTGAGTGAGACATTTTTCCACTAAATTTTCAAGTTGCTTTTTACAATACACAAGATCATTCAAGAGATACATCAGCATGTGCATTGCTAGCTACAAACACTCTATCTTTAAGGGCTCACAATATTCTTCACTTATCCTTAAAAGTGGATCAATCATATTTTCAACAACAGTTTTTATAAAAGAAGGCTCAATAACATGACCATTTTGAAAGGGATATACCAACATAAGAAGAATCAAAATTTGCATAAAAATGACTAGTTCATCATGTGTCAGTTCCTTGGACCAAAATAAATTTGAAAAGTGCACCAGAAGCGACTTCTTCATTTGAGGATTGTATCCTTGTTTATCAAGTCTTTGACAAGCCTCTGGCTTTCTTTAACCTATTCCAATATGAGTCTTTGTTCATGACATATGCGGTTTTGTATGGGACAATTATGTTCATCCAATCTGGGATCAATTTAACCAACATTGACACCTCTGAAATTCACTAGAGATGGGCATCCTGTTGAATTGTCTTCCTAGTAGTCTGTATGTAACCATTACCACAAACATCCATTAGACAAACATTGACCCACAAATTCATGTGAATTGCAACTTTCTAGATGCTAACTCTTTTCATCATCAACATGAAGAGATGTTCTCTTGTCACTAGAAACATCTAAAAAAACACTCTTGTCACTTCTAGTAGTAGTTACAACACCCAAAGGTAGATTGTAAGCTGAAGTGGATCTGGTATCAGAAAATAATCTATCATTAAAATGCAATTCTAACTTAAAATATGGAATTTCATCCATTTCAATTATTGTACATCCCACCTGCGAAGGTAAGCTTTCATTCACAGGCTTTTGCCCACTAACATTTTTCTTTGTATTAGTTCCAATGGCTCAGTATGGGAAGGATTTTTTTCAGGCCGTACTTTCTACATTAGTACCCAATTCACCACTTGCATCATCGAACCTTTTATCTAGAGAAATTTCCCCGTTAATTCTTTCTACAATATAGTCCTTGTTGCCTCCAAATAGGGTGGTCCCCACATTGGTTGTGGACCACTTTTTAAATGGAGATCCAAAGGTATAGTTGTTAGGATCATCATAAATTGAAGTGCCTGCAGCTAAAGAAATTCCAACATCTTCAACTGACAAAATAGACTCTCCCCAAACAGAAACCACAAATGTAGTAGTAGTTTCTGTAGGTTGTATAAGGGTTTTGAACTTGATTTTTTGAGGTCCTCAATGCGAATTAGTTTCCTCAAAATTTTATTCGGGTCATCAACACCATCAAGAAACCATTATTTGTCATTAATATCGTGTTGGTCACTATGTTGCTCATATATTTGTTCATCAATACGCAGTTATTTCTTATACTTGGGTCGCTTGCTCTGGGAGATTGCATCTTTTGGACCTGATGTCAAGCCTGCATTGGTCTAAATGCATTCTGAAGATGTGCTTTAGCTTAAGATGTTGGTGGCTCATAAATGCTTGCACTTCTCAATGGCCCATTATCTGATCCAAATTTATCATTTTCACTGTCAATATATTCTCCATTTTCGCCATCAAGGGTTGCAATAGTAGTGACAACTAAAGTTGGCAATCCGTTGCTATCTCCATCCCTTTTAATTAAATTTGGCTAATTGCATACCTTCTTTTCTAGGGAATACAACCATGTCCATGCTTTGGTCTTTTCTTCAAATTTCATACTTTCTTCTTGAGGCCTGGGCTCATGATCAATATCACCTGCTTTGTTTTTCTTACAAGTATTCTAGAAATCATACCAACTTTACTTTCTTATGTCACTATATTCTTCTAGTCTTTTGTTCCATTCTTGTAGATTGTTGATATTTTCTGCTTACTCCTCTTCCATCTTATTAAAAGTTTCTTCTTGCTGATCTTCCATATTTCTATAAGATTCCACATACTTGAGCCAAAAATTAGCTTCTGGTGGTTCCATTTTTAAATACCATCAAGGTTGGCCAGATATTTGCTCTGATACCGTTGTGGTGTGCTATGGAAATTTGCCCTAGGTTTTCTCACACCGTTAGGTATTATTCAACAATTTAACACTTCTCAAGGGTAGTAGTTTTAATACTATAGTTCATAATTTATAAAATTTAGTGAACAATACATTCCAATCAATCAATTACAACCTAAATATATATGTCACAATGATAATTAAACAGTATACCCCATTTTCTCTAAGCAAATATAGACTAATTGTATTCACTGTCAAATAATTTAATCCAGTCTCACACATAATTCCTAATTAAGTTCCCATCTATGGATTTCAACAAGAATTTTAACAAATATAACAACCAAAAAAAAAAAAATGAAGTGTGACTCAGTATCCTTGTTTGTTGTTAATATTTTATTTTATCATCTCATGGTAGGGTTAGGATTTAGTCCTTGTTTAGATACCACATGTTTCGATGGATCCATCGGTCAGTAAATTGGTTATTCCAAGCCCAAACATCAGGTCCCCTTAATCCTTAGAGAGGATCTCAGCTCAATAACAAGGATTGAAATATGCCCCACCCTTTCTGTGTTCGACTCTATGTTTGACCTGTCACCATATTGTTGTAGGAAGCTTATCGTTAGCACAAAATGATTGCAAGCAGATAGGTGACCCCTCACTATAATACCTATCTCAAATCATTCACTTTAATTCATGCCAGAGAACTTTTATGTGGCTTTGCTTCAGAAAGAAATCCTGACTTGTGATAGAGTAGAATCACATGGTCCAATTTCTCTCCGTCTAGAACTCCGTTAGGGTTTTTGTTCTCAAATTTAGCTTCACGGTAATTCAGAAAACAAATTCTATCTAGCTCAATTAAATGGATGTTGTGTCAGAAGAGTTTGAATTGGTGTGTTAATCCCTATAGATCCAAAAATCCTACCCAATAACCCGTTGATGAGCCCCAAAAATAGATGATTATTTGGGCTCATTCAACCTCCTAATTCGACTTAATCCACCATTCTCATTAGTTTATTGCATGTTTTTGATTATATTTATGCTAATAGAGTGAATTGGGTTAGTCATTATGCCAACAAGTCTAATGGGTGCTTTGTGTGGCTTTTTTGGTCAACTTGGAGACAAAATTGAAGGTTTTAATGAGCACTTGGCAGCCAAATTCGTGGGAGAACAAGGGAGAGGATTTGTAGGAAGGTGTACCATTCATTTATGGGCCCTTACCTCGAATTCTCCACCATCAGCTTGGAGTTCAAGGGCCACCAAATCAATTAGCACAAGGGCAGCCAAGCAAGTCAAGTAGGACTGTTGTTAACTACAAGTTTTGGGCAGCCGAGTCCCTAAAGTTTAGGAGGACTGTTGGGTCCTCAATTTGTATAAATAAGAAGGCTTAGGGCCTCATTTGGGGTTAGCTAGTAGTTAGCCAATGGTTAGTCATTTTGTAGGCAGAAGTTAGCTAGTTTGTATTTCGATTTTTAGGCAATAGATTAGCTTTTCTTTCAGCTCATTTTCAAGTTCTCCTTGTGGACAGTTTTGATGTAACTCTTCATTTCTCGATCAATAAAGATGAATCCAGCTTTGCACCAGCTCTAAATCTCTCTTAGGAGGCTGTAGCTCTTGGGTTGGGCCCATCTCAAGCATCCAGTGCCTCCTTTGTTTACCCTTATGTGTCTTTAATGCATTCTTAGAATAAAATCTGCCATTTAGATCTAAATCTTGTTTTGTTATTTAGGTTGTTTTTGATGATTAAAGTAGATTTTCATATTCAGATTGATTTGATAGGTTGATAACATAAAGGATCCTTGGAAAAAGGGCTCAAGCACCTCTGATCTTACCTCTTCCTCAGTGGGATCATGAGTTGGGGCAAAGGTGACCTTGCTGCCCAATAAAAACACTAGTTTTCTTGTCCATGCAATCTTTGGTGTAATGTTTTCATTTGTAGGAGTTAATCATGCGATCAGGCCTTTTGAAATGTTTCTTTGCTTAAGTGTTGTACATGGTTCTCTTTATGAATAAAGCTGTTGTTCATTTGTTTCATTGACAGTTAGACTAGATTAGCTAAGATTTCGATTATGTGCAGGACTTAGTTGATTCGGTTAAGTGTACACCGTGCAGGGCATCTCCATCTCCCTCTCATTCACCCAAGCTTCGTCCAGGCCAGCTGCTCCATCTCCTAGTTAGGTTCCTCATCTCACAACTGTCTTTCTGCCCACGTAACCCTACCTTATTGCTCCTCCATTGTCTTAGCCTTCTTTAAGCCAAGCCAGCCTTCCACACCCTCTCACCACTCCAACCATCAGTCCTTAGGTCATTTCAGGCCCCTACCCTACCTCCCTATCCATTCATGCACCTTACCTCACTCACCCATCCTCCAAAACCCAATTTTAAAACATCTTGTAGAAATTTCTGAACATCCTGTAGAAATTCCTGAAACATCCTATAGAACCCCTGTAGACTTCCTGTAGAAGCTCATAAACACAGTTTCTTGGCAGCCAAACCTTGTGAGACTCTCTGGAAGGGTGTTAGGGACCCCTTAGACCCTCTCTAAACCTTCCCAACCTTTCCCAAGCATTCCTCCCCTTGATCTACCCCTGCACAGTGAAAAGCCAGTTAAAAGCACATGCATGATAATTCTAATAACTTAGTCAAAAATACAAAAAGATGTTTTCTTCAGATAGAGGTAGTCTAGACACATGTATTTTACCTTCATAGAAGTAATGGCATTTCTTTCAGTAGTTTGCATGCTCTCCTTTGCGTCAGTAGGACTAGCTGGTAGAATTAGGCTTTGCTAGGGTTTGTGTTTCTTTTTGGCTTTCAGTTTCTTTTTGCAATTAGATTAGCTTCCTTTGAGTTAGCTTTCATCCATCAATTAAAAAGCTTCTTCTAAGAGCTCATAGAAGTTGGCTTAAGCTCCTAATGGACTTGTGCCAGCTGACCAAGTGACAGTTACGGCAAGAGCTAGTATTTGTGCATACAACATCGTTGCTTCCAAGTTTGTTACGAACTACCGGGTTGATAAAATTAAAGAAGGGAGTTCCAGGAGTTGTTGCATTATTGCTACAATACTGGAGCCCACCATCTTTTTGGCGCCGTTGCCGGGGAAGCGTCAGAGTATTGGTGATTGCTGCTATTCTTCTATTTTCTACTACAACCTTCTGCTAAGTAGTTTATTTCATTTCCATTATGCAATTTCATTTCTGCAAAAGTAGACTAGACATTTCCCGCTTTCATAGATTAGCATTTCAATTCCGCAATTTCATTTTTGCAAGCGTAGAGTAGCATTTCAATTCCGCAAGCGTAGCTTAGCATTTCATTCCTGCAATTTCATTTGAGCAAAATAGATTAGTCCTTTCCTGCTTTCATTTCAATTCCGCATTTTCATTTCAGCAAGATAGTTAGTTGCAGTTCAATCTATTTTAGTTTTGCAGGTAGAAATAGAAAAAAGCAAAAATCAACCAAAAAGATTTCATTTCATGCCTTGTAGGAGTAGAGATAAGTTAGAAAAATGATTGCACAACACCCCCACTACTTTACATAGCCAACATTCTCTCTTCTTCGATGGTTGTGATTAAAGAACCCTTAGGTGGACAGCAAGACATATTTGAAGAACCTCAAGGGAAGAAGAAGAAACCATTCCTCTGGAGCAAATGGCTACAAGCAGAAATGTTGGGAGCAGCACCTTGTCCAAAGACGAATTTGGAAATCAGATCAAAGATTTCAAGAGTGATATGAGGCAGTTTCTTTCCATGCAACTGGATACCTTGCGGATCCAAAAGAAGCAAGAAGAAGCTAAGAGGGCTTTGGCCATTTTTTGTCCTAGGTGCACTAGAAAGCATCCTAGGAACGAATGTCCATTGTACTCTATAGAAGTGTGTTTTGTCTATGAAGAATACCATCCTACAGATCAGTTCCCTTCCTTGCCCGTAATTAAATCTGCATATCAAAGAGCTAAAGGAGCCACTGAACCACTCTATTATATGAACCAAAGGAGGCCGCATGGACCTAGATCTTACTAGCAGGAACTACAAGGGACACCCGAGACCTATTACGACCCCTATCAAGCCACTTTCATGCCTTCTTGGGGTCCCCCTGCTCATCCTTTCTGGTTCACACCTCCTCCTTGTTCCTTCACAGATCCATATTATGCCGAACCAGCTGCTCATTCATTTCACTCTTATGCTTAGCCACAACCTCAGTGGAATGCACCTTATTAGGGGTGGAGGCCCCAGTACAACTCTCATCCCGCTCATTTTCCTCCACCACCTGCTCATCCACAACCATCGCCTCCTCCTCCACTAAGGCAACCCCAAATGCCTACCCAACCACAACCCCATCCGCATCGATCTCAAATACACACCTCCACTCAACTACCCGTACCACCATTTCCAAAACCATACCATGGAGCAGCTCAACCCAATTGCAAAGCTGCGGCACAACATGTCCAAATGACTCCTCTTGAGCTTAATGATCTTCACCATAGCTCAGGAAAAGCATTGCAAAAAAGAGATTATCTTGAAAGCATTGAAGGACCACATCCGACAAAAGAAGATTCAAAAGAGGAGATCAAAGAACCATGGGCTGCACTTGATGAAGAGAAGGGATCAGAATCAAAGATCGAGAGAGTTCCCTCATGGTTACCATCAAATCCTCCATGTACTCAAGAGAAAGATCAGCAAAAAGAGGAAGATGAGAAGGTCATCATAGAAGGTGACATGAAGAATGATCCAGATCAGCAAAAGGACCAAGGATATCAAAGCTATATTGAGACATGGTTCCAGACAGTCACTAAGTTGCAACAATACTCTCTTCCTCAGCTATGTTTGATCCCTTCAAAGTCAGATCATTTTGTCTCTGAAATATGGATAGCTGTCAAAGCATGCATTTTGAGCCTTCACATCATCTTGTCTCTAATCTCGATGTGCACATGGCTCCATTGGAAGTATTCTTATACTTGAAAATAATTTTGTTTTTCAAGTAGGGTAGGGTAGAAAAAAAAAAAGAAAAAAGAGAAAAAAATGAAAATAAGAGAAAAATAAAAATCTAAGGTGAAAACCTCCTAAGAGGCACCTTAGATTGGCTCATTGATTGAAAACCTCCATGAGGCGGTCAATGGGTTGGAAAAAAAGAGAAAAGAGAATAAGATCTCTGGGTGAAAACCTCCCTTGGAGGCACCCAGGGCAGGCAATTAGGGTGAAAACCTCCATGAGGCACCCTAGTTGTTTTTCAAAAAAAAAAGAGAAAAAGAAAAAGAAAAATAAATCTAATTTCCATTGAATAATTTCAAGTTGCAGCAATGACATTGCAGGTCAGGAGGATCACTCAAAACAAAGACAAAGGAGTTTTTGTGCGTTCTAGGGGAAGTTCTATATTTCTACAGGAAACATCCTGTAGAACCTTCAAGCGAGCCAGATTCGATTTTGGAAGGGGATCTAAAGCTTGGAATCCATTGGTTATGCCTACAAGCATCCATGTTCCCATTCCTCACCCTTTTCCATCATCTTTTCCACCTCGTTGTGCTTCTTCATTGTGCTTCTATAGGAAGTTCCTGTAGAAATTGTAGGAAGCTAGAAATGGATTTCAAAAAGGTGGTTTAGCGAACATGGTAGCTTCCTCAAGGGTCCAGAAGTCCTCCTGCACTTTTCAAAATCCTCCTCCATCATCTCCATGCCTGCATCACAACCCAAGCTCAGTTTTTCTTACCATGCAACAAAACTGCAGAATGCCTGGAAGCAAAAATACATAGAACAGAATTTGTTTTTGCCCTAACTTGAAAACCATGAATCCATTTGAAAAACCATTTTACAGGGAATTGTATAGGGATGATGGTAACATGCCCGAGCAGTTTCAACCAATTCCGGTGCACGGTTTCCAAGAAATCAGCCTCCATCACCATCATCCATTTTTTCATTTTCTCCATATCCGTGCATCCGTTTCAAAACCTGTTTCACCGAGAGATGCATATGGGTGATAGTAACCCACCCAAGAAGTTTCAGCCAATTCCGATGCACGGTTTCCGAGAAATTGATCTCTGAAATCTTCAGCCATTTTCCATTTTTCTCGAAATCTGTGCATCCATTGATTGCGATTTTTCTATGGGAGGTGCATCATGATGATAGAAACATGCTCAGCAATTTTCAGATCGATTCGATCTATCGTTTGGGAGCAATGGCAAAAACAAGTTCTGGTCCGGTGAAAATTCAGCAGCAGCAGCTTGAAGGTGCAGATCTGAGTGTGGAAATGAACTCCTGCAGCATGCATCCGGCCAGAGGACACCTGCACAAGGAAAAAAACCAAAAAATAATTAGCCAAGCCCTCATGCAACCAAAGAAACCAGTGCATGCAGCAATGACTAGCCTCAGCACCTCACAGCAGCCATTTGACTTCAGGTACGTGACTGAAACTCGTTCTTCTATTGCACAAATCTAATTTAAAAACTGCATGAATTAATGGAATGGTGGAATTGAGCCAAGAATATAGCAGGATTAAGCCGATAATTCCTTGTCCAATTCTCTATCAATCAGCCAAGAATCATGCAACGTATGTGTTAGACAACTCACGTGAAATTTGAAAAAACACAGACAATTGTGGATATTTTAAACTCCAGTGCAACTAATGGTAAGGGATTGCAGGCAGATGGCACTGCAGGGGACCAACAGTTTGCATGAGCAACGCACGTCTCTGCCACCTCACCACAAATCACGCAGTAATTAAAGGAATGCTCGGCTGAAGACTCACGTTAACTGCTGATTCATTTACACTTGCAAACCTCTTCAGCCGAATCCTCTGCCTCTGAATTCTGTTAAACTGACGTCCTTAGCCAAGTTTTTCAGCTTGTTAAAAATTCTCCCACATACCAAGATCATTCAAAGTGCAGAGACACCCTACAGGCGTTTCTACAGGAAGTCTTCTACAGGAAACGCAGAAAACAACCATGCAAAAAGAAAACATGGGATTTTCGGCGAATTTCAAGCTCCAAACAAGGTAGGAGTGGGGAAGCTTCGTTGTGCGTGATTTGCTGGTGCAAAATGGTGAATTGAACATGGAATTAAATTTTAAAAATGAGAGGAAAAGTCTGCCTGCACATTGAAAAAATGTGAAAAGTCTGCTTGCATATTTTCTGAGTTCTACACAGTACTTTTTTTCCTCTGCATTCGAAGCCTGGCTTCTTCCTTCTCACCTTCTTCTGACAAGAGAGATGCAACCATAGGAACTAGGCTTGTGTGAAAGAATGAATTTGCAAGACTGACCACTTTCTAGAAGGAAAAAAAACTATGTTATTTGGTCTCTGTTTTGTCAAAAAAAAATAATTTGATTTCTTTTCAAAAACTAAGTAGCAAATTCAGGTTGGAAAAATTTGAAGAGAGAAAAAATTGGAAGTTGTTGTTGTGAAAAACACGAAAATTCCAGGAGCAATAACAAGTTTACAAGAGGGGTGATGAGCTATCTTTTTAGAAGAAAACACAGGTTTTTGCAAAATTCTTGGCTTCAAGAGAAGAAGAAAACAAATAGTTTTATTTGTTGCATGTTTATGCAAAAGCAGCGATGCAATTCTAGGGAAGAATCAAGCCTGGAGAATGTGAAAAAACCAATGATGAGGGAGCACAAATCATTCAAGCAAAGGGCAAAAAAAAGGCAGAATAGAGAAAAAAAAGAAGCTACAGTAGAGAAGGTAGAAGCTAAACAATATGAGAAGAAAGCCAAAATAGAGCATGAGGAAGCAAGCTAACAGAGGCAGAAAAGACCAAAGAAGAGGAAAAAAGGAGGAAGAGACACACCATGAGATATCAGTGACAGTAGACCGAAACTGTTTCTACGGGAAGCCAACTGACTGCTTCTACAGGAAGCCAGAAAACGGCCTCCCAGCACAAGAAAAAGGGTCCCTACCAAGTTCCCAGGCATCCTCACATCCATCCCCTCCATGAACACTCATTTTTTTCAGGGTTCAAGCACAATTTAGCCATGGTTCTACCTTCTACAGGAAGCTACAGGACTTTCTACAGGAAGTTCTGTATTTTTACCAGAAACATCCTGTAGAAGCCTTTGGGCAGGCCAGAATCAATTATGGAGAGGGATTTGAAGCTTGAATTCTATTGAGGAGGCATGCAACCACTTTTTTCTTCCATCCTCCACTGGTTTCATCTCCTTTCACCACCATTGCCACCATCATATTGAATATACTTGCACAATCATACCAAAGTTGAGAATTCTCTAGGAAAAGAAGCACAGGCAGTGGGAATAAGCAAAGAGAAAAGCATGGTTTCATGACAGAGAAGAGGACATCACTTCAGAATCTTGGCATGACAAGGAGGCCACCAGGGCCATCAAATATGAGGAGATAAATTGGTTTCTCAGAGGATGAGCAACACTTTCAGTAGGGCGGTGATGATGAGCCCCAAAAATAGATGATTATTTGGGCTCATTCAACCTCCTAATTCGACTTAATCCACCATTCTCATTAGTTTATTGCATGTTTTTTATTATATTTATGGTAATAGAGTGAATTGGGTTAGTCATTGTGCCAGCAAGTCTAATGGGTGCTTTGTGTGGCCTTTTTGGTCAACTTGGAGACAAAATTAAAGGTTTTAATGAGCACTTGGCAGCCAAATTCGTGGGAGAACAAGGGAGAGGATTTGTAGTAAGGTGTCCCCTTCATTTATGGGCCCTTACCTCGAATTCTCCACCATCAGCTCAGAGTTCAAGGGCCACCAAATCAATTAGCATAAGGGCAGCCAAGCAAGTCAAGTAGGATTGTTGTTAACTACAAGTTTTGGGCAGCCAAGTCCCTAAAGTTTAGGAGGACAGTTGGGTCCTAAATTTGTATAAATGAGAAGGCTTAGGGCCTCATTTGGGGTTAGCTAGTAGTTAGCCAATGGTTAGTCATTTTGTAGGCAGAAGTTAGCTAGTTTGTATTTCGATTTTTAGGCAATAGATTAGCTTTGCTTTCAGCTCATTTTCAAGTTCTCCTTGTGGACAGTTTTGATGTAACTCTTCATTTCTTGATCAATAAAGATGAATCTAGCTTTGAACCAGCTCTAAATCTCTCTTAGGAGGTTGTAGCTCTTGGGTTTGGGCACATCTCAAGCGTCCAATACCTCCTTTGTTTACCCTTATATGTCTTTGCTACATTCTTAGAATAAAATCTGCCATTTAGATCTAAATCTTATTTTGTTATTTAGGTTTCTTTTGATGATTAAAGTAGATTTTCATATTCAGATTGATTTGATGGGTTGATAACATAAAGGATCCTTGGAAAAAGGGCTCAAGCACCTCTGATCTTACCTCTCCCTTAGTGGGATCGTGAGTTGGGGCAAAGGTGACCTTGCTGCCCAACAAAAACACTAGTTTGCTTGTCCATGCAATCTTTGGTGTAATGATTTCATTTGTAGGAGTTAATCATGCGATCATGCCTTTTGAAATGTTTTTTTGCTTAAGTGATGCACATGGTTCCCTTTATGAATAAAGCTGCTATTCATTTGTTTCATTGACAGTTAGACTAGATTAGCTAAGATTTCGATTGTGTGCAGGACTTAGTTGATTCGGTTAAGTGTACACCATGTAGGGCATCTCCATCTCCCTCTCATTCACCCAAGCTTCGTCCAGGCCAACTGCTCCATCTCCTAGTTAGGTTCCTCGTCTCACAACTGTCTTTCTGCCCACGTAACCCTACCTTATTTCTCCTCCATTGTCTTAGCCTTCTTTAAGCCAAGCCAGCCTTCCACACCCTCTCACCACTCCAACCATCAGTCCTTAGGTCATTTCAGGCCCCTACCTTGCCTCCCTATCCATTCATGCACCTTACCTCACTCACCCATCCTCCAAAACCCAATTTTAAAACATCCTATAGAAATTTCTGAACATCCTGTAGAAATTCCTGAAACATCCTGTAGAACCCCTGCAGACTTCCTGTAGAAGCTCATAAACACGGTTTCTTGGCAGCCAAACTTTGTGAGACTCTCTGGAAGGGTGTTAGGGACCCCTTAGACCCTCTCTGAACCTTCCCAACCTTTCCCAAGCATTCCTCCCCTTGATCTACCCCTGCACAGTGAAAAGCCAGTTAAAAGCACATGCATGATAATTCTAATGACTTAGTCAAAAATACTAAAAGGTGTTTTCTTCAGATAGAGGTAGTCTAGACACATGTATTTTACCTTCATAGAAGTAATGGCATCTCTTTCAGTAGTTTGCATGCTCTCCTTTGCGTCAGTAGGACTAGCTGGTAGAATTAGGGTTTGCTAGGGTTTGCATTTCTTTTTGGCTTTCAGTTTCTTTTTGCAATTAGATTAGCTTCCTTCGAGTTAGATTTCATCCATCAACTAAAAAGCTTCTTCTAAGAGCTCATAGAAGTTGGCTTAAGCTCCTAGCAGACTTGTGCCAGCTGACCAAGTGACAACTGCGGCAAGAGCTAGTACTTGTGCATACAGCATCGTCGCTTCCATGTTTGTTAAGAACTACCAGGTTGATAAAATTAAAGAAGGGAGTTCCAGGAGTTGTAGCATTATTGCTACAATACTGGAGCCCACCACCCATGCCAGAACAAAACAAAAAGAAAGAAAGAAATAAATAGAATGAACTAGGGTCGAATCTTTCACCACCGAAATTAGTGGAATGAAGGGGTCTTAAAACCCTCATTGCCTCAAGCTCAAGAAAAACGAAGATAAATTGATCTGCAAAATGATGATTCCAAATGAATTCATTCTTGTCATATATATAGATTTCCTAGAGGGGGTCTCTTATCTATTTCCTACAGGGGGACCCTTAGCTTTGTCCTTGTCTTCTTCTTGCTCCTCTTCTCCAAAATACTGATGTAAAGAATGAAGAGATCTCTTGCCTTTTCTTCCTTTTTGTCTCTGATTATATATGAGAAACCTAACTATTGACCAAGGGCTAAGATTAGATCTCATCCCATTAAATCAATGGTGTAGATCATTCCCTCACTTTCCCCCCTTTTAATGTGCCCCCCCTCATTATTGACTCCTAGTCATTTTATAACTAGATGTGTATTGTGTAATTTTTCTCCACATAAAGTCACTTTAAAAATAAAAAGTGACTTTAGTATTAGAAATCACTTTAGTACATTTTCTCATAAAGTCACTTTAAGACATAAAGTGACATTAATATAGAGTACTTATTACATGTACAACATAAAGTGACTTTTACACCATGACTTTAATATAAACCATAAAGTCACATAGCAAAAATGTAATTAAAGTGTATTCCTAGGAAGAAATTCTAATGTAGTTGGAAACACCTCCTTCGTACCTTTATTACTTTTAACAAATTCCCCCTTGTTTAGATCTTAGATTTGATGAGTAAATGAAGACCATTTGCTACCAACACGAATTGTAGAGGGGAGAATGGGCATCCTTGGTGGAGTCCTCTTGATGTCTAGATGAAATTTGTGGGATTCCCATTAATAAGGATCATGTAGGAAGCTATGTTGAAGAAATTTTCTATTTATTGAACCTCGGTGGAGAAAAATCCATTTACATTAGGATGAGATGGATGTACAACTGTATGATGTAGTCAAAAGCCTTTGGCAGATCAATTTTTGTGATGAATGATTTCTTATGCCCCACTTTTAGATTTGATTGTGTCTTGTTTGTCATGATCATCCATGGTTTCTATCTCTGCAAAGGAAATTAACTTGGATAGGATAGGCTTTAATTTAGAGGCAATAGATTTGGATATTAGCTTATAGATGCAGTTACATAATGATATAGATTTGAATTGTCCTGTGAGTAACTTTTTTTATTTTTATTTTATAGCCCCATCATATCTTAGTTACCTTTGTAAATTCCATTGGTTTATATAGATATGTGTTGTCATGATATTCAACCCAGTAGGGAAATATCATAGCAATTGAGAGTGCATCTTGAACCATTTCCTTGTTAGGCTAGGAATAGCGTTGCTAAAAGTATGTATGGCTTCTTTGCTAATATCCTCAAAAGATTCACAATCTTCTCCCCTTTCATTTTGTATTCCCTAGATGTTTTTTTGGGCACTTATGGATTTTGTTTGATTTTGAAAGTAATTCTTGTTCTGATCCCTTGCTTCAAGCCATATTGCTTGACTTTTTCATGCACCTCCTTGCCTCTTCACAAACTAGTAGGCCATTTTTGTTTTTCTTTAGTGCTTGAGATTAATGAGTTAGTTTTGGAGGAAACCTGTGGATGATGTTTCTCCTTAAAGATTTTCACTCTTGTCCTCCATTGATCTTAAGTTATCATTTGTCTTCTCAAGCTTATTTATTGCCTAGTTCTTTGATATCCTTTTTTTCTGTTTTATGTTATTTTAATGGTTTTCGATATCATAGATTCTTTCCATTGCATTTAAGGGCCCCAATTATTGGTTATCAACTCGCTATGGTTCTTGAAGTTCAAACAATATGGATTGAGTTAAATAGAATGGTGGTTGTTCTAATATCATTTCTCAATTTGAAAATTACAATATCACGATCCTAGCTTCCATAAGCCAAAGTTGAAGATCCTCTTTTATAGGAAAATGGTCTAACATTTTGGTTATGTAGTTCTACCTCACATTTTTGTTAAATTTCCATTTTTCAACTACTTAGATAAATAACTGAAACCAAACCCCTTTGGAAAATAACCCAGGTTGAGGTTGAAACAAATCCCATTATCCGCAGATAAGCTCAGAATTTGTTTGTGGCTAAAGACTAATTATGTGTTGATAATTTATCACTATTATTGATTGTTGTTCAGAATTGACCTCTTATTTTATTTCGAACTCAGAAGAGTAAATTTTTTTGGGGAAGAATTCGATGCTACCAACTCCTGAAGTCATGGTTATAGGACTACCTGAATTGCCAAAAGAAGTGGTTTCCTTAGTTGGGATGATTTATCAAACTAAAATCTTGAGTTATTCCACAATTAAGGAAAAAATTATCAAAGTTAATTAGGTTAACATTAATTTAACTTATGTTAAACATAATCACTAACAAAAACCATAAATATATGCAGCTAATAGTTCTTAACACAAGGACAGGACCAAAAATAGTGATCGGTAGGATTAATAGAGAAGATAGTATAAATATTAGGGCCTAGTTGACTCCATCTATTTTCGACTGAAATGAATGCTAGATACTTCCCTATTCAAAAATTGTAGCTTTAACAAAGCGTATTTTCTCTCAATCCAACTCATCCTGGTCGCAAGATTAACAAATGAATGTTTCAATTCTAATAAAGTACTTTTGAGTCGACCCTGGGCAACAACTAGACTGTTGTTCATATCGATTATCCTCTCTTCAAGCAGTAATCTTCTATCTGATACTATATCATTCAACTACCAACCTCTATGCATACCATAATGTGTATCTTCTAAAACTGAGCTACAAATTTAACATGAAGAGCCTTATCATGTCTATAATCTCTTTCTTTTTGGGGGCCATAGCTAGACTTAGGCCTAAAGTAAATTCCACAATGGCTAAACAATGCCTCTCCAGATCAAAGCTTAGGTTGTAGTTAGACCTAGGGTATAGTAGGTTGCAGGGTGATCAAATAACACTTCTCTAAATCCAACCATAGTCCTAGGGTCGGTCACATGTATACGAAAACGGCAATGATGGTCATTAGTAGATTTGGATGCCCTGGGAAACTTCATCACAAGAAATAAAGGAGATGGACAACCCCAACTTGAATTGAAAAATTGTATGTAGAAAAAAGGTTTTATTTTACTAAACATGTGGCACTTTTTCATTATCTTGGTAGAAAAATATGATGAATTTCAGTTTTGGTACACATATGGTATTATTTAATTATTTTTTTAACGCATTTCATGTAGTTTGGTACATGAATCTGATGAAATTATATTTTGGTCAAAAAACATGATTTTGCATAGCATAAGCGCATAATACAATTGTAGAATTCTTCTTGTGAAGTAACATAGTTATAGGTTTCTTCTCAGGAGTTGTTTTTCCTTAACATAACTTCCTATTGTATGTATAGATTTCCTTAGCCTTCATGGCCTATAAATGGAAGCAGTAAGAATTCTATTTGTGAAGGACCTTTATGGTCTCCTCCTCCAAGAATTCCAAAAACCAGTGTGATGTCTGTGTTGAGATGACCATAGAACCCCGACTACAGTCACTTCTTTCTTCTTCTTAGAACAAAGCCATTTTAATGAAACACATGAACTAGGTCGATCAGTTCCTCCAAAAGGATTTTCAAAATCCTTAGGATTGCTTGATTGGTGAGTTAACATCTCTAGGGTTTGGTATTTATTTCCTTATTTGGAATTTTTTGTGAGAGTATTTGAACCCATTTTGCATCTCTCAACATGTTAGTGGAGTCACGTAATTATTGTTTTACGAACATCTGGAGATTGGTATATTTAATTGCGGAAATTTCTTTTAGTGTGGTTGGGATAGAGGTGTGGATATATCCAGATCTATTTGCATTTCAATTGTTTGATTTAAGTATGATTTAAGAATAATTTTGTTTCAGTTGTTTATTAAGTTTTGTAATTGAAGAAAAGTAATTGTGGGTTGTGACTGGCTGTTAGGAAAAGTAGTTTCCAAGCTTAGAATCGAGCTTAAGAGCTTAAAATGTTTGTTGTCAATGGTTAAGGTTATGAATATGACCTTTGTGTGGAAAAAGTTAGTAGAATAAGGTGTGACTATAATGATATGCTACTTGTGGTCACAAAATTTAACACAAAGAGTTATGCAATTGTTCTCTTTTTCTATTTTGACATGAGGAATATGTTGCAGTTCATGGTGTAGGAGACCCACTAAATAAGTTCAATCTGGGGAGAGTATATATATGGGTTGCTATATGGCCATCTACTAGAAAAATAATAATTTCAATTACAACTAATTATATTCCTGCGTGTAGTTAACTACAGGAAATTTTCTTTTGGTTACACGTTATTCAAGATTGGCCTATCCTTTTGAAATAAAATTTGACCCTATAGGTTAGGAACTCATCTAACATCTTAAATTATGTAAGAAAATGTATAGACTGAAAATCCATTTTTACTTTGTGGGTTCTATTTTATAATAATTTTAGATTTCTTGGTCTTCCTGCTTTGGAATTTGGGGAAAATTTTGCATTTATTAGAGATATATGTACTAGAAATGTCAGCTTCAGATGCCTTCTTATTTAATTATAAATTTACTATAAGGTTTAGTCCTCACTTAGGGTTAAACTTGACAACCACATGTGAATTTTCAATCTTTATTGTCTATGTTTATGATTTCTCTCGTCGTGGTCCTCGTGAGCTGCGACACTCTCTAAATTTCCATTTACAGAAGGATCAAACAAAGTTGCTTGAATGATGATGGTAGGAAAATAGTGAAATCATGTTACTCTGCCTCTACATTCTCTGAGGCGAGGCATGCCGACAAATTTCCTTTGGTCCCAACATATTATTTAGAGAATTTTCGTGCTTATAACTAAATTAGTGTATTGTTGTTTTATCATTAATTTTGTGCCATTGAACTTTAGTCTACTAAAGAATTTGTTGGGAGTAAAATTAGGTTTGATTAGATCGAACTGAATTTCCTAATTCTTATCATATCTCATAACTTGATTTAACAAAATTTCAATTTTCAAGGGATTATTTATTTTCTCAGAAAGTACTCAAGCCATTTCACTTGATGTATTCGGTAGTTAAAACTGATCCCACATTGAATATATTAGTGGTTAATAGCATATTCAATTCCTGCTGGCTATATACTTTAACATCTACTCCAAAACTATCCATTTTCTAGAACATGATATGTTGTGTGAAAGTATGATGTTAAGAGAGGGTGTCAGGCCAGGGTAACTCCAGAATAAGCAGAAGAAAAACTGATATGTTATTTCATTAGAGAACTATTGTTTATATACAAAAAGAGAGACGAAACAGTTCATCTTCTTGATGACTGTTCACGTTCCAGTTCACCCATCCGTTGAGGATTAGGTGTCAACATTCTCCCCCTTAATCTGAAGGGATGTTGGTGAGTCCAAGCATCGTTCTGAATCTTTCAACCTTTTCTCTTCCAAGCGCTTTGGTGAAGATGTCTGCAATTTGCTCGTTTGTGGAACAATGACGGAGATGGATTGTTTTGGCCTCAACATGATGTCGGATCAGATGATATTTAGTATTGATGTGCTTAGTACGATCATGGAACTTTGGGTTCTTGGCCAACTTTATTGCAGAGGTGTTATCAATCATGAGTGGAGTTGATTGTATTTGTTTTACCTGCAAATCTTCAAGAATTTTCCTAAGCCACACAATTTCTTTCGTTGCTTCAGCTGCTGCCATGTATTCTGCTTCTGTTGTGGAATCTACTGGTACTGATTGTTTGCGTGATCTCCAGGAGATAGCTCCTGATCCAAGACTCATAGCATATCCTGAAGTAGATACCCCAGTTTCTTTGTCTCCATCGAAGTCTGAATCAGAGTATCCAATCAAGTTGAAGTCGTCCACCTGTGTATACTTGATTCCAAGGTCTTGAGTTCCCTTCAAGTACCTTAGAACTCTTTTTGCAGCAGACCAATGTCCCTCACAAGGCTTTTGCATAAACCTAGAGAGGATTCCAACAGCAAATGAAATGTCTGGTCTGGTAGTAGTGAGGTAGATGAGACTTCCTACAAGCTGTCTATACTTTGTTGCATCCTCAAATTCCTTTCCTTCGATAGATGTGAGCTTCAAGTTTTGTTCCATTGGAGTAGAAAGAGGACTGCACTCTGTCATGCCAAATCTGTTCAACAAATCTCCAATGTATTTCTTTTAAGCAAGAAATATGGATTTTGGACGTTGGGTTACTTCAATGCCGAGATAGTAATGAACATAACCCAAATCAGTCATTTCAAAACTTTTTCCTAATTCTTTCTTTATGGATGCAATATAGCTTTCATTGTTCCCTATCATTAAAAGATCATCTACATATACCACAAGATATACAACTGTTTTTCCAACTTTCTTGACAAATAAAGTTGCATCATCAAGATCAAAATGTTTGAAGTTGAGTTTCAGAAGATGCTCAGTTAGTTTTTCATACCAGGCTCGTGGTGCTTGTTTGAGGCCATACAAGGACTTCACAAGTTTGCATACTTTGTGTTCATGTCCTTTCATATCAAATCCTTCAGGCTGGGACATAAAAACATTCTCCTTTAGATCTCCATTCAAGAATGCAGTTTTTACATCCATTTGATGGACTTTCCAACCGTTCTGAGCAGCTAGTGCAAAGAGTGTCCGGATGGTGGCCCATTTTGCTGTGGGGGCAAAAGTTTCCTCATAATCGACCCCTTCCTTCTGTGCAAAACTTTTGCCACAAGCCTAGCTTTGTGCTTGTCAAGTGAGCCATCAGCTTTGTACTTGTTCTTGTAGACCCACTTGCAGCCAATTGGTTTGGTTCCAAATGGAGGATCAACCAGCTTCCAAGTGCCATTCTTTATGAGGGCATCATACTCCTTCTACATCGTTTCTTTCCATTCATCATGAGAAGAAGCTTCTTTGAAGGAAGTTGGTTCAAAATCTATAGACAAGTTCAATTCACAATCATAAGTAACATCCATATCAGCAGGTGAATTAGAGTTATCTACATCACCTCCATCTTGTCGGTTTGTATTTCTGGTTCCTGTTTTTCCAATTTCATCAGGATGAACACTTTCAAGTGTCTTTGTCAGTCACTTTGGGGGACCTTTCTGAGATGGTCCAGGCTGCTCTGTTGATTGAGTTGGGACTGAATCAAGATTGAGTCTCCCAATTCTATCAATTACATCACTTAAAGGATCATCCGGTGTTGGAGTTTCATGCAAGGGAGATTGTTCTTCAGAAGAAGATTCCACATGTTGATCTAGTATAGGAATCCCCCCTTCAAGATGTGGAATCTGACTATCAAACTCTTGAAATGATTTTGTTTTTGTGAATCTATCCAAGCGATCAAGTTGCTGCTCAACAACACTGTCAGATTTGGATGATTCAAGAAAAATGACATCTCTAGATACAACAAACTTTTTATTTACTTCATCATAGAGACGGTATGCTTTAGAGGTGTTTGAATACCCCAGGAAGATACACTTACGACTTCTAGCACCAAGTTTGTTTCTATGTACCTTTGGTATTAAAGCATAACAAGTGGAACCAAAAATCCTGAGATGTTTTACCAAAGGAACATGTCCATACCACAATTCATAAGGAGTCTTGTTTCTTATAGCACTAGATGGACATCTATTCTTTATATATGCAGCACATAGAACAACATCAACCCAAAACATTATCTTTACATTTTTGAAGAAAAGCATGGATCGTACCATATTCAAGATTGTTCTATTCATTCTTTTTGCTACACCATTCTGTTGGGGATTATAAGGTACGGTTGTTTGATGTTTGATCCCATGTTGGCGAAGATAGTTTTCAAATTCATTTGATGTATATTCTTTTCCATTATCAGTGCGAATAGACCCAATATGAGATTGTGCATCATTTTCAATCCACTTATGAAAATTCTTGAATGTTTGAAAAGCATCAGATTTGTTCTTCAATAAATAAACCCAACACATTCTGGTGTAATCATCAATAAATGTCATGATATATTTATTTCCATTTGCAGAAGGAACAGGCATTGGACCACATAAATCTGAATGAATGAGTTCAAGCTTCCTATGTGCTCTTGAATGTGAATCATGAAAAGACTGTTTGCTATGCTTTCCTAGAATGCAAGCATCACATTGCTTATGTTTTCTAGGAATTGTAGGCAAACCAACAACACCATTTTTCTTTAATAAGCGGAGACTGTCATAGTTTAAATGTCCAAATCTAGCATGCCATAATAAACTTGATGGAAGTGTACCTTCTTCATGATGAGAAATATATGAGAAATGTTGTGCATGAGCAGAGGTTCCTTGCAGTTTAAGAAGTCTTTCTTCTTCTATACCCCTCATGACAAGTGAGTGGTCAGATGCCTTTCTTACCTCAAGCTTTCCATCAAACATATGAATGGAGTGACCTTGCTGGCGGATGTGGACCAGGGACAGCAAGTTTCTCTTGAGCTGTGGGAGATATAGAACATGGTCTAGAAGAAAGTCTGGAAGACCAGGCAGTTTAAGCCTGATTGTGCCAAGCCCTGATGGCTTGATTTTTGACTGATCTGCAAAGTATACTGCTCCATCAACATTGTCAGTGAAATCTTCAAAAAAATCTTTCCTATGAGTCATATGACAGGTTGCTCCTGAATCAAGCAACCAATCATTTTTTGAAGAAGCAAGTGAAGCATTAAACAAATCTTCATTTACTCCAATGTTACATTGTGCCTCAATATAGTGAGCGGATTCAGGTGCTTTACCTTTGTCTGTGTCATCAGTTTTACCCTTTTGCTGGTTTCTTCTCTGCTCAATTTTGTCCCATGGTAGCTTGCATGTAGAAGCATCATGTGATCCATTTCATTTGCAGCGAATGCAATGCAGATCTGCCTTTTCTCCTTGAGAATGTCTGCCCCCCTGCCTCTGAAGTATCTTCCTCTTCCTCTTGTAGAATCTTGAGCAGGATGCTTTTCTTTATGAGCAAGGCAAAAAGTCTCTTCAGAAGATTCAGGGACTGTTTTCTTTCCAAAGGCTTTCTCTCCTTCAGCAAACTTTTTCACAAGAGACTCAAAGGTTATGTCTTTAATATTTCCATTTGCTTGTAAAGACTCAAGATAATTGGAGTAGGTAGGATAGAGTGCTTTGAGAAAGGCAATAAGAGAGATATCCAGCTCAACCTTAGTGGATTTAATATCATGCATTATAGACTTTATTTCAGATGCAAGAGCAAGGGGATCATTATTTTTCAATTCAAGAGTGAAGAGTTTAATCATGAGCTGAACAACTTCAAGTGGAGAATGTGAATCATAGAGTTCTTTCAGCTTTTGTAAAGCTTCAAAGGCAGTGGAATAGGATGAAATATGACGACTTACTTCTTCATTTACAAATGCTGCGATCAATGCATAGGCTTTGTTGTTCTTGTTTTCCCAAATGACAAGTTCTTTATCTGATGTAGGCTGCACAGGGTCTTTGTCTTCTTCTCCGACACACACTCCTTTCCACAACTCATTGTAGATGAGGGTGTGTTTTACCATCCGAGACCATTCAGAATAGTTCTCCTTGCCAGTGAGAACTATTCCGACCATAGAGATGATTAAATGCATTCTGTAAAAAAATATTTCTGCTAAAAAAAAACTTCTGCTGATAAGAAATTTCTGCTGATAAAAAAACTTCTACTGATGTACAGTGAAATTGTACTCAAAAAAGGGCAAATACTTTACTGTTTCTTCAAAGCCCTCCAAAGATCCTCACCATATTACATATGTATAGACTACGCATTCAAAACTCAAACGCTGGTTAATGTAACCACAGTGCACACATATATACAGCGTTAGTGCACATATAAAGCACCTCCACAGCAACAGCGTTAACTCAGCACCGCTATCTCAGATAAAAGGAACACCGCATATAAAGTGATCATAAAAAATTTCAATGTATTGTAAATACACCAGCATGCAATCAACGCACATACAATCTCAGTTGTAATGCACAACAACATGGAATATCATATACCATTCAAATGATAAAGAATTGTGCAATATTATAGGCATTCAAATCAAAATCCAAGACCTACGCAGGCAGAAGCAAATTCAGATATCTGCTCTTCTTATCGTAGATGCCAAACAACTCTTGGCATTCTATGGACAAACGATTCTGCTCTGCGCTAAATCATTACAGTCCCCAGCTCTCTTGAAAATCATTCCATCACGTACAGGGATCTATACCAATCTATTCGAAAGGTGAACCACCAACGAAGCGCTCCAAAGATGGCAGTAGTTGTCGCTGTTTGGAAACGCCTTTGTGCATCAATACACAGTCTTTCTTCCTTGCGCCTCAGGACAAGGGCTACTTTGTTTCAAACGATGTATTCAGGTACTTTGTATCCTGTGCAACCAAATGTGAATCTTTATCATATATTCTTCTTGGGTTCACTGCCGGTGAGAGCAAGGAATCGCATCGACATCACTGCCGGTGAGAGCAAGGAATCGCATCGACATCACTGCTGGTGAGAGCAAGGAATCACATCGATATCACTGCCGGTGAGAGCAAGGAATCGCATCGATATCATGGTAAAGAGATCTACCGGATGCCCACCAAAATCAAAACCCTGCGTAAACTACAGTGCTCGGAACCTTCAACGAATCCGACTAAACTCTCAGGAAAACCCACGGGAAAACGTGAAGACGAGCTCCACCAGAGACAGCAGCAAGACCCGGTCAATTCGTGACGCTGTCAAGAGCAAAACCCGCTGCCTTCAATGGGAACAGAGGCCTTCAATGGTCTTACAAAGATTTTTAGAATGGGAGCAACACTCGATTCTTCGCCCAAGCCGTCTATCTCCTCGGACAAAACAACAGCTAGCGAACCGTCTACCGCCTCAATGAGCGTTGGGTCCAACGCATTTCTGGGCAGCGACAGAGGTGGTGCAGTGCACCATCATTTCTGGGCAGGCAAATGTTCAGGCAGAGGCGCCAGGCAAACGTTTAGGCAGAGGCATTATTAGAGGAGTTACAAGGAATCTGGGACATGCGCTCTGATACCATGTCAGGCCAGGGTAACTCCAGAATAAGGAGAAGAAAAACTGATATGTTATTTCATTAGAGAACTATTGTTTATATACAAAAAAGAGACGGAACAGTTCATCTTCTTGATGACTGTTCACATTCCAGTTCACCCATCCGTTGAGGATTAGGTGTCAACAGAGGGTTCCAATGAAGATGTTATTGGTTTATTTTTTTTCACAATAATGGGTGGATTTTATATTAGTGAAAGTTGTGGTTGAACCAAAGAACACTCCAATACAAAATTTATGGAGTTTGGCTGCAAACTAAAGAAAAGAAGACAGTTTATCATCCAGGCTTATCCTAAAATTGATTGTCCTCTTCTAGCCTTTGAAGGCCTGAAAGGTATATTTTTGTACATATTGAAATAACAAGAGAGGACATCCACATAGAGAAACTTCCCCAGATGTGGCAGAATCAATGGGAGAAGACAATATGAACTCTGAGCGGAGATTTAGGTTTAGGTATGAGGTGAAAACAATTGAAAGGATAAGATATTGTCATGTCAAATACCTACACCTTAGTCAAAATCATTTTTGGATATTTATTCTTGATGGTTCAGTGATCAACTTGTACTAGGGTTGATAATTCACTCAGCCTCACTTGAAATTTTAATAGATTAACAATGATCTAACTAGGAATACAAACCTAGGGATTTAGTGTTGAAATTGGTCATCTTAGTTTGTTGTTCTAATGAGAGTTTTATTTGAGAGAGAGCTTGGCTGAGATGAATCTTGTATATGCTATTCAGTGAAAGTTGAAGGTTGGGTTGTCTTTTTTCTAGCACATATTATGACAAGCCATTAATTGGTAGCATATCTATGAGAGTGCTTCTGTGTTTTTTTTCTTTGTGGAGGTATGTAGATTAGGAACATGTCAAATATTTTCAAATAATTCGTATTTACAATGTTTTCAAGTTCTTACGGTGGTCAACTGGATCGCTAAAGAAATGACATGAGAGATCTCAATGAATTTTAGAGAAGATGTGACTTGGATATAGGTATAGACAATAATATTTAAGGTATTAAAGGTTATAAATTTATATACTCAGTGTTTAGCTGTAGAAATTAGATCCAATTCTAGAGACAAAAATGAGTCATGATAATCTTATAACTAATCAAAATTTTACCTAACATTCTAGTAGTTTTCCTTAACCTGACACCTCAAATTGTAGGTTGAGTTGCAAGCATTGATTCACTTTTATAGAAAACGGCCAAATACATGCTTCTTACGTGGGCTTCTCCCTTAATTGAATGACATGGCACATTGAAGTGCAAGAAGGTGTTTCTCCTTCAAATGTTCTCCAATTCACTACTCTGCAATTTCTATTTCAGGGAACCCTTCCTGTGTATGGTCAAAAATAATGTCATTAGAACAATGTCTAACTTTACTTCTACAACATTTTCCCCAGGAATTTCCACTATGCAAGTACCTTTTCCTCAAAGTTCCTATAATTATCCCTAGATATTGTTGCTGCTAGGATGTGTTGGAACTTCTCCAACTACCAAAAGCCTCATTCCATGAGCTATGTGATGATGCTCGCAATGCAACATTGTCATCTAGGATATAAGCATGGACAATCTTGTGGGGATTTTCAAGGGCTTTCAAGACATGGTGCATGGTTGGCCTCTTGGATGTTCGAGGATTAAGACAAACCTTCGCTATTAGAGCCACAACCCAAACTTCCTTTAGTAGATCCTCATCTAAAATGAGATAAGAATCAACAATTTGGGGAAGATTATCCTTGTCATAAATGTCGATTAATGGAAAGGCATGGTCTAGCCACGAAGAGTCACCAGCTCACATGTCATTGCATTCAATGTTAGTAATGTTCCCTGAAATGATTTGTAGTAGGACTTTTCCAAAATAGTAAACATCATGTGCACATGTAGTGGGTGGTGAACCTAGGTCTCCTTCGTCCCATGAACTGCATTTATGCACCTCAAAAACATTAAAAAATTATTAAAACCATAATTCCTATATCTACAAAATAATGAAATTTGTGTATTCTATGATTACAAACCCATATTATGGAAATAATAGAGCTTATATATCTTGAATTATTCATAAACGTAAAGTAAAGTTAGCCAAAGATTGTTGAACAAGTCAAGCAATTATTGGAGATGGATAAAAGATGATGCTAGAGTTTGGGATTTAGGGTCCAGGGTGTGCTGAGCCATAACTAACATCTTTTTAACAAAGCTAAAAGAGCACATGAAAATTCTGAATATATCATACCAAAGGCCATGGGATACATACTGGGAAATGGCCTAGATCCATGAAACCAGGCAAGGTTGAGCGTCTCCATCTTGACTGCCTACAAAACTTAAGCTACTAAGTCATATTTGAAATTATATCCATCATGTGATATAATGATGGAATGGAGTGGGACATCTATACTTTTAGAGTTAATATGCATGTGTGCTAGTGCCATAGAAGTACTATATCCTCCAATGACTTCCTCTCTTGAAATTTATATTATTTCCTCATTTAAAGATGCATGTGTCCCCACTTTTCAAATGAAATGAGGGAAATAATAGCAAATTCATCTTCTAGAAACCTATTATCTTGAGTGGGGATTTTACCCTTGTTTTCCATTATGTAAATAGTGATAATTCCATAATGAATTGATCTAGGGCACACCTTTAAGAAGGTATCATTATCAAATAAGGGCTAGAAATATCAAAAGTTATCCATTTGAATGATATATAGGATTATACTTGTCTAGATGGGATATATATGATCATCTTAGAGGCAAAATTTAGAGAGCCATATCAGTCTTGAGAAAGGGGCGTATTCCATTCATATAGCTGAGCATTCTCTCGAGGATGATTTGCTAATATGTTGTGTCTGTTTACTTCCTGTAGTTGATTCTGAGTTCACTGTATTTTGGCATTTATGTGGCAGTGTATATATCTATATACATATGGTTCTATTTCCTTGTATGTGTTGTATTTTTCATAATTGTATTAAGACTATTAATTTTAGAACTATCATATAATAGAAAAAATAAAAGTTTATCAATTGTCATTATGAATATTATCTAGTTTTGTACTGGCTGAGTAAGGATGAAAGTTATTTCTTTATTTTGGAGTGTTTTTATGGGCATATATTCATCATCTATTATTTTAAACCGAAACCCAAGAAATTCACCTATAGCAGTATCATCAACAAACTGATTAACAAAAGGCTTCACTAGGAAATTAATAACAAACTCGAGAAATACAATAATTTAATTGGGAGATTTCCAAGAGTGACTCTTACATCCCCCTAAATTCTTTGATCACAATGTTAATTGTTCTGATTATTCAAATAATGAATTTAGTTATTCTGAGGCATTAAATTGTGAGGGTGAGAATGGCTGCTCATCCCAACCTAACTATGAATTTTGTATGTTCAAAATGTGTCTGAAGATCATCTTCTCGTTCATGTTGTCTCTCTGGAACAGGTCCACTAGAGCTTTGAACATCACCTTGGTTTTCTTCCTTTTTAGCAAGTGAGGTGTCAAGTGATTATTCACACATCCATGATGACCCCCTAAGCTCATATATCCTTTGTCATGGGCTTCCAACTGCATTACTTCTATTGGTTGTTGAATTTCCTAATAAATAATCTCCTAAATGCCATTCTCTTTCAGCAGCAAGGTGACCCCTACCTTTCAAGGAAGGAAGTTAGATGATTCATCCAACGTATCCTCAAATCTGCCATCTATTGATCTAATTAAAAATATATCATGTGTTACATCCTTTTAGCCACAAGAATAAAAAATATGTTGTGTGCTATGTCCTTCAACACCCATGAAAAATGATTCATCATTGCTGAACCCCACATTAGTATAGTCTCCCTCTAAAAAATGATTTCCACCAATTACTGCTGACTGATCTTGCAAATTGTTGTTCTATACAACCTATTGGCTCACGTAAATTGTGAATGTTGTATGCAACCGTGCCTCCCCTGTAATTTGTTGTATGACTCACCTATCACCTGTGCAATCATATAGCCTTGGTGTTTCACCCTGTGCCCTTGTAATCCTGTGTTTACTGCAAAGTGTTGTGGCACTACTGGTAGTGAATGGGACCACTGGAAAAAATGAGTAAGGCGAGTCCTCCAAAATTTTCACTCTAAAATCATTGAGATGGATGACAAATAATATATTGATCTAATTCAGATCACAACATGGCACTCTATAAGGAGACTCCAATGGTGTAAAATCATAAAATAAAATAAAGTCTGGTGCTGAAAATAATGTTGAAATAAAGATACTATGGTTAAGTAGACAACCGATATAAAAATATAGACTGAACACATGGTAAATAAACACAATTTAAAGGTTAACTAACTCGTGGGTTTATGCAAGGAATATTTATGAACTATAGTAAGCTTGTAGAGTGATGCTAGTGCTTCATTTTAGTCAAAACCTTGTTGTTTGACCATACCGTTATTATGTTGTTTTCTTCTACAAGAAAAGTGGATACACTGCTAATCAAAGTATGGAACCTCAGACCATATTTGGTTTGGAAGGATGGCCAGTGGATTGAATGGAGAATTTCAAATCTAGAAAAGGTAGCATAAGAGGTAGGGGTTGCCAGTTAGCTATCCTTCTCATTTTTTCTTTTTGTTGTCCTATGGTAACTGGCTGTTGATTTTCTATTTGAATGAGAGCTAACCCTAATTGGTTTCATTTATCTAGGATGATGTTCCTTTCGCGAAGTGAAAAAGGGTTGACAAAGAAGACACATTCAAGAAGGAGAAAAGTAACGACAATTTGCACATAGTTCCAAATGTAGAGTAAGGTAATAGAGATCGAGAGCTAAGTGTAGTGATATCCTCTGCAAATGGCCTCAAATCTTTCATAGTTAAGATCTCCAGAGAAGGAAAAAATGGAATGAATAGCAAAGAACACCATACAAAATAGATTGAAGCCTCTAGGTTTCATGGGATTCCTAAGCCAGCAAAGAAGAAGAAGTGTATGGATGTAAGTACACATTATTCTTCAGATAAGATGGTAAAGAAATCTCCTAAAGGTAAGCCTACAAATAAAATGGATAAATACAAGACAATTCTAGCTCATAGCCAGAGTGGATTGGAGACCAACAAATTTGAATGTATGAAGGCAAAAAAATCCACACTCCCAGAGCCTAGAGAGTTGAGATATGGAAAGGAAGGTCAAAATAAGGCAAAACTTGAAAGAGATAATTGTTATGTTTTCAACAAGATAGTTATAAGGAATACTACTTCCAGTCATGAATTTGTGATGGCAGAAGGGCAAGTAGAAAAGTTGTAGGAAGTGATGCTTCATCTTTATTTGCTTTTGTAGAGGTGTCTCATAATTCATCACCTTTCACTGAAGGGAAACCTTTTTCTGCAGTAAATGCAGACCAGGGATCAAAACAAAAATCATCCAGATTAAAGAGCTCAAGTCAAAATTCATAAAAGAACATTTTTTGACAGGAGAAGACATCCAAAGAGAGATGTACCTTGAAGATAGCTCCAGACCACATACAACCATGCAGATCTAATAGTAGATTTCATCCTTCTTCCAAGGTATGCAATCTCTGTTCTCTTCTTGATGAGGTTACTTTTGATAGATATATCTCTTTATCTGAGGAGAGCAAGTGGGCTAGTATGTTTTGACTTGATATAACTTGAGCTTGTAGGCATTAAGTATTGGAGAGTACCCTATTATAGAGGAAGCTCTAATTTGAAGGAATTGTCACCAATACACTATAGAATCTAATATTTTCAATAAAGGAGTGGGTAGAGGGGCTTCACCTTGTTGACTAATATCTTACCATGTTCATTCATACAGGGACTTTTAAAATTTAAACAATAAAGTCAATGAATTATAAGTACTTTGGGGAGTTGTAGGGTATGAAATGGTATATAGGTATTGAAGGGAATTTAGAGGATATCTAGTAAAAATAAAGGCTTGCTTTATTGGTGATATGTATTGGGAGGTGGGTTTGAAGAAAGGATTTTTGGAGTTATTTATCAATACCTAGTGAAATTAAAGGTATTATTTAATATTCCATAAAGCAAGTGCTATGTCACAATTCATTAGGTGAAGGCCCCATGGGAGTGGATGAAGCTTATGATGTTTAATGCAATGAAGGTGTTGTTTCTAAGGATCTAGTCATACTTTATCACTAACCTAAAAGGATCTAGGGTTATGATAATGATCAAAAAATATATGGATGTGTGTTAGGTTACACCAAAGAGAATAATTGTAGATGATATGGGCCATATGTTTCACAAATGAAACAAGAAACTTATAGGCATTGATCTATAATTCCTTCCTTGTTAAACATAGATATCAAATGGCATCTATATATTCAAAGTTAATGTGGATCCATGGTAGCGCCATATAAATACTATTATATCCTCCAATTTCTTCATCTCTCGAAATCCATGTTATTTCCTCTGTATTTGAAGATGCAAGTGTGCCTACTTGTGAAATGGGATGAGGGAAATGTGTAGCAAAATCATATTCTAAAAACTATTTATCTATGGTTGGGAGTTTACCAATATTTTCCATGGTGTAATTAGTTATAATGTCATGTTGAGTAGATTTTTGGCACACCTTTAAGAAGGTATCATTATCGAATGGGGGCTAGAAATATAAAATGTTATCCATTGAATTAGATATAGGATTATATTTGTCTAGATGGGAAGGTTGATATAGTTTGAGATTGTAGGAATTAATTATTGGAGAATACCCTATCGCAGAGGAAGCTTTGGGTTGAATGAAATTTCATGAACCTACTGTAGAATCTGTGAGCTAAATTTTTTATTTTTAATATATGATTTCCTTATAATATTTCTTACGATGGATGGCGTATGATATGTAGGAAGCTTTTCACTGTATAGAAGATATTCATGGCCTTGTGTATGGTCAAGAAGATTCCTAAACCTAAAATGATGACAATTTGCTATTTAAGGTTAACAAAGATATTTTGGATATCAGAAGGTCATTTGTATCATGATTATGCATGGTAGAAGGTCTATATCCTCTAGAAAAGCTACAATAAATACTTAGCATAGAAGAATTTGCAGCTGATGGCATCATCTAGATTGTTGGTTGCCATTTCTTTTATGACCTATGATCACAAGCATGGGAATCACCATTTTGAGTTGGAGAATGAGAAGGAAAGAAGTTCAAGAATGGAAAGCCTTTTAATTTTTGGGATTTAGTTTGGATTCTAAAATGGATACCAGAGAAGTGGTAAGTTATTTTAGTGAAAAGGCTTAATTTCATGTGTCATTGTTTGATATGTTTGCATTTATATAGGTTTTTCTAGTATAAGTATTATATTTCATGCTTAGTTCAAGGAGTTTTCTTCCAATATGTCTAATAATAATATGTTTTTTTGTTAGTTGTCACGCTCAACACTTATATCCGAAGTGGTGAGTAATAGGTATGGAGCTCATTAAAGCATTTAGTTTTGAAATTAAGTCTTTCCTTGATGTTGCTAAGAAGTCAAAGCACAAATATATTCTTCTAAGCACCTTTTATGGTTGTACAAGTTTTTGTTTTAGCAAGCTACATGATTTCAATTATAACTCGATAGAATGTGGTGAAATATTAGGACAAATTTTACTATATCTACTTGTATTTATAGCTTATACTAATTTTTTGTACCATATAATGTTAATGCGCTTCATTTGTTAATAATTCAAAAGCGTCTTCACTTCAAACTATTTGGTTCTATATATCTCCATTATTATTTATAAAAACATAGTTTGTGTTAACTCTTACTTCAAATATAAGTTAACATTTGAGGATATGTGAATATAAGTTAATTGTACCAACTTTAAAGTCTCTTTGGGTTCATGAAAAGAAAGTGGGAACATTTACTGATGTGGGTAACTTGTGTCTTTATTATGTTTTATGTTTCCAAAGGTGTCATGACATGTGTTCTGCAAGAAGTGAAAATTTTGTATCATCTATTTGGTTCTATGTATCTCCATTATTATTTATAAAAAGATGTTTTGTGTTAACTCTTACCTTCAAATATAAGTTAACGTTTTAGGGTATGTGAATATAAGTTAATTGTAAAGACTTTAAAGGCTCTTTGGGTTCATGAAAAGAAAGTGGCAACATCTACTTATGTGGGTAACTTGTGTCTTTATTATGTTTTATGTTTTCAAAGGTGTCATGACATGTGTTCTGCAAAAAGTGAAATTTTTGTATAATCTATTGGAAAATTAGTCCCACCCTTTAGGTGTGCTGATAGAGTTTAATCCTTGCTAGGCAGGATCTCTTTGATCCATTAAACATTGGGTGATCTTATCAAAATTTGATCCATAATAACTTTTTTTGGAGAGATTGGTAGTTCACATATAGTCTGAGAAGGCTTGCTACTTTACATGGAACCATTTAACAATATAATTTTTCATATCATACAAGGGTGAATGTCAAGAATTCACATTTTCTTTCTTGTTGCTTCTGATCTATCTCTCTACTATGTTGTGGTAATTTTCTTCCACTTGTCAACTTTGGTACTTTTTGGGCCTTGGAATATCTAAGAGTTGCACTGGAAGAGTAGAGGAACATAGGGAATTGAGAAAATTAATTTTTGGAATTGCATGGAGAGGGATTTCAGAATTTGGAATAAGATTTCTAAACTTGAGTGAAAATTTGTATTTTGCTGTCAGTATTGTTTTTATGTCATTATGCCTCATGCTATCACGAATTGGTTGCTTGTTATTATGTACTCTAATGACATGAGAACTAAAAAAACTGAGTCAAATTTCCTTATGGGAAATAGAATAGTCTAGAAGATAGAAAAAATATGTATTTACCATATGGTGCATCAGTTGAGCTTTAGGTTGCTGGTGAGTAGGGTGAGGGTGTGAAATTTTTCCAAGTAAAAAGAAGAGACCTTTATATCCAATTCCCAAAAAGTTGCATTCAGAATTGACTCTTTTCAATAATCACTTCTACTTATCAATGTTGATGAGGGGTGTTACAACATCAACTCAGTTGAAATATGCAATTTTTTTTTGTCTGAAATTCGTCGTGTAGCTACATTTTTTTTAAATCAATGGCTATAAATGTAATTTTAAGGATTTCCATAACTCTTCTCATAATTCTTTATAGTGTGCTAGCTCAATGGGATAGCATCTTCCTTACAAGCAGGAGGTTGGTGGTTCAATTCCACTATGCACTAACATGAATTAATCAACGATTTTGTAGTTTATTTTTAATTAAATTTCTTTTATATTCATTTATTTCAATGGTGGCATATTTCTGGATTCATTATGTTATATTGCCTCTAAAGTGACAAAAGTGATATTTAAATAATTTTTGTATTCTCATTAAAGAGACAATAGCTAGTATTAAAGACATATTGTCTCTAATCCGATTGTTGTCTCTACAGAGACAAAAATGAAATTGTCTCGAGAGAGATGAAAATGAAATTGTCTCCTAAGAGACAATAATTCTTGTGTTATATATTGCCTTTATAGATACAATATTTTTTAAGGCAATAATCTATAAGACAATATTTTTCTAGACAATAATATTTAAGACAATATTTTTTAAGACAACAATCTTTAAGAGGATAATTTTTTAGACACCCGCTCAAAGACAATAATTAAGACAATACACAAGTATTTTTTTTGTCTTAAATTAAGACAATTTACCAAAATATTGTCTCTCCTTTATGTAGTAGTGATGTAAGGAGGAAATTGAAGGAAAATAATGGAAAATGAAGAAAATATAGGCCTCATTAATAAAAAGGCTTCTGAGGATCAGTTTGTAACATTTTTGTCAATTCAGTTTTAGATCTCTTTCACTATTCTCTCTCTCTCTCTCTCTCTTGGACACAGACTTTTCTTGGAGTTTTTTGGGTTTGAATCAAGGAATGGAAAATCAAGCAAATGAAGGACAAGGAAAACGAAGAAAAGTAAGAGATGAAGCAAGGAAGAGCAAGATCAAGTAGCTACAGTAGGAATACTTGCAGGTAACATATTGCATGTGTGATTTCCTTGCTTGTTTTGACATGCATGGCTTTACATATTGGTATATGTTTCTCTTATTTTTTGTGGCATGGTTTTGTGGGTTATGAAAGTGGTTTTCAACCTTTCCTTTCCTTTTTCCAGATAACCATGATGTGATGGGAAGGTTTTCTCAGTTTTGATATTTCCAATTTCCGGATGGATTCAGAATCTGGGGTAGAGGTGGTCTTAGCAAAATCCCAAAGGCCTAGGAATTTCTTGACCAGTTTTGGTGGGATACATGGTAAAGATGAGGGTGGATTCTCGGTTTAGGGCCCAATGATCTGATGTGGATTGCGGTAAATCCTGAGCGACTGGTGTCTCGGTATAGGGCCTATGGATCTAGTGTGCATTGTGGTAAAGCCTAAGAGACAAAGGGACAAAAAATTCCTCAAGGATAGTGAAGGAATCTAGAGGCATTCCTAGCTAAGTTTGGTTTTGTGATCTTGGTGCCAGTTTTGGTGAGATCCTGGTTTAGTGAGGCTGGAGGTGGTTTAACCTTTAAATTCCCTTGGTTGTTTTAGGATTGGTTTATCCAAGATATCCCACATTCATGCTTGGAATATGGCACGGGGGTGACTGGCTGAAAGAAATATTTGGTTAAGCCATGTCTACAATTGGGTAGTACGTGGAAGTCCCAAACCAGGTCATCTTTGCATATGATTAATAAAGCCTAAGTTCTCTTTCTCTTGTTCTTCTTACTATGTGACTTTAATGGGTCTTATCTCATTTTTATTTTCATGGTTATTTCATGTATTTACTTTTAACTGATAAGATAATGGATGGAAGACTTGATTGATGTCAAAATATTTAAGGGAGAGGGTGGTGATCCTTCTTTTGAAGTATCATTTTACTTATTATTATTTTATGCTCTGTATTATATTCATTTCATGTAGATTTAATTGCTGCCAAGTGTTTGACAAAATTTCAATCCCAGTTGGGAATGGTCAAGCTTGGTCTTGGAGTTGATTTTTTATTTGTAATACTTTTGGTTATGTAATTTATGAATTCTCAAAGTTTCATTGAGTTTTGGGCAGTGACCTCTGGTCTGGGCTTGAAAAAGTGGCTCAAGTCCCAGAGATGCATGAACAACACGAGGTAGAAAAGTCATTGGATGCATGCATTCACATGTTGTGGGATTGTCTAAAGCGTTATGGATGCATCCTTCTCCATATCAAGGGAGAGTCTGGGGGTGTAATGGTCTAAAACCCAGTGGGACCTAGGGGTTGGTTACCTGAGTGGCTGGTATGGCTCTTGGGAGTACTTTTGTTGATGTGGATGGTCTTCATGGTGTGTTTTCGTTGGTTCCACTTCCTTAAGGTGACATAGGAGGTCAAATCATATCATAATAAATTTTTGTCACATGTTTACCTCGGTTGTCCAGTTACTTGGGTAGATGTGGGAGGACGGTGTTAAAAAGTTGTATCAAAGCATGGTTCACCCCTCAAATTACATGGGCTATGTGTTGGTCATTCATTCATGTGAGTTTCATGCGTGTTAATCATCCTTGTGGTATATATGCTTTTTGAATACGCATGATGATAGTCATGCTTGTACTGATGTCATCATGCGAAGGAGGATGTTGTTGTTGTGGAGTGTGTCATCATGAGTGTATGATTGGTTAGATGTTGTTTATGCACACTAATGTTCACATGTAGTCAAGTGTAGAGTGATGAGGTTGTTGTCAGCATACATAAGGTCATGGTATAGTGTATATGGGAATGCATTGATGAATGGACTCTAGTTAGAATGATGGATATATGGTTACATGTTTATGTGTTATATTTCTATATTATTTCATGATTATGTTATCTATATATATATATATATATATATATATATATATATTATGTTGATTTTTTAATCTTGCAGACAAGGTATCCTCCCCGAATTATGCTAAGGTACGTTGGTTTATTATGATTTGGTTTAGCTGACATGATATACCTTGCAGGAACAATATCTAATATGACTAGCAAGATGGTAGACTATAATTCCCAAGACTCTCCCTATGGATCATATCAGCAACGCAATGTTGTTAACTCTTTTGATTCGGCCAACACACTAATAATTTTAAAGGAAAAGGTAAGGAGTTTTAAGGCAGACAATGACAGAATAATACAGGCACAAGAGAAACAAGAAGAGATAAATGCAGTGATACTCCATAGGTTTTCAGAATTTCAGTGAAAGGGACCACTTTGAACCAACCATCAGTAGGAGGATAGAACTAATGAGGCATATGGCATCAGATCTCATTGCGAGTACAAGTTGGATGGATAGGACATGATCAGAGATGGTAGGTCCTTGGATACTCCAGATAGGAGGGCTGATAGACATGGGCACTATTCTAGTTCTAGTTTGGATAAGCATTATGATCATCATCGCTATCATCCTTATAGGAGAAGTGACAGGGAATTTTTTCCATATGAGTTTAAGAAAGAAAAGGCACCTACATTTTATGGAGGGATGAATAAATCATGGGATGTAGATGTATGGTTACTTTGTATGAGGAAGTTCTTCAGATTGTACGATTATTCAAAGAAGATGAAAGTAGAGATAGCCACTTTCAGTCCTAAAATGAAAGCAGATATTTGGTGGGAGGATGTGAAGAATGTTAAAGGTATTAGAGAATATGACTTGTATTGGAATCACTTTGAGATGATCTTCAAGAAGAATTATTTGTCAGAAAGGTTCTATGATGACAAATCTAAGGAGTTTTATGAGTTGCATATGGGTTCCATGACAAATGGTGAGTACACTAGTAGGTTCTTGGAGTTGTTGAGATATGTGTATTACCTCAAGGGGAGAAGTCCGAGGTTCATAGATTCATTAGTGGATTGCCAATAACATACATATACTGGATTGAGTTCGATGAGATTAAATCATTGGAGGAGGCCATCTAAAAGCTGAAACATTGTTACGTAGAGTCAAAGTGCAAAGTTGAGCATAAGCGTGACTTGAAAGGAAATGAGAAAGTTAAAGGAAAATAACCACAAAAGCGAGGAAGACCTCAATATATAGATGAGAAAGAAAATGTAGTCCCTTATAAGAAGTTCAATACATTTAAGAAGGGACATGGATAGTAGCATACTAGAGGTGATGGTAGAGAACTTTTGCAGTGTTGGATATGTGGCAAGAATCATCGTAAGAGGGACTGTCCGCATTACCAAGGTGGTAGACCCTAGATCTATAGTGCTTAGGAGGTGCATATAGTTGGGATGTTGGTCATAGCATGCTTTAGATTTATGCATCTATGGACAACAGGCAAGGAAATCATTAGGCATCTATTGTTGAGATGGATGTTAATATTTGTGATAAAGTTGTTTCTTTTTTTATTGGTGTTGGATCTAATTATAGTTATATTAATCCTAACTTGGTGGATAACTGTGGTTTGAGAAAATAAGTGCATGCAAAATATTGGTTGGTACATTTGGCTACAGGTGCAAAGAAGAGAATTCAACATTATTTAAGAGCTTGTGCATTTGAGTTAAATGGTATGCCTACAACACCAAATTTGAATGACATTGGGATTGTATAACATGTTTTTGGGTATGGATTGGTTATAACTTCATAGTACCAAAGTGGATTCTTTGACAAGGCCATTAAGTGCTTCGGTGATAATGGGGAAAATACACTTTGCAAGCAAAGAAGAAGCCTACATCAGTGAGGATGGTTACCGCTATCGAGGATAAGCATATTTGTATAAAAGGTTGTGTGATGTTTGTAGTGCATATATCTAGTGACAAGGATAAAGATGTTGAGGATGCAGAAATATTCAAGAGGTACCATGTATTGCATCAGTATCAGGATGTGTTCCAATGAAATATTCCATAATTACCTTCTCACACGAAAGTGGATTTGTCTATTGAGTTGGTTCTAGGGTCAGCACCAACATCGAAGGCACCTTATAGGATGAGTACTCTAGAGCTAGTCGAGTTGAAATTGGAGTTAAAGGAGATGCTTGACAATGGATACGTTATGCTAAGTCCATCATCTTTTAGTGCACAACTGTTGTTCATAAAGAAAAAATATGGTACTCTCATATTTTTCATTGATTTCAGGCGGTTGAACAAGGTGACAATCAAGAACATGTACCCATTGTTGAGGATTGATGATTTGAATGATCAGTTGAAGGTAGCAGTAGTGTTATCTAAGATCAACTTGATATTAGGATACCATTAGGTAAAAATCAAGGAAGAGGATATCTATAAGTCTATCTTCACAAATAGGTATGGGAATTATGAGTTTGTTGTAGTTCCATTCAGTTTGACTAGTGCCCTAGCTACATTTATGTGCTTGATGAATAGTGTGTTACATCCTTATTTAGACAAGTTTGTTATTGTATTCATTGATGACATCTTTATATACTCCAACAATGAAGAAGAGTATGTCGAGAATTTAGAAGAAGTGTTGATATTTAAAAGACAAAATCACTTGTATTCCAAGCTTAGCAAGTGCAACTTCTTTCAGAAAGGGGTGAATTACTTGGGACATAGTGTTTCCAAGGAGAGTATAATAGTAGATCCAAAAAATATGAAGGCCATCATGGAGTGGGAATCTCCTAAGTATGTGGATGAGGTGAGATCATTCATGGGATTGGAAAGTTACTACAGAAGGTTCATCAGGTACTTCTCACACATTGCATATCCTATTACATCCTTGCAAAGGAAAGGTAAGAAGTTTGAATGGATAGAAGAATGTGCAACTAGTTTTGAGCATCTGAAGCAGTTGTTGACCAATGTTCTAGTCCTTAAGATTGCAGAGCCAAATAAATATTTCATAGTGTGTAAAAATGTATGTAAAAGAAGACTTTGTGGCTTCCTTATTCAGGAGGGACATATGGTGTGCTATCTATCCAGGAAGTGGAATAAGCATGAGCAGAACTATGTGACTCATGATCTTGAGTTGACAGCTATTATTCATGCCTTCAAGATCTGGAGGCACTATCTTCTTGGCTAGAAATTTGTATTGATGAAAGATCATAGTCAGTTGAAATACTTGTTTGATTAGCTAAATAGAAATGTCGCATAAACTAGATCCTTCACTACCCTTAGTGAGTTTGAATTTGAGATCAAATATATTAAGGGGAACGAGAACTAGGTTGCAGATGGTCATAGCAAGATGGTACAGGCAAATCATATAACAGCTATGATCTCTGATGGGACGGAGTTACAAGATAGGATCTTGTAGGGAGGACTACGGGATGGTAGATACATGGACATCATGCCCATGTTATAGTAGAGTATACGTACAGGTACAAGTTCAGGTGATTAAGATGCAAACTATCATCTCACGACAGATGATTTGGTGATATTTAGGGACAAGATGTATGTGTAGGATTGTAGTGAACCAAAAAATCTTATCTTGAGGGAGTTTCACGTCAAGCCATATTCGAGTCATCCAGGATATAAGAAAACATTCACTACGATGAAGAAGTTCTACTATTGGCTTAATCTAAAGAAGGAAGTGGCACAGTTCGTGGCTAGATGTTTGGATTGTCAATAGGTAAAGGCAAAGTGCAAGCATCTAAGTGGTCTACTACAACCTATTCTAGTTCCAAAATGGAAATGGGAGGTGATTTCCATGGATTTCATCATAAGTCTTCCAATAAAAGTGAAATGACATGATTCTATTATGGTTGTGGTCGACAAGTTGAGAAAGGTAGCTCAATTTATAATAGTAAAGACTACATATTCAGCCAGTGAGGTCGCACAGGTTTTTATAATGGAGTTCGTTAGATTACATGTTGTTCCAAAGAAGATCATGTTGGATAGGGATGTAATGTTCACTTCCAAGCTTTGGAAGGAACTATTTACATGTTTGGGTATAGAGTTGGCCTTTAGTACAACTTATCACCTGTAGAAAAATAGACAGATAGAGAGGGTCAACAAGCTCTTGGAGGATATCCTGAGGATGTACCTAATGCACGAAAAAAAATATAGGAGGAGTATCTTCCATTGGTTGAGGTTTAATACAAAAATGGTTATTGGTAGTCATTGAGGAAGAGTCCTTTCGAGGCACTCTATAGGTGGAGTTATAATACTCCCATTAGATGGAGTGATCCAGTGAATATGGTACTTATTAGACTGGATATGTTGGCAGACATGGAACATGAAATTTAGGTTATAAAAAATAATATAAATGTATCACATGATAGATAAAAGAGTTATGCATACCAGAACAAGGAATTCAAGGAGTTTCAAGTTGGGGAGCATGTGTATTTACGTGTCAAGCCCAGGAAGTTCTCTTTGATGATTGGATCATGTGCCAAGTTAGAACTATGGTATTGTGGGTCTTTTTAGATCATTGAGAGGATTGGACTAGTGGCCTGTTCACTTGCACTACCTCCAACAATGAAAGTCCATGATTTTTTCCTTGTTTCATTTCTCAATAGGTATATAAAGGATGTTGATAATGTTATTGATTGGTTTGTATTGCAGGTGGAGCAATCTAGAGAATTCCAACTGGAGCCTAAGTGCATATTGCAGTGGAAGCAACTCATCTTAGGAACAGATCCATAGAGCAACTCAAAGTGCAGTGGAAGTATCTTGGGCCTATAGAAGCTACATGGGAGATGGCAGATCAGATGCGGGCCATGTATCCTTCTTTGATTGTCGGTGGAGGAAAATAATTTTTGGTACGATGTTTGGTATATGTTTGTTATATGTTTTGATGATGTTTTGGTATATGTACATATGTATATGGATTTAGATACCTCCACGAGCTAAGTATAAAGCTCCAATAAGGGATATGCTTGTAATATTCTCATGATGTTTGTCTTTTGAGCAGATCATTCATTCTAAATACTACAACAAGCTAAGATATAAATCTCATCGGGAATTGTGTTTTCCTTTTAGCAGTTTTGTTAAGGTCCTTGTGTGGTCTAACATCAAGGATGGTGTTCCCCAAGGGGGAGGGTTCTATAAAAACCCCTGGTTAAAATTTCATTTAATAAAAGTTAATAAAAACAAAATAAGACGAATGTTAAGGGACACTTATTCTAAGATAAAAGTATCGAAAATATATTCTAGTGGGCATCCCTAGATGTGTTTATGGCTAAGGAAAATCATAAAAGGAAATGGATAGGGAATTAAAAAGACAAAAATACATTTTGGCACATTTACTTATCAAAATAAAGGAAATTAGGAGAAAATGAAGGTGAAAGGTTATGGGTTGCATTTGATGAGGAAATTGAAATAAAATAATGGAAAATGAAGAAAATAGAGGCCTCATTGATAAAAAGGATTATGAGGATCAATTTATAAACTTTCTGTCAATTCGATTTTGGAGCTCTCTCATTATTCTCTCTTTCTCTCTAACTCTTAGACACATAGAGTTTTCTTGGAGTTTTATATCTTTGGAGAAAGGAAGGGAAAAGGAAGCAAAGGAAGGACAAGGGAAAACAAGGACAACAAAAGATCAAGCAAGGAAGAGCAGGATCACGTAGCCTCAGTAGGAATACTTGTAGGTAACATATTGCATGTGTGATTTCCTAGCAGGGTTTGATGTGCATTACTTTGCATTTTTGTATATGGTTCTCTTGTTGTTGGTGTTATGGTTTAGCCAAGTTATGACAGTGGTTTTCATCCTTGCCTTTCATTTTTCTGGATAGCCATCGTGTGACAGGATTGTTTTCTCATATATGAGCTTTGGAATTTCCAGATGGTTTCAGAATCCGAGGTGGAGGTGGTCTCAGGAAAATCCCAAACTACTAGGAATCCCTTGACTAATTTTGGTGGGATACATGGTATATCCTGAGGGTGATGTATCGGTTTAGGGACTAGTGATCTAGTGTCGATTACAGTAAAACCTAAGAGATTGATGTCTTGGTTTAAGCCCTAATGATACGGTGTGGATTGCGATAAAGCATGAGAGACAAGGGGATGGAAAATTACTCAAGGATAGTGATGAAGTCTAGAGGCATTCCTAACTATGTTTGGTTTTGTGATCTCGGTGCCGGTTTTGGTGAGATCAGGATTTGGTGAGGGTGGAGGTGGTTTAACATCTGTCTTCCCTTGGCTGTTTTTGGATTGTTTTATCCATGACATCCCACATTCATGCTTGGAATATGGCACGGGGGTGACTGGATGAAAGAAAGATTTGTTTCAACCACGTCTACGGTTGGGTTGTACTTGGAAGTCTTGAACCTTATCAAATTTCCCTATGTTTCATAAAATCTAATTTCTCTTTCTTTTGTACTTGTTACTAAGTGGATTTAATGATTGTCATCTCATTGTTATTTCATGGTTTAATCTTAGTTTTAAGCATGGTTATATGACTATTTATTGTCATGGTTACTTCATGTATTTACTTGTAGTTGAAAGGATAATGGACACAAGATGTAATTGATGTCAAAAAAATTAAAGGAGAGGGTGGTTATCCTTGTTGTCAAGTCTCGTATGAGTTATTAGTCTTTAATGCTTTTCATTGTATTTCTTTCTTCTAGATTGCATTGACGCAAACTGTGTGATAGAATCTTAGTCCTAGTTGGGGATGGTCAGGCCTGGTCCTCGAATCAATTTTTGATTTGTAACTATTGTGGTTATGTAATTAATGAATTCTAAAAGTTTCATTGAGTTTTGGGTAGTGGCCTGGGCTCTAGGCTTGAAAAACTGGCTCGAATCCTGAAGACGCAATCAGAACACTCGGTAGAAAAGTCCTCGGATGCATGCATACCCATGTTGTGGAAGCATTTGGAGCCTTCTCAACGCATGCTTCTCCGTATCAAGGAAGCATCTAAGGGTTTAATGGTTTAAAAAGTTAGTGGGACCCAAGGGTTAGTTAGCTGAGTGATTGGGATACTTCTAGGGAGTCATGTTGCTGATGTGGAAGGTTTTCATAGTGTGTTTCCATCGGTTTCACTTCCTTAAGGTGAGTTAGGAGGTTGAATCATATCATAGTAAATTATCATCAAATGTTTACCCTGGTTGGTCGCTTACTTGGTTAGATGTGGGAGGAGGGTGTTACACCCATCCTTAATAGCTTTCATGGATTATAAAATCCATCTTGAGCCATATCTCGATCTATAACACTTTTCTTACCCAACAATATAATATTTAAGATCCACCTAAGTGGGGTCCTCACCATATATCACCTTTTCATTAGTTTCCCTACTATATATATCGATAATTTTGAAATCTAGTGCACTATCAAAAGTGCATAAGAGAAAACATCCTAGATGTCTAGACTCCCAAATACATGCTCCAGGATTATAACATATCTCACCAAGATACAAACTCCAGTAGTTACTCATATACCACCAGATACAAGTATGCTTTCTTGTAGAAATACAGACTTAGAAACTCTGACTATTTCAAGGACATTTCCTAAGTTTTCCTTGGAGCTTAAGTTTTCTTAGAACAATAACTTTTACATGAATGAAATCCTCATTCCAACACTGAAAATATAGAAATTATATAAAAAATGAATACAATTAATGAATGCATAAAAATGCCTACTCTAAGGCACTAAAACAAGTAAATCCATTAATAACAATGATTCATAAATTCAACCATGGAAACACCATATCCTACCATAGGATGAATGCAACATAATTCTATTAGATCCGTTCATAAATCATGCATTACATTGTTATTAATCCATTACTAGGTAGGTAGGCAATAATATTTAATAGTCAAAGATCCATGAGATCTACAACATTCCAAAAAATGGAATTTCACATCCTATAACTAAGCACATCAAGCAGTCAAACTTGAGTATGAATATAGATCTACATTTCATGATCATATCGGCAAACACAAATGCCTTCAAGCCCCTCATAACCATGATGACACACACGTGCAACATTTCACGATATAGAGAACAAGAATACCACATTCCTCCATGAAGAATGTGTAACAAGTTAGATGATGCATATTAAGAAACCTTGTAAAATTATAAAAGAAACTCATGATCATACAAATATATTAGCTACCTTCAAGCTAGAGTTATTCCATATGCTTGGAATCTAAATTGAACTACTAATGAGATCACGCAAAATCATGGTCACTATAGTGAGCTATCGAAATTAAAAGGATATAAAGATAACTAAAACTCATGATATCATAGCTATTCGTGACTAATTCGATATCGCTAATCACGGACATGTCAAACAACTCGAAAATCACTATATAAGTTGGACGCACATACCTCAACAACTCATAATCACTATATATATACAACTTAGTTTTCCAACCTTGATTATATAATGAATCAAGTATTCTTACATGAATGACACTAGAGTGGTTATGAGTCATCATCATAATAAGCCATATCATAGTTTGCAATCTAGCATACATAAGCAAAAATACTTATACGAATGACATGAATTAAATGGAAACTAAAAGAGGATGTCAAATCTCATCCCAACCATTGGGTAAGTACACTAAAACATTTCTTATAGTTGACCAGCCCTGATCGAGATTTAGAGTTTGAGGAATTAAGAACTCAAGAATACTCAAACCAATAATTATTCAAACAAGTAATTAGGAGGAGGATTCCAATATTCAGGTGGTTTGTTAACTTCTCCCAGGAGCTCACACCATGCTCACCCACTCTATTTCTTAGAAATCAATCTCAAGGATTCGACCAAGGTCCAAGAAAGGTTCTCTTAGTCCAAGATCTTGATCTCATTATAAGGGTGTTTTCTCACCCACAAGGAAAACATCGAGTGAAGAAATATCTCCCTTGAGCCCTCTCAGTGAAATCCTACACTAAAATATGCACTGAATAACACCATAATGCAGATAATGAGTTCCCAATCACAACATTAGTGTTTTTTGTGATGTAGTTTCTCCTTGGTGCTCTCCCTCCTACGCATGCTCCTATATTCACCACTATGTTTCTCCTTCCACAACCACAAGATTTACTTCACTCACTTCATGGGGGAACTAAAAATAGTCATGGGGACTCTCCCTAACCAAGCACTCCTTTCCCATATTGTTAATCATGGAGCCTTTTGTTATCCTGAGAATCACCCAATTCTAATACCACTTTGCCCCTACTTTCCTCACATCCCTTCTCATGCATGTTGACTTTCTCAACATTTCCCATAAAAATAAGGATAAAATGGGTTGTTCCTTAACTTAAGTAGACATACCCAGCTTCAATGCTAGCATTAGTAGACCATTTAATTCAACAGGGAGATAGGTGGTGAAACAAATCTATTGGCTTGGGTTTACACTTAGCACAAGAAACTCCTCCTCCTCAGTCTCTGAATATGTTCTCACTCCTCCAACTCAGCGATATTTTATATCTTCATAGAATTTTATATGAACAAATATACATATTGACATTTACAATATGTGTATAAAGAAAGGTTTTCATAGTCTCCCCTTACCTTATATAGTGGTATAAGGCACATTTCTCTTCCTCTTCCTTAAATGGAGTGAACCATTGTAAGTGCAACAATCTTGAGTAGCCTAGGGTAAGAGAAATTTGAATGATGGTCATAGGCAGTGTAGATACTATAATACAAGTGTCCATCTATTATACATTTTAACTCTTAAAAGAATGGAGATTTCCCTTCTTCCCTACTCTCTTACCCAATAATACCATGTATCTACATTCCACTTTTGTCTTTTACTTTCTTGTGTTGGTACAAATGCACCTAATTATGGATCATTAATTGGTTATTACATAATTAAGTTATTATATACAATTTGTTTTACAAAATTATTTTTGTTATTTTTGTGTAGATTTGTGAATTTCAAGAAGGATGAAGAGGATTCAAGCAAAGGAAACTTTGTACATTTGACTTTTATGTGTGATTTCAACAAAGTCATTCCTCTAGCTACCTAGATTTTGTAATTGAATTATTGGAAGTCAATATAAGAGAAGTATAGTGTTATCTTTGAATTCTTCAATCTATTTTAATATGAAGCTGGCCATAAGATAAATTTTGTTTATCCATAATAAATATAGTAGCTCCATTGGGGAGAAAATTTCAAAATTACTCTCTAAACAAGTTTTTGGCTTAAGAAGAATTGTGACCTTGAAAGAAAAACTCTATCTCTTAAAAATAACAAATTTCTATGTTAAGAACATTAAAATAAACTCCTAAATGAGAAAGTAGTACTATAAATAAAATCCTTCTTTTGGAGTTCAAATTATAATATCTCTTGAGCATGGCCTTGAAAATATTAAAAAACAATATCATTACTAAGAAAAACCTTACAAATCAACACCTAAATCAAAACATAGTTTAACCATGAGTATTTTTTTAATGTCAAAATTCTATCTGATTTGAAGTCTTACCTTTAATAATTAGTACCATTGCAACCAGTCAACCATCGAATCGAAAAGTGTTGCTACTAGTGATACTTTCTTTTTTAAAAATTGAAATTTGTTTTTCAATAAAAAATTGAAACATTTTTAAAATATGAGCTTTAAGAATTTGTGCAATTTTAATAAAATAAATACAATTCCCTTTTCAATGGAGAAATCAAATTGTAATTTATATTATGGTGTAGAAAATCATCACTCCTTTAGGGTTTGTCCATCACTCCAAGCATAAAATAATAGAGAATGGCATACTATTATTACAATATAATTTGAAAATTCAACACTAATTTCATTTTTTCCCACTTTTAAAGCTCAATATCAATTAAATTGAATCAAAAAACAAATCACAATTATTATTACATTTCAATATTTAAAACAAATAATATAAGGAATGTTATTCTTCATAATTAAAACTTTTTTGTTTAATCGTTTAACCTATTTACATATTACTAATGTGAACATTGGGTAATACATTTCTTTGTCCATACTAATAAATGTTCTACATGACTAGTATTAGGAGGTAGGTAGTTCTGAATAAAAGGTTTCATCTCTAAAGAAGAATTGTCGTAGTTTGAATAATAAGTTTAATGTTTTTGTCTCTAAAAATATTGTATTTATTTGTGAATTGGGGTTATTTTAAGAGGTTGGGTAGAAAGGTTATTATCTCTCACTTAAGGTCAATTTTTTTAGTAACATGATGATGAGAAATATCTAAATCGATACAAGTTTATAAATATAATTTAATATTTCGATCCACGTTGGGAGTCAAGCCAAAGGTTTGGACTATATACACAACTTGACAAATGAAAAGAAAATATATTGGAATTTTTGATGTGGACTTAGGATTGAAGTATGAAATCACAAGAGGATAAATATACTATGTGAAACTAAAATAAATTATTATGGCTTTTAATTAATATTCACTTTAAGATGGGAAATGATTTTGTATTGTATTATATCTAAATTAGGATAATATTTTTAGAAATAGGGTTCTTATTGTCTACAAGGTTAGTTGAATGTCATTGATGTTTTGAATCCAAAAAAATCTTCTCCGAAATGGTTTGTTGGAAAAAGAAAATGCTGAGAGAGAATAAGGAAAAAAAAAAAAACCAGTGTCAACCTGAAAAATATTCATGACATACTCATGCTCTTGTTGTTAACAAGAAGTTGAATTTTTATGTAAAACAACATTGATATATATAATATTATTACATGACATCAATAAAAGCTTGCAAAATATTCATGACATACTGACGCTCTTGTTCTTAATAAGAAGTTGAATGGTTATGTAAAACAACATTGATATGTAGAATAATACTACACGACATCAATAAAACCTTTGTTATTTATTGTGTAATCGAAAATATAATTAAAGAAATTAGTTGTGTTTAGAAGGATAAATAAGCATAATAATATTAAAATGATCAGCACAAAAATGGTATAAATTGGAAAATTTTGAAAGGAATTGGATAAACATAATCTGTGAGTAGCAAAGAATTAATGACATTTTTTTGTTTAACTATCACAACTTATGAAGTCTTACATGTATTCAGTAAGTAATAAGCAAATGACTCAAATTATGATATTAGATTAATTCTTGAGACAAAATTTTGGACATATAAGTATGTGAATTATGACTCACCTTCTTTAATGACAGACACAAAATCTTTACATGCTTACCAAATGTACGTGACATCAAAACATGTAAGGAAGTGTAACATATTATCAATTTATACCCTGTAAGAAAGGAGGTAGTTTGAAAAGAAGTATCATTAGGAAAACTATTTGATCATGTATAATTTTGAGACATAGATGTATATTAATATTTTTTCTTAACATTAAGAATTTGACATAGAGTGGTTTAGTTTAATTTGTAGAAACACAGATCGCTTGGAATAGGTTGAATGTAGTGATATAAATAATAGTGTCAAATATGAAACTTGAACATTAGGATCACATTAAATTGATTATAAATGGTCGAGATGTGTTCTTTTACGATGATTAACCTAACTTTTGAAATTTCTGGGCGATTTATTTTCGTAGGTAATTTTGATGTTGTTATTACTATATTGTTGTGCGATTTTTAAACCATGAAGTTACATCATTACAATGAAGTTACATCGTTACAATTAGTCATTAGTATTTCGTAGTTTGAAGATTTTATATTTACTTGATGAAGTATAAAAAAAATGTAACGCTACAAAGTAGCAAATGTAACGGTACAAAATAGCAAGGATGATAGTTGTATAGTAGTATCGTTTTTGCCTTTTTGTGCAGGTTTTGTATTTTGTGGCCCTTTTCATAATATGTTGCATTTTTGTTTCTTTGCTAGTCATTAATATGTTAATATAATTAAGGAAATAAAGATGCTTCATTTTTATAATTGGTCTTTTTCACGCAATTAAAGAGAATATTAATATTTACATATTATCTCTCCGTACACCCAACATTATACATTACATGGATTACATGGAGTACCCAACATTAATACATTATACATTTAATGGAGTACCAAAAATATAAATTTAAAACATTAATTTCAATGAAATTGAACTCTGATAAGTAAATGCAATGAAGAAAGAATGTGGTTGAAGTGGACCCAAGAATGCAACTTTCATCAATACAATGTCGTCAATACAAGTGTAGTGTAGACATTCGGTTGTGGAAGTAGAGGTACACACTTTAACTTGTTCGAGGGAGTTAAAATTAATAGGAAAATTATTGAAACTTAAAATTCCTAGCATAGGAAAAATATGCACCTTACGGCACAAAATCAATGTTCTTTTATGGATAACGATACGAGGTCAGTAATAAATATTAGTGATTAATTTCAATGTAAATAATTGCATTTAATGTATGAAATTTTAAGGTCAATAATGGTATTGTGTAGATATACATAGAAAGGGTGTGTGGGGATTTTGGGTAAATCGTTCTACACACTGATTCCCACGCACACTTTCTCAGGCGTTCCCCTTATACCCTTTTCCCCAGTATTGACTTCCCAGTAATCGTTGATCTAGTTAGCCATTCAAACTGAACATATTTATTAAGTATTGATATCGTGTTCCTCAACCGTACCGTACATTGCTCAGTCGAATATAATACAATGCTCTGATTGCATTCATATTGCAAATTATAACATTGTGATGCACTGGAATCAAGATCAAACCAGATCCGAGAGTGTTGAACGTAAAGTGTTTTTTCTGTATCCTTTCGTATAGAAATTGTAGTGTTAAATACTGACCACGATACATAAAATAAAAAGGTGAAGTGCAAACTTGCGTGATCTTTGTAAGTATGTTGTAATTATTTTCTTATTTGTCTAAAATGACAAGTGCGCTAAGCATCTGTAAACTCATCTGTGTCAACCGTGCCAAAGATATTTGGGTGCCTTGATCAGCGCCAATAAAACTCGTCGTAGTAAATAAAATAAAATAAAATAAAATAAAAATGGAAGATCGTTCATGTTTTCGATTTCATCTGCCTTTGAAATGTGAGGGGAGCTAGGAAATTGTAAACTTAGGTGTGTCACGAGTGCCAGAGATATCCAAGAAAGCTCAAATGTGGATAATAGAACAACCATGTTTTTTTGTTGCCCGTACCATTGGAAAGTTTACTCCCCTAACAAAGATATTCTTGTACCCTCATAAGTGTCGATAAAGCTCATACTTAGATAATAAAATTCCAAAAGAATGGAGGAACGATATTTTCCATTGCATCTACTTTTGAAATGTTAGGTGCGCTACGAAATGGTAAACTTAGGTGTCAACGTGCGTGCATATGCACTGCAATGATGATCAGATGCCAGCTAGCAAGTTGAAGAGGTTCGCTGTTACACAAAAACGTACTGGTGTTGCTAAACATTTCAAACTAGCAACTAGGATCTAGAGGTTGGTAATTATAGATTCTATAGAAGTATAGTGATTCCACCAACACTTGTCTCAGGCAGAGGGAATCAAACCATGGCCCAAGCTCCTATACCATGAATAAGTTTGAGGTTACAACAAAACTAGAAAATATTGGTAAATTTTTCAAACTAATAAGATCGATCTCCAAAATGGAAATTATAGATTCCATAGAGATACACCAACAATTTCTTCTGAAAAGAGATACACCAACAATAAAAATAATATTTTTGTTAATGCATCTCTCTACACATGATTGGGTAGCAAGATTTCAAAAGCATTCACAAAGGAGGTTTGTACTAACAGAACCAACCATCTAATTTATTTGACAAGCGAGGATGTCAAGGATACAATTAATATTATAAGCGTCAAACTTACTGACACAAACAATAATTTAAGCACCAGATTCACCATGTTTACAAACAACAAACGTAAGAATACTAATAACATTATGACCAATGAACTAGAAGTGAAAGGAAATAGTATTCATACGGATTTTGTAGCCAAGTAAAGTAAAGACACATTCCTCCGGAGAAATGATGTGAATTCTTGGATAACAAACATTATCTACAAGCATTTTGTACAAAAACACCTTTCCACTACATAACCAAAATTCCTAGAGAGGCGTGGGGTTGTGCAATTAACAATACAAAATTCTCCATGATAGCTCTGCATAGAAGAGGGATCATGTTCCCCATCTTCACCATCAATCCTGCAAATCGTTGGAGAAAGAGATTTTCATTTGTTGCGCAATCTTTCGTTATTTCCATCATCTTCCTTGGGCCCTTGGTGAACAATTTTTCTTGTGAGTTGAACAACACTGGATAGTTCAACAAGTTATTGAAGTAGTAGTGCAAGAATTTAATAGTTATGCAAATAAGCGAAACAAATTTACTGGACGAATGATAATGTTGACATGCATAAATTACCGTAGACGAAACGCCAAAGCATCATATGGCTTTGAATACAATGTACCACTAATTAGAGTTCTACCTTTTCCTTGACTGTAGTAAACGTGCGAAAAGACTCAATTTTTTTATGTGTCCACGAGACATAAAGATGATGTATGCATGTATTCTAGGGAAAACGAGTGAACATAAAGTGTTGTCTAAATATTATAACTACTACACGAAGGGGCCTTTTAAGACATTAATTTGAGAAAAAAATAACGATTTAGTCTCAATTGACTCAATTTCTATTTTTATTTATTTTAATTGATATTTATTTAGTGATTTTTTCTCAATTGTGAGATAATGAATTTTATCATAACTACTTTTAAGCTTGTATTAGTGATGAAACTACGAAGTCTATTTGAGGGAAATGCAATTTTCTAGAGGTACTTGATCCCACTGAGGATACTAATGCCATTGTTATGGGAGAACACCTCACATGTGAGTGATAATCTATTCCTATCATTTTGGTTCTATACAAAATCTTAATTTGTGGATTCAACAGACTCAGGGGAGTTGGCTTGTAAAATTCCCCTTTCAAAGGTCCCTGCGATACCACTGCAACTACCTGCTGAGGATATCGGTGCCACTCTTATGGGAGAGCACCTCAGAGGTGAGGGATAAGATATTTCTGTCATTTTGGTTCTATACAAAACCATCATATGTGGATTTAACAAGCTCGGAGGTGCTCGCTTGTAAAAGTCCCCTCTTGAAGGCCCCTACGATACCGCTACAGCTACCTACAGATGATATCAGTGCCATCGTTATGGGAGAGCACCTCAAAAGTGAGGGATAAGCTATTTATATCATTTTGGTTCTATAAAAAACCCTCATTTGTGGATACAACAGAATTGTAGGTGTTGGCTTATAAAATTCTCCTTTCGAAAGCCCCTGGGATACCGCTACAACAAACTACAGAGGATCTCAGTGCCATTGTTATGTGAAAACATCTCATAGGTGTACGATAAGCTATTTATATCATTTCGATTCTATACAAACGCCTCACTGGTCGATTGAACAAAATCAAACATGTTGGCTTATAAAATTCCCCTTTCGAAGGCCCTTGCGAGATCGTTACAGCTACCTACGGAGGGTACGAGTGCCATTGTTATGGTAGAGCACCTCACATGTGAGGGATAAGCTATTTCGATCATTTGGGTTCTATACAAAACTCTCATTTGTGAACTCAACAGACTCAAAGGGGTTGGCTTATAAAATTCCCCCTTCAAAGGCCCTTGGGATATCGCTACAACTACCTGCAAATGATACAGTGCCATTGTTATGGGAGAGCACCTCACAGGTGAGGGGTACACTATTTCTGTTATTTGGTAATGAGGTCCTTTCCTTATTTTGATACAATAGTGTTATTTATCGATTTTGTATTTGCAAAATATATAGCAATATTATTAACTCTGTAATAAGTTTACGAGTAGCTTTATTACTAATGATTTACACACCCATCCAAATCCTCTAACGAGTGAAGCACTTGAAACCTCGTAAAAAGGAATGAGAAATTAAGGAAGGATCGCTTGTACTATTGAGGTATCAAAACAAAAATTGATAACAACATTATCGTCCATCGCCCATGGGGTGGAAAGGATTTGATATATGGTGGGGATTGATCTATTTTTGGGAGTATATATTACAATTAATTTGATGTTGACCTCAATTCTTATAATGATTTCTCAGTTTTGTGTTTGTTTTAGGTTTCCACTTCCTATAGGCCTGGGAGTCCAAAGGATCAAATATCGCGTGTTTTAATCTGATTCATGCTTTTATTGGTGAGTTAATTTCTTATTTTTACAATTGATTGAATTAATATATACAAGGCCATGTAAATATTTGATATTCATTGGAAGATTGCTAGGGTTCAGCAGTTTAGGGATCAATTGATATTATGGTGGGTATATTTTTTAGATTTTATTTTTTCTCACCTTTTTTCCTCGACTACGTCAACCAATTTTATCAGACCGGTTTTCTCCTGAAAACGCTTTTTTTTCCAAAACTTCTACTAGTTATGAAAAAAAGTTTTTTCTTGGTTCTATGATCTAAAATGTTGGGTACATTTTAGTGCATCCAAGTGATGTTTCCCATATGCAATGTTTTTAGATCATGTCCCTGGGAAGATCATATTCAATTTGACAAGTATCATAAAATCTTTCACTTTATCCAAATTTAATGAACATGGTGCATAAGCCTTAAATCTACTCCCAGACATTTAGGCCCTTCTTCCATTAGCTCAGCTAGGCTTGGATTGGTGTGCCTTTCAATTTTCTTTCCTCTCAGGCTACGGTCTAAGAAAAATTGGCGATAGGTTTCTCTTATTTGAATGGAGGACTCATCATTTAATCTACAGGTGGTCTTGTGTTATAGACACATAACACGCCCTTTTCTCCTCTAATATATTTAATCTCAAGCATCATATTTGCATTTTTCATTACGAACCTCCAATTTATTATGAAGCGCGTTTAACTAGTCTATATGTCATTGAGTTTCTTTTCCATTAACTTTTAAAATATGGAACAAATGGTTCAGTAAATTTTGTTTATACCCCAACAGAGAAAATATCATTATATTGTTGCTTTGAACTATTCCCCATATTGGATGGAATGCTAATCTATAATAGTAATATACCAAACATGGAATTTCAAGATAGAGGATAATAGTAATATACCAGATATGGAATTTCAATATAGAGGATTTCATGGACGAAGCACAAAAGAAAGGTTGGATGCCATGTAGTGCTATTGTCTAAAAGAGGTGGCGCAAACCATTTGATTCAGGATAATAAGATTTAAACAAGGTCAAAGGACAAATTTTTGGAATAACATAGAGCTCTTCCTATTTAGTTTCTTAGGCACCGGGGTTGGATTGATACTCCGTGATGAATGGATTGATACTCCATGATGAATGAAGTTGGTGGATTTTACACTTTTCTCGTACACTATTTGGAGTTCAAGGTTTCATTGGGACTAGGAAATAATAATTGGAAAAAATTAATCTCTCTTATAATCTTGTTAGAATGCTTCTCTATTACCTATTGTAAAGGTTTCTAAAACAAATATCTTTTATAGTTGTAATGGATATCTTTGGACCTTCTCTAAAAATAAATATTGTTTATATCATCTAAAATCCTATTCAGCATTTTTTTTCCGTTATTAGATCGATATCTAGGCATATGAAAACCTTCACCACTCTCGATCAAAGTTTTACATGTATTTAACATTGTGTGCAATCAAGAAGAAATATAAATTTTGTGTAGAAGTTGGTGCATGAAGGTCTTTATACAACACCGCTTTTTCTATGATCCTTAGACTCAATTTATTCAAGCTATGTCATCCACGAGAAATTGCAAAAAGGTGTAGAATATGGACCAATGTTTCCTTTAGGAATTCCCATATGTGTGATAGAGTTAGGTCCCATATTTGGAAAACTTTGACTCGGACTAGAATTTCCAATCCAAAGAAATGATTTCAAAGAACTAGAATCAACACCCCAAATATTATTATAGCACTTGACTTCATTGTGATGATTTTGGTCGATATGCATCCTTCGAATTATTTAGAACATTTTTCATTAGTTTGATCTTTCAAAGTCCCCCCAATGGTGTTTTACTGATCTACCAAGTCTTTCAGCTTTTTTAAAATGACCTATCATCATATTTACTTCCATCAAATTTAATTGATTCAACTCATCTTTAAGATGCAAGATCTTGGTCAAGTTTGATGCTGCTTACCATGATCTCGTGGCTATTGACTAGGCCCAACTCTTTTTATTGTACTTTTTTTATTTCTATATTTCATTCAATTTTTGTATATGATATAACAGATTTAGGGTAGTTTATCCATAATTTTCTTTGCTTTACATACATCCATCCCCATCCATACTCTTTTGTATTGGAAAATATTTCATTATGTCAATTTTGGTGACTGTGTCTTCACAAACATCAAATTATTTTGGATCATTAAGGAAGAGGAAAAATTCAACCATGTCCATACAAACTACATTAATAAATGCTTTTAGTGTTGTAAATATTCGGGGCTACTTACATTTGGATCTTTACACATTGAAGAGAAAAGTAGTATTGAATTTTTCTTATGTACCTTATTTTCCATAGACTCCAATAACATTTAAGAAACAAATACCGTGGTGAAATTTGAAGGGCTCCTGCTTCAAATGATTCACTAGAAGGTACATGTCTTTGAACTTGTGGGTAATCCCTACAATGTGAATCATAAATGCATACCTAGCTTGATTATAGAAAAAAATCCAATCTATCATAAATTTTCTTCTTATGTTGAGGACTACTCTTACTATTATTCTATAATTGGAAAAAATATTAATGCCAAATTATAGTTTAACATAAATTATTTGACATTCATATGAAACAAACTGTTTTTCAATGAATAAACATATAAAACCTATCCACTGAGATATTTATTCATGGATAATTTCGTATTTTTAACCATCCCCTTTGCTTTATTCCACAATATAAGGGTTTTATGATAGCTTATTTTATCCATAATTTCCCTTGTTTCTTATATATCCATCAACACCTATACACTTAAGCCTTAGGAAGCCTTTCACTACATTAAGTCTAATGACTATGTCTTGAGAAACACATAATTATTTCGGATTATTGAAGAAGAGGTAATATGTATGCCTTAGGAAACCTTTCACTGCATTAAGTCTAATGACTATGTCTTGAGAAACACATAATTATTTCGGATTATTGAGGAAGAGGTAATCTATATCCATGTCCATACAAATTGCATTGATGAAAACTTTTGTTATGGTAATTCTTTAGTACATCTAGTTGGAGCTTTACATACTTTAGTAGAAGGTAGTGTTGTATTTTTTTTGGGTACCCTCTTGTCCATAGACTGTAATAACATTAATAACAAACCCTATGGTGTCATTTGAAGGGATTTTCCCTCGCTTCTTTAGTGGAAGTTCCATGTTTTTGAACATGTGAGCAAGCCCGATGATGTGGATCGAAAATGGACAAGTAAATTGATTGCGACCAAGTTGATTTTGTCATAAGGATGGTATAAATGGTCAGGAATAGCCATAAATCAATTATTTGCTTTACTAGACACATTACTTGAAAACATGTCACATGTTGTTTGGTGTGCCCTTTTATTTGAAGGAGTTTATTATAAACCAATACAAACGACTCTCATTTAAATTCATTTGTTTTGGTTATAAAATTGGTATGTTCTTATGGCATTCCTATGTTTGCCCATTATATAAAATGTTTTCATTTAAACATACTATCCACTTTTATCTTCATCAAGGTTCTATGGTAATGACATGAAAAAATGGCTTCAATTGCAAAATTACAAGGATATTGTAGAAAATGCATAACTAGAAATGGCCTATATACATGTATACATAGTATGAGCAAGAAATAACATCTCATTGATGCATATATTGGATATTATTTAAAAGAACCTTTTTAATATTTCTATCTACCGCATTGTTTAGATATTGGTAGTGGTAAGGTACCAAATGTAAGGGAGAATGGAACTTATAAAATTGCAAACATTAGTGATAACTTTACCATATCTCCATGCACAAATGAAAATATCCAAGATAAGGAATGTGATTTAGGAACAAGGTAGAGAGATTTAACACAATTGTATTGTTGTACAAATATATTTTACATTAGATTATATCCTTTGGTTATATTTTACTATGTATTTTTTCTCTTGCAATACACATCAATGTGTTTTGATGTGTTGGGAAGGAGATGCTATTGTGGAAAAATAAATCTTGCGGAAAAGAGCAATCTCCCTAGTTTCAAATACAAATCTAGAAAAACGAAAACAAGTAACTACAAACATTCCTTAGTTATAACTAAAATTTGATGTATGAAATGTGCAAGAACCTCTTACCTTTCTACGAAATGCTTGTAGAATTCATTTGATGCTTTCAAAATCCCTTCCTGACTGCTTCAAAAGAATATCTTCATCAACAGAACCAAATAAGGAATACAATAATAACATAGGTAAACATTGAAATAAAAAGTGAACGGAAATTTCAATATAGCATATGTCATAGCATTAATATAATAGTTAGTTATAAACTATACAAAAGATTGAGGAGCTTTGAAATGAGCGTCATTAACAAGTGGAAATAGGAAAGAAACAACTGATTGTACTAATATTGAATAAGAAGGAGATATTAAACCTTAGCCTTGATGTTGAAAACCTCCTCCCAGTAGTCTCCAATCCCCCCTTTAGGTGAAAATATTCCAACACAACTCGATAGCATAAGTTTACATTCCAAAAGTTCTCCCTTACCCTCTGGTTTGTGTTGAATTTATAGGCCAAGAGGAAGAGGTTTGAGATCCTCTTCTCAAGGGATGAGATCCATAAAGAGAGGGGTTAGGCTTCCATAAATAGAGGGAGTTTGATTCATGAACCAATGGATGAGGCCCAAGTATGTACAAGATTGAAGCCTTTTGGTTGAGAAATATTCCCCCAAAATGCCTTCTAGATTTTATTTTTTATTTTTACCAATGTTAAGATATTTGCATAGTTTTTAGTGGAAGAAAAATCATAGGATTGTGCAAGCCACAATAGTCAAACTGTGCTTCCCTAGGAAATGGCTAGTAAAATTGTGCAAGTGCATGAAAATAGCTTTGTAAGGAATGTAATCGAGGATTCTTGATATCTTTTGGATCTTTTTGCTTCCAAAATTTGGAATGCTTGGAACACTTCATCGGATAGCGAAAGATTTGGATTGGTGGTCATTTTCCTAATGTTGAAAAAGTAACATGTAAAAATAGACACTATTTATTAATAAATTTATTGGAACAAAGTGATGTCTAGATGTCTGTGTGAGGCTTAAACAATGTACATGTAAGTTTATAATAAAAAAATTAATAAAGAGTTTGATATGGCTATGGGTCTGTCAGTTATGAGCTAGTTCCATCTTCTTTGGAAGTGTTCCAATCCATGTGTGTCTTTTTATCTTTCCAATCTTTTTAGCAAATATCTGCAACCTAGCTTCCATTTGAGCTGATGAAGCAACAATATCAACACTATTCCTTGATACAAGATCTTAGACATTGTTGACACCACCCATAGAAGATTTGATCCCATGCAGGTCACTCATACAAAAATGGTACATGGCAATGACATAAAATGTGAAATACTAACTGTGCAAATGCCTAGCTTTAATTGTTCCATCTAGTTCTATTTGTATTGGTGTGATAAAACATATTTTATAACTAGAAGTTTATCCTCTTCAACAATAAAATATTACCATAATTTTTTATATGAATAGATGGGAAAGAATATAACCTTATAAACCTAAAAAAATGAGTTAAATCATGATCCAATCTAACCCTTTTTCAAAATTCTTATGGTTAAACTACATTCCTTTCTTAGTCTTGTTACCATGAGTTTCACTTTCAGATGAGCTTACCCTTCTGTTACAAGGAAATGAGAGTGAACTCTATTTGGTTCTGAGGTAATAGAAAGGGTATCCAAAACTAAGAAATACAATCAACACCAATATCCCATTGGATTGGTTTTTATCCCCAAATTGTGGTCATGCTTCATTAATACCATTTCTAATTCATCTACAGTTCAACTTGCCAAACATTTTGGCTTTGTTGTGTGTTTTAGTTTTCAATTAGTTAGCTGATTTGGGTTCTTGGCCTATGAGATTTGAGGAAATCTAGTTAGTGGGACCTAAGCATTCCTAGAATTAATATGAAAAATGGAAGAATTCAATTTCTACTCTCATGATATTCCTTACAATTTTTAATATGAAAGGCATGTATTTTGCATGGATTTAAAAATAAAATACAAGAGTACCAATAGGCATTTTATTATATCCTATCTATATCACTTATTGGAGCATGCCCACTTCTTGGTTTGATAGCATGCCTTTATTTTCCCTACATAACATTTCAGTTCAAACATTATAATTATGTTTAGATGATTGGATTATTCAATATTAGGTATTTGTCGCCCATTCTAGACATTTTTAAATGGATAGTGTCAAATATGGACTCTGGAATCTAGGATACATATGCAATTGAACACGAGCTCAAGTTATTAATATTGGGATTTAAACATTAAGGCTATTGTGGTCGTTAAAATCGTACTTTTAATCCACATCATTTTTAAAACTAGGGCCTCATAGACTTTGAGGCGTAGCACAATATATGCCAAAGGAACCTCTCAAATTCTGCAAATGATATCTCTATTCCAATAATCAATCTTTCCAGATTCAGGAATGAAAATCAAAATGAAAACCCCTTAACCACATTCCTACACTACTCGCACATGAGCACCAAGGTCACTCTCGATGCTGGGCTTCTTTTAGGATGAAAATGAAGACTTTAAATTAAATGTCATTCTAAAAAAAAATCTTGGGATTCAATTTTTATTCAAGAAAAAACAAAAAGGAGATATGAAAAACACTAAAATATTCCTATACTGAACTAATCAATTCAATTATCCATTTCCTACATTAATTGAAATCATGAATCACTTCCACATTGCATGGGAAATAAAACATCTATTCTGGTGCACTCAGGTTATAAACAAAACAAATGTACTCGATTCAAAAACCACTCTTCCTTTCAAATTAGCTGATAAAAGAAACTTCTAAAACCATTAATCAAATCTTGTGATAAAATAAAAAAATAAATAAAATCAACGGTGAACCCTTATTAAAGAGACTTTCCACACCTATGCATACAATAATATAAGAAAGGAACCACTTATGATTTAATCAATCCAATCATAAAATACATTTCTTAACTCGCTCTACAACCCCAAACCATATCTTAATACAAATACTAAGATTCCCTAGCTTGTGACTAAATAAAAAGACTCAATCTATGAGCTAGAATCATTTAGTGTTCAAAAGTTACACCAAGGACTTTGTTCCTACACCATAGAGGAACGAGATAGTGATCTCACTGAGAGTTTTCTTAAGACTCAGAGTCATTTTTTTTTAAATTGAATGAAACCAAATAATTCATGAACATAAAGACTCTCAATGGGCTAGCCTTATAGGTTTTCCATTGCTCAAGGATTAAGAAAACAGAGTATAATCGCGACAGACTTGTGATAATGGTTCGATTACTATGATCCCACAATATATTAACAAACTTTTCAGTACAAGAAATATTCAAAATGCATGAGTGTAAACCAAATATCGAGTTTACTAGGCATTCACAATCATGATTTCACTTCCCAAGCCTTGTATTACCATTGACAGTTCTTATAACAAATGAATGACAAAAGACTAACCACCGAGGGGGGTTCTAATCCCTATTAGAAAAATGATCCAAAAGGTAAAACAAAACATTATAATAATCTTTCAAAACAGACATGCACACTTTCTTTCTAGATCTGGATTAATAATGCTCCTTCGAAAAAAAACAACTCTTATGAATCATAATCAATTAGGTTTTCATAAGAGTTCACATACCAATCATTGAGTGAAACACATGCCAAAATAGAAAACATAAAAAACACACACAATGTGGTTTCTAAGGGAGAACGAGATGGCTTGGTTGGGCCCTAGCCAAGTAGGCCTTTTCCTTGTAAAGAAAAAGGGATTAACTTATAAGGTGTAGGAAATCATTCACAAGATTAAACAAAAAGATTATTAGGACTTGGTATTAAAGCTCCCTTTTATTGATAAGAGTTTGTCTTTAATACATTCGATGCAGAAGGATCCATCTCCATAGGAGATCCGAGTGATACTATTTTTTGACACAAAAGAAATGGAAAAATAACCAACAATATTGCTATGATATGCCTTCCCATGGCTTGATATTTATATATATTCACAACAAATGCGCAGCAACATCGAGCCATCTCTCACAGAACAAAAATGGAGTTTTTTACTAATAAATACCTAAAAATATATCTCTCTAATAAACATTACTAATTCTCTTATTCTCTATATATCTCAGGTTATCTTCAATAGGAGGAAACCAAAACTGCAGTTGCTCTATTGGAGATCAGGAGTGAGAATCATGCACCTTTTTCCTTGTTTTCCAAGAAGACCCTATCTTGAGAGCTCACATTAACTTCCTTCCAAACTTCTTCATCGAATGATCCTCCTAAGTTAATGCAAGATTCATATTTAGACTAGTCCAAAAATATTGAGGTTGATTTTTTCTTCTACCAAATACACTTCAAATCATAGTAAATGATAAATTTCGAAAAAATCTCCTATGGTAACATGAATACAAGTACATAATTATAAAAAATATTAATCTATTGACCTTTCCTTTAAATATGAACAACCTTTACCCAGTTTCTCATGGATATATTAATAGAGGCTAAAAATACATATGTGAGGGTTTTTTTCAAGTCGCGAAATAGAGGATAAGATGACATTCTATAGGTAAAAATTAGGGAACTTCAAGGACCTATCATCACCCCAACTCAATCTTGTTGTGTGTTCCCACACAACTATTTACTAACCTCTGCAAAAATATATAGGCTTGATGTAGACCCCTTATCATTTATGAATTTGAATATTAATCCTCGAGAAATCACCTTGAACTACTCTCAACTTCCTTTTGAACCTTCTAGCCTGAGCTTTCATATAAGCAACATAGATTCTCCACTTTTTCACTTGTTCCTTTAGTTTGACTACTTTGTTGGGTGTGTGTTATATTCTTTCCATGAATAGTCACATGCGTGAACTGATGGGTTAGGGGGGAGAGGAATTCCCTCCTTCATTGCATCAGGTGTAGCAGGGGGGTCACAGGGAGGTCGACAACTCCCCTACTACCGCCCCCCTACACGGGGTCCATGGCAGCACCCCGGAATTTTTTTTTTTTGGACACTATATTAGGTGGGTGTACATACCAATGGTTTTGTGCATGGGTTTTGCACATGATTTTTGGCATGTTGATTTTATACCCATGGTATTTTGTAGATACAGTCAAGGGAACTACAGTTATGTTCTAATCCTGGGTTGATGGATTGGGGTTTATGAATTCTTTGGCATGTATATATATGTGTTGTAACATTGAAAGGAATATAATGAAAAATAAATATGGTAGTCCTGGTTTTGGGATCCAGGGGAAACTCTCTATGTATTTGTTTTGTGTTTCTTGCCATTTTATATTTTTTGTTTTTAAGAATTCGCTTGTAGGTAATTTCTATACAGGGTTAAAACCTACATACTTCTGTAATCAATACCTAGTTATTGATTGTTAATGATTCATTTTGGGATTTCATATATCTATCTAAGATTTCCAATTCCTTAATTTATTGTTTCATCCTCTGGATATTCTTCTCATCCTTCATATTTTTCATAAAAAGCACAAGAGGAAAAAATCCTCTTATTCTTCCTCCTTCTTCTACCTTTTGTTCATTACTTTTCTTCCCAAGGAATGCAAGAGGAATAGAACCCTCTTTTTCTTCTATATGTTGTTGTTTGTTAGTTGTTCGAGTGCTCATAGTTTCTACATCCACTAGAAGGGAGAAATTTTATTTTTCATCTTCTTGCTTCGTTTTAAAAATTGATACTTGATAACTAACCATACCTTCATTTCCTTTGCTTGTAGGAGTATTTGGTGGAGTACCACTTAACTCCCCTTAGACAATATTATCTTCCTTTGGTGAGTTTGATTCCATAATGACCTCTATGTTAGGAAAATATTTTTCCTCTGATATCTTCTTATAAGAAGAAGCATGTTGACTTTTCAATAACCCTTTGGTTAATCTGTGAGGTGGTCCTAGCACCACAACCTCAAGTATTGTTCCCTTCTTTACTTTCTTCACTTTTCCTTCTTATTTCTCTCCTTCTGGAGACAAGACAGTTCTAGAATCCTTTGCTTTCTTTTTCTTTTCTCCCTACTGATACTGGGAAATATTATGGCTAGCCTGATACCCCATAACTCTAGGTATAGGTTGTTTCACACATTGTTCCTGAATCTTAAAAAACTACACAACATTCCTCAATTGATAGGTTTCAATAAATTTCTCCCATATAGACCCCCTATTCTATATCTCTTTGTTGACTAATATCTTAATCAACCTATAGTGATAGATATTATACTCAATTTGTATCTCAGGGCTCTTCTAAACACTTCGAGATATTTTAGCTACAATGTTCAATAAAAAGTACGAAAAATTGATAGACTTACCAGACTCAAAATGCATGAGGAGATGTATTTGGTACAAGTAGGTCATGGAATAATTTCCCTCACAAGTAAAAAATTTATGCAAATAAAAATAAGGTTGTGCCATTTCTGAACCGTTTAACCTTTCGACACTCCTTTCTTCTATTTAGCTAGATAATCAACATTTACTAAGAAACTACACCAAAATCCCTCTGTCACTTCACTCTTCTTGAACCACTTCTCTCCACTAGAAGGTAGCTTTATAGCCTAATAAATAAACTTCTCTATGATTTAAAATTTTATTATGCCTATAGTCACCAATTTACCATCAAAGTTATGTGCAACTTCCCTAGTAACCGCTGAATCAAAACCATTGAACTTGTATAAGAAATGCAACGATTGTGCTTCTTGCGAAATGGTGAGGCTCAGCTCATATTATTCAGTCACTTCAACCTCCTTAATAAAAGAGAAATCTATTCTTATTGGTGGCATAATTCCTACAATTCGACTATGACAATCTCAATAATAGAAGTGTATTCTTCCCAACTCTTCATAGTTCAAAATCCCTATAATTCATAACCAAGAAGTGAAAGAATAATTTTTTCTTAATAGCACATGCAATTATGGTACCATGCATTTCATTGAGTTGAATTATCACTCTGGATTTTAATTCCTGCACTATTAATGTATTCCCTTACTCTTCCTTGCCATAGATAATAATCATAGCCCACAAGGTACGAAAATTGGTTAAGGGTGGCAGATTTTAGGAAAGTTACCAAAATTTGTAAGGAGATAATAATTGACATGAATGTTTTGAAAATAATATTAACCATATGGGTCCTTATGTCAGGGCATTGGTATCAAGGTAATTGATAGCAATCTATTAAACATAATGATAAGGAAATGAATAAAAATCAACACTTGATGAATGTGCTTTAGTCCTCATAAAAATTTACCACAGAAATGGGTGTTTCTCTTTTATCATAAAAGTCATTGGGACTATAATATAAATCTATGTGCTAACCATTCATATACCTCTAAAATATTTATTAAGAACAATCATTTTTAGAAAAGAAATAATGAAGGTAAAGGTACCCCATTTTGGGATCATATAATTATACATATTAACTTTTCAACTTTATAATTAAACTTAATATTAACCCAAAAGTATCCTAATATAAATATAATCTTATTCCTGTGGTGCTCAAAAAAGGATTCCTACACTTGAAACCTTTCATTTACTTTGTGTTTTCATGCACTAAAGTAAAAGACAGTCCACCAATTTGATGTTGATTTTAGAACATAGTGAAAAATTAATTCTTCTAAAGGATTTCATGTTGGATCAAATGAAGAACAGATTGTAGAGTTAATGAGAAATCATCTCCAGGATCTAGTGTTTCCATTCTTTTGTCCTGGAATGAATGAGGTTTCCAACGAAAGTTATCAGAACCTAAAACTAAGAGGAAAAATAGAAGTGGGATAGGATTACTAAAAAAATAAAGTGAGGGAATATTACTAGGGATAATAAAAAATAAGATGGTATAATCAGTCAAGAGGGAAAAAATAAAAAGGGACAAGGGAAAAATATTTCAAGGGAATAAGAGGGAAAGATATAGGCAGGACAAGAAATGAGTATAAGAATTGGGAAGGCTTGTATATATGAAGGAATGAGACAAAATCAGAGCGAATTAAGAACTAGGAAAATGAAGAAAGACAAATTATCATCCTTTTATGATGATGTCTCTATTGAATAATGTTGTAAACCATACAAAAACAATTAAGCCGCAGCAAGAATTTTTGTGCCACTTTGCATATAATCTGAACATGCCACCTTCCCTAAACTTTGATAACAGTTATGTTTTTGTTGGTCTTTCCCTGTTGCCACCAGAAATTCCTATAGAAACTTCTTCTTCTCAAAGGTAAATTAGTCGTGCATAAAAATTCAAGTAGCATCCCAAGGAAAGAATCTGGCCACCATAAACATTGCTTTTAGATAGATCCTTACAAAACTGTGTCAACGAGTTGGTTTTCAAAGTCATTTCATTTTTCTTTTATTTTCTTAATTTGAATTTTTTGTTTTTTTCTTCTTCTTATTATTATTATACCAAAAACTAAGAAACTCAAAAGTACTCATAGTGGGTTGGAGATTTCCTCTTCCCACCAGTCTCAAGTGTGACTATTGCTGAACTTGTTGCATGAAATATTCCTTGGTGTTGGGCTGAAAGTATAATTTGAGTGTATTCCCATTCACTAAGAAGGTAGTACCCTTTTCATCAATGGTTTTTAACTCAAATGCCCCATTCTTGAAACTCTAACCAGTTTGTAAGGTATCAACCGACGTGTATAGAGCTTCCCCTTAAAATTATTGAACTTTGAATCATAGAGAAGCACCCAGTTGCCCGATTGGAAATAATTTTTCTTGATTAAATTATCATTCCATTTACTCCACTATTCTCGAATAAAAACAATTTTTTATACAACAACTCATCTTATGTCATCAATTCACTTAACTAAAAAAGGTGTTGTTATTGTGCCTCCAAGAGATGTAATCACAACTAGACTGTCGCCTTGAAAGTTTTAATCTAGAACTCAATTGGCAACAATACCTGTTTCTTGTAGACTATCTCATGAGGCATGTCGCATGTACTATTCTTCCAAGTAGTTATGTAGACCCAAAATGCTTTCAGTAACATGCTTTCCTAATCCTTTTTTATGGATATTTACTATTTTTGTAAGGATGGACTCAGTCACCTTATTTGGGGACTCTACCTTGTCATTTTCTTACATGTGGTATGCTGTATATTTCTTGTGTCGAATCCTCTACTGATCTATAATTCCTTTTACCAGATTAGAAGCAAATTGTGGTCCATTGTCAGTAACAATTTCTCATGGTACACCAAATCGAGTGAAAATTTTAGTAAATAAGAAATCTAATATAATACACTACGAAAACCCCAATACTTAATTCAAAAGAGTGTAGGAAACTCTACATGAATGGTTCATGATGCACAATACTTCGTAATGTTTTGCAAATGGGGTAGCAAGCTAAGTGGGCTTGTTTGTGGGGAAAACTACACAGTTAAGTGTGCTTGAGCCGGAGGTGATTTGGGATGGCTCACCTCCCAGGAAGTCCTGGTTACCGGTTGCATGCCCCGGAAGCGATGATTGACGCTATGTGATTTATTTCACTAGTTTCAATCCCGCTTATTTACTCCTATGAGCATGACTTGATGAAATGAGTGCTAAATGAAATATTCAAAAATTAGGAGAAATTAGTCAGTTACTACTACCTCTCATGGAAATGGTCATAGATGACTGACTTACTTAATGCAGTTGAATCCCAAAAAATGATATCTAATATAATCCACTACGAAAACCCCGAATACTAAATAAGACATCAATAACAACATTTAAAGTGGCATAAGGAACATCCCTAACTTCTACCCATTTTGTTACAAAATCTCTACAAACCAAGATATGTCTTTTATTTAAAGATGTTAGGGTTATAGGTCCTACAAAGTCAATGGCCCCTTTGTAAAATAGCTCTAAAAAGACTTGCAGGGATAAATGCATCTCATTGGATTTACTAAGTTGGCCCATCTGCTCTCAACTATTAGAACGCTTAACATATTATTTAGCATCCTTAAATAAGGAAGGCCAAAAGTAGCGAGTGTGAAGGATTTTATATGATGTCCTTTTGTCAGTGAAATGACCTCCAAAAAGCTCATCATGGGAAACTTTTAAGATATCAAACACATCCTCCTCTCTTAGACATCTACAGATACTAAGATTAGGTCCTATGAAAAAGAGTTCTTCTTGAATCTAGGAGTACGAATCACTATTCTGAATGATCCTCCACCTTTCTTTAGTAGATAGATGTGATGGTGTTTTTCCCATGAATAAATAATTTTTTATATCATAAAACCAATGAGAGTTTGCTAAAATAGAAAAAAGATTTTCATTCAGAAATGATTAATCTACAAGGATTGCTTGACCAGCGTTGTTCAATATAGAAAGAAAACCAACTACTACATTTGACTTCCCTGGCCTATAAATTATATTTATATTTAATTCTTGTAGCAAATGTAACTACCTAGTTATCCTACCACTATTAAATGTTTATTCATTAGATATTTTATAGAAAAGTGATATTTTTGTACAAGTACTTTGTATTCTGTAATGTAGCATCTCAACTTATTAATAGAAAAAACCATAGCTATGAACTATTTTTCTATCACTATATAATTAAGCACAGTAGGTGAAAAGTTTTTACTAACAAAGTAGATGGCATAGGATTGCTGACTTTCCTCTTCTCCGAATGCTACACCAACAACTATATCTAAGGCATCCAAGGAGATATGAAATGGAAGGGATAAATTAGGCCCGCTTAGGGTTGGTGCCTGCACTAATTTCCTTCATATTCTAAAAATCTCATTGGCAAGCCTCAGTCTAAGATAAATAAATATCCTTAGCGAATAATAAAGAAAGTGGGGTAACTATCCTAGAAAATTCTCAATGAATCTTCGATAGTAACCCACACGACCAAGGAACCCTCTTACTTCCTTTTGTTCTTTTGGTACATGCAAGTGTATAAGGACATCTATCTAGTATGGATCTACTTGTATACCCTTATCAGATATAAGATGGTGAAGGACTACCCCTACCTTGCACACCACTCTACATTTTTTGTCACTCAAAACAAGGCAGGCCTCTTGGTACGTATTTAGTTCTTTCTCTAAATTTTGGACAGCTTCCTGAAAGGAATCACCATATACTATAAATTCATCCATATAAAGCTCTACACACTTGGTGTCAGAAAAAATAGTCAAGACTTACCTTTGAAAAGTAGAAGGAGCATTACAAAATCTAAATGGCAACACTCGCTAGGAAAATATTACCCAGGGACATGTAAAGGTAGTCTTGTCTTGATCCTTAGGTGAGATCTCTATTTGGTTGTGACCACTGAAACCATCCAAGAATGAGAATTAATTTTTACCCTCAAGGGTATCTAGTACCTTATCGAAGAAGGCAAGATCGGGGTTGATCATTGGGAGTGGCTTTATTTAATTATCTATAATTAATACAAATTTTCCATCTCCCATCTTTCTTCAGGACTTGTTGGGTAATTTAATTGACTCCTAAATTACTTGCATTTATATGTCAATCTTGGTATGTGCGCTTGCGAAGTATACATGCACTGTAAGTGCTAAGATATCTACTTTCAATTCAAAGAAACTAATATAATTGCACATGAGGATTTAAACTTGTTTATGAATAAGTTTTGATAAGCATATGCAGATTTTTTGTCTTAAAAGGCAAATGAATTCTAACTCGAAACTTCGAAATTTCAAAGAAATTCTAAAGAAAACTATAGTATCAAAACTTCGAGATCTATTCTAATTGGACAATAAATTGAAATCTATTATACTGATTCTTTTAGAATCCATTCTATTAAACAATGAAAGGAAACCTAACTATCAAATTAAAAGCACAACTATTCTAGAAAACTTGGAATTGGAAACTGTTATGGAAAGCAGTGAAAACCAATAATATGTTGGCAAAATTTCAAGTGCAAGAGCCTCCACATCTTATCAAAATGATGACTAGAACAAACATGAAAATGGAAGAAATTTTGGGAAAATACTTCGAGGAAAAATCTTTTTGATTTTTAAGTTTATATTGAGCAATCAACCTGTAACATACAAAAAAATCAAGAAAACTACATTGAAAACAAAGAATTCAGACATCTAAAGAGATTGAAAACTAAACCAAAGAAAATACTAATAAAAATGAGATTAAAATGACAATTATGTTATCTCACAACTCCACCAGGGGCACTCATGGTGAGTGTGAGGAATTATAAACTCAGATCACTTGATTCAAATCACCAATTTCATTAATAGTTGTGCCATATTAAAGATTACATCCATGGGGAAAAAATAAAAGTTCTTCTTCTTTAGATAACAGAAAAAAAATTACAAGTTACTATTAACCATTGAAATTTGATCCCCCGCCCTCATTAAAGATACTGCAATTTATAAAATTTTGAAGCAACAAGAAACTTAGAATTTAATTGCATGAATTCTGGCCATGAGATCTCAGTAAATTAGTTTGAAAATAAAATAAAATATATTTTGAAGGTTTCTAGGATAAAAGATCAGTCCATATCTGTTCACACTTATCTTCTTTCCATGAATTTTCTAAAGAACAACTCGTTCCCATCCTTTTGGTGATTGGGTGTTAACTGTGAAATTACCAAATCGTTTTCTCACGCAATTTGCAAAATAGGGCTCGAGAGAACCACCAAAATATATCAAATGTTAATGAAGTTGAGAAAAATTATCAATGAGAAGCTAATTGGGCCCATGTTTAAAAAAAACCCATGTTTTATTTTTCCCAAAATTCATTTTCATTTGCTGAGAAAATGTGTTTGTAGTTGACTAGTCAAAACTGTTATTTTTTTCCTTTAACCTTCTACTAGAGGTACACACGTGTGAGCTGGGTGGATTTTGACCAATACAAATCCATATTGGAGCTTCTAGAAACGAATTCCAAGTGTATTATTTTCTTCTAGAGTGGTGATACTACCTTAGCCATGGAGATAGCTACGAAAATTTACTTGAGCTGCAGAATCTTGAACTGGCCAAACTAGCATTAGTAAAACCAAGCAACGTTCTTCTTAAATCATTAAAATTAACAGAAATAATAATAATAAACCATGTAAACATGTATCCAAGAATTTGGTCCATTTATGGAGAAATATGGTTAAAAATGCTGACAATGGGTGAATGGAATGATGCAAAAATGGATGGTTTCATAAACAAAATCATGACAAGTTGGAGGCCAAACGTTCCTCTACACCAAATATTTTGCATGTCCTCATGGAAATAAACTAAGAATTTGAAAACTTTGTAGGGCTTGATAATATTTCCAAAATCAATGGTTTGGCATCATCTCTTAATATTGACCCATGCTTTCTCCTTTCATGCCTAGAATTTCGTTCTTCATAAAACTCATGTTTCTTCCCTTTTTGGGTCCTTCAAAACATTTGGAATTTCATATTCATCCTGCTTATTCCTTTTGTGACAGTGAAGGTTGTTAAATGTGAGTGTAGTAGGCTCAAATACAATCTCCAACAATAATGTCAATGTGAAAACAACTTCATCCATGAGAGCTCATAGAACATGATTATCAAAATCTAAGCAATAAGTTTTCTCCATGAATATTTGATCTTGAAGAATTATTACTAGAATACCCACTTGAAATATTTGCAAGTCTTGCAACCACACTTATCAAAACCTAGAACCATTGCTAAGATCAACAAATTTCCTACACATCTTTCTTTAAACCATTGCTAGAATGATATATCCACTTCCGTTCATTCCATATCCTCTATGTAGCTAGTTCTGAAGTTAGAGACCTTGATACTGTAAAGAGCAGATTTTTGAACCAACAATTATACATATAACTAAAGTGAGGGGTTGTTAGGGCCCTATAATACAAGTGATTCCCCCATTACTATTGTCATTGTATCCCTTATTGTTATTATTGTGCCCCTATTTTTCCCATATTGTTATTAGTATCCCCAATAAAAACCCACTATTGTTATTTTTAAGCCCTTATGTTATTATTGTTATGTCGCCTTGATTATATTGTGACCCCTTAGACTCCTATATATAGAAGGGAGGTTTAGTCATTTGTATCATCCAAGAATTGTTCATTTGCGTAATGTAAAGGGGGTTGGCCCCTCGAAGAGGCTGAATTCTAAGGTGCTGATCTATCTATTCTATCTTTTTGTGAGCTAGTTTGCTAACATTTGGTGTTAGAGCTTTGGATTCTAGGGTTTCGCTACTCCAGAAAAGTCATCGTGTAATTTTCTCTATAACTTTTGTTCGGTGATGTCTCAGAAGCTGAAAACAAAACCCATTTGAGCTGAAATCATTCTGAACTTCAGGTCCAAATTTCAGAGCTTTTCATGCCATATTTGTGGAGATATATAATGAGGAAGTTAGGGTTTTTGCAGAGTCCCGAATTTCATTCCAAACATGTGACCTAGGGAAAATCATCATAACATTGGTTTTGAGCATTAGATTCAAATTTTGTAAGAATTTTCAGAAATAGGATGGTCTATAGATTTTGTGTATTAGTTTTAGGTACTAAGGTGAAAACAATGACACGTGGCATGTCATACAAGTTCGCTCTACTGAACTAGTCTATAATTAGGTCACCATGGGAGATTTGGCATAAATCTTCCTTAGAGAATCCAATTTTGGTTAGATTTGGGGGGGTTAGAAAGAGGACTCAAAGGGCTACAGCAGGACAAGATTTTAGATATTCAAGATCCACAGTTACAGAGATACAACAGATTCAATATCGAGCTATTACAAAGTGAAAAAATGTTGTGTAGTTTTTCTTAAATTTTGCATAAGGTTGGTTTGAAAAATTAATTTGAAGGAATTCAAAGGGAATAGTGAAGAATTATTATCACTAATTAATTCCCCAAATAAAAAAAATGGAAACACCTAGTAATAAACCTGAAAGCTTTAGCATGACTCGGGAAAAAGAGGAAGAAATACAACATAATATATCAAAATTACAAGACCAAGCACAACAAAATTCACTCTCACTAAAGGTAAATGAAGCCAATATGAATTGCGTGGAAGCTAATATGAATGGCATGCAAGTTAAGATGGATGGCGTGGAAGCTAATTTGAATGGCATGCAAGTTAAGATGGATGGCGTGGAGGCTAAGATGGATGGCATGGAAACTAAGATGAATGGCATGGATGCTATGATGAATGGAATGGACAATAAGATGGAAGAATTGAAGATAAATTTCAATAAGTTGCTACAAGAAATGGTCATTAAGGGTGAAAGGGTAGTAAAGGAAACTCATGATGAGAGCAAAGGAAATGTTAATCACCATTTCATAGACTCTAATGTTGGATTGAAGACTGACCATGTTCCAAAAATCGATATGAGGGAGTTTGATGGTAAGGATACCGAAACATGTGTACTACAGATGGAGCATTTTTTCGATCTCCATAATGTGAAAAACACACAAAAGGTATGTATTGCAACTTTATATTTGAAACCAAATCAGTTTGTATGATATCAATGGCTTTTCTCCCGTAAAAAAATTGTCACTTTGGTGGTTTTTACGGAAGAAACGATAGCACATTATGAGGATACAAAAAACAACACCTTTTTTAGCCAATTGATAAATCTCAAAAAAAATGGTTCAATGATGGAGCACATTGGGGACTTCCAAAAATTGAATATAAGGGTAAAAGATATTCTAGAGGAGCATAGGATTGATGTGTCCATAGGGACTTTAAAGGATAATATCCGACATGAGGTTCGCCTTTGGGAACCTTATTCATTAGAGAAGGCATCAAGGTTAGCAAGAAAAATGGAAAGAAAAATTATGGCAACCAGGAATCCTACCACTCACAACTACAAATAGGGAAGTGTTGTTTCCCCTAGCCTTCCACAACCTACAAGGTTGACACCACAACAATTGGAAGAAAAAAGAGAAATAGGGCTTTGTTACAATTGTGATAGCAAATACACTAATGATCATAAGTGTGCTGAGAAGAAATTATTCTACATAGATTGCGAAGAGGAGGAAGAAAAGGAACAATAAATGTCAAAAGAAGAGAATATACTCCAGGAACAAACCCTAGATAAATAAGAAATGAATCCGACCATATGTTGTAATGCATTGGCTGGAATTACCACTCCTCAAATTATCAAGATAGAAGGACATATCAAGAATAAAAAGGTAATAGTGTTGATTGATTCGGGAAGTACGCATAATTTTATTCATTGTAAGATAGAAAAGCAATTGAATTGCTTCCTATATCCAACATCAAAGTGTCATGTGATGGTTGCAAGTGGAGGAAGCATAAATTGCTCTGTAAAGTTCCATAATATCAAGCTATCCATGGGAGAATATGTATTGAATAGCCCAATTTTTTCCATTCCAATGGGTGGTGCTAATGTTGTACTAGGATTCCAATGGCTGCAATCCTTGGGTACAATAGCTTTTAATTTTCAAGAACATTTCATGAAATTTTGTGCAGAAGGAAAGGAAGTTGACTTAAGGGTTATTGTAGGGAAACTAGGAAAGATAATAAGTTCTAACAATATGAAAAAGCTTCTGAAGAAGGAACAATGAGGTGTAATTGCAAAATTATGTTAGCTAGATGTTCCCACATCAAAATCGTCTATTTCTCCAGATATCCAAAAAGCCTTGGACAATCATTCCAAGGTACTTGAGACTCCCAATGGTCTCCCACCTATTCGTGATCATGATCATGCTATTCATTTGATTCCAGGAAGTGTTCCTCCAAACATCAGGCCGTAAAATATCCTTGTGCCCAAAAAAGTGAAATTGAACGTATGGTTGCAGAAATGCTAGAGGCTAGTATAATTCAACCTAGTCAAAGTTCTTTCTCTGCTCTAGTAGTATTGGTGCGCAAGAAGGATGGATCATGGCACATGTGTCTGGATTATAGGGAGCTCAACAAGCTCACTATTAAAGATAAATTTTCCATTCGTGTTATTGATGAATTATTGGATGAATTGCATCGATCAATTTACTTCACTAAGTTCGATCTTCATTTAGGATATCATCAAATCAGAATGAATACTGAATACATTCCAAAAACAACATTTAGAACTCATGAGGGTCATTATGAATTTTTGGTCATGCCTTTTGGCCTAACCAATGCACCTTCTAAATTTCAAGTTTTGATGAATTCCATTTTCAAACCCTTAGAAAATTTTTGTTAGTATATTTTGATGATATACTAATCTACAGCAAGTCTTGGAAGGATCATGTTGAACATGTTGACAGGGTTCTCAAACTATTGGAGGAGAAACAATTACATGTAAAAAGCTCCAAATGTTTCTTTAGAGTACAAGAGGTGGAATATCTGGGTCATATTGTATCTCATGAAGGTGTTAAGGTAGACCCTAACAAAATTAAAGCCATTAAGGAATGGAAAATCCCCACATCCATAAAGCATTTGTGAGGATTTCTTGGGTTGATAGGGTATTATCTTAATTTTGTTAAGAATTATGGGAGAATAACAGCACCTCTAACAACATTATGAAGAAATATGCATTTTCATGGACTCCAAAAGCAACGAAGGCCTTTAAACATCTTAAAGAGGCAATGTGCCAAGCAACGGTCTTAGCTATGCTGGACTTCACAAAAGCCTTTATTGTGGAATATGATGCTTCAGAAATGGAATTGGTGCTATTTTAATGCAAGATGAAAGACCCATTTCTTTTGAAAGTTGTATAATCAAGGCAAAGTATTTACACAAAGCTATTTATGAGAAGGAAATGTTGGCAATACTACATTCATTAAGAAATGGTGAGCCTACCTAATGGGAAGACATTTCAAGGTAAAAACATATCATGATAGTCTTAAATACATTTTAGAACAAAAATTATCCTCTGAAGAGCAACAAAAATGGGTCACAAAGATGTTGGGTTATGACATTGAAATCAATAAAAAAAAAGAGAAGCAAAATGTTGTGGCAGGTGCACTCTCAAGAAAGGATGAGGATGTGGAAGCATTGTTGTGTGCCATTTATATTTTCCAACTAGATTGGATAAACGAAGCAAGAGACGAATGGAAGAGTGAAGAAAAAGTGTGGGAACTCATTCGAAAGTTACAACAAGATCCCAATACATCTGATACATTTAGTTGGAAAAATGATTCGTTATGGTACAAAGATTGCCCATACCTATGTAAGAATTTCCAACTCAAACAAAATATTCTTGTGGAATTGCAAACTTCTCTGTTATGAGGGCACTCAGGATTTTTGAAAACTTACCACAGAGTTAAGAAGGATTTTTTTTGGGATGGTCTTAAATCGGATATTCAAAAGTTTGTGGCGGAATGTTTGGTTTTCCAACAAAATAAAGTTAAAACAATTAAGACCCCAAGTCTATTACAACCTTTATCCATTCCAAGCGAACATTAGGAGGAGGTTTCAATGGATTTTATCATAGGTTTACCCAAGTCCGAAGGAAAGAGTGTCATCATGGTGGTAGTTGACAGACTTACCAAGTATGCACACTTTTGTGCATTATCACATCCATTTAAAGCCAACACAGTTTCTACTACATATATGGAAACAATTCAAAAGCTACATGGAAACCCAAAGATTATTGTAAGTGACAGAGATCCCATTTTCACTGGAAATTTTTGGACAGAATTATTTTCTTGTCTTGGTACTCATTTAGCTCATAGCTCATCTTATCATCCTCAATCTATCTGATGGGCAAACTGAAATAGTAAACAAATGTTTGGAAGGATATCTTCGTTGCTTTGTATCTGATAAATAGACACAATGGGTCAAATGGTTTCCCCTGTCTGAATGGTGATATAAATAGAGACTTGGAAAATACCAAATCGCCACTTATATAGTAGAGTTTTTTATAAAACTCCAGAATGGCTTTTTCCCTCGACCATAGATATTCCTCCCGCTCCCACCTCTCCTTCTTCTTCAATAAAAATAAAAATCTTTTGGGATAGCGAGTATTGTCCAGAATCTCTTCAAGATTTAAACCCATAGCTGATAATAGAACTGGAATAGATATTTTTTGTTTTCTGCTTACACGAGCCCATATCCTTTCTCCCACATCGATCTCTAATTTCGATCTTCTTCCCCAATCTGAAATCAGAGTGCCAGTATATATATAATTAATTCTATTATGGTCTAATTCCCAACGGTAATAAATACCAGGACTTATTAATATTTGATTAACTACGACTTTGTAAATCCCATTTACTACAAATGTTCCATGGGAATTCATTAAAGGAATATTTCTGAGAAATACAGTTTGTTTCTGTATCTTCCTACTATTCCTCTGAATCGATCTTGCTGGTACATACAATTCAGAGTAATATGTAAGGGACTGATATATAACATCTCTCTCTTTGATGAAAAGTTCTGCTAATTCATATTCATTACCAAAAAGCCTGAATTCAATTTCTTTATCTATATCCTCAATTTTTGGAAAATTATGAAGTTCTTCCATCAAGCCCTGATCGATAAAATGACAAAATCCTTCAAATTGTATCTTACCAAATTTAGGGATTGTAAACGCTCCCTCATTTTCATCTAATCGCATTGGAAGTTTCCCATCTATAGAAAAATCTATTAAATTATTCCCGATTGATCTATATGGATCAATCTGACAAAAAAGATTCAGATGTATATTTAGTCTTCACTATATCCCATGAAATTCTACCCGTATCTAGATATACTTCCAATTAAAAAAAAAAAAAAGGATAAGGAAGAGGTACTTTGATACTTTCTTCCAACCACGTGAAATGGAGCTATGAATGAATGAATCAAACCATTCTTAAATGTTAATCTCACTTAGAAAATTTCGTAATGAAAATAGTCAGATTGAAAGAAAGACGGGGAGCAAATTAGATCCATTGCCTTTATGGTTCAACAACCTAGGCTACAAGCTTTCGAGCTGGCTTTGCTCCTGGAGGTAATGCTAGAACATCGCTTACGAATACTGGAACATAATGGGATGTCTAAACTTAGCTGCTTGGAATGCATGCAGATGCCATCATAAATTATTGTAACACCAGGGTATGTAGGAACATCACTAGTTGGATAAAGAGCTTATGTCGGAGCACTTCTAGTAACTATTGCAAATACCGAAACATAACTTATTGAATTGAAACACTAGCTAATGCACCTGACTTCTAGGAACATAATAGGATGTCGGAACATGCACTTGTGGGAACAATATTCAATGCTGGAACAACAAGGTAACAATATCTGGGAACACTAGGAAATCCCGGAACTACACTGATAGGAACTATTACGTATATGGAAACATAAGCACTTGTCGGAACATCATAACTTCCTTCCATACTGCAACAAAAATGACCCCTTTTATGGCACTTTACGGATATCATCCACCATCCATCACATTGTATTTAAGAGAAAATTCTAAGTTCAAGCAGTGGAACATCACATTGAGAATCAACAACAAGTTCTCCAACTCTTAAAGGATAACCTCATGTTGGGGCTAGATAGAATGAAATAATAGGGAGATAAACATCGCAGCAAAATAAGTTTTGATGTAGGTGACTGGGTATTCCTATGACTACAACCATATAAATGAATGTCCCTCAAGCAAGCTAAGAAGGATAATAAATTATCACCAAAGTATTATGGTCTGTACAAGGTGTTGCAAAAGATTGGTACTATGGCATATAAATTGGAGCTTCCTGCAGCTTCCTGAGTGCACCCAGTTTTCCATGTTTCATGTTTAAAGAAGTTTATAGGTGACAAGCTCCCAGTTCAAACAATATTTCTAGAACTTGACAAGGAAGGAAAAATCATATTGGAACCGGAAGAAGTTGCAAAAACAAGAACTTGAAAGCTACGAAATCAATAAATTTCGGAGTATCTCATCAAGTGGAACAACTTATCTGCTGAATGTTTCACTTGGGAGGATGAGAATTTTATACAGAAGCATCCATAACTACTCAAGTATTGAAGACAATGCTTTTCGGAAGGAGAGGGGCATGTTAGGCCTCTATAATACTAGTGATTCCCTCGTTACTATTGTCATTGTACCCATTATTGTTATTATTGTGCCCCTATTGTCCCCATATTTTTATTAGTATGCCCCATACTGACCCATTATTGTTATTTTTGTTCGTTATGTTATTAATGTTATGTCGCTTGATTATATTGTGACCTCTTAGACTCCTATATATAGAAGGGAGGTTTAGTCATTTGTATCATCCAAGAATTGTTCATTTGTGTAATGTAAAGGAGGTTGCCCCCTCAAAGAGGTTGAATTCTATGTGGTTGATATATCTTTTCTATCTTTTTGTGAGTTGGTTTCCTAACACTTTTGGCCTTACCAATGCACCTTCAAGGTTTGATGAATTCCATTTTCAAACCCTTCCTTATTAAATTTTTGTTAGTATTTTTTGATGATATACTAATCTACATCAAGTCTTGGAAGGATCGTGTCAAACATGTTGATAGGGTGCACAAACTATTGGAGGAGAAACAACTATATGAAAAAAGCTCTAAATGTTTCTTTAGAGTACAAGAGGTCGAATATCTAGGTTATATTGTATCTCATGAAGGTGTTAAGGTAGACCCTAGCAAAATTAAAGCCATCAAGGAAAGGAAAATCCCCACATCCATAAAGCATCTGCGAGGATTTCTTGGGTTGACAAGGTATTATCACAAGTTTGTTAAGAATTATGGGAGAATAGCAGCACCTCTAACAACATTATTGAAGAAAGACGAATTTTCATGGACTCTAGAAGAAACAAAGGCCTTCGAACATCTTAAAGAGGCAATGTGCCAAGCACCGATCTTAGCTATGCCAGACTTCACAAAAACCTTTATTGTGGAATGTGATGCTTAGGGAAATGGAATTGGTGTTGTTTTAATGGAAGACAAAAGACCCATTGCTTTCAAAAGTCATCCAATCAAGGGAAAATATTTCCACAAAGATATTTATGAGAAGGAAATGTTCGCAATACTACATGCACTTAAGAAATGGTGACCCTATCTAATGGGAAGATACATCAAGGTAAAAATGGATCATGATAGTCTTAAATACTTTTAAGAACAAAGATTATCCTCTAAAGAGAAACAAAAATGGGTCACAAAGGTGTTGGGTTATGACTTTGATATCATCTACCAAAAAGGGAAGAAAAATGTTGTGGTAGATGCACTCTCAAGAAATGATGAGGATGTGGAAGCATTGTTGTGTGCCATTTCTATTATCCAACCAGATTGGATAAACGAAGCAAGGGAGGAATGGAAGAATGACGAAGAAGTGTGGGCACTCATTTGAAAGTTACAACAATATCCCAGTACATCTGATACATTTAGTTGGAAAAATGATTCGTTACGGTACAAATATCGTTTACACATCTGTAAGAATTCCCAACTCAAGCAAAAGATTCTTATGGAATTGCACACTTCTCCCTTAGGAGGGCACTTAGGATTTTTAAAAACTTTCCACGGGGTTAAGAAGGAATTTTTCTGGGATGGCCTTAAATTGGACATTCAAAAGTTTGTAGCGAAATGTTTGGTTTTCCAACAAAATAAATTTGAAACAATTAAGACCCCAGGTCTATTACAACCTTTATCCATTCCAAGCCAATGTTGGGAGGAGGTTTCAATGGATTTTATCACAGGTTTACCTAAGTCTAAAGGAAAGAGTTTCATCATGGTGGTAGTTGACAGACTTACCAAGTATGCACATTTTTGTGCATTACCACATCCATTTAAATCCAGTATAGTTTCTACTTCATTTATGGACACAATTCAAAAGCTACATGGAAACCCAATGATTATTGTAAGTAATAGAGATCCCACTTTCACTGGAAATTTTTGGACATAATAATTTTCTTGTCTCGATACTCAGTTAGATCATAGCTCAATGTCTTATCATCCTCAATCTGATGGGAAAACTGAGATAGTAAACAAATGTTTGTAAGGATATCTTCATTGCTTTGTATCTGATAAATAGACACAATGGGTTAAATGGTTGCCTCTGGCTGAATGGTGGTATAACACTTCCTTCCATACTACAGCAAAAATGACCACATTTATGGCACTTTATGGATGTCATCCACCATCCATAACATCATATTTAAGAGAAAATTCTAAGGTTCAAGCAATGGAACATCACATCGAGCATCAACAACAAGTTCTCCAACTCTTAAAGAGTAACCTCATGTTGGCACAAAATAGAATGAAACAATAGGAAGATCAACATCGCAACAAAAGGAGTTTTGATTTAGGTGACTGGGTATTCCTATGGCTACAACCATATAAACAAATGTCCCTCAAGCAAGCTAGGAAGGATAATAAATTATCACCAAAGTATTATGGTCCATACAGGGTGTTGCAAAAGATGGGTACTATGGCATACAAATTGGAGCTTCCTGTAGCTTCCTGAGTGCACCCAGTTTTCCATGTTTCATGTTTAAAGAAGGTTATATGTAGCAAGTTCTCAATTCAAACAATATTGCCAAAACTTGACGAGGAGGGAAAAATCATATTGGAATCAGAAGCAATCACAGAAACAAGAACTCGAAAGCTATGAAATCGATCAATTTCAGAGTATCTCATCAAGTGGAAGAACTTATCTTCTGAAGATTCCATGTGGGAGGATGAGAATTTTATACAAAAGCATCCAGAACTACTCCAGCGTTGAGGACAACGTTTCTTGGAAGGAGAGGGGCTTGTCAGGCCCCTATAATACTAGTGATTCCCTCATTACTATTGTCATTATATCCCTTCTTGTTATTATTGTGCCCCTGTTGTCCCCATATTGTTATTAGTATGCCCCATAGAAACCCACTATTGTTATTTTTGTGTCATTATGTTATTACTATTATGTCAGCTTGATTATATTATGACCCCTTAGACTCCTATATATAGAAAGGAGGTTTAGTCATTTGTATCATCCAAGAATTGTTCATTTGTGTAATGCAAAGTAGGTTTCCCCCTCGAAGAGGATGAATTCTAAGGTGTTGATCTATGTTTTCTATCTTTTTGTGAGTTGGTTTCCTAACAGGGGTATCCTCAATATTAAGGCCTTAAACATATAAGGCATGGAGTATCTTGAACATATTTCGTTTGCAACATATATATGGAGGCTATGAATAATTTTATTAGTCATTAAAATCCAAACACATAGTAAATTATCAAGCAATAAGATCATGTCGAGCAACCATTGTTTTGACGAAGTTATGAGGACATTTGAACAAAGATTTCAAGCCTCTCTTTAGCAACTATGCCCAACAAATATGTGACTCTTCATGTTTTATTACAAATAATTATAATATTGTGTGAACACATGTTCGGCCTCCAACGGATCATGATTTTGTTGATGAAACCATCCATTTGCCCATCATTCCATTCACTCATTCTCAACATTATTAACCATATTTCTCCATAAATGGACCAAATTCCTGCATACATGTTTACATGGTTTATTATTATTATTATTTCCATTATTTTTAATGAATTAAAAAGAGCTTTGCTTGGTTTTAATAATGAAACCTTGACCAATTTAAGCATTCGTAGTTTAGTCAAGTTTTCATAGCTATCTCCATGGTTGGGGTAGTAGCACAACTCTAGAAGAAAATCAGACACTTGGATTCAGTCTCTAGAAAATTCTAATATGGATTTATATTGGTTAAATTTCGACCAGCTCAGACATGTGGAACTCCAAGAAGAGATCAACGAAAAAATGTAATAGTTTTGAATAGTCAATTTCAAACACCTTTTATGAGCAAATGAAAATGAATTTTTAAAAATGAAAACATGAGTTTTTTCAACACAATCCCAATTAGCTCCATTGAGAGTAGTTATCAAAATGCTTTACCATTTGAGATATTTTTGTGGTTCTTTGGAGACCTATTTTGAATATTGTGTGAGAAGACAGATTGGTAATTTCAGAGTCAACACCCAGTCACCAAAAATATTGGAACGAGCTGTTCTTTAGAAAATTTGTGGTAAGGAGATAAGTGTGATTAAATATGGAAACATCTTTGATCCTAAAATCCTTCAAAATATATTTGGTTTTATTTTCAAACTGATTTATTGAGATGTCATGGCCAGAATTCATACAATGAAATTCTGAGTTTCTTGTTCCCTAAAAAATATATAAATCCTTTTGGACTTCAATCACCTACCATTGCTACCAAATCATAGGGTGCAGTAAGATCCATATCATCTTTCACATCATGAATTCATATTTTTGTAGGTATAAGAAGAGGTGAAAATAAGAGGTTGAAGAAATGGATGGAAATTATGACAATGATGAATATTCTTTTTTATTTCCCATTCAAGAAACTAATATCAGCATTCATATCAAGAACATCCATCCATATGTAGTTCCTAACCTCAAATGTATGAGATCAAATGACCTAGAAACCTTTCTTTTCAAATTTCAAATACTTTGTAGATCTTATGGCTACTCATTACACATTCAAAAATTGATCTTTTTTCTGGCAACATTGAAGAATAGAGCTCTTAGATGGTTCATGAATTTAGGAACAAATTCTATAAGGACATGGCATGATATGAAAAGAGTATTTTTGTAAAAATATAAATATTGTTGCATACACCATGACATTAAAAATGAAGTCTTTAAGATTAACCAAAAGAAGCATGAAAGGCTATAATATTCTGTCGAGAGATTTACTTATGATGTAAAAAGATATAAATTGCATGGTTTAGGATTAGACACATTAAAACCTCTCCTAATAAAAGATATAAGGCATTAATGGATTAATCTTCTTAACCTGGTGGGCAAAGGAGATTTCTATCAATTTCATTTTCAAGAGATTTGTGAATTGTGCAAGAACTATCAAGAGGAAAAGAAAAGTATCGAAGATCCCCTTGAGATCTAGTTATGGCAAGAGTAAGTAAGACAACGTCACGATTGGTAAGTCAAACTAAACTTAACAATTTTCTAGACATTCTTGGTATGCTAAGAATGCAAAACGAGCAAAAAGTTGAGAATGCTACTTCATTTATATTTTTCCTTAAATGTATAAAGAAACATGCTTTGCTTGAATGTCCACTTGATAACATTAAAATTTGTGAAATCTATGTAGGATCACATACTACTAAATATTGTTCATCATTACCAGGGTTAAGGACAATTTACCAGCGAGAAAATCAAACACTACAACAATCTTGTTATGTAGCTCCAAGAAGACCATGGAATAATCACCAATCCGATATGATGTAAGATCTTAATTGACATTATGCACAACAACATCAAATTAATTCACAAACACCCTTGCCTTTTCATCCTTCTCCATCTCAATCCCAACCTTAAAACCAATCTTGCCAACAAGGTTGGCAAGGACCTTACAAAATAAATCCACCGTATCCTCAATTTTCTCCTCACTATCCTTAATACCAATATCAATGTTATCCATATCATTCACCTCTACCACAACATTAGTTTCACCATCAGTTGTCCTCAATTCAACCTTTGTCATTACCAACCACACAATCACCCCAAAGATCCATTCGTCACTCAACTACCTCCACAACCATTTTAAATTCCCAATAATAAAACACCTCAATCCACTTAAAATGTTGAGGTATTGAAAAATGATTCTGCAGTTGTCATCGAAGAAAAACAACCAAGAGAAGAAGATTTAGGTAAGGTCTGAGAATCATGGATGCCCGTTGAAGAAGAGAATTTGTTGGAACCTGAAATTGAAAAGTTTCATGCATTCCTATCACCAAATTCTATGAATTGGGATTAGATATCTAAAGAATTGCATGGCATTATAACAGGAAGACAAGGAAGACAAGATTAAATTAAATTTTAGGTTCAAGATAATCATCGGATCCCAATGCTCAATTCTTCAATTTTTTTCGACATCATCTCAATCAACGCAGTTGATCTTTCATATATTGGTACATATCAAATAATATATTTCAAACCTCCATATGAGTTTATCTATCATCTTGTTAGACACATGGTTCCATTGGAAGTATTCATATAGTTGAACAAGATTTATTTTTCAAGTAGAGAAGGATGTATAGAAAAACAAAAATGTAAAGAGAAAAATAAGTCCTATTGTGAAAACCATCTTGTTGGCTGAAATGGACATGAGCTTTACTTGAAACCTGGATAATTGGTGAGAAATGTTCACAATAAGATTTTGCAATTTCATGATTATTTCAATCTTTTATTATGGTTCTACAAATAATTTTTGGTTCTATGCTCGAGTTAGCTGATGGGGGATTCCTTAAGGGCCAATTTCCAATAGATCTTGTCCCATCAACTTTAACACATTCATTTGTCCATGTGAACATGCACTCAAGTACCTTGAAACTCATTTACATTATCGGTGATTTTTCTTGCTTTGGTTAACAATGATCATCATTGATTAGTAATCTAATTATTTCTTTCCATGCTCAACTTTGACACATTCATTCTCATGGTAAGAATTGTACCATGAATTTTGGTTTTGATGAAGACTATATGGATTTATTGAATCAACAACAACTTACATGTTCATCTTTTTGACATTCAGTAGCAACATGATGGCACCACTACAACTCTTCTTCATTCATTTCCTTTTCAATAAAATCAATAAAATTGGGTATATTTTAAGCCAACATGCATCATGCTTCATGATTTCTACTTCAACATGCAACACATAATCCAAATAAGTAGTTCAAACTCACAGAAAATAAATTTGAGAAGGAGAATAGAAATAGCCATCAAAATTGACATTTTTTGCAAGAGCAACAGAAAGTTGCATTTCTGTAGTTATTATTGTAGCAGCCTATTTTTTTTATGTTGCAGCTTGTTCCAATGTAGTTTTGGCACAAATATTGTAAGAGATTGGAGCTGAAATAAAAAAAATTGAGATACTAGGTTTTCTCATAATATGATAAATTGAGTAAAACACTGGCCAAAAAAAAAATAGCAATTTTGAAGTGCATTTCAAGTGGGCTTTTAAGGAAAATTTTCATTTTTCACTACAGTGTGCACAGTAAGATAGAATTTGGTATTTTTACACAACAAGTCCTTTTAATCATCAAAAGTGGATTTTGAAGCCATGTGGTGGTAAAAAGGGTAAAAATACACTTTTTTCCTTTTGAAGCACTTAATTTTTCCTTAAAATGAATTCGTGGCATATGTTTTTATTGTAACAGTGGGTAGAGTGAAGGTTGAAATAAGGAAAAAATTAATTTGACTATATATTGCAATCCATGCATCTATTGGTCCTAAAATTTTTAGGGTAAATGAGTCATGGCAGGGTAAATAAATACACAAAAGTTCAAGAAATTCTACCATGTATTTTTCAAGAAATTGGCCTTCGCCATCTACAACCATTTCTCATTTTGCTCGAGATCTGTGAACCCATCAGTAGAAATTTCTTGTCGGAATATGAATAATATTAATGGTAACAATCTCAAAAAAATTCAAAATATTTTTATTTACCATTTTAGAAAAATTTGAAAAAAACAAGTCTGCTACATGAAAAAGATACATTTTGTGGAGCAAGGTCAAAGTAGTGGTCAACACATTATGGAGTAGAGTACCTGAGCCAAATCAACACCAAATCAGTCATCAGTTCCTTTTATCTTCTTCAATTATAACAAGAAATCTTGAGGTAAAATTAGCCTTAAACTTTTTAATTTGTTAAAAAAATTGGAAAGTGTAATAAGAAAGCTATTGTAAAACATGTGATCTTTGTATTTCACCCTATCCTAACCACATTCTTCAAACCATTCTCTCAACCCTTCATTCGTCTTCTACCTTGTATGCTTAATCAATGCTACATAACTATTTCAATCCCTCATACCTTATTGGATACACTAGAAACCTTCTTATGGTTGAAGTCCCTACGATGATTGCATAATATTTTCCTTCATAAGTTCCTATGTTTGCCCCGATGATAATCTTGTTTGCTGCCATTCTCTTGTTTCTGGAATACAAATTGATTTATACTTCCTTGATAAATAATTTGGTATTTTTAGCCTTCATATGAGACTAATTCAAAATATGGAGATGCTTTTCTTAATGAACCATCATAGTATATGTTTGTAACACATGACCTAAAAGTACTTGGAGCACCTAAATTATGTGCAAAGGCTTAAAAATAGTGACAATTACTTGCACATGCTACTATGTGGGGATGCTTTCCTTTCTCATAAGTTGCATATAATAAATAATGAAGGGCTTTTTTAATTAATAAAATATCAAATCAACACACATCACTTCTACCTCTATCACGTCCATGAGTAGCCTCGTATGTGAAGACTTCTAGTTGTTTGAATTTCAAAGGGGAATGTGTAACTCTTCTTTGTTAGTCTAATGAAACAACAAGAAAATGTGGAAACAAAGAGTTATGGTACCATATCTATAATTTTGAAAAAAAGAGAGAAAAAAGGTGCATCTAATTGAGATATATGGTCAATATTGATCTCTTGGATCTTTGGTCAAAGATTTAGTTGAAATGAAAGAATAAAGGAAGACTCACAACCGATTGGATTATGAAAAATATTTATTCGCACGAGGACATGAAAAATCTTCAGTATGGGGGAATGTTGGGCCTCCAACTTGTCATGATTTTGCTGATGAAAACATCCATTTTCACATCATTCCATTCACCCATTGTCAACATTTTTAACCATATTTCTCCATTAACAGACCAAATTCCTGCATACATGTTTACATGGTTTATTATTATTATTTCCATTTTTTTTAATGAATTAAGAAGATTTTTTCTTGGTTTTACTAATGACAATTTCGCTAATTTAAGTTGTTGTAGTTTAGTCAAGTTTCCGTAGCTATCTCCATGGTTTAGGTAGAAGCACCACTCTAGAAGGAAGTACGACACTTGGGCTTGGTTTCTAGAAGCTCCAATATGGATTTTTACTGGTAAAATTTCATGCATCTTGCACTTGCAGACCTCCAGCAAGAGATCAAGGGAATAACGTAGTAGTTTTGACCAGTCAACTTCAAACATGTTTTCTGACCAAATGAAAAGGAATTTTAAAACAAAAACATGTTTTTTTCAGCATGAGCATAACACCCTCCTCCAACATCTACCCAAGAAACTGGCTAGTTGAGGTAAACATGTGATGAGAGGCCACTATGATATTATTTGACATCCTAAGTCACGTTAAAGACGTGGAACCGATAAAAACACACCATATATACATTAATCATCAGCTATAGGACCCTCAGAAACCAATCCAATACTTTAGATAACCTACCTTATGGTCCCACTCAATTTTTGGACAAATTAAGTCTTACTTTCTCCCATTCTATAGGAATTAGGGCGACCAAAAACCCAAAGTCACTCTCACAGGCTTCCCTTCCAGTGACCAGAGACCAAAATTGTCAGTGCTATGCCAACGACTCTGGGATTTGAGCCACTCTCGAAAATTGAACCATCTCTTCAGAATAGTAAGATAATATGGAAAGGATAGTAGTAAAGAAAATTCATGTTGAAGACCTTGACTAGACCCCTACTAGCCACAATGGCCATTTCGTCAAACATATTGTAAATTTGTAATCTATAGGTGTAATTAAAAGTTCTGAGCATAAGTGTCTCATAAATAGTTGATAACTGCTAAGAACCATTGATGCCTGAACACATCAACTGCCATTCCATCCATTAGGTCATAGATAAATTCATCATTCAATTGAAAGTAAAAACAAGATGAGAGCCATACATGGTTGCTATCATAAAGCATATATATAACCCATATAATAGGGACAAAAATGTCAATGAAACCACAACCATATACACCACATATAATACACCATAATACTCATAGAAATACTAGGAGAAATAACATTTCATTAATGATGCAAAATCAAAACTTGGGATGGGACTTCAACATTCCACCCAACCATAGAATGGGTAAGCCAAAGCTCTCTTTAGTTATTCACCCCCATGCCATATTTGAAACATGAATGTGGGATCTCATAGAACACATCAATAAAAAACCATCCAAGGCTTCCAGAGGCCATACACCTCACAGTCAGACATCACAAAACCATCATCGTATCAGTCTCTATCCTAGCCAACGAGGGCTCCATAGTGATTTTTCCAACCAAGGCTCCAAGACTAGTAACGCAACCCACAACTGTCGCCGGGTTCTAGAGCATTTGTCCAACAAAGGCTCCAAGTGATCCAGATCTTTGGGGGAGGCCCTCAAGATCTAAAAGACTGAAATGGATCTTGGGGGGAGGCGCCCAAGATCTAAAAAAATGAAATTCCAGAAGAAAAACAAGAGAATGCCCAATAAACAACCACAAAGAATTTTTTTTTTTATTAAAACAGAGAATAACTATAAAGGCTACATTGTGGCAGACAATCTATGATTTTACAAAATGCGACTTGTTACTTATAGTATTTTTCAATTACAATACCATGGGTCAATTCCATGGGTGGATGTCACAATACCACAGGTCAATTCCATGGGTGAATGAATACCATGGGTGGATGTCACAATACCATGGGCAAATACCGTGGGTGGATGCTACTTACAATACCATGGTTTGATGCCATTTTCCATTCAGATCATTCCTCCCTCCTTAAGAAGCAATGGTCCTCATTGTGTAAAGTTCCCTCCTACGAAATCTTCGTTGAATATGAAGAGCCACTGAAGAGAATGGTTTTATGTGGTTAACCCATAACCATGATGAACAAAGATCCGAGGATAGAGATACCCTGTAATGCTTGTGACCAAATGTGAAACTAACAATGTGCAGCCTAGAAAATGGACTTCGATGAAGTCTGGGTTTGTGGATGACCCATAACCATGATGAACGAAGATCCGAGGATAGAGATACCTTGTAAAGCTTGTGACAAACTATGATACTGACAGTGTGTGGCCTAGAAAATGGACTTTGATGAAGTGTGGGTTTGTGGATGACCCATAACCATGACAAATAAAGATCTGAGGATAGAGATACCCTATAATGCTTGTGACCAACTGTGATACTAATGGTGTTCGACCTAGCAAAGGGACTTCGATGACAAGGATTTTGTGTAGTTGATCCATAACCGTGATGTTGGTTGTTGATGAAGTAGTAGGTGCCTACATAGCCTAGGGTGGGAGGGCATGTCTCCAAATACGAAGCTGAATGTTGTTATGCTGAGACTAATGAGTGTGAATCAGATGCGTACTAAAGTGGGGTGGGAGGGCATGTCTCCAATGGGAACCCATTGTGAATGCTGCTCGAGAATTAAAATAGACATAACTCGATCAAGATAACTTAGAATATTTATTATAACCTGTTTTTGAAAGAAGAAGGACCATTTTGTATCTTCCCATGTGTTGGAAACCCTTATCTGGACACTCTAGAATCTCAAATTTGCATTGCAATGTTTTCGCCATCACAAAAGTTCTAAAAAAATAGTTGATTTTAAATCAGCGATATCTCACACATCTAGACTCCGATTCGACACATTATTTTTTTGAAATTGGGTGAATTTTCAAGGGGAGCTCGGATATATAATCATTTTTCTAAAATTTTGCAAAAAAGCTTCAAAAAATAATAGGAGAGTTGTCATCCACCAGTTTTCATCAAAAACAAATTCTACAACATAGCCGATTTTAAATCAATGATATCTCCCTCATCCGGACTCCGATTAAGCCAATTTTTTTTTAATTTTGGTATTTTTTCGAAAGGAATCCAGATATGTTATTTGTTTTTGTAAATATTGCACCAAATATTTCATATATGATCTGAAAACTAGCGGCCCAAAAAAAAACTTCCTGCAAGAAAATGAAAAAAGAAAAATTCTTCCTGGTTGGCTAAAGAAAATGCATTATGGACGTCACAGCATGTGTCTGAATTTTATTGAATATTGCTGCAAATTTCAAATTGAAATATGCATTAAACCCTCATTCTCATGGAATCGTATCCTGCTCTGATTCCACTGATCCAGATCTTAGAGGGAGGCCCTCAAGATCTAAAAGGTTGAAATGGATCTTGGGGGGAGGCGCGCAAGAACTGAAAAAGTGAAATGCCAGAAGAAAAAGAGGATAATGCCCAATAAACAACTACACTGATTTTTTTTTTATTAAAATAGAGAATAACTATAAAGGCTGCATTGTGGTGGACAATCTATGCTTTTACAAAATGTGACTTGTTACTTATAGTATTTTTCAGTTACAATACCACGGGTCAATTCCATGGGTGAATGAATACCATGGGTGGATGTCACAATAACATGGGTGAATACCATGGGTGAATGAATACCATGGGTGGATGCTATTTACAATGCCATGGGTAAATTCCATGGGTGGATGAATACCATGGGTTGATGCCATTTTACATTCAGATCACCAAGACTAGTAACTCAACCCAACAAGGGATCCAGAGAATTTGTCCAACCAAAGCTATGGGACTAGTAACTCAACTCAAGTTATTACAGGGCCCCTAACCATTTGTCCAACTAAGGCTCTAGGAACTAGTAACTCAACCCAAGATAAGGAAAAATGAGAACCAATCAAAGGCAAACAATGAAAGTAAACCCATAATCACCATGGCTATCTAGGAAATGGCAAGGCTAGGCAATCCACTATCAATCTAGGAAATCCTCCATGCCAATGACAGATCACAACCAAGAAATCACATGCATGTGCCATGCATGGGGGCTTCACTTAGTGAACCTATGCCATATCATGTGCATTCATGGCATATTAAACAATACCCTTAATTTGACTACATATTGGAAAACCCCTCTAAAAATCATATTATTTAACCCCCCACCAATATGAACCCAATACACCTTCCCAATTTAAAATATGCCTACTTTCACTAGATATTGTAGGTATCCATTTTTTCGTTAACATTTTTTTATGCCCCTTTATTTTTTTTCATTAAATTTGAACTCGAGGTTTTATATTTCCCAATATAAAAATCCTTTACCCTTATATATTCCCCAATATACTATGCCATTTTTTGCTCAATATATATCCTCCAATATGAACTCGCATGGTATGGTATTAATCCCCTAGTGAAGGCCCCATGTGCCATGCATGCCAAAACTAGTGAAGGAAACATACCTGCAACTTGATACCTGTGATACAATTTGATGTAGCCGCTGATCTCGATGCCTTCCTACTCCAAGAATCTAAGTATGCCACACCCACCAAGAGTGCTCCAAGAATAATCTAAGTCTCCAAGAGTATGAGAGAGAGACATAATGAGAGAGCTCTAAAAATGAACTGACAAAGGACTACCAACTGATCCTCAAAAGCCTTTTTATGAATGAGGCCTGCATGTTCTTCATTTTCCCTTTTTTTTCTTGATTTTCCTCCTCACATGCAACATGTGATGTTTCACCTCCCTTTTCTCCTAATTTCAATTATTTTCATAAATAATTGTGCCAAAAATGTCATTTTTCCTTTTCAAAGCCTTAGTTATTTCCTTTGCCAAATTCCTTAGCAATAAACAAACACAACTGATCCCCATCAGTAGGATTCTGCCCAACATTCAACTTGGAATAAGTGTCCCATCATTTGTGTTTATTATTTTCCCTTTATTTACTTTTATTACATGGAATTTTCACCAGGGTTGTTATAAAACCCTCTCCCTTGGGGGAAGACCGTCCTAGGTGTTCAACAACACCTATCACCAAAAAACTATTATGAGCAAAATATATACTTGTCGATGGAGCTTTATAACTTAGCTAGATACAATATTTACAATGATCACCCTACTAAAAGCAAACCAATCATAACAACATAATAACATGACATCATAACAACATACCCCATAGTGGATCTTTATAAAACAACTCATGGCGGTATTTACATCCATATACATATGTACATAAACCAACATCATCAAAATATATACTAAAACATACCAAAGCAACTACCAAAACACCAATCCAAAACTGCTTTGCCTCAACATGCAAACAAGGAAGGATACATAGCCCGCATCTGATCCAACATCTCCCATGTAGTTTCATCAGGCCCAAAGTGCTTCCACTACACCTTAACATCCTCAATTTCCTGGTGTCATAGCACGAGTTCCTTTTTCTTCAATATACACTAAGGCTCCAGCTGGTTCCACCTCCAATAAAAACTAGTCAATCACATGATTAGCATCCTTAAAATACTTATGAAGCAAATATACATGGAATATATAATGGAATTTCACTGTCAGAGGTAGTGCAAGTCGATAGCCTATTCTCCCAATCCTCTCAATGATACTAAAGGGTCCACAAAATCGTGGTGCGATCTTGGCACATGATCCAATCCACAAGGATCTCTTCATTGGTTTGATGCATAAGTACACTTGTTCCCCAACCTAGAACTTCTTGAACAACTTGTTCCGACCTGGATACCTCATTAGCTTGTCTTGTGTTGCCTTTAGATTCTTCTTCATCACTTGCACTTCATGCTCCATGGCTACCAACATATCTGGTCCAATCAATACCTTGTTAACTAGATCACTCCAGCTGATGGGAGTGTTGCAACTATGCCCATACAATGCCTCAAAAGGACTCATTCTTTGTGATTCTCAATACCCATTATTGTATGCAAACTCTACCAAGGGGAGACACTCTTCCCATTTCTACTGTTGATGAATCAAGTACATCCTCAACATGTACTCCAATATCATGTTGGCCCTCTCTGTCTATCCATGTTTCTGTGGATGATATGTCATACTAATGGTTGTAGGTTTTAACCCCATACGTAAATTACTTGCATACGAATTCTAAAACATAGAAAATAAACAATGCAAGAGCATAACACATAAAACACATATACACAGAGATTTTCCTCTCGATCCCAAAACGAGGACTACCAACTTGATTTTTCATTATTTTCCTTTCAATGTTACAATACATATATATACATTCCGAAGCATCCAATACCATGGACTGAAAACCATCGTGCCCAAAACCATGTGCGAAAACCATGCAAAAAACCATAGGTAGGATCGCCTAACCTAATATAGTCGTGGAAAGAATATAAAAAAACCCAACATTCTCCCACTACTTGTTTCCTTTCCACAGGGGGCCATAGGAGATCTTAGTCATTTATCGAGCCCTGTAATGCCCATTGTTTCTCTACACCAAGAGAACTTCTCAAATCTCACAGATTTTGTTAATGCTTTTGCAGTATTCTTTAAAGTGTCCACCTTTACCAACAAGGCCTTTTTTTTTATCATATCCCTCACAAAGTGATACTGAACATTAATTTGCTTTGTCTTTGAATCATAAGCAGGGTTCTTTGCCAAGAAAATCTCACTTTGGTTGTCACAATCTATCCTTATAACTCCCTATGTTAACCCCATACTTGAACACAATCTCTGCATCCAAACTGCTTCCTTTCTTGCATGAGTAGTTGCCATGTACTTTGCCTCTATAGCTAATAGTGCCATTACAGATTGTTTCTTACTCATCCAACTGACTACACCTACAAGTAGGTTAATCACATACCCACATGTAGATCTTCTCTGGTCCAGATCTCCAGCCTAGTCTACATCAACAAAGCCATGAATATCCAACACTTTGTTCAATCCTAGTCTTCCTTGGTATCACAAAGCATAATCACTAGTGCACACAAATACCTGAAAACCTGCTTCACTGTTGTCCAGTGCTCCTTCCCTATTTTTGACATAAACTTGCTCAATACTCCCACTGTATGTGCAATGTCTAGTCAAGTACAGCCCATCCAATAAATCAGGCTACCGACTACACTCGCATATGGAACATGGAACATGTCCTCTTCCTCTTCTTGCGCCTTGGGACACTGTTTACTAGATAACTTCACACCTATAGGAATAGTAACCCTCACCAGTTTATTGTCCTAAATATAAAAGCTCTACATTATTGTCATCACATACTTCCTCTCGTTTATCCAGAGCTTCCTCCTTGTCTGGTCTCTTTAATTTTCATTCCCAAAATATAGTTTGCAGCACCAAGATATTTTACGTCGAATTTGGAGGACAATTGGGTCTTCAAATCCTAGATAATTTCTTTGTCATTTACAACCAACAACATATCATCCATATATAAGACAAGATAAATAACACAGTCACCAATTAATTTAAAATACACACAATGATCTTCTTTTCTTTTGGTGAAGCCATGTCCCCATATAAATGTATCAAATTTATGATACCACACCCTTGGTGACTGTTTTAACCCATACATAGACTTTTTTAACTTGCATACCAGTTCCTTCTTACCCTTTACAACAAATCCTTCAAGTTGCTTCATGTAGATCTCCTCTTCTAGATCCACGTGAAAAAATGTTGTCTTCACATCCATCTACCCAAAAACCAAAAGTAGTAACAACAGATAAAAGTAATCTAATAGAAGCTACCTTGGAAACAGGATAAAAAATATCACCAAAATCAATTCCCAACACATGGGAATAACCTTTTTCTACCAACCGAGCTTTGTATTTCTCTACCTTTCCTTCTACATTTGTCTTCTTCTTGAACACCCATTTTCTGCCAATGGGTTTCCTTCGAGCTGGCAACTCCACCATATCCCAAGCCTCGTTTTTGTGCAAAGATGCCATTTCATCAACCATGACCTCTTTCCAGAGTTTTCCATCCTCTGAGTCTACTGCTTCTTTCAAAATTTTGGGATCATCATCAGTAATAGATAAAGTAAGATTTGAATAGAAAGTAGATGGGCTATACCTTTTTGGTTTCCTTCTTTCTCGAATTGATCTTCTCACAATCGAAGTTTGTGGCTCTTCATGTTTTGATTCCTCTTCTGCTGTAGAGTTTGATTCTTCCTCCTTAAGCTCAAACTCTATCTTCTTAGGTTCCTTTGATTGGACTTCATGTTTAATAACATCTTTCACCTCTATGAAAACCACATCTTGGCTATACACAACCTTCCTTGTTACTGGGTTCCAAAGCTTATAACCCTTTAAACCATCCTTACACCTAATAAAGATGCACTTTTCAAATTTACGTTTCAACTTTGTTATTTTCTCTTTCGGAACATGTACATATGCATCACATCCAAATACCCTCAGATGTGAAAGAGAGGGTTTCTTACCAGTCCATACCTCTTTTGGAGTCTTATCCTCGAACGCTGATGAAGGTGATTTGTTGACTAGGTAACATATAATCTCCACTACCTCTACATAGAATTCTTGTCCTAACCCGATACCACTAAGCATGCTTCTTTCCTTTTCCATCAACATCTTGTTCATTCTTTCTGCAACTCCATTTTTCTCAGGTGTGTATGGAGTAGTCTTCTACCATGCTTTACCACACTTCTTACATAATTCTTCAAATTACTTCTTGCAAAACTCTCCACCATTAATTATCCTCAGCACATTTATCTTCTTCTCTATCTAGTTTTCCACCAGAGCCTTAAATTATTTAAACCTGTCAAAAACTTTAGATTTGTTCTTAAGGAAACATATCCATGTATTCCTTGAGAAGTCATCTTTAAATGATACATAGTACACATACTTACCCAGTGATGGAACCTTCACAGGTCCAAACACATCACCATGCACAAGCTCTAATATCTATTTCGCCCTCTTACCACCAGAGGGGAAACTCACCTGATTCTACTTGCCATATACACAATTTTCACAGAAATCAAAATCTAGAGAGCTATTAGTCAAACCTTCTACCATACCTTTACCATGAAGTATTTGAAGGCCCTTCTCTCCAATATGTCCAAGCCTTTGATGCAATAGCATGGTCTTTTCTCCAGAGACCACTAGATTTTCTACTCCACTTTCAGGAACCACATAACTGTTGCACCCATCAACAACAGTGCTACCTTGCAGCTTGTACAAGTTCCAATCCAAACTCTCCACATCAATACCAGTGCTCCCCAAACCATCTTGTAGGTATCCTCCTTGAACATAGTTTTTACATCTGCATCATTCAATTTGCTTATAGAAGCTAGATTTTTGGCCAATGCAGGAATATGTAGAACACCCAGAAGTTTTCTAATCCTTCCACCTTGCAAATTCAACTTAACTTTTCCACGAACAATTATTTTAGACTTCCTGTCATCCCCCAAGAAGAAATCACCACCATCATATTTCTCATACTCATAGAACCACTCTCTATGGGGAGTGAAGTGAAAGGATGCACCTGAGTCAACCAACCATGCCTCATGATCTACATTTGCACTTGGAGAATCCAAGTACACATCCCCACCTTCATTTGATGTGGTTTTCGCCTCTTCAGAAGGAGCATCATCAGATCCCTTTCCTTTCTCAGTAGATTTAGATTTACAATCCCTTTTGTAGTGCCCTTCCTTTCTGCATTTCTAGCACACCTTTACAGGTTTTCCTGGAGATTTAGATCTCACTCTAGATTTAGATCTCCCACTTGATGAATTATTTTTGTTTTTGTTCTAGTTCCTTCCTCGTACATACAAGGTATCACCATTTCGGCTCTCCATATTTTTTTGTCTCATCTCCTTCGTCAGTAAGGATGAGACTATTTCGTCAAACTACAAGGCAGTTGCATTGCTACCTATTGCAATAACCAGACTATCCCACGAATCTGGTAGAGAAAGCAACAAAATGATGCACTTATGCTCATCTTAAATTTTAATATCAACAAATAATAATTGACTTACCACAGTATTAAATGTGTTCAGATGCTCTGTCACTGAGTCTCCATCTTTCATCCTCAGGTTATACAACTCTTTCCGTAGGAACAATTTATTCACCAGAGACTTAGATTGGTACAAAGTCCCTAACTTGTCCCAAAAAACCTTAATAATAGCTTCCCCTAATACATTCAGCAATACTGAATCTGAGACACACAATCGTATTGTGCTCTTTTCCTTATGATCCAACTTCTTCCATTCTTCATCAGACACTCCTATTGATTTAGTACCCAGATATGTTGCGATCCACTGATCTTTGTCCACCAACAGATCCTCCATCTTGAGTTTCCACAACTCAAAAATCTGACCATTAAATTTCTTGATCTCTATCCTTCCATTGCTTGCCATCTTCTTTCACCACCAAAATTGATCTCGTAGATCTCCCACTGAACAGGGTCCACCATAGGCCAAAGCAAAACCCCTCAGTAACAAAGGCGTCCCCTTGAACCAAAAAAAACTCTGATATGAAATGTAGGTTTTAACCCGGTACAGAAATTACCTTCATACGAATTCTAAAAAATAGAAAATAAACAATGCGAGAACATAACACATAAAGCACATATACATAGATATTTTCCCCTGGATCCCAAAACTAGGACTACCAGCATAATTTTTAATTATCTTCCTTTCAATATTACAATACATATATATACATGCCGAAGCATCCAATACCATGGACTGAAAAACATTGCGCCCAAAACCATGTGTGAAAACCATCGCGCCTAAAACCATGTGTGAAAACCATGCACAAAACCATAGGTAGGTTCGCCCCACCTAATATAGGGTCCACAAAAAATTCCCAAGGGCACCACCCTAGACACCGTAGAGGTGGGCTAACTGCCCCCCTCAAACCCCCTATGACCCCCCCACTACACAATCGGCACAACGAAGGGGGGGCTCCTCCCCCCCTCTAATCCCCCGGTTAAACTAGGGGAGATAATCATTGAAAGAATATAACACATCCGAACAAAGGTGAACTCTATGGCGAAACCTATAAAAAATTCCTTCCATAACATAAAAGTGAACTTTGCCTCCCTTCCTGACATAATATTCTTTGTAACACCATGAAATCTAACCACATCTTTGATGAATACTTGTGCCACATTGCTAGCTGAGAATATAGACTTAACCAGAATGGAGTGTGTAACCTTCGTCAACCTATCCACAATAACCATAATGGAATCATGCTATCTCACTGTATTTGAAAACTCTGTCATGAAGTCCGTGGAAATGAACTCCCATTTCAACTCTGGAATTGTAATCGACTGTAGCAGTAAACCTGGATGCTTAAATTCTTCTTTCCCTCATTGAGAATCAAACCATCTAGACACAAACTCTACTACATCCCTCTTCAAATTTGATCAAGAATAAGATTTCTTCATTGTTGTCAATGTATTTTGATACCTTGGGTGACTCAAATATGGTTTTCCATGAAATTCCTTCAAGATGACCTTCTTTATCTCACTGTTATTTGGAACATATATTCTGTCTTGGAACTTGACCAATCCATTTGTCGTAAGACAATAATTCCATATCATGTGCACCTATACAAATACCTGTACCATCACCTGTACCTATACCTATACCATCACTTGTACCTGTACTTGTACTATCACATGTACATGTACCTGTACCATCACCTATACATGTACCTATATTATCACCTGTACATGTACATGTACCTATAGTTGTACCATCACATGAACCTATACCTGTGCTCTGCTAGAACCTATGTAGAATATCCATATATCTGACATCCTGTTGACATGCCCACAAAATCCTATCATGTAAATTTTTCCCATAGGAGTTCATAAATGTTAAGTGATTTATATATACCCACCTGCTAAGAGAACTGGCCACTTTATTCTCTTTACCTTTGATATATCATATCTCAAAATCAAACTCATTGATCATGGCCAACCATCTAGCCTGCAGTTCAGATTTAGCTCATCAAAGAAATACCTCAATCCAATATGGTCACTCCTAAGTACAAATCTCCTACCAAGAAGATAGTGTCTACACATATTCAATACATGTATGATTGCTACTAACTCCAAATCATGCGTGGAATAGTTCTTCTCATGCTCATCTAGTTTCTAGTACTCATGCCATACAAGCTATCCATCCTACATAAGGACTCCACCAAGTCCTCTCTTACAAGCATCTATGCACACTACAAAATCTTTGTCTGAATCTATAATTTGTAGCACTGGTGCATGTGTCAACAAATACTTAAGTTACTCAAAGCTAGCCTCACACTCCTCAGTCCATTTGAACTTCTTACCTTTCCTCTGCAATCATGGGATAGGATAAAAAATCAGTGAGAATTTTCTTATGAACCTCCTACAGTAGCCTATGAAAACCATGAAAGATCTCATCTCACTTACATTCTTAGGAGCTATCCACTCCATGATGGCTCTTATCTTCTCTGGATCTACAGGAATTCCCTCCTTAGAGACAACATGCCCCATGTAGTGTACCTTAGTCTAAAATAAACTACACTTTTTGAGATTAGCATATAATGGATTCTCTCTCAATGATGTCAACACGGATGCTAAATGTTCAGAATTATCTTACTCATTTTTAGAATATACTAATATGCCATCAATGAAAACGATAAAAAACTTATCCAAATATGGATGCAGCACACTATTTATCAAACACATAAATGTAGTTGGAACATTAGTTAAGCCAAATGGAACTACAACAAACTCATAATGCCCATACTTGGTCCTAAATGTATTTTTGTACATGTCCTCCTCTTTGATGTGTACCTGATGGTATCCGGATCTCATATCAATCTTCAAGAACATTGATACTCCCTTTATCTAATCAAACAAGTCATTAATCCTTGGTAACAAATACTTGTTATTGATGGTCACTTTGTTCAACTGCCTATAGTCAATGTATAATCGGAGTGTTCCATCTTTATTCTTCACAAACAATACCGGTGCATCCCATGGTAATATAATTTGCCTAATGTACCCCTTGTCTGACATTTCTTTAGTTGCAACTTTAACTCAACCAACTCAAGTGTACTGATCCTGTAAGGTTCTTTTGGTGTTGGAGATACCCCTGGAACTAACTCAATAGAAACGTTTACCTCCATGTGAGGTGGAAACTCTCCAATGTCCTCAGGAAATACATCCTTAAACTATTGTAACACTGGATACCTGCTTAACACATCTATCTCTTCATCTTCCTTACCTATATCACTATGAATGTGCACTACATATAACTTACACCCTTTCCTGTGACTCCCCTTTGCTTGCATAACTATCACCATCCTAACTAATGTAGATTTATACTTACCTTCTAAGAATCTTAGTTCTCCATTATCATCAGCACACTCAAAGGATTTATCATTACAATCTACCTTAGTTCTATGAGGATACAATAAGTCCACGCCCAATAACATAATGTATGAACCTAAGAGTAATACATTCAAATGTGTTGCAGTAGACATACCATTTAAATAAAATGCACAAGCTCTTACCAAATGATGAACTCGTTTCTTTGTACCTATAGCCAACTGTCTTAACAAAGAATCTGCATGCAATTCCTTACTCAAACCACACTTTTCCACCAATTCAGGACTAACATAGCTATAATTATATCTAGCGTCAATCAAAATAGAAATAACTTGATCACCAAGCTTACCATCCATCTTAATGATTCCTAATGCACTGCTTATTTGTTATCTAATTTTGCATAGATACGCATAATTCTCTGACCAACATCCCCAACAATTTGTGCCTCTTACACACTGTATATCTTAGGCCTACCACTCTGGTACTCTAGATAGTCTCTCCTACGATGATCTCCTCAACAAGTCAAACACTACACGAAATCCTTATTATGTTCCTCAGATTAGTGTCCTTGTCCTTTGTCTGATGCATTGAACCTCTTAGGTGGTGCAACGTTCTCCGTGTTACTTGTATCCAGAGGCATTTCTCTCTTTCTATCCCATTTTCCTCTGTTCTTTGCATTACCTCTCCAGTCTGGCTTAGTCTCAATTCTGCACTTTGATTGTTCATAGAAATACATTAGCTTCCAAATGGCCTCATCCACTAATTTAGGCTCATTGAACTCAATTATATCCTTAAATGCAAATGGCAACCCACTAATGAACCTCTAAATATTAGCCTTTTCCTCTATGAGATAAGGAACATACCTCAGTAACTCCAAGAACCTGCTAGTATCCTCATCATACATCATAGATCCCATCTTTAGGTCATAAAATTAATTTTCCCTGTCATCAAAGTCTCTTTCTGACAAATACTTATTCTTGAGTAGTGGCTTAAACTTACTTCAAGTCAAATATTCCTCATGAATACATCTTACATTCTTCACATCTTCCGACCAAATGTCTGCTTTACCTTTGAGACCGAATGTAGCCACTCTAGCTTTCATGTTCTTTGAATAGTCATGCAACCTGAATAATTTCCTCATGCCAAGCAACAATGCCTCTACATCCTATGGTTTCTTTGTCTCTTTGTTAAGGCACCAATGTTTTACCTATCACTCCTTAGAAGGCGTATCATGTCAGTGAAACCAAATAACAATAAAACAACATACCTTAGTATAGCTCGGAGAGGATACCTTGCCTGCAATATTAGCAAATCAGCATGATACATGTATAATAAAATCATGACAACATATCAAAATATAAAACATAAGAATATGGCCATGAAACCATTATTCTAGATAGGGTCTAGTCATCAATGCATGACCTCAACAATAGCACAACATGACATCATGCATGAAAACCACCACTACTACATTGTACACTTCACTGGATGCAAACATCAACATACATAAGAGATGCATAATCATCGACGCATATGCATAAACATGTTCATCAAGCATGAATAAACAATACTTCAAATAAAACCTCCAAGAGTGGTACAACCAACCAAGCACACAAGAATGTAACCAACCAAGAAAAAATGTAACCAAGCATAATACAACTATACATGTAAGTGAAATAAATTGACATGTAACCAATCATACACTCACGATGATGCATTCCTCAACAAAACATCAAGTTTCACCCAGCGACATCACTACAACCATGAGAAACATGATACAAATGCAACAAGCACATGGAATGCAAGGGTGGGAGACACACATGCAACTCACATGCATGCATGACCAACACATATCCCATCAAGCCCAAGCAGTGAACCATGCTCTGATACCACTCTGTAACACCCTCCTCCCACATCTACCCAATTAATTGGCCAACGGGGGTATACATGCAATGAGAGGCCACTATGATATGCTTCAACCTGCTAAGTGACATTAAGAAATTGGAACCAATGGAAACACACCATACTAACATTAATTATCACCTATCGTATGCTCAGGAACAAATCCAATACTTTAGACAACTTACCTTGGGTTCCCACTAAAATATTGGAAAATTTAAGCCTCATTTTCTCCCAGGTTATAGGCATGAGGGGGACCAAAAACCTAAAGTCACTCTCATAAGATTGCCTACCAATGACCAGAGACCAAAATAGTCAGTGCAATTCGAGTGACTCTAGTATTTGGGCCACTTTTTTAGGCCCAAATCCCAGGTCACTACCCAGAATTGAACCATCTCTTAATATCAGTAAAATAACATGGAAATGATAGTACTAAAGAAAATACTTATTGAAGACCTTGACTTGACCCCTACTAGCCATGATAGGCATTTAATCAAACGTATTGCAAAATGTGTAATCTACATTTGTAATTAATATTTCTAAGCATAGGGGTCTCATACTTAGCTAAGAATCGTTAAAAACCATTGATGTCTCAATACATCAACTACCATTCCATCCATTAAGTCATAGATACATTGATAATTCCATTACAAGTAAAAACATGATGAGAGCCACACATGGTTGCTATCATAAAACATATACATAACAAACATATTAGGGACATAAATATCAATGAAACCACAACCATATACACCACATAAAAACTATCATAATAGTCATGGAAATACCAAGATAAATAACCTTTCATTAATGATGCAAAATCCAAACCTGGGATGGGACTTCCATGTTCCACCGACCATAGAATGGCTCAACCAAATATCTCTTCTTCCATTCACCCCCATACGATATTCCAAGCATCAATGTGGGATCTCATAAAACACATCAATCAAAAACCATACAGGGCGTCTAGAGGCCATCCAACTCAACCCAACCAATGGTGATTCCACCTCATGGTCAGACATCACAAAACCATCATCAGATTGGTCTCTATTTGAGCCATCAAGAGATCGATAGTGTTTGTTCCAACCAAGGCTCCAGGACTAGTAAGTGAACCCACAATTACCACCGGGCTCTAGAGAATTTGTCCAAGGCTACAAGACTAGTAAATCAACCCACCAAGGGCTCGAGAGTGCTTTTCCAACCAACGCTATAGGACTAGTAACTCAACCCAAGCTATTGCAAGGTTGCAAAGTGTTTGTCCAACCAAGGCTCCAGGAACTAGTAACTCAACCCAATCTATGGAAACATGAGAACCATTCAAAAACAAATAATGAAAGTAAACCCAAAATCACCATGACTATCGAGGAAATGTTAAGACTAGGCAATCCATTATCAATCTAGGCAATCCTCCATGCCAATGATAGAACACAACCAAGAAACTGTGTGCATGTGTCATGCAAGAAAAAAATAGTGAAGGAAACATACATGCAACTCGGTACCCACAAGAAAATCTGACGTAGTTGTTGATCTTGATGCCTTCTTGCACTTTCCTCCTCCTCCTTTGCCTTCTTGCTCCAAGAATCCAAGTATGCCACATCCACCAAGAGTGCTCTGAGAATTCTCTAAGTCTCCAAGAGTATGAGAGAGAGATAGAATAATCAGATAGCTTCAAAACTGAGATAACAAAAGGTTACCAACTAAACCTCAAAAGCCTTTTTCTGAATGATGCCTCCATTTTCTTCATTTTCCATTATTTCCCTTCATTTTCCTCCTCACATGCAACCTATGACCTTTCACCTCCATTTTCTCGTAATTTCCATTATTTTCATAAATAATTGTGCCAAAATGCCATTTTTCCTTCCCAAATCCTTAGCCATTTCCTTTGCAAGTTTCCTTAGCAATAAACAATCAAAAGTGATCCCCATCACTGGGATTATGCCCAACATTCAGCTGGGAATAAGCATCCCATCATCCATGGTTATTATTTTTCCTTTATCTACTTTTATTACATGGAATCTTAACCACAATTGTTACAACGAGCCCAATTAGGTTCTCTATGAGTAGTTTCCTCAAATTCGTTACCACTTGATAGATTTTTGGGGTTCTTTGGATATCTATTTCGCAAATTGTGTGAGAAAACGGTTTGGTAATTTCATAGTCAATGCCTAGTCACCAAAATGATTGGAACGATTTATTCTTTAGAAAATTTGTGGCAAGGAAATAAGTTTGATCAAATATGGACTCATCTTTGATCCTAAAATCCTTCAAATTATATTTGGTTTTATTTTCAAAATGATTTACTGAAATCTCACGACCAAAATTCATGCAATGAAATTATAAGTTTCTTGTTGCCTCAGAAATCTATAAATTGAAATCCCTTTGATGAGAGGGGGGATCAGATGTCAATGATGAATATTAACTTCTATTTTCAACTGCTACTTGAAGAAGAATAACTTTGTTTTTTTTCTAATGAATGTAATCTCTGATATGGCGTAACTCTTCATGAAATTGGTAATTTGAATCAAATGATGTGAGTTTATAATTCCTCACTCTAACTAGGAGGGCCCTCTATGCAGTCGTGAGATAGTTTAGTTGTCATTTTAATCTTTTGAATAGTGTCAAATAACTTGTTGAAGACTTTTATATAAACCAATGTTTCGGACTACATAAATGAGTCCATATTCAAGGGAACACCATCAACCTTGAGAAGATTGATGTGATAAAAAGAGCTAAGATCATAGTACACAAATGTGTGTGAGTAAAAAAAAAAGGATGCTTAGTTGATGGGTCAGCCAGAATGATAATCTAGAATTTGCTATTTAAAATATATTTTTTTCCTTTATGTATTAAAATTTTATAAGAAATTATTAAATTTGTCTGAAATTTAGTTTAATAAATTATATTGTTAGTTAATAATATTATAATTTTGTCGTCATGCTATTTCAATTAAATTAAAATCTATTTTAATAATTATTTGATTAAATATTGAATTAATTATAATTTTATCTATTAACTTAAATAATTGGTTAATGATATTATAAAACAATATTGGCCTTATGTTATTTAAATTGAATTAAACTTCATTTTAATAATTAAAATAAGTAATTATTAAATTATTCTTAAATTTAAATTATAATTAGTTAATGATAATACTAGATTTAAACAATTGTTTCCAAGTGCTACTTACTTTTAAACCATCGTCACAGTTCATGTTGTTATTCCTTTTTTCAATTCAATTGCTTCTTTAGTTTTTCTTTTTAAATAGTGGTCTTCTCTTTTGACAAGTTTAGCTTCTTCCATGCAAATGTAGTGTGAGGATGAGTAGGCATGTTCAACTAAGCCAGATTTTGTGGCTCTATTTCTAGAAATATCAGCAACATTTTCTTTTAGCCTTTTGTTGAGGGATCTACTTGTTTCTCCTATGTATTCTTTACTGCATGAACAATGGATTCTGTATACTCATTTTTTTATGAGGGCTTATTCGATCTTTAACGAAATCTTCAAAAATAACGGATTCAGTTAAAGGTCCAATAAACCCTAATCAATAAAAAGGAATATACACAATCCCTTGTTCATGTGGTAAAGAATACATAGGAGAAACAAATAGATCCATCAACATAAGGCTAAAAGAACATGCTACTCATATTTCTAGAAATAGAGCTAGAAAATCTAGCTTAGCTAAACATGCCTACTCATCCTCACACTACATTTGCATGGAAGAAGCTAAACTTGTTGAAAGAGAAGACCACTATTTAAAAATAAAAATTAAAGAAGCAATTGAAATTGAAAAAGTGAATAATCACCTGAACCATGACAATGGTTTAAAACTAAGTAGCACTTGGAAACCATTAATTAAATCTAGTATTATCATTAACTAATTATAATTATAATTTAACAATAGTTTAATAATTAATTATTTTATTTATTAAAATGAACTTCAATTCAATTTAAATAACATAAGGGCAATATTATTTTATAATATCATTAACCAATTATTTAAGCTATTAAACAGAATTATAGTTAATTCAATATTTAACTAAATAATTTATTAAAATATATTTTAATTTAATTCAAATAACATTAGGACTAAATTATAATATCATAACTAATGATATATTTTATTAAAGTAAATTGAAGACAAATTTAATAATTAATTAAATAATTTATTATAAATTTTAATAACATAAAGACTGAATTATGTTTTAAATATCATATTCTAGATTATCATTCTAGCTAACCCATCAACTAAGCATCCTCTTTTTTTTACTCAGACATATTTATATACTATGATCTTGTCTCTTTATATCACATCAAGAGTCTTAATTGTGATAGTGTTCCCCTGAAGGTGGACCCATTTTGGTAGTCCGAAACTTTGGGTTATATAAAACTCTTCAAAAAGTTATTCCACAATATTCCAAAAATTACATTCCGAAAATTATCTCCACCTGTATAGAATCTCTATTAAAAATAATTTTAATCTTTTCTTTTCTTTCTTTTTTTTCAGTATTTTCTTCAATTTAGATTTTAATCTCTTTAGATATTTGAATTCTTTGTTTTCAATATAGTTAGTTTTTTTTTTTTCTTCTATCTGTAACAGAATGAGTGCTCAATATAAACATAGAAATCCAAAAACACATTCCTTGAAGTATTTTCCAAGAATTGCCTTCATTTCCATATTTTCTCTAGTCATCATTTTGACAAGACATGGAGCCTCTTGCACTATTTTGTCAACATATCATTGTTTTTCACTACTTTCTAGAATAGTTCCAATTCCAAGTCTTGTACAATAGTTGTCTTTTTATTTGATAGTTAGATTTCCTTTCATTGTTTAATAGAATATATTTCAATTTTTGTTCAGTATAATACATTTCAATTTTTTTCCAATTAGAATAGATATTGAAATTTTAATTGTATAGTTTTATTTAAAAGTTCTTTTAAATTTCGAAGTTTTGAGTTTGAATTCATTTGTCTTTTAAGAAAAAACATGTGCATATGCTTATCAAAACTTAGTCATAAAAAGGTTTAAATCGCTATATGCAATTAGAATAGTTTCTTTGAATTGAAAGTAAATTTCCTAGTACATACAATGCATGTATACTTCACAAGCTCACGTAGTCGGATTGACATATAAATGAAACTAATTTAAGAGTCAATTATGTTAGCGAACAAATGTTATTTTTGTTATGCAACATTCTATTGTTATGAGGATCTTATTGTATTCAAATTTGTTATGGCCACAATTTTTCTATATGAGAGCACATGTTTTGTGTATTTGTTTTATTTTGATTTGATGATGAGATCTTGTTGCTGTGAGCACGTATGCATAGTTGATTCCTTATTGAGGATAGTGTCTTGGACCCAATTTGAAAATAGATGAAAGAGGGTTCACATAGTAGTGAGGAGTAGTGAATTCATGGAGGTGGAGCAGTGATATCTAATCTTCAGCAAAAGGAACAAGTTTCTCAATCCAATGGCATGTTTATAGTCCCATCAGAATTAGGCAAGGATCGATTGATCATGGTGGACTTCAATAGATGATAGTATATAGATCCATAGAGAAAAGACTCTTATGAGTTTATTAGTAGTATCGAGTCTCCTATCTGATGGGTTTTGGAATTTTGAATATGAGGTTTAATCTCCATGCTAATGGGAGTCAATGTCCTATGTAAAAGATGAATTTCTTGACTAATACAAATTTAGATCAGAGCAGAAGCAAAAAGGGTGTTTTTTCACCAAGAAGGGTTTCCACCATAAATATTGTGTCTCATGTGTGATGATGTGATTGTTTGAATTGCTTATGGTTTATATTGATGCTTATGGTTTTCAGTTATTCTTATGTGATGCACATGTTTAATGAATTGTTGATAACAAGTGTGTGATTTAGTTATTGAATTTAATAAAAGTAAAAATCATATATAGATCATTTCACTGATTCACCCCCTCCACTCCCCCCCCCCCCCCCCTCAAGTAGTTCTCAAATGTTTTGAACAATTGATATCAGAGTAGTGCTCTTGATTGCAGCTTGATCACTGGAGAGTAGATATGGTGTTTTTTAGCAGAAATGGATTTTTTTTTTTTTTTTTCAGAATGGCTGTCCTCATTGGTGAAAATTACAAGGTATGGCACAAAAATGTAAAATATCAATTATTATCTTGTGGATCTAATTTTGAAAGTAGTATGTTAAGGTTGTGGAAAATATCCTATAGCATATGAAGTTTTGCAAGAAGATGCACAAGAAAGATGCATAATCTACAAGAATATTCATGATGATGATATGAAGAGACTATAGGTGTGAAACATGCCAAAGAAATGTGGGACAAACTGGAATCCATATTTGTTGATGGTACCAGAAAAAATAAGGAAAATGAGAAGAAGATCAACAACAAGAAGAACAAGAAGAAGGGCCTTCAAAACCAAGAATCTCAGCCATAAAAGTCTCATTCTTCGAGTGCCCCTGATTTAGTGGATGATGAGAAGAGGTCAGAAAATAATGAATCCAAAGGTATAATTGTTAATGATTTTCTTTTGAGTTACACTTTTGAGGATTCATATTTAGAACATGTTGAAGCACATATTGAAGATGAGAATCTTATTAAGGGTCTTAGAGGTCAGATTTCGAAACTAATAGCTGCATGCGAGATTAAGAAAAAATATTGTAGTTTTTCTATGATAAGGAGGCCAAGCTCAAGGAAGAGATTATCAACTTAAAGACTAAGTTGGTTGAATTAGAAAAGGTTGAGGAAGGTATGAGGAAGAAATATCAATTGAAGGTAGAATAGGTTGAGAGATTAGAAGTTGAAGTTATTTCGTTGAGAAACCAACGGAAGATGGAGAAGAGTACTATTGCCGAGGATAATTTTCTTGAGATCCAAAGATCACCATCGGATAAATATGGTCATCGATTTGAAAATAGTGAGTATAGTTAGAATGTAGGAAAAAATAACAAAGAATAACCCATGAAATTTATAGAAAACAATACCCACAACGAAAATGAGATCCAATGAAATAAGAAGCAGATCCAACAACGAATTAGCAAATAAGAGAACTGGCAATAGAAAAGAAAGAAAAACCAACAATTGATCAAGCAGTACAACCTATAATGGAGAAGAAAATATCAAGGAGCATCTATATTCAGAAGATCATTTTCTCCTATAGATAATTGTGGCATTATTATAAGGTTTCAAAGGAATCAGAGTTCTTTTCTTCATTTTGTGAATAATGTAGAATGTTACAACTATCACAAATTTGGACATATTGCAACTAATTTTTGGAGAAGAACATATAGACCACATCAACGTAGATTCCAACAATATCAGTAGTCACGGAGAATGGACAACAAGTGTACTTGTGATTTTTATAGTTATTGCTACTCATGTCACTTGTTTGGCCATAAGACAATAGATTGTATGTCTAACCATTGGAGGAGAGACACATTTCATGAAAGGTTTAGATCTGGAATAAGTAGAAGAAAAATTGATCATCTCGGCCATGTGGAGTGCTATATTTGCGATAGATTTGGCCATATGGCAAGAGATTGTTTGCTTCCTCATTACTCATGGAAAAACAATCAAAAGTAGTGAAAAAAAGAGAGGATCTAGCACAAAACAAATGAACGAGGAAAGGAAGAAGATCAAGGAAGAGAAGAAGCAAATGAAGGAGCATAAGAAGTAGCCCAAAACCATATGGAGAAAGAAGGATTAGGAACACTTCAACTAGTGAGGAGAATTCCCTTCTGTAGTCCATGGTTATTCATGCATATCTATACAGGACTACAGAACTAATGAGAGGTGCATAACCTTAGGGGGAGCATATGATGGAGTTTACGTACCATATTATGAGTTTTTTCAGCCTCATGCACTTTTAGGTCCACAGGATCAACTTTTCTATTGGATGTATACTGAGCTCAAGGAGAGATATGTATGGTATTGAGATTTATGGTTTATTTCCTTATTTTTCATTCCTTTTTGCTTATGTGATTATAGCAGATTTATATGTGTTTTCATGAGTGAAAGGGGCATATTTTCTATCCATGTATATGCTTTTGGTTTACACTAACAGCTGGTTGAAATGATTTGCATCCATGCATAGATTTTGATGGTTACTTCAGGATGTATGGAGATGACTTGTAACATGGACGAGCCATTTATAGGTTGTTATATGATGATCAATACAACCATCTACTTGATATTGTTTCATCATTATGTATTGGTTGAGATTCCAGTATTTAGTATCATAAGTAGTCTTGATGGTAGGATTGTTATTGAGGAGTCTCATGAGTCATTTTGTAGCCACATGTATAGGCTAATGATGATGTAATTATCATGACGTATCATGTATTTGAGTCACTGGTACATAGGAGTTGATTATAGAATCCATGTATTGCATTGATGTATTCATGTAATATGCTCATGGAGTGATATACTTGTATTGCACTATATTTTGGTCATATAACCAAGAGTCATGAGGTCATGATAAAGTCATAATAGGGTCATGAATGAGGGCTTGTGTCACTACTACAACCATGTATTTATCATGTATATGTCACTTGAGTCATGGTCATATGGAGTCTCAGTCCATATGGTGCTTCTATTTGTCAAAGGAAGCATTGTTTATAGCGGAAGCGGTGGCATATGTTAAGGGGAAGCATTATTTGTTCCTATTTACTTTAGCTATACATTGTTGCCATTATGATCCATTTTGAGGCATTCGTGATATGCCTAATATTATGCCATGATAGTGGGGTTCTTTCCCTCATGTGATGAGATGTTATGGTAGTTGCTACTATGCAGTCATGGGGAGATTGTGTTTAGTTGCCTCATATGATGGAGGAGTGTTGGATGATGCATATTCATGTTGATGCTATACTTGATATCAGTCATCGTTTTTATTATGATCATATTTCATGTGTTGATCATGATTTCATTATGTTGGCATGATGTTGTGTGTTGATAGTAGTTGTTGGATGGCATTTTTCTCTGATGATGATTGGTTTGTTTGCTACTTTTTGATTATATGGAGGCATGGATGATAACTGATATGCATTAATTTTCATCCATGTATTACTCTAGTATGTACTTCAATTCTTGTAGCCTACTGATGTGAAGTTGATCCTTTTCCATTCATGTCAGGGGGTGGGGGATTTGGATGGATAGAGATTAGACTTAAATTTTTAGTTTTAGTAAAGATTAGCCTCACATGTTCTTGAGGTTGACATCAATGCAAAATGGGGATTTCGTTGGCATTATACTAGTGGTATTGATGTCAACATGGCCATGATGTTAGTTGAGTTGATATTTGGATGATTGTGTTGTCATTAATTTCAATAATATGATGTCACTCATGTTGGTTTTTGTTTGCATGTTGATTGATATAAATGTCAAGATTGTTTATTGATGTTGAAAGATAGTTGGATGGTGCTACTACATGTAGAGGATGCTGCTACATGTTGATCATATAGATCTACATGTGGTAGAGATGGTTCATAGTACACTAGTTGAGTTGTCAACTAGGTCATCATTAGGTCTTCATGTCTATGCCTATGAGGATGACTTATTGTAGTGATTTTATGGTTTGACGATGGTGCTACAGAGTCTTTTTCTAGGTCAGTTAAAGGTGTTGGAGTTTTTCTAGTGTTTTGATGGAGATTGGAGGATTTGTTGTCACAATTGCGAACCTTCTTTGTTGGCCCTTATAGGTCAATTTGGCAGTTACAATTGGGAGGCACGTTTGATCCACCTACATATTTTTCAAAGGCATTGTCAGAGGTATGGAGGCTAGTAAGAATTCTAGAGAAGGTGATCCATTAGGTGGCAGGGGTTCAGAGCTGAAAGGTTATGATTTTCATCTATCCTTTGCCCTAGTCGCTCCCTTACATGGTCATGAGAGCAAATGAAAAGTCCCTGTTGTGTTGAGGCAAGCCTATGAGAGTGACTATACCTTCTGGTCGATTTCATATAGTTTCAAGTGTATGCCCGAGACATATCACTAGATTTTCTTTACATTCCTCATGTTGTTCAGAAGGAAATTAGCAAGCAAATTCCTAGAGGCTTTTAGAATTGTTTGAAAAGGTTGGAAATGGTTTGAAAAATTCCTCCCATGATGTGAATGCATTTAGTGCACTAATAATGACCTTAATGGATTAATTTGGTCCAACTTGTGCACCTTTTATCCTAGGTCCAAGATCAATTGTGCCATACAGGTTTTATATTCTTGTTTTGTGATATTTATAGTAGTTGATTGAGTTAGATGTTGAGTGTATGTGTAGAGAGAAGGATGAATAGAGAGATTATTCTTCATATCTTGAGTAGAACCTTAATGCTTTAGCATATGAGTGTTAATGAATAAACAATGAGCATATATGAAGCATGCTACAATATAGATTATATTTGGAGTTGTTGGAGTAGAGATTGGTTTGGAGTGTTTTGTATGTTGTTTGGTAGTGTTATGTTGGTGATTCTCACACTTGTTTTTTGTAGGAGTTGTTTATGCATTTCACACACAGCCATAGTGTCTTATGATTTTATTTTTATTATGTAGCATTTTGTTTTTGTGAGGATCCGATTGTATTCATATTTGTTGCAGCAACAATTATTCTATTGGAGAGCACATTTTTTGTGCATTTGTTTTATTTTGATTTGATGATGAGATTTTGCTGCTGAGAGCATGTACGTAGAGGTGATTTCTTGTTGAGAATATGTATTGGATCCAATTTGAAAATAGATGAATTGAGGTCTGCATAGTGGTGAGGAGTAGTGATTTCATGGACTCGATGGAGCAGTGATATCAAATCTTCAATGAAAGGAAAATGTTTCTCGATCCAATGTTAGTTGGATAGTCCAATCAGAGTTGGGAGAGGATCAATAGATTTTGGTTATCATCAGTGTATGGTAGTCTATAAATACGTAGAGAACAAGGTATTTTAAGCTAATTAGTAGTATTGAGTCTCCTAGCCTATGAGTGTTGAAATTTTCTATATAAGGTAGGTTCTACATGTTGATGGGAGTCGAGAATCTATGCAAACAACCAATTGCACGAATAATAGAAATTTAGAGTAGAGGAATAAAATCAAGGGTTCTTTTTCTCCAGGAAGGGTTTCCACCGGAAATATTGTGTCGCATGTGTGATGATGTGATTGTGTGCATTTCTTATTGTTTGTATTGCTACTTATGGTTTTCAGTTATACTTATTTGATGCACATGTTTAATGAATTATTGTTAACAAGTTTGTGATTTAGTAATTGAAGTTAATAAAGTGAAAATTAGAATATAGATCACACCACTGATTCGCCCCCTGAGTAGTGCTCAAAGGTTTCCTACAGAAGGTACTCCTCCACTATCCTCTGCTAGTGCATGGCATACATCCTTAGCACATCCTCCATAATCCTATTGAACCTCTCTATCTGTCCATCTTTCTGTGGATGATAAGTTGTACTGAAGGAAAACTGTATCCCTAAATCTTCAAACAAATCCTTCCAAAAAATGTAAGTGAACTTAGCATCACTGTTTGACACAATCTTCTTCATAACACCATGCAACATCACTATTTCCTTGATGAAGACTTGTTCCACCTCACTTGTTACATAAGTAGTCTTCACTGGAATGAAGTGAGCTACCTTGGTCTACATATCGACCATAACTAGGATAGAATCATGCTACCTTGATGTCCTCAGAAGACCTGTAATGAAAGCCATGGAAATGACCTCCTATTTCCATTCGAGAGTCACAATAGGTTGAAGGAAACCCCTTGGATGATTACACTTAATTTTCACCTCTTGATAGTCAAATCATCTAACCACAAACTCTGCCACTTCCTTCTTTAGATTTGGAAAATAGTAGAACTTATTGACTACTGTTAATGTCTTCTAATATCCTGGGTGACCTGAATAGGGCTTGACATGAAACTTCCTCAATATAATATTCTCAAGCCCACTATCATCTGACACATAGATATTGTCCCTAAATCTCTCAAAACCATCAATTTTGATATGACAGTCCACATCTTGATCACCTATACCCTATTGTAAGCTATGCCTAAGCTTCATATATCTGTCATTGTGTTGTCTTACCTGTAACATCTGATCTTATAAATATTTCCTATATCATCTCACCACTGCAACATGGTTCATCTAAAAATTCCTACTGATGTCATATGAAACCCTATTCCCCTTACCGTTAATGTACATGATCTTGAAGTCAAACACAGTGATAATGGCCAAACCCCTAACTTATATGACATTCATATTTGGTTGGTCAAACAAGTATCTCAGGCCATTGTGATTTTTCATTAATACAAACCTCTTGCGAAGATGATAATGACTCCACATCTTCAAGGCATGAATAATAACTTCCAATTCAAGATCACGAGTCACATAGTTCTGCTCATGCTCATTTAGTTTCCTAGAATCATAACACCACTTGCATCAAAACTTCACCAAGTCCTCTCTTGCAGGCATATGAATACACCATGAACTCCTTATCTGGGTCTACAATATTAATAAGTTGAGAATTTTTCGTCAACTACTTCATCTTCTTAAAACTCATTGCACATTCCTTTGTTCATTCAAATTTCTTACCTTTTCTATGCAATTATTTAATAGGATATGCATTGCATGAAATGTTCTTGATGAACCCCATGTAGTAACCTACTAACCCCATGAATGATCTAACCTCATCCCCATTCTTAAGAGTTTCCCATTCCATGATAGCCCTTATCGTTTCTATATCCACTCCTATTCCTTTCTTGGAAGCAACATCTCCTCAGCAATATACCTATGTCTAAAAGATAATACAGTAGCTAATCTTAGCATACAATTGATGCTCTCTTAGAAATATTGACACTACTAATAAAAGTTAAGAATGCTCTTACTCATTCTAGAATATATCAATATATCATCGATGAATACAATAACAAACTTGTCCAGATAAGAACGCAATACGCTATTCATCAAGCACATAAAAATAGTTGAGGAATTATTCAAACCAAAAGAAGCCACAACAAACTCATAATGTACATACCTGGTCCAGAGAGAAATCTTGTAGATGTCATCTTCCTTGATGTGTACCTGATGATATCTTGATCTCATCAATATTCGAGAACACTTCTTCTCCCAACTGATCAAACAAGTCGTCAATCCTCGGTAACGGATGCCTATTCTCAATCATCACCTTATTAAGTCGTGTGTAATCAATGCATAATCCAAGAGTATCATCCTTCTTCAGGAAAAACACTGGTGCACCCCAAGGTGATAAACATGGCCTAAAGTATCCCCATTCAAGCATTTCCTTCAATTTCAACTTCAATTCCACCAACTCTTGTGTGATCATCATGTAAGGTGCCTCTAATGTTGGTCCTACAACTGATACCAACTCAATAGAAAATTACACTTCCCTGTAGAGAGGAAACTTTTCTATGTTTATTAGAAACACATCCCAAAACTACTGCAATACATGGTACCTCTTGAAGCTTTTCACATCCTCAACATCCTTACTATTTTCGGTAGAAATATGAACTGCAAACATTACACACCCTTTCTTGCAACTAGGCTTATCTTGCATAGCTATGACCATCCTAAATAATGTAGGCTTCATCTTTCCCTGCAAGTTTCTCGTTTCTCCATTATCATCCAGGCACATAATGGCCTTGTCATAACAATCTACTTTGGCCCTATGAAGGTATATTCATTCCATACCCAAAATCGTACTATATGATCTCAATGGTAGTACATTCATATTCATTTTTTTTGACATACCATTCAACTCAAATGCACAAGCTCTTTCGCAATGATGAAATCTCTTCTTATTAAATATAACCAACCACACCAACCAAGACATTGTATGCACTTCTTTTCTCAAGCCACAATTATCCACTAGATTAGAGTTAACATAACTATAATTAGATCCAGGATCAATCAAAATAGAAAAAAATCAACCACAGAGCTTACCTTGCATCTTAATAATGGATGCCTCTTGATATGCCTTCTTCTTGTCCACAACCACATAAATCTGACAAATGTTATGACTCACATCCCCAACTGTTTGCACCTCTTAAGTGCTATAGGTCTGAGGTATGCCACCTTGGTACAATGGAAATTCCCTCTTGCTATGCTATTTGCTACATATCCAACACTGAAGATGTGGCCCATATCCCTTCTCAACTATATTAAAATTCCTATAAAGAGAAACATTTTCTTTCTCACCTACATCCTAAGGTCTTCCCCACTTGGGTGGCCAGTTCCCTTTAACTTTATCATTCCCTTGCAAATCACTCTTAGGCTCATGTTTGCGCTTTGAATGCTCATCATAATTCTTCAACTTTCAGGTGAGCTCCTCTAATGATTTGGGTTCACCAAAATCAATATGGTCTCTATGTGCTACTTGAAACCCACTAATGAATCTCCGAATATTATCCTTCTCATTGTTGAGGTCAAGTACATACATGAACAACTCTAGGAACCTTCTAGTATACTCATCATCTATCATAAAACCCATTGGCAGCTCATAAACTTGCTTAGCACTATCATCACATTACTTTTCTGATAGCTACTTCTTCTTGAAGAGTCTCCCAAACTTATCCCAAATCAACTTTTCTTCCCTAATACCCTTAACATTCTTCACATCTTCCCACCAGATATCTGATTTCCCTTTGAGACTGAAGGTGGATATTTTGGCTTTCATGTTCTCTAAATAGTTATGTAATATGAAGAATTTCTTCATCCCAATCAACCATGCCTCTCCATCTTCTGACTTCTTCTTCTCTGCGTCGAATGTAGGAGACTTGAATTTCTTGAACTCCTTAGTAAAGTAATCACTCCTCCTATAAGGATGATGACGAAGAATGATCTAGCTGGCTCCAAAAACACTTAGAATTCAACAATGGCTATGGAAAATCTCAAAAATAAAATTTCTCATATTAAACCCAAACTAGAACCAAATCGTAGTGCTCTTTGTCCTTATTCCAATGACATAAACAACACTCAAATCCTAGTTTGGATGCTCAGTATATAGCCAGTCCAAGTTCTAGTCAAAATAGACCAAGTAGAAGTCACTAATGAGGTAGAAATTTGGAATTTTCTAGAAGATGGAATCTGGCCACTAGAATGAGTGAATTTTTCACCTCGTTAGTTTCTCAAGTGACCCTTAAAAAACTAGTTGAAAATTTTGGCTATTTGTTATATATAAAAATAATAAAAAATATGGGTGGTCGACAACCAATCATAGCACCCAAACTATTATGTTTATATATAAATAAATAAAAAACAAACACCCACGTCTCTGACTCAGGACCCTTCCCATACCGCCATACATATGTCATTATAATATAATGGGGTTGATGGGGTTTGAGCTGGCATCGGCGAGTCATTGTCCCACCCCATGTGATGGCCCCAAACAACACCGTCACTAATTAAAAACAAACGAACACCAAAACTTACTTTACACCAAAATAAATTAACCTTTGTTATATATGGCGAGGCGGGGGTTGAAACCACCAACCCTACCCTTCAGAATTATCCATGTCTCCAAATAGCCCAATGGGCCTCTTTGTAATTCACGCCCAATGAAATTTATTTAAAACCCAACATTTCTTTCGTTCACTAACCGAGGAGGAGCATCAAATGGAGGCTAGGCTAGGAAAGGTTCAGTGGAACTATGCCCAGGAGTTAGACACAAATGTCAAGCTGGGGTATATAGGAGGGGAAAATTCCCTATAATATTCCACAAAATATTCCATGTTGATGCAGTGAGGAATCTAAAAGATTCCTTGCAGGGTGATTTTTTGCAGTAATATAATCATGTCCATTTTATACTTAAACGAACCTGAAGTTCATAGGGAATGTGATGGTGTGGTCAATTTTCCCATCAGAGCACTAGAAATTCATGTAGCGAGTAGCGAGGAATGCTCACAGAATCTTTTGGAATACAAAAGATTCCCTTGGAGGCTGATTTTCGACAGAGACAGAATGATGCCAACTTTATAGTCATTTTTCAAAAAATTTCGAAGGTAGCCCAGTGGTGTGCTCAATGTTTTCATTTGAGTAGCATATTGTTCTGCCATCTTCAGGAAGGAATCTTTCAAGGAATCTTCAAAATTCTTGAGGGTCCAAAATTTGACGGTGTCAGAAAAGAGTAAAATTTATAATCACTTTACACGATTTCACACCACAAATTTAGCAGTGCAGTCCATTTCATTAGTAGAGCTTTGTACTTTCAAGCCATCCCTCAAAGCGGAGGTATATGATGAAGTTATGCCATGTCTTTCTTTTGATTTTTTTAGATGATGATTTTGTTGTCGAGATCCTTATTACCATTATATTGAAGGATACTTTTATGCTGCGTCATGTGAGAATTTATTAGCATGTCATGCTAAAGTAGGGCCCATGTGAGTGAGAGTTCTTATAGGAGAATGTGTCATGGAGAGACATGCCGCTGTGGATGAGGGGATTTATCCTTGTAATGATAAAGAATATACCATGTACATCATCATCATTTTCTAGCATTGAATGAAGCGGCCTCCCCACTCTTGACACTGGGCCCAGAGACATAACCCACATTGGGTTAACTCCATTATCAAGTTGTTTATGTTATTTGATTTCATGCTTGTCATTATGTTTACTCTTCCTTAAAGTACGCACATGTATTTTTTCATTATCTATCTTATGCATATATATTCTAACATCACTGAAGTAAAATATCTTTGTTAATTCCGGTAGTAGTGAGAATCTGGATCAAGTTTGGTATCAGAGAAATATTCTCGCTTATGTGAATTATGAGTGTGAATGATTGAACATACAAAAATTAAGGAAATGGAGAACAATAAATATACCTACGAGGACCTCTTGAAGATAATGTATACATATTATGAGGAGAAGATGGAAAGAGAGGAAGAGGAGAAATAAAGAGTGAAGGATGATGCTCCATCTACTCCCTTGAGTGAACATTGATCTTCTTCATCATCTTGTCATCATTCATATGAGGATATCAATCAGAGCCTTCAAGAAGGGAATGTTGAATTGAGGATACTTATAAGAGAAGAAAAAGAGGAGAACTAGAGAGTGCAATGAAGGCTTAGCAAAGCCATCATCACCTGTTTCAGAATTGATAGTTGAGGTATCATTCTTTAGTTTCACTTTCACATGATATTATTTATGTTGGAAATATGGAGGTACCCATCTTAGGCACTAGCACGAGACTTCTTCCCAAGATGGGGTATAAAGGAGGAGGACATTTTGTTGATGGGCAAGGAATGACTCAACCATTGGAGGTTGTACAAAGACCTTGATTTGCAACTTTGGGATACATTGAAAGAGAGTGATAAAAGGAATCAAAAGCTTCAAAGGCATTTTTGAAACCATCGGAGAAAGAGGATGATTGGAACACATCACAATCCTCCCATGACAATGTACATTGCAAAGGAAGAGATAAGGCAAGCTCTCATCACCAAGATTATACTAGCAACAGATAAGAAAGGTATTAAAAGTCTCAGTCTAAAGTTCATTTTGACTACAAACATATTTTTAATGTTGAGAAAAATCGTGGCAAGGAAAACTATGTAGCTGTTATGGTTTGCATAACAATGTGGTTGCTGAGTGGTGGAAGACAATGAGAAAAAGAAAGAGGAAAAGATGTGAGAGGCCTTTTCCACATCAAGGAGGGATGAAGGTAAAGCAGGTATTTTGGAGGAAGACTTTTTTCAATTATTTCAACAAAGGTGGACATCAAAGAGCCACGTGTTGGAGGATCCATCGTGAGAAATGTCTCTAGGAAAAAGCACCCATGCATCAACCAGTTGGTGAAGATGTTCAACAAGTTAATCTGCCATAAGGAGATAACCCATTCACTTTGATAAGTGAGGCATTATTTTTCTATATATGGTAACTTGTCATGGATGCATTTTGTAAATTATGTGTTTCGAATATAAATGTAAAAGTGATTACGTGTTTAACATCGCTTCTTAAAGAAACTATGATGTTTTGGCATTTTATTGATAGTCCGGATATTGGTTTCTATTATGATGTAAACTTGACCACAAAGTGTGTCTTATAAACTCTTTGCAAGTACGGGGATGCTTGCGTCATGGTTGGTCATATAATTGAGCATGTAATATACAAATATTTACTATAGGTTTTTAGAGGATGGAGGTGTCAGCTCATCACTTATGGCTTCGAAGAAGAAGGGTGAAGGAGAAGGAAGTGTGGCATGTCAGAACACTTGTGGTACAGACAATGTAACACAGAAGTTGAGGATTATGTTCATGCTTTTGGAGGACCAAATGCTCCTCAGTGAGGATTAATGATCCAGGTGGCTCCATAAATGCTCAAAATTTAGCAGTGGCTATGGAAAAAATAAAAAATAAAAGTTCTTGTATTCCATCAAAACTAGGACCAAATTGTAGCGCTCGTTGTCCTCATTCCAATGGGGTGAACAAAACTCAAATCAGAGTTCCTATGCTAAAGATATAGCCAACCAAAGTTTCAGTCAAACTAGGACAAATGGAATTCACTAATGAGTCAACAATTTGGAATTCATCGGCGTACGAAATCTAGTGACTGAAATGGGTGAATTTGTTGCCTCATTAATTTTGCCACTAACCCTCATTAATTTTTCCTCTATCTATATATATATATATAAGCATGGCATGCCACAAACCAGCCTGCCACCCCAACTATTATGTTTATATTAAAATACTAATAAAAAACAAGGGTCAGAGCCCATGCCTCTGACCTGGGACCCTCCCTACACCACCATAGATGTGTCGTTATAATATATAAGGGTAGGTGGCACTTGAAACTGCACCAACCGGTGGTTGGCCCACCCCACACAGCGACCCCAAACAGTGTCACTATTAACTAAAAACAAACGAATGCTTAAACTTAATTGCCACCGAAATAAATTAATCTTTGTTATATTTGGAGAGGTGAGGGATGGAACTCCCAACCTTACCCACCATAATTTTCCATCTCTAAAAAAGGTCCAATGGGCCTCTTTTTAATTCAGACCCACTTAAATATATTTAAAACCCAACAATTTTTTCATTTGCCAATGGAGGAGGAGTGTCGAATGGAGGTCGAGGGCGACAAATATGCAATGGAATAGTGCTGAGGAGTTGAACATGAATTTTGATACAGGGTATATTCTAGGGGAATATTTCACATAATATTTCATACTGATGCAGTGAAGAATCTAGAAGATTCCCTAGAGGGTTATTTTTCACAGAGACATAATCATGTCGACTTTATACTCAAACGAACTAGAATTTTGTAGGGAACATTATCATGTGGTTCATTTTCCCATTTTAGCAGCAGAAATTTAGGCAGTCAGCAACAAGGAATCTTTGCAAAATCTTGTGGAATCTAAAAGATTCCCTTGGAGGCGGATTTTTGATAGAGACAAAATGATGTTGACTTTATATTCATTTTTTATATAATTTCATAGGGAACGCAGTGGTGTGCTGAAAATTTTCATCCGAGCAATGATTTTTTCATCCATCTTCAGAATGGAATCTTTCAGGCAAGCTTCGATATTCTCGAGGCCCCATAGTTTGACGATGTTAGAAAGGGGTCAATTTTATAGTTGTTTCACACGATTGCATGCCACAAATTTAACGGTGGAGTCCATTTCGTGAGTAGAGCTTTGCATTTTGACACCATCCCCAAATGTGGAGGTATATGATGCAGTTACGCCATGTCTTTCTTTTGATTTTGTGAGATGATGATTTTGTTTTCTAGATCCTTGTTACCATTATTTTGAAGGATACTTGTATGCCACTCCATGTGAGAATTTATTAGCCTTTCATGCCAAAGGAGGGCCCAAGTGAGTGAGAGTTCCTATAGGAGAACGTCTCGTGGAGAGACATGCCACTGTAGGTGAGCGAATTTATTCTTGTAATGACATAGAATATATCATGTACATCATCATCATTTTGTAGAATTGAATGAAGTGGCCTCCCCATTCTTGACACTACGCCCGAAGACATAACCCACACTAGGTGAAATCCATTATCAATTTGTTTGCGTTCTTTGATCTGATGGGTGTCATTGTTTTTCCTCTTCCTTAAAGTATGAAAATGTAGTTTTCCATTCTCTTTCATATGCATATATGCTAACATCATTGAAGTAAAATATATTGGTTAATTCTGGTAGCGGAGAGAGTTCAGATCAATGAAGATGGTGATGATGGCTCCTGTATGAGAAACAAGAATGATTCCCATACATATCAGTCCTCCAGTCAATTGTATCTAGTTACCTTCCACCTCTAACTGTATCCCCTCTATCCAACATGTATCTGGATCGAGACTTGCACTTGATTGCTCCTCAATTTTCCTTGCCTCTACAAATCCAACAGGTGAACGAGATGTAACATCCACCCATATTATGTAAATATTGGCTATTTACTTTACTATGCAAGGACATGGTAATTTGTAGGATAGGTGAAAGTCGAGAACATAATTTATAAAGGTTAAAGTTTATTATTTATTTTCTTAAAATTTTGTTATGCTAAATCATAAGGAATTATGGGAGAAGAATTTAAAAATAAAAATATTTAATTTTCCAAGTAGTTGAGACAGTTACCTCCTTCTCTTGAGAGATTAAAAACATCTCATTTTTTTTGGAAAATCCAAGGAGGGAAACAGAGGATAGAGGGCCTGAAGAAATGGAAAAGGAGAAAGGAAACCTTGTGCAAGATGCTTCCAAGGAGAAGGAGGATGTTGCTTAGGGTGTTCTCAAGCTAGTCAAGAGCTAGTATAAACCTTGAAGTTTGAAGAGTTCTTGGCGAGACTAGGAGTCTTGAGGTTTGAGGGGATAATTGGATGTCATTTCCAATCTCGTTGGTCAGGAGGAAAAATATTATTTTCTAATTAATTCCTAATAAATTTAACTATGCAGATAAGTACAATGAACTTTCAAATTTGGAATAATTTTCTTTTGTAGCAATATTTTTTTGCTTGTATAAATATAAATTTCTTTGATATTGAAGAATTGAAGTGATGGGTTATAATTTGAAGTGAAGCTTGGTCTGCAGAGCTAATGTTCAGAGAATTCTTTTAGTACGCCTCATTTGTTTTAAAATAATGCAACTGTAAATTACAAGTTCAATCTAGAGTGTTATATTGAATCCTTTATGTGTTCATTTTGGAAAAGAAGGTATGTTGTTGAACCATACAGTCATGGAAACAAAATAGAGAAGGGAACTATGAATATTTCATTGTGTTAGTGTTTATTTAAACAACTAAATTTGCTTAGAGGTAAAGAACAAAACATGGTAGGGTAAATTCTAGAATACAAAGTTGAGCAATGAAAAAGTAACATTGATATTTCGTGCATGCATTTGATTTATATTGAATTTTAGAAGCACATGATAATAGATTTAAGGGTTCACTGTAATAATTCTTGCTAGAAGATTGTAGGTTGTCAGTGGGTTAGTTCTTGTTTTGGATCCTGAGGTTCTAGTCAAGAGCAGTCGCACCCTCCATTAGTTTAAACCTATGTTGCATGAGTTTTTGGAACGTGGGAATGTTGGGAACTTGGGTACGGGTGACGGGAATGACTAGAGGTTTCCACAAAATTGATAGGAAACGGCTCATCGGGAATGGAAATATTATATAATAAAAAAAATTAAAAAATTAAAAATATAAAATATATAATTATATAATAATCAAAATTAATATTAAATCAAAATATTCAAATATTAAAATCAATTTAAATATATAATCTCTCTTATATATAAATATATACTGTCGATGTCTCTCTTCCTGAGTCTCTCCCTTTTATATATATAAAATTAAAAATGTCAAGTTCATTATTAGTTCTCTGGCACATGACACATGACGAGTATTTGAAACAATCTGCCTTAAAAATACAAAGGAACAATTTTACCTATGTTTCTCTAGTTATTCATATGAGAAAAGTAAAGATACTCTAATGGTTAAGCATTCACTGCCACATACAATATGCAGACAATCTTCTACGATACATATAAATAATCAAAAAAATAAATACTCATCGACATGACATCCCAAATATCGCCCTTACATTGAGGTGTCACAGGCTGACTTAACCCATCAAGAGATTGCTCTAGTTTCTCAATTAAGGATATCGGTGTTAAGGATGTCTTTGGCCTTTCTTACTATGAAGGTTTCAACAAAGCCTCAAATTTTGTGGGCAGATCAACATATTTGTCTACATTCTTTGTATTCCCCAACCGCAGGGAACACTGGAACTCTAGAAAAAACAGCCTTCAAAGCTCCCTGAATTTTCCCAAGCTCCCATTGCAGCTCCCACAGAAAAGGGAACATTACCATACAATTCCAAAGCCTCTGGGAGCGCCAGAACCACTAGAATAGGTTTCCCACCTCTAGGGAACAGTTTCGTGTAACAAAGATTTAAACTGAATCACCAGAATGTTATGAATAGGGCCATTAAGACCAACCTCATTCACCTTTGTGGCACAAAAATAGCGGTTGTCACCAAATAAGAAGGTAGAGATTGAATGTATCTTATCTAATGACCAAACAATCAAATACCATGAAAATAAATCACCACAAAAGAATCATTTTTAAAACATGGTTTCGATTTAATACAACCCTAATGAAATAATCTTGAATCATCACAGTTATCGAACACAGCACTATAATCAACTTAGAAGGGCGTAACATTTACATTAACCAATGAAACAAAAGGAAAACTCTTCCAGGTATTATATATAAACTCAAAATTAGATAAATGTACTCATACTCAGGTGTACCTGGTGAAGTTAAGAGCACAAGTCCAAGCCACCAATAACTTAAATACCAACAATAACATTAAAGAGTGTTGAGCTTAAATTTGTTCTCCAAGATAGAACTAGAAATGTTTGGACATAATGTCGAGGGGCATGCATATATTTTCTTCAAATATTAATAGAACCCTCGTCTTCAAATATAAATAGAACCCTTGTAGCATAGGGCCAAACAAACAAAGTTTAAGCTATGGCTCACGACCATCAATGAAATAGATAGAAACGAACAAATTGTTGGCATTATGATGCATGTGGTGTACTTGATGGCAACCCTCTCATAGAAGAACATCTCACTTACATATAACTAGATCAATCTACAGATGTGACTAAATGCTTGGGATGCAGGACAGCTCAAAGGAATAAGAAGATCAAGTTCTAAGTGTGACAACTTAGCTTTGCCATCAAGTCCAAAGGGGGAGATTGTTTGCATTATGAGACAAGTGTTGTCCTTGATGGCAAATCACACTGATGACAAATCATTGTGTAGAAGGATAGCAGCAAAGAATTGATGATCAGACTACAAAGAATGAAGAAAGAAGAGTATATACGCAGGTTCACTCTATACCAAGTAGGGTATACACGCAGGTTCACTATATACCAAGTCGCGTATACGCAGGTTCACTATATACCAAGTAGGGTATACACACAGGTTCACTATATACCAAGTCGCATATACGCAGGTTCACTATATACCAAGTAGGGTATACACGCAGTATCAAGCATGGAAAAGCGCGTACATGTCAGAAAGCTTACTCTTGGTCTGTGGTAGTTAGTCCTCGGTATTTGAACCTATGGTTTTGGACCATGGTATCTTGACAAGTGTGTTGATCCCAAGTATTGGGCTCTTGGTATTGATTTATTATGGTTTTGGACCATAGTATTGAGCAAGGCCTAAGACTATAAAAGGAGAAGAAGATCATTGGGCAAGTGTATCGGAAAAAGTCTTGAATATCTGATGAAGGATGAGATCCAGTATGCAGGTTATGGGTTGATGATGCATTGCTTGATCTGAGTTAAGGAGGGATCTCACCAGTTTATGGAGAACAAGATCTAAGGAGAGATCGGGATCAAATGGTTTGAAATGAACTATCTTTATGATGCTTATTCTAGATCTGCATACTGACGCATGTAATATACTATAAATGTTATGAGTATGACTGATGTCTAGTAGAGCTGCAAAGTTATAAGAAAATATTTTTAGATCTGTACGCAGGTTGGCTTTGGAAAAAGCGCGTATGTACGCGGGTTTGATTCATTGTAATAGCGTATACATTTTGAAGTTTGATGTTTGAAGATGCAGTTGGGTCTGAGTGATTTTGCAGAGTTCTGTGTCTGCTTTGTGTTCTGGTGACTATGTTGTTGACAGGGTTTCAGTGTTTCAGTGATTCAGAAATTGATGATGCTAGTAGTGATTGTTTTGAGCTTCAATGATAGTTATGGGTCCAGTATGAAAATTGGATGAAACGTGGCCTTTCAGATTATGTGTTGTGCTTCAGGAATATCCAGTCTCAAAATGTATGAAACGTGGTACCTAGAGGAGAGAAGACTGTAGGCCAGCGCCTACGTACTAGTATCTTAGCTAGTACAAGAGCAAAGGGGGTTGGAGCTCCCTTCCAGGAGAGTCTGGAGAACGAGAGGAGGTTGTAGCCTACTGCAAGTTGTAGCCTGTGTGATGGTAAAGGATTGCACCAATACATTGTAAAAGAAGTTTCTTAATAAAGGAAGATAGAAACGAATTGCAACAGGTGGTTTTCACCCACATTAGGTTTCCACCTTAAAAAAAAAACTATTTTTAGAAACGAATTGCAGCAGGTGGTTTTCACCCACATTGGGTTTCCACCTTATATCATGGTGTTCATGTGTGTTGCTTATGTGTGTTGATCTATCTGTTTTACTGCTACTATTGACTGTTAATATGGCTAATAATGTTCAGATGCATCCATTGAAGATCACATAACTGAATCATGAGTTTAATGGTTATACGCTAGTTGCAATAGACACAGTCGCGTATATATGCAGGTATACTTAACTTAAGTAGCGTATATGATTCTGAAGTATGAAAATGAAAAAGTTTTATTGATTAGATAATACTGATTCACCCCCCCTCTCAGTATTATTTCCAACAATTGGTATCAGAGCAGGTCCTTTGGTAGAAGCTTGATCACTTGAAGGAGATCCGTGGAACTATGGGAAAGAAGCTTAAGAACAAAGCACCTAAGAAGAAGAAGACATCTATGAAGAACTATGACAGTGGGAGAATCGATTGGGGATTAGGTATAAGAAGCTCTTCAGATTCAGAATCAGATTCAGAATCATTTCAGAATGAAGATGAACTATCAGGTACAAATTTGCTACCCTCTGATGTTCCAGCTATCTATCCATTTGGAAAGGATGGAAGTGATAACAAAACAACTGAATGTGCTCCTATGGGTGAGGAAGAAGGATATCAAATAGAGGCAGAATTCAACAGGCTGACAAACAAAATTAGTGAACAAGAAAGACTTCTGAACATAAAGAGTGGTGCCCTCAAAGAAGCTGTTACTAGAATAAAGGCTCAACGAGATTTATTCAAGGACAAATATCAAAAGTTGCGGGATGAAGTAACATCTCTAAGAGATGAAGTCAATGATGAAGCACAACCATCAAGAAACTTAGAGATAGATCCAGTTACTATGAATGTCTTGAAGCCACGATCCGCTCGCTAAAGGAAGATCTTGAAGAATCAAAGAAGCAGAATAAAGATCTACTCCAAGCTAATGAAAAACAGGTAAACGAAGTTATCAGCTTAAAATCTCAGCTAGAATGTGCCTTCAAAATTCATCAAATGCAGCAGGATCTGAATGAAGAACAAGAAAAGGAGATTCTCAAACTAAGGCATCAGTTGGAAGAAGGAAGGAAAGCTGAAGAAGACAGGAAGAAGCAATATCTTGAAAAGGAAGAACAACTTCAAGTTGAGGTAAATATCTTGAATGGTAAATTAGAAGAAAATGATAAACTGTTGCGATTTCAAGATAGTACTAAAGCCTTGGATGATATTCTTAATAGTCAAAGGTCTCTTGCTATCAAGACTGGTCTTGGTTTTCATGAATCTATTGAAGGTGAATCTAGTTCACAAGGTGAGGCAAGGAAATCTAAAGAGAAATCTAAAATGATCAACAAGGAGATAAGAGAGATGAAAGGTCAACCCCATCAACAATCAAGGAAAGAAATTCTTCAAAGAAAATCTTTTACTCCTAACAATGGAAGTAATAGTCGACCATTTACTCATATGAATAATATTGAATGTTATGAATGTCATAATCTTGGACATGTTGCAACTAGATGTAGAAGAAGAATGGTTCAAAATCATCACATGGAAAAATCATCTCATTCCAGGTACTTTAATGGATATTGTTTTTCTTGCAATGTGTTTGGTCACAAAGCTGCTAATTGCTACAGGAGGAATATGAAACATGTAAGATGTTATGCATGCAACAAGCTTGGACATACAACAAAGGAATGTAGAAACAAAGTACGGGCACCATACCAAAAGAAGAAAACATCATCACGCTTGAAGATATGGAAGAAGAAGGAAGTACAGTCAGAAAGATGTGGCACAACACAATATAATCAGACACAGCACAGCACAGACATAACAGAATCAGGGGGAGTTGAAAGTGTAAAACTTCAGTGTCCTGAATCTCATATGTAAGCTTCTTAAAGGGAAGTCGCGTATATACGTGAGTTAGACAATGTAAAGTCACGTATATGTCAGCCTGAGGAAAAGCAGTGGGGACATGCTTAGAAAAAGGATCTGATATGATTCAGTCCATTATTTGCTCTATTGGTTAATAGTCCTTGGTGATGATGCCTATATGGTTAAATGATATATCTTACTATGATGTGGTTATGAGTTGTCCATGATATGATTCTTGTGGTTACATGGTTGATGTTCAGATCATATTTGTGGATTGATTCTTAGATGGTGCATATATGATGCTTACATGGTGATCTTCATAAGGAGAAGTACAAAGCTTCAATTCACATCTTCTTTACTTGATGTTGTTGTCGTCATATGCATAAAGATCATATATTACAATTATGATGCATGATTCCTATTGATGAGGATTGTTGGCTATTCAAAATTGCATTATTGGAGACATGATGATGATGAGTTCTTACCTATATGATGATAGGTTGAACATATGTTGATTGATGCAGATATTCTCAATTGATGATACTTGGTTCATGTAGATTTGGATGGCTATGGTGTCTCTTACATATGATAGAATGTGAATGAGTCTGTATATGCAGAATTTTGTTCAAAAGGATGAATTGATCAGATATACTTTGTTATATGTTGATGAGTTATACTCTACAAGACATTTACAGGTTGATGATCTGGCAGTGGTTGTACGCGAGCTCTATGAGTAATATCCGCATATATACACCTGTTTCTGTGGATACGGTCACGTGTATGATAATTTGAAGGAAATCAGTGGCTCAAACTCAGAATGAAAAGATTCTGATATGGGTCTGACAGAGACCATCTGGCACAGGTTTAGGGGGAGCAGATAATCTTCCAATGATGCATTGTTGGCATTATCTTAGAAGCTTTTGGTTCACAGTTGTTGTTGGTTTTAGGTGAAACAAAGGCAGAGGGAGAACAGAAGGATATCTCAGTTGCTAATCTGAATGGTGATTGACAGATGCTGGCGATATCAGTTATTGGTGACTTTCATAAAGTCTTTCTCTAGATATTTCGGTCATATATCTCTTTTGTGATATCTCTTTCATGGTGTCAAGGTCATGTAATGGCCTCTATTCGTTTCCCCACTATGCCTAGGATGAAGATGTAATGTTCTTGCTTTATCATGTGTAAACTTTTGATGTATCGCCACTTGGTTGGGTGGATGAGTCAATTCTAGTATATCCCCACGTGGTTGGGAAATGGATGTATGTATTGAGTCTTTTGGCGATAGGAAGGTCTCTTATGATGTATAAGTCATGGTTCTTCTTGAAGAACATCTTTTTGCAGATCTTGCCTTCAGTCAGGAAGAGCATGAACAGCACACTTCAGTAGTACAGAGACTTGGCATGTACTCAGAGGGAGCATGGACAGATTGGTACAATTTGGCATATACAAAGCAGGGAGCACATTTGGAGATTTCAGCAGGTACTCAGGGGGAGTATGGACAACAGAATGTTTATCAAGGAAAGAGAATATCTTGGTCCACCCTTTGCCCTTGATGTCAAAGGGGGAGAGTGATTTGGTGTTGTTGCCATCAAGTCCAAAGGGGGAGATTGTTGGCATTATGATGCATGTGTTGTATTTGATGGCAACCCTCTCATAGAAGAACATCTCACTTACATATAACTAGATCAATCTACAGATGTGACTAAATGCTTGGGATGCAGGACAGCTCAAAGGAATAAGAAGATCAAGTTCTAAGTGTGACAACTTAGCTTTGCCATCAAGTCCAAAGGGAGAGATTGTTGGCATTATGAGACAAGTGTTGTCCTTGATGGCAAATCACACTGATGACAAATCATTGTGTAGAAGGATAGCAGCAAGGAATTGATGATCAGATTACAAAGAATGAAGAAAGAAGAGTATATACGCAGGTTCATTATATACCAAGTAGAGTATACACGCAGGTTCACTATATACCAAGTCGCGTATACGCAGGTTCACTATATACCAAGTAGGGTATACACGCAGGTTCACTATATACCAAGTCGTGTATACGCAGGTTCACTATATACCAAGTAGGGTATACACGCAGTTTCATGCATGGAAAAGCACGTACATGTTGGAAAGCTTACTTTTGGTCCGTGGTAGTTAGTCCTCGGTATTTGAACCTATGGTTTTGGACCATGGTATCTTGACAAGTGTGTTGATCCCAAGTATTGGGCTCTTGGTATTGATTTATTTTGGACCATAGTATTGAGCAAGGCCTAAGACTATAAAAGGAGAAGAAGATCATTAGGCAAGTGTATCGGAAAAAGTCTTGAATATCTGATGAAGGATGAGATCCAGTATGCAGGTTATGGGTTGATGATGCATTGCTTGATCTGAGCTAAAGAGGGATCTCACCAGTTGATGGAGAACAAGATCTAAGGAGAGATCGGGATCAAATGGTTTGAAATGAACTATCTTTATGATGCTTATTCTAGATCTGCATACTGACGCATGTAATATACTATAAATGTTATGAGTATGACTGATGTCTGGTACAACTACAAAGTTATAAGAAAATATTTTTAGATCTGTACGGGGGTTGGCCTTGGAAAAAGCGCGTATGTACGCGGGTTTGATTCATTGTAATAACATATACATTTTGAAGTTTGATGTTTGAAGATGTAGTTGGGTTTGAGTGATTTTGCAGAGTTCTGTGTTTGCTCTGTGTTCTGGTGACTGTGTTGTTGACAGGGTTTCAGTGTTTCAGTGATTCAGAAATTGATGATGCTAGTAGTGATTGTTTTGAGCTTCAATGATAGTTATGGGTCCAATATGAAAATTGGATGAAACGTGGCCTTTCAGATTATGTGTTGTGCTTCAGGAGTATCTAGTCTAAAAATGTATGAAACGTGGTACCTGGAGGAGAGAAGATTGTAGGCCGGCACCTATGTACTAGTATCTTAGCTAGTACAAGAGCAATGGGGGTTGGAGCTCCATTCCAGGAGAGTCTGGAGAACGAGAGAAGGTTTTAGCCTTCTGCAGGTTGTAGCCTGTGTGCTGGTAAAGGACTGCACTAGTACATTGTAAAAGAACTTTCTTAATAAAGGAAGATAGAAACGAATTGCAGCAGGTGGTTTTCACCCACATTGGGTTTCCACCTTAAAAAAAAATAAAAAAAAATTAGAAACGAATTGCAGCAGGTGGTTTTCACCCACATTGGTTTTCCACCTTATATCATGGTGTTCATGTGTGTTGCTTATGTGTGTTGATCTATCTGTTTTACTGCTACTATTGACTGTTAATATGGCTAATAATGTTCGGATGCATCCATTGAAGATCACATAACTGAATCATGAGTTTAATGGTTATACGCTAGTTGCAATAGACACAGTCGCGTATATACGCAGGTATACTTAACTTAAGTAGCGTATCTGATTCTGAAGTATGAAAATGAAAAAGTTTTATTGATTAGATAATACTGATTCACCCCCCCTCTCAGTGTTATTTCCAACACAAAGACGCTGAGAAATGAATACAAAAGGCCTCAAGAAACTGAAGACGGGAACGAGAACTTTGTGTGAGCATGGCTCACAGTGTAGGCCAAGTAGAAGTAATCCAAGACATTAGTAAGACAAGTGCTCAAACCCTCTTACTTGGAGTACAACCAAAAAGAAAAATAAATATACATATACCATGCAAATAACTAGAAATAGTAAGCAAAGGTTGTATAAGACTGTGGGTAATTGCCTGCTAAGGAATTTCGTAAACTATTTCCGCAGGGTAACGAACCTACTTCACAACAGAGGAAGGTCAACCCTGGGAATAAGCATTATAGTAAACGAGGAGGAATTAGTTCAGAAGAAGGATTGGTTACCTGGCTACGGCAGTGGCTAGCTTGAGAGAAGTCGTGGTGTCGTTGAAGAAGAGAAGCCCTCCATGTGAGTGGACGGATCACCTGCATTTTTCATAATTATCCTCGGTAAATAATTAAGAGTCATTCAAGGAAAAAAATGTATCTAAATCACCACAGCTGGGTCTCACATGTGAGCACTGCAAAACTTCATAGCCAAACCCTAGACCTGTTGGGGTTTTTTGCAAAGAGCGTCTAGGAACAAACATAATGACAATACAGACGGGGAGGTCGGGTCGAGGTCATTACACTTAACTACCCCTATGCAACTTGTGTCGTCCGATTGTAGAATGGAATGATCAATAGTGAAAGAAGAAAACATTGTCCATATGGAAAAAGCCTAAATTAATTACCAAAGGCGTGAGATGTAAAACCCACATGATTCCTCGACAATCGAACTATACTGTCATTCTAAACCAAGTAGAAGTATATATTCAGATCATTGTTGCTACGAAATCATTATAAAAGAATACCCTAGAACTTACACCAATTACCATGTATACCATATCATACTATGGGCTGTATGTTTTATGTAACCATTTTAAAGAAAACAAGGGCAGCTGCAAGGCAGCGAGTCCCTGCATGAAGTTAACATTTTGAACACAATATTTTGTGATATTTCAAAGAAAGTTCAGACACTGGTTTCAATTTCCAGTTAACAAGAATCGGAGTGTTGAGAACAACCTTATGCATACATGGACAATAGAAACACAAAAAAGAATAAATGCTCCTTGCTTACCTGCTGAGAAGCCCATTTTTCAGAGGCAGAAACATGCCCAGCAACACTCAGTTGCATAAAAGACTTTTGTTCTCTAATATTCTTTGCATGTAAAAGAACATTATATGCTGCAACAGCAAAGAACATTATATGCTGCAACAGTTTATACAGATACATGGAACAAACCAATGTTTTTCTGGATTGTTCTTGACTCTAGCAAGAAGAGTTTATACAGATACATGGAACAAACCAATGTTTTTCTGGATTGTTCTTGACTCTAGCAAGAAGATAACAAGGATGGAGATGCTCCTGTGTATAGAATATATATATAAACCCTGGCTTTCCACGTAGGTGAAGCGGTGGCCTGTAAATACTTGAAAGTAAGGATCGCTATGATATAGTTTTATCGAATTTCAGTTTTATAAGTGACACGCGACATGCCAGTGCCAAGGGAATCGACAAAGTTCACCATATGAAAACCGGGACTTCTGCTTTATTCCAAAAATGCTGTCTTTCCTCCAGTTGAATCGTTTTTTCGGTTCTGGTTCTTCGCCTACCAAATGAAATGGAGACCTCTGAACTCCAGATCTGGCCTTTCCCAATCCTGTCCCCATCCCAGGGCAGCGCTCAGTAGCAACCTCCCTTTGCAACCTATACCTCTCAAGTAGGGTTCTTGCCTTTCCGAGCTAGTTGGAAGCTATGCATCGTGAACTGCAGCGTTCATTGAACCCATTCTTGCTATCCTTGCTACCTGTGAAACGAGTCCCTCTTTCATTCACTAAAGAAGACGCAGAGCTAAGAGTCAAGATGCGGGTTCATCTGACGAGCTGGATTTTGAAAGAGTCAGGCACTTATGTTTACTAAACGAACAGGCTCGGTAGTACCTTAACTAAGTTCTTCGAATGGAGGACAAGGGACAGATGAAATTCCCAATGGTATCAAACTAGCTTCTATGATTGCCTTCACATAACTTGAGTAGACGACAGCTGGAAGTCCCTTTTGGTTAATATAGCCGCTTGATTGCTTATTTACTATGAACCAGAATTACTTTCTTTCCTATTTATAACTTCAGATTTGTGTTTGCCGCTGGTTCGATCTCTAAGCCGATGGGCTTTACCTGAAAATAAGGTATCGAGACCTACTGACATAGATTAAGCAGCTACTAGATCCCCCGTCTTGTCGAAGAATCAAATACTTCGTTCTCATCGATTGGGATTGACTGTCTTCTTTACTTCGACAGATGTGGTCAGACCCAGCTTGCTTATCTACGGCTGCCATATTCTGTGTAACTTAATGAATTTGATCCAATCCAATAAGCCCGTAAGCACCAGTACAATATAATTATACGCCCCTCAACAGATGTTATTCAGATGTTATACGTTTCAGAAGCAGCTCTCCACGCGTGAAGCCGTTTCAGAAGTAGCTCTCCACGCGTGAAGCCACTCTCCACCCGTCAAACGCTCATATTATAATTATAATTAGAATTTTTAAATATAATATCTATTATAAAAAAAAGTTTATATATATTTGAATGAATATATTACGTAGTTAATCAATATTTCTATTGGATGTAAATTTGTGTTATTTTATTAGCTCACTCCTTGTTTTCTGGTTATTTTATTAGCTCTCAACGGTTTTCGTCACCCTCCCTCTCTGCCCAAAAGACACACTGCAATGTTTAGGCGAGGCCAAATAGTATGCTAACTGCCACGTAGCACTGGTGTTACTCTGCCGCTTGGGGTGTTGCTGCTGCTCGTACTCATGGTTTGCGTTTTCTGTAGAATTCTGTCTCGTCCCAGGCTTGTTTCCGGCCCGAGATCATATCTAGTCGTGGGTTAGGCCGCTTGCTTCAATGGTACGCAGAAATGCTCGCAGAATCCCCCACGCAGACCATTCTGGTCGAGCAACTGGGAGCGGTTCGAACGGTTGTGACGGCGAATCCTGAGAATATTAAGTATATACTGAAGACCCAATTCGACAATTATCTAAAGGGGAAGCCCTTTACGGCCATTCTGCACGATCTGTTGGGGAAGGGGATCATTAATTCTGACGGGAATGCCTGGAAATTGCAGCACAAGTTTGCCAGCTACTAGGCCAGCTCTCCTGTGCCTTCACGCAATCACACAATCTTCATTCTCTGCTGTTGTTCCACTGGTTTCGTTGGTTGGTTGTTTTTCGCCTACAGATTAAGAAGAGCCAAGAGTGAGGAAGTTTACTTTGTTTCTTGCTTGCAAGAAGCTGCTCGGTTCCCGCAGTCGACTTTGACAGGCATCCAGTTTGGCCTTGCATCGTCTAGAAAAATAGTAAGTAGCATGAACGAAATAGAGAAGAAATCTGGTCCTTGTTTAAATTTCTTCTGTCTTCTTTTGTTGCTTGCTTCGCATAGGGGTAAACGGATGAAACGATAGCTTATAGATCAACCCTGCGACTAAAGTTGCTTTAGCCTTTGCTGTTTACTTGTATGCTTCCCTTGCTCTTGCTCCTGCCTTAAATGGTTCCTTTTACCTCATACCAAGCTGCGACAGATACATATAAACTGATTCATGGCTAATAAGAGCGTTGTTTTGTTAAAAAAGAATTGAGATATAATATAGATATATATAGAATGTGTTATAAACAAGTAAGCTTCGAACATGAGTGAAAAGAGACAATAATGCACACTGCGCTGGACATGAACGAACGAAAGCACATTCAAATATGGATTTTCTAATTTTTTAATTTGATATTAATTAAATAATTTTTTTTTAAAGAAATTATACAACAGAAATTTTTAATTCACCTGTTTCAAATTAACAAGTTTAATTCATCGAAGATCAGCAAAAACTTAAAAAGAATACAATATATTATAATATCCTAATATAAACAATGAAATATATTAGACTTATATTTATCCCTGATAAATTACAGAGTTTATGCTTTTACATCCTGTCTGAAATAAAATTATGCGAGTGCGGACTATGTTATTTCTTACTAGTAAATACTACTAAGATGCTTTTTATTGCGTTATTTCTTACTAGTAAACACTACTAAAATGCTTTTAAAAACAATAAAGTTATTGATCTGAAAGAAAAATAAGTTAAATAATCTTGTTTTTGAGTCAGCTTTCAGTGTAAATTATTTGACAAAGCATGAAAGTTCTTGATAAGTTAAATAATGTTGATTTGAGTGAGCTAATGCAAAATACCTGACATAAATCAGAAGACTGAACCTTTCAGAATACTTTCCAAAATCCTTGAAGATACTAGACGTTTCAGAATACTTTCCAAAGATGTCTGGTTGCTTTGCTGCTATTTTGTTCGACTTAATCAGAGTCTGATCGTCTTGCTGCTATCTTGTTTGGCTTAATCAGAGTCTTTGGCTTTACAAACCAGCGCAATGGCCCATAACCAGAGCAGATGTTTTTGGACTGTTCAGACTGGAAATAGTAGACGCTATAGATGGCGTCTCCTCAGAAATTTTTCATCCAGGAAATAAGGGATGCAGGCGCAAGATTAATGGAAAGGAGCAGAGGGAGGTCTTCCGCAGAAAACATAGTGCTGTCAACTGTCAACTTTTGAATGTATGACACTTGTTTATATGCCATACACTTGTTTAAATGTAAACGAAACGGTGGCAGGCGTACATGCGAGTGGTGGTGTACATGCAGTGTGAACATAATAGGAATCGAAGTAATGTTAACATTAAAACCAGAACAAGTAATGTTAACATTAAAACCAGACCGGTGACGGTTAGCGAGCGAAAATGCACTGGGTAAATTGCTTTTAAGCTATGGTCGAGCCTCTTCCGCCTCGGGAAGAGGCCAAATAAGATGGCGAAGTTGAGGTCCGAATGAAACTTAGCATAGATTGGCAAAAACCCGCACAGAGCATTTCGAAACTTTAGCATAACAACCGAATAACACCTTCGAATTAATGCTATCTCCGTCCGGAACGATTACTATAGTCCCTGCCGGATGCCAGATGGCAGGGACTAATAAAGTTATTTCCCTACTTATAGCTATAGAATAATTATGCCACTAAGAAAGTTATAGAACACGGATAAGGTAAATAAATAAATAAATAGAAGTGTTGAAATGCTAATGGTTGTTAAAATGTCAACGGAGAGTACTTTTTCCTTTGCCATAAAAATAAATTTTTAAAATCGTCATTTAGTAGATTTGGACTAAATCAATTTAATGAATTGCAACCTTCATCTACTTTATTATTTGCAACCTTCATCTACTTTATTATTTGATACTTTACTATTTGATAAATTAGCGCTTGACTGTTCTTTAGTATATATGGACAAATTGTATTTGTTGAATTACAGTTCTTTAGATAATAGTTTGTGGAATGGTAATTTTTCTAGGATTTCCATTGTTTTTTTTGCCCATTCTTAATGTTAAATTGCATTCGAAATTAGTTTTTAGTCTATATAATCTAAATTAGTTTTTAGTCCATATAATTTAAAGGGTTTAGCTATCTCAAAATGAAGAGTCTAATTAAGTGTTTCTTTTAGATTGGATTCCTTAACTATTTGACGGGACATTTTACATTGTCAACTAATTGTTGTTTAAGAATTGAGCTTGAAATAAAAGTATTATCATGTATATGATAAAAATGTAATTTCTTGGGAAAAAAATAACAATACAATAATATGATTAAAAGAATAATAAATATTTTTAATTTTTAATATGATTAAAAGAATAATATTAATATTTTAGGTTTTTAATAATAAAATATTAATATAATTAAAAAAAAATATTTTAATTTTTTATATTTCAAAATGTATTTAATATTTTAAAATTAATTTCTATAAAAGTAAATAGCATATTTTATAAATCAATTTAATTTTAAGAATTAAAATTTATTTTTAAATAATTTTTTTATCTTTATTTAAATAATATTTACAATTTTAAATTTCCACTAAATGTATTGATCTAAGTCTAGTAATGTTAGATTACTTAATATAATAAATAATTATAAATAATTTACATAAAATAAAAATGTATATAAATTTATTTTTTAAGTAGTTTTTTTAATAACGATCAAATCTGACAGCCTACGAAAGTGGTTATGATTATCAAGATTGATTGTTCGAAATCTATATATCCATATACATACATAGTATTCTCATGGTTTAACTTCTCAAATTTAAAACTTATCCTTCTTAAGAAACTAAGCTACTGAGAATACTAATCCACAAAGCATGCTAAATAAATTCGAAATAAATCAAAAGAGTCATGTCTATTTAACTTTCAAAAAGTTAAATGTCTTTGGTTTTAAAAGATTTGTTTTTTAAATCAATGACAGCATAAATTAAAATAGTATGAGCACTTATATTACAACTATATGCCATATTATCATTCAATAAGGTTAATGTATTGAAACGTAATGCCACAAATAGTGTCATTTTTTTTCCATTACTTCACAAGAGGAGGTATTTGAGGCTCCCCAATGGGGGTGACTTACCGGCAATAGATGAACAGAACAGAGTCAGAGCCAAATTACCGGTTATAGTGTTAGAGTTTTCTGGTCGAGGTTATGATTGGCATAACGAATTTTTGTTTAGTGAAGGCGGTGACGGTCTTTTGAGGTAGAGCTTGGCCCTCTACCTGACCTCGCATGGGACATGGGACGTGTGTGGCGAATACTCACTTCACGTTACAAAAGCCAATTATTAAGGTCCTTTTGGTCCTTTTCATTTTATTGCAAGAGGATGGGAGATCAGGGTTTTGTGTATGTCAAGGATTTCGGGCACTCATTCAGGTATGGATCATCCCCCTTTGGTGGATTGGACGTAGTAATGAATTATTTTGAGATCCGAAGAAGGTTCATAAACGAGTTGGTTATGACACATTCTCTCAGGATGGCGAAGTTTTTGTGTGTGCAATACAATTAGCTGTTGTTCTATTATGACTAGCTATTTATACAAGTTCAGCAAATGTTTCGGGTGGCGGATAAGAGATTTTGATGTCGTTGGAAATATTCAAGTGCAACATTTATGTTTTGGTAATTGGTTCTCAGTTTGTTGTTTTACAGTTAAGGGAGTGTTCTGTACATTGTTGTCTTTAAGCGTGTTTCTAATAGGGTCTTGTCAATTATTGTTTCAATGTTGGTTAACACTGTGGTTAATAGTCTTTCATTAGTCTTTCATTACAGGGTTATCACTACTTCTACCCAATATATATGGTGTTATGTAGGTGGTCAATGTTTTTCATGTTATTTTTACATAATGCAGGGTCTGGACCCTCTTTTCAAATGGTTGTTGTCTTTCCATCAGTGACACCACAATCCCTTGACCTTACTGGGATTTCTCCAATACTGGTGTGCAGAATGTGATATAGGTGATCCTTCTCCATTTCGTTCTGAATTAGTCTGCCCCCTCATTACCCCCGCGTTTCAAGTTGCCATATAGTATACTCCTATTGCTATAGAGGTTTCCGGGCAGCTGTTTTAGTCCACTGTTTCGATAGGTAAGGGTTTCTACGTAACTCATGTGCAACATCATATAATTCTCTGAAGGTTTCTTGATGAATTGTTGGTTTGAGTGGCGGTGGGGTCTCACATTTTGGTCCTGAACCATAAATTCGTAATATATGTTATAGTGGTGTCTTATTGTTCTGCTTCCAGTGAAAGTCTAACATGTCAACTAGTCCAAATGGTCATCTCATGTTTTGAATATAGGTGTGAATCTTAAATGGCTCTTTGTCAAATATTACCTAACCGTAGGGGAGGTGCTCTAGGGGTATCTTCGTTCAGACACAGTAGGCTATTCAGGTGGGCGTCACTTGCAAACTTTTTTTATTTCGCTCCCATGGAGGTTAGGAAGGAGATTCTATCTCTCAAAGCAAAGGAGTTTAAGGACTAGATGTATCATTCTGACTTAGAAATTGCTAGTAGTAATCTTACATGGGTTCTAGATCGAGGAAAGTTGAGGAAGAGAAGAATGTATTTCCTACACTCATTATCAATGCATCGTTAGACAAAGACACTTCTCAATATGGTGATTTGTGATAAACAGGTTGACAACTACAAACACTTTATTAGTTAGGAAGATTTGAAGACAATACGAAGGGACATCAGGAATTATCTAGATGATATAGTTCATAGAATGAATAGAGTGGAGCACTTCATGGTTTCCAAATTGGAGACAGACTCCAACGATAATCAAATCAAGAATGATGTCATCAATGTACCACCACTCAACATGATCAATGCAAAATCCGCTCCACATTCTCCGGTTATCATCTTGGATGAATAATTTGACCACTGAATAGGCTCTTAATTTTATCTGTTGGTAGTCACTTTTACTTTCCTATATAGATACTATTGTCTTGCAAGGATGATAGTTATCTATGTTTGTTAACTCAGTTATGTCAGAGTATACAACTAGTTTTTTTTTTTTTTTTTAACCATAACTTCAAGTATTATCTCTTTTTGTAATCAAGGCTTCCCAGATAGTGTAATCCTTTGGAAAGTTTCAATCATGATAGTTTGGTGGGTTTTTGTGTAGTTCCTCAAATTTACCGGTCATTCTATAGGAGAATTATGTGCTTGAAGGATATATGAATGTAATTTTTTTTAAAAGCTAATAGAAACCAGTGGATGAAAATTACAACAAAAAAAGTGGTGGTATTTGAGTCATTATGTCCATTAGTTTAGAAGAGGTAGTATTTGAGGCACTGTGAAAAAATTTAGTAGGGAAGGAGAGCAATTATTCCAAAGGGGCTATTAATACTAATGAAAATTTTATGCACATGAGTAGAGCTTGTAGATATATCAAGGGTATTCCTTTTCTTGTAGATATATCAAGGAAAGTTTATTTTCAATAAATACAAATTGAGTATAGCTATAAATGCACATGATCCAGATTCCTAATCTGTCATGTTAAATGTTAATTAGTTGGATTGTTATTTTTGGAAGTGAAATTGTCCCTTATTATTTTCTAAATTCATCTCTTTACATTTTTTTTTTCTTATTAGCCAATAAACTATAGAGTACATATTTTCTTGTGTCTCTACCACATATTTATCAAACATTCTGATACACTTAACTCCAAAATCATACAACAATTGTTACAACAACAACGATCTTTTATGATACTTCGCAATCCTAAACAAATAGATGACTTAATAGGAAATATGTTTGGAGGATTTATACCAAAAAAAAAACCTCCATTAAAATGAATCCAAATGAATTCATCAAAGTTACCTCCTTGGCTATTATTCCTGTTAAAAGTCACCTTCAATCCTTCAAAAGACAACTAATAACTCATGAACCATTTATGTAGTCTCACATGCAAGAGACAACACGAATACATGCAAATGGAAATATGTGGAGTGGAAACTTTAAAACACCTTCTCCATGTTCATGACATAAAAAGTGACATATAAGAAGCTCCCATTGTTAAACCAAGAATCCTCGAGAAGAGGAAAGATCTATGGATAGTATCTATCATAAGTGATTAGCTTAAACTTTACCTAGGAATGAATAAGAATGAGTCAACTTTATAACAATGTCATGTTTTTTGGTAGAATAGTTTTAATTACCCATGGTATGGTTCCCACAATATTATATGCAATGAAGCCTATGAACACACTTGAAAATCCTGCATTGCAAGGTGTCAATATATCATAAATTTTTTCTATGTGGTATCACATCCATGGTTGTGATTTGTTGCATGAGATTGTCATGAAGATGATTGGGTAGAATCAACACGGTGTAGATCGATCCTTCCATGAATCTTCTAATTGATTTTACCATATGTTATATCTGAAGCTAACCTATAATGCCAACAAAAGCGTTCATACCCAATCCATTACACCTAATCCTCTTCGTCATAGCCTCAGGCAATAGCTCCCAGGCATGACTTTGATACAACATATTATAGATAAATTTTTGAAAAATATCAATGTTATTGACTATAACATAACAACAACACTACACACTTTTCTAATCTATAAACTATCGTGGATATTCCATTGGAAAATTCATCACAACAACGTAATAATATTATATTAAAACCGTGAAACTTCTACACTATTACAATTTATTAAACCTTAAGATCTATGGATTTAACTATAATTAGTGGATGCATGTCAATGGAAATTATACAAAAAAGTAGAGAATGGAAAAGTAAGCACACACACACATAAGACACAAGATATGTTATTCAGGAAATTCTTTGGGGAGAAAACCCAGTTGGAAGGTGAGGTTGTTTCGCTCTCTTTCTCTGCCTGGAAATATGGCTACAAGTACAAAGAAATAATTCTTGTGGCTCATGGACTACTACACTGCACAAAAACTATCTTTGTGCTCTACCTACTATCTCTCCTTGCTATCTTTGCCCAGCTATGGAACACAATGCTCTTGAAAGAATCGAGTGCCTCTTCCTCCTAGTGGCCCGTTTATAATACAACCCAATAGTGTAGAAGTGGTTAATTTTGACTACATCAACTCTTAAATAGAGTTACTATATAGACCCTTCTAGAATATTTTACATTACAACATGTGGATAACCACTTTTCCATAAATAATGGGGGTTGGTAGGACATCTTTCTGAACTATAGGTGTGAAAACAGGAAGGTCAACTTCTCAGTGGCATACCCTTTGCATACTGACTCCAATTGACGTTCTTCTTGGGTCGTTGGAAAGATCTTTGTTTGTAGAATAGCATGGAAATATGTCACGTTAGAGAGACAAAGTTTCACCCATAAAAGCTTTGTTTGATGCCTCAAAACTCTCCTGGAAGGTTTCAGAGCCTAGTTGACCAAACTGGTTCTCACCGATAAAAAAGGTTTTGTAAATTGATTCCTCCATTTTTTCTATTCCGAATGCATAGATATGGATAAAAAACAATATAATGATCTAACTCAGATAATTTTCTTTGATAGCCTCATGCAATAGTTCCCATGCATGGCTTTGAAACCACATATTAGAAATAAATATGTGAAAAATATGGTCCAATATGGCAAAGCCATTACTTTCTAAATATATATAATGTATAATTCCAAACATTTGATTATATACAATAATCATGGTCTAATACCATGGATCGTTCATACAATGCAGTTGAAAATAACTTATAGTGAACCTAGCAAATTTGATTTTATATTTCAATCCAATTTACCTAGCATAAAATTCCCTCTTATAATACTATATATATATTAAAAATTAGTAGATTGCAACAGAAATCGTGATTTCTCATTACTTAAAATAATTATTTATATTTCATTATTAGGGATCAATAACCTAATTTTTAAGGGTTTGTCAGTGTACCATGGATCATCAATACCATGTCTTTGAAAATGACTTATTGTAAACTTAACAAATTTTATTTAAAATTCAATCAAATTTACCTTAATATAAGCTTCCCTCTTATAATTATACAATTTCATGAAAAACATATATATATATATTAGATTTTTTTTTAAGATGAATAGATTGTAAGGAAAATTGTAATTTCTCAATCCTTAAAATAAATGTTTATATTTCATTATTAATGATCAACAACCTAATTTTTCGAGATTTGTCATGGTACTATGGATCATCAATATAATTCTCTTGAAAATTGATTTATTTGGCTGAGTATAGGGTAGATGTGAAGATGTGAAGGGGTTAGATATAAATATATTTTAATTCACTTTTTTTTGTATTGTAATTTTGTTTTTATTGATAAAATTATGAACAATTATTTAAATCAAAGAAAATCATAATATACATATCCCATTAAAATATATAACATAAATAGTAGTTACAAATTAACATCCATTTTACCATATAAATTAAAATAATGAATTAGTAACACTATTTAAATTTAATTAATAAGTACATAAAATTTTAACATTTAATCATGAATATTCACCACATTTTACCACGTATATTATTAACTTCTAAATAAGTTTCTTTACCATGGGCCAATACCATGGCTTGTCAATACCACATACCCAAAAACCATAACCCATTTCAAAATAATATTTTTTTATAAATTTTTATTTTAATTTAATTTTATAACATTTTTTTAAATTAAAGCTTACAATATGACAAGATTCTTAACCATGGATATTCACCTCCATTTTACCATGGATATTATTACCTTGTAAATGGACTTTGTTACAGTACCATGGCTTATCAATACCACTTACTGAAAAACCATAACTCATTTCAAAATGAAAATATTTTATAAACATGTTATTTTATTTTTATTTTATAACATTTTTAAAAGTGACTCTAAAAGAAAAAAGCTAAAGGGAGATGTGGTAGTGGTGTAAATGTCTGTAAACATTTACAAGTGAGCTCAATTAAAAAATAATAAAAAGTTAAATGTAATTTTGTAATGTATTAACAATTATAATTATAATTAATAATAAAACCAGCCTAGATCCATTTTAACTCCAGATTATCTTACCAAGAATCTAGAGGGATCAAGATAATATATTGGGATGCAAACCTATGATTTGATCCCTCAAAGGGCTTGGTAAGATGGATGTATCCCTAAGAGGGCTTGGTAAGATGGATGTAGGCTTGTTGTAAGCCTAACAAAATTGATCTTATAATTCAATCAAATTCCTAAAGATGCAAATAATTAGTCCAACACCACATGCTAACATAACTATGTCTTGTAGCGGCTACAATGACCCTCCAAATTTTGACTTAGCCTATTTCGGAGCCTCCCTACCAACCTTTCAGGGCACTTTTCTTTGCCTCATCAAGTACATGAGCTTCAATGTTTTCCATGCACATATGCAGTCTATCAAGCACAACTTGATGCATTCCCCTCACTAGTTGACCACTCGGATTTGGTCTAGCTCCAGGCTGAGAAGCTTCCCCAAGGAAATTGCACATTTATGGATGGAAACTAGCCTTCCCTCTAGAAATTGTGTAATTCTGTCTGGCATCTTGCTGGGCTCCAGGATTGCACAATTCTGCCAGCCAACACTCTTAGCAGAAATTGTGCAAATTTCCCCAGTAGGGCTGCTCAGCCCAGAATTTGTGCAAATCTGGGAAGGATTCAGCTGCTCTACCTAGAAATTGCACAAACCTCCTAGGAAGTCAACCCATCTCCTAGCCAAAAATGCACATTTTTCTGAAGCGGTTGAGTAGCTATGTGCTTGAGAATTTTAGTTGACCAGTTCCACCGGGGACCGAGGAAACTTGACTTGCATGCATGCATGACTTGCTCTTCCCGGAATAGCAAAAGACAACATGAAAATGGCATCCCATGATTCAGGGAGTTATTTTTAGCATCCGGGAGTTACATGGAAAGTTATTTTAGAAGTTTCCCTCCAAGTGTCTCTTTTTCCTAGAATTGTGGAATGCACGTCATGAGCCCAAACCTATTTTTCTGACATATCTTAGCCCATTATTTTACATCGATCTTGGAGCTCTGACATCCCACAACACATCCAGGACTATTTAACACATCCATCTCAGCTATTCACGGGTAAGTGGCCTCAACTTGCCTTTTTCAATATTTCTGTCGATTTTTGTGTATTCACTTGTGTGCATGTTGTTTGCTTGATTTCTTCGAATGCTTGCTGTTGTTTACATGCATACTAGCTTGTCCTAGCTCTATTACATTTTTTGTTGCTATCTCACTATTGTCACATGAATGAAACTGTTTTGCACAAATGTTCACCGAACCTATGAATCACTTCACTCACATGCATGCTGATCTTTTTGTTGAATCTTTCATTCATGCTTTTCATGCACTTTCAACCACTTCTACTTTCACTTACTGTCGCCATGCATTAATTGTCTTATTTTCATTTAGTTACCCGTCAGTCAGTTGAGACAACCTTGGCCTGAACTCTGCATCACTAAGACTGCATTGTGCAATCTGGGGAAGGAAGGCTCTGCCTTCCTCTCCAGAAATATGAATCTTTTCCCAGCACTAGCCACCAAGATTTTTTTGTGCATTTTTGGAGAACAATGACTGCTGGCCCAAGAAATTGTGGAATTCACTTCCTGGGCCTATAGTCCTTCTGAGCTAGAATTGCACATTACACAATACCAGTAGCCAAGAGCCTGTGTGGATTGCACATTGTGTAGATCAAGTAGCCAATCCAAGTTTCCTTTTCCACAGTTCTGGCAACCAGTCACCCAGCCTCCCAGAAGAAATTGTGCAATCTTTCTCATAAGTTTCCCAAGTATGTGCTATGTCATTCCCCGAAATTTTCTTTGGTTTCGCTGACAGATTTCCTGCCATGCATGTTGCTTGTCTCCAGATCTTTCAGGCGTTCATTTATCTCAATGGCTTCCAAGTGAATATGAGCTTAGGACACTTATTGAAATGTAGTAGGAGCAGCAGCTGAATAAATGTCTTCTAGTCTGCCGATATATGAAGAGACAAAGTTGTATCTAGGCAAGGAAATCAAAATGAAGTGGCAAGAGGTCAATGAAACATTTGTAGGCACTTATGGGAAACACCAAAAAGATAGTTAGGTGTACATGAACATTCACAAGTCCATCTTGTACCGGATTTAATGCCAATACCCCATGTTCCGATGCGTAGACATGATACACTGGATTATCACTCACACTCATCCCAAGACGATGACCTTGAGAAATGTTAGTGCGATGAAGCTTGTGACCTTCTGGGAACAAGATTATGATGAGGTGTATAAGGTGTCAAAGCCCGTGAGAGTCATGGAGACTCCTTTCAGCTTACCCAGTCGAAGTGTTAACTCCAGAGACATTCTGAAGGATTGGGTAAAGGATCCAGCTTGTTTTAGGATGACACCCAACCAAGTCTACAAGACAAAGATACTAAGGAAGGTGTACCAATACTTGATCATATCTTCTTGTTGACTGTATGGCCATGCAAGCATGGAAACCTTCCCCTAGAGTTGGATGGTTGCACTGGACCAAGTGGCTAGAGAAGGAAAACCATGTAACTGGTCCGACATACTGGCTCATCAGCTGAAGGAGAAAGTCACGAAGGCTCGATAGTCACCTGAAGGTATCCATGCAGAGATTTACATGTCTACCAACATCCTAGATGTAATATGTGCCTCACATGAGTTCCTCAGCTTGGAGTGGACAGAGTCATCGATGGAGACTGCTGTGAACACATATTTCAAGTTGTTGTCCAAATGTAGCTTCAAAGGAGTAATCACATTGTTGTCTGATCATTTTGTCATCCCTGTGTACAAGATGATATTCTAACAGGATCCACCCTGCATGTCAAAAGAAGAAATGGAGGCAGTGATAGGTATTGCAGATTGGTATGCCTCACCATCTAACACTTTCATCTGAGTGTTCAATGCGGAGAAGCCTCCACATGTTCTTCCCAAGTTTTCATTGGACGTACTTGTCATGCAATAAGTAGCCTATCAATCTCGGCAAGATTGACAACTAAACTACAGGGGAAGAAGAAGGCACCATGGCCCACTCTTCCATTGTGGATTGGTTTATATGAGATCTGGAGTATGAAGTAAGCGAATGTCGAAGCAAAACTGATGAAGAATACCTGTTCGACCTCCGAAGCTACAATCCGTATGACCCACATTGCATTGTGAAGGATCACTACAAGAGAGTTTAGTTCTACTGGATCTACGGGGCATTTCATTGGACCTAGGAGGACGCATGAAAATATTGCTACATTTTCTCCAGACCCAATGAACTGTTCTAATTCGTTTTGGAGTCGTTAGTGAAGCAGCGTGAAGTAGCATCAGGGGGCGCACCAATAGTAGCAGCAGTAGAAGTAGAGCCAAGCATACTAGTGTGTGACAAAGGGAAGAGGAATATTATCGATCACATGGAGGAGGAATAAAGCTACAAATTTCGAGCAGATGCACTTGTAGAGAAAGAAGCTATGGCCATAGAGGAAAAGAAGCAGCAACGCAACAAGCGAATCACGCGAAGGTAGAAGGATAAGAAGAGAATGGAAGAAGCAGAAAAGGAGTTGTGTGAGACAAGGGAGCAACTATGAAAGGAACAAGAGTTGTGCAAATAGAAGAGGGAAGCGCAGCAGCAATGAATACAATAGGTGGCACATCATGTGCAGACAAATGAAGCAACACCCATACAAGTAGTTGTTTCATTTGAACAACTGGCATCAGGCAAACAGGGTGAACCATCAAAGTGTCAAGACTTTTCTCATGAGATAGAAAATTCACCTCAACAGTTGCATGCACACATGAAGCAGCAGGAGTTGGAACAGGACACCGACCTCATGCTGCACCACAAAGAGGTCGACTCACCTGCTTTAATGCATCCAAAAGAGGAGCTACTCTCAGATGACCAAGGAGGCACTGAGGTCCTTGGTGATCAGTCGGAAGAAGAGATGCACAACATCTCATTTGATGAATCCCAACATAGAGTTGTGCAATGCTATAGAGTGTCAACTCTAGAGGATCAAACATCCCCTGTAGAAGTTGAAGTATTCATGTGTGCAAGCATCTAGCTACTTTGGCCGATGCAACTAGAGTGTATGCCAAAGCCAGTAGCTCAAGTGTTCATTTTCTTATAGCTGAGAATGTGTGAATAGAGAAGGAACTATAGCTGGCCAAGTAAGGAGGGGACTTGGAGACAATGTCTGCCCAAGCTAAACTAAAGAAGGCAATACTAGATGAAGTATTGTCCCTTGACAAAGTTATGTGAGCATTGTACTACAAGTTTGGTAGCATGCACAAGGTGATCTTCCATCTCAATGGATGGTAGCAGTAATGTGCTACGAGAACACACATCTTGACGAACATACATGTTGTTGTTGATGACATGCAAACATGGATGATGAAGTACAAGGGAGCCCCACTTCACTTACCAAAGATGATGAGACCAAAATTGGTCGAGGTGAAAGCATGTATTCAGATTTAGATCCAGAACTATGAGGACTGATCCGGATTTAAATAGGAACACAAAAAATTATAGAGATAACCATAAACACAGAGATGTAGTGGAAATAATACTTCATTTCATTAATGTAAAATGCTAAAATATGCTTACAAATAGAAATGGAAATAAACCAGATAGGGCAATGGTAGCTTATCTCTGAGAAGGGATGTGGTGACTACATACCTCTAAACTATGTTACAATGAGGCTCAAAGGCCTATTTACTGTTAATAAAAATTGGAAAACCCGTAACATCCCAAAACTTAACCCTAGAAGATGAAAGGCCAAATTGTGGGCCCCGTTTTGGGTAAGTTGGTACATCAACTTCCTGTGGTCATAACTTTGGCACTCTTTGGCACTCAATCTTCATTTGATGTGTACAATAGCTCATTAGAAAGATTTGTCTAAGCACTACAACTTTGGGAAGAGAAACGTCAGTCCATGGACCCATGTTGCTCCTATATTTCCCAAAAAATGTTGTTTAGGGCCTCAAAACGACTCTAGAAGTGCAGGACTCGAAAACTGCTAAAAATAGTAAAATGTGCTACAATTACGGAAACTAAAAAAATAAAAGAGATAGTTGTAGGGTCCAAGTGGGATAGGTGGGTGGCCACCAACATCCACATGGATCATTCCTCCCCCCTTAGGAAGTAGTGGTCCCCATTGTCTTGAGTTCCTCTTTGAGATGAGGAAGCTTCCACTAAGTTGGGTCTCTAGTGAGTTGTTTTGTAATCTCTTATATGTCCAGCAATTGTGGGAAGCATGGTCGAGGGCAGTACACATTGAACACCTGGTGTAGATGAAGGAATGGAGGAATGTTGTGCTCCAAAGCATTATTTCCCATACCCTTGGTAATGGAGTAAGGACCATGTCGGCGTGATCAGAGTTTCTAATGGGCTCTTGTAAGGCGTTCTTTCTATAGTGCAACCAGACTTTGTTGCCCACCTGAAGCCTGTGTGGTACCCTTGTGGGTGAGGAGAAGTTGTTCCTGTGTTCTGTCATGGCCGTATCCCTTTGCTGCTGCTGATGCGTGGAGGAACCCTTCCCGGGGGTCATGGATGTGGTGAAAATCTTCCCCTTACTTTGGGAGTGAACCAGACAGAAAATGAATTTCCTAGTCTGGGAGATGAGCTTGTTTCCTTTATTGGTAGTGACCAAAGAGGTGGCGATAGGTGGGCATACCTCTGGTATCTTGTATAATGAATTACACAAATAAATAATGATAACATGAGGCCTTGACTCATACACAACATGTCGCGTCCACAAGTATGGTTGGCCTAATAGTACATCACAAACATCCAGTGGTGTAACATCACATAATACCTCATATGTGAAGGGTTTGATGCTATACGGAAGGTGGCACTACTGGTGAACTCGAAGATCTCGTCCTTGGTGAAGCCACCCAATACTGTATGACTGTGCGTGTGGTGTAGTCGGCAGGCCCAACCGCTTCACAACATCTGCTAAAATGAGATTCTTTTGGCTACCACTGTTGACAATGAATTGCAGTGGCGAACCCTTCACCCACATTTGTGAGTGGAAAAGATGCTCCCCCTGTAGAAATTCCCACTGTGGATCAACAAATTTTGCAATATACTAAAACACAATACAAGCTCTACTTCTAGAACACTTTGTGGAAGCTTAATCGAATTAAGCAAGATCAAGAGAACACATATAACTGAGAATGAGAAATCAATCACACATAACACAGAAGAAATAACCCGGGGAAAGCCTCAACGTAAAACCCCAATCTCTGTATTATCATACAAGTGGAAAATAGTCATATAATTACGCAAAGCCTTAGCCTCGAAGCCATCCAGCTCTCAGTATAATCCCTCTACTACTCATAGATAGTCAAAGACCTCTCACAAACCTTCTCCTCTTCCCTCCAAGCCTCCTATTTCCTTGCATATTTTTTCTTGGTGGCCAGTGCTTCCACTTGTGTGAATTCCCATCTCATGCACCTCACTTGGCTTATAAATAAATGCACAAACTTGAAGGAGATAACTCCTTCTGCATGGATGAGTTTCCTATATAGGAAAATCCTCCAACTGATAGTACACTATCCCTTCCTTTGATCTCAACTGGGTCTCTGACTGAACTAACATGCATGACTTATTTATGAAAGAATATTCACTTATCTGAAGTGCAACGATTACATGCATGTAAGCATTAACTAACTGAACTCACAGTTAATTCAACAAACTATTTGAATTAATCTAACTGGACTTGAATCAATTAACTAAGTCAACTAATTACAGCTCAATATTACAACTCATCCTTATCTCTTTAACTGATGGATACATTCCCCAATTAATGGAGAAACTATCGCATGTCCCCACATAGACTTCATGTTTGATTTTCCTTAACTAATTAACTCAAGATGAATTAATTAATTAATTAATTTACAAATAGATGCCAAGATCAAAATTTTACTTCACTATTTTAGTTCAAGGACTAACTAAAATAGGAATCTATCCCGAACTACTAAAAATAGCAATGCTATTTCTAGCACTTCCAATTTTCATTCCTTGTTGCTCAGTCCAGCACTGGTACTTGAATTGCTATTTATAGTAGTGCTAGTTTTAGCACTTCTATTTTTATCATTTCTTGTTTCCATTTCAACACCCCCTCCTCTGGATCTTCGGGCTCATTCTTCTCGATCTTGGTAGTTGCAACAGTGACACTGGGCTCCGCATCAATGATCTGCTTCCATTTACCATTCCCCTTGTCGAGTTCTGACTCAGGGTCGGAACATGCATCTGATTCTAAAGCCTTCAACTCGGCCACAAGCGATTGCTTCGTCTGACACTCACTTGCGTTGTGAGTGGGTCTCTTGTGGAACTCACACCACTTTCCTGTGTCCTTTTTCAACTTCATGGTGTTGTTCTTTTCTTGTAGCTTTGATGGGTTGTCTTGGGTCACCTTGCCTTGGCTTTGTCCTTTCGTCTTCGAATTCCCAGATCCAAAGTCTCACATCTTCTGTTTGAACTTTTGCTCGATTTTGGCAACGTATCAGTACGTCGTACTGAGCAAGGAGATGTTTAGGAACTCCATCTCTTCCTGGATGTATCTGTGTATGCAACTGCAGTATTTGAGTACCAGATGGAGCTTAAAATCTTTGATACCCAAATGTGTGTGAAGGGTATGAAAAATGTTTGTGAACTCTGGCACATCTTGGTCCCTTCCCTACCGCAGGATGATCCACTTGATTTGTTTGTCTTCGTAGCTTTTAACAGGGTAATACTGCTCCTTAATGGCATCTCGGAATGAATTCCAAGTCAGTGCGGTTGAAAATAGTGAGCCCGTACTTTCATCCTTCTGCTCGCAATAGGTTTCCCACCAGTCTTTGACGTGGGGGGCTACTTTGAGAAGAGCGAAAACAATCTTTTCCCGACTTGAAAATTCATGAACAAAAAAATACCCATCTAGTAGATTTAACCATTTATCTATGACATCTGCATCTATTTGACCCTCGAATATGGGGATTTCAAAATTAACTTGTACCTTAAAGGGTGTGGTGCTTCGAGAGTAGTTGTTGCAATCTGATGCGTCGCCTCTGGGTAGTCACTAAAGGATCTGGGAAACATTGTCCATCATCATGTTCCTTTGTCACTCGAGGGCTTCTTCGAGAAAGATTTTGATAGGATCTCCTGCCCCCTCGTCTTCCCTTAGATCCGCCATGGGAGGTCATCGGGATTTCAGAGGCTAGTTTTGCAAAGGTTCGACCAGTTCAAGCCCTAACTCCTTATATCCCGACCTCGTTGGGGACATGCAAAGAAAAATAGAGAAAAGGGGAGACCCCTCTAATACCACTAATCTAGATTTAAACAGGAACACAAAAAATTACAGAGATAACCATAAACACAGAGATGTAGTGGAAATAATACTTCATTTCATTAATGTAAAATACTGAAATATGCTTACAAACAGAAATGGAAATAAACCTGCTAGGGCAATGGTAGCTTGTCTCTAAGAAGAGATGTGGTGGCTACATGCCCCTGAACTGTGTTACAATGAGGCTTGAAGGCCTATTTATTGTTGAGAAACAATGGAAAACCCATAACATCCCAAAACCTAACCCTAGAAGATGAAACACCAAATTGTGGGCCCCGTTTTGGGTAAGTTGGTATATCAACTTCCCGGGGTCCTAACTTTGGCACCTGATATTTGTTTGATGCATATAGTAGCTCGTTAGAAAGATCTATCTAAGCATTACAACTTTGGGAAGAGTAACATCAGTCCATGGAGCCATGTTTCTCCCAGTTTCCTAAAAAACGTTATTTAGGGCCTCAAAATGGCTCTGGAAGTTCAAGACCCGAAAAACTGCTAAAAATACTAAATTGTGCTACAATTATGGAAACTGTAAAACTGAATGAGATAGTTGTGGTGGTCCAAGTGGGATAGGTGAGTGGCCACCAACATCCACCTAGATCAAGGACCTCCCACAACTCATCATTATAATACAAGCTTCCCATGCTTGAGTATTCAAGACTAAGAAGTAGGTCCGACTAGAGCTTGACTCATAATTTGACGATTTGATGCACATTGCCAGCAACCCAAACTTACCTATTAGTGTAGACATCATGTGCAAGTATGTTGCTGGTCCAGCCACGTTGAAGACACTGATGTGCATGTTTTCGAACTAGTTGGACAGAGGAGCCCGAGCAGTGTACTTGGATGCTATGGATTGAAGGTCGGGTTTCAAAAATATGTCACCGTAGAACACACAGAAACTATCAGAGACTATAGAGCTTGGCATCAATATGTTACTGTTGATCAACATGAGGATGTTGAGTAGTTGGACTTATATAGTTGTCTAAGTCAGAGTGATGTCTTGTTTGGCTTGCTCAAGCCATTGTGTTCACATGGGTACATGTGCATTGTAATGTTGAGTCATGTCAAGTGTAATTCAAGCATCAATAGTGAATGTAACAGCCATAGAGTAGGTGAGTGTCATGAGGGTAGTTGAACAGTCACAAAGGGGAATGTCAAGGGCCACCCCACCCTTTGCTATAAATAGTTCCTCATAACTCATTGTATAGGATTTTCATCACCTAAGCTTCTAATAAGGCTATCTTGAAGAAATCATGGACAGTATTGTAATGCACCTTGGCTTCTCCACTACATGGAGCTAGTAAATCTCTTTGGAGGAGTAGGTGGATGTGGCTATAATGCTTCACTGTTGGGGCTAGCAAGTCTACATCAATGTATTGTATGATTGGGACTTACAATTTTTATATAATAAAAGCCAACATATTTTATGTTGTTTAAGTTACATATATTCTAGTTCCTTCACAATATATGTTGTTTAACTTACGTATTTGTGTATGAACTGATTCATATGCAATTATATGAATCTTGCTACAGATGTGTTGTGGTTTAACAATCACTTTGGATTGTCGACTAATCTGCTTTCCAGCTTGTGATCCATCTTCGCTCGTGTGTTACCTTCTCATATGAGTACTGCTATAGGTTGCTAAGGGGTGCACTTATCTCACCCCCCATGTGTTAGAACCTCTCATTCACCTTCGTTCATTCATTGCAGTGGTCAAACCCTTGCTAATGACAAAGTTATCTTACTTTCCTCTATGTGACATCACGGTCAAGCCATTACGTTACAACCCACTGCTACGACTCCTACACCAAATAGTCTAAGGTCTAATTGGGACTTCTTACTGAGGAGATACCCTTGACATGTTGGTGGGTCCAATACCATCAACATTTCTACCGCTAGAAGGAGGGCTAGATGACAAGTTGTGTCCTCTCATCCGGTTTTGAACCTTTTCATACCTTTCATGGATTCTTGCACTCTTCTCCCCCTGTGATGTTTTTCGAATCATGAAGATGTCTCCATCACGGGGGAGTTTTTAGATCTCTTGTCCACTTTCACATATGATGGTGAAGGCAAAGTGGCCTAGCCTGAGTACTTACATGGCTTTCTTTCCATGCTTCATGAGGAAGATGGGTGTTCTGATGAAGAGGACAGCTTTCTTCTTGCACACACACTTCGCAAATGTCCACGTAGATGGTTGGTCAACCTACGGCTGACAACGTGCACTGACTTGGGCACTTCTATGATATTATTGGAAAAACATTCTATTATTTTGATCCATACCATCTTGACCGGAAATTGTTATGGCAACAGAAGGCTCTGCCTGAATCAGTTATTAATTTTTGGTAGCAATTCCATGACTTTTATTTTCAAGCTTTGAGGAGCCAAATGAAATTCACTTATCTTTGGGACCAGTTCGAATATTGACTTAAGAAATATTCCCTTCCCAAGAAGAAACTTGAGATCAAGCCTCACTCAACATTCTTCATTGATGGATCTGCGCAATCTCATGTGCATATGAGCACTGTCTTGACTGACTCTCTGCCTCCCTCTCATTCGATAGCTCCACCACTTCCTAGTCATATTGAAGATCATGTTCACACACCTACTCATCTTTCAAATTCTCCCAAAATCACTTCACTCAATTTTCACGTAGATTTGGTTGTGAGTCCTTTGAGTTCCCATATGCATTCTATTCTACGACCTCTGTCTTCACAATTGGGTGTTCCTCCATATGATGTTGTCTTGTGTTCATCCATTCTAGACTCTTCACTTGTTGTGAATGAGGAACAATCCAATGATGGAGTTGGTGTTGCACAACTAACATGCACTATCATTCATGAAGAGTATGAGTGGGATCTTGAGCATTAACACTCGATGAAGGATGACTCCCTTCCAATTGACCCCCTACATTCTTTCGTAACATCTTTGATGAACCTGCCATCCATGATTTTGCATGTGTGTCTTCATCCATGGATGCACCCATTGTTGATCACTCACAGGATTCGCCGAATGTTGGCCCATGATTTGACAATGGAGAGGACAAGTTGTTCATTGAAAATTCACTTGATCTTTCATCTGTCTTTCCCAGAAACATAGAGGACGAGTTTTTTCACTTTTCATTTACCCCTCTATTTGATTCAACTTAGCATGTGGATGCCAATGAATTCATTGATTTTTTTGATCGTGGTGGTCATGATCCATTTTCTTCCATATTTGATCACAATCATGACTCTATCATAGTTGATCTTTTGAAGCCAATGGTTTATGATGATATACCTAATGATGAGGTTGAAATACCCAAGACTGTCAAGGCACTTCAGCCCAAGTTGATGGTTATGTTAAGTCCTCACTCTCTTGGGGTTAGTCTCACTTCCGATCATGAAACTGTTCAATAACCCTCACCACTCATGTATATACATTGAAGATCCATCTCACATAGATCACATCTCGTCCACTCGAACTGCACGATCCCATCACTCATGCATTGGAGGAATATTACATTGCAAGCACACGTGTACGACGCAAGTTATATCTGTTTCTTTCATTTTCTAGTATGTCTCGGTCAAGAGTGTGCTTATGATTCAAGGTTACGCGCAGTGTCACATAGCACCATGATAAGTCTATGGACTGCTTATCATGCACTTTCCCTCAATTATGTCGTGTGGGCACTATCAGACATGAAGTGTGGTTGTCTTCATTGTTATATTTTTCTTCCTTGCTAGTTCGCACAACTGGGTTGCTCGCAGATCAAGCCTTCACCAACATGGGCCAACCAATGCATCAATGGCTGCATTGGAAATATCACTTCACGTGATTGGGCCCATGCACCGTTAGTGTAGGAGTAGGAGTAGTGTTTTCTTTTAGTCATTTTTCTTGCATGCTTGTTTTCTTATTCGCTTTGTTTGCTTGTTTGTCTGATTTCTTATTTGCTTACCTGCTTTTCTTTCACTTTTTATTCTTCTTTTGTGTTTCTTTGATGTTTGTTAGTTCGTTTGTTTCGTTCGTGGGTTAGTTTTCCATGAAACCATGTATGCCTCTTGAAATGAGATGGGTGAAGTATAAGAGGGCTTGTACAACTATCACTACTTGGTTATCTATCATTTTGCCTCTGTGTGAAGATATTGTTACTTTTAGTCCGTGATATGTCCTGTGTATTGTTCGAAGTGAACCTTGGTGAAAACACAATGCTTGCACGCTAATTAGTGTCACCTTCTCTAGTCAGTTGTTTTTCGAGTTAACTGTTGTCAGCTCAGTCAAGTAGAGTAAGGTGAAGGGGAAAACTTAACATGAATGTCAGAGATATATAAATTACGTCTCTGCTGGAACAACATATTTTTCTCTCAATAAGTTGGGATCCCTCTTCTACTTTTGAAATGAATAAGTGTTATGCACAGTTGAAAAAATGAAAAATGAAAAAAAATAAAAGTCAAAAAATTTCAAAATGAAAAATGAATAAGGTGAAAGAAGAAAAAGGCTTCCTGCACAGGGAGGTGATGCAAGTAACTCCGGCGGGGTACTGATCGGGCTTGCATCGGGGTAGTATCGAGGCCTGCTGGTAGTGGAGTAACACCAGAGATGAAACTAAAACTCTCACGACTATACTGCTTGTGCACCTATATACCACTCAACCCCAATCAAAACAATTGTGTTTCCTTGGCTTGGAATGTGTGTTAATCGACCAAGATTTTGGTAGATACTACATATTACAATGAAGCTAGTGTGAAACTAAGATGAGTTGAGAGTTGAACAATACTTCCAGAGTTCTTAGACTTGCTTTTCACGAACAAGGTCCATTTAGAGAGCTGGAGTTCTACCAGTATGTCGCCAATTTTTGTAGCGGCTACAACCACCCTCCAAAATTTTGCCTTAGCCAGTTTTGGATCCTCCCTACCAACCTTTCACAACACCTTGTCTTTCTTCATTAAGTACATAAGCTTTAGTGTTTTTAATGCACAAAGGTAGCATGTCGAGCACAACTTAATGCATTCCCCTCATTGGTTGTCTACCCAAACTTGGTCCAGCTGTAGGATGAGCATATTCCCCATGAAAATTGTGCATTTCTAGAGGGAAACCAACCTTCCCTCCAAAAATTGTGGAATTATGTCTAGCAGCCTATTGGGCTCCAGAATTGTGCAATTTTTCCAGCCAACACTCCCAGCAGAAATTGTGCAAATTTCCCCAGCAGGGCTGCTCAGCCTAGAATTTGCACAAATCTAGATAGTAGTCAATTGCTTTGCCTAGAAATTGTGCAAACCTCTTCGGTATTCAACCCATCTCCCTACCAGAAATGTGCATTTTTCTCAAGCAGTTGAGTAGCTGCATGCATGAGTAGTCAGATTGACCAGTTCCACCCGTGACCAAGGAAACTTGACATGCATGCATGCATGACTTTCTCTTCCCAGAATAGAAAAAGGAAACATGAAAGAGGCATCCCATCATTTAGGGAGCTATTTTTAGCAGCCAATGGTTACATGCAAAGTTGTTTTAGAAGTTTTCCTGCAAGTGTTGCTTTTTCCTAGATTTGTGGCATGCACATCATGAGCGCAAACTTATTTATTCAATGCATCATAGCTCATTATTTCACATCAATCTTGGAGAACTAACATCCCACAACACATCTAGGACTCTTCAACACATCCGGCTTAGCTATTCACGGGTAAGTTGTCTCAACCTGCCTTTTTCAGTATTTTTGTTGCTTTTTGTGTGTTCGCTTGTGTGAGTGTTGTTTTCTTGATTTCTTTGAACTCTTTCTATCATTTACATGTATACTAGCTTGTCCTAGATTTGTTTCAGTTTTCGTTGCTATCTCACTATTTTCAGATGCATGAAACTATTTTGCACGAATGTTCATCGAACTGGCGAATCGCTTCACCCACATGCATGCTCATCTATTTGTTAAATCTTTCATTCATGTTTTGGATGCACTGTCAATCACTTTTGCTTTCACTTAGTGTCGCGATGCATTCACTGTCTTATTTTCTTTTAGTTTCCCGTTGGTTAGTCGGGCCAACCTTGGCCCGAACTCTGCCTGATTGAGATTGCATTGTGCAATCTAGGGAACGAAGGCACTACCTTCCTCTCCATAAATGCACATTTTTTCCTAGCGCTAGCAACCAGGAATGTTTTGCGCATTTCTAGAGGATGGTGACTGCTGGACCAAGAAATTACGTAATTCAGACCTTGGGCCTGCAGTCCTTCCCAGCCAAAATTACGCATTGCACAATCCGAATAGACAATAACCAGTTTTGATTACATATTACACAGATACAGTAGCTATTCCTACCTCCCGAATAATCCAGACTACCTTTTGTGTAGTTGTGGTAGCTAGTCACCTGGCCTCCCAGAAGAAATTGTGTAATCTTTCTCATCAGTTTCCCAGGTATGTGTTGTGTCATTCCCCAGAATTTGCTATGTTTTCGCTGACATATTTCCTGCCATGCATGTTGGTTGTCTCCAGATATTTCAGGTGTTCATCTATTTCAATGGCTTCCAAGAGAACAGGATCTCAAGACACTAATGGAAATGCAACTGAGCAAATGTCCTTTAGTCTATCAATCTATGAAGACATAAAATTGTATCTAGACAAGGACATCAAACTGAAGTGGCAAGAGGTCAATGAAAAATTTGTAGGAACATTTGGGGAACACCTCGAAGACTGTTAGGCATACGTGAACATTAATAAGTCTGTCTTGTACTAGATTGCATGCTGATACCCTGTGTTCCCATGTGCGGACATGATACACTGGATCGTCTCTCACACTGATCCCAAGATGATGACCTTGAGCAGTGTCAATGGGACAAAGCTTGCAACCTTTTGGGGATAAGATTACGATGAGATGTATTAGATGTCAAAGCCCGTGACTGTCATGGAGACTCCTTTCAATGTAACCAACAATAGTGCCAACTCCAAAGACATTCTGAAGGATTGGGTAAAGGAGCTAGCTCATTTAACAATGACACCCAACCAGGTCTACAAGACAATGATATTAAGGAAGGTGTACCAATACTTGATCATATTTGCTTGTGAACTGTATGGCCAAGCAAGCATAAAATCCTTCCCACATAGTTGGGTGGTTGCATTAGACAAATTGGCAAGAGAAGGAAAACCATGTAACTGGTCTGGAATACTGGATCATCAGCTGAAGGAGCAAGTCATGAAGGCTTGAAAGTCACCCGAAGGTATGCATGTAGAGATTTACATGTTTTCCTACATCCTAGATGTAGTTTATTCCCAACATGAATTCCCAGGCTTGGAGTGGGCATCATCACTAGCAGAGACTTTTGTGTACACATATTTCAAGTTGTTGTCCGAATTAAACTTCAAAGGAGTAATCGCATGGTTGTCCAATCATTTTGTCATCCCTTTGTACAAGATGATATTAGAACAGGATCCACCCTACATGTCAAAGGAAGCAATGGAGGCATTCATAGGTATTCCAAATTGGTATGGCTCACCGTCCAACACTTTCATTCGAATGTTCAGTGTGTAGAAGCCTCCGCATGTTCTGCTAAAGTTTACATTGTATGTACCTATCATGCAGGAAGTAGCCTATCACATCTCAGCATGATTGACCACTAGACTACAGCGGAAGAAGAAGGAACCTTGGCCCACTCTTCCAATGTGGATTGGGTTACATAAGATCTGAAATATCAAGCAAGCAGATGTTGAATTAGAACTGATGAAGAAATACCTTTTTAGCCTCCGAAGCTATAATTCATATGACCCACATTGTATTTTGAAGGATCATTGCATGAGAGTTCAGTTCAGCTAGATCGACAAGCCATTTCATTAGGCCGAGGAGGACCCATGAAGATATTTCAAAAATTTCTCTAGACCCAATGAACTGGTTGGATTCGCTGTGGATTGGTTAGCGAAGCAGTGTGAAGCATCATCACAGAGAGCACCAACAATAGTAGCAGTAGCAGCAGAGACAAGCATACCAGTGCACAACAAAGGGAAGAGGAATATTGTCGATCACACGGAGGAGGAACAAAGCTACAAGTTTCAAGAAAATCCACTTGTAGAGAAAGAAACTATGGCTATAGAGGTAAAGAGGTAGCAGAGTGACAAGAGAACCATGCGAAGGCAGAAGGATAAGAATAGAATGGAAGAATCAAAGAAGGAGTTGCAGGAGCTAACGTTATAACTCCGAAAGGAACAAGAGATACGCAAAAAGGACAGGGAAGCACAACAACAACAGATACAACAGGGTGTGCATCATGTGAAAACAAACGAAGCAACAATCATACAAGTAGTTGATTCATTTGAACAACTAGCATCAAGCAAACAGGGTGAACCATCATAGGGGCATGCCTTTGGTCATGAGATAGAACATGCACTTCAACAGTTCGATGTAGACATGGAGCAGTAGGATTGGGAAATAGACACCGACCTCATGCCTCACCACAAAGAGGTAAACTCACCCACTTCAATGCATCCAAAAGAGGACCAAGTCTCGAATGACCAAGGAAGCATTGAGATCCATGTGATCAGCCAAAATAAAAGATGCACAACATCTTGTTTGATGAATCCCAACATAGAGTTGTGCAGTCTCGCAGAGTGTCAACTACGGAGGATCAAACATCCCCCACACGAGTGATCGCGACTGATGTGCAAGGGCATCCAACTACTTTGGCTGATGTAACCATAGTGTATGCCAAAGCCACTAGCTCAAGTGTTAATTTTCTTATAGATGAGATTGAGAGAATGGTGAAAGAAATACTGGTGGCCAAGCAAGGAGGAGACTTGGTGACAATGTCCGCCCGAGGTGAACTGAATAAGGAAATACTAGATGAAGTACTATCCATTGACATAGTTATGCAAGCATTGTACTTCAAGTTTGGTACCATCCATAAGGCTGTCGTCCATCTCAATAGATGGCAGCAACGATATGCTAGGAAAGCATGCATCTTGATGAACATACATGTTGTTTTTGATGACATGAAAGCATGGACGATGAAGTATAATGGAGCCCCACTTCACTTGCCAAAGATTATAAGACCAAATGCGGTCAAGCTGAAAGCATGTATCCGGAGTTAGATTGGAAACTATGAGGACCTCCTGCAACTCATCACTACCATACAAGATTCCCACCATGAGTATTCAAGATCATGGATGGTGTGTTGTGCACACATGCGATCCCATCACTTGGGCCTCTAACCCAGGAAAAGACCAAGAAGCAGGTCTGACTAGAGCTTGACTCGTACTATGACGAGTTGATGCACATTGCCACCAGCCCAAGCTTTCCTATTAGTGCAGACATCTGAGACTATAGAGCTTGGCATCAATATGTTACTGTTGATTAGCATGAGGATGTTGGGCAGTTGGAATTTTATAGTTGTCTAAGTTAGAGTGATCTCTAGTTTGGCTTGCTCAAGCCATTGTGTTCACATGGGTACATGTGCATTGTAATGTTGAGTCATGTCAAGTGTAAGTCAAGCATCAATAGTGAATGTAACAGTCATAGAGTAGGTGAAGAGGCATGAGGGTAGTTGAACAATCACAAAGGGGAATGTCAAGAGCCACCCCACCCTTTGATTTAAATAGTCTTTCATAACTTATTGTATAGGCTTTTGGTCAGCCAAGCTTCTGATAAGGCTATCTTGAAGAAATCTTGGACAGTATTGTAAGGTGCCTTGGCTTCTCCACTACACGGAGCTAGTACATCTCTTTGGAGGAGGAGGTGGATGTGGCTGTAATGCTTCACTATTGGGGCTAGTAGGTTTACATGGATGTATTGTATGATTGGGAGTTACACTTCTTTATATAATAAGAGCCAACACATTTTCATGCATATGTTGTTATTGTAGTTGGACTGCTCTGGTTACTTAGCAATATATGTTGTTTAACTTACGTATTTGTGTATGATCTGCTTCGTATGCAATTATATGAACCTTGTTGTGGATGTGCTGTTGGTTTAACCATCACTTTGGATTCTCAGCTGATCTACTTTCCAGCTTGTGATACATCTTCACTTGTGTGTTCCCTTCTCAGCTGAGTACTGTTACAGGTTGCTAAGGGGCGCACTTATGTCACCCTGCATGTGTTAGAACCTCTTATTCACCTTCATTGACTCACTGCAATGGTCACACCCTTGCTACTGATAGAGTTATCTTAATTTCTTTTGTGCTACATCGCGATAAGGCATTACCTTATGACCCACTATTGGGACTCCTACACCAAATGGTCTGAGGTGTAATTGGGACTTCTTACCGGGGAGATACCCTTGACATGTTGGCAGGTCCACCACCGTCAACATTTTTGGTGCTAAAAGGAGGGCCAGATGACAAGTTGTGTCCTCTCATCTGTTTTTTAACCTTTGCATACCTTTCCTAGATTCTTGCACTCTTCTCCCTGGCGATGTTTTTCGAATCATGAATATGTCTCCATCACTAGGGAGTTTTCCAATCTCTTTTCCACTTTCACGTATGATGGTGAAGGAAAAGTGGCCTGGCCTAAGTACTTACATTGATTTCTTTCCATGTTTCATGAGGAATATGGGTGTTCTGACGAACAGGCCAACCTGCTTCTTTCACACACACTTGGCGAATCTCCACATAGATGGTTGCTCAACCTATCGGCTGACAGCATGCACTCACTTGAGCACTTTTATGATCTTATTGAAGACACTTTCTATCATTTTGATCTAGACCATGTTGACCAGAAACTATTACAAAAATGGAAGGCTTCGCATGAATCGGTTATTGATTTTTGGCAGTGCTTCCGTGACTTTTAGTTTCAAGCTCCGAGGAGCCAGATGAAATTTTCTTATCTTTGGGACTAGTTCAAGTATTTCCTTAAGAAATATGGCCGTCCCAAGAAGAAGCTTGAGATCAAGCCTTGCTCAACATTCTTCAATGATGGAGCTACACAATCTCATGTGAATGTGGGCACTATCTCAACTAACTGTCCACCTCCCTCTCATTCAATAGCTCCACCACTGCCTAGTGATGTTGGAGATCATCCTCACACCCCTGTTCATCTTTCACATGCTCCCAACATCATTTCACTGAATTTTCACACATATTTGGTTGTGTGTCCTTTGAGTTCTTGTATTCATTTTGTTTTATGACCTTCGTTTTCACACTCGGTTGTTCCTCCAGATGATGTTGTCTTGTGTTCATCCATTTCTGACTCTTCACTCTTTTTGAATGAGGAACAATCCGTTCACAGAGTTGGTGTTGCACAACCAACATGCATTATCATTCACGAAGATTATGAGTGGGAGCTTAAGCATCAACACTCAGTGAAGGATGACTCCCTTCCATCTGAGCCCCCTACATTCTTTCCTAACATCTTTGATGAACCTACCATCCATGATTTTTCATGTGTGTCTTCATCCACAGATGCACCCATTGTTGATCACTCATAGACTCACCGGATGTTGGCCCATCACTTGACAATGGAGAGGACAAGTTGCTCATTGAAAATCCACATGGTCTTTCATCTATATTTTCCAGAAACACAGAGGATGACTTTATTCACTTTTCATCTACCCCTCTATTTGACTCATCCAACCATGAAGACGTTGATGAATTCATTGATTTTTCTGATCGTGCTGGTCATGATCCATTTGTTTCCATATTTGATCATGATCATGACTCTATCACAGTTGATATTTCAAAACCACCAGTTTATGATGATCTACCTGGTGATGAAGTTAAAAAACCCAAGACTGTCGAGGCACTTCATCCCAAGCTAATGGTTATGTCATGTCCTTACTCTCTTGGGGTTAGTCGCACTTTCGATTATGAAACTGTTCAATCACCCAAGGCTACTCATCACTCATCTGTATACATTGAAGATCCATCTCACACAAAGATCACAATTCCTCCACTCGAACTACATGATTCCATCACTCAAGCATTGGAGGAATCTTACATTGGAAGCACATGTGTATGATGCAAGTTACCTTTGTTTCTTTCATTTGCTTGCATGTCCCGGTCAAGAGTGCACTTCTGCTTCAAAGTTGTATGCAGTGTCACACAGCACCATGATAAGTCCATGGACTGCTCATCACCCACTTGCCCTCAATTATGTCCTGTGGGGACTGTCAGACACAAAGTGTGGTTGTCTTCATTGTTATATATTTATTGCTTGTTGGTTCGCACAAACAGGTTGCTTGCAGACCAAGTCTTCACCAACATGGGTCAACCAATGTGCCAATGGTTGCATTGGAAATATCACTACCCATGATCGGGCCCATGCACCATTAGTGTAGGAGTAGGAGTAGTGTTTTCTTTTAGTCGTTTTGGTTATTCACTTTGTTTTCTTGTTTGTCTGCTTGCTTGTTTGCTTGCTTTATTTGCTTTCACCTTTTCTTCTTCTTTTGCTTTTATTTGATGTTTGTTAGTTTGTTTATTTCATTCGTAGGTTAGTTTTGCACGAAACCATGTATGAGTCTTGATATGAGATGGGTGAAGTACCAGAGGGCTTGTATAACTATCAATAATTGGTTATCTATCATCTTAGTTCGTGATACGTAGAAGGAAAGTATGTACTATTCAAAGTGAACCTTGGTGAAAACACAAGGCTTGTGCGCTAATTAGTGTCACCTTCTCTAGTCGGTTGTTTTTTGGGTTAACCCTTGTCAGCTTAGTCAAGTAGAGTAAGGTGAGGGGGAAAATCTTAACAAGAACGTCAGCGATATATAAACTACTTCTCTACCAAACAACCTCTTTTTCTCTACATAAGTTGGGATCCCTCTTTTGCCTCTTAAATAAATAAGTGATATGCATGGTTGAAAAAATGAAAAATAAAAAAAATAAAAAGTCAAATTTCAAAATGAATAAGGTGAAAGAAGAGAAAAGCTTCTTGCACAGGGAGGTGATGCAAGTAACTCCGGTGGGGTACTGACCAGGTTCGCTGGAAATAGAAAATGCTTGTGTTCCTATGTGACTCCACTAGGGCACTGTCCAGGCCTTCTGACAGTGGATCAACACAAGCGATGAAACTAAGACTCTCACAACTACATTGCTTGTGCACCTATATACCTCTCAACCCTAATCGAAACAACTCTGTTTCCTTGGCTTGAAATGTTTGTCAATCGACCAAGAGTTTAACAGACACTGCATCTTATAGTCAGGCTAATGTGAAACCAAGATGACCTGAGAGCTGAAAAATACCTCCGGAGGTGTTAGACTTTTTTTTCACAAACAAAGTCCATTCAGAGAGCTGGAGTTCTACCAGAGTGTCACCAAGTGTTGTAGCAGCGACAAACACCCTCCAAAATTTTGCCTTAGCCTATTTTGGAGCCTCCCTACCAACCTTTCACAACACCGTGTCTTGCTTCATCAAGTACACAAGGTTTAGTGTTTTTCATGCACATAAGAAGCCTATCAAGCACAACTTGATGCATTCCCCTTGTTTGGTCAATTTAGTGTGTTCTAAATTTCTGATTAAAATGTCAATCCGAGATTCGTAAACTGACGAAGTGAAGTGTACTATATGTACAAGATAACCATTTTCTTAGTCTTTTGTCGTTTTTGAGTTTTTCAGTTTGTTTCTGGATTTATCTTTTATGGATTCCCTAGTGTGTGATGGCAAAAATGAATGTTAAGTATGGATGGTAATGGTGATTTCTACAGTGATTTCTCAAACTTAAAAGTGTTCAAAAAGAAAGCTCTAAAATAACTCTAATGAAATCAATTCTTAAGAGGAAGTAAATGTATCAAACAGTGAACTAATGACAACGGCCCAGTATCCTTACTGCTGTATGAAAAAGAAAGTAAAAATTGAACTTAAAGCAACTCAAAGACTGAAAGTAAAGCAACTAATTCACACTACTTCAAGTCTTCTAATCCTTTACCCTTCAACTCAATCTGCCTTATGGGAAGCAATCATGAACAAGTTAAGCAATATGATATCTAAATTGTAAGAAATTAAATTGCATAAAGGAAACTAATCACACTAATTCAACTCTTCTGATCCTTTACCCTTCAACTCAATCAGCCTTATGGGAAGCAATCATGAACAAGTTAAGCAATATGATATCTAAATTGCAAGAAAGCAAACTAAATCACACTACAATAAATAATATTCTGATTCCTTACTAATAGAGTCACTTGACTATAGAAAGAAACCATAAACAAATGAGTAGTATGATGTCTAAGTAGCAGAAAAATAAATAAGCAAAACACAATTTGAAAAATGACAGTGCTGGAATTAAACTTCAGAAAATGAAAATTAGCAGGAAGGACAAGATGATCTCATATGTCAGTAGTTATCAAAAAGATGAAAATTTGCCCAGGATGCCTAAGAAAACCTGTAGAAAAGCACTGATCAGCTGACAGCTATAAGAAAACATAAATAAAAATGTAAACAACAATGAATTAAAAACATCAAAACAACATGTTATATACAAGCTAATAATTATGAAAGCAGAAACATAATAAAATCAAATGAGAACTATACAAATCTTTAGTGTGCAGGGGCCCTCTGCCACCTCAGCTAGTCAACAAACAATCATAAAAACGAGCTCAGGAAAGTAGTCTTCTCATGTATTAAAGCAACAACAAAACACGTAAAACAGAGTACAGTGGGGTGATAACAACAGTTCAAAAATTACATCTCCAAAGCTTTTCTACAGCATTTATCAACGCGTTATTTATAATGAAAAGTGCTGTAACTAACTCCTAAATCCTATGCTATTAACTGCGTTGCCAGAGACACGTAGATCTCCTCAGCCCGAGATCTAGCGTAATGGTCATCATGTCCATTAAATCCTCGGAGTGGTAGCTGCTGGATTCAGGTTACAGGGTTGATCTCCAGGTGTGCCAATATCTCCGTGAGCTGAGGACTGTGCCACGTAAACCTTCACGTGCTCAAAACAGAGACGTGCCACCGCTAAATTCCTTGGTTGGCTTTGCCTTTGACCCTTGTTGACCATGACCGTCTATGGATGATTTGGCTGATCTGAAGGGACACGTTCCATGTACACATCACCTGTACCTTGTCCATGTGGCTCATTTCTTCATAAGACACCTGTAGCATAGCCTTTAACAAAATGGCTGCGGAAACCTGTGCTGGCTGCGGAAACTGACAAGTTTCCGCAACTGCCTGAACAAAAATTAAACCAAACAATAGTCATAAGCATAGTTAGAAAACCATGTCAAAAGCTCTTTTTAGACTATAATGCAATGATTTAATAGCTTGGTGGATGAAGTAAGAAAAAGAAGGCTAACAGGGTGTATAGGAAGGTGCAGGTTTGAGGCTCAACATACCCCCACTGTGAAGGTGTTGCATGCCCTCATGCAACCAAAATTTAGTCATTTCCCTCTAATCCATATGTTTTGAGGCTTCTGCTAGGACATCTAGCCCTCTTTTCTTCTTCTTTGGTGCTAACATCATCCTAGGTTTCCTGACTAGACATTTGAACTTGAGATTAATCAATGCTCTACTTAACTTTTTGCATGTTTTCTTCAGTTTCTTGTTTTTCTTTTGCCACAGTCCTAAATGGAGCATAGTTTTATCATCGATAATCTTATATACCTTGTTATGCTCTTTGAGTGCTTCATTTTCCTGCTTGATATGCCTATTTAGGACTTCTAATTCAAATACCTCCTGTTTCAACGACTGAACTTGTGCATCCAGTGGCAGAGTGGTACTCAGACCTGCAGCTGATTGTTCTAAGGATTCCATGTAGTTATATACCTCTTGTTGATTGGGATCTACCTCAGGTGTCTTTCTCGGACTGAGATCAAAATCTGGTGGAGGAGGAGGACTGCTCTCTATTTCTGGCTGAAAAGGGCTTTCATCATGTGGAGGACTTGATTTAATGCTTGGCTGAGCTGGAGATTTCTCAAGTGTCTCTTCACCTAAATCGATAAAGTGAGGCTATTTTTCTTGGGTTTTACTCCCCTTTCCTCTTAGCCTAGTGCTCCTCCTTAAGTATGGACTAGTACTCTTTTCTTGTGTACTCTGTTTTCCTTTTTGCTTTTTCTTTGCTATAACAGCTTGTTCTTGAAGATGTACTAATCTCTTTGACAGTGTTTGATGATCCTCCTCTATGGATTGCTCAGGAGAGGGGTAAACTTCTTGAATGGTCCTTTTTCCTTTCCCTTTTTTCTGTTTCTTGTCTTTAATTTTGTTCTCTTTTCCTTCTTGAGTTTCTGTAGTAGGGGAGTCTTGGATTGTAGTATCCTTTTCTTTCCTCCTACTTTTTCTTGGAATCTTTGGTGGACTACTTCCAGAGGCCTTAGATGGCTCTTGGAAGTAGTTTCTTATCAAGAATTGCTCCCAAGTATCTTTAGTTTTCTTCAGCTGGTCCTCAATAAGAATTTTTATGAGTCCATGATGATATAGATGAGGTTAAATGTTGCCTATGTGTTTTTGAACTGTAATACTCATCTTTTTCAAACTCAACAGTAGAAAATGAGGCAAATTAAGAGCGTGACCCTCTAAGAAATTCATCATCAGTCTAGCATGACACATATACATAGAACCAAAACATCCTTCACACGTGATAAATTTTTGGATAACTAACAACAGACTAGACCATTCCTCTTTTAGTGCATGAACAGGGATGCCTCTTGTAAACACGGTGGTATCCATACCTTGGTTTTGTAGCATAATTCTCCATATCTGATCATCCACACTTTTATTTTTGAACCACCTCTCACCTTCCTGAGGTAGGCCTGTGGCAGCTGCTACTGTGGTTTCAGTCACCGTGAGCTTCAAGTCTCCAATCTCCACTGTTTGACCATCAAAAGACCGTGCAAAAGCTTTGGTCACCTCCTTGTTATGGCCTTTAAACTTTTGGATAAATCGTAACCATCTGGCTTTCTTCAGCAATTCTTTAGTTTGAGGATAACCTTCCAAGTATTTCAGTCCTTCTGGCTCTGCTCTCAGTAATTTTCCCATCCTCTGTTTTAAATTTAAACTGAGAGCTCTTCTGCATGTGAGGGTTCAGAGAAAAAAATGGCTCGATTACAGGGTTTAGGATAGACTGTAGTGGCTGCAATCAGGGTTTAGAATAAACTGTAGTGGCTGCAATCAGGGTTTAGGATAACTGTAGTGGCTGCAATTGAAAATGGAGAATAGGGAATTGAAATACCTGAATTACAGGAGGAACAGAGAGTGAGCAACAGTAAACGAGTTCATAAAATAAAATGCAGATGCATGTGAGGAGTATGGTATTAATGGAGTGGTAAACGAATGGAGTAACGTCGGGATTCTTTTGAATCAGAGGACTATGTATGAAATGTTACACATCTCAATGGACAGCTGCAGAAAATGCGGCTAAGAAGAACTGTAACAAAATAGGTCACGTCTCAAGAGTACGGGTAATAAATGAAAGTGCAGTCAATCTTGAGTTTAAACTCGAAATAATCATGAGACTGTTGGAGAAATGAATGCAAGGTGTGTGGAGTGATATCATGGAATAGGAGTGGTTTAATGGAGCCATCGTATCAAATCATTGCACATAGTAGAACTTTTTATGGTTTGATAACTATGCGTAATTATGACTTGAATTCTTATTTGATAAAAAAATTTGCTCATACCTTTGGAAACTTTGTCATTTCTTGCTCAAAGATTCTAACCAATTTCTCTTTCCTTGATGTCTTGGAGATGCCCCATGTCTTCAGCTCAATTACACCTACATTTCATGATTATTGCACTAACAGTTGACTGTAAATTTGAAAAACAGAGTGATGGTGGCTGCAGAAACTGCTTCTGGCTGCGGAAACGGATTCCAGCTGCGGAAACTGAGACAACACCCACTTAGCTGAACAAAGATAGTTAGAGAAGAACTAACTGAATGAAAATAGTCATGAAAGGGACTTTTATTGATGAAATGAAATGGAATGAGTGGAATGAAATGAAAATGAAGTGGAGTGAAGTGAAATGGAAATGAGAATGAGATGGAGGTGAAGTGAAATGGCAAATGAGATGGAGTGAAGATGGAAAGAGAAGGAGAGGAGATTTTTTTTTTAGAAAATATAGAGTGTCAAGTGTCCTTGATTTTCACTCCATATTTTCTGTATAAGACTGCCAATCTATGATTGGTTTTTAGGCTTATACAATTTTATTTTTTTTATTTTTTTATTTTTTTATTTTTAACTGAAAGAATAAAAGGCTAGGCTGGTGGGGAAGAAGGATTCTTCTCCACCAGCCTTATTGCAGAATTCTCTTGGAACATATTGACAAATTCTTCTTTTGAGAGTGGCTTATGATCAATTTTCAATCGGTGGCCATTCACAAGAAAAGAAATCTGAAATTCATCAATGGTCTTGACTCTTACTGCTCCATTGTTAAAGACATTGTTAATCTCATATGGCCCAAGCCAATGAGTCTGAAATTTTCCTTTGAAGTCTTTAAACTTGGAATCAAACAGTAACGCCCAATCTCCCTCTTGAAACTTTCTCTCTTTGATGTATCTGTCATGCCACTTAGCTCTTTGATGTTGAACTAGATCAGTCCTTAAAATTGCTTCTTGTCTGATCTCATCTAGCTCATTCAACTGCTCCATTCTGTGCTTTTGGGCTTCTGATAGATTCATCCCCAACTGGACTGCCATCTTGAAAGTCTTGACTTGAAACTCAATGGCGAGCACGACCTCTTTCTCATAAACAAGTTCATAGGGAGAATGTCCTGTTGTGTTCCTCCATGTAGTTTTGTAGGCCCAGAAGGCTTCAGGAAGCCTTTCTGCCCAATCTTTTCTGTGTAGATGAACAATTTTGGTGATTATGCTTTCAAGAACTTTGTTTGTAGACTCCACCTGGCCATTTTCTTGCAGATGGTAAGGAGTAGATTTTCTGTGCTTGATTTTGTATTCTTCCATCAGCTTCTCCATCAAGTTAGATGTAAATTGACTTCCCTGATCTGTCACAATTTCTCTTGGGACAACAAAACGACTAAAAATATCCTCAAAAATAAATTGAACAACTAAATTTTCAGTGGCAAAAGGCAATGCTTTAGCTTCTACCCATTTAGTGACATAATCAGTGCATACCAATATATACTTTTTTCTGTTTAGATGGTGGATTAATAGGTCCAATGAAATCTAAAACCCATTTTTCAAAGGGTTTGATGAGTACCTGTGGATGTAATGGCATTTCATTTGAAAGAGTCGGTCTCCCAACTCTTTGGCAGCTGTCACACCTTCTGACATATTGTTTTGCATCTTTGAAAAGGGAAGGCCAATAATATCCTAAAGAAAGGATTTTATAAGCCGTCCTTTCGTCAGCAAAGTGTCCACCGCATGGTTCATCATGACATGCCTTGAGGATGTCAGGCATTTCATCTTCCTGAACACATCTTCTGATCACACAATCTAGCCCTCTTTTAAACAATTCATTAGAAGTCCATGAATAACTTGAACTCTCCTGAATAATTTTTCTTTTTTCACCAGGAAATAAATGTGTAGGTAGCTTCCCTGTAACCAAATAGTTAGCAATATCTGCATACCAAGGAGTCTTAGTAGTTATTGCAAATAAATACTCATCTGGGAACTTATCCTCTACAGGAGAATCTTCATTAGTATTTTGGATTCTAGACAAGAAATCAGCTACTGTATTTTGTTTCCCTGGTCTATCCAACACAGTAATATTGAATTCTTGTAAAAGTAAGAGCCATCTTGTAACTCTGTTGTTAGTAATAGGTTTATTCATGAGATATCTAATTGCAGAATGATCAGTATGGAAAAAAGTTTCATAGCCAGTTATATGGTGTCTAAACTTATTGATTGCATGAACAACAACTAAGAACTCTTTCTCAGTCACAGTATAGTTTAACTCAGTGGGAGTCAAATTTTTACTGGTGTAGTAAATGGCATAAGGAACTAAATCCTTTTGTCCCAACACAGCTCCTAGAGCTTTATCTGAAGCATCTGTGGAAATATGGAAAGGAAGTTTCCAATTCGGCCCTCTCAAAATGGGTGCTTCAGATATTCTTGTTTTCAAAGTTTCAAATGCAAATTGACAATCAGGATCCCATTTGAATTCACAGTCTTTTGTAAGTAAATTGAAGAGTGGAGATGCTATTTTGGTGAAGTTTTCAATAAATATTCTATAGTATCCAGTAAATCCAAGAAAACTTCTAACATCTTTTTGACAATTTGGAATAGGCAACTTGGAGATGACTTCAACTTTTGATCTATCAACTTTAATCCCATCCCCTGAAATATGATGTCCTAAAACAATCCCTTCAGTAAACATCATAAAGCATTTTTCATGACTTAATGATAGGTTTGTTTCTTTACATCTTATAAGGACTTTTTCCAAATTCTCTAATGCCTTTTCAAATGAATTACCATAAACTGTAAAATCATCCATATAAACCTCTACACAATCATGGATTAGATCGGAAAAGATTCCTAGTACTGCCCTTTGAAATGTTGCGGGTGCATTACATAATCCAAAAGGAAGTACTCGGTAAGCAAAAGTTCCCCATGGACAGGTAAATGTGGTCTTGTCCTGATCTTCAGGTGCTACCTGAATTTGATTGTAACCACTAAAACCATCCAAAAATGAAAAATACTTTTTGCTTGCTAAAGTATCTAATACCTGATCGATAAAGGGTAAAGGAAAGTGATCCTTCAAAGTTGCTTTGTTCAATTCCCTATAATCAATGCATACCCTCCATTTACCATTCTTTTTAGGTACTATAACCAAAGGAGAAACCCATCGGCTATCTGAAATTGGATAAATGAAGTTTACATTAAGTAACTTTTGGAGCTCTTCTTTCACTATCTCCCTAAGGTTTGGATTCATCCTTCTCTGAGGTTGTCTGATTGGTCTACTATTTTCCTCAATGTAGAAGTGATGAATGCGAGTCTTAGGGTCAATACCTTTCATATCAGCATATTCCCATGCAAATGCAGTAGAATGTTTTTGCAAGATTTTGGTTAGCTCTTCCTGTTGTGATGTTTCCAAATTTTTGTTGATATTCAATGTTTTTCCTGGAAAGATCTCAATGGCGGAACTACCAAACTCTTCCATAGAGAAAAGAGACATTTGTCTAGATGATAAATACTCAATGTCGGAATCTAACTGAAATTGTGTGTGGTCATATTCTGAAGATGTTTCAAAGTTTTCTAATGTGCTCAGAATTTGACTATCTTCACTATCTTCAGAAATGGTAAAGACAGGTTGTATAGTATCTTCTTCATCAATCCACTCATTATCTCCTATTTCTGTAATTGCTTTTGCTGGAGGATACAGATTGAATTTCTTTGTCGAATTACCATCAGAAATATACATATCCCCAAACCTACAACTGATGAAAGCATCGGCTGTGGCTAGCCAAGGTCTTCCTAAGATGAGAGGGTGTCCTCCTAAATTACTCTTGGGGGTTAAAATCATAAAATCTACTGGATATTCCCAAAAGTCTAAGGAGACCGAAATGTCTTCTAATACACCATATGGTTTAATAATTGATCGATCTACAAGTTGCAGTAAAGTAGGTGTAAAGAGAAGATTAGGAAGTTTCAGTTGTTCCATAGTCTGTCTACTCATAATGTTGATAGCAGCCCCTAAATCAATCAAAGTATTTGGAATTTCAACCCCATTGATATGTGTTTTGAAAATTGGACTACCGGGATCTACATATTTCTACATAGTAATTTTTCCCATTATGATGTCTGCAATTTTCCCTACCAGGTGGATTCTTCTTGTGTCTCTAGGTTTCCTTCCTGGTATTTTAAGACTCAACTCCTTTATTGTTTTTGCTAGAATAGGAATCTCTCTAATGGCTTGTAACAAGGGAATCTTGATACAGACATTCTTCAATTCATCTAGAAAATCATAGTCAGGCAAGAAGATTTGTTTTTCCACCCCTTTGTCAATTTGTAATCTTTCAGGAAAAGGAGGTGTGGATGAAGATGTAGGATGCTCAACTATAGGAGTTGTGGGGGTTAGCTCTTTTTCTTTTTCTTTCTGAGTGTTTGGGTTTTGAAGAGATGCTTCAGAACCCTTATTGGCTTCAAGAGATTCTTCCTCAGAAATGCTTTGATTTTGGGCATTTATAGAAGGTTTATCTAGAACTCTACCAGATCTGAGTTGTACATCATTGAGAGGAACAATCATATAGGCAGGAAATTGTTGACCTTATACCATGTAAGCATTTTGAGGGTGCAATGGCTGAGAAGGAAGTTGATTTGACTTCTATTGGAATGGAAGCAAGAGTTCATAATTTGGGTTCTGTTGAGAGGGTTGTTGTTGTTGAAATGGCAATGATAGTTGTGGGTTTTGATTTGGAAGTTGTGGAGCTTGTTGGTTTTGTAAAGATAGAGGATATTGATAAAATTGAGCAAATCTCCCATAAGGATTTTGCATGCCTTGTACCCATGATTGAAAAGAATTTTGAGGTTGGGACCAAGGTTGTTGCCAAGGATTCCAATTTGGTGGGGTTTGAAAGTTCATAGAGTTATTAAACCCTTGGTTTTGTTGCCCCTGCCAAGGTCTCCTTGCAACAAAACAGAGAGACTCAATTGTATTTGGATCTTCTTGGAAGACAACTTTGAGCCCAGGAATTGAAGGACAATCCTTGGTCTCATGATTTTCTAAACAAATCGCACATGTTTCTACAACTTTTGCATCCAAGGGACATTCCCTGAGAGCATGTTTTTTTCTACATTTTTGGCAAAAGATGGCTAAAACTTTAGCTTCTGCTTTCTGCTTATTGTGGATCTTAAGAGTGTCTAGTTGCTCACTAAGACTCCCTAAGATATTAGTTTTGAATTCATCAAGCATATTGCCAATCTCAGCCCTACTTACTGATCCAGTTGCAGATTTGTTTGCTCTGATGAGAGAAGGATCTCTAGGCCCTTTTCTAGTTTTAGATTTTCCTCTTGAGAGATGGACACACAGTTCTGCTATATCATGAAGTGGAAGTTGAGATATGTCTCCTTTTCCCATCATGTTCAAAATATCTATCCATTCATCTGTAATGGCTTTTAATAGAAGTGCTTTCAAGGTTTCCTCATCTAAGTTACTCATTTTTGCTCTTTTCAGATTGTATTGGAATCTTTCAAGTAAATCCTCCAAGTTTTCATCTTCTCTTTGTACCATTTTAAATACTCCATCCTTGTGGTTGGTAGGCATATAATAATCCATGTATCTATCCAGAAATGCTTGTTTCATATCATTCCAAGTCCTAATGGATTGAGTGAGTAATCGCATGAACCATTTCAAAGCAGCTCCTTTCAATGTTGAGGGAAACAGTTTGAGTTTTTGGGATTCTTCCAGATAATCATAGGTTCGACAAACGACCTCAAACTCAAATAGAAATGTTTCAGGATCTTCATTTCTTAACCCATGAAAATTTGGGAGGACAGATGGTGAAATATTTTTCATTGTTGCTCGAGAATCCTCATCGACTATAGGAAATCCAAATGAGTTATCTCCATCCCTATTTCTCCCATTGTTACATCTACCTCCTCCATTATTTCCTCCTCCCCCTCCTCTACCTCTACCTCTACCAAATCCGTTAACTCCCTCTTCTTTCATGGTAGTTTTCTCAGAGATTTCAGAGTCCTCTGGTTCCTCTACTAATGGCGAACGAGGAGGAATTTCTCCCTCTTCTTCCTCAGATGATTCTACTTCTTCAATTACAATGTGTCTCCCTATAGAAGAAAAGAAAGGATCTTTTCCTAATTCAGATTCGATAGATGATGAGCAAGAGTCTCCTAACTCAACTACTGTCTCTTGAATTCCAGGAATCCTAGGGCTAGGAGTGTAGGTTGGAGATGATGGAGGTGTCTCTTGTCTATTCCTTGAGGTAGAAGGAGTTGTGAAAATCGAACTCTTGGCTCTAGCTAAAAACCTTCCCCTAGAATCTCTTGCTCTATGCATATCATTTTTATTTTTCTTCAAGTCAGGCTAATAATTCTCTTTCTGATCTTCCTGGTCACTCTAGGTGCAAGAAGAGAGCATACTCAAGAAACTATTAAACCAATAACTTTCTCTTTTCTGATCCTCCATATCACACTAAGTGCAAGAGGAGAGCATACTTTGAGAGGTTATCAATTTTCCTTCCTTGAATTTTTTTTTTTAAGAAATTGGCTACCTAGTTTCACTTCCCCGGCAACGACGCCAAAATGTTTGGTCAATTTAGTGTGTTCTAAATTGCTGATTAAAATGTCAATCCGAGATTCTTAAACTGACGAAGTGAAGTGTACTATATGTACAAGATAACCATTTTCTTAGTCTTTTGTCATTTTAGATTTTTTAGTTTGTTTCTGGATTTATCTTTTATGGATTCCCTAGTGTGTGATGGCGAAAATGAAAGTTAAGTATGGATGGTAATGGTGATCTCTACAGTGATTTTTCAAACTTAAAAGTGTTAAAAAAGAAAGCTCTAAAATAACTATAATGAAATCAATTCTTAAGAGGAAGTAAATGTATCAAACAATGAACTAATGACAATGGCCCAGTATCCTTACTGCTGTATGAAAAAGAAAGTAAAAACTGAACTTAAAGCAACTTAAAGACTGAAAGTAAAGCAACTAATTCACACTACTTCAACTCTTCTAATCCTTTACCCTTCAACTCAATCTGCCTTATGGGAAGCAATCATGAACAAGTTAAGCAATATGATATCTAAATTGCATAAAGGAAACTAATCACACTACTTCAACTCTTCTGATCCTTTACCCTTCAACTCAATCTTCCTTATGGGAAGCAATCATGAACAAGTTAAGCAATATGATATCTAAATTGCAAGAAAGCAAACTAAATCACACTACAATAAGTAATATTTTGATTCCTTACTAATAGAGTCACTTGACTATAGAAAGAAACCATAAACAAATGAGTAGTATGATGTCTAAGTAGCAGAAAAAAAAATAGGCAAAACAAAATTTGAAAAATGACAGTGCTGGAATTAAACTCCAGAAAATGAAAATTAGCAGGAAGGACAAGATGATCTCATATGTCAGTAGTTATCAAAAAATGAAAATTTTCCCGGGCTGCCTAAGAAAACCTGTAGAAAAGTACTGATCAGTTGACAACTATAAGAAAACATAAATAAAAATGTAAACAACAGTGAATTAAAAACATCAAAACAACATGTTATATACAAGCTAATAATTATGAAAGTAGAAACATAATAAAATCAAATGAGAACTATACAAAGCTTTAGTGCACAGGGGCCCTCTGCCACCTCAGCCAGTCAACGAACAGTCACAAAAACGAGCTCAGGAAAGTAGTCTTCTCATGTATTAAAGCAACAGCAAAACACGTAAAACAGAGTACAGTGGGGTGATAACAACAGTTCAAAAATTACATCTCCAAAGCTTTTCTACATTGTTTATCAATGCGTTATTTATAATGAAAAGTGCTGTAACTAACTCCTAAATCCTATGCCGTTAACTGCGTTGCCAGAGACACGTAGATCTCCTCAGCCCGAGATCTAGCGTAATGGTCATCATGTCCATTAAATCCTCAGAGTGGTAGGTGCTGGATTCAGGTTACGGGGTTGATCTCCAGGTGTGCCGATATCGCCGTGAGCTGAGGACTGTGCCACGTAAACCTTCACGTGCTCAAAATAGAGACGTGCCACCGCTAAATTCCTTGGTTGGCTTTGCCTTTGACCCTTGTTGACCGTGATCATTTATGGATGATTTGGCTGATCTGAAGGGACACGTTCCATGTACACGTCACCTATAGCTTGCCCATGTGGCTCGTTTCTTCATAGGACACCTGTAGCATAACCTTTAACAAAAAGGCTGCGGAAACCTGTGCTGGCTGCGGAAACCTATGCTGGCTGCGGAAACTGACAAGTTTCCTCAACTGCCTGAACAAAAATCTAAACCAAGCAACAGTCATAAGCATAGTTAGAAAATGTTGGGTCCCTATAATACTAGTGATTACCCCATTACTATTGTAGTTATACCCCTTATTAATATTGTTGTGCCCCTATTGCCCCCATATTGTTATTACTGTGCCCCATAGAATCCCTCTATTGTTATTTTTGTGGCTTTATATTATTATTGTTAGGTCGGCTGGATTATACTGTGACTCCTTAGACTCATATATATAGAAAGGAGGTTTTGTCATTTCTATCATCCAAGAATTGTTCATTCATGTAATGTAAAGGAGGTTGCCCCCTCGAAGAGGCTGAATTCTAAGGCGTTGATCTATCTTTTCTATCTTTTCTTGAGCTGGTTTCATAACATTTGGTATCAGAGCTTTGGATTCTAGGGTTTCGCTACTCCAAACAGGTCATCGTGGCATTTTCGCTATAACTTTTTTCTGTGACGTTTCAAAAGTCGCAAGAAAAACCCATTTGAGAAAAGATCACGCTGTACCTTGGGTCCGAATTTCAGAGCTTTTCGTGCGATATTTGCGGAGATATGATCAGAGGAAGTTGGTCTTTTCGCAGACTCCTGAATTACATTCAAAACAGGTGACCTGGGAAAAATCGTCATAACTTTCTCTCTGGGGATCAGATTGAAGTTTCGTAAGAAGGTACAGAAAGAGGATGGACTGTAGTTTCTTGTGGGTGTTTTTCAGATCCAAAGGTTGAAACAGTGACTTGTGGCACGTCGTACAAGTTCGCTCTAATGAACTAGTCTATAATCAAGTCACTGTGGGAGATTTCGCATCTCTTCCTTGGAGAATCCAATTTGGGTCAGACTTGTGGCATTGGAAAGTGGACACAGAGGGCTACTACAAGTCACAAATTAAGAACTAGATAATCAGAAAGTACAGAGATACATCAGAGGCAATATCAAGCTCTTACAAAGTGAAAAAATGTGTGTAGATTTTCTTTAATTTTTGCTTAAGCTTGGTTTGAAAATTTATTTTGAAGGAATTCAAAGGGCATATTAGAGAATTATTATTGATAACTGATGCCCCGAGGAAAGAAAATGCAAACGCCTAGTAAGGAACCTGAAAGCTCTAGCATGACTCATGAAGAAGAAGAAGAAATGCTATATGATATATCAAAATTACAAGAACAAGTGCAACAAGTGTCACTTGCACAAAAAGGAACAGAATCTAAGATGGATGGTTTAAGGAAAGATGTAGAAGCTATGATGGATGGTTTAAAAAAGGGTGTAGAAGCTAAGATGGATTGTTTAAAGAAAGTCATAGAAGCTAAGATGGATGGCATGGAAGCTAAGGTGAATGGCATGGACGCTAAAATTGATGGTATGGATGATAAGATTAAAGAATTGAAGATAAATATGAATAAGTTGCTACAAGAAATGGTCACTAAGGGTGAAAGGGTACTAAAGGAAACTCATGATGAGAATAAAAGAAATGTTAATCATGATTCCATAGACTCTAATGTTGGATCGAAGACTCACCATATTCCAAAAATCGATATGAGGAAGTTTGATGGTAGGGATCCCGCCACATGGATATTACAGATGGAGCAATTCTTCGATCTCAATAATGTGCAAAACACACAAAAGGTACGTATGGCAACTTTATATCTGGAACCAAATCAGTTTGTATGGTATCAATGGCTTTGCTCTCGTAAACAATTTATCACTTGGGCAATTTTTACAAAAGAATTGATAGCACATTATGAGGATACAAAAAGCAACACTTTTTTTAGCCAATTGATAAGTCTCAAACAAAAGGGTTCAATAATGGAGCACATTGAGGAGTTCCAAAAATTGAACATAAGGGTAAAATATATTCCAGAGGAGCATAGGATTGATGTGTTCATAGGGTCTTTAAAGGATAATATCCAACATGATGTCTGCCTTTGGGAACCTGATTCATTAGAGAAGGCATTCAGGTTAGCAAGAAAAATGGAAAGCAAAATTATGGCAACTAGGAAGCATACCACTCACAACTATAAAGATGGAAGTGTTGTTGCCGCTAGTCTTCCACAACCTATAAGGTTGACACCACAACAATTGGAAGAAAAAAGAGCAAAAGGGCTTTGTTACAGTTGTGATAGCAAATACACTAAAGGTCATAAGTGTGCTGAGAAGAAATTATTCTACATAGATTGTGAAGAGGAAGAAGAAAAGGAGCAAGAAAGGTCAAAAGAAGAGGATATACTCCAGGAACAAAGCCTAGATAAAGAAGAAATGAATCCGACCATATCTTGTAATGCATTGGCAGGAATTACCACTCTTCAAACCATCAAGATAGAAGGACAAATCAAGAAGAAAAAGGTAATAGTGTTGATTGATTCAGGAAGTACCCACAATTTTATTCATTGTAAGGTAGCAAGAGAATTGAATTGCTTCTTATATCCAGCACCAGAGTGTTAAGTGATGGTTGCAAATGGAGGAACAATAAATTGCTCGGGAAAGTGCCATAATATCAAGCTATCCATGGGAGAATATGTATTTACTAGCCCAATGCTTTCCATTCCAATGGGAGGTGTTGATGTTGTACTAGGAGTCCAATGGCTACAATCCTTGGGTACAATAGCTTTTAATTTTCAAGAACTTTTCATGAAATTTTATGTGGAAGGAAAGGAAGTTGAATTAAGGGGTATTGCAGGGAAACCGGGAAAGATAGTCAGCTCTAACGGTATGATAAAGCTTCTAAAAAAGGAACAAAGAGGTGTAATTGCACAATTATGTTCGCTAGATGTGTCCACAATGGAATCATCTATTTCTCCAGATCTCCAAAAAGTCTTGGACAATCATTCCAAGGTATTTTAGATTCCCAAATGTCTCCCACCTATTCGTGATCATGATCATGCTATTCATCTGATTCCAGGAAGTGTTCCTCCAAACATCAGGCTGTACAGATATCCCTATGCCCAAAAGAGTGAAATTGAACGTATGGTCTCAGAAATGCTAGAGGCTGGTATAATTCAACCAAGTCAAAGTTATTTCTCTGCTCCAGTCGTATTGGTGCACAAGAAGGATGGATCATGGTGCATGTGTCCGGATTATAGGGAGCTCAACAAGCTCACTATTAAAGATAAGTTTCCCATTCCTGTCATTGATGAATTACTGGATGAATTGCATGGATCAATTTACTTCACCAAGTTGGATCTTCGTTCGGGATATCATCAAATCAGAATGAAGATTGAAGACATTCCGAAAACAACATTTAGAACTCATGAGGGTCATTATGAATTTTTGGTCATGCCTTTTGGCCTTACCAATGCACCTTCAACATTTCAAGGTTTGATGAATTCAATTTTCAAACCATTCCTTAGAAAATTTGTGTTAGTATTTTTTGATGATATACTAATCTACAGCAAGTCTTGGAAGGATCATGTTGAACATATTGACAGGGTGCTACAACTATTGGAGGAGAAACAGTTATATGCAAAAAGATCCAAATGTTTCTTTGGAGTACAAGAGGTGGAATATTTGGGTCATATTGTATCTCATGAAGGAGTTAAGGTAGACCCTAGCAAAATTAAAGCCATTAAGGAATGGAAAATTCCCACATCCATAAAGCATCTGCGAGGATTTCTCGGGTTGACAGGGTATTATCGCAAGTTTGTTAAGAATTATGGGAGAATAGCAGCACCTCTAACAACATTATTGAAGAAGGATGCATTTTCATGGACCCCAGAAGCAACAAAGGCATTCGAACATCTTAAAGAGGCAATGTGCCAAGCACTGGTCTTAGCTACACCGGACTTCACAAAAACCTTTATTGTGGAATGTGATGCTTCAGGAAATGGAATTGGTGCTGTTTTAATGCAAGATGAAAGACCCATTGCTTTTGAAAGTCGTCCAATCAAGGGAAAGTTTTTACACAAAGCTATTTATGAGAAGGAAATGTTGGCAATACTCCATGCACTTAAGAAATGACGACCCTACCTAATGGGAAGACACTTCAAGGTAAAAACGGATCATGATAGCCTTAAATACTTTTTAGAACAAAGATTATCCTCTGAAGAGCAACAAAAGTGGGTCACAAAGATGTTGGGTTATGACTTTGAAATCATCTACAAAAAAGGGAAGCAAAATGTGGTGGCAGATGCACTCTCAAGAAAGGATGTGGATGTGGAATCATTATTGTGCGCCATTTCTATTATCCAGCCAGATTGGATAAACAAAGCAAGGGAGGAATGGAAGAATGACGAAGAAGTGTGGGCACTTATTCGAAATTTACAACAAGATTCCAGTAATTCTGATATATTTAGCTGGCAAAATGATTCGTTATGGTACAAAGATCGCTTATACCTCTCTAAGAATTCCTAGCTAAAACAAAAGATTTTTATGGAATTGCACACTTCTCCCTTAGGAGGGCACTCAGGATTTTTAAAAACTTACCACAGGGTTAAGAAGGAATTTTTTTGGGATGGCCTTAAATCAGATATTCAAAAGTTTGTGGTGGAATGTTTGGTTTGCCAACAAAATAAAGTTGAAACAATTAAGATACCTGGTCTATTACAACCTTTATCCATTCCAAACCAATGTTGGGAGGAGGTTTCAATGGATTTTATCACAGGTTTACCAAAGTCTGAGGGAAAGAGTGTCATCATGGTGGTAGTTGACAGACTTACCAAGTATGCACACTTTTGTGCATTATCACATCCATTTAAAGCCAGTACAGTTTCTACTGCATTTATGGAAACAATTCAAAAGCTACATGGAAACCCAAAGATTATTGTAAGTGACAGAGATCCCATTTTCACTGGAAATTTTTGGACAGAATTATTTTCTTGTCTTGGTACTCAGTTAGCTGATAGCTCATCTTATCATCCTCAATCTGATGGGCAAACTGAGATAGTAAACAAATGTTTGGAAGGATATCTTCGTTGCTTTGTATCTGATAAATGGACACAATGGGTCAAATGGTTGCCTTTGGCTGAATGGTGGTATAACACTTCCTTCCATACAGCAACAAAAATGACCCCATTTATGGCACTTTATGGGTATCAACCACCATCCATCACATCATATTTAAAAGAAAATTCTAAGGTTCAGGCAGTGGAACATCACATCGAACATCAACAACAAGTCCTCCAACTCTTAAAGGATAACCTCGTGTTGGCACAGAATAGAATGAAACAACAGGCAGATCAACATCGTAGTGAAAGAAGTTTTGATGTAGGTGATTGGGTATTCCTACGGCTACAACCATATAAGCAAATGTCCCTCAAGCAAGCTAAGAAGGATAATAAATTATCACCAAAGTATTATGGTCCGTACAAGGTGTTGCAAAAGATTGGTACTATGGCATACAAATTGGAGCTTCCTGCAGCTTCTCGATTGCAACCAGTTTTCCATGTTTCATGTTTAAAGAAGGTTATAGGTGACAAGCTCCCAGTTCAAACAATATTGCCAAAACTTGACGAGGAAGGAACAATTATATTGGAACCGGAAGCAGTCACAGAAACAAGAACTCGACAGCTACGAAATCAATGAATTTCAGAGTATCTTATCAAGTGGAAGAACTTATCCGCTGAAGATTCCACATGGAGGATGAGAATTTTATGCAGAAGTATCCAGAACTACTCAAGCGTTGAGGACAACACTTTTTTGAAGGAGAGGGGCATGTTGGGTCCCTATAATACTAGTGATTACCTTATTACTATTGTAGTTATACCCCTTATTAATATTGTTGTGCCCCTATTGCCCCCATATTGTTATTACTGTGCCCCATAGAATCCCTCTATTGTTATTTTTGTGGCTTTATATTATTATTGTTAGGTCGGCTGGATTATATTGTGACTCCTTAGACTCCTATATATAAAAATGAGGTTTTGTCATTTCTATCATCCAAGAATTTTTCATTTATGTAATGTAAAGGAGGTTGCCCCCTCGAAGAGGCTGAATTCTAAGGCGTTGATCTATCTTTTCTATCTTTTCTTGAGTTGGTTCCATAACAGAAAACCATGTCAGAAGCTCTTTTTAGACTATAATGCAATGATTTAACAGCTTTTTCCACAACTGCCTGAACAAAAATCTAAATCAAACAACAGTCATAAGCATAGTTAGAAAACCATGTCAGAAGCTCTTTTTAGACTATAATGCAATGATTTAACAGCTTGGTGGATGAAGTAAGTGGAAAAAGAAGGCTGAGAGGGTGTATAGGAAGGTGCAGGTTTGAGGCTCAACACCCGTCACCACATAAATAAATTATTGTCATATGTCTCCTTGTTCCATGCAATTACTAATGCCTATGTATATGTAATCTCAACAATGTAAGGTTTATTAAACAAATCTACGTGTTACAAAGTCCTGCAAACCGAACCTTGTTGTTTCTTCTATTACAGGATCCAGTAAATCAAAGAAATCAAAGTGAACCTTGTTATCTCATTTGTTACAAGATACAGAAAGGCTGAGAAATCAATGAAATAAAAGCGGAAGTAATACTAGTGCGCATGCAGATACAATTGATAGTTTCCAACAACATATCGAATCAACACAAGGTTTTATTTGTTTCCCTTTTCGATTTATATGTCGCACTAGAACCAAACCACGACATCCTTATCATTCGAGAATAGAAACTATTAGAAACTATTTTATATAAAATGCACACCCATGGCTGTTTCCAACAACCTGGCAACTCCTATTTTCATAGCCTCTTCAGAGTTATCTGGGCCTATGGTGGATACACATTGTTTAAATATCTCGGTTGGTTGACAATAAATTTCCAAGTGCCAGGAGGGATTGGGCCTGAATGATAAAATGTGAATACTGTCGATCGTGTGATGGTACACGTGGGATCAGTAATTGCCATGGATGTGATAACAGAAGTGAAGCATTTTGTGTGTAAAGAGACGAGGGCATAGGTGCCCCCTCGTTAAACAATTACAATTACTTTATTTCAACACCCTGCTTGCATAAGATGAATATGGAGCTTACATACGTTTCACAGAGTTGACTGTTGCACATTCTCATGGTCGGTTTCCTTTCATATGCATCTATGGCCGCCAAAACTAAAAATGGATGACATGCATTGTTAGTGAGATTTTTTTTTTGAGTACTGACTATTTTAAAATGTGGAACAAGCGAAGAGAACAAGAGATATAATACATGAAACAAACCAGAGCACATATTATCACTAGTGATTGGATCTAGTGAGCACATGTCACATTTTATTTGTACTGTCACTACATCTATTACTCGTGCTACAATAAAAGGGTATTATCTCCACTAGATATTGTCTTTGCAATAGTTGTGGCGAGGGATAGTGATTGGTGGTCACAAAATTTAATGAAATATCACCATATTGTATTGTATGATCGGGTTTGGATAAATTCCCATTTAGATGCAGTAAAAGCCTTAGTATTATTGGTATGATGGCCATTTATATATATAGTATTATATATTTCTTGAGAATTTTGATAATTATTTTTGGAATTTCAATATATAATTGTTTACAGAATTGTTATTTTAAGTTATTAAACTAAATTTTTGGATAGATAAATGTATTGAACAATATTATTTTAGATTCATTTTAATTTTAGATTTATCAAGTCTAGACATATCAAATCTCTTGAAGTACAAATCACTTTTGGAATGAAAAGAGATTTGATCTCTCTGCCCTTAAAAGATAGATAATGTAGAATAATATTATATAAATTTCACATCTCTATATTTAAAAGTATTCTGATTTTTAATTTTATTAAAACCTTTTTTTAATCTCTATGAAATATCTTTAGTAGTAGTGAAGGTAAAGGGTTTAGCTACACCTCAAAATTGTAACATTCTTTATTTTATTTTTAATTAAAAAATGTTATAAAATAAAAATAAAACATTTTGATTGTGAAATGAGTGAGGGTTTTTGGGAATTTGGTATTGATAAGATATGGCATTGGCCCACGGTATTGTAACACAATTTTTTACTAGTTAATAATATCCACGGTAAAGTGTGGATGAATATCCATGGTTAACAATTTCACTAAGTATTAAGTTTTTATGTACTTATTAATTAAATTTAAATATGGGTATAGAATCATTATCAAGGCATGAATCTACCAATTTATTTTCTCATTGATCATTATTAGTTTAGCATTGACCAATGTAACTTATAATGTTTAACATTAAAAATAAATATTTATTTTTCAACATTATTAAAAAAACTATTTTGAAACATTTAATTGGATCATAACTTGAAGATCCTACTATAGATTTTGCATAATATAATGTCATGTTGATAATGCATCACATATTTTATGCCACAATTTATGGATTTGGTTCCAATATTCATGCATGATTTTAAAATATTTGTGTAGTGATTTTTTAATCCAAAAATAAAATCATTGAAAATAGCTCATGCTCATGTAAGTAGCATATGTACAATAAGTTACTCCCCACCACAATTCAAACAAATCCTTGCATAAAAATAAATAGAAATAAGATGTAACTAAACATACTTATGAGAGTCACTTTAAAACATTATTTATCTTCTCCTTGCAGTTTTGTAGGAGTAAAAATATAAATCTCTAGAGCTACTAACTTCCCACACAAATTTATGCAAGTGCTTGCGACTCAACCATCAATTACTTTATCCACTTCACATCTCAATTTATTAAATACTTCAAAAGCAACATTATAGGATTGCAACACGTGTTTTAATTTATATGGTAAAATGGATATTAGCTGAGCCAGATACCAAATTAGTGCATGGGACCCCCTTGATTATGGGACAAGGGAGCCACCTTCAATTTATTAGATCTTTCTTATAGGATAGAAACACTTGTTTTAATTTATATCGTAAACTGTCAATTACTTTATCCACTCCACATCTCATTTTATTAGATCCTTCTAAAGAAACATTATAGGATTGCAACACGTGTTTTAATTTATATGGTAAAATGGGTATTAGCTGAGCCAGATACCAAATTGGTGCATGCGACCCCATTGATTATGGGACAAGGGAGCCACCTTCAATTTATTGGATCTTTCTTATAGGATAGCAACACTTGTTTTAATTTATATAGTAAAATGGGAAAATTGGTGTATCAAACCCTCATGTTTATCGGACAACGGACTCACCTCTTCGATTTGATTTTGATTGCTATATCGACGAAGACATACATACTCTAATCCCCTTGCATACATACACTAACCTGCTCTAGTTTTGAGCTTGTGACCTCTTACGAGGAAATACATGTTCCTAATATATAGCTACTATATATATGTTATATATTTTAATGTGTTATGTATGATATTAATAAAAAAAAATTATAATATAATATTAATTTTAACTTTTTATTATTACTTGAGCTAATATTGAAATGTTTACATTCATTTACAAAAACTACAACATCACCTCATACTCGCATGACATTTTTTTTATATATGTATTTTTCAGTACATTTAAAAATTGTCGATATACACCTACACATCTCCATTGTACAGGGAAATATACAAAATTATATTAAATTATAGAAATCTTGTAGAATCTTATTGCAAACTAAAAGATATTCCATGATACTTTTGTTAGAATATTTTAATTTATAATAATTTTATATTAGTCTTTGAAATTAATAATTTTATCCTATAAAATTTTTGCAAATAATTTTTAGAAAAAATGGAGATTGGTATTTTTTCTTTTATAAAAAAACAGAGAAAATTAGCCTGCAAATATTCACCCCTAAAATTTTCCCTGCCCCTATATTGAGTTGAAGAGAAAAGAAATATTAATATATAAATAGAGATAAACAAGATATTTTTTCTAACTATTCCTAAATGGAGACAAACACGATATTTGTACTAACCATTTGTTTTCAATCTAATTAATTGTATCCATTTCTCTTAATTTCACAACCTAAATTCAATTAATAGCTTATATAACCTAAAATTCAATTAATAGCATTTAATAAAATTATATATCTTCTAATAATACTTCATTTTAATTTGAAAGATTGGATTGAGCTCTGCAACTAGGGTTCAGAGATCCCCTGCGACGGCGCAGACTACACGGACTGAACAAACCCTACCCCTTCAGGACGAACACAGACCAAACTGTAACAGTACTCCCTTGGTTCTTCAACACGGTAATGGAGTTTCCCTGGGGGGCCTCAAAACTCTCCCCTACATACATTCGTGAGCCTCGAGTGCAACCAAGGACGCTGCCCTCTAAGCCGGTACAAGAAGAGGAGGTCAACAATAACTCTCCATTGCAAAACAAGTCAAATGCATCGACGAACCAGACAGATGTGTGCAAAGAGAAACCAGATGGGAAACCAGTGTCAGAGGAATGGCCCAAGGTCACATCGAAGACATGCAAACCAGTGGCTACTTAAAGGCCCAAGATAGAACTTCCTAGCCATAGGATAAATGGGAAAATCCAGTATATGAAGGACCACACGCTCACTGGAAAATTTATCGGATTCTGGCCGACAGAAAAAGCATTGCAAGGATGGATCTCGGCCAAATGGAGACCTCAAGGCCATTCCACCCTGCATCTAGGACCAAAGGTGTTCTTCACTGCGATATTCATTTGCATTGAAGATAGGAATCAAATCATGGATGAAGGACCCTACTTCTTCAACTCAGCAGGCTTGTACTTAAGAGAATGCATGGAGAGATTTAACCCGGACAAGGAGGACCTCAGCTGGGCTCCAGTGTGGATCAAGATGTATTCACTTCCAGCGGAATATTGGGATGAAGATTTGCTCAAAGACATTGGAAACGGGCTGGGGGAGTTCATAAAATCGACGGAAGATATGAAGCTGTGCAGATACACCTTCTACGCCCGTATCTGTGTCTTCATGCAACTGGATAGGCCCCTCTCGGACTCGGTAAGTCTTTTCCATGATGACTACAAATGGATTCAACCCTGGATTATGAACATGTTCCCTTTCACTGTCGTAGGTGTCATGCTTTAGGGCACCTCTTTAGAGATTGTCCTCTAAATGCCAAACCCCAAACTTCTGATCCCTTAGACAAATATGACCAAGATGGCTTCATCATAGTGGCAAGTCGTAAAAGATTGCACAAGAAACCCTCCACAGGGAAGAAACCCCAACAGGACGCTGCCTCCTTCCCCTCAGCAAGCAATAGCTTCGAGGTCCTTGCTAAAACCTCAGCAGACCATCCTGTGCATTCGATGCCCAACCCTACGCCCTCCAATTCATCCGTTATCCCTCCTGCCTCTGGCTCCACTTCCATCTCCCCCCCCGCCCATCATCACCAATGACACCCCTAAGGAGGCCAGCAAGATTTCTGATTGGAAAGCAAAAGAAATGGATGTTGACGGTGATCCCAGTCATTCCTTAAGCTTAGAAATCATTGCAGATGAAAAGAACCAGGCATAATAAATGGACGAAGAACCTGAGAGCATCGACCTAGGAGGTCTTGACATTCCTGAGCTCGAACAAGTCTGCAAAAAAAAGGACTATGATAAGATTCCAGAGCACCAGATCAGCACATTGGAAGTCATCATATCCAGGGCCTACCAGCAACAGCAACTAGGTATCCAGCTGGGCAGTCATTGGGATGGTGGCTTTCTCACTAAAGACTCTAAAAAGTGAGGGAGAAGAATATATCTCCAATGAACTATTGCAATAGGGAAAATCCTGGTGGATTCAGGTAGGTATGCTAAGCTGACTAAGTACTACAAGCCCTCCCCTAATAGTGAATCATGAAACTCACTTCATGGAATATAAGAGGGCTCAATAGCCCGGGGAAACTCAGATTAATAAAAAACATGATAAAGCAGGAGCAGCCGCAGGTTTTCTTTCTTCAAGAAACAAAATGTAATAGTATCACTCTTGGAAACATTCTTTCCAGGGCATGGCCAAGTTGTCACTCGGTCGCAGTGGATGCCTTTTGGGCCTCAAGAGGACTGGCTATCACCTGGAACACTCAACCGATAGAGCTGATAGACATACATGCTTCTCATCACATTATACAAGCCACTTTTCACATCATCGGCACCAACATCCATGGACATCTAACCAACGTTTATTTCCCACAGGAGGTAGGCAACAAAATCATTGTTCTAAACAATGTAAAAGTGCTCAATCTTAATAGAGTCCACCCTCTTTGGATCATGGGGGGCGATTATAACATGATAACTAGGCTAGAGGAAAAGCAAGGTGGGCGAACTAGGCTAGAGCAGGAAGATGCCCACTTGAAAGAATTCATCCAAAATAATTCTCTAATTGACATGCAATTTTGCAATGGCACGCACACTTGGAGTAATCAAAGAATAGGGAGGAAACAAATCGCATCCAAACTTGACGGATTCCTCATTTCTGATAATGCGGTGCATCTTGGAGGCGATATAGTAGCATCAATTCTCCCCTACTCAGGCTCGGATCATTGCCCTATATCCCTCCAGTGGCAAAGACTGGGCAATGTCTCTAGGTGACCATTTCGTTTCGAAGCATTCTGGATCACCCACCCTGCCTTCAAAGACCTCATCAGATCCACATGGACCTCCTTCCCTCAGCTAGAAGGCACAAAAATGTTTCAGTTTCAATAGAAACTCAAATATCTGAAAGCCCAAATCAAGGTCTGGAACAAAGAGACGTTCGACAATATTTTTCAAGCGCAACAGGATTTAAACAAGGAAATGAAAGAGCTCTAGCAACAAATTATCATAGAGGGACACAATGAAGGGACCCTGGCTCAGGAACAACGCATTCACAATCAATTGGAGCAGAGAAGGAAGCAGGAGGAAATACTGTGGAAGCAGAAGTCCCGGATTATATGGCTGAAAGAGTGGAAGAGGAACACCAAATTCTTCCACACTACCACAATCCAACTAAGAATGCACAATACCATTTCTTTCATTCATAATCCAGAAGGGGAAAGAGTGGAAAATAATGCAGAGATTGAGCAGGAGTTCCTAAGACATTTCCAGCAGGTTCATCAAGAGCCCCATGCGGATAGGCGGCCTACTATAGAAAAAATCATTCAAAATGTGCCTAAAATCATTACAGAAGAACACAACGAACTCCTTCTGTGCCCAATTACACAATAGGAGGTGGATTTAGCTATGAACCAGCTCAAGGAGGGCAAAGCCTCGGGCCTGGATGGCTTTACTACTACGTTCTTCCATACTTTCTGGAAGCTAATAAAGGAAGAAGTCTGGCTTGTGGTGGAGGAATCGTGCACTCTTCATTGTCTTTTGCCCTCACTCAATTCAACCTTCAGTGCGCTCATACCAAAAGAAGAAAACGCGAGTACTCCAAAAAAATTTCGTCCAATCGCTCTTTGCAATGTAATCTACAAAGTGATATCCAAGGTCATCGCCAACAGGTTAAAGCCGTTATTGCCCATGCTCATCTCGCCTTAGGGCTACGTGGAAGGACAACAACTTCTCGACGGCATTATCCTGACACACGAAATCATACACTCCCTCAAGCATTCCAAACAAGTAGGTATGATTCTCAAGCTTGACCTCTCAAAAGCTTTTGATAAGCTCAATTGGACATACATACAAAAAATGTTAACTGCTTTTGGTTTCTCTCCAGTGCGGGTGCAATGGGTTATGAGCCTAATTTCTTCGACTTTCTTCTCCATTCTCATAAATGGCATCCCTTCCCATCCCTTCAATCCTTCCAAAGAAATTAGGCAAGGAGATCCTCTCTCCCCTTTCCTTTTCATGCTAATGGCAGAAGGCCTGGGTCACCACGTCAAGCAGGCCCTCCTTTCCCAGCAGCTCAAAGGTATATCCATTCACAACTTGCCTGCTTTCACTCATCAAAAATTTGTGGATGATAATATGCTCTTTGGATACCCTTCAGTCCAGGAAGCATCTCTTTTCAAATACCTGGTGAATGACTTCTCTGAGGCTTCAAGCACCAGTATCAATAAGGCTAAATCACAGATCTTCTTCTTTCACACTCCCCCTATTACCCAACATGCCATTGCATGAATCCTAGGCTTCTCCATAGACTCTCTTCCTTCTAAATATCTTGGAGTCCCCCTCATTGATTCTCCCCTTAAGCATACTTCCTGGCGCATGCTCCTTGAGAAACTTGATCTCACCTCAATCTTTGGACTCATAGAACTCTGAATATAGCTTGTCGTTTGGTGCTGATCAAAGCTGTCCTACAGGTAATGTCGCTCTACCTATTCTCAATCTTGGTTGTGCCCAAATGGGTTATAAAAAAAATAAAGGCCCTTCAGCGCAACCTCCTTTGGGGCGCAACAGGTACAAACCACAAATGGGCCTTCGTAAAATGGACAACAGCTTGTAAGCCTAAAGAAAAAGGGGGCATTGGTTTGAGGGATCCCAGTCAAAGTAATACTATCATGTGTGAAAAAATTTGGTGGCGTTGGCTATCTGCTCCCAACAAGCCATGGGCAACCATTTGGACCGCTAAATATGTCAATCATAGACCACAGGAAGAGCTCATCAGATACACTCCCACTGAAAAAGGATCACTTATATGGAACGCTGCTAAACAACACTACCTAATGATCTAGCAACACAATTTCTGGGAAGTAAGAAATGGTTGATCAGCACGGTTCTAGATGGACTCATGGAATCAGCTACCGAGGCTCAATAGTATACTAGAACAGCCTCCAGATCACCATAGGGAGGGGCAGCTATAGGAAGAGGTCTGGCAGCAATGGATTCAGGAGATAGAACAGGGGTATAGACAATGGAAGCATAGTGATAGAATAATTGAGAACGCAAGTCACCAAATTCAGTAGAATCTGGAGTATGAGCTCCAAAATCGAAGGATCAAATACTTGGAGGATAGGGACATTCTTCGATGGGGTTACTCGCCTAGAGGGACCTTCACCACCAAAGAGGCCTACAAAATCATATGCACAAATCCGGAGCCCCTGGATCCCATCTAGAGTAGAATTTGGTCTTCAGGAATTTGGCCCAAAGTCTCCCTCTTCCTCTGGCTGGTCGGGCACCAGAAAATCCTCACTTGGGACAATCTCAGATGTAGGAACTTTCATGGACCCTCTATGTGTGTCAACTGTAAATCCTAGGAGGAAACGATCCAGCACCTCCTAGACTCATGTTCCCTTGCCAATTAATTGTGGGAGAAGGCGAGCTTTTGATGTCAAAGAAGATGCAGATTGGCTAAAGACATCTCCAACTCCATACGCCAGTGGCAACAGAACCCCTGCAAAAGTGAAGTCCTCAACCATTTATGGAGAATAATTCTTGGTCCCTCCTTTGGACTATCTGGAGAGAGAGGAATAAGCGCATATTTAAAGATCAAAGTACTCTGCTAGAGATCATTTGGGGCAACTTCTGCCACAATCTCAAAGAGACCTTGGTGCTTCACAACTGGGCTTAGGATGAATTTCCCTCTATTGCAAATGAGAAGGCCATCTGGGAAAACTGGAACCCGCAACTCCCGCAGGGAACTCAGATTCGAGTCCCGTCTGAGCGCAACAACATTAAAAAGGACTCAAGGACTCCTCCCCCAATGAACACATTCAACATAAACTTTGATGGCACTTCTAAGGGTAACCCAGGAAAACGCCGGATTTGGGGGCATATTCAGAAATGATGAAGACTCGCCTCTCCTTATTTACTTTGGGAATATAGGCTGGGATACTAACAACTCAGCAGAATTGGAGGGTCTCTGGCAAGGGCTTCTCCTCTCCAGGAAACACAATTTCCATCCCCTAGAAATCGAAGGCGATTTCCAAATTCTCATCAACATGGCTAATCAACTTCAAAATGGGACTCATGCGAGGAAAATTGCCAATAGTTGGAGACTCGAGGCCAGATTGGATGCCATAGGACAACTGCTCCACAACAATCTAGCCATTATCTTCGATCATGTCAAGAGGGAAGGCAACAAGGTTGTTGATCTTCTTGCCGATTTGGGAGTGGATTTGGAGCATACTATACTCACAGGGACTATAGACATCATACAGAATCATGATCAAGCCCAGGAATGCACAATTCTGGTCCAAAAGGATGCAGCTCCCCTGGATGTGGGTGATTGAGGTGGCATTTAAGGTGAAAAGACTGGGGTGGGGCGAGGCAGTTCGACACCTACCCAACCAGTACATTGAGTTAAATACATGTATGCTGGAGAGTGCTTGGCATGTGCGCAAGGTAATTTTTAACAGCTCACACTCCGGTGGCTCTGGTTCATTCTTCTTGTTCACTGCAATGGCTTGTCCCTCCACATGCTCTAACCTACAAGAGATGACGGCGATCTTCAATGTGGTAGTAATGGAAGGGGTTTCTCGAGACATGTTTGGAAAGGTTAAGAATAGGCTCTGTTCTGGGTTTGTGTCGAAGCCTTTTGTGCTGTTTCATTTGGCTCATCCCCTCGCCTCCGCTCTCATTTTGGTTTTCTCAGAAGTCTCTCAGCACTTAAGGGGGAAAGCCTCGCTGCAGCTTATCTCGGCCTTCTTGGGGCAGCTCTTGCAGTTCCTATCTTTCCTTCGCGGGGCATTGAGTCATAGTCTGTGGTCTTAGTCTTGACTTTTCATCGTCAGGTCTCAGGTATTGCCTACGGCTTTGGGTGGTGGGTTTTGAGTCGTGTTTCAATAGCCTTTGTCCTGTTGATCAATCACTTTGTCTCAGGCCTCATCTTTGACACTGGGTGGCAGGAGATTGGCCCTGTCCATCCACAGGTCGCTCGAATTTTCTCCGGAGAGAATCACTCTGAGTTCAATTTGTCTTTGCTAGTGAAGGGCATCCGTAAACTCCCCTCCTGGTATCGGTGTCTTTGCTGCTCCGCTCGCCTCATAGCTGCTCAGCCTGTCCGCCAACTCACCACCACACCCTCACAGATGGCTCAACTTCGCCAAAGAATCGGGTGCCGAAGAGGCCAACCCCAGCGCGCGCCGACAAGCTCGTCTTCGGATGCGCCTTCCCCCTCCAGTGAATTGTTTGCTGGTCGCTACCCCAGCAGGCGTAGTGGGAGAGGGCAGCACCGAGCCTCCAGACACTACCCGGGGCCTCCTTCCTTGTCCGGCTTTGAAATTTTCTCTTTTAATAGTTCCCTGCATCGGCCATGGATAACGACTCACATTATAGTGGTCTTCCATGAGACAACACAGATGGAGGACTTAGATTCTCATCCGGGAGGCTCGGGGGCAGTCTCTGGTCCTTCTCCTTCTATCCAGCTGGGAATTGGTATGGTGCCTCGGTAGGATCCGAATGCTCCGGGTTGCAGCACTCAGGATCCAGAGATGCTACCAGTCGACCCTGGCCCCTCTGATCAGAATGTTCTTCAAGCTAAGGACGAGCCAGAATTTGGATGGTGTCGTATCGTGAAAAAACCACAAGATGACTAGCATGCACTCCCTGGCGTCGATTTTTTGGTTATGCTATGGCTATCATCGGGCAAGTTTGCTATGTAATTAGTGTTGTGGATTTCCTGTGTTTTTTGATGGTTTTTTTTTTTTACTATGAAGCACCAAAAGAGTATCATCCTAATCCCCTCCGTGGGATCTGAATTATGTCTTCTTACCTGTTTTTTCCTGAAAGTTATGCCTCTTATCAAAGCAGTGAAATGACTTCGATCTCTATGTAAATATTTCTCTACTTTGTTAATAGATTTAAACTTACTAAAAAACAAGAAACAAAACAAACAAAAAAACAACTCTTCATGTTAATTTTATATATAAACAACTATTATTGGATTATAAACACCTATTAAAAAGAAACAAATATTACATCCTAATTTAATAACTGTAAATGATGTAAACATCTTAATATGGCATATATCGAGGACAAACTTCTTGATTTTAACATGATAAAGGATTTATGAAGGACAACTTTTCGTTTTATCATAATAGAATCTTTTTACTGCATTTCAAGATTAGAGTTTACCAACATAAAAGAGTAATTTTCATCGAAAAATGGTGGCAAGGATAAACTTTTTCGTTTTACGATAATAAAATCTCTTTATGGGATTTCAATGTCATTGTCTAACAGTAGAAAAGAGTGGTGATTTTGACTCTAAATTACCTGGGTAGCGATGTGGGTAATGATAATCACGAGGTTAAAAGGGCTATATTATTGTCACCTCAATAAGGTGGGCTGAAGTACGAAAAGTTTGTTTTAAATAACGTTGTAAAATTTTTAATTTTTAATATATTATTTATTGTTTGATATAATTAATAAATATTTAGAAAAGAATTTTGAAGGAATTTCATTTATACCGTGATAAAAAATGTTATGTCATTATCACTTCAATAATTGTACGCTGAATTATAGAAAAGTAATTTCTAAATTTTGATATTTTTAAAATTATAGGTTAAACTATTGGTTTTTTTATATTTTAAATATTAAAATTTTATTCAATAGAATTAACTATATATATAAATAAAAGTTTCATGGGTATAAATTTATATATGATAAAATACTTTCTAAGGCATTTACTTAAAAGTTTAGAGGTTATAGGGGTGATAGAATCTTTACCAATACACACTTTTTTTATTGCGCAATTTTTTGGTTTTAAATTCTATTCTTATCACGTGTTCCAAGATTAGATTATATTAAGGATCTCATTTAAGTGATTGTATATATATATAATATGAATGTGGGTTGTATTAATTTTTTATATTAAATGATCTAAAAAACATCATATTAACAAATATGTTATATATATATATATAATATATATAAATAGTTCAAGCCTAGGGATGGGTTAGTATGGGATTGTTTGAATTTTTGTCAATCTTGGATTTCCTATGAAATAGACAATTTTCCAAAAAGTGGCTTCCACCCTCATCCTATGGAAAATAATTGTAACATCCTCACATAGTGTAATCCTTTGGAAAGTTTCAGTCATGATAGTTTGGTGGGTTTTTATGTAATTATTAGAAGTTACTGGTCATTCTCGACGAGAATTATGTGCTTGAAGGATATATCAATGTAATATTTTTCTAAAACTAATAGAAATGAGTGGATGAAAAATAGAAAAAAAAATTAAAAAAAAAAAATTATTAGTGGTGTTTGAGCCATTATGTCTTCATAAGAGGTAGTATTTAAGGCATTGTGACCAAATTCAATGACAAATGAGAGCATGTATTCCAAATGGGATATTATGCACTTGCTTAGGGCTTATGGAGACAATAATCAAAATTTTATGCACTTGAGTAGATCTTGTAGATATATCAGGGAAAACACATTTCTTGAAGATATAACAATGAAAACTCATTTCCAATAAAAAAGAATTGAGTATAGTTATAAAGTCACATGATCTAGATTCATAATCCCTCATGTTAAATATAAATTTGTTTGATCCTTATTTTTGGAAGTGAAATTGTCCCTTATTATGTTCTAAATTCATATCTTTAAACTTGTATTTTCTTATTGGTCAATAAACCATAGAATATATCAAATTTTCACCACATATTTATCAAGCGTTTTGATACACTTAACTCCCACATCATGCAACAATTGTTATAGAAACAATAATATTTTATTATACTTCCCAATCGTAAACAAATAGATGACTTGATAGAAAATATGTTTGGAGGATTTATAACAAAAACACATTCCAATAAAATGAATCGAAATGAAATCATCAAAGCTATCTCCTTCCTCTTAAAATCCACCTTCAATCCTTCAGAAGACAAGCAATAAATCATGAATAATTTAAGTAGTGTCAAATGCGAGAGACAACATGAATACATGTAAATGGAAATATGTGGAGTGTGGGCCTCAAAAACACCTCCTCCATGTTCAAGAAGTAACAAGTGACTTATAAGAAGCTCCCATTATTACACCAATAAACCTGAAGAAGAGCAAAGATCTAAGGATATTATCTCTCGTAAGTGATTAGCTTAAGTGACTTATAAGAAGCTCCCATTATTACACCAATAAACCTGAAGAAGATCAAAGATCTATGGATATTATCTATCGTAAGTGATTAGCTTAAATTTTACCTACGAATGAGTCAACTGAGTTTAGTTTATAACGATGTCATGTTTTTGGCATGTTGTATCACATCCATGGTTGTGAGTTGTTGCATGAGATTATAATGAATATTATTGGGTGGAATCAATCGAATGTAGATGGATCCTTCTATGAATCCGTTAACCAGTTTTACCATATGTTATATCTGAAGCTAACAGATCATGCCAACGAATGAGTTCATACTCAACTCATTACACCTAATTCTCTTCATCATAGTCTCGTGTAATAACTCCCAAGCATGACTGTGATAGAACATAACATAGACAAACGTGTGAAGAATATAAATATAATTAACTATAACATGGCAACAATACTACATAATTTTCTTTGATAATATTATGTTGCCAAATATGACTTTGATAGCACATATTAAGAATAAATATGCGAAAAATATGTTCAACTATGGGCAATCCAATACTTTATAAAGCTATGCAATGTATAATTCCAAAAGTTAGATTACATACAATAGGATAGGGTAATACTATGGATCATTAATAAAATGCACTTGAAAAATGACTTAGGGTAAACCTAACAAATTGGATTGAATAATTCAATCAAATTTACCTAGAATAAAACATTCTTCTTCTAATTATATATATATATATGAGAGATGAGTAGTTTATAAAAGAAATTGTAATTTCTTATTACTTAAAATAAATGTTTATATTTCATTATTAATAACCAATAGCTTAAATTTTGGAGTTTTTCCATTGTATTAAAGATCATCAATGCAATGTCTTTAAAAAATGAATTTTTTAAACCTAAAAAATTTGGTTTTATAATTCAATCCAATTTACCTTAACATACTTTAACTTAAACTTCCCTCTTATAATATTATCCAATTTTATGGAAAACATATATTATATATATTTATATTTTTTTAAGACTAGTACAACCATATTAAAAATATTAATGTGTTTGATATAGCTAAAGGTTTCATAAATATAACAAAAAAACTTATTGTAACAAAAAATCTATTGCAACAGGAAGAATGCGATGCCTTACCAATGCACACATTTACCTGATTAACCATGTATAAAAAGCTTATGGGTCAACTTTAACTTGAGAAAAAGAAAGTACACATCTTATTGTAAAATGGGCCATTTTGCTAAACAAAAATCTCTTATATATAATGAATGTTACAAATAGTAATGAGGAACTTATCATGGAAGAACTTATTAGAACTGGAATAATATCAAATCCCTAGGAAATTGTTGGGTGGGGAGCTACTTGACACGAATCTAATTTTTTAAATTTATTAAAAGTAATGGAACTTTTTGCGAAATAAAATTTACTTATATATAAATGAATGTTATAAATCATAATGAGGAATTAATCATGGCGAAATTATTAGAATTCGAATAATCTCAAATCCCTCAGAAATTGGTGGGAGGGGAGCCATATGACATGAATCTTTTTTTTTAATTTATTAAAATTCAATGCAACCTAATAAATTTTGTATCACAATACAATGTAACATGCTACAAGCCTTGATAAGCATTCAAAAGAAGTTTATGATGAGCATATTCCCTTCAGGATGGTTGTCAATTAAAAAAAATTAACAAGTGAAAAGATCTTCATCCACCCTAAGTTGAAATAAGAAGTCCTTTGGAATTAATAAATTATAATTAATTGTAATTTATCATTTCTTAAAATAAATGTTTATATTTCATTATTAATTACCAATAACCTAATTTTTGTAAGTTTTCCATGGTAACATGGATTATCAATACAATGCTCTTAAAAATTGACTTAGTATAGGGTAACGCACTAGATGTTAGACATTATATGTAAAAAAATTAAAATTCAATTTTAAAATTAAAATTCAATTTTTTTTTATTGATAAAATCAAGAACACATATTTAAATAAAATAAAAACATAATATACATACGACATTAAAATATATAACAATAGTTATAAATTAACATCAATTTTACCATATGAATTAAAATAATGATTTCATAACTACATTTAAATTTAGTTAGTAAGCACATAAAAATTTTAATATTTACAATATTACAAGATCCTTAACCACGAATATTCACCGCATTTTACCATAGATATTATTAACTTCTAAGTAGGATTTCTTATGATACCATGAGTTAATACCATGATTTATGAAGACCACGTACCCAAAAACCATAACCTATTTCAATTTATTTTTTTTATAAATATTTTATTTTAATTTAATTTTATAACATTTTTTGAATTAAAAATTACAATATAACAATATTCTTAACCATGGATATTCACCTTCATTTTACCATGGATATTATTAAATTGTAAATAGACTTTGTTACAATACCATGGACAATACCATGGCTTATGGATACCACCTACCAAAAAGCCATAACTCATTTCAAAATCAACATATTTTATAAATATGTTATTTTAATTTTATTTTGATGATGATGATGATGGTTAACGTCCATTGAGACCAAACATTTGTCTATCAGACCTAAAGAGTCAAATTATTTATTTTAATTTAAGATTTTATTCCTATGCTCAAAAAGCTTGGAGAGAAGCCTCCCGATCTCACTATAATTTTGACATTGTAAAAGGCTAGGAAGGTTAGTATTGTAACAAAGTTTTATAACATTTTTAAAATTAAATTAAGTTAAAATTAAAATTAAAAATTAATAATGATAATTATCAATAAAACATTTTGACTTGGTCACATAACATAAAAATAAAAATCTAAAATAAAATAGAATAAAATAAATAATTAATAATTAATAATAAAACTAGCCTAGATCCATCTTAACTCCCGATTTACCAAGATCAAATCTTTTGAGATGCAAACTCCTTTTAGAATGAAAAGAGATAAAATAAAATAAAATATAAAATTAATAATTAATAATAAAACCAGTATAGATCCATCTTAACTCTGGATTTAAGTGTTTAAAGGGATCAAATCTTTTGAGATGCAAACTTCTTTTAGAATGAAAAGAAAATCCATCTTAACTCTGGATTTACGTGTTTAAAGGGATCAAATATTTTGAGATGCAAACTTCTTTTATAATGAAAAGAATTTGATCCCTCTAAGGGCTTGGTAGATCTGGAGATTTAAAATGAAAAGAGATTTGGTCCCAAGATTTGATCCCTATAAAGACTTGGTAGATGCCAAGTTAAGATGGATGTACGCTTGTTGTAAACCTAACAAACTTGATTTTTGTAATATCCCTAACGTGATTAACCCCACGTAAAAGTAATTTCAATTTAAGAATCAGTTATTAACTGATTCTTGGCTGTTGTGGAACTGAACGAGAGTGAAGGAAACGAGGAGTTAACGTGGCCTGGGAAATTATTACGCGTGGGGTAGCAGAGTGATGGTCACGTATTCTACGCTGACTAATTTGGCGGTGAAGTAATGGCATTCCACTATAGAATTCCATGCCCAGTTTTATTCGGATAGGCTTGCGGATTTGAGGGATCGTATCTTGATTCTGTTAAACACCGGATTTTATTTGGCAGGCCAGTCTTGGATCGATGGAAGCTTACCGATATGAAGTAGGGTATCTGGATATATGAGTTTTCGATGTAGAAGGATAGATGTATTTGAATAGCATCAAGTTTGGCAGAAACTCTTATGACTGTATCGCTGCCTCTCTACGCGCCTGTTGGAAGGTTCTAAGCCATGCCAATGCGCATCGCTAAGGTATTTGGTTGACATGTTAAGGCAGCTACATGAAGAAGAAATGTTGTTGCAGGAAGATTTGCCACAGAACCCTGTTTGTTGAACACTGTGTTGTGTGGAAACCGTGGAGACATTGTAGATGTCAAAACTCAAGAACCCATGATTGCTCGTTAGTGCCGCAGTAGAGAGTCGTATATTGACACGAATCGTTGTTAAAGCCACCGACGTGAGATTAATAGCCAGGCAGTTTGCTGCTCCAACGAAGTCAGAACGTCAAGATGTGGTAACCGGGCTCCCAGTTGCTTCTCTCCGACCAAAGGAATAATGCGTTTGTTTTTCAGTCGATGGTACAACTGAAAAAGATAAGTATCTTGCTCTTTTTCTGCTAGGAAAAAATGCATGTGCGTAGCTGACTAATGGAAAACGCAAACTCTTCCATGTAGACACGTTTTACTGTTTTGCATTATTATTTTCCAGCGAGAGCTGAGTTCAATGCTAGGTAATTAATATATGAAGCGAGCCTATTTGATTCATATTATCAAATGCTCAAGTTTATATAGAAATCTGTTATACCATGACTGCAGCTCGCTTAGGTGCATTGAGTGTTATCTAGTTAGTCACAATGCATGCGGATCCTAAATTATATGGTAGAATACTAAGAAAGGGGATATGTGTTACACACATCAAGAAGGATGATTATGATAAGTTAAGGGATGCACTAAGGATTAGCCATCGTGTTATAGAGGTATGTTCTTGTATGGACAGAGCTATTGAGTCATGTTTCTTTAGGAAAATGATATGTGATTACCTTATGCTAAACTATTATCTTAGTTTCTTGTTGAACAAGATGTGTAAGCACATGAGATTTGTGCTAGCTTTCATTAGAAAGGGTATACATATGCATGCAGGAAGAGACAACAAGTGGTGTTAGTTTGCTTTACATGTTTGCAGGCAACAAAAGTAATGGCTAAAAGATTAGCTCTTTTGGTAAAAGTTTATGTAAATTTTCATGTAAGTAGATTATAACTGATGTTGTAGTTAGTCCCTTCAAGGGTATCCCTTAATGTTTTGTCCTCTACGAATATGTGCTTGAGCCAAGGGAAAATGCTAAATAATATGATTATTATAAATGAAATCATGATGTCAATGTTGATAATGATAACATGGACTTGCAAAACTAATGATTAGATCTCTTAGAGAAAGATATGTACCAGTGTGTATAAGCATTGTGAAAAGTAGAACAAGAATTTACTTGAATAGATGTACTGGTTAGCTAGTATGTCATGCTTGCTCATGCACATGAGTAGATATTAAAAGATCTCTTTAGATGTTGATTATTGATTGAATAATATTGTAACTATTCTTGTTGCCAAGATTGTTATTATGACATGCTTGCTCATGCATATGAGTAGATGTTAAAAGATCTCTTTTAGAAGTTGCTTATTGATTGATTAATATGGCATCTAATCTTGTTGCCAAGCTTGTTGACAACTACATTGACAGGAAACGATGGCAGATGATGGTGCCAAAGGAAAGTGATGTTTAACATTATGGCAGGAAAAGGATTATTGGTCCATGCGGATGAGTTCTAGTTGCAGGAACATACATTGTTAGAACAATCATGCCACAAGGATTATTGCATGTGGCGGTATGTAAGTGAAAGATTTACATGGAAATTGTATTAGCTTTTAGCTAGTTATGTGATAATGATAACTTATTGTAATGATTTTATAACAATGGTTAAGGGATGGAATCCCTTATAAGCCATTGAGTGAGGGGTGAAATCCCTCACGAGCGTTTAATAATAAGATTAAACGTTTGCTGGTTTTCACCCTACGGGGTTTCCAGGGTAAATTGGTGTTCAAATGGTGTGATTGCCTTTTGTGTCCATTGATAATGATGAGTCCTTGATGATGATGGTTCTTTATTTGATGTGACAACTATAATGTCTTAGTACATGATTATCTAATATGTTTAAGGATATCAAGAAATGGATGCAAGGATGATCTAGGTGGATATTGGTGGCCACCTGCCAAGTCCACCTGGACCCCCACCATTGTCTTTCTCAGCATTTTCAGTTTCCTTAATTGTAGCACAACTTACTATTTTTAGCAGTTTTTCGGGTCCTGAACTTCCGGAGCCGTTTTGAGGCCCTAAACGACGTTTTTTGGGGAATCCAAGGGCAACACGAGTCCATGGAATGGACTGGTGTTGCCCGTTCCAATAATGATAGTGCTCGGATAGATCTTTCTAATGAGCTATTGTACGCGTCAAACGGAGATCATATGCCAAAGTTACGACCCCGGGAAGTTGATGTACCAACTTACCCCCAAACGGCGCCCACAGTTTGGCGTTTCATCTCCTAGGGTTAGGTTTTGGAATGTTAAGGGTTTTTCCATTGTTTCTCAACAATAAATAGCCCTTCAAGCCTCATTGTAACACAGCTCAGAGGCATGTAGCCATCACATCTCTTCTCAGAGATAAGCTACCATCACCCTAGCTAGTTTATTTCCATTTCTGTTTGTAAGCATATTTCAGTATTTTCCATTAATGAAATGAAGTATTATTTCCGCTGCATCTTTGTGTATATGGTTGTCTCTGTAATTTGTTGCGTTCCTGTTTAAATCCGGATCAAAGGATTCATGAGACAGTTTATGTTATTACAGTGGTGGCGAAAGGTTATGCAATGGTTATGAAACTTACTGTCTTTGATGGCAATTTACTTGATGTAATAATGAATAGTATATGTACGGTAAATGATGATTTGTGGAGTTGTGAATTGATTAATTACTTGTGGTAATTGTATAAAAACTTCTAACTCTCTACTTTTACATGCTAGGTTATCGGGGTATATGACAATTTTATAATTCAATCAATTTTTCTTTACTATAAACTTTGAGTAGGCTAGATTTACCATTAACCTTGACTAGGAAACATTCCTAAAAATGAAAATAGTTAGTTTAACACCAAACTCACTCGATATTATAATTTAATCAAATTTAATTTTACTATTGATTTTGAGTGGGTTATATTTACCATTAACCTTGAGGGGTATGATTCTTAAAGATGCTAATAGTTAGTATAACAACAAATTCTGACGTAACTAAGACAAATTGTACTTAGGCCGAGTTTAGACTATTATGTGGAGATTTGCCGTGATACCAAAACCTACAGTAATTAATAAATTTCCAAACTCTCACCATTATATTTAAATATTAATTTAAGTAGTCGCTTAATTTGATGGTTGCCGTGAGTGCACCTCGTAAATTCTATATTTGGAAAAAAACAATTCATAAGCGTTATATATTTCTTCAAATACAGCTTTTAGTCCAACATAACCTAACATACGAGCGTATTGTGAAATATATGTTGTTAAGCATCATGTCCATACCAGGTAAATAAATTATTGTCATATGTGTCCATGCAATTGCCAATGCCTATTTATATATAGATAAAAGAAAAAAAAATATTATATTAAATAAATCTCAGTAACGTAACTTTATTAAACGAATCTACCTGCTACAGAATCCAGCAAATCGAAGAAAGCAAAGCGAACCTTGCTGTCTTGTTATAGGATACACCAAAGATGAGAAAGCACTATAATACTATATCAAATAAATCTCAATAACGTAATGTTTATTAAACGAATCTACCTGCGACAGGATCCAGCAAATCGAAGAAAGCAAAGCGAACCTTACCTTGCTGTCTCATTTGTTACAGGATACACCAAAGATGAGAAAGCACTGAAATAAAAGTTGAAGTAATACCAGTGCGCGTGCAGATACAAATGATATTTTCCAACAACATATAGAATCACCCCAGGATTTTATTTGTTTCCCCATTGGATTTATATATGGCGCCAGAAATGAGCCAGGGCATCCTTATCATTGGAGAATCCAAAGTATTAGAAAAGATTTTATATAAAATGTGTATCCACGGTTGTTTCCGACAACCCAGCAGCTCCTATTTTCATAGTCTGTTCAGAGTTGTCTGCGCCTTTGAATTTGAAGCTTTTTGCCTGTGGTGGACACTCATTGTTTAAAGATCTCAAAAGGAAAATTCGGAGAGAAGTGAACATAGTAGATTTGCAAGTGCCATCGAGGGTTGGGCCTGAATGATAAAAAGTGAATACTGTCGGCGTCGTGATGGTACACGTGGGATCAGGAATTGCGATGGATGTGAGAGCAGAGGTTGCCATGGATGTGAGAGCAGAAGCGAAGAATTTTGTGTGTGAAGAGACAACGGGGCAGGCGGACCCTCATTAAACGATTACAATTACTTTATTTGGACACCGTGCACGCAGAAGACGAATATGGAGCTCACATACATTTCACAGAGTTGACTGCTGCGCATTATGATTGTCGGTTTCCTTTCATTGGATTCCATGGCCGCCAAAACTAAAAATGGATGGCATGAGTTGTTAATGAGACTTTTCTCTGAGGGCCGACTATTTTAAAATGTGGAAGAAATGAAGAGAACATGAGATATAATACATGAAACAATGTTGAACACATATTGTAACCGGTGATAACAACTAGTGAAGACAGGTCGCATTTTGTTTGCACGGCCGTGGCATCTATCACTTGAGCTACAATAAAAAGGTATTATCTCCACTATATCTTGTCTTTGCAATAATTGTGGCAAAGGATAGTGATTGGTGCTCACAGAATTTACTCAAATATCACTGTATTGTATTGTATGATCGGGACTGGATAAATTCCCTTGATGTAGTTGCACAAAAAAATCTTGTAAGTATTATTGGTATGATGGAAGTTTATATCTATATATATACACAATATTATATTGTTTTTTATATTTTTTTATAATTATTTTTGGAATCTTAATATATAATTGTTATAGAATTGCTATTTTAAATTATTAGATTGAATTTTGGATAGATAAATGTATTGAACAATATTATTAGATTCATGTTAATTTTAAATCTATCAAGATTAGATAGATCAAATCTTTTGAGGTGCAAACCACTTTTAAAATGAAAAGAGATTTGATCTCTTGCCCTTGGCACATAGATAATCTATAATAGTATTATATAAATTTAACATCTCTATATATAAAAGTATTCTCATTTTTAATTTTACTAAAACATTGTTTTAATCTCTATAGAATATCTATGAAATATTTTTAAAGGTGGTGAAGGTAAAAGGTTTAGCTATACCTTAAAATTATAACCTTCATTATTTTAGTTTTAATTAAAAAATGTTATAAAATTACGATGAAATATTTTGATTGTGAAATGAGTTATGATTTTTGGGTATTGGGTATTGATACGCCATGGCATTGGCCTATGGTATTGTAATAAAGTTTGTTCACTAGTTAATAATATGGATTGTAAAGTGTGGGTGTATATCCATGGTTAAGAATTTTTTTATATTTTAAGTATTAATTTTTATGTACTTATTAATTAAATTTAAATATGGTTATAGAATCATTATCGAGGGAGAAATATATCAATTTATTTTCCCATTGATCATTATTTGTTTGGCATTGACCAATGCAACTTATAATGTTTAACTTGAAAAATAAATATCTATTTTTCAATATTATTGAAAAACTATTTTTCAAACATTTAATTGGATCATAATTACTTGAACATATTATTATAGATTTTTTGTAATAAAATGTCATGATTATGCATCATATCTTTAATGCCACAATTTATGAATATGGTTCCAATATTCATGTATGATTTTTAAAGATTTGTATAGTGATTTTTAATCCAAAAATAAAACCATTGAAAATAGCTCATGCTCATGTAACTAACATATTTACAATAAGTTACTTCCCACCACAATTCAAATAAATATTGTATAAAAAATAGATAGAAATAAGATGTAAGTAAACATACTTATGAGAGTCACCTAAAAACATTATTTATCCCCTCGTTAACACTTTTGTAGGAGTACAAATATAAATATCTAGAGCTACAAACTACCCACCAAAATTTATGAAGTGCTTGTGTCTCAACCATCAATTACTTTATCCACTTCACATCTCAATTTATTAGCTCCTTTTAAATAAACATTATAGGATTGCAGCACTTGCTTTAATTTATATGGTAAAATGGATATTAGCCAAGCTAGATACCAAATTGTTGTATGAGATCCCCTTGTTTATGGAACAAGGGACCCACCTCAAGTTAGCTATTTGACTGTTAGCTCTACAAAGGCATACATACTCTACCCCCTCTGGTTATGAAATTGTGACCTCTTAGGAGGAAACACATGCTTTTGCTATGTCTACAAAATCATGTCTACTAAAGCATACATACTCTAGCCCCTTTGGTTTTGAACTTGTGACCTCTTAGGAGGAAACACATGGTCTTAATATATAGCTACCATACATACGTTATATATTTTAATGTGATATATATGTTATGATTTTCCTTACTTAAAAAGTTGTTTGCAATTTGATTAATAAAAAAAATTATAATATAACAAATTGAACTTGATTATTTTCGTTAATTTAATTTTTTATTATTAATTGAGCGAATATTGAAATGTTTGCATTCATTTACAAAAACCACAACATTTCTCCCATACTCTGTTCCATATTACTTTAAGTGTAAATGTTAAATGTTTACAAACATTTACACAACTACAATATGTATACGAAAATTTTTAAAGATACAAATTTATATTAATTTTTAGAAACCTTGTGGAATCTTATTGCAAACTATAAAATGTTTGGTGATATTTTTGTAAAATTATTCAAATTCATAATGATTTTATATTAGTTTGTTTGAAATTTTAGCGATTTTTTGGGTAAAATAATTTTATCTTATAAAAATTTTACAAATCATTTTTGAAAAAATAAATATTGGTAATTTTTTTTCTTTTATGAAAATAAAATAAAAGAATTAGTCTATAAATATTAGCCCCTAAAATTTCCCCTACATTGAATTATAGACCATACAAATATTGATATATAAATAGAGCTAAACACATTATTTTTTTTGCTAAGTGTTCATTTTATTCTTTTAAATCTAATTTATTATACCCATTTCTCTTAATTTCATAACTTAAATTCAATTAATAACTTATATAACTTAAAATTCGACTAATAGCATTTAATAAAATTATATATCTTCTAATAACAATTCATGTTTTATATATATATAAACTATTATTTTATCATAAACCACTATTACATTTTTAAAAGAAACAAATATTACATCTTAATATGGCATATATCGAGGACAAACATTTTGATTTTAACATAATATGGGATTTATCGAGGACAACTTTTTCATTTTAACCTAATAATTTTTTTTTACCGCATTTCAAGATTAGAGGAGTTTACCAACAGAAAAGAGTAATTTTCATCGAAATAAACATTTTCGTTTTACGATAATAAACTCTTTTTATGGGATTTCAATGTGATGGTTTAACTCTAGAAAAGAGTGATTTTCACTCTAAATTATCTGCGTAACGATGTGGATAATGATAGTCACCAGGTTAAAAGGGCTATAATATTATCACCTCACTAAGGTACGCTAAAGTATGAAAAGTTTATTTTAAATAACGTTATACATTTTTAATTTTTTTGATTTTTAATATGTTAATTATTGTTTGATATAATTAATAAATAATTAGAAAACAATTTTGAACTAATTTCATTTACTGTGATAAAGAATGTTAGGTCATTATCAGTTCAATAATTGTATGCGGAATTATAGAAAACTAATTTTTAATTTTAATATTTTATAAATTATATGTTAAATTATTGATTTTTTTATATAATTTAGATATTTAAAATATTATTTAAGAGAATTAAAAAGATTATATATATATATATATATAAATAAAAGTTTCATGGGTATAAATTATTATATGATAAAATATTTTGTTAAGGTATTTATTTAAAAGTTTAAAGGTTATAGTGGTGATAGAATCCTCACCAATACACACCATTTTATTTGGAATTTTCTAGGTTTTAAATAATAATATTTATATTTATATAAATGTAAAGATGTTGTAATACTCTATTTAACATTTTACTTGGGGAAATTATTTTTAAATAAAAAATAATATAATTAATAAATATAATTATCAATAAAACTTTTTATCCATTTTAATTTTGGATCTACAAAATATTAATAGGGATTAAATCTCTTGAGATACAAAATATTAATAGGGATTAAATCTCTTGAGATGCAAAATTCTTTTAGAGTCAAAACTATGAAAAAATATTTGATCCCTCTCCATCCTTGGTGGATATGGAGATAATATAAATCTAGATTAATACATATAATCTATCTCTTGCACATATACATATATGTGTTAAATATTTTTCTTTAACAAGTTTTATAATTTTTATAATTTTAATTTTTATAATGTTAAAACACCTCAGACAGAATAACTATAGTTCGGTGGGTCTATATTGCTTAAAACGTTTTGTTTTAAATTATATTTTTATTGTTTGTTCCAAGATTATATTAAGGATCATTTAAGTGATTCTATTGATTGTAAAAATAAATATAATAACCAAAAATAATATATATATATATATGTGTGTGTGTGTGTGTGTGTGTGTGTGTGTGTTAATCCCTTTATATTAAATGATTTAAAAAATAACACATTAAGAAATATGATATATATATACAAAATTAGTTGGATTGGTCAGCGTCAGATTGTTTGATCTTTTGTCAACCTTGGATCTCCTCTGAGATAGTCAAGTCTCCAAAAAGTGGCTTCTATCCCCATCCTATGGAAAATAAATGAAACATCCTCCGATACCCTCACATGAAAATGTATGGAGTTAATTTCTTTTACAGAATTTACCCACGGATAACTATCGAAATTACTATTCTAGATCCCTCATTTGCAATTAGATAAATCTTCATTATTACATAGAGTAACTTTAGTAAAGGACTAGTAAGTTGCGTAACCAATAACAACCACTTTTGTATCATATTAACGTAAACTTTCTGATGTAACCTTACATCACTTTTATAATTCCTTTAACTCGATTATTTAATCACATACTTGATATTAAAAATGTTACATCATGTAAAGAACCCACATCATCAAACTCATACAATAAGAAATCACATCAGTGACCAATGGTATACCTTGGAAAACCGATAGGGTGAAAACCAACAAATGTTTAATTTTATTAAGAAACGCTCGTGAGGGTGTTCACCCCTCACTCAATCTCTTATAATGGAGTCCATCCCTTAATCACTTTCATAAAATATTACAAGGAAATATCGTTTAAATAAAACATATCTCGCTAAAAGCTATTTCAATCATCATGATATCATTTACCCACAAGAATTCAATCTTTAAATCTGTGTGGCTTGGTTGTTCCATCAATGGACCTTCTTGAAATTCACACTCATCTACACGGACCATTAGTTCTTTACCCACCCCAACGTTAAACATAATCTATCATTTGTACAAGTCACTATCCTTTCCTGCCATTGATGTCATCATCAAACTTTGATATTATGACTACATAGAGTATTTATGAGCCTATAATCAATCTTTAATAGTGATTCTTCAACATCTATTGATGTGTGTACATGGAATTTAAATAAAATATCACAACATGATTCTTCTAACAACACTTCTCATGCATAAATTATTAGAAAAGTCATGTCAAAATAAATATCACATTATTTTATAAAGGAAAACCACTGTAACCATCCATTTTAATTTAAAGGATACTAGAAACTTAGATTTACTTTTCGTGCATGTAATTAGATAAAAACTTATTCAAATAAATTTAACCCCTTAGCTTCTTCTTCGTGCATGTAACTAAGTAATATTTTCAATACAATAGATATTATTATTATTACTATTATGTATGAAAACACATGTTCCCTTGGAAGGGAAAGCTAACATAATAGATACCATTATGAGGCATGCAAATGCAAGTCTCATTTCCAAAAGCATATTTCCCAAGATAGAGATATTTGCAAAGTCTATTCTATAAGGAAACACATTTTTTGTTATAAAAGAAAACTAATGTGTTAGTTATTATTCTTGTGTGTAGATATATGTACTTTTACAAAGGAAATCTAATGAAATTATTGCATGTGATTATTTGTTTCTCTTCCAAGGTCTAACATAATAATTATATACTTTTCATGCATAATTCTTCTAAAAAATTCTAGCATCATAGGTGTACTTTTCATCGAGGCAAAGATCATATCTCGTTTCATGAGATCAAACACAATATTTCTATTTTCCGTGTAAGAAAGTAACACATTTCCTTTCAAGAAATATCAAACATAATATTTCTATATCATGTATGTAGATAACTTATTTCCTCTTAAGGAATATCAAACATAGTAGTTTTGTTTTGGTTCATGCAAGGTACATATTTCTTCTCAAGAGACATCAAACAAACTGGTTCAATTTTTGTGCATCCAAATACACGTCCATGTTATTGAAAAAAGAGTTTAAACATAATAGTCATTAAACACGTGTTTCAGTTTTTCAAGAATTCTAAAAAAGTTAATCTTTCCCTACATGTAAATATATATTTCTATAATGCATTGGTCATTCTTTGTACATGTACTAAATAATACATTTTTCAAAGGCCTAATGTATAGCACCATTCTTTTCATCCATGAAATTTTTTTTGTTTTCTAAGAATATAATACGATAATGTATGCAAAGACATTTCACTTCGAAATATACAATGATGCATGCAATTAATATTTCCTTTTCAACGAGGGTTCCCCTGTGGAGAACCCCAATCTTCAAGTTGTTATTGCTCATTCACCACACGACGGTTGGGTCGAAGTCAAAAAAAGGAAAGGGAAAAAGCTTTGTATTGAGGCTTCTACCCATTCTGGATAGAAGTCAGTCTTTTCTTGCTTCCAGCAATATATTGTAGCCTCTTACTTGTTTTACTTCTTCTCCAGAACCGAGGTTGATAGTCCCATCATTTCCAGTTGCTGGTTCTCTGTCTCTCTTGAATGTATCTTCTTGTACCATATTTTTATTAATAGATTTAGTCCAATTCAGAAGAAAAAAAAAAAAAAAATTCCTTTTCAACAATTAAGATAAAATTTATTTCAAAAATTCCAATATAATAGATATTATTATTGTGCACATATTCCTATTAAAAACATATAGGAATCATACTAATATCTCCAAGGAAATTAATAGTCTAATTTTCTCTCATAATTTCCTCTCAATCCCTTTTTTTAATGAAATAAATTCTTTTCTTTTTCTTTCACAAGAAAAGTTTACTTACATTCTTTTCATGAAAAATACTATGATTTTTTTGAACTTTTTTTGTGTAGGTTTCATGTGGGATTTCTTTCCAATAAAAAAACATACCTAACTTATTTTTGATTATGCATAAACTAAGAAAACATTTTCAAGAACTTAGGAAGATATACATATGTATGTGTGCAATATTTTATTGAAATAACAAGGCTTATATGTGGGGTTCTGTAACACCCCTCCCTTGTGTGTAAAAATTCACAAACCTAAGCTGAGAAAAGCTAGGTCATATGTGTAACAAGGAAAGTAAATACTTTATGAAATAAATAAAATAATTAATCACTTGGAAAAGAGAGACACCAAGTGATGAGATTCTTGCGAAATCCCATTGGTGAATGGGAAGGGATAATTATTTCATGATAAAGCTTCTAGATTCAATTCTAGATAAGACAGATGGATTCAAGGTAAATATACATGGAGAAAAACAAAAAACCTTTGTTGGAGATAAAGGCAATATTTTATGAGGAAAAGCCTGGTAGGAGAGAAAGGAAAGCTTTTATGAGAAAAACCTAGGAAAATGGATAAAAAGGACCCATAAAAGTGGGACGCCGCCAATGGAACCCATATCATGAAAGATGGTATTAAATACCCATTGAAGAGATCAACAAAGGAATTTGATCCATGTCAAGAACTCTCGGCTCGAGGGGTAACTAGAAGAGTCAGTTCTAGGTTGGGTGGCAGTGCTCGATGTTCCAAGTGACCTCCTTTCCATACTTTCATCTACTTCAAGTGCATGGGATGTCCTATATGTTTTCATCTCACTCCTTATGTGTCAAATCTCTCATCATATATGTAAAGTTTCCTGTGTTATCTTTGTTTATGGGAATGATTGAATACTTATGGATGTGGGCCTAGTGAATGTAAATTAACTCAAAGGTGTAGTTAATGATGGGATCATAATAGGTGATTATTAATATTGAATTAAGGAGATAGGTTACCAATGGTATTCATTTTTCTATGTAAAATTTAATGGTAGTGAGACAACTATGTAGCATGAATAAATATGTTTTAAGGTTGCAGTTGTACAACCGATGGTTCTGGTTATCTAGGCTATGCATTATGCATCATGAGAAAAATTGCATCCATTGAGGCTCCTTTTAGATAACTGTTCATATTGCATAAGATATATATGTTCGTAATACATTCAACTATGATAGTATGACTATGAACATGATGTCGGGAAATGCTAGCTACAATGCATTTATGATAATGGTTCCATTAAGGCTTGTGTTGAATCCTCAATGGAATGTGACTCGAATGTAGGATCTTGAATGATCATGATTGCTTCTTTACTCTATGATGTGATGTATGCATGGGTATAATTTCTTGTGTTAACTTTGTTATGAGATGATTATATATGAATGCAGGTGACAACTATTGCATCTAAATTTAATCCAAGTTAAATTTAGTGAAGAAACATAATATGAGGATTTTAATTTGAACCTTAAATGTGACCCAAGATTTGATTTCACAGGTTTCTGTATGTGCATGTGGAAAATTTCACAGTTATTAAAACTAATTTAAAATATAGAACTAAATTTAAAATTTTTAAATCAATCAGTTGGAAGTTGATTTCTTTGGCCTACTATGGGTGGGGTGAAAAACCATAAGTCTAACGAGGATGCAGACAATGTAAATTTTGGTATGATTTGGAAAATCTATAAAAAAATAATATAACACTCCAGAGATTAGATTTTTTAAAATTTTATTCCACCATTCATAAGAAATTGTAACTTAAACAAAGCCTTTTAAAAATCTGTGTCAACACGGGGTCCACAGAGCTCAACACAAAATATTACTAAGACACATGCTTTCACATGGGTAGAGAAGATTAGATGCGACACCAATCCAGTTTTTTTTTACGCCTCCTCTGCAAGGAAAATATCCCTTTGAATTCTTGGCTCTTTGCCCATGAAATAGTGAGGTCGAGCTCCTCTCAAAGGAATGAGTTTTTCTGGTTTGATATTCTTTTCGTGGATTTTTCGTTTTCCTGAAAATGGAAATCTCGTCTAATCACAAATATTTTGATGTCATTGCATGAATGTCTGTAGGTTGGGATCCTATGGAGTGCAGACCTAAAAAGGGTTTCAGGTGTGCTAACGTCCTTACAATCAACACCGAGATAGATTACCAAACAATCAGAATCATGGGATACTCGTATAGGATATGACCATGCTATTGCATTGCGATAAAAAGTAGGTTCCATCACCATGAGTGCCAAGCGGTCCCTCTATCATAATGCATAGCCTCCACACTTCAATATTCATGAATAATCAAGGGTCTACAATGGCGCTGCAATGGCCTCCTTCTAATTCAATAGAAAGTGAGTATTATAGTAACTAAGTGAACCTTCTCTTTTCCATGTTAAGTCTCAGGCATATTACCGTGATACCCATATGGATCATAGCCAAGGAATACCTACCCCCTAATTTCTATGATGTGGTCGCTCCATAGGGTTAATGTCTTCTCACATCTCAATAGTCATAGAAGAGAATGATGGGATGAAGGTAAGTGAAGTTATGAGGTAGTGCAGAGAGTTATGACTTTTCAACAATTGTTGTGGAATTAAATTCTTTCTCTTTAAGTAGCTCACAATTTTTTCTAAAACAAATTTTTATATTGAAAGCTCCAAAAGTACATTCCTAATAGGATTGACAGAGAAAATCACTTAGGATTGTTGTTTCCTTACGATCCACAATATCAACTACTGGTTTCCTTTTCATGTTGACTACGGTTTTCTTTTTCGAATGCTTATCTGCTGATCCAGAGGGTTTCGAGTGTGATGGCTTATCAAGTTATGCACCAGAACAATCTCACCTCAGGAAAAAACTAATTGCTGCAGGATAAGTCTACCCCATAAAAGCATTCAGTGGATAATTGTTATCCTTATTTATTTTGGATAATGGTTATCCAGATCTTTTGACAGCATATTGTTATCATAGTCAGTGGGGAAGTCCTTTTCGCTACTTATTCTAGGTTAAAAAGGAAGTACTAACATCCACTCTCATGGAGGATTTTGAACTTGGCCTTCCACATTAATACCAGCTCGATAACCTCATTTATTGAGCATCAATCAAATACTTAGGTAACTCGATGAAATAATTTGTGGTTGCGATCAATTTTTTTTTTGCCAAATATGATGCAGTGTTATATTTCAAGTTGTTTTTTTCATCCTTTTCCGATGCCGTGTTTGATTATTAGAGAGTACCATACTCCCTCATTAAACCCCTACTACTACTAATTACTCTGTCAGTGTCACGGCCATCACCATGACATATGTCGTTAAAATCAACTACATGGAAGGATCAATCGAGATTAATGGCAATGTAAGTGATAACATGGTGATGATCGACTATATATTTTCTACAACTACATCTTGTGGAATAAGAGGTGCATGGAGCATTAATCATCCTTATCCAATGATCATGACCACATTTCTGGAATTAGTGTCATGGAAGCTTATGGGAGTTTGTGTCCTCATGGGGAGGCCACCCATCAGTCATGCCCACTCATTGTTTCCATTCCTTGATCACCATTTAGTGCATCCATAATTAGTTGAGTTGCTAACCAATCTAACCCTTTTTAGGACTTGAAGGATCATCAAACTTTAGGGATTATATAAACTTAATATTTCCAATGCCTATTGATATGAATAATAAAGAGGAGTTCCATGGCCAAATCAAAGGAGGACAAGTTGGTGTTTTTGACCAACTAAGTTGTTCAGGAATCACCCATGAGGAAGTGAACAAATTCGAGTATTTTGTGGTTGTTTTACCTTCAGTGTAGAGGGATCTGGGTCATGGTAATAGGGATTGAAGGAGGTAGCTCATGGTATTTGTACCAAACAAGAATGATAGATGGTTCCCAAGGTACACCACTATGGGCTCGTGCAAGAGGGGATTCTCATTGACTAGTTTTACCCACTCAGAATTACACCTTCAAACTTAAATTATTAGAGTTAATGGATGATTGGGTAATTGATGTACAATTATGTTCTCTCAATGATGATCAAGTGAACATTTTGTATTCTTATCTTCCACACTTGATACCACAAATTTGGTTGTGTTGACAATTGCATGTGTTTACTTTAGTTGGCATAGTCGATGAAGAACTCGACATGTCGCAATACGAATAACAGATAATCCTTCCATATTTTTGTAATTTCTCATTCTCATGGATGGGAAGATAATTGGAACTACCTCCACTTTGTTCATGCCATGCATTTTTCGTTATTAATGGTTCCTGAAATTATAGAAGTATTTTTATGTTCCTCGATTTGTTGCTCTTAACTTCGGTGCTATGATTTCTAAATATCCTCTTCAACAAACCATCGGGGTGTCTAAATTTTACTACGGGAAACCATGTGTGGTGTCAACAAAATGTGAATCGATGCACTTTGTGAATCATATAATATAAATTTAAAATTTTTGTTATTGTCATCAAAGGTAATCCCCCCTAACCAACAAATTCTCTGTATCCAAAAGGGGAGGTGCGTTAGATGGTTAGAGAATGGTATAGTAAAAATGTGATGGATATTATACCATAATGCAACCACTACAATAGATATCAATCAATGCAGTGAATGCTATATTGAATAAAATTTCATTGAACAAGCTTGATATATTACATATGTATGGCGTTTTATAAAACATGCTTCATTAAACAACCATACAAATGTTGCTTACATAGTGAGGCTATTTTGTTTTATGATCAAAACACAAAATACTATTGTCCTGCAAGTTAATCCAATTGAAGTGACTTTGTTTGAAGATTCAATCAACCTTTGATTGGTTAAGCATATCATGTGCTCTCGATGAACTATAATGGAGTAAAGAGGAACAAAAAAACATACACACAAATTAACATTTTGATTAATTTGAAAAGGTCAAACCTTAATTGGTTATTATCAAATGATGTGAAGATTTAAAATTCTATTTATTATATGTGTGAAAGTTTTCAAAACTTAAGCTATTGTTGAATTCCATTATGGGGGCATAAAAAATTTATACCATAAGTTAAAATTGATACTTGCATAGTTATAAATATGCATAATATAGTGGGAGAAATAAACAACTTGGTAATAATGGTAAAGCATGGTTATAGCCTTGGAAGCGAGATGCTATAATCATCATATTAATGGGATATTAAATTTTGGTAAGAAGTAGTGCATTTGTAAGAAGTAATGGTTAATTAAGTGGGTTCCACCCTAGAATAAATTATAAGGTGTTATGCGAGGATATATATTTGTAAAGGTTCCCATGAAATATTGCTAGGCTCATGAAGGACACATCATTATACAAATTTTCTTTCAATCTAGTCTTTTGAATAATGCATATATATGTAATGATGCAATCCATTTTGGATTGTAATTTATCCATTGGGGGGAAATTCTATTAAAGGGAACTTAACCTTAACAAGTAACATATGCATAGTTTGGACGTACAGGTTCTTGACTGAAAGCATACCTAAACGATTGTAACTAATAAGAAGCACAAATTTTATGTTCAGATGTCGACTAAACTAGGGCCAAAGTGTGAATAGTAGGCACACATACAATACAACTTACTATATGCAGGAAGACATCATACATTAACAATTGTATGACTCTCATAATAAAGTCAATGGGTCTGACAACAAAATTACCTCTAGTGTAAATACATGATGGGAGTGTAAAAGCAATTCCCGGTGCCGCTTGGTTAATAGCAGAAAGATGATATTAAGCTTATGAGCACATTATCAAAATCTCACTCATATTTCTAATATGACTTAAAATGTGCAACCTCAAACTCCACAACCTTAATGAACATATCCATCTAGATACAGATGGGGTAATGTTAATATCTCATAGAGAAGAACCTTTCAGAAAGGTACTTACAGTAGGATGATTAGGGATCTTGCAATTATACCCTTTAGTGATAAGGGAATAATGATCAGTAGGGTTATACTTAGCTGAGTAAATAATAATTGCACATTAGACATGATGGTTGTTGGCGCATTAGAGAAATTGAGAGCAACCTAATTAATAACAAGAATGGTACACTAGATTCGGAACATGATGGCCCAAATTAATAAGAAAATTCTTGATAAACCTAAAAGTTTTTCACATTAATACAACTTATGATGATGTAGGGATGTTATGCTAAGTAATAACACAATGCCTGCATCAAGATGGTTCTAAGGATAACCAATCATGTAACATAAAACATTAGGATGATTCAACCATAGGGATGGCTATGTGGTACTGGTAATCAAGGTTGTTGTGCAAGGATAAGGGGATCTAGAAATCTAGACACTTAAGTCATAATCATACTAGCCAGAATACATTTGTCTTACCACCAAGAAATATTAGGAATTTTACCTAACAGATTGCATTGTTAATGTTGACTGGGTTGAATAGGACAACATAAGAATCATTGCATAAACCACACAAGAATTCATGTTAATAAATTTGATAATTGCTCTCCTTGTTTCAGGGGTGACTTAATGTTAAATGGAGGTGTTAACATGTGAATACCCTAGGATCACACCCCGGTACACATAGTGTCTAAAACCTTAAAGGGTGTCGAAATTGCAAACATTGTAACTTTTATTTATAACTCATGAAGGTGAAATGAGTTTATACCTACACTAAGTTATTCATGGCCAACAAGATGTAGGAAGAGGTGTAAAAGAGCATATGACATGGTTAGTTAAGTATGGAGTAGTTTTAAGTACCAAACAATCATTTTCATAGTTAAAGATAAAGTTAAGTATCATAGTCAATAGTCTGCTTTATGATTAAGCAGAATTCATATTCCGTTGTTGTTAAAACCCGGTTCAAGTGACAAATTTAATCCAAAAACTCAAATTTATGGGTATGATAAAGTTGTAATATGCATGCTTACTTATATGATACTATTTTGATAACATTGTACTACACCCACATTACATGGGAAAATGTTTTTCTAAATAAAATCACTTGAATACTTTGATATAACAAAAATTCACTAGTTACAGAAGTTGAACAGTTCCGTGAAATTCCTTATTCTCCTATTAATAAACTGAGGACTTTGGTCAAAAGGAAATATAAATAAATGAATGAATTTTTGTCATAATACTAACATGGTTGGAAACATGTGGATTAAATATATGTTGTGCAGGTGATGCTATGGACATCGGTATGGTGTACAAGTTGTACAGATGGTACTGTGTACAAGAAGTACATATGGTACCATTATGGATACATGTATTGCATAATAATATGTGACATGTATAGTTGTGTGTGTGTAATACACACTATATGTAGGTATTCATGAAAACATTGGGTGATTTCCTAATAAGGAAACTGATCCATAGTGCATACAAAGGGAGGAAAAAGTGAAAACTAAGGATGGGTATTGGAAACTAAGGATAAGTATCAATGGGTTGTGTCAGTTTTGTATGCAGGTGATTATGATTCTAATATATGAGGATTATAGGTGACCTATAGTTCATGGGTAAAGACGATTTTGATGGTTATGTGTGAGCTAACCTAATATGATATTTTGTACATATTGATTTGGAAAATGTGCTAGTTGAGTTGTTGTATGCAGGGAAACTGTAAGAAGCAAGGGCTCGGCAACAACACAAAGGATTGGAAGAATGTAGGGGAAGAACATGCATTTCTTCAAATACAATAAAGTGTGGCCAATATAAGCCATAAATTCTCAAATAGTAGTACTGTATGTCAAATTATGATATTAATTGTTGTAAACATATTTGAGTTTCTGCAACTAAAATCTCTAACAAAATTCAGTAACCCAATGTCATAGGTAGATCTGGAAGGAGATGTGCTCGAAGAACTCCTTTGTAACTGGTATATTTCTATCGGAAGATCTGCATTAGATGGCAAGGCCATGGGAGCTCTTAAATTCAGAAACAACTACCTGTGAATGAGGAAATAACATTATAAAATGCAGTAATACACTAGGGACAATGTAAATTTAAGGGTGGGAGTATGCAACACCCCTCCCTTGTGTGTAAAACTTTGCAAATAAAAGTTGAGAAAAGCTAGGTCTGATGTGTAACAAGAAAAGTAAATAGTTTATCAAATAAACAAGATAATTAGTCAATTGGAAAAGCGAGACACCAAGAGATGAGATTCTTGCCAAATTCCATTAGTGAATGGGAAGGGATAATCATTTGATGATAAAGCTTCTAGATTCAATTCTAGATAAGCTGGAAGGATTGGAGATAAATATCCATTGAGAAAAACATTAAATATTTGCCGGACAAAAAGGCAAGCTTTTATGATGAAAATCCTCACAGGAGAGAAAGACGAGCTTTTATGAGAAAATCCTGGAAAATCGATAAAAAATATCCATAAAAGTGGGACACTGCTAATGGAAACCATATCATGAAAGAGGGTGTTAAACAGCCATTGAAGAGATCAACAAAGGTAGTTCACCCATGGAAAGAACCCTTGACTCGGGGGTGAACTGGAAGAGTCAGTTCTAGGTTGGGTTGTGGTGTTCGGTTTTCCAAGTGACCTGCTTTTTGTATTTTGATCTACTTCAAGTGCATGGGATGTACTGTATGTTTACCTCTCACTCCTTATGTGTCGAATCTCTCAGCATATGAGTGAAGTTACATGTGGCATCTTTGTTTATTATAATGATTGAATAATTATGCATGTGGGCACTAGTGAATGTAAATTAACTCAAAGTGTGTAGTTGATGATGGGATCATAATAGGTGATTATTAATATCGAATTAAGGAGATAGGTGACGAATGGTATCCATGTCCCCATGTAAAATTTAATGATAGTGAGACAACTATGCATGATGAATAAACATGTTTTAAGGTTGCAGTATACAACTGGTCATTCCGGTTATCTAGGCTATGCATTATGCATGATGAGAAAAATTGCATCCATTGAGGCTATTTTTAGCTAATGTTCATATTAAATAAAATATATATGTTAGTAGTACATTCAACTATGGTAGTATGACTATAATCATGATGTAGGGAAATTCTAGCTACAATGTATTTATGATAATGGCTCCATTAAGGCTTGTGTTGAATCCTCAAAGGAATGAAACTCAAATGCAAGATCTTGAATGATTAGGATTGGTTCTTTCCTATGTGATGTGATGGATGCATGGGTATAATTGTCTGTATTAACATTTTTATGAGATGGTTATATATGAATGCAGGTGACAACTATTACATCTAAATTTAATTAAGTTAAATTTAGGCAAGAAATATAACATGTGGATTTTAATATTGTGTCTAGGAGGTACCTGTTATCCTTTGAGATAACCTAAGGTCAATTGGATATGCCAAATCATCTGAAATATTTTGTTTTATTTTAATGGTTGGATGACTAGTGAACTAAACTTAAACATGTGCTTTAAACTTAGAAAGGTTCTTAATAAAACAAAAAGTTGTTCTTTAAATACATACGGTTATTTTGATTTTAACTAGGATGGATAAGAAGAATATAGAGAAGTATAAATTATTTAATATTCATATAGAGTATTTCACCATTCATAAGCATAATCTAAGAAAAATATGTTTTCTTAATCAACAAAATATAATCGAGTCATTATAGAAATCTTGTGCAATTCAAATTCAAAGAGGAATTTACAATAATAGACTCTTAATTAAACTACAGCTTCACAATGGATTCAAAATGAAACTGAGATTCAATTAAATCTTCAATTGGATGGCTGTAAAAGAATTAAATTATATGAGGAATACATAATGGAAAACATAAGGAAAAAAACTCACAGAGAGTCAAGCCATATGAAGTAAATCCAGAATCTTTTATTATCTAAAAAATGCTCCAGCTTAGTACAAATATGTCTGATAACTAGCTAAAGGGTGCAACCCTGAATACTTCGACAGAATGAAGTATTTAAACAAAATACAAAATTTTACAATAAATGCCTGAGTGGCAAGGAGTTCTATTATTACTTAAAACTAAGAGAAAGGGAAGAAATTCAATAAAAAAGAATGAATATGCACATCTGGTCCTATTCTGAAGGAAATTTGTCGCTGAGTGGCCCCTATTCAGGTGTTGCGCTGACAAAACTAATTTTTCCTCTAATCTTGAAATTCGCACAGCTTCTCCCATCGTTCTTCATCTCAAATTTTTATCTTGGTTACCCTATGGTAGATTTCATCTACCTCATTATACTTGGAAAAAGTGGGTTTTACAGTAAAATTATGTTTTATTTAATTCTGAATAAAACATATGTTGTTGATGGCTTCGTAAAACACCCTGCCTGTCATGGAACCTTTGATGTTGGAGGACTTGGTTGTGTCCCTATCGATGTCTTGAAGCTTCTTCAAGTATTCCTCCCTAGTCATTAATTTATCATTGATCACAAACAATGAAGGAAGACCCTTCTTGCTTAATGCATCAAACCTTGTGAAAAACTTGTTGACTGCAACTTCAAGAGTGTGACACTTCTCTGTCAATTGCACTACTAAGTTCTTTTTGGTCAAAAGTTTCTTCATCTCCAGAATGCTTTCGGTCCTATCATCCACTCCTAAATCGTCTAGTTCGTACCTGTTTTTAGAATTAAGATACTTTATAATGTTGTTGGTTGTAGCAGGTATCCTACCCAATTGAGCATTTATATTGGAAATTGTCTGATTTACCTTTTCCATCAACTCTTTTTGCTAGAAAATAATTTGGATACATGACCATATTTCATCAATCTCATCTATGATGTTGTTCCATATAATTTCCTTGACATTAACAAGCATGTAGCCAATGGAAGATTCGGTTGTTGACTTCTTCCATGCTTCTATTTTTATTTTGAGCTCTTTGAAGCTTTACTGCATGAAAAATATTAGATTTCTTCTGATGATCCTCCACAAGTTTTACTTGATCATGGAGTTCTTTAATCTCTTCAATCTACAGGGACATACTTTGGACTGCATTAGCCAACTGGTCTGCATCATCTCATGTACTATTCGTAGCAGATATAGTAGTTGGAATGACTGTGATAGGAATTAATTCTAAAGGAGTAGTCTATTTGGTAGCCTTCTCCTTTTCCTTGATCAATTATTCCATATTTTCCTCCATCTACATAAGTTGTGTAGTATGCTTCATGATCAGTTTCATCGTATCTAACTTTTGAGTCTCTGTTTCTGCAATATCCTTAGCTAGAGGATCTTCAGTAGCTGGCAGTTTTAACTACTTCCTCAATGCTTCTATATCCAAATTCTTGTTTTTGTTTAGCTCCTTTGCAACATTGATGTTTGAAGGATCATAACCCAGTTTGATTACCAAATCTTCCAAGGTTTTAAGCTTGCTATCTTTGGCAAGAGAAGAAAATTTCTCCATCTTTAGTTGTGACTAGACATTTGCTAGTGTAGCCTATAATTTGGACAAAGTCATGGAAGTGTTAAAACAATAATTTTGTAAACTGTAAATAGATAGGAAGGAGGTTTATATAGGAATTTTTGTTTTCCATTAGTGGTGCGAGTCTGTTGAATTAACGACTAAGAAAATTAGATTATTAATGGGTTGATTGTGGAGGGAATGAATATGATTTGATGTGGTTTAACAAATGGATGAGGTGGTAGTTGAGGAATGGAGGAAGCACAATGGTTAGGTAAGTGGTATCAAGAATAAGGAATCAACTTTTTGGAGGGGGGGTTGATTGGTTGGTGGTTTCACTCATGTGGGGTCTGAAATGTTTTGGAGATACCATGTAGGGGTCGGTGCAGTTTGGAATACAGCCCATTTTGAGCGCACACCCCCCCCCCCTCCAGCAGTAAAGCTCGAATGGCAAGGGGGGGCCGAAATTGCATGCAAGTCATCGGATGTGAGAAGATGGGCGGAGATGAAGAGTGACATGGCGGAGGATTAAAAATGATGTGACAAGATAATTTGGTGGGGTCGGGAATTTATGTAATATGTTGTTGTGAAATGCGCGATATTGAGGGGTATTAAACTTAGGGAAATGAGAATGAAGGGAGTTATGAGCGGAGGGGTTATATGGGTTTTAAAACTTAGGATAGTATTACTACTTAGGGATAGGAATTTAAAACTTAGGAATAGTATTAATACTTCAAAATTAATATATAAACCTTAGAGTAACCTTTACTCTTCTTTCTTTTTCTTCTGCACATGAAAACACATTGATGTTTGATTATGGTGCATTTAGACTAGCATCCTGTGCATTTTGAAAAAAATAAAATGAAGCCCTCCTCTTCTTTTTCTTCCCTAGAATTTTATTTTCCTTTGCCTTGTTTATTTAGGGTAGCTAACACCTAACATTTTATTGATAAGGATGCCTATAAAACATCAAATTTTCCTAACGTTTTATCTTTTCTTTCTCTTGCGTCCATATTCTAACTTAACTTTTTAAAATTATTTTGACTAATATGATAACTTATCAAAATTAAATAATAGAGTTTAGGCTTCTGTGATCCATATCAAGTTTACAAAATATTTTTCAGCGAAGATCACATGAAACATCATTTGTCGACTCGTTTCGAACCAACCAGTGTGGTTCATCGTGAGGCCAAGTTGAAGAAACAGATCCAACTTAGCAAGTTAAATAGACCGAGCAGAGCCTCCAACAGCTAAAAAGACCAACAACTACATTTGACTAGGTACCAGGATCAAAACCCTTTTTAATAATTTAAGGGAAAAGAAAGTTACCCTAGGGGGACCAATCCCTTAAAATAAAATAAATAAAAATAATCTTATGATAATAGTTAGTTAAAAATATTAATAAATAATTAAAATGTTATGTTAAATTAGTAATTAAAAATAATGCATGATAATAGTTAGTTAAAAATAAATAATTAAAAATTATATTTAAGGGAAAAAAAAAATACCCTAGGGGGACCAATCCCTTAAAATAAAATAAATAAAAATAATTTTATAATAATAATTAGTTAAAAAATATTAATAAATAATTAAAATGTTATGTTAAATTAGTAATTAAAAATAATTCATGATAATAGTTAGTTAAAAATAAATAATTAATAAATAGTTTATTTATTTTTAACTAACTATTATCATGAATTATTTTTAATTACTAATTAGTTAAAAATAAATAAACTATTTATTAATTATTTATTTTTAACTAACTATTATCATGAATTATTTTTAATTACTAATTTAACATAACATTTTAATTATTTATTAATATTTTTTAGCTAACTATTATCATAAAATTATTTATTAATAATTTTTAACTAACTATTATCATAAAATTATTTTTATTTATTTTATTTTAAGGGATTGGTCCCCCTAGGGTAATTTTTTTTTTTTTTTCCCTTAAATATAATTTTTAATTATTTATTTTTAACTAACTATTATCATGAATTATTTTTAATTACTAATTTAACATAAAATTTTAATTATTTATTAATATTTTTAACTAACTATTATCATAAGATTATTTTTATTTATTTTATTTTAAGGGATTGGTCCCCCTAGGGTAACTTTTTTTTTCCCTTAAATTATTAAAAAGGGTTTTGATCCTGGTACCTAGTCAAATGTAGCTGTTGGTCTTTTTAGCTGTTGGAGGCTCTGCTCGGTCTATTTAACTTGCTAAGTTGGATCTGTTTCTTCAACTTTTCCTGACGATGAACCACACTAGTTGGTTCGAAACGCGTCGACAAATGATGTTTCATGTGATCTTCGCCAAAAAATATTTTGAAAACTAAATAATGTTACAACATTGGCTCCAACTGGGGACTGCTTTCCCCTATGGGGTGAAGAGAACAAGAAGATCCAAGTGCCTTCTCCTCGAGCTATGGAGTCTTTGCTAAAATAGATACTCACTTGTAGTTTACAAAAATAAACAAACTCTCCAAATATTTACAGATGATGAATGAATGAAGAATCAATACTGAATGTAATGTTTCAAGTATCTTCCATTGACTGGAAATGAGGAATACTCTCCTTCCAGATTCTGTAGAATAAATGTATTGTTCCCTTTGACTTTTGCATGCATGCCTTTGTTTTATCTTCTTGTATCCCATCTAAGCACTAGGTCATGTTTCTTGAAATTTCTTTCTCTAGCCTTTCTATCAAACAGTTCTTATATTTTGTTCTAGTATTTCCTTAGCTTGTATTGAATTTAATCCCTGTCTTCATTCAACTCCATAATTTGATTAATACTTCTTGAGAAAGCATATTTTTCTTCATAAGGTTCCTAGAGGAACCTCATAACATGTAAGGCTAAATGAGTAGGAACAACTGCTTCCTTGCCATAAACTAATTGGAAAGGAGAGTTGCCTATTGATCTCTTAGGAGAAACTCTGTTTTCTCAAATGGCATGAATACGATGGTCGTCCCAAATCTTTTTATGGTCTTCAAGAGTGTGCTTAATGACCTTAACTAAGCTCTTGTTGGAAGAATCTACTAGTCCATTATTCTGTGAATAGTATGGTATAGAATGATGTAAAAGGATTGAATAATTTTGACAAAATTCAATCATTTTAATATTGTTAAAAGTTGTGGTATTATCTATAACAATCTATTGAGGACATCTAAATCTTGATAGGATGTTTTGTTCAAGAAATTTAATCACAACAGTATCAGTGGCATTTTTTACAGGTATGGCTTCTACCCACTTGGTAAAATAATCTATGGCACTTAGAACACATCTATGTTAATTGCTCGATTGTGGATGAATTTCCCCTATAATGTCTAATCCCCATTGAATAAAAGGAGCATCAATTGATACTGGAAACAAGGGAAGTGCTGACAGTTTCTATTTTCCTGTGAATAATTGGCATTTTTTGCAAGATCTTACTCTTTCTCCAACTTCTTTGAAAAGTTTGGGCCAATAAAAACCCGCTCTTATAATTTTGTAGGATGTTTCTCTCCAGGAATAGTGTCCACAAAAAAACTGTGAATGGAACTGATCTATAATACCTTCTATTTCATTTTTAGTTAAGAAGAGAAGAGGATATTAAGAGGGTTTTTCTAGTATACATTAACATTAATAATGCAATATTTCACTACTTTAAGCATCAGAGCTTTGCACTATTTTAAAAGTAATATCAGTCGGACATTGAAAATTTCTAAGAAACTACACAATATTAGGATACCAATTAGTAAATAGATATTTGTGATCTATGTGAACAAGAATAGCTTGATCTGAAGGAGGAGGTTCTTATGGATTCTCCCCTTCTCTAATAGGATGAGGTTCTTGTGGATTCTCCTTTGTTGCTAAGGAAGGTTCTTGTGGATTCTCCCCATATGACATTAGGGAACGTTCATGTGGATTCTCCCATGATGACATTTCAGAAACCACATTTATCCCCAATAATTTTTCATTGTTTTCAGCTAACAATTTGGCTAGGCTTTGGCCTTTTACTAGCTTTGTGGTTTTTACTTCAAGGTCAAATTCATGGATTTTAGCAATCCATCTCCCTCTTCTTCCATCAGTATGAGGTTGAGTCAAGAAAATTTTAACAGTATGATTAGGGACATAATTTGTGATGTGTGAATGTACAACATAGGTTCTAAAGGCTTTGAGGGCTTGAGTTAAGGCATAATGTTGTTTTTCAGTAATATTGCACCTGAATTCAACATCTCTCATTACTTTTGAAAAGAAGGCTATGGGCTGGTCATCACCATCTATATTCTTTTATAAAAGTACATCAACTAAGGTTGTTTCAGATGCAAAAGAAAATATGATAAAGGGTGAAGAATAGTCAGGGCTAGCTAATGTAGGGGCCTCAGATATGGCCTTTTTGATATGATCAAAAGCATATCTAGTAGGGACTGTCCATTTCACTTCATTATTTTTCTTAAGCATATTTGTTATATCTTTAACTATCTCTGCATATGTTGGGATGAACCTTCTAAAAAAATTGATCTTTCCAAGGAAGGTTTGAATCTCTTTCTTATTCCTTGGCAGAGACTGGGTCTAAATTGCTAAAAATATTTTTTGGTTAATTATAACTCCCTCCTTGGAGATTATATGCCCTAGTAATTTCCCTTCCTTCACAGCAAACAAAGATTTCTTTGGATTGATGGATATGCCAAATTTCCTACACCTGTCAAAAACCTTAGTCAAGTGTTTTATATGAATTTCATCAAAATCAGAGAAAATATTTAAATCATCTAAATAAATAATAGTAAATTCAAATGTTTTACCTAAAAATGCTAAATCCATAGCTCTCTAGAAAGTTTCTCCATCATTAGTTAACCCAAATGGCATTTTGGCATACATAAATGTAGCCCAAGGAGTGGTGAGAGCCGTTTTTTCTTGGTCAGCTTCACTTACCATAATCTGGTTATAACTAGAAAATCCATCTAGCATAGAGATCCTATTAGCGCCTGAAAATTTTTGAGGTAGATGGTCCATTCTAGAAAATGGATAGTTATCCTTTAAAGATGATTTGTTCAGATTTCAGAAATCTACACATAGCCTAATCTCACCATTCTTCTTCCTAATAGGAACTAGGTTGGCTACCCAATTAGAATACCTTAAAGGCACTATGATTTTAGCATCAAGAAACATTCTAAGTTCCTTCCCAATGGTTGGAAATAGTATCAGATTAATTCTTCTTAACTTATGCTTAAATGGTTTTGCTTCTAGTTTCAAAGGAATCTTATGCTCAATCAAATATGTGTCATATGTTGTCAATTCATTATAAGACCAGACAAAAACATATTTATAGTTATTAAGAAGATTTAGGTATTTTATTTTAACATCCGAAGGTAAAGTTGAAGATAATTTAACATTTCTCACATCATCCAAAGTCCCAATATTACATTCTTTGGTTTCTTCTTCAGGTGATTGAAACAAGGGATTTTTAGAGACATCATTATTATTAAATAATTTTTCCAATGTGACTAATCCTTTAGGGATAAAATTATTAGATAATTGGATGATATCATGATCAATAATTTTAGAACTAAATCAAGTTTCTAGATTTTGCTGATTTAATTTTGGAATATCGTTTTGATCTCCTTCAATTTGCATATTTGAGAATTCATCAATAATTTGAAGGAAATATTTTAACTACTCATAATCTTTGAAAATCTACTACTATTTAAGGCTATCAGGAATTGATGGCCGATACTTGACTTGGATTTGGTATTCTAATGATATTGGCTCAAGGATTTTGAAGGAGCTTGCTGAGACAACTAGTGAATCAGCATGCATGCTTTTATCTCTGGGAATAATAGTTATGTTAAAACCTTGGAATAAATTTTCAATTGTGTCCCAAGCTTCATTTATGTATGACCTATGCCTTGGTTGTTTAGTCTGACACATATTTCTAACTTGGTTTACTATAAGCTCATAATTAGAAAATAGACTCAAGTTTTGAACCTTTAAACTTCTAGTTAACTGAAGACCAAGAAGAAAAGCCTCATACTCAACCACATTATTAGTGACTTCAAATTCAAGTTTACACGACTGAGTTATGTTTTATTTACTTGGTGATATTATACCAATTCCTGCTTCTGCTCCTTCCTTTGAGCAAGAGCCATCAAAATATAGTTTCCAGATATCTGATTCTACAACTTTAGGCTGGGAAATAATATTTTCAATGGCAAGTTGAGTGTTTGATGCATTTTGTGAATACAAATGAAAGAAACCTAAATCCTGATGTACTACATAGATAGGGTCATTCTTTACTTTATTAGACCTACAAGCAATATGAAGGAAACATACTTCCCTATATAACATTAAATGCTCACCTCCATAGACTAGGATAGTAGCAAAAGACATGTCCATCTGAAGTGACCCTCAAAGATTCGCACAACATGATATAGATAGAAGCATACCAAACTTGACAGAAATTTCAGTAACAACTATGTCTAGAACTATGCTATTGACAGGTATTTAAGCTAAGGTCATAACTAGGTCTTTCATCAAACCTAGGCATGCTACTTTCTTTGAGTCAAAGGTGTAAAGGTTGTGATAGGGACAGGTGACTTGTAACTGAAGCTGGTCCATTATTTCCTTTGCCATAAGGTTATGAGAGGCTCCAGAATCCAACATGCAGTTATACAACAAAAAATCATGAGATTTTAATGTTACATAAAATGGTGGAACAATTTCATCGATCATATCAGAACTAGGGCCAAACACTACCGAGGAATTTTCATCTTGCAAAACAATAACATCTCTCTCAGAATCTACACTAGTGGACTATATCCATTTAGACACTTGATTTTTGTAACCATGAATTTTGGAAAGTTCAGCTAAAGGTATAGGAATCTTGACCCTTTCCAATTCCTTTTCAATATTAAAAGTGCTCAAAAGAGTCTTGTTAGATGGAAGGGTTTTAGTGGATGACTCTCTAGTCTAAGGTGATGGAGTTTTTGTTTGAATAGCTTTCATTGCAGGTTCAATTATGGTGGTAGATTTTGGAGGTATACCAGACCCTGATCTTGGTCATAGATCATATCTTTAATTCAATTCTGCAATTAAAAATTTAGAGAATGCTTGCTATCTGGAAATTTGACTATCTCCTACTTCTATTTCAAAAGAATATGAAGGAACTATGGCCATTTATACTATTGAAGAATCAATGTTATTGATATTTTCAGTAATTAAAGGGCCTGTATCTTGTGACTATTGATCATCATTAACCAGAGGTTAAATGTTTTCATCAGAACCTGGTCTCTAAAGAAATTGCATTTAAGGAGCTCTTCTGAAATGCATTTGAGTTTGAGGTCTAACGATAGTTTATTGAACAATTCTAGGCTTTGTTTCAATTTTTGAAATCCTATTAGAAAGGATCCTAAGCAAAGATGTAATTTCATCAATTTTATAATCTTCAAGTTTAGATTTAGAGGAGGATGAATCATCAATCTTAGCCTTGTGTTTTCTTTCTTCTTTTTCTACTTTAGCCTTAAGTTTACAAGAAGCTGACCTATTAGCTTCTACCTCTATAGAATTTGTCTACATGTCTTCTAATGTATTAGAAAATCTTTCCCTTAGCATAACTGCAAAGTCATCATCAAATTCTTTGGAAAATCTGACCTATGCAACTGCTACTGGTGGTCTACCATCAGCAGGCATTTTATGATAGAGTTTATTAAATCCTTTAATGATTCAGCAACTAGTTCTCCTGGGTTTCTCTTTAATTCCTCAAATTCGGTAAGGAAGTAAACGAGATTTTTCTTTACCCCCATTGGTTTTCAAAGATTTCTATGAGCTCACTCCAAGTTCTAATAGAGTCATCTTTGAGCTGCCTAAACTAGATTCTAACATTTCCTTCTAGATATTGTACAAATAATCTCATATAAACATTTTCCTCCTCAATATTCATATTGTCAACAAAATCTAAGAAGGGTGACACATGATCTTCTTTTGAGGGTCCTATTTCTCCATTAAATCTTGGCAAATGCTTTAAATATCTATCAGGAAAATTCCCAAGTTTCTAGGGAGAATTAGAGTAGCATACCTAGCTTGCACAATGGGTTGAAAATGCATAACAACAGGAGGAATATTGGGTGTCTGGTAGATGATGATGAGGAAGAGGGATATGATAAAGATGAAGGAGGTAAAGATGAATCAATAGGTGTATTAATATGTGGAGGAGAGGGAGGAGACCTTTTTAAGGTTTTAAAAGGGGTTTTGATAACCAACTTCTAAATTATTGGTGGAAAATCTCCTTTATTATCAAAATAGAAAATGTTTCTTCAAAATTAGTTGAGGATGATGGAATATAATAAGGAGTTGGAGTAATGAAATCTTGAGGTTTGAATTCAGGTAAATGTAAACCCAATTGTTCCTCAGATGAAGGTTATTTTATAGGAATGGATGGAACTTGATATGTTTCAAGTGACTGTATCAAAAATGTTGATGGAAGGTCTACCCCTCTAAAAATAAGATCAGGGACCCTAGGAGGTAGTTCAGTTCAATCAAGGTGGGTTGGTATAAATGAGAAGGGATCTACAAATGGAATGTCTTCGGGGTGTAAAGCTGAAGATGAAGAAGGTGTTCAACATCTTCTCCTTTAAGAGGCTCCCTAATGAGTCATTCTGGGTCTGGTAGAGGGTTAACAATCTCATAATCAGAACATGATCTTGTATGCTTATAGGGAGCCAACCTGGACCAGTGGAATTGCTAGGTGAAATATTTTTACCTATAACCTTATCCTTCATTCACCTTAAAGGAGAGGGAAAATAGTTGCCCTAGGGAAAATTTAACTTTCAATTCTTCACTCCCTGAGAACAACGCTAGTCTAATGTTGTCCTTTGAGATAACCTAAGGTCAATTGGCTATGCCAAAGCATCTGAAATATTTTTTTTGATTTTAATGGTTGGATGACCAATGAACTGCATTTAAACAGGTGCTTTAAACTTAGAAAAGTTCTTAATAAAACAAAAGGTTGTTCTTTAAATACATTGGTTATTTTGATTTTAAGTGGAATGGATAAGAAGAATATAGAGAAGTATAAATGATTTAATATTCAAATTGAGTATTTCACCATTCATAGGAAAAAATTAAGGAAACTATGTTTTCTTAATCAACAAAATATAATCTAGTCATTATAGAAATGTTGTGCAGTTTAAATTCAAATAAGAATTTACAATAACAGATAGCCCTGTAAATTAATCTCTTAATTAAACTACAACTTCATAGCAGATTCAAAATGAAACGGAGATACAATTAAATTTTCAATCGGACGTCTGTAAAAGAATTAAATTATGTGAGGAATACATAATGGAAAACATAATGAGAACAAATCACAGAGAGACAAGCCATATGAAGTAAATCCAAAATCTTTTATTATATAAAAAATGCTCTAGCTTAGTACAAATTTATCTGATAACTAGCTCAAGCGTGCAACCCTGTATACTTCGATAGAACGAAGTATTTAAACAAAAATACAAAAATTTACAATAAATCCTTGAGCGACAATGCATGTTATTATTACTTAAAACTAACAGAAAGGGAAGCAATTCGATAAAAAAGAATGAATCTTCACATCTGGCCTTATTCTGAAGGAAAGTTGTTGTTGAGTGGCCACTATTTGGGTGTTGCACTAGAAAAACTAATTTGTCATCTAATACTAAAATCTACACAGCATCTCCCATTGTTCTTTATCTGGAATTTTTATCTCGGTTACCCTATAGTAGATTTCATCTACCTCAGTATATACTTGGCAAAAGTGGGTTGTACAGTAAAAATATATTTTATCTCATTCGGAATAAAACATATGTTGTTGATGGCTTTGTAAAGCACCCTTCCTGTCAATGGAACCTTTGATGTTGGATGACCTGGCTATGTCCCTGGTGATGTCCTGAAGCTACTTCAAGTAGTCCTGCTTGGTCATTAATTTATCATTGATGACAAACAATGAAGGCATACCCTTCTTGTTCAATGCATCAATCCTTATGAAAAACCTGTTGACCATAACTTCAAGAGTTGGACACTTCTCTATCAACTGCACTACTATGTTATTTTTGGTGAGAAATTTCTTCACCTCCAAAATGGTTTCAGTCCCATCATCCACTCATAAATCATCTAGTTCATACCCGTTTTTAGAATTAAGAAACTTTATAATGTTGTTGGTTGTAGCAGACATCTAACCCAGTTGATCATTTATATTGGCAATCATCTGATTTTCCTTTTCCATCAACTGCTTATGCTAAAAAATAATCTGGGTACATGGCCTGATTTCATCAATCTCCTCTATGATGTTGTTCCATATAATTTCCTTAACATTACTAAGAGTGTAGCCAATGGAAGATTCGGTTGCTGACTTCTTCCATGCTTCTATTTGATTCTAAGCTCTCTAAAGCTCTGTTGCATGGAAAATGTCAAATTTATTTTGATGATCATCCAGTAGTTTTACTTGATCATGAAGTTTCTTAATCTCTTCAGTCTACAGGGACATATTTTGGACTACATTAGCCAACTGGTCTGCAACATTTCTTGTACTAGTCATAGCAGATATGGTAGTCAGAATGACTATGAGAGGAAGAAATTCTAAAGGAGTAGTCTATTTAGCAACCTTCTCTTTTTTCTTGATCAATTTCTCCATCTGCTTAAGCTGTTCAGTCTCCTCCATGATCAGTTTCATCATGTCCACCTTTTGAGTCTCTGTTTCAGCAATATCCTTCGCTAGAGAATCTTCAGTAACTGGTAGTTTTAACTACTTCCTCAATTCTTCTATATCCAAATTCTTCTTTTTGATCAGCTCCTTTGCAACATTGATGTTTGATGGATCATAACCCAGTTTGATTACCAAATCTTCCAAGGTTTTAATCTTGGTATTTTTGGCAAGAGCATAAACTTTCTCCATCTTTTGTTGTGACTGGACATTCGCTATTGTAACTTGTAATTTAGAAAAAGTCATGACAGTGTTAAAATAAAAATTTTGTAACCTGTAAACAGATAGGAAGGAGGTTTATATAGGAATTTTGGTTTTCCGTTGGTGGTGTGGGTCCATTGAATTAACGGCTAGGAAAATTAAATGCTTAACGGGTTGATTATGGAGGGAATGAATATGATTTGATGTAGTTTAACGGATGGATGAGGTGGCAACAGAGGAATGACAGAAGCGCAACGGTCAGGTAAGCAGTATCGGGAATAAGGAATCAACTTTTTGGAGGGTGCTTGAGTGGTTTGTGGTTTCTCTCATAGGGACTCTGAAATGTTATGGAGCTCCCACATAGGGGCAGGTGCGGTTTGGAATACGAGCCATTTCGAACCCCCCGTCCCCCGAAAGTAAAGCTCGGATGACGTGGGAGAATTTACATGAGGGTCATCGAATGTGAGAAGATAGGCAGAGATGAAGAGTGACATGGCAGATAATTAACCGTGATGTGATGGGATAATTTGGTGGGGTTGGGAATCGATGTAATATTGGGTTGGGAAATGCGTGATATAAGATGGGTATTAAACTTAGGGAAATGAGAATGAAGGGAATTATGAGTGGAGGGGTTATATTTGTTTTAAAACTTAGGATAGTATTAATACTTAGGGATTGAAATTTAAAACATAGGAATAGTATTCATACTTTAAAATTAATATATAAAACTTAGAGTAACCTTCACTCTTCTTTATTTTTCTTCTCCACATGAAAACACGATTGATGTTTGATTATGGTGCATTTAGACTAGTAGCTTGTGCATTTTAAAAAACATAAAATGAAGCCTTCCTTTTCTTTTGCTTCCCTAGCATGTTATTTTCCTTTGCCTTGTTCATTTAGGGCAGCTAACACCTGACATTTTATTGATATGGATGCCTATAAAACATCAAATTTTCCTAACATTTTATCTTTTCTTTCTCTTGCATCCATATCCTAACTTAAAATTTTAAAATTATTTTGACTAATATGCTAACTTATCAAAACTAAATAATGTTACAACAGTACCTACCAATAGTATGTGGTTTTTAATATGGTGTCAAAGAGGCATGTGACAAGTTCCTATGTATTATTTTCCAAGAAAATAGTAAAGTTGGTTGATACCCAATATTCTCATGATCCAAGATAATTAGAGGGATGCATGATCCTTTTACACACAAACAACATATTTAGGTTCAAATGAGAACTCTAGAAAAAAAAACCCAAAGAAATGAAAAAAGAGTCTGAAAATAAAAAGTGTTGATTATGCATCACCACATTTTTTTCGAAGTAAATTTTCAATATTTTCTAAAAATAACAGTAAAAAACAATAAAAGCCATTGTTTGGTGCAAAAAACACCTTGAAACAAAAAACGGTAAATTTCAACATTTTTAGTAATGACATTAAAAATAAAATATTAAAACTTTGAAAAACCTTAAAATTGCAACAGTTTTCAAGCATGACACTAGAGACAAAATATCATGTTTCTAAAAAGCCTTAAAATTCAAACAATTTCAGTCATGAGGTTAAAGATAAACTATTTATAAAAAAATTTACCATGGCATTAAAGATAAGATATCGTGACTTATAAAAACCTTAAAATTTTGACAATTCTTCAACCATGGAATTAAAACCAAATACAATGACTCAAAAAAAATTTAAGTTTTCAATATATATATATATATATATATATATATATATATATATATATATATATATTATATATATATATATATTTTCTCGGAAAAGACTAAATTCTATTAACTGAAAAGTAAAATAATATTACAAGGAGTTGAGGCCTCAGATAACAGTACCCGGGAGCACTCAATGCAGCAAAATTGCCCCAGTATAGAAAGAACTTGGGAATACCAATTACAGAAAGTTGGAAATCATATGTAGAGCCTAGAGATAGACCAGTAGAACATAAGAAGAAACGTGAAAGCAAGACAAACATTTTCCTTGGCAAACCAGAAGATAATTATACTGCCACTGCCCTGGAGGGAAATAAAATCATCTGGTTGAAGATGTTGAACCATGACTGCAAACAAAACTACTTGGAAGTAGTCATCTGAAATGTCAGCAAAACCAAAAAGAAATATTGAACAGACCCAGGTGGCCTTAAACTTCCATGTCCTCACTAGGAGGCTTCTCCGCTACCGGACATGCACTACCAATCCACAAATCATCACTTCCAGCCTTCTCGCCCACTGGGTTTGCCATGGGATGATTAGGGGCTTTGGAATTCCCTTCCTTGGCCACCGGGACAATGTCTTCAAGAGGTGGAGTAATGCTGGGAGCTTCATCCTTGCCAAGCCTATCTCCCTTTCATTTCTCTAGGTTTTCCCCATCTGTAAATTGCTCACTACTTTGAGAAGGATTAGGAGCCACGCACATCAGAGGATAAAGCTAGTTTTCTTCTTCCGAAAGGATAATAGTGATATGAGCGGTGATCAATGGCCTATTAAGATTGCTTTGGAACTTGAAATGAGTGGTTTGAAACGCACTATTTGGAGTTGGCTTGCGAGCGGGGCTAGGAGGAGGCACATTCACCGGAGAGGAGGGGAGATTGACATGAGACAGTTCAGGGTCCACAGAACAGCTTACCTTCGAATGCCTTCGACTACCTCGGCGCCCCCCGGAACGATTCCTCACACTCTAGCGAACCATATTGAGTTGCGTAGGGGGAGGCACTGAACAACCAGGAACAATGACTAAAGGGCAGAAAGACTCCACTAGGAACCAATTCGAGCGCACAAAGTAGGCCTGAGAGGAAGGTGAGGACTGCCCAATTCGAAATTCCAGAGCAGTAGAAAGCTTACCACTTATAGCAGAGTTTATCGTGCCATCAAGACCCTTAAGATAATAATACTGTCTCCAAGATAATGGGGTATAGGGACGAAGCTTGCCTCTGTGAGCAGAGACCTGCTTTCCCCCAAAATTTGCACCAAACCAAAGCCTGGAGCATGAAGACTGAACACTAATTGTGAAGAGAATAAACGGGAGCGCCATGATTATAACCACCATTGCTTCACTTCGAACGGAGCAAACCATTAATGCCGAGATCCTACCAAATCTTCCCTTCTTAAGTTTATCCTTCTTGCGCCGGGTGAAATCCTGGGAGGCCATGCTGCCCTGCAGCTGGCAGTACCAGCCCTTACTGTCTGTCATGAAGAGCATTAAGTTCATTAATTTCACCCGCATCCGGGGAGTTTTCAATATATTTCAATTATTGCATTATCAAAAAATTATATGACTAAAAAATATTTAAAAATGAGCACCTAAATAAAAGAGTCATTATACCAAGAATACATTATCTTTTCAATGTTAAAGTATAGCTATTTTAAAATCTTAGACTAAGACCACTTGACACATTGCAACAAAAAAAATTAAAATCAACCATCGAATTAACATGTTGTGCAGGTTCCCGGAAGCGGGTGGCACCATCACCCTTAATGCTTCTCATGCAGGGAATTAAAGCCCGGTACTGCCAGCTGCAAAGCAGCATGGCCTCCCGAGACTTAAACTCACATGAGCAGGAGGAAGGTATTAATGCAGGATCGGTTAGCAGATCTGCATTAATGCATTGCGCTGATCGACGCAACATTCTCTCAGTTATAATCATGTTGTTCCTCAGCGGTTTTATCATGACTTATGCTCAGTCGCTCGGCAACGGAACCTGGTTAGCGGAGGGTATTGGTGATGGAATGATTCTAGTTCACCGCCGTGAGCTTCAAGCCAACATTATCAAGGGTAAGTTCTCCCCTGTTCTGGATTTACGCATTGGTGGTATTGTGTTGTCGTCTGTAAGTTCTGTTGGGCATCCCTCTCGCATCGATCGGCTCTCTTCTGTCTATAATCACCCTGCGCCCTACCTCCTGTCTGTCATTATGGTTCGTTCGGGCAAGAGGCATCGTTCAGGGGGGCATCGTGACAGCCGCTTGCATCCCCCAGCCAATCATGCTATGGAAACTGCATAGGAACCCTTCAATCCCCCCCCCCCCCACGTCCACGAAGCTAGGCCATCATTAAGCTCTGGTCGTAAGCCTATTCCGAACAATGCCTTCCAAACAACGCACTTTAAATTTCAAAGTAATCTGAACAGGCCCCTTATTACTGCTCACATCACCATTATTCTCTTGGAAGAGGAAAATCAGCTCTCCCCTCTGGCCTGCATTGCTCCTCATCCTTCCCAAAGCAGTGAGCATTCCACAGACAAAGACAGCCTAGAGAATTGGGAAAATGAAAAGACTGAACATGAGGAATTTCTCAAAAATCTTCCTCCCCTTGAAGATACAGGACCTGCTGCTGAGGAAGGGACTCAAGTTGAAGCAAGCCATTCCATGGCAATCCCTGGCAGCGACTTGGGCGACAATGAAGATCTGAGAACTGGCAATGCAGGTCTGGCTGAGCAGAAGAATCATGGCACAGCAAGGAAGGGGTAGTGCCACCTGGGTCTGCCTCTTTATTTTTTGTTTCGGCTACTGTTTCAGGCTCACAGTCGGGGTTCAGCGCTCATGACCTACTATTTTTGGCTTCCAACTGGGGATTTGGTAACACATTTTGTGCTGGTTTGCATTGATTTTGTGTTTCTGTGGCTCAGTTCTCTTTCTCAGCTAAACATGTCACTCTCTACGCCTTTTATCTGGTTTCTTGATCTTTGTAACTGGTCTCCCCAGCTTTTGTTTGTAAGGGAACAGTTATGTTTTGTTGAGCACTCTCAAACTATGTCTCTTGCGGCCTCGAAACTATGTAAAAATATTTTGCCTTACAGTTAATAGAATTTAGTATTTGCAGAGAAAAAAAAAAAAACATGTGGTGCAGGTGAACTCAAACTACCACACTGAAATCTTATAAATCAACCATGAAATTAATACGTTGTGTGACAGACTTCTCCATTATAATGATAACATTAGAATCAACTATCAAATTGACAAATACTGAGGTGAGTTTGCTAGTTGATGATTGCGACAAACCCTACAAAAACAAAAAAATAAATAAGTAGATAAATAAATAAAAATGAAAAAGACAAAACAAAACAAAAATTAAAATATTGAAAAAAATTAAAAGCATAATGAAAAAATGAAAAGTTTTATATATTAACCACTAATAAATAAAAAAATATATTAAAAAATTAAAAATTAAAAGATTAAAAGTTAAAAAAATAACAAAAAAATGATGCATAAAGAAATAAATATAAAATATCTTTCACCAAAATTATAAAGTTATTTTCAGAATAGACATGCTTCGACCATGATTCATCATTGGCACAAAATAATATATATCTGAAAAAAGCTTCAAACTTTAAAGAAAACAAAGCTAACTCAAAAAAAACTAAAATATAAAAATAAAAACAAAGAGTTAATTTAAGGAGAAAAAATTAGAGATTTAATAAAAAAAAACAAATAAAAAAATTGAATTAGATAATATATGTATATATATTAAAAGCAATTAAAAAAAATATTTAAATCATAAAATTAAAAATAAAAATAAAGTACAAACAATATTAATAATACATACATTAAAAGAGAAGTTACAAAAAAGCCAATGCAAATAAAAATAAATAAATAAAAGTTAAATAATAAATAAAAATAAATACTAAATTTTAATTAAAAACTATAAAAAAATATAGTAAGTGCAATTTTTTTAAAATTTAAATCAAATATAAGATAAACCAATCAAAAGTAATTAAAAAAAAACTAATTAAATTTTTATAATTAAAGTTATTTAAAAAAAATATTAAAAATTACTTCCAAAAAATAAAAATTCTGAAAGAAAATAAAAACAAAAACAAAAGAACAAAATAATTTCAAAAAAATAATTTAATAAGAATATTTAAAAATATAATCAATAAAATCAATATATAGAAAAACAACAAATAAATAGTGAATTAGATAATTAAAAAATAAACAAAATAAAAAATTAAAATAAAAAGACTTTTTTGAGTGAAAATACCAAAATTAAAAAATATATCAAAATATCATTTAAAAAAAAAACGCATAAAAAATATTAAAATTTTTGAAAGAAAATGATTTAAAAAATAAAAAATAATAATAATTATATATATATATATATATATATATATAAAATTCATTGCACAAAATATAAAACATAAATGTTATAAAAAATAAAACAATTAAAAAGATAATTTAACAAATTAGGTTAAAAAATTTAAAAGTAAACCAATAAAAATAAAAAATTAAACAAATTAAACACATTTTAAAATTTAAAAATTTTATTTGAAAAAATAAATAAATTTAGAATTATAAAAAATTTATTTTAAAAAGTTTAAAAATTATAATATTTAAAATTTAAATTAAATAAATTTAGAAATATAAAAAAATTATTTTTTAAAAATTATAATTTTAAATTTTAAATAGTTTTAATTATGATTTATTTAAATAAAAATAATCAAAAGTAAAATAAAAATAAAAAATTATACCGAGCTCAGTCGACTTTGGGGCAGCCCCTAAGTCTTCGGCCCTCGACTTGGTGCGGGCCTGGGTGCCATGTGAGGGTCAGTCGAGTGGTAGGGAGGCTAGCTCAGCTAGCCATGGGACAGACCCTAGGCCCCCACCTAGCGGAGGGCCGATTCCCGAAATCGTCGCTCGGTTAGGCGAGTGTCTAGCTGCTTTTTTAAACTATAATATTGTTTTTTAAATAAATTTTAAGTTTAAATAAATTTGTAGTAAGACTATTTAAAATTTAATATTATAATTTTTTAATATTTTTAAATAATTTTTTTCCTAAAGTTAAATTAAATAATTTCATTTAATATTTTTTTTAAATAATTTTTCATAATAAAATTTAGCTTATTGATTTAAACTTTTAAAATTTATTTCATTTATCTAAAAAAAATAATTTTTAATGATATTTTTTTGAAATTCAATTTAATTTAAATATTTAAACTGTTTTTTAATTAAAAAAATAATCATTAATTTTAACTTTATTTTATTTTTAAATTTTTTTTTTTTTTATAATATTATAATTTTTTTATTTTCATAGAGGGTTTATATTTTATTTTCATTTACAACTTTTTTTTTATAATTTTTTTAATTAATTTAATTTTTTATTTAATTTTTTATGTATTTATTTAAAAAAAATTAGTTTTAGTTTGTATTTAATTTTTAATTTATTTATATTTTAGATATATGATTCACTTTTATTTATTTGTTTTTTAATTAAATTTTAAATTTTTTTCCTTAAATTATATTTTTTTATTTATTTTGTATTTTTTTTGTATTTTTTTTTTTTATTTTGTAATTTTTTTGTGTATTTTTTTTCTTCGGTTATATATATGTGTATGTGTGTGTATTTTAAAATTAGTGTCTTTTCGTAGTGATTATCTTTTGTGTATTATAGAATTAATTAACTATATATAAATTTATAAAAAATCTTAACCTCAAAATATTAGTGTCATTAATTTTTTATTTTTATTTTGCAAATCTAATTAAAAATTGTATTATAGCAAAAGATTGCAAAAAATAATAAAAACACATATTTGGAAATCACTTAAAAAACAAATATCTTAGAATGGAAAACAAGAAGAGGAATAAGATAACTTGAACAATTGTTAAATAATCAACATTTTAAAAAAATGTGCATACTTAGTGCATTAGAAAATTTTAAGTTTAAAAAATATGCCTTAAAAAATGATGATTTTCAAAATTCCCATGAAAATCACAAACATTTAAAAAAAAAATCCACACTCAATACATTAGAAAATTTAAAGTGTCAAAAATAAGCCCTCTAAAAAAAGGGGTTGATGTTGCATCAACACTTTTCAAAATCAGTATGAAAATCGCTAACACTTAAAAAAGAAAATCATACTTCATACATAAGAAAATAGTTGAATAGTGGAAAGAGAAGGTTGTATCCGCATTCAGAATAGGTTGGTGCCTCTTGGGAAGTTGGATTTTTCTAACCTAAGGAGGTCGGTGCCTCTTGTGAGTGAGTGATCAGTGATGTAATCAAATAGGTGTTTAAATTACATCACAAACAAAGAACAAATTGGTGGTTTTTTCCCGCTGGGTTTTCACGTGAAAACATGAGTGTCAAAACGTATATTATACTCATATGATTGGTTGTATGAGCCTATGAATGCTTAAACATGTTGCTTACTTTATTTATGAATAAATTCTCTCATAAGTCACATAAAATAGAAAGGAATGAAAGCATATTCAGGAAAAAGATTCAAGAATCTCACTATTACTGATTGACCCCTCACCCCCCTCCCCCGCAGTAATTCTTTATTCCAACAATTGGTATCAAAGCCAATGTCCTTAAGGAACATTCTAACCACTGGAAGGTAGATCTATAAGGATTTATGCTTAGGCAATATAGTCAAGAGGCTTACTCAAGTTGAATACCAGTCTTTGATGGGACAAACTATGCCTTTTGGAAAGTAAGGATGGAAGCATATATTATGTCCCTAGGAGTAGATGTTTGGACTTGAGTGCTAGTAGATTAAAATGTCCCTAATATTCCTCCCACTGATGCAAATGGTAAAATATTATATGGAAATAATGCAAAAGACAAGAATACCATTCTATTTGGTCTTAGTCACTCAGAACTTATAAAGGTTATGAATTGTAAGTTTGTTAAAGAAGTTTGGGTAAAGCTTAATCAGAGTCATGAGGGAGATGACAAAGCCAAGTAGGCAAAACTTCAAACCTTCATAATTAGGTTTGAGAGTTTGAGAATGAGTGAAGATGAAATCATAGCAAAGTACTTCCTCAGAGTTGATGAAGTAACCAATAATATTAGAGGACTTGGTGAAGAGGTCAAGGAAGAGATGATTGTTTAGAAAATATTAAGATCTCTTCACATGAGATTTAATGCCAAAGTCTCAATTATTAAAGAAATCGTTAATTTAAAGTATCTCAAGATGGGACAGTGGCATGGTATTTTCACATCATATGATATGAGAGTAGGAAGAGAGAGGTCTGAATCTAAGGAAGCAACATTCAAAGTATCCAAAATGGCCAAGGATGACAAATATCATCAAGACCACTCAATCTACAAATCTGATGAGGAGTTGGCTCAATTAGCTAAGAAACTGAAGCGTGGCTCAGGAAAATATAAAGGGAAGTTTCCCTTTAAATGATTTGTTTGTGGAAGAGTTGAACATTTTTTGTCCAAATTCCCTTATAAAGAAAAGGTTGAAAAGAAAATGATCAAAAATTTGGAAACAAGTCTCAGGAACATCATAAGAAAAATATCTATAAGAAAAAGGGGTTCTACTCTAAAGAGGATAGCTGAATACTAGAGTAAGATAGTCAAAAGTTGTCGAAGGATGATTCATATAAGTATTTCATGGTGGATTTTGGAATAGACTACAAAAAATAAAGTATTATGGACTCTAAAGAGGAAGAAGGAGAAAAAGGATTAGTGTCCCTTGAAGGGTAACTCATTCATGCTCTTCATGAGTTAATAAGGTAAGGAAAAAGAATAAGTGGGTGAAGAAACAACTATAACGTGTTGAAGACAATATGTATAACTCTAAAAATCAGGAGTTTTATTATCAAAATGAAAAACTTGAAGAAGCTATCAAGAGAAGATATAGTTTATACCATCTACTAGAATAAAAACAAGGAACATGTGAGAAAATAGAAGAAGAGAACAAGCAATTAAAACATGAGTTGCTCAAGTTATGGAAGGAAACAATCTCAAACACATGAAAAGATGATATTTTTCCTTTGAAAATTAAACTTGAAGAAGTTAAATGAGAGGAATAGGTTCTTCAAAACTTGGTCCATGAATGGGAAGAGAATTGTCAGAGTATTGAGGTAGAGGTTGTCTATTTAAGAATGAAGATTTAGGGAATAAAGACCAATAAGGGTTTAAATGAAAAAAATTGTAGAAGGAACAAGGAAACTAGATCCAAATCTAAATAGCCAAAGGCCCTCAGGAAACAAAACAGGTATGGGATACTCAAAGACACATGAATCTTCTATGGATAAGATAAACTTAAGTTCTATAGGATTCGAAGAACCACAAAGTCATGTAAAGAAGCATCAAGAGAGAAACAATGAAGACAAAAGAGCAGTGAGGAAAAGAGGAGATCACCAATGGAGAATGAATCAATCAACCAGACAACCAAGGTACCTACGTGCACAAACTCATATGAATTCCAACAATAGGAATGCCTATTTATTTTATGGTCATTGTTATAAGCATCATATATATGGACATAAAAGTGTTGATTATAGAAGGATCAAAGTTGAAAGAGATGAAAATTCTGTATATAATAAGTATTAGAATTTTAGATCTCAAAACTCTCCTTTCAAAGATCGAAATGTCTTCTCTCCCCTGTTAAGTGAAGTAGAATGCTTCAAATGTAATACTTTTGGGCAAAAATCAAGTGAGTGCAGAAGTAGGTTTGAATACCTATCTAAGATCCAAATTATTAAATAGTTAGCTATCCAAAAGGATAAGAGGAGCTGGAAATGAAAGGCTAAAAGGAGCATGTAGTGTGGACTCGCTCTATCAACCCATGATCAGGAGAACAGATCGTATGTGGATAGTGGATGTTCCAAGCATATGACTGAGGATAAAATAAAATTTTAGTCACTACAAGAAAATGGCATAGGAAATAATGTCACCTTAAGGAACAATTCTCTAGCAAGGATTAAGCGTAAAGGCATAGTCATTTTTTATCAAAAGACAAAAGAACGAAATGTGTTGTATGTGGAAGATCTCAAGCATAATTTTTTTAGGTTAGTTGAATGTGTGATAATGGATATGATGTGACCTTTCGATCCAAGGATTATGAGTTCCGCAACATGAAGAATTGAAAGCTAATGGGAAAAGCAATCAGAACCCACAATAATGTATATTTAGTTTGATGATTCTAGGGTTAATTGTTATTTACACAAAATGAATGAAGCATGGTTGTGGCACAAGAGGCTTGGCCATACGAATTTGGAGAGTTTTACCAAAGTGAGCATGATGGGAGTTGTGAGAGGATTACCTACAATATTAAGGCCTGATAACTCAATATGGAAGTCACGCCAATTTGGCAAGAAGACTAGGACTCATTTCAAGTCAAAAGAGTTATCCTCATCTAGACCATTGGATCTCATTCACACAAATATTTTTGGCTCAACTAGAGAATAAAACCCAAAAAGGCGAAATGTATTTCATACTTCTCATTGATGATTTTACCAAGGCTACTTTGATTGTGCTCTTAAAAGGAAAGTGATAAGAATTTAAAAATTTTAAAAATAATTAAAGCACAAGTAGAAAATGAAAAAGACTTAAAGATAAAATGCTTAAGGTCAGACAGAGGAGGAGAGTACACTTCAAGAGAATTCACATAATTTTTGGAATAACATGGGATTAGAAGGAAGCATTCAGTGGCTAGTACTCCACAAAAAATTAGAGTAGTGGAGGGAAATAACATAACAATTCAGGAAATGGCTAGAGCAATGTTGGATGAAGTAGATGTATCTCACATCTTCTGGGTAGAAGTAGCACATGCAACAGTGTATCTATCAAACAAAACTCAACTCAAGCCTAATAGTAATCAAACACCATATGAGCTATGTAAGGGAAGACCTCCATCATTCAAACACCTCAAGGTGTTTTGGAGCAAGTTGTTCATCAAAAGGAATGGTAAGAATCCTGGAAAGTTTGAATCTTGCACTGACGAGGGAATATTACTTGAGTAATTATCTCACAGTAAAGGACATTAGTATTACAACAAGTGGACAAAAAATATTGGGGATTCTATTGATGTGATAATAGATGAAATAACTTCACAACCTAAGTCCTCTAAAGGAAATATGAACTTGGATGATGAATAAAATCAAGATATGAGGTTCGTAGATCTATAAGAAATAGATTGAGATAGTGAGGGCGAGGAAGTAGGAACAACTCCAAGGGCAAAGACACATTCCAAGTATGTACAAAAAGAACATACTGAGAGTTAGATACTTGGAGGTCAAAGACATGGTGTTCAGACCAGGAGGAAAGATTTTGCCAATACAAGTTATGCAAGTCTAGCTCTCTTCTCAGATATTGAACCCAAGTATCTCATCCAAGAAAGTGAGGAAAATTTTTGGATGAAATCTATGAATGAAGAAATTCAATAGATTGAAAAGAATGACACTTTGGAGCTTGTTTTAAAGCCTAAAGAAAAAAAAAAATATTAGAACCAAATGGGTTTTCAAAAAAAAAGAAGAAGAGCATGGTCAAGTAATCAGGAACAAGGCTTGATTGGTCTGCAAAGGATATTCCCAAGTAGAAGGGGTAGATTTTGAAGAAACCTTTGTACCAGTAGGAAGACTTGAAGCTGTCTAAATCTTTCTAGCTCTTTCCTACCATAAAAACATCAAGGTATATCAGATGGATGTGAATTTTGAATTTATCAATGGAGATCTGGAAGAAGTTTATATTGAGCATCTAGAATGATTTATACTCACCATAGATGAAGCGTTTGTATGCAAATTGAAAAAGGCTCTATATGGATTAAACCTGCTCCCAGAGCTTGGTATGAAAAGTTAGATAAATACCTTTAGCAGCAAGGCTTTAATAAAGGTATGATTGACAATAATTTATATATAAAGTTTGAAGGCGACCATCTACTAATTCTAGTAGTGTATGTTGATGATCTAATCTTTGGCAATGACATGGAACAATTGGGGCATAAATTCATAAAATGTATGCATACAAAGTTTGAAATGTCCATGATCAGAGAGTTTCCCTTCTTCCTAGGTTTGCAAATCTCTCAGTCTCGACAAGGAGTGTTTATCTCCCAATCCAAAAATATCAAGAAAACTCTGAAGAAGTATGGGTTGGAAGATTGCAAGTGAGTGAGCACACCTATGACTATAGGCTACAAATTGTGCAAAGAAGATGAGACATCACTTGTAGCTCATACTGAATACAAATCCATGATAGAATTTTATTGTATCTTATAGCTTTGAGGACATACATCATGCAATCTATGGGTCTTGTGACCATATTGCAGGCCTTCCCTCGTGAATGTCATGTTGTTGTTGTGAAAAGGATTTTCAAATATCTTTAAGGAACGACAGAATATGGATTATGGTATTCTAAGAGAAAATAATTTAAATTGAAGGCCTACACTAATGTTGGTTGGGTTTGCCATCTTGATGATAGGAAGAGCACCTTAGCTGCAATCTTCTTCTTGGGGAAATTCTTGGTGCCATGGGTTACAAAGAAACAAGCCTCCATTTCATTATCCACTGTTGAAGTAGAGTATATTGTTGCAACTAGCCATTGCACACAAATTCTATGGATGAAGCAGACTTTAAAAGATATTTAGGTAGAGTTGACTAATCCTATCCCTATTATGTGTAATAATACAAGTTCCATTATCATCTCTAAAAATCCATTCATGCATTCAAATGCTAAGAATATTCGTATCAAGTTCCATTTCCTAAGGGAACAAGTTGCAGCCAATGTTGTCAGACTTGAATACACGGCCACTAAAGACCAACTTGCAAACATATTTACTAAACCTATGGGAAGATAACCCTTTAAATGTCTTAGGAATTAGATAGGAGTTGTGACTCATCCTTCCAAATGGATCCATTTTGGTAGGTGTTGGCACCTACTAAGAATGTGGTGTCCATGAAAGAGTGTGTTGTCGTGGTTTAGGGGGAGTATTCAAGAATTATTATTTTCCATTGATGCCAAAGGGGCGGAATATTATTGGTGCTTAATCAGAGAAGACCATGCCTAGCTTCAGGGAGAACTTAATATGAGAAATCCGTGCATATGCTCAAGGGGAGATATGGTGTTTCCATAAATGCCAAAGGGGGAGATTGTTAGAAAGTTGGCATTGTTTGGATGGCTAGTGGATGTGATTAAATTATTGTGATTTTGTTGGAGTTGAGGTGAACGAGATTAACATGGTGATTGATAGTCCAGGAGGATTTCCATGGTTGTTGCAGTGCTCCATAGAGAATTATCATAGTAGCATGCTTACTGTAGGAGGCATAAAATAATGACTATGGTGGTTGGGAGATTAGGATTCAATGAGAAAATAATTATAGATAGTTTTCATCCATTTTATAGGTAGCATATGGGATAAAAGTCTACATTGTACCCTCTCCATTGGAAATTGGTCTAAAATAGCTTTCCAATGGTGTGTGGAAGTCTGAAAATTGTCTCCTAGATCAAAAGTTATGGTTTGCTGATGTCAGGGTCTCAAAGTCCTAAGGAAGCTGAAATATTGGATGTCAGCAAAGAGGAAGGATGAATATTGGAGGTCGGAGCACATGGGGACTCGATATCGGAACCTAAAAGTACGACATATTGGAGATTTAAATATCAGAGCCTTGTAGCATGTCATATTGGGATATCATAAGCTAGAGATCATCAACACATCAGATGTCGGAGCGGGTGGATATCAGAATATCATAATGTTGAAGCCATCAAAATCTCATAACTTCTTAACACCTAATTTTGAGAAGTTACGATATTGGTTGTTGTCTATAGTATTGAAATCTCTGAGGGATACCTAGAAAATAAACAAATGACTTTGTTGCAAAACCAAGGTTAATTGGGGCTCTTTCTCTCTCCTTTGGTAGGACACATGGCGACATGTGACTAGCTCTGAGAAGCTGGAGTGGATATTGATGTGACAGTATGGTGGACACGTGGCATATTATTTTCACACTTTTGGTGGCTTAGTGGGGAAAATTAGGGTGACATGTGTTAACACTCAGTAGTTTCCATCTGTAGAAGTGATGTCACCGTATTAGTGGTTAGTATGTCAAAGGATGAGGTAATTGTAAGTCTTATGAAAATTGGAGTTTAAAAAAGTTATGATAAAGGGGGATCTGATATTATCTGGCACATGGTTGTATGGAGCTCAAAGGAATCAATGGCTAAATAGGGAGAGATAAGACGCAATCAGGACTTTGGAGAATTTAAGATACAAAGGGGCTCCGATATAATGCTATAGTGGTAAGATACGAGAATAGTCACAGACCCCATCTTATGAGAATCAAAATTGTTAGATACATAATCGCCAAGGGGGCTAAGGGTATCAAAGTTGTGTAATATCATAGTTTTTCTTTTGTTTGAGATATTATATGTATGGGTTCCAATGAAATAATAGAATGAGTTAAATGGATGAATGGGTCAGAAGCTGAAGATTAAATGCAGATCGATGGAGTTTCTTTATGGAGTCAGCTGGATCTACCGAAAATGCTAAGACAAGGGAATGAGGACACAGTTCATAGAGAAGAACTAAATAAATGGAGAGAGCAATCATCTTCTTTCGGTGCACATCTAGTAGATTTAAATCAGGAACAAAGTGAGAATTCCAAAGTACTTTCAAGATCTGTGGAGAAATGAATAAGCATGGGAAGCCACAGTAGTGTGTGCAGACAGACTAAGATTAAAATCTAAGTATGGTCGATTACATAGGGAGTTAGTGAATAAATTGAAAGCCCACTTTTTTGTTTAATTCCATGACAAAGTTCAACCAACAGACACAATAATAGCAGGAGGATCCATACTGAGGTACACTCAGGCAGTATGGACACAGGCATGAGAGGATCAAAACCATCGATTGCCATGAAGAAATGGAGGAGTAGACGTATTTTTGATGTGCTAAGTAGTGATAAAAGAGGGAGTGTTGTGAGGACAACAATGAGAGCAAAGCTGAAGAGTGTGCAACAGAGAGCCTATACGAGAGAAGGAAAAGTGTGGAGGATATTTTGTTGTGAGAAGCTGGTAAAGAGAAGTTGTATGAGACCAAAAGGAGTCTGTGGAACAGCAAGAGACCAAGAGTAGAAGTTTCTACAACCAACCTAATTAGTATTTTCCATAATTTTACAGGCCTTTGTTCATAGTTTGAAAATTGTATGAAATAGTAGAATAGTGGCAAGAGCAGGTTGTAGCCTGAATTGAGAAGAGGTCGGTGCCTCTTCGTAAGTTGGTGTTTGCTAACCTAAGTGGGTTAGTTACTCCTATGAGTGGGTGCTCACAAACAAACTGATGTAATTAAGCAGGTTCTTAAATTACATCATAAAAAAACAACAAATTTGGTGGTAATGTGTATGCTTCTCATGTGATTGGTTTTATTAACATATGAATTCTTAAACTTGATTCTTACTTTCTTTAGGAATAACTACTCTCATAAGTAACCAAAAATAGAAAGGAATGAAAGCATATTTAGGAAAAAGATTCAAGAATATCAGTATAACTAATTAAGGACCCCCCCCCCCCCCCCCCAATAATTCCTTCTTTCAAAACCTTATCTAATTATGAAAAGAAGTAATTACCATGAAATTAAATAAACACAAAAGAATCATTTCGAAAAGAGGGTTTTGGGTTAATACAACCCTAATGAAATAGTATTGAATCATCATAGTTAAGGAACACAATAGTGGAATAAACTTAGAAGTGTCTAACCTTTACATCTACCATTGAAACAGAAGAAAAACCCTAGCAGGTATTATATATTAACTAAAAATTGGATAAATGTATTCACAGTCAAGGGTACCACGTCAATTTAATAGCACAGGCCTGAGCCACCAATAACTTAAATATCAACAAGAACATTAATAGAGAGTTGAGCTTAAATTTATTCTCTAGGATAGAACTGAAAATGTTTAAACATAAAGTGGAGTCTGCTTGTATATATTTTCTTTAAATATAAATGGAACCCTCACAACAAAGGTTCAAAATAACTAGTTTACATTGTGGTTCACAGCCATCAATGAAACAAAAACAAAATAACATAGAACCTAAGCATTGAAGACATGCAAAGTCAAGAACCTAGAGACAGGAACACGAACCTTGTGTGAGAGTGGATCATAGTGTAGGTGACCCAATAAATTAGTAAGACAAGAGCTCAAAACCACTTACCTACAAGACAACCAAGATAAAAAATAAATATACATATAATATGAAAATAATTAGAGCTGATAAGTGAGGGTTGGATAAGACTCTCGGTAGTTATCTGGTAAGGAATTTTGTAAATTTTTCCATAATGTAAGTAACCTCCTTCACATCAAAGGTAGGTTAACCATGACAAAAGCCATTATAATAAACAAGGAGGAATTAGGTCATAACAAATATTGGTTACCTAGATACGACCATGCCTAGATTGAGAGAATCCATAGTGTCGTTGAATAAGAGAAACCCTCAATGTGAGTAGGTCACCTCCATCATTCATAATTATCCCTGGTAAGTAATTGAGAATAATTCAAGAAAAAAATTATATCAAAATCACCACAGTTAGGTCTCACCTTTGATCACTTCAAATATTCAAAGCCAAACCCTAAACATGTTAGTTTTTATTGCAGAGAGTGTTGGAGAACAAACAAAATGAAAATGAGGATGGGGAGGCTGGGTCGGGGTGGTTACCCTTAGCTGCCACCAGGGAACTTGATTCTATTGATTTTATCATGTCATGATAAATGGTGAAACAAGCAAACAAATTTCGATATGGAAAAATGTAAATCAGTTAATGAAGGTGCCAGATGTAGAACCGACATGATTCATGAAAGATCTAACTATAATATCATTTTAAACCAAGTACAAGTATATATTCACATTATTGTTGCCACGAAATAATCATAAAGGAATACCTTATACCATATATGAATTACCATGTACACCATATCATGTTAGGGTTGTATGCCTTATGTAACCATTTTAAAGAAAATAAATTTATTTCCTTACTTATAAAAGTAGAATAATTATGCGAATAAGAACGTTATAGGACATGGGTAAAGTAAATAATAATAAAAAAATTGTTGAGATTCTAATGGTTGTTACAAGTGGTATCAGAGCCACGTTGCGATGCTATGGCCTGATTGGGAATTTGAGTAACAAAGATGTATATATTATGTTCAGAGAGGAATCTTAATAAGGAGAGGATCTAGGATTACTCAACCATTAAGACCAATTGTCTAGACTGACCCTACACCAATAGCAGGAACTAATCCATATGATCCAGGTGGATATTGGTGGCCACCTGCCAAGTCCACCTGGACCCCCACCATTGTCTTTCTCAGCATTTTCAGTTTCCTTAATTGTAGTACAACTTACTATTTTTAGCAGTTTTTCGGGTCCTGAACTTCCGGAGCCATTTTGAGGCCCTAAACGACGTTTTTTGGGGAATCCGGGGCCCGTTCCAACAATGATAGTGCTCAGATAGATCTTTCTAATGAGCTATTGTACGCGTCAAACGGAGATCATATGCCAAAGTTACGACCCCAGGAAGTTGATGTACCAACTTACCCCCAAACGGGGCCCACAGTTTGGCGTTTCATCTCCTAGGGTTAGGTTTTGGAATGATAAGGGTTTTTCCATTGTTTCTCAACAATAAATAGGCCTTCGAGCCTCATTGTAACACAGTTCAGAGGCATGTAGCCATCACATCTCTTCTCAGAGATAAGCTACCATCGCCCTAGCTAGTTTATTTCCATTTCTGTTTGTAAGCATATTTCAGTATTTTCCATTAATGAAATGAAGTATTATTTCCGCTGCATCTTTGTATATATGGTTATCTCTGTAATTTGTTGCGTTCCTGTTTAAATCCGGATCAGTGGTATCAGAGCGGTCTGCTTTTTCTCTGTTTTTCTTTGCATGTCCCCAACAAGGTCGGGATATAAGGAGTTAGGGCTTGAACTGGTTGAACCTTTGCAAGACCAGCCTCGCAAATCCCGACGGCCTCCCATGGCGGACGAGAAGAAAGACGAGGGGGCAGGAGATCCCATCAAAATCTTGCTCGAAGAAGCGCTCGAGCGACAACGGAACGCGATGATGGACAACTTTGCGCAGATCCTTCAGCGGCTACCCAGAAGCGGCGCATCGGCTTCCAACAGCTCCTCTGGAAACGCCACACCCTTTAAGGTACAAGTTAATTTTGAAATCCTCATATTCGAGGGTCAGATAGACGCTGATGCCGTAGATAAATGGTTAAATCTGCTAGAGGGTTATTTTTTTGTTCATGAATTTTCGAGTCGGGAAAAGATTGTTTTTTCTCTTCTCAAAGCAGCCCCCCACGTCAAGGACTGGTGGGAAACCTACTGCGAGCAGAAGGATGAAAGTACTGGCTCACTATTTTCAGCCGCACCCACCTGGGATTCGTTCCGGGATGCCATCAAGGAGCAGTACTACCCTGTCGGAAGCTATGAGGATGAATACATAAAGTGGACCACGCTGCGGCAGGGAAGGGACCAAGACGTGCCGGAGTTCACCAATCTTTTCCATACCCTTCGCACAAAGTTGGGTATCAAGGATTCGGAGCAACATTTGATACTCAAATACCGTGGCTGCCTGCACAAGTACATCCAGGAAGAAATACAGTTCCTAAACATCCCCTCACTCGGCGCAGCATACCGGTATGCCGTCAAGGTCGAGCAGAAGTTTAAACAAAAGAAGCGAGACTTTGGATCTGCGAATCCAAAGCAGGGGAAAGGTGCCCCTAAACCACAGAACAAAGGACAAAGCCAAGGCGGGACAGCCCAAGACAACCAGCCGAAGCTGCAAGCAAAGAGCAATGCCGCGAAGCCGAGAAAGGACACTGGAAAATGGTGCGAGTTCCATAAGAGCTCCACTCACAACACAAGTGAGTGTCGGGCCAAGCAGTCACTGGTGGCTGAGCTAAAGGTTTCAGAATCAGATGCATGTTCCGACTCTGAGTCAAAACCCGATAAGGGGTATGAAAAAGGGAAGCAGATCATTGATGCGGATCCCAGCGCCACTGTTGCTACCGCAAAGATCCAGAAAAATGAACCCGAAGATCCAGAGGAGGAGGAGCGTCTCTTCCACTCCCAGATGTGGGTAAAGGGCTCCCCGATACAGTTCATTGTTGATAGCGGGAGTCAAAAGAACCTCATTTCGGCAGAGGTCGTGAAGCGGTTGGGCTTACTGACCACAGCACATCCACAACCATACACCATTGGGTGGCTTCACCAAGGGCGAGATCTTCGCATGAGCCAGCAGTGTCGCCTTCCATACAACATCAAGCCCTTCACGGATGAGGTATTGTGTGACATTGCTCCCCTTGAAGTTTGTGATGTATTACTAGGACAACCATACTTGTGGAAGCGACATGCTGTGTATGAATCAAGGCCCCGTGCTGTTATTATTACATTGGGAAATAAGTTGTTCAGGATACCAGAGGTAGCACCACCTGCCGCCATCTCTTTGATTACTGCAAAACAATGCAGTAAGATCATTTCCAAAACCAGGAAATTTGTTTTCCTGATGATACGCCCTCAAGGGAAGAAGAAGACAGTGGCCGCGGCCTCCAAACGGAGTCCCTCTGCACGGCAGCTACAGATGGACAAGATTGTGGAGGAGTACGAAGACATCTTCACCTCCCCGGCAGGGGTTCCTCTGCACTGTCAAGTCAAGCACTCCATCGATCTGACCCCAGGTGCGCCGCTACCCAATGGACCAATTTATCGGCGTTCCGTTCTGGAGAACAATGAAATCAAGAGGCAGATTCAGGAGCTCCTGCAGAAAGGTCACATCTGTCCGAGTTCTTCGCCCTGTGGGAGCCCGATAGTGTTGGTACAGAAGAAGAATGGGATGTGGAGACTCTGTATTGAGTATCAGGCACTGAACAAGATCACTGTCCGTAATAGGTACCCGATCCCGCGGATTGATGACCTCCTAGACCAACTAAAGGGGGCGAAATATTTCAGCAAGATCAGTCTGAAGTCAGGATATCACCAGGTACCAATTGAACCCTCAGATGTGTGGAAGACTGCCTTCAAATCCAAGGAGGGCCTCTTCGAATGGTTGGTCATGCCTTTCGGATTGACGAATGCTCCTGCAACCTTTATGAGGCTAATGGATGACATCTTGCGGCCATTCACCAACTCCTTTGTAGTAGTATACTTGGATGACATTCTGATCTTCAGCCAGAGTTGGGAAGAGCACCTCCACCACATCCGACAGGTTCTCCAAACACTGCGGCAACACAAGCTATGTGCCAATTTGGAGAAATGCACTTTTGGCATGACCGAGGTTCAGTATCTGGGATACATCATTGATGAACAGGGGGTGCATGTTGATCCAGCCAAGGTCCAAGTCATTCGGGATTGGCCCTCTCCAACCACTCTAACAGAGCTCCGCAGCTTTCTAGGTCTTGCCAACTTCTACCGCAGGTTTGTGTTGGGATTTTCTCATATTTCTTGGCCCTTGAGTCAAGTCACCAAGGGCGGGGCGAAAGCAAAATTCTTTTGGTCTGAATCTCAACAGAAGGCATTCAGGGAGTTGAAGGATCGCCTCTGCACGGCACCAGTGCTCGTGTTACCAGATTTACAACAACCATTTGAGGTCGAGACAGATGCCTCTGACTATGCTATTGGGGCAGTCCTTACTCAACATGGACATCCAGTGGCATATCACAGTGAAACACTTTCAGACACAGTCCGGAAGTACCCCACTTATGATAAAGAGATGTATTCCATTGTACAGGCCTGCGACAATGGAAGCATTACATTTTGGGGAAGGAAACGGTCATCCACACAGACCACCGACCTCTACAGTTCATACAGACCCAAGGGAAATTGCAGAATGATCGCCATCAGAAGTGGTCTACATACCTGCAACAGTTTCACTTGAATATCAAGTATAAAAAGGGCAGCACCAATAATGTTGCAGATTGCCTCAGTCGACCACCGATCATGGCGCTAACCACCGTGCTCAACTCTTGCGGGCACGAGACTTCTGTTTGGCCACTTCTCTACAAAAGCGACCCAGAATTCGGCCACACATACCAGACACCCTTGGAGGGTCGGCAGGTTGCAGATTTTCACCTCCAAGATGCCCTGTTATGCCACCTCGGTCACCTTTGTGTTCCTTCAAGCGAGCGTGCCAAGATGATTTGGGAAGCACACTACAGTCGAGCTGCTGGGCATTTCGGGGTCGAGAAAACAGTGGCAGTACTGCAAAACTATTTCTATTGGCCGAATCTTCGACAGGATGTTGGGAAGTACATCTGATCATGTACTGCCTGTGCCATTGCCAAACCGACCATTAAGAAGCAAGGCCTCTATACCCCGTTACCTACCCCTAGTCGACCTTGGGAATCCATCTCCATGGATTACATGTCAGGCCTTCCTTCCACTAAGCATGGAAATGACTGTGTTTTTGTGGTCGTCGACAGGTTCTCAAAGATGGCCATTATGATGGCCTGCAAGAAGAATATCACAGCAGAAGCCACTGCTAAACTCTTCTTTGAACGAGTGTGGGTGCACTTTGGGATCCCACAGTCTATCATCTCAGATCGGGACAGTCGGTTTCTCAGCACCTTTTGGTCCAGTCTCTGGTCAATGCTGGACACCAAACTCACAAAGTCCACAGCCTTCCATCCTCAAACTGATGGCCAGACAGAGGTTGTCAATAGGATGATTGTGCACATTCTGCGCATGTATAACTCAAAGCATCCACGCACATGGGACGAGAGCCTCCCCTACGTTCAGCACAGCTACAACCGAGCTCTTCACAACTCCACTAGCCATAGCCCTTTTCAGGTGGGTTTGGGATTCCAGCCACTATGCCCCATTGATGTGGCCATGCCACTTACAGCTACTCACATGAATTCAGCTCATGTCCAGTCCGAAACAGATAAGGCCACCAGCTTCATTGAGCGCATCCAACATATTCGCCAGCAGGTCCATGACATTCTTGAGAAATCAAATGCCAAGTACAAGCAGCGACATGATCAACATCGGGTGCCACACAAGTTTCAGGTGGGCGACAAAGTCTGGTTGCATTTGCAAAAGGAACGCCTTACTGGAGCCTATCGGAAATTGAGACCACTCCGATATGGTCCTTACACCATTACTAAGGCTATGGGAGACAATGCATTTGAGCTCAGCATTCCCCCATTCCTTGGCCTGCACCCAGTATTCAATGTGGACCGCCTTCGGCCATACTTTCCACCATTGCTAGACACATCCGACATTGCAGAACAGCTCAAACCCACAGAATTAAATCCAGATTGCATGGAACAAGCTGCAACTGATCGGATCATGGACACACAGATCAAGAACACTTGCCAACAGAATATCCAACTGTATCGAGTTGTCAAAGCGGGCCAACTCCTTCAGCGGGGCAAGTGGCTCACCAGGGAACAAGTTCAGCAGAAGTTTCCTCATCTCATGGAGGAGCTCAACGCAATGGGGACCATTGCTTCCTAAGGGGGGAGGAATGATCCAGGTGGATATTGGTGGCCACCTGCCAAGTCCACCTGGACCCCCACCATTGTCTTTCTCAGCATTTTCAGTTTCCTTAATTGTAGCACAACTTACTATTTTTAGCAGTTTTTCGGGTCCTGAACTTTCGGATAGATCTTTCTAATGAGCTATTGTACGCGTCAAACGGAGATCATATGCCAAAGTTACGACCTCGGGAAGTTGATGTACCAACTTACCCCCAAATGGGGCCCACAGTTTGGCGTTTCATCTCCTAGGGTTAGGTTTTGGAATGATAATGGTTTTTCCATTGTTTCTCAACAATAAATAGGCCTTCGAGCCTCATTGTAACACAGTTCAGAGGCATGTAGCCATCACATCTCTTCTCAGAGATAAGCTACCATTGCCCTAGCTAGTTTATTTCCATTTCTGTTTGTAAGCATATTTCAGTATTTTCCATTAATGAAATGAAGTATTATTTCCGCTGCATCTTTGTATATATGGTTATCTCTGTAATTTATTGCGTTCCTGTTTAAATCCGGATCACCATAAGTGTAGGTGCAATTAAGAGTGGAACACCAAAATCCCACCTCTATACTTTTAGAGACAGTTTAGCAGTTGAACAGAGAGGTGGATCATTTAAGGGCTAAGAATGAGAGACTGATGTGAGATCAGGAGTGAATCCTAAAGAGCATGTCTAATCGACAAAATCACAAAAACCCCTTACCAAATTCTAGGAATGAGTACAGAGATGAGGATTAGGCGTCGGGAGGTGAAAATGTGTTAAAAGGAATCCATATGCAGATACTAGAAGGGGATAAATATGAAAATGAAGAAGAATCTAATAATGCCTCACCCTCTAGAAAGTACAAAAATGAGAGAATAGAATTAAATGGGGAATTCAAGAAGATTAAATCGTTGGCCTTCTATGGAGAAATGGAGGAAGTCATTGAATACTGGTTGATTAATATAAATAAGTACTTCTATATTTATGTGTATGATGATAATTTGAAGATGATATTAGTGTTTTACCATCTCTAGGGAAAAACCACGTTGTGGTGGGAAGAAGTTAAATATATCCACACAATTGATGAATAGAAGGTGACCTGGAAAGAATTCCATAAATATTCCAAAGGAAATTACTTGACTGAATGATCTTGCTTGTTGGGTCCACTTTCTATGGATGAATTTGTGACTAATTCTACATCCCTATTGAGATACATGCCTTATATACGTGAAGATAAGGCCCAAGGTACAATGATTTATAAGTATCTTACCAACATTTATGAAAGAACTCCTGGAATTTGATATTCCTAAAAATGTGGATGAAGTCATCTAGAAAGCATGGATCTACTATCGACAGATGAAGAATAAAGGAAAGGGTAGTGAAAGATGGCTAAACAAGAAGGGACTAAAAAATGCCATAACTATGAAAAATACAAAAAATTGAAATACTAGAAATTCATTAAGGAACCAATAGTGTAGACCCTTTAGGAGAAATCAACAGAAAAATAAGTAACAAAATGAAAACAAATATGTGGAATTATCTAGTAAACTAAAAATTATCCAATCATAATGACCTCGATTACAATGCTAGTGTTGCAACGATCATCATTATTATAAAAAATTCCCTCATCGCAATTGAGTGGAATAGAATGCTAACATCCAAGAGGCTTCCACTGTTGGTGAGGTCACTAGAAGTATACCTAAGATTAACGCTGTCTTAGATGACCATAAACTAGAATGTCAATCAACTATGATTTAATTTGAAGGTAAGATGTGTAACCATGATGTGTTTATACTGATAGATCTAGGAGCGATTTTAAGTTACATCGATCCTAAAATTGTATAAGTCTGTCATTTACAAAACCATAAATATAAAAATCCTTTGTTGGTGCAACTCGTTGCTGAGATAGCGGGCCAACATATTAGTGTAAATCTGAATTTATTACCTTTAGGGTCTTATGATATTTTGATTGGAATGGAATACTTAGAAGGGCATTCATCCCTAGTAAACTGCAATATAAAACTGTCACTTATCTTACAAAGGAGGTTATAAGACAAGGGATTCGAGGGGTAAGTGAACCTATTAAGTTATGACCAATTACTACCTCCCAAATAGGAAAATGTATTAATAGGAAGTGATATAAAACCTATGTTGTTTAGGTAGTATTTACTAATTCAAAGGATAAGACAATTACCTTAGAGAATCTGAGAGTTACACAAGATTTTGTGGATGTGTTCCGAGAAGAAATTCTAGGATTACCTCCCAAGAGAGACATATAATTTACAATAGAATTGATTTTGGGAGTTGCACTGCTATCAAAAATCCCTTATCGAATGAGCATGACCGAATTAGCCGAGGAATAAATCAAACTACAAAAATTACTTGATAAGGGATACATTCACCGAAGTGTATCTCCTGGGGGAGCCCTTATGTGGTTTATAAAGAAAAAGGATTGCACAATGAGAATTTGTATTGATTATAGACAACTCAATAAGTTGACCATTAAGAATAAATATCTATGCCATGGATTGAAGATCTATTCGATGAACTTAGTTGTGTGACGATATTGTCCAAAATCAACTTGTGATTAGGCTATCATCAAATAAGGGTAAGGGAAGAAGATATTCCTGAAACAACTTTTAGAACTTGGTACGGTCATTATGAGTTTGTGGTTCTACCCTTTGGTGTTACCAATGCCCCAAAAACACTTATGAGCCTTATGAATGGTACTTTTCACCCTTATCTTGATAAATTTTTCCTAATTTTTATTGATCAGATTCTTTTATATTGCAGAAATTTGGAATAAGATAAGACACATCTACGGATAGTTTTACAAACTTTGTGAGAGTTCCAACTGTATGGTAAATACAATAAATGTGGCCTTTACAAGGATCATATACAACACTTATTCCACATTAATTCTACTGAGGGGATAGTCATGGACCCTTAGAACATCAAGACTATGATGGAATGGACTATTCCTAGCATTGTTGCAGATATTCAATCTTTTATGGGCTTAATAGGATTTTATCATCATTTTATTAATGAGTTCTCTAGAATAGCTTATCCTATAATTTCTTTGTGGATGAAAGGAAGAGATTCTAAGTAGAGTATAGAGTGTCAATGTAGTTTTGAGTGATTAAAACATTTGTTGACATTAGTTCAAGAATTAAAGATTGTAGACGTAGAGAAGGAGTTTTTTTCCTGCACTGATGCATGTCAAGAATGAGTGGGAGGAGTATTGATGCAAGAAGGAAAATAAATTTCCTATAAATCTCAAAAATTCAACTAACACGAGTAGAGATACTCTGCTTATGACTTGGAACTAATTGTGATGATACATGCCTTAAAAGTCTAGAGACATTATTTATTGCATAAAATGTTTGTGTTAGTGACCGATCATAGCAACGTGAGCATTTTCTTTAAGCAACATAAGATTAATGCATGGTAAGCCAAATGGAAAACCTTTTTAAGCCAAAAGAATACATTATAACTTATATGAATTACCATGTACACCATATCATGTTATGGGTTTATGTTTTATGTAACCATTTTAAAGAAAATAAATGTATTTCGTTACTTATAACAATAGAATAATTATGCGAATAAGAAGGTTATAGAAAATGGGTAAAGTAAATAATAATAAAAAAATTGTTGAGATTCTAATGGTTGTTACAAGTGGTATCAGAGCCATGTTGCAACACCATGGTGTGATTGGAAAATTAAATAACAAATATGTATATATTGTGTTCATAGAGGATGCTTAATAATGGGAGGATCTAGGAGTACTCAACCATTAAGACCAACTATGTAGACTCGCCCTACACCAATTGCAGGATATAATCCATAAGTGTGGTTGAAATTAGGAATGGAAGACCAAAATCCCACCTCTATACTTTTAGAGACAGTTCAAGAGTTTAAGGCAGAGGTGGCTCGTCTAAGGGCCAACAGTGAGAGACTCATGTGAGATCAAGAGTGAATCATAAATAGCCTGTCTAATCGACAAAACCACAAAAACCCCTTACCAATTTCTATGAATGAGGACAGGGATGAGGATCAGAGGCAGGGAGGTGAAAATTTGTTAGAAGGAAGCCATATGAAAATACTAGAATGGGATAAATATTAAAATGAATAAGAATCTAGTAACGCCTCAGCCTCTAGAAAGTACAAAAGGTAGAGAATCTAATTAAAAGCGGGATTCAAGAAGATTAAATCCCTGCCCTTTGATGGAGAAATGGAGGAATTCGTTGAAGCCTGGTTGATTAATATAAATAAGTACTTCTCTATTTAAGAGTATGATGATAATTTGAAGACGAGATTAGTGTTTTACTAGCTTCAGAGAAAAACCACATTGTCGTTGGAAGGAGTTAAAGATATCCATGCATGGGATGAATAGAAAGTTACTTAGGGAGAATTCCATAAATACTTCAAAGAAAAATACTTGACTGAACAATTTTTCTTGTTGGGACTACTTTCTATGGATGAATTTGTGGCCAAGTTTACATCCCTATTGAGATACATAAGTTATATGCATGAAGATAAGGCGAAGCTACAATGATTTATAAGAAGCTTACCAACATTTATGAAAGAACTCCTCGAATTTGATAATCTTAAAAATATGGCTGAGGTCATTTAGAAAGCATGGATCTACTATCAAAAGATGAAGAAAAAAGGAAAGGGTAGTGAAAGATGGCTAAAAAAGAAGAGAGAGAAAAATTATCTCACTATGAAAAATACAAATAATAGAAATACTAGAAATTCATAAGGAACCAGCAAAATAGACCCTTAGGGAAAAAGCAATAGAAAAATAAGTAACAAATGAAAATAAACATGTGGAATTATCTAGTAAACCAAAAATTATCCAATCACAATGACCTCCATTACAATGGTAGGGTTACAGGAATCATCATTATTATAAAAAATTCCCTCATCACAATTGAGTGGAATAGACTTCCGACATCTAAGAGGCTTCCACTATTGGTGAGAGGACTAGGAGAATACCTAAGATTAATGTTGTCTTAGATGACCATCAATTAGAATATCAGTCAACTATGATTTAATTTGAAAGTAAGATGTGTAACCATGATGTGTTTATACTAATAGATCTAGGAGTGAGTTTAGGTTACATCAATCCTAAAATTGTAGAAGTATGTTATTTACAAAACCCTAAATTCAAAAATCCTTGGTTGGTGCAACTAGACGCTAGGGAAATGATACGAGTATTAGAAAAAATAGAAAATTTTTGAATTTAGATAGCAAGCCAAGATATTATTGTAAATATGAATTTATTACCTTTAGGGATGTATGATATTTTGATTGGAATGGAATAGTTTGAAGGGCATTGGTCCCTAGTAAATTGAAAATATAAAACTGTCACTTATCTTAGAAAGGAGGTTGTAATACAATGGATTCAAGGGGTAAGGAAACCTATTAAGTTATGACCAATTACATCCTCCCAACTAGGAAAATGTATTAGGAAGTGATATCAAACCTATATAGTTCATGTAGGATATACTAATTCAAAGGATAAGACAATTACTTTAGAGAATTTGAGAGTTACACAAGATTTTCCTCATGTGTTCTGAGAAGAAATTTTAGGATTACCTCCAGAGAGAGACATATACTTTACAATAGAATTAATTTTGGTGGCAGAACCAGTATCAAAAGACCCTTATTGAATGAGTGTACAAAAATTAGCCGAGCTAAAAATGCAGCTGCAAAAATTACTTGATAAGGGATACATTTGCCCAAGTGTATCTCTTTGGGGAGCCGCTGTGTTGTTTGTAAAGAAAAAATATCATAGAATGATTTTTTTTTTATTTTTATTATAGGTAACTCAATAAGTTGACCATTAAGAATAAATATCTATTTCCAAGGTTTGAAAATCTATTCTATCAAGTTAAGTGTGCTAAGTTATTCTCTAAAATCAACTTGTGATCAGGATATCATCAGATAAGGGTAAGGGAAGAAGATATTCCTCAAAACACTTTTAGAACATGGTACGATGATTATGAGTTTGTGGTTATACCCTTTGGTGTTACCAATTCCCCAACAACACTTATGAGCCTTATGGATGGTATTTTTCACCCTTATCTTGATAAATTTGTCTTAATTCTTAATGATGATATTCTTGAATACTCCGGAAGTTTGGAAGAACATAAGATACATCTACGGATATTTTTACAAATGATGCTATAGCACCAACTGTATGTTAAATACAGTAAATGTAACTTTTACAAGGATCATATACAATACTTAGTCCACATTAATTCTTCTGAGGGGATAGTCATGGACCCTTAGAAAATCAAAGCAATAATGGAATGGCCGATTCATAGCATTGTTGCAGATATTCAATCTTTTATGGGCTTAGTAGGGTATTATGATCGTTTTATTAATGAGTTCTGAAGAATATCTTATCCTATAACTTCTTTATGGAAGAAAGGAAGAGATTTTAAGTGGAATATAGAGTGTCAAGGTAGTTTTGAATGATTAAAACACTTTTTTACCTTACCACCAGTATTAAAGATTATAGTCCTAGAGAAGGAGTTTTCTTACTGCACTGATGCATGACAAGGAGAGGGAGGAGTATTGATGCACGAAGGCAAAGTAATTTCCTATGAATATCACAAATTTAATTAGCATGAGCAGAGATACTCTTCTTATGATTTGGAACTAATTGTGGTGATACATGCCTTAAAAGTCTAGAGACGTTATTTATTGGGTAAAAAGTTTGTCGTAGTTACCAACCATAGTAGCTTGACCAGTTATTTTAGTATCCTAACCTTAATGCATGGTAAGCCAAATAGAAAACCTTTTTAAGACAAAATAATAGCCTATAACATATATGAATTACCATGTACACCATATCATGTTACAGGCCGTATCTTTTATGTAACCATATAAATAAAATAAATTTATTTCCTTACATATAATAGTAGAATAATTATGCGCATAAGAAGGTTATAGAACATGGGTAAAGTAAATAATAATAATAAAAATTGTTGAGATTCTAATGGTAGTTACAAGTGGTATGAGAGCCATGTTGCAACACCATGGCCTGATTGGAAAATTAAATAACAAAGATGTATATATTGTGTTCATAGAGGAAGCGTAATAAGGAGAGGATCTAGGAATACTCAACCATTAAGACCAACTATGTAAACTAACCATACACCAATTGCAGGAGCTAATCTATAAGTGTGGGTGAAATTAGGAATGGAAGACCAAAATCCCACCTCTATACTTTTAGATACAATTCAAGAGTTGAAGGTGGAGGTGCCTCGTTTAAGAACCAACAATGAGAGACCCATGTGAGAGCAAGAGTGAATCCTAAAGAGCCTATCTAATTCACAAAATAAAAAAAACCCCTTACCAAGTTCTACGAATGAGGACAGAGATGAGGATCAGAGGCAAGGAGGTGAAAATATGTTAGAAATAAACCATATGTAGATACTATAAGGGGATAAATATGAATATGAATAAGAATCCGATAACGCCTCGGCCTCTAGAAAGTACAAAAAATAGAGAATATAATTAAAAGGAGAATTCAAGAAGATTAAATCCATAACCTTTGATGGATAAATGGAGGAAGTTGTTGAAGCCTGGCTGATTAATATAAATAAGTACTTATATATTTATGAGTATGATGATAAAATACGAGATCAGTGGTTTACCAGTTTTAGGGAAGAACCACATTGTGGTGGGAAGAAGTTAAATATATCCATGTAATTGGTTAGTACAAAGTGACTTGGGGAGAATTCCATAAACATTTCAAAGAAAAATACTTGACTGAATGATTTTTCTTGTTGGGACTATTTTCTATGGATGAATTCATGACTAAGTTTACATCCCTATTGAGATGCATGCCTTATATACATGAAGATAAGGCCAAGTTAAAATGATTTTTAAGTAGCTTACCATCATTTATGAAAGAACCCGTGGAATTCGATAATCCTAAAAATATGGATGAGGCCATTCAGAAAGCATGGATCCACTATCAACATATGAAGAATAAAGGAAAGGGTAGTGAAATATGTCTAACCAAGGAGGGGGAGAAAAGTTCTCTAACTATGAAAAATACAAAAAATCAAGATACTAGAAATTCATTAAGGAACCAAAAAAGTAGACCCTTTGGGAAAAATCGACAGAAAAATAAGTAACAAAATGAAAAGAAACATTTCGAATTATCTAGTAAACCAAAAATTAGCCAATCATAATGACCTCCATTATAGTGCTAGGGTTGTAGGGATAATTGTTATTATAAAAATGCCCTCATCGAAATTGAGTGGAATAGACTTCCAACGTCCAAGAGGCTTCCACTATTGGTGAGGTTGCTATAAGTATACCTAAGATTAATGCTGCCTTAGATGACCATCAAGTAGAATATCAATCGACTATGATTTAATTTGATTATTTGATGTGTAACCATGATGTGTTTATACTGATAGATCCAGGAGTGTGTTTAAGTTACATCAATCCTAAAATTGTAGAAGTATGCCATTTACCAAACCGTAAATTTAAATATCCTTGGTTGGTGCAACTGGCTACGAGGGAAAAAATAAGAGTATTAGAAAAAATAGAAAATTTCTATATTGAGATAGAAGGCCAACTTATTAGTGTAAATCTGAATTTATTACCTTTAGGGACTTACGATATTTTTATTGGAATAGAATAGTTAGAAGGTCATTGATCCCTAGTAAATTGCAAATATAAAAATGTCACTTATCTTACAAAGGAGGTTGTAAGACAAGGGATTCAAGGGGTAAATAAACCTATTAGGTTACGACCAATTACTTCCTCCAAACTAGGAAAATGTATTAGGAAGTGATATCAAACCTATGTTTTTCAGGTAAGATATACTAATTCAAAGGATAAGACAATTGCCTTAAAGAATTTGAGAGTTACACAAGATTTTTCCAATGTGTTCCCAGAAGAAATTCTAGGATTACGTCCCAAGAGAGACATATACTTTACAATATAATTAATTTTGGGGGATGCACTAGTATTAAAAAACCCTTATGGAATGATCATATTGGAATTAGCTGAGCTAAAAATGCAGCTACAAAAATTACATGATAAGGGATACATTCGCCCAAGTGTATCTCCATGGGGAGCCCTTGTGCTATTTGTAAAGAAAAAGGTTTCTACAATGAGAATTTGTATTGATTATAAGAAACTCAATAAGTTGACCATTAAGAATAAATATCTATTGCCAAGGATTGAATATCTATTCAATCAAGTTAAGTGTGCTATGGTATTCTCTAAAATAAACTTGTGATCACGCTATCTTCAGATAAGGGTAAGGGAAGAATATATCCTTGAAAGAACTTCTAGAACTTTGTATGGTCATTATGAGTTTGCGGTTCTACCCTTTGGTGCTATCAATGCCCCAACAACACTTATGAGCCTTATGAATGGTACTTTTCACCCTTATCTTGATAAATTTGTCGTAGTTTTAATTGATGACATTCTTGTATACTCTAGAAATTTGGAATAACATAAGAAATGTCTACAGATAATTTTACAAACATTGATAGAGAAAAAGTTGTATGCTAAATACAGTAAATGTGGCCTTTACAAGGATCATATACAATACTCAATCCACATTAATTCTACTGAGGGGATAGTCCTGGACCCTTAGAAAATCAAAACTATTATGGAATGGCCTATTCCTAGCATTGTTGTAGATATTCAACCTTTATGGGCTTAGAAGGGTATAATCATCATTTTACTAATGAGTTCTCTAGAATATATTATCCTATAACTTCTTTGTGGAATATAGGAAGAGATTTTAAGTGGAATATATAATGTGAATATAGTTTTGAATGATTAAAAGATGTTTTGACCTTAGCTCCAATATTAAATATCGTAGACTTAGAGAAGGAGTTATTTTCATGCATCGATGCAAGAAGGCAAAGTAATTTCCTATGAACCTCACAAATTAAAGGAACATGAGCAGAGATACTCTGCTTGTGACTTGGAACTAATTGTGATGATACATGCCTTAAAAGTTTGGAAACATTATTTATTGGGTAAAAAGTTTTTGTTAGTTACTGACCACAGTAGCCTTACCAGTTTCGTTAAGCAGTCTAACCTTTTCAACTCCCTGCCTTGGGATGAAAACCAAAGGCAGGGAGTTGAAAATGTATTAGAAGGAAGCCATATGCAGATACTAGAAGGGGATACTATGAAAATGAAGAAAAATCTGATAATGCCTCAGCCTTTAGAAAGTACAAAAAATAGAGAATAGAATTAAAAGTTGAATTCAAAAATATTAAAACCCCGACCTTCAATGTAGAAATGGAGGAATTAGTTGAAGCCTGGTTGATTAATATAAATATGTACTTCTATATTTATGAGTATGATGATAATTTGATGACGAGATTAGTGTTTCACCAGCTTCAGAGAAAAACCATGTTGTGGTGGGAAGAAGTTAAAGATATCCATGCAATAGATGAATAGACGGTGACTTGGGGAGAATTCCATAAATATTTCAATGAAAAATACTTGATTGAATGATTTTTCTTGCTGGGACTATTTTCTATCGATGAATTCATGACTAATTTTACATCTCTATTGAGATACATGCCTTATATACATGAAGATAAGGCCAAGGTACAATGATCTATAAGTAGCTTAACAACATTTATGAAATAACTCCTCGAATTTGATAATCCTAAAAATATGGATGAGGTCATTCAAAAAGGATGGATCTACTATCAATACATGAAGCATAAAGGAAAGGGTAGTGAAGATGTTTAAACAAGAAGGGAGAGAAAATTTCTCTGACTATGAAAAATACAAAAAATCGAAATACTAGAAATTCATTAAGGAACTAGCAAAATAGGCCCGTCAGGAAAAATCAACAGAAAAATAAGTAACAAAATGAAAACAAACATGTGGAATTATCTAGTAAACCAAAAATTATTTGATCACAATGACCTCCATTACAATGCTAGGGTTGTAGGGATCATCATTATTATAAAAAATTCCCTCATCACAATTAAGTGGAATAACTTAATAAGTTTCCTTACCGATATCACTTCATTAGGAATAAGGTTCCAACTAGTTAAATGCATTAGGAAGTGATATCAAACCTACGTTGTTCAGGTAGGATATACTAATTGAAAGGATAAGACAATTACCTTAGAGAATTTGAGAGTTACACAAGATTTTGCTTATGTGTTCCCAGAAAATTTTTTAGGATTACCTCCCAAGAGAGACATATTTTTTACAATAGAATTAATGTTCGGTGTTGCACCGGTATCAAAAACCCCTTATTGAATGAGCATACCTGAATTAGACGAGCTAAAAATGTTGCTGCAAAAATTACTTGATAGGTGATACATTCACCCAAGTTTATCTCCTTGGGGAGCCCCTGTGTTGTTTGTAAAGAAAAAGGATCGTACAATGAGAATTTGTATTGATTATAGGAAACTCAATAAGTTGACCATTAAGAATAAATATCTATTTCCAAGCATTGAAAATCTATTTGATCAAGTTAAGTGTGCTACGGTATTCTCTAAAATCAACATGTGATCATGCTATCATCAGATAAGGGTAAGGGAAGAAGATATCCCTCAAATAACTTTTAGAACTTGGTATGGTCATTATGTGTATGTGGTTCTACCCTTTGGTGTAACTAATTCCCCAACAACACTTATGAGCCTTATGCATGGTACTTTTCACCCTTTTCTTGATAAATTTGTCCTAATTTTTATTGATGACATTCTTGTATACTCCAAGAATTTGGAAGAACATAAGAAACATCTACGGATAATTTTACAAAGGTTGCGAGAGCAAGAACTATATGCTAAATACATTAAATGTCACTTTTACAAGGATCATATGCAATACTTAGTCCACATTAATTCTGCCAAGGGGATAGTAATGGACCCTTAGAAAATAAAAACTATGATGGAATTGCCTATTCCTAGCATTATTGCTAATATTCAATCTTTTATGTTCTTAGAAGGGTATTATCATTGTTTTATTAATGAGTTCTCTAGAATATATTATCCTATAACTTCTTTGTGGAAGAAAGGAAGATATTTTAGGTGGAATACAAAGTTTCAATGTAGTTTTGAATGATTAAAACATTTTTTGACCTTAGCTCTAGTATTAAATATTGTAGACCTAGAGAAGGAATTTTTTTTCCTACACTGATGCATGTCAAGAAGGAGTGGGAGGAGTATTGATGCAAGAAGGAAAAGTAATTTCCTATTAATCTCACAAATTAAAGGAACATGAGAAGAGATACTCTGCTTATTACTTGGAACTAATTGTGATGATACATGCCTTAAAAGTCTAGAGACATTATTTATTGGATAAAATGTTTGTGTTTGTTACCGACCATAGAAGCCTGATGAGTTTCTTTAAGAGGCCTAACCTTAATGCATGTTAAGCCAAATGGACAACCTTTTTAAGTCAATTCAATTTCAATATTGTTAGACACAATAATGGATGAAGACAGAATATGAAGGATACTCATTAGAGACATCTCTTATTCACATGATATACATTTGTAATACACTCTTGTGACTCTTGGATTCATCTTCCAAGGTCTCTTGGACAGCCTTTGACTCCTCAACTTCAACACCATAACCCTTAGCAGATTAGGTGTCCAACATTCGCCCCCTTAATCCGAAGGGGTATGTGTTAGTCCAAGAAGAATTTTTTAATATAAAATGTGCAAAAATGCATGGCAGCACTAAGCTGAATGCTCTCTTTGAAATGTCGGTATAAGGTGATGGTTTAAGGATTACCACCAACACTGGAATTCTTAGCGCAGTTCTCATAACTCTTCCAAATCTGGCAAGAAGATGAAATATTATACTAGAGGAAGTGTCCCTAATGATGTGGAAAGGGAGACCTTCAACCTCGAAATGGGAGGTCTACAACCTGTAATGGTTTAAGTACAAACACCAACTTTGGAATGCTTAATGCAATTCCTAGAACTCTTCCAGAACTCGCATGAAGTTGAAGTCTTCTTCTAGATGAAGTGTCCCAATTATTTAGAGAGGGAGAAGCTCAACCTGAAAAGTGTGGGCTGAACCCTGTATATATGGTTTAAGGTTGGCTACCAACCTAAGGCATGCTCAGGGGCATCTTTGTCTCTCGCTAGAACTCTAAATCTAATATGGCTTGTTGTGGTTCAGGCTTGCTTGATGAGGCTTTGAAACCTACAGATTACCATCACCTTCCCCCTGTCAGATACAACGTGAGAAGATGAAGAGATATCAATTGAAATAATTTTCAATATTCAACACCAAATCTTGTTGTATGAGCAAAATATGTTCTTGTTTGTTGAATCTCATTGCCAAGAAGTGATCCATCTAAGGGGAACCTTTGTTCTTACAGGCAATTTATTTTTAAGCATCTATTTCAAGAATGAGTGGTTTTACGACAATTCTTATATGGATGAAGATCAAAACAATGATCTTTCATATGGCCAAATCAGTCACAATGTTAGAATTTAACATTTAGTTTTTGTTATTGAGGAAGAGGAGCAGAATCGAGAACCACTGAAAGTGAACTCTCATGAATAAATTGATCACTTTGAAATTCAATGGGCTTAGAATAGTCTTGAATATGAAAGGACACATCCTTATCATATCCAAGACTAGTTTTGGGCTTTTTATGGACAAGCTCTTCCCAACATCTGATGATGGGCTTGGGAATCATATGTTGAGTTTCTTCTTTTGCATGCAACTCTACTCTTGCATTGGGCACTAAATGTGAATCAACCTCAATCTTACTGATTTCATCACTTGCTAGATATTGATAGATATTTGATTTAACCTTGAACACATGATTTTTTTTGGGTAGAAAACAATTTAGAATAACAAATCTATTGAAGCACATCATGCTGGAGCTGATATTCTATTTGAAAAAATAAATCTTTTCCTATGCATTATGCAAGCATGTTTGAATGTCTTTGACAGTGATTTTCCTGACTTTTACCATATCAATGGTGGATTGTATCAAGGTATTCAGTAACTCTAATACATTATTAATTCAATCCATTTCCCAAAATAAATGTTCAACAAATGAAAAGTATCATCTTTTATATAAAATACACCCAACACCACTCTCAACTTGCCTTGTATGTGCGTTGAAAATGTCACAATATCTTATGAAGAGAATTGTAATATTTAAAAAAATTTGTTGAAGAAAATGAAGTCTGAAATCCAACTCCTTTTGTGAATAAATACAAGATATCAATGACCAGCTTTATACCCTTCTTTCTAACCATATACGCTTAGAAGTATTCAAACACTGGTAGCTACAAAAACATTTCATCCCAATGCATATAAAATTTCACCATACATACAAGGTTCAATATTCTATGCACATACCACCGCTCAAACTAAGCAAATGAATCACTGCTTCAAGGAATTAAACAGATATGTCAATTATGACCTTCAATAAACTCATTTCTCACTTCATTCAATGTTTTTCTGAAATGTCGTCACTTGTGCAACATTACCGTGGGGCCCGAGCAGAGATGAGTTTTTCTCGAACCAACAGATCACTTATCTCCCTTTCGAGGAAATGGCTTCGAAGTTGATTCAACAATGCAACAAAGTCATTATTCAACCCATAACAAAGGCATATTTGAACCAACATGATTCAACGAGTTGTTTTACAAGTAATGATAAAACGACTTCCTTAATAAAATGCAGTAATGATCAGGTCTATTAAATGGAATGGTTGTCTTAAAAATGCACATATATGTGCCCAACGCGTCCGATGCGTATACCAATTCAAAAAATTCACCTTATGGAGAGCACCAAGCAGGGACAGACGTATCACAATTAAAATTCACGGTCTGCATTCCATCAATGCACATACTAGAGTAGAGCACAACCATAAGCAACGGTCTTGAACTAAAAATTTTAATTGATAGAAGGTAGCTTTAGTTACCAATGCACCAGATTTTTTACCAGTGTACATACTAAGAAACATACCAGAATCAATGCTTCAACCATTCACCCGCATATATAAGTCATTACGACATGCACCATTCCAACGAGCTGACTTCTAGGTTCCAACCAATGCTCACAAAGTGCTCAATGTAGAGAGAAAATTCAACATAGCTCTTGGAAGTATTCATAGTAAGATCCCAACAAAAATGACTAGAATCGTGCCATATACCACATAGCATTTAACAATAAATCATAGCATAAATTAACCACTGAGAAAATATCATCGTTCAACCAAATGCACAGGAGATTAGTTCTAAGAAGAGACATCAATTCTTAATCAAAGGACCAGTGGACACATTTTTATTCTTGCACCAACAAACATGCTCTCTCTCAGACCCAATGGGATCAGATTCGAACCCGGACCCAGACCTCCAGCATACACATAGATGATGAAGGACCAAGGTGTTATGAAATTGACATTGTTAGGTCTACAAGAAAAATGCTCAAGTGAAGTTCTAATAGTAAGAATGAGGTGGTAAGCGGTTTCAGAGAGGAGTGATCTCGTAGTTTATAGACGAGGATACTTAGAAAAAAAAAATTACCGTGTACAGAATTCAATAGATTAGGTGGGCAAAGAGCCAGTCATCTGGTAGCCAGAGGGATATACAATAAATTTAAACTTCTCACAGAGATGAGGGGGTAATCGGTTACAATCCAAGCAAAGGGAAAGTCATTAATTAACATCCAACAAACTGCATTGTCGTATTCAACATTATATTCAACGCTCCATTTTCACATTACAATGTTACATTCAAAATGTTTAAACACAATACATTCATTTGACCTTCCTTCACAAAGAATAGATAGGAATATGTATCACACACAAAGGCAGATGTATGATGCTAAATTCAACATATTCACTACGCGAACAAGGAGGGTCTACGGTACAAGGAGCTTAGTCAAGGAAAACAACTTCAGGGAATCGAGACAAAATGAAGATTTTCTGTCGAGGGAGAGCAGAGAGTAGAAAAGATACTAAGCAAGAAAATAGTAAATTAAGACTTGTGCATTGATACCATGTTAGACACAATAATGGATGAAGACAAAATATGAAAGATAATCATTGCATACTATAGAATTTAGACTTCTGTGATCCATAACATGTTTGTGAGAATAATTTCGGCAAAATCACATAAAAATTATTCGTTGACATATTTCGAACCAACCAATGTGGTTCATCATTAGGACAAGTTGAAGATCCAATCTAAGTGAAAAGTCAAGTTGAAGATCCAATCTAAGTGAAAAGTTAAATAGGGACAGAGGCCATTCCAACGGCAATATTTTACTGAGTAACGGATAAACAAGACCTCTAACGGCTAGATTTGACCAAGGTCCAAGGTTGTTAAAAAACTTTTAGTTAAATTATTTATATTGTTAAAAATATTATTAATATAAATTAATATTATTGTTCTTGTAAATAGTATAAATATTAGTGGAAAATACTATTAAGAATAATATATTAATATTAAGGATATTAATCTTATGGTAAATCCCATATTATAAGTGACCATTCTCTTATATAGATATTAATAATATTACTATTAAATACATATTATTATTATTATTACCATAAGATTATTTGCCGAAATTATTCTCACAAAAATTGTTACATACATTTCTTCGTCACATGATAAATTTATAGTACACTCTTGTGACTCTTCTATTCATCTTCCAAGGTCCTTGGACTTCCTTTTATTGTTAAACTTCCACACCATAACCCTTAGTGGATTAGGTGTCCAACAAATATTAGACACAGAAAAGGAAAGGAAAACCATGTGGTTGATGCATTAAGAAGGAAATTACATTATATATATGAGATCTCTTATAGTTAAGTAGAAGTCAATTTTGTAAACCAGATTAAGGTGGATACAATTTAATATCCATAATATATGTTCTTATGATTGAACAACCCTAAAAATCAAGCAAATATTGGCATAAATAAAGACAATTTATTTTCCTTAAGAGGAAAAATCTATGTCCCTAATCAAATGGATGTTAGGAAATTGATATTGGATGAATTTCATACAAGCCCCTATGCTTCCCACCTCAAATATCAAAAATCATTTTTTTCTATAAAAAGAAACTATTTTTGACCCATAATGAGGAAGGATATAACTAAATATTTAGCTAAATGCATGAAATTTCAGCAAGTTAATGTTGAACATCAACATCTAGCCGGTTTACTCCGTCCACTACCCATTCCGAAGTGGAAATGGGAATTTATTTCATTATATTTCATAGCCGATTTTCCTAAAACTAAGAAACGAAATGGCTCTATTATAGTGGTGGTGGATAAAATGAGTACAGTGGCTCATTTCATCCCCGTTCAATCTACATATAAAATTGTAGAAATTGTAGATATATATGTGCAAGAAATGTTAAGAATACATGGGATTCCAAAGGTAACGATTTCAGATAGGGATGTGAAGTTTACAACAATATTTTGGAAGACTCTTTCCACTGGGCTAGGCATGTAGGTTTAGTTCAATACCGCTTACCATCCACAAATAGACATAAAATCTAAGCGAGTGAATAAGGTACTAGAATATATGTTGAGAATAAATGTGATGCATAAATTGAGTAATTACAAAGAATACATTCATTTTGTAGAATTTTCATTCAACAAAGACTATCATGAATCTCTAAAAATGAGTTCTTTCAAAGTCCTATATGGGAGAAGGTGCAAAACACTTGTTAATTGGAACAATCATGAAAATAAACTACTTTTAGGACGAGACATGTGGCATAACCTAAAGGGTTCCCAAGATAGACAGAAGACGTATGAAGATTAAAAATGACTTATAATGAATATCAAGTAGGAGACCATGTGTATGTATGAGCAAAACCCAAGAAAATAACTCTACGGTGGGGCAGATGTGCAAAATTAGCCCCTCAATATTGTGGACCCTTCTAAATCCTAGAAAGAGTTGGACCTATTGCATATTAGCTTGCATTACCTATCCATATGTGATTCCATAATGTGTTTCACATATCTTTGTTAAACAAATATGTGTAAGATTCTAGACATATTGCCAATTAAAAATATCTCTAGAATCATACACATATTTGTCTAACAAAGATACGTGAAACACATTATTTGTAGAAGATTGGTGTAAATTAATAACATTGCATGATGTGAAATAGGATGAACCGGATGGAGAATTCTTTGTAGAACCTCTATGCATTCTCAATTAGAGAGAAACAATTCTACGCAACAAGGTTAAAGTGCAGTCGAGACACTTTAGCCTAGAAGAGGCCACCTAGGAGAACAAGAACTTTATTCAAGAAGAATAATTCTTTGTAGAACCTCTATGCATTCTCAATTAGAGAGAAACAATTCTACGCAACAAGGTTAAAGTGCAGTGGAGACACTTTAGCCTAGAAGAGGCCACCTAGGAGAACAAGAACTTTATTCAAGAAGCATACCCTCACTTGTTTCAACGGAAAAAATGAACACCAAGGAAGTTGTTTTGTACAAGGGGAGATGTAAGACCCACCCACATCATGTAGATATTGGTTATTTACTTTACTATGTCCAAACTTAGTAATTTATCACCCACCCACATCATGTAAATATTGGTTATTTAATTTACTATGAAAAACTTTGTAATTTATCAGATAGATGAAAGTAAAGAACATAATTTCTAGAGGTTAGAGATGTAACACCCGCCCACATCATGTAAATATTGGTTATTTACTTTACTATGAAAACACTTTATTTTCATAAAATTTTGTTATGCTAAATCAATGGAATTATGGGAGAAGACTTTTAAAAGAAAATCCTTAATGAAAGTAAAGAACATAATTTCTAGAGGTTAGAGATGTAACACCCACCCACATCATGTAAACATTGGTTATTTACTTTACTATGAAAACACTTTATTTTCATAAAATTTTGTTATGGTAAATCAATGGAATTATGGGAGAAGACTTTTAAAAGAAAATCCTTAATTTTCCAGATAGATGAAAGTCAAGAACATAATTTCTAGAGGTTAGAGATGTAACACCCACCTACATCATGTAAATATTGGTTATTTACTTTACTATGAAAACACTTTGTAACTTATAAGATAGATGAAAGTCAAGAACATAATTTCTAGAGGTTGGAGATGTAACACCCACCCACATCATGTAAATATTGGTTATTTACTTTACTATGAAAACACTTTGTAACTCATAAGATGAAAGTCAAGAACATAATTTCTAGAGGTTAAAGTTTATTATTTATTTTCATAGGATTTTGTTATGCTAAATCAATGGAATTATGGGAGAAGACTTTTAAAAGAATCCTTAATTAAGACAGTTACCTCCTTCTCGTCATAGATTAAAAGCATCTCATTTTTTTCTAGGAAATCTTTTTCCTGGGAAATCCAAGGAGGGCAAGAGAGGATAGAGGGCCTCAGGCAATAAAAGTGGAGAAAGGGAGGGCAAGAGAGGATAGAGGAAAAGTGGAGAAAGGAAGGGCAAGAGAGGATAGAGGACCTCAGGCAATAAACGTGGAGAAAGGGAGGGAAAGAGATGATAGAGGGCCCCAAGCAGTAAAAGTGGGGAAAGGATGATAGATTAAAAGCATCTCATTTTTGTCTGGAAAGTCCAAGGAGGGAAAGAGAGGATAGAGGGACCCATGCAATAAAAGTGGAGAAAGGAAACCTTGTGTAGGACGCCACAAGGAGAAGTGGGAAGCACAACAATTCTTAGGGTGTTCTTGAGCTAGTCAAGAGCCGGAAAGTGGAAACTCTTGGCTTGACTAGGGGTCTTGAGTTCAAGGAACTTGGGAAAGAGACATAGAGGGCCTCAAACAATAAAAGTGGAGAAAGGAAACCTTGTGCAAGACGCCACAAGGAGAAGCGAGAAGCACGACACTTCTTAGGGTGTTCTTGAGCTAGTCATGAGCTAGTGGAAAGTGGAACAAGGAGAAGCGAGAAGCATGACACTTCTTAGGGTGTTTTTGAGCTAGTCAAGATTCAAGGAACTTGGGTTCTTGAGTTCAAGGAACTTGCATTGCTAAACTCTGGAAAGAGCTGGACTAGGGGTCTTGAGTTCAAGAAACTTGCATTGCTAAACTTTGGACTTGAGTTCAAGCAACTTGGGGTCTTGAGTGGAAAATTAAAGAGGCTTGAGGGAAGAATTAGACTTAATTTCCAATCTCGTATTGTTGGTTGGGAGGAAAGTATTTTTTCTAGATTAGGGAAGAATTAAACATAATTTCCAATCTCATATTGTTGGTTGGGAGGAGTATTTTTTCTAGATTAATTCACTAATAAATTTAACAATGGAAATAATTACACTAAACTTTCAAATTTGAAATAAAAATTATGTTTTGTAACAAAAACGTTTTTCTTGTATAGATATAAATTTCTTTGATATTGAGGAAATGAGGTGATGTGTTATAATTTAGATGAAGCCTTTTATTACATCTCATCTATGAAAATAATGCAACGGAAAATTATAGGTTTAAGTTAGAGTGTTTTAATGAAACCTTAAAAATTATGTTTTGTAACCATAATGTTTTTTCTTGTATAGATATAAATTTCTTTGATATTGAGGAATTGAAGCGATGAGTTATAATTTTAGATGAAGCCTTTTATTGCATCTCATCTATGAAAATAATGCAACGGAAAATTATAGGTTTAAGCTAGAGTGTTTTAATGAAACCTTTATGTATTCTTTCGGGAAAAGAAGGTATGTTGTTGAACCATATAGTCATGAATACAAAATAGAAAAGGTAACCCTGAATATTCCTTTATATTAATGTTTATTTAAACAACTAAATAGAAAAGGTAACCCTGAATATTCCTTTATATTAATGTTTATTTAAACAACTAAATCTGCGTAGAAGTAAAGAGCTGGACTAGGGGTAGGGGTCTAAATCTGCGTAGAAGTAAAGAGTTGGACTAGGGGTAGGGGTCTTGAGTTCAAGGAACTTGCATTGCTAAACTGAAAATTAAAGAGGCTTGAGGGAAGAATCGGACTTAATTTCCAATCTTGTCATGAATACAAAATAGAAAAGGTAACCCTAAATATTCCTTTATATTAATGTTTATTTAAACAACTAAATCTGCGTAGAAGTAAAGAGCTGGACTAGGGGTAGGGTCTTGAGTTCAAGGAACTTGTATTGCTAAACTGAAAATTAAAGAGGCTTGAGGGAAGAATCGGACTTAATTTCCAATCTCGTATTGTTGGTCGGGAGGAAAGTATTTTTCCTAGATTAGTTCACTAATAAATTTAACTATGCAAAAAGTACAATGAACTTTCAAATTTGAAATAAAAACTATGTTTTGTAACGATAATGTTTTTCTTGTATAGATATAAATTTCTTTGATGTTGAAGAATTGAAGTGATGGGTTATAATTTTAAATGAAGCCTTTTATAACATCTCATCTCTGAAAATAATGCAACGGAAAATTATAGGTTTAAGCTAGTGTTTTAATGAAACCTTTATGTGTTCTTTCTAGAAAAGAAGGTATGTTGTTGAACCATAGAGTCATGAATACAAAATAGAAAAGGGACCCTGAGTATTCGTTTACATTAATGTTTATTTAAACAACTAAATTTGTGTAGAAGTAAAGAATAAAACAAGATAAAGTAAACTAGCAATTGTCCCAAAAGGTACAAAGAGAGGCCGATAGGATTATTAAATTGGAATTGTTGAATTTTTTTAGAACAGATATTGGTTCAATCAGCCTGGTCGCCTACACTGCCACAACTCTTCCCGGTAAACCCTGACAGTGATTCTGCTTTTGTGAAAAATTAAAATTTGCACTAGTAAACATCACACATATACCTATACAGCTGGATTGTTGATTGATATCTTTGGACGTTGAATAATTTAAGGTAAATCTATTCGCTATTACGCGTTTGTGAAAAAATGAAAATTTGCACCAGTAAGCATCACAAATATATATAGTTGGATTGTTGATTCATACCTTTGGACATGCTCGATTAATGAATAATTTAGGGTATAATCTATTACGTAAACAAATGACCAAAGGGGGAAGGGGTGGGGTTTGTGTACTGGATCAAGCCTCTGAGATTCATGGGAGAAACGAAGGAAGAATCCCCATCCAAAACCTCCTCTGCAATCATCCACTGTACCCCCTCAGTTGGATGAAAATTTTCCCAGTAAACATATTCCTTGGGATCCTTGCAGATTGAGCACCCTGGATCCAACCCACAGCCTACATGGCCATTGTATGGACCATCTCCACAGAAAACCTGTTGACCCACCCCGTACCTCCTAGTCTTCGTCATCCAAAATGAGGTCTAGTCTGCAGCACCCTAGGCCGATGGCCTAGGCTGACCTGGTTCGAGTCGTCCTGCCAACGAAACCCTCATCGCTCTCTTTTTCACATCCCCCCTCAGGTGAGAAAGGATTCATAACCCTATATAATCTTATTAATGAATATTATTATATATAATATTATATTAATATTAAGGTTTAATCCTATTCATATTACCAAAAATAATTTAAGAGAGTCATAAACTAAGCAATATGGGGATTAACAAAAAAAATTAATTAAATAATCTATAAATAAATAAAAATAATTGTTTAGGAAGAAAGCGCAGGAATAGCATCTACATCTGTTGATACTCCAGCCATCATCTCTATTTAAATTAACAAGTCTTTTTTTTCAATTTCTAAGGCCTCTCTAAATTTATGATAATGAAAATGGTCAATTCTCGCAATGACCTTAGCCTCTTCAATGGAGATGTGATGATTGGTTTTTTCTGCATGCTCTACCAAAGCGGAGGAGCGAGACCTTCCATGCCTGATGTCGGCAGCATGTTCACAAATCCTTTGGTTAATGGATCGACCGGTCTCACCAATATAAGGATCTCGACAAGAACAGGGAATGATATAAACACCCTTCTAATCCTTGGGGTTAATCAGATCCTTAACAAAATGAAGAGAACTTCATATAGTGTTAAGAGGTCTAAAAGAAGAATGATTCTTATGCTTCCTCAAGATCCTAGCGATTTTATCCGTGGTCCCTTGAATAAAGGGAATATGACCACCGGAAGACCAATCCTTGGGGTCAATCTTACTCTTAGGACCCTTTTCAGCATTTTGAAAAGCCCTAAGACCTTGAGACCTACTATAACCATTCTTATTAAAAACTTCCAGGAGGTCAGTTTTCTCATCTTCAAGGTGATTTTCGTCATAAACTTGCAACGCCCGCCGAAGTAGCTAAGGTGTTGAGAACGCCTATCTTTTGAGCATGAAAATGATGGGAGCTAGCAAGGACTTAAATTGAATTTACTTATTTTAGAGAGATGTTACAATGTTTAACATTTTGACTTAGTCAAATTAAAATTAAAATATAAAATATAAAATTTTCCAACCCATGGTTTTTCCTTATTATATTTTTAATCTATGGTTTTTTCCCATGGTATTTTTCTCTAATGTGAGTTATTTAAAGGTTAATATTTAAACTAATCTAAATTCATTTTAACTCTACATCTACCAAATGCCAAAAAAAATCAAATCTCTTTTCACTCTTAAAAAATCAATACCTCAAAAAAAAAATCTCTCTTAACACATAATAAACTTACAACTAAAAATAAATCTAAACTAATTTTTAAATTTAAAATTTAAAATTTATATTTCAATTAAATTATAAAAATAAATTAATAATACATTGCATTTTAAATAAAAATAAAAATAAAAATCCTCAAAAGTCTTTGCTTTTCTGAGCTTTTTTCTTTCGGTCTGATTTTTATGATCTTTTTCGTGCTTTCTTGATTTTTTTTGCATAGAATCTTTTTTGAGCTTTTGTGCTTTCGTGCTTTCTTGATTTTTTTTGCATAGAATCTTTTTTGAGCTTTTGTGCTTTCTTGACTTTCCGTGCTTTTTTGATTTTCCAATGTTTTGTTTTCTGGTTCAGATCAACCGTTGAAAGTGTTTCATCTGATCTAACGGATCAGAGTAAAAGTGTTGACGAAAAATTGATGCATAGGAAAGGCCTATCGGCCTAATTATAGAATACAAAGATGAGCAATGAAACAATAACATTGATATTTTGTGCATGCATTTGATTTATATCGAATTTTAGAGGCACGCCATAATATATTTTAGGATTCACTATAATAATTATTTGTACAAGATTGTAGTTTGGAAGTGGGTTAGTTCCCGTTTTGGAGCCTGAGGTTCCCGTCGAGAGTCGTCCCACACTCCCATTGGTTTACACTGAATCACCAGAATAGTATGAATAGGGTCATTGAGGAAAACCTCGTTCACATTAGTGGCACAGATATAACGGTTGTGACCAAATAAGGAGACAGAGATTGACTGTAACTTATCTAATGACCAAGAAAATAATTACCATGAAATTAGATCACCATAAAAGAATCATTTCGAAAACAGAGTTTCGAATTCATACGACCATAATGAAATAATCTTGAATCATCACAGTTATAGAACACAACACTTTATTGACTAAGAAGCGCGTAACCTTTACATTAATCATTGAAACAAAAGGAAAATCCTGACAGGTATTATATATAAACTAAAATTTGGATAAATGTATTCACATTCAAGGGTACCCCATGAAGTTAAGAGAACATGTACGAGCCACAACTAACGCAAATACCAACAATACCGTTAACAGAGGGCCGAGTTTAAATTTCTTCTCCAAGATAGAAGTGGAAATGTTTAGACATAAAGTCGAGGCTGCATCCAGATATTTTCCTCAAATATAAACAGAACCCTCACATCGAAGAGCCAAACAAACTAAGTTTAATTTTTGGCTCACGACCATCAATGACACATAAAGAAAAGAATTAAGACCCTGAGCATTAAAGGCAAGAGGAGTCAAGAACCTAGAGACAGGAATGAGAACCCGGTGTGAGAGTGGCTCACAAGGTAAGCCAAGTGGAGGTAAACCGAAACATTATCAAGACAAGAGATCGAACCCACTTACCTGCAGGACAACCAAGAAGAAAAATAAATATACATCTAACCAATAACTAGAACTGGTAAGCAAGGGTTGTATAAGACTGTTAATTAGTTGATAAGGAATTTCGTAAATTGTTAACGCGGGGTGAGGAACCTACTTCACAGCAAAGGTAATTCAAGCCTGGGAATAATCATTATAGTAAACGTGGAGGAATTAGGTTAGAAGAAGGATTGGTTACCTGGCTACGACTGTGTCTGGCTTGAGAGAAGCTGTAGTTTCATTGAAGAAGAGAACCCTCCATTGTGAGTGGGTCTCCTGCATCGTTCGTAATTATCCCTGGTAAATAATTAAGTCATTAAATAATTTTTTTTATCGAAATCACCACAGTTGGGTCTCACCTATGAGGACTGCAAAACTTCAGAGCCAAACCCTCAACCTCTGTTAGGGTTTGTTGTAGAGAGCGTCGACGAACAAATAGAATGACAATGCGGACGAGGACGTCTGATCGAGGTGGTTACCCTTAACTACCCCTGGGGAACATGAGCCATCCGATTGTAGCATGGAATTATCAATGGTGAAACAAGAAAACAAATGTCCACATAGAAAAAGGATATATTAATTACGGAAGGCGCCAGATTTAGAAACTACACAATTCCTCGACAATCCAACTATACTATCATTTTAAACCAACTACAAGTATATATTCACATCATTTTTGCCATGAAATCAACATAAAACAAATCCTTAGAACTATATGAATTACCATGTACACCATATCATGCTAAGGGTTGTATGTTTTATGTAACCTTTTTAAAGAAAATAAAGATATTTGCTTAGTTATTACTTTTGAATAATTATGCGACTAAGAAGGTTATATAACATGGGTAAAGTAAATAAATAAAAAATTATGGTTGAGATACTAATGGTTGTCACTATATCAACGCAGAGTAATTTTTCCTTTGTAATCAAAATAGATTTCTAAAATTCTCATTTAGTAGATCTCGACTAAATCAATTTACTGAATTGCAACCTTTATTTGGTTTACTACTTGATAAATTAGTGTTTGATTATTCTTTTATATATATGGATAAATTGTATTTGTTAAATTACAATTCCTTAGGTAATAGTTTGTAGCATAGTATTTTTAGGGTTTACATGGTTTTTTATCTAATTTTCACGTAAAGTGCATTTCAAATTAGTTTGGTTCATATAAGCTAAAAGGTTTAGCTATCTTAAAAGGAAGAGTCAAATAAAGCGTTCCTTTTACATCGGCATTTTACATGGCTAACAAATTGTTAAATAAAAATATAATTATGTAAATGATAAAAAAGTAATTTCTTGGAAAAAAAAAATAACGATATAATTAAAAAAATAATAAATATTTCATACTTTTCCAAAAAAATATAACATATTTTATAAATCAATTTAATTTTAAAAAATAAAGAATAATTTTTTATCTTTAATTAAATAATATTTATAATTTTATTTTTAAATAACCATAAATAATTTACATAAAAAAACAACATATATAAATTTATTTTTTAACCAGTTTTTTAATAACCATCAAATCTAAGAACCTACGTAAATGGTTATGTTTCTCAACATTGGTCGTTTGAAATCTATATATCCTAGTATTATTATGGTTTACTCAAATTTAAAATTATTCTTCTTAAGAAACTAAGCTACTGAGAATACTAATCCACAAAACAGCTAAATAAATTTGAAATAAATCAAAAGATTCATGTCTATTTAAGTTTCAAATGTTAAATGGCGTTGGTTTTTAAAGATTTTTTCTTATCAATGACAGCATAAATTAATATAGTATAACCAGTTATGTTACAATATGCCACATTATCATTCAATAAGGTTAATGTATTGAAACGTAATGCCACAAATAGTGTCATTGCTTTATCCATTAGTTCAGAAGAGGAGGTACTTGAGGCTCCCCGATGGGGGGTGTAAGGTCTTCGCAACTCAGGCAGGCGAGCGATGGGCGCGCGGCACGGCGGGCGCACATGGGTTCGACGAGTGGGCGGAGAATGCGATGGGCGGGCGCTCCTTGGTGCGACGAGCGGGCGGACGTGCGACGGGCGGGCACTCCTTGTGCGACGAACCTCCGAACCTTATGCGACGATAAAGTGCGACAATACAAGTGCGCACGAACACTTAGTGAAATAATGCGATGGAGTGAAGAGGTTTATACCTTGGTTGAGAGGCTTGCACGATGGAGCAAAGCCGACTTACACTTTGATGTTATATGGGCGTTATAACATGGTTTATGGGGTCGGCCTTAAGGCTGGACACCCCTTACATTTGAGCAGGCATGCGTATATATTAGAGGACGCAGAGCTCATTTGGAGCAATCAACTTCGCATCTCTCTCTTCTACGCATTGGACAGGGGTAAAAGGAAGGCGCAGAGATAAGGTAGAGTGCGCATAACTCATGCGCTCTACAGTAGAAGTGCGCAGTTTTACCGGGAGTCAAGTGTAGGTGTTGAGGTACGGTTTTGAGGTGGATTTGTGCAGAACTTAAAGGTGGAGTTCTTGGTGTCTCGGGTGAGCACCCTCCTACCGTATGAGGTTGGCACATGTATTGTAAAGGCTGTCTATGCCTTGGTTGTAAATTATTCTAAGTATAGACTTGGAGTTTTGCCAAGTATACTTGATGATGTATTATTGAAGAACTGTTATAATATATTATTGTTGGGCAGACTGTTCGGGAGTTGCCCCTCCCTTTATACTTGTTTGCAATTGTTGATGTTCTTGGTTAATTGCATATGGATAATGAATGAGTATGGGCTTCATTAAGTATAAAGGATAAATGCATTTTACTTGGTTACGAAACACAAACTAAGTAAGGACAAGTGAATTAGGCGTAGTCCATGTGCACGAGTATTGGTGAAAAGAAAGTGTTCGGTGGTGCCGCACCTCGCCGGCACGGTTGAAAGACCACCGTAGGCTTGGGGGGCATGACAGGTGGTATCAGAGCTCGGTCTAGAGCTGGTGAGCAGGGTTGCTCGTGACAGGTACTTGCAGGTGAAGGAAACCGTTTCACACGAAGTGGAACAAGGGTTGGTTCTAATTGCAGGTGACTTGGTGAAGCTGTTGAATGGTTGAAACTAGATTGCAAAAGAGCAAGAAGTTGTTAGAGATGGCAACTGAATCTCAGGCTGGGTCTAGTCATATGATGAAGGATACTACTCTTGGGTTCATTGAAAAGGTGATTGAAAAGATGGAGGCTTTGGAGACTTCTTGGGATAAGAAGATGGACTTGCTTGCTAAAGAGCAAGAGATCAACTTGAAGACCAAAGAAGAGCTTGAAGAACTCCGAACACAACATGATGAACTCCGAGCACAATATGAGTACACTGATCTTATGTGTACACAACTAGAAGTAAGGGTCAAAGAGGTTGAAGAATCAAGGGATCAAGGTCTTGCAGAGATCATGAACTTGAGGAAAACTCTTGACACAGCCAATGATGAGATAGCGGTGTTGAAGAAGGTAGTGAGGCACAACTCAGGTGGAGGAGTACCTCATATGAAAGTCAAGGAACCAGAATCTTATGATGGCACAAGGAATGCAAAGACTCTTGGAAACTTTCTATGGGACATGGAGCAATACTTGGAACGATGGGGTCTATCCGATGATGAGACAAAGGTCAAGGTAGCTGCTCAGTTCTTAACAAAGGATGCTAAGATGTGGTGGCGAAGGAGGTTAGATCAGATTTCCAATGGTAGTGATGATGACATTACTTCGTGGGATGACATGAAGAAGGCTTTGCAGACTCATTTTAGTCCTCAGGATGAAACATGGGAAGCAAGGACGAAGATTAAGTACATAAAACAAACCAGAAGCCTACAAGCATATCAGCGGGAGTTTGCAAGTGCAGCTCTGGAACTTCCTGACATGGCGGAGAGGGACAAGGTGTTCAATTTCATTATTGGATTGAAACCTTGGGCACGCAATGAAGTGAAGAGGCAGAAGATTAGGACACTTGAAGAAGCTTTTGCTGTTGTTGATAGGTTGGTGGAACATTATGATGAGACTTCTGATGATAGAAAGAAGAAGTCCGAGAAACCGAAAGATAAGAAGAAGGAAGATGCTTCGAAATCAGATGATAGTTCGAAGGCAAAGAAACCTTTGAAATGTTGGATTTGTGCTGGTCCACATACGGTGAAGAATTGTCCTTCTAAACCAAAGGTGGTTGCTATTGCACAATCTGATGGAAAGAATGAAGGTGCTTCTGTGGGGATGATGCAGATACTTGGTGCTTCTGCTACTACGGAAGTGGTCTCTAGAAGAGATCCTGAAAGGAACAGATTGGAGTATGTTCAGATGAAGGTTGGAGGTGCTGATATACTCACTATGGTGGATAGTGGGGCTTCTCACAACTTCATGAGTGAAGATACTGCGAGAAGAATTGGGCTGAAGTTTGTACCGGTAAAGGCACAAATGAAGGCAGTGAATTCTCCTCTTATGGGGATTCTTGGTATAGCTGAGAAGGTGGACACTACACTTGGTGAATGGACCGGGAAGGTGGACTTCACGATAGTGCGAATTGATGACTATGAAGCTGTATTGGGGATGGAATTCATGAAACAATTTGAGGCTATGATTGTACCACATTTGAGGAAGCTCTACATTTATGATGGAAGGGAAGATGTACCCATTGGTGTTCCAACCATTGGTGTGACAAAACCTGATAAAAAATTAGGAGGGATGCAAATGGAGGATAAGGAAAAGGTGAACAAGTGGTTGTGCACTATTGAGGCAAAGCTTGTGGAGCAGTCATTGGTCATTAGATCACTTTCAGATAACATCTTGGATTTGTCAAGAAGGCTAGAGCTGGTGGAGGACGATGATGATGATGAGGAGGTGTATGTGAGACCGGATGTCCAGAAGGAAGACCGGGAGGCATATCTACAAAGGATGGAGATTGAGGATCCTGATAGATGGATTGAGTTGATTAGTGAGGGAGAGCCTTCAGGCTCTACTCCCTCTACATCTTCTTAGATGAAAAGAGAAGATGGGGCTCATTGTTAGCTGCTCATGGCAGTGAGTCCTTAAACATGTTTGAGCAGGTATGATTGATGGTGCAGGGATGGCTTGGCATCAAGCATCATGACATGTTGCAGATGGATGGGGTTTCCATGGACCTGAGCATGGATTGTAGAGATGGATTCTTGATGAGTCAAGGATGTGGCAGATGTTTGAGGAACAACAGATGATGGCATGAGGATGTTCACTCTCATGGATTGAGCATGATGGTTGGATTAGCTACCCAACTAGTTCAGACATGGGGTCGCGAAGTGTACAGAGATATGTTGACATTTTCTTGGAGTATCATGGCAGCAGTTCACATGGTGACACGTGATGATTGATCATCATGGATTGAGATGACATCTGATATATTGAGATGAGATGTTGACACATGGTTGAGGTGTGTTAGCACTTGTTGACATAACATGGGCAGTTTTGCACATGGTGATGATGATATGATGGAGTTGACACATTGTTACGGTGGACATGTAGCTTGAGTTGGAAGGATCAACCTTCCATGATGGAGAGCAGCATGAGGAGACTGTGACAGGGTGGTCAATGATCATGGACATCTAATATGTGACATACATTAGTATGGAGTATCTTGGTGACAGTTGGTTGCTAAGGTGGAGCATGATGGAGATGGGATTCTACATATGTTGCAGGGATGTTTGCCTTATGTGGAGGAGTTGACATCATGGTTGATGATGATCTTGGTGGAGAGCTACCGGGATGGTATGTTGTCGAGGACGACAATGATTTCAGGTGGAGGAGGATGTAAGGTCTTCGCAACTCGGGCAGGCGAGCGACGGGCGCGCGGCACGGCGGGCGCACATGGGTGCGACGAGCGGGTAGACAATGCGACGAGCGGGTGCTCCTTGGTGCGACGAGCGGGCGGACGTGCGACGGGCGGGCGCTCCTTGTGCGACGAACCTCCGAACCTTATGCGACGATAAAGTGCGACAATACAAGTGCGCACGACACTTAGTGAGCAGGCATGCATATATATTAGAAGACGCAGAGCTCATTTGGAGCAATCAACTTCGCATCTCTCTCTTCTACGCATTGGACAGGGGTAAAAGGAAGGCGCAGAGATAAGGTAGAGTGCGCATAACTCATGCACTCTACAGTAGAAGTGTGCAATTTTACCGGGAGTCAGGTGTAGGTGATGAGGTACGGTTTTGAGGTGGATTTGTGCAGAACTTAAAGGTGGAGTTCTTGGTGTCTCGGGTGAGCACCCTCCTACCGTATGAGGTTGGCACATGTATAGTAAAGGCTGTCTATGCCTTGGTTGTAAATTATTCTAAGTATAGACTTGGAGTTTTGCCAAGTATACTTGATGATGTATTATTGAAGAACTGTTATAATATATTATTGTTGGGCAGACTGTTCGGGAGTTGCCCCTCCCTTTATACTTGTTTGCAATTGTTGATGTTCTTGGTTAATTGCATATGGATAATGAATGAGTATGGGCTTCATTAAGTATAAAGGATAAATGCATTTTACTTGGTTGCGAAACACAAACTAAGTAAGGACAAGTGAATTAGGCGTAGTCCATGTGCACGAGTATTGGTGAAAAGAAAGTGTTCGGTGGTGCCGCACCTCGCCGGCATGGTTGAAAGACCACCGTAGGCTTGGGGGGTGTGACAGGGGGTGACTCACCGGCAATAGATCACGGAAACGGAGTAAGAGCCAATTTACTGGTTAGAGTTTTCTAGTGTTACGATTGGTATGCAAAACTTTTGTGTAGTGTAGGTGGTAGTGGTCTTTCGAGGTACAGCTTCGCCCTCCACTTGGCCTCCCATGGGACGTGGGTGGTAATACTCGCTCCACGTTGCGACAATCAACTATTAAGGTCCTTTCAAAATTATTGCAAGAGGATGGGAGATCGATGTTTTGTCTATGCCAATGGTTCCACGGCCTTATTTTGTTCTCTTGGCTCACGTATGGGTCACCCCCTTGGTGGATTGGACACAGTAAGGAATTACTTTGCCATCCGAAAAGGTTCATTTAAATGAGTTCACTATGACACACTTTCTTGGGATGGCGGAGTTTTGGTGTATGCAATACACTTGGTTGTCATTCTGGTAATTGCTGAGAGTATGGTTCTTACTACGTAGTGGTTCCATTATGACCGTAGCTATATATACAAGTTCCGCCAATGTTTCAGGGCGGCGGATAGCAGATGTTCGTGTCATTGGAAACATTCAAGTGCAACATTTATGTAAGGTAGGGTTGTGTACGTTGTTGTTTTTATGAGTGTGTCCGGGAGGGTTATCATTGTGGTTAATAGTTTTTCTAGACAACATTTTTGGTCTCACATAGGTGGTCAATGTTTTTAGTGTTATTTTTGCATAACAAAGGGTTTGGACCCTATTTGAAAGGGTTGTTGTCCTTCCATTAGTGGCACCAAAATCCCTCAACCCTACTTGGATTTCATTTAACTCTCTAATAATCGTGTGCAAAATATGGTATAGGTGATCCTTCTTGATTTGGTTCTGAATTAGTTTGCCCCTCATTACCTCTTCATTAATTTTTACATCTCAGGTTGCCATATAGTTTGATCCTATTACTATAGAGGTTTCTAAGTATTTGTTTTAGTCCACGGTTCCAATAGGTAAAGGTTTCTGCGTAGTTTGTGTTCAACAACATCTTATCTTTCGAAGGTTTCTCAACTACTTATTGGTTCAAGTAGTATTGGGGGATTTCATTCTTGTCATCAACCATAAATTAGTAATTTACATTATAGTGGTGTCTTATTCTCCCACTGCCAATGGAAGTTGTACAGGTCAGTTAGTCCAAATGGTCATCTCATGTTTTGAATATAGGTCTCAATCTCAAATGTCTCGTCATCAAATATTTCCTAGCCATAGGGGAGCTAGTTTGGGGGTATATTCATCCAGACACCCTAGGCTATTCAAGTAAGAGTCGGTTGCAAAAAAATTTGATTCCACTCCCATGGAGGTTAGAAAGGAGATTCTAACACTGGAAGCAAAGGAGTTTGAGGACGAGATGTATAATTTTGAAGTAGAAATTGGTAGTAGTAATCTCAAATGGGTTCTAGATCCTGGAAAGTTGAGGAAGAGAAGAATGCATTTCCTCCACTCAATATCAATGCATCGTTAGATGGATACACTTCTCAATATGGTGATCCATGACAAACAGGTTGATAACTATAAACTCTTTGTTGGTTAGGAAGAGTTGTAGAGAATACTCAGCGACATTAGGTTAGAGTGGAGCAGTTCGTGGTTTCCAAGTCCGAGACAGACTCCAACGATCATCAAATCTGGGATGTTTTCATCAACGTACTACGCTTCAACATGGTCAATGGAAACTCTTCTCCACATTCTCTAGTTATCATTTTGGATGAATAAGTCCACGACTAAATAGGCTCTTAATTTTCTTTGTTGGTAGTCACTTTTAGTTTCCTATATAGATAATATTGTCTTGCTAAGTATGATAGTTGTGTATGTATGTTAACTCAATTACGTGAGACAATACAACTAGTTTTTTTTGTAAATCCACAACTTCAAGTATTCTCTCTTTTTATAGGAAATACTCCTCATATAGTGTACTCCTTTGGAAAGTATCAATCATGATAGTTTGATGGGATTTTACGTAGTTCCTGGAAGTTATCACTCATTCTCTAGGAGAATTATGTGCTTGAATGATATACCAATGTAATATTTTTCTAAAACTAATAGAAATCAGTGAATGGAAATTACAAAAAAAATAAAATAAAAAAATGATTGGTGGTATTTGAGCCATTGTGTCCATTAGATCACAAGAGTTAGTATTTAAGGCATTGTGTGACTGAATTCAATAGGGAAGGAAAGTAAGTATTCCAAAGGTGCTATTATGCACTTGATTAGGGCTTATGGAGATACTAATGAAAATTTGATGCACTTAAGTAGAGATTGTAGGTATATCAAGGAAAACCCATTTCTTGCAGATATATCAAAGAAAACCCATTTCTTGCAGATATATCAAGGAAAACCCATTTCTTGCAGATATATCAAAGAAAACCCATTTGCAATAAAACAAAATTGAGTATAGTTATAAAGTCACATGATCTAGATTCCTAATCCCTCATGTTAAATCAAATTAGTTGGGACCTTATTTTTGGAAGTGAAATTGTCCCTTTAATTATGTTCTAAAGTCATCTATTTAAACTTGTCTTTTCTTATTGTTCAATGAAGCATAGAATACATCAAATTTTCTTGTGTCTCCACCACATATTTATAAAAAAATTTGATACACTTAACTCCCAAATCATGCAACAATTATTACATAAACAATAAAATTTTATGATACAACTTCCCAATCCTAAACAAATAGACGATTTGATAGGAAAGATGTTTAGAGGATTTATAACAGAAATACCTTCCAATAAAATGAATCCAAATGAAATCATCAAAGTTACCTCCTTCCTCTTAAAATTCACCTTCAATCTTTGAAAAGACAAACATTAAATAATGAGAAATTTAAGTAGTTTCACATGCCAGAGACAACATGCATACATGCAAATGGAAATATGTGGAGTGTAAACTTTAAAAACATCTCCACCATGTTCAAGACTTAACAAGTGACTTATAAGAAGCTCCCATCTTTAAACCAATAAGCCTCAAGAAGATCAAACATCTATGGATATTATCTATCGTAAGTGATTGACTTAAACTTTACCTAGGAATGAGTTAAATGAGTTTAGTTTATAACGATGCCATGTTTTTTGGTCATACGGTTTAATGACCCATGCTATGCTTCCGATAGTATTAGCATGCTATGTTTCCGACAGTATTATATGTAGTGAAGCCTATTAACACACTTGAAAAAACTCCATTGCAAGGTGCCAATATGTGAGAATTTTTTGGTATGTGGTATCACATTCATGGTTGTGAGTTGCTGCATGAGATTATCATGAATATTATTGGGTGGAATCAACCAACTGTAGATGGATCCTTTCATGTATCTGCTAACTAATTTTACTATATGTTATATCTGAAGCTAATCTATCGTGCCAATGAATGAGTTCATATCCAACTCATTATGCCTAATCCTCTTCAGCATAGTCTCATGCAATAACTCCCAAGCATTACTGTGATAGAACATAATATAAATAAACATGTGAAAAATATAAATATAATTAACTATAACATAGCAACAACACTATACTTTTTTTTTCATAGTATCATACAATAGTTGCCAAATATGGCTTTGATACTACATATTAGAAATAAATAAGAGAAAAATATGGTCAAATATAGACAATCCATTATTTTATAAAGCTATACAATGTATAATTTGAAATGTTTGATTATATACAATACCATACACTAATACCATGGATCATTAATACAATGCATTTCAAAAATGACTTATTGTAAGCCTAACAAATTTGATTTTATAATTCAATAAACTTCCCTCTTATAATATTATACAATTTCACAGAAAACACACACACACACACACACACACACACACACACACACACACACACACACACACACACACATATATATATATAGATATAAGATTAGCACAACCACATTAAAAATATTAATGTGGTTTCATAAATATAACAAAAAAAACCTATTGTAAAAAAAAAAAACTATTGCAATAGGAAGAATGTCTTACCAATGCACACATTTACCTCATTAACCATTTATAAAAAGCTTATTGTTCAACTTTAACTTGAGAAAAGAAAATACACATCGTATTGTAAAATGGACCATTTTTCTAAACAAAATTTTCTTATATATAAATGAATGTTACAAATAATAATAAGGAACTTATCGTGAAAGATCTCAAATCCCTAGGAAATTGGTGAGTGGGAGCCACTTCGCACGAATCTAATATTTTAATTTTATTAAAAGTAATGGACTTTTTTGCTAAATAAAATTTACCTGTATATAAATGAATGTTATAAATAATAATGAGGAAATTATCAAGGGGGAACTTATTAGAATTGGAATAATCTAAAATCCATAGGAAATTGGTGGGAGGGGTGGTGTCATGCCCCTACACCTGCGGTAGTCTTCCAACTACTTGTAGCAAGGTGTGGCACCACCGAATGTTTTCTTTTCACCAATACTAACATTCATGGACTATGCCTACTTCACTGTAACATTACTTAGCTTGTGTTTAGAAACCAAGTAAAAATGCATTTATCCTTTATACCAATGAACACCCATACTCATTCATTATCATTCAGCAATTATAAAGAGACAACAATTGCAATAGTATAAAGGGAGGGGCAACTCCCTGTAATATGAGTATGCCCGGCAATATATTAAGAATATCAATTTACAATGTACAAGTATGTCTTGGCCAAACCAAGTCTCATACTTAGCCAATTTTTACAATCAGAGGCAACCCTGCCTTTTACAATCTTGTGCACCTCTTGCACGAAGGGCGGTGCTCACCCGAGCCACCTAGAACACCCTTGCCAAGTCCTACACAAAACTACACTTTCGACCGAACGCTGGGCACACCTTGCCCACGCCTTCACCCAACCTTCAAGTACAACTTCCCTTGTGCGCATACAACACAAGCGCATGAGCTATGCGCTCTACACTTGTTTACCCCTGCGCCTTTAGAAATCTGCGCACTTGTTGAATGATGCCAAGTCGAATGATGCGTTTGAACTCCAAACGCCTTACAATATATATACGCATGCTTGTGTGGGCGGTGGCTTGCCCATCAAACCCCCAACCGCATGACTACACGCCCTTCATAAGTCGGCCTCACCCCCATTCATGGGTCGGCCCAACTCCAACGCACGGCGCTCCCATAGCATGTATAAACCATCGCACATAATTCTGTCATTTCTCCTTTCGTCGCAAGTGACTCATTCCTTCATCACACTATCGTGCAGGGTGCGCCCGCCGGTGCGCTCGCGTGCCCGCCCGCGCGCTCGCGCCTACCGGCACACCCTCGCGCCCGCCCTCACACCTGAGTCTGCCCACGCGCCCATGTCCGCCCGTGAGCCCATGTCTGCCCGTGCGCCCTCGTGCAGCTTGACTCACCGTTGCCCGCACTTGGGCCCGTCGTGCACGTCGCCTTGCCCGGCGCCCAACCGCGCTTAAGCTCGAGGACCTTACATCCTCCTCCACTTGAAATCGTTATCGTCCTCGGTAACATACCATCTTGGTAGCCATCCACCAAGATCATCAATATCCATGATGTCAACTCCTCCACATAAGTCAACCATCCCTGCAACATATGTAGAACTCCATCTCCATCATGTCTCACCTTAGTGACCAACTGTCACCAAGACAACCATGCCAAGGTATACACCTCAACGGTATGTCCTCCATTAGATATCATCTCAATTTATCATCATCAACCCCTCTGCCACAATCTCCACTGCAACATCTCGTGTCGACCTCGTCATGTGTCCCCATGTGAACCTCTTGTCATGATACTCCAACACAATGCCAACATATCTCTACACACTTCGCGACCCCATGTCTGAACTAGTTGGGTAGCTAATCCAACTGTCACGCTTAAACCATGAGAGTGAACATCCTCATGCCATCATCAGTTGTTCCTTAAAACATCCTGCCACATCCTTGACTCATCAAGAATCTATCTCCATAATCCATGCTCAGGTCCATGGAAACTCCATCCATCTCATCTGCAACATGTCATGATGCTTGATGCCAAGCCATCCCTGCACCATCAGTCATACCTGCTTAACATGTTTAAGGACTCACTGCCATGAGGACCTAACAATGAGCCCCATCTTCTCATCCATCTAAGAAGATGTAGAGGGAGTAGAGCCTGAAGGCTCTCCCTCACTAATCAACTCGATCCACCTATCAGGATCCTCAATCTCCATCCTCTGTAGATAAGCAACTCGGTCTTCCCTCTGGACATCCGGCCTCACATATACCTCCTCATCATCATCATCCTCAACCAATTCTAGCCTTCTTGACAAATCCAAGATGCTACCTGAAAGTGATTTGATGACCAATGACTGCTCGGTAAGCTTTGTCTCAACAGTAGACAACCGCTTACTCATGTCTCCCATTCTCTTCTCATCCTCCATTTGCATCACTCCCAATTTACAATCAGGCCTTGTCACACCAATGGTTGGCACACCAATGGGTACATCTTCCCTTCCATCATAAATGTATAGCTTCTTCAAATGTGGAACAATCATAGCATCAAATTGTTTCATGAATTCCATCCCCAATACAGCCTCATAGTCATCAATCCACACTATAGTGAAGTCAACCTTCCCTGTCCATTCACCAAGTGTAGTGTCCACCTTCTCAGCTATACCAAGAATCTCAATAGGAGGAGAATTCACTGTCTTCATTTGTGCCTTTGCCGGTACAAATTTCAGCCCAATTCTTCTTTCAGTATCCTCGCCCATGAAGTTGTGAGAAGCCCCACTATCCACCATAGTGAGCACATCAGCACCTCCAACCTTCATTCGAACATACTCCAACCTGTTCCTCTCAGGATCCTTCCTAGAGGCCACCTCCGTAGTAGCAGAAGCACCAAGTATCTGCATCATCTCCACAGAAGTATCTTCATTCTTCGCATTAGACTGTGCAATAGTAGCCACCTTTGGTTTAGAAGGACAATTCTTCACCATGTGTGGTCCTGCACATATCCAACACTTCAAGGCTTTCTTCATCTTCGAACCATCATCCGATTTCGAAGCATCATCCTTCTTCTTTTCTTTCGGTTTATCGGACTTCTTCTTCTCATCAGAAGTCTCATCATAATGCTCCACCAACCTATCAACAGCAGCAAAAGCTTCCTCAAGTGTCCTAATCTTCTGCCTCTTCACTTCATTGCGTGCCCAAGGCTTCAACCCAATAATGAAGTTGAACACCTTGTCCCTCTCCGCCATGTCAGGAAGTTCTAGAACCGCACTTGCAAACTCTTGCTGGTATGCTTGTAGGCTCCCGGTCTGCTTTATGTACTTAATCTTCATCCTTGCTTCCCATGTTTCATCCTGAGGACTGAAATGGGTCTGCAAAGCCTTCTTCATGTCATCCCACGAAGTGATGTCATCAGCATGGCCATTGGCAATCTGGTCCATCCTCCTTCGCCACCACATCTTAGCATCCTTGTTTAAGAACTGAGCAGCTACCTTGACCTTTGTCTCCTCATCAGATAGACCCAACTGTTCCAAGTATTGCTCCATGTCCCATAGAAAGTTGCCAAGAGTCTTTGCATTCCTTGTGCCATCATAAGATTCTGGTTCCATGACCTTCACATGAGGCACTCCTCCACCTGAGTTATGCCTCATGGCCTTCTTCAGCACCGCGATCTCATCCTTGGCTTCATCAAGAGATTTGTTGGCTTCGTCAAGAGATTTCTTCAAGTTTACGATATCTGCAAGACCATGATCCCTTGCTTCTTCAACCTCCTTGACCCTTATTTCAAGTTGTGTACTCATGCTGTGTCCGGAGTTCTTCAAAATCTTCCTTTATCTTCGAGTTGGCCTCTTGCTCTCTAGTGAGCAAGTCCATCTTCTTATCCCAGGAAGTTTCCATAACCTCCATCCTCAACAGCATCTTTTCCATAAGTGCTATAGTAGCATCTTGTCGATGACTAGACCCAGCCTGAGATTCGGCTGCCATCTCCAACAGCTTCTTCTTCTTCTGCAATCTAGTTTTGACCATCCAACAACTTCTCCAAGTCACCTGCAACCTGAACCAACCCTTGTTCCACTTGTGTGAAATGGCTTCCTTCACCTGCAAGTACCCTTTCCACTGTCACGAGCAATCCTGCTCAACAGCTTCAAACCGAAGCTCTGATAAGCTCTTCACCGAGCTCTGATACCACCTGTCACACCCCTACACCTGCGGTAGTCTTCCAACCGCTTGTAGCAAGGTGCGGCACCACCGAATGTTTTCTTTTCACCAATACTAACATTCATGGACTACGCCTACTTCACTTTAACATTACTTAGCTTGTGTTTCGCAACCAAGTAAAAATGCATTTATCCTTTATACCAATGAACACCCATACTCATTCATTATCATTCAGCAATTATAAAAGAGACAACAATTGCAACAGTATAAAGGGAGGGGCAACTCCCTGTAATATGAGTTTGCCCGGCAATATATTAAGAATATCAATTTACAATGTACAAGTATGTCTTGGCCAAACCAAGTCTCATACTTAGCCAATTTTTACAATCAGAGTCAACCCTGCCTTTTACAATCTTGTGCACCTCTTGCACAAAGGGCGGGTGCTCACCCGAGCCACCTAGAACACCCTTGCCAAGTCCTACACAAAACTACACTTTCGACCAAACGTTGGGCACACCTTGCCCACGCCTTCACCCAACCTTCAAGTACAACTTCCCTTGTGCGCATACAAGACAAGCACATGAGCTATGTGCTCTACACTTGTTTACCCCCGCACCTTTAGAAATTTGTGCACTTGTTGAATGATGCCAAGTCAAATGATGCGTTTGAACTCCAAACGCCTTACAATATATACGCATGCTTGTGTGCGCGGTGGCTTGCCCAGCCGACCCCCAACCGCATGACTACACGCCCTTCATAAGTCGGCCTCACCCCCATTCATGGGTCGGCCCAACTCCAATGGACGACGCTCCCATAGCATGTATAAGCCATCGCACATAATTCTGTCGTTTCTCCTTTCGTTGCAAGTGACTCGTTCCTTCGTCACACTATCGTGCAGGGTGCGCTCGCTTGTGCACCCGTGTGCCTGCCCGCGCGCCCATGTCCACCCGCGCGCCCATGTCCACCCGCGTGTCCTCGTGCAGCTTGACTCGCCGTCGCCCGCACTTGCGCCCGTCGTGCACATCACCTTGCCAGACGCCCAACCGCACTTAAGCTCGAGGACCTTACAGGAGGGGAGCCACTTGGCATTAAAAGTCAATGCAACCTAATTAACTTTGTAACACAGTACAATGTCACACATTACAACCCTTCATAAGCATTTGAAAGAAGTATATGATGAGCATATTCCCTTGAGAATCAATCTAGGTTGTCAATTAAAAAAATAAAAAATAAAAAATCAACAGATCTTCATCCACCTTAACTCGAAATAAGAAGCCTTGTGCAATTAATAGATTATAATTAATTGTAATTTCTCATTGCTTAAAATAAATGTTTATATTTTATTATTAATTACTAATAACCTAAGTCTTTTAAGTTTGCCATTGTACCATGACTTAGTATAGGGTAAGGCATCAGATGTTTAGAAGTTAGGTGCAAATATTTTTAAATTCAATTTTTTTATACTGTAATTTTGTTTTTATTGATAAAATTAAGAACAATTATTTAAATAAAAGAAAAACATAATATATATGTCACATTAAAATATATAACATAAATAGTACCTATAAATTAACATTAATTTTACAATATGAATTAAAATAATGATTTCATAACTATATTTAAATTTGCTTAATAAGCACATAAAATTTTAATATTTACAATATTACAAGATACTTAACCATGAATATTCACCCCATTTTACCATGGATATTATTAGCTTATAAATAGACTTTCTTACAATACCATAAGTCGATACCATGGCTTATCAATACCACATACCCAAAAATCATAACCCATTTCAAAATATTTTTTTTTTTATAAATATTTTATTTTAATTTAATTTAATAACATTTTTAAATTAAAAATTACGATATAACAAGATTCTTAACCATGGGTATTTACCCCATTTTACCATGGATTAATTAATTTGTAAATAGACTTTGTTACATACCATGGACAATACTATGACTTATGAATACTACTTATCCAAAAACCATAACTCATTTCAAAATCAAATATTTTATAAATATATTATTTTAATTTTATTTTATAACATTTTAAAAATTAAATCTAAAATCAAAAAGCTAGAGGAGATGTTGTAGTAGTGTAAATGTTTGTAAATATTTACATGTGGGATCAACTAAAAATAATAAAAAGTTAAAGGTAATCCCTCTGGAACAAGTAAAAATGTTGAATTGTCGATGTGTCAAAATAAAATAAAAATTTATGTAAAAATTAATAATAATAATTATCAATAAAATAGTCTGACTTGTCAAATTACATAAAACTAAAAACAAAAACAAAAAGAAAATAAAAAATAAAATGAATAATTATAATTATAGTTAATAATAAAATCACCCTAAATCCACTGTAACCAGATTTACAAGTGTTTAGAGAGATCAAATCTCTGGAGATACAAACCTGTTTCAGATCCACAATTAAAATAGATGTAAATTAAAATAGATATATACTTGTTGTAAACCTAACAAACTTAATCTTATAATTCAATCAAATTGACTTTTACTATTAACTTTGGGTGTGCTAGATTTACCATTAATATATGCTGGTTGTAAACCTAACCAACTTGATCTTATAATTCAATCAAATTTGACTTTACGATTAACTTTGACTGAGCTAGATTTACCATTAATCTTGAATGGGTAGGATTCCTAAAAATGCAAATAGTGAACAAACTTGATCTTATACTTCAATCAAGTATTTACCTTTATTATTAAGTTTAAGTGGGCTAGATTTACCATTAATTTTGAATGGGTAGTATTTCTAAAGATGCAAATACTTAGTAGAACACGACATTCTGATATAACTAAGGCAAATTAAACTCAGACCGAGTCTCCACTACCATGTCCAAATTTACCATGACACTAAAACCTATTAGTAAACTTCCAAACTATTACCATTACTTGGAATAAAGTATTAAACTTTATTAATTTAAGTAAAATTCCACGTGATAATTTATATTTACATATTTGAAAGATAGCAATTCACCAGCGTTTTCTATTCCTACCAATATAGCGTTTAGTCCAACATAACCTAACATAACAGCGTGTTGTGAAATATATGCTGTTAAGCATCATATCCATACCATGTAAATAAATTATTGTCGTATATGTCTGCCTGTTCCATGTAATGTCAATGCCTATCTATATGTGAATAAACGAAAGGGAAAACATTATATGAAATAAATCTCAATAAAATAAACTTTACTTTATTAAACGAATCTACCTGCTACAGAATGCAGCAAATCGAACCTTACGGTCTCATCTGTTACAGAATCCAGCAAATCGAAGAAAGCAAAACGAACCTTGCTGTCTCATTTGTTACAGTAATCTGAGAAAGCACTGAAATAAAAGCGGAAGTAGTACTAGTGCGCGTGCAGATACAAATGATATTTTCCAACAACATATAGAATCAACCCAGGATTTTATTTGTTTCCCTTTTCGATTTATATGTCGCAACCGAACCCGGGCATCTTATCATTGGAGAATCGAAACGATTAGAAAATATTTTATATAAAATGCGTATCCATGGTTGTTTCCAACAACCCCGCAACTCCTTTTTCATAGTCTCTTAAGAGTTGTCTGAGCCTTCGAATTTTAAGCTTTTGCCTGTGGTGGCTATCCACTGTTTGTGCCATAGCGAGTTGGGCCCGAATGATAAAAACTGAATATTGCCGGCCACGCGATGGTACAAGTGGGATCAGGAATTGCGATGGATGCGAGAGCAGAAGTCAAGAATTTTGTGTGTAAAGAGACTAGGGCGCAGGTGGCCCCTCGTTAAACGATTACAATTGCTTTATTTGGACACCTTGCGCGCACAAGAAGAATATGGAGCTCACATACATTTCACAGAGTTGACGGCTGCGCTTTATCATTGTCGGTTTCCTTTCATTGGCACCCATGGCCACCAAAACTAAAAATGGATCACCTGAGTTGTTAATGAGACTTTTTCTTTGAGGACGGACGATTTTAAAATGTGGAAGAAATTAAGAGAACAGGATATATAATACTTGAAACAAAGTTGAGCACATATTGTCCCAGGTGATGGGATCTACAGGTCGCATTTTATTTGTACGGGCGTGGCATCTATGGCATCTATTACTAGAGCTACAATAAAAACGTATTATCCGGACTATATCTTGTCTTTGCAATAGTTTTGGCAAAGGATAGTGATTGGTGCTCACAGAGTTTACTCAAATATCACCGTATTGTATTATATGATTGGGTCTATAAATTCCCTTGATGTAGATGCAGTAGAAACCTAAGATGGCAGTTTATATATATATAATATTATATTTTTCTTGAGATTTTTGATAATTATTTTTGGAATTTCAACGTATAATTGTTTTGGAATTGTTAGCTTGATAAATAGCTGGATCCAGAATAGTATTATATAAATTTTATATCTCTATATAATAGTATCTTTTTTAATATTTATTATAATATTGTTTTAATTTCTATGGAATATGTATAAAATATCTAAAGAATTTATTATAATATTGTTTTAATTTCTATGGAATATGTATGAAATATCTATGAGATATCTTTAGTAGCAGTGTGTCACCCCAGGGTGTTGTAAATATTTATTAGGTATTTTACTAATTTACTGAGTAGTGGAAAAGATGGACTTAGATGGACTTAGATTAGTTTAAGATGGTAATTAGTTATTTGTATTGTTTCTCTAAAAAAACACATTGTCTCTATGAGAAGTCCTAGAGTTTAGGAATTGGGCCTTAGTGGTTTACTTTTATTAGAGAGTTACAATTAGCAATAGTTCTTAGTAATTCTCTTTTTCCAGCTAGGAGTAGTTATCTCTTTTGTTTCTCTTCTTTTCTCCAGGGAACAGAATGAGGGAGGAAGAAGAAAGGAGAGGCAAGACATACCTCCAAGGAATTCGTGAAAGAGGAAAGCAGAAGAGAGGAGAGGCAAGATGATGCCTCCAAGGAATTCTTTGAGTTGGACCCTAGGAAAAGACTTCAGTGAACAAACTTTCTTGGTGGAAGGAAAGTAAATTCTAGGTTGGCCTTGGAGGTCGTGTGTAAGACCCAATGATGCACCAACATTTATTTATTACTAAATTTTAATTATTACTTTAAATTTTATTCTATTTTAAACTGGATTGTTAAAAGAATTAAGTTGGAAAACCAGAACACATGTTCTTAATTATTAGTTAAAAGAATTTGATCAGTTGGTAAAAGAACTAAAGAATCAGTTAAATAACTCTTGAAACAGTTACCAGGAGTTGCGCATCTTTTCCTTCAAAAATGAAAATGACAAGGGACTATGTCATGGTTATTTTCTAGAGTTGGAGGAATTAGCTAATGGGAAAGAACTGTGATAACAGTTGTAGAGTACGAGACTTGAGGGTCTTGATGGCCAAGGTACCTGACTGTTTTATTCACTCAAGAATTGGAAGAGCTTGGAGGGGTATTCTGGACGTAATTGTTAGATCTGTGGCCGGGTGGTGAGACCATCCAAAAAGAAGGAATTACGTTCATGATTCACAATCAACATAGAGAAGTAGTTAAGTAGTGTTTATGTGTTTAATAATCATCAATAGGAAAAGATTAATTGTCTTCTTTTTGGGTAATGAACAAGTTAACATGTTAGTTAATTATAGGCATATTGTCTTTAGTTACATTTTAGTACTTTCAGACTTTTGCATACAATCAGTGCATAAAAGGAGTAACAACAATATTTCACTTTCACCCATGAAAATCAAATACAACAACTATTTTAAGCATCAAATAAATTAATGAATTAGAATAAATTGTCTTATTACTGGAATTTAAGAGCTAACTGAATAATTGTACCAGAATATCAAAACTATTGATTTATGGAATTCCATAAGTACTTCTCTATTTAACCATATCAGGAAAGCATATAAATAATGATAGAGCCATTGAACTTCCATTTAAACAGTAAACAAAAGATAATTGTGAGGGTTTGTATGGCTCTCAGTCGAGTTCTGGGGAGAACCCCTGTGAGCCAATTACCCAGGATGTGCTTCAGCTTTATCATTCAAAGATTTCCAATCTTAAACCCTAGCAGAAAAGAGCCAATTACCTAGGTTGTGCTTCAGCTTTATCATTCAAAGATTTCCAATCTTAAACCCTAACAGAAAAGAACAGAGATAACCATTGTCTAGATACAAAGATCAAACATTGAACAACTGTGAGCTAAATGCAGAGTTACAGTTGGCCAACCTAAGCCTTAGGGAACAAACCCTGACTGCGAACTATTATAACATTGATTTAGACAGAATGTGAATCAAAATGCCACTATAGTATATTCATAAACCCTTAAATAACATTATGTTTATAAAAACCTTCACAAAACTAATATCGTCCCTATGACGGAATTCCCCAAAGGAAATCATTCATACAGTCATTACAATTACTGTTTGATAATAGTCGTAGCATCAAGCCAGCAAAGACTTAAGAGTTTGATATAACCAAAATTAATACAACTCCTCAGTTAATGATGGTTTGTCGCTAGAAATGAAAATGCCAGGATAGACCTAAGAAATGACCAACCAGAAAACGAAGACAGCAAAGTATTTTAAGATAGCAACCTCTTTCCAAAACCCCTTACTAGATATAGAGATTCACATGCCCCCCTAGACATGCCTACAGGTAGAGAATGTCATGGAGTATGCATGGAACTCAAGACGGAAGGAAGTTGTTCTAGCAGCGAAACACTTGCGTAGTGAAAAAATTACCACAGGGGAAGCTTTCCACACCATGGGTTGCGAGGTATACCTATCAGAGCATCACTGCCATTAGGGGATGCTCAAGAATAAAATTCTAGAATTCACCATTTTAATCATGTACCATTACCTCATGATGCTGCAAGAACCCAACGCATCCCTCCGGGGCAAAGAGTCCAACTAGTGACAGTTTCACCTATTGCATGAGGGAAGGTAAGAAGAATAGGGGAATGTATATTGAATATCAAAACCAAAATGTACAGTAATTATCGATAGAGAAATTTATAATGGATGTCAACTAATTCAAGATAGCAGAGAAGTTAACAAAACCTTCGTCGCCTCTGGAGGATACTTGTAAGCCTGAAGAGATAGTCATGGCAGAGAGATTGTCCATATCATCATTCAATTAACCTCTTTTGCAAAGCCAAATAGAAACCCCATCGCATGCCCAAATGACCCAAACCCTGCCTAGTCTGTGCATTATTCCACTGGTTAATCCCCAAATCATGGAGGTTGTGGATCTCACCCAATCAAACAATGCAGATCAAGCCATGTGCTAGAGTTGAGATCCTTCTAACTAGTCTCATCAACCTTAATTGCAGAACTGTAGTGTCTATGGAATGACCTCGGGGTTCTCTCCGTCACTTAGGGAAACGTTGCCAAGTGTATGCCCGTGAGGAGGAGTCTTAAATGGCGAATATATGGTTGTACACTGAGATTAACTATTATATTGTCATCAAAGTATAGCTCCTCGGTAAAATCAACATGGATTATGTTAATATATATATATATATATATATATATATATATATATATATATATATATATATATATATATATATAGTTTTGTGTTTAGTATGTTACAAATGGTATCAGAGCCTAGGCTCGCACACTGAGACTTTTGGGATAGATAAATACACAGTTAATTAAGTTATAATATACATAACAAACAACTCAGCATGGATGAATGTCAACACAGAAATAGATTTTAGCACCAAAGAGTAAAAATGCAGAAGAGCCCCAGATTTTCAAGCCAGTCAGAAGTGTCTTATGTGGAGCCAACACGGATATATGGATACATCTAGGAGAAGGATCGAGGCAGGCCAACACTACCTTGCTTGAAATAGTGCAACACATATGTGCATAAATGATGAACTTGAGGATGGACAACGAACAACTGAGGCAGGAAGAGGAAAAGATCCTTAAAATCCTTTCTGGCTGACAGAATCAACGAGGACTAGCTCCCAGTATAGAGAATAGGGAGAAGACCCCAACAACCTATCATGGCGAAGATAATGCAGAGTCAGCAGAGGGAAATAAGGATGATGAAGAGAGGCATTCGGATAATGTTTCCGACCAAAGAAAGACAAAAATAAAAAAAAATGGAACTACAAGGTGAGTTCAAAAAAATAAAACCGTCACTTTTTAAATGAGAATCTGAAGAGGCAGTTGAAGCATGGTTGATCGACATGGGTAAATATTTTCAAATTTATGAATATACTGAAAAACTTAAAGCACAACTAGTAGTTTACTAATTAAGGGGAAAGGCCACCCTCTGGTGGGAAGAGATTAAAATTGTGAGAAAAATTGACGAAGAACAAGTGACATGGCAAGAATTCCATAAACAGTTTTAAGGATAAATATTTAACTAAACATTACTAAGATGAAAAATCAAAGGATGTCCATGCGTTAAGATTGGAAACCTTGACCATGGACGAGTATGTGAAATGATTTACTTCCCTATTATGGTATGTCCCATACATGTAGGAGGAAAAAGCCAGCATTCAATGGTTTATTAGCAGTTTACCCAATTTTATGAAGGAAAAGTTAGAATTTGATTATCGTAGAACAATGGATGACGCAGTGTGAAAAATTCATATTTGTTATTAGAAAATGAAACATAAAAGTGAGGGGCCGAAAGGAGCCATTTATAGGAGAATGAGGAACTTACCTGCAAACAGACAACCAAAAGTCACAAATGGAAGGAACAATCAGCAAAGGACTTTCGGTAAATTTACAAGGAAACCATCCAATATTCGAGCTTACATAAAAAATAGACAGACAGAGGGAGTTAGTAAGCCTACTACCGAAAAACCGCCAAAACAACCTCTGCAATGCTAGGGATGTGGGGAATCCCACTAGTATAAGAATTTTCTGCACAAAACTCGAGTGGAACAACTTTCAAATATGCAAGAAGCCTCCACAATTGGAGATATAGCAAGGAGTATGCCTAGAATTAATGCTACTTTGGATGATCATCAAGTAGAATATGAGCCCAAAATGATTGAGTGAGAAGGTATGATTGTTGATCAACCTGTTTCAGTTTTATTTGATCCGGGTGGTAGCCTAAGCTACATTGGTCCTAAGGTGGTAGACAAATGTCAGTTGCAAATCTGTAAATTTAAGAGATATTGGCTAGTTCAGCTAGCCACTGGAACAAAGGGAAGGGTATCTACGAAAACAAAAAATTTCCCTATAACAGTTTCAGGATAGCCCATCGATGTTTATCTAAATATACTACCCTTAGGTTCTTATGATGTATTAATAGGGATGGACTGGCTGAAAGGGTGTTGGTCCTTAGTTGATTGTAAGGAGAAATTTGTAAGTTACCTTACAGAGTTGGGACAGAGAACTGAAATTCAAGGGATCAATAAAAACATTAAATTATGCCCTATTACTGCTAACTAGTTAGGAAGATGCATTAGAAAGGGCTTCCAGATTTATGTTGTCCAAGTAAGATACACCAATGACCGAAACAAGGTGATTTCATTGGAGAATATTCCTGTAATTCAAGATTTCATTGATGTGCTCATTGAATCCATCCATGGACTACCACATAGGTGTGATATTCATTTTACCATTGAATTAATACCTGGAGCAGCTCTCCTCTCGAAATCTCCTTACCGCATGAGCACCCCTGAGTTAACAGAACTCAAAATTTAGCTTCAGGAGCTTTTGGATAAAGGGTACATTCACCCTAGTATATCTCCTTAGGGATCCCTTGTGTTGTTTGTGCGAATGAAGGATGGAACCTTAAGAATATGCATTGATTATCGTTAGCTAAACAAAATGACCGTAGAAATTAAGTACCCTTTACCCCGAATTGAAGAATTATTTAATCAAGTGCAACGGGCCAACATATTCCAAAAAATTGACTTATGGTCCGTTACCACGAGATTAGAATAAAGGATGAAGACATTTTCAAAACTGCATTTTGAACTCATTACGACCATTACGAGTTTGTGATACTTCCTTTCGGCCTTACCAATGCTGCAACCACTTTCATGAGCCTGATGCACAACATTTTTCACTCATTTTTAGATAAATTTCTACTGATTTTTATTGACGATATAATAAATTATTCAATATATCAAGAGGAGCATGAGAAGCACTTGAGAAAAGTATTGCACATTTTAAGAGATAATCAACTGTACACAAAGTATAGCAAGTGAGATTTTTACAAAAGTCAAATTCAGTACCTAGGCCATGTTAAATCAACTCAGGGAATAGCGGTGGATCCAGAAAAGATCAAAACTATCATGGAATGGACCACTCTGAAAAGCATTGCTGACATTAGATCATTTTTCATCCTAGCGAGCTTTTAACACTGATTCATTAAAGGCTTTACAAAAAATATCCTTTCCTTCAGAAAAAAAGGGATGTGCCTTCCACTGGACAACAGAATGTCAGGAAAGTTTTGAGCAGTTAAAGCAATTAATTACTATTGCACCGATGCTAAAGGTAGAAGATCCTGAAAAATAATTTGTGGTATGCACATATGAGAGTTAAGAGGGTTTCGGTGGTGTATTAACACAAGAAGGGAAGGCCATAGCTTATAAATCGTGAAAAATGAAGTATTATGAGCAATGATTCTCTGCATATGATCTGGAGTTGACTGAAGCAGTACACATGCTCAAAATGTGGTGACACTACCTCCTAGGAAAGAAATTTCTGTTATTAACCAATCATAACAACCTTACAAACTTCTTTAACCAATCTAGTTTAAATGCTCAATAGGCCAGATGGACCGCATTCTTGAGCATATTCAACTTTTACATGAAACACCTTAAGGGGAAGGAAAACCGAGTAGCATATGCATTAAGTAGAAAAGTACATTGCATTTACGAAGTGCAATACAATCAAGTACAATCTAACTTGCTAGAGGTCATCCGAGAAGTAGCCCTCAAAGACCCAGAATATGCATACCTTTGGCAACAAGCCTCGGAAGTTGAGGAAAAAGGGTAATAGCCTGAATATGGTATTAATCTCAGAAAAATGTTAACATTCAAAAACATAATATATATTCCTAACCAAAATTATGTCAAGAAATTATTATTGGATCAGTTATATAGAAAGCCTTACACCACTCACCAAAGATACCAAAAACTGTTTTCTACCATCAGAAAGAAGTTACTTCTGGCCAAGTTTAAGGAAGGATGTGGCTAAATATCTATCCAAATGCTTAGAGTGTCAATTGGTGAAGGTATAACATCAGCATCCTACTGGTCTATTGCAACCATTACCCATTCCTGAGTGGAAATGGGAGACGATCACCCTAGACTTTGTCACCGGGTTACCTCATACTGAGAAGCAGCATGACTCAATAATGGTTGTGGTAGAAAAGCTCAGAAAGACCACTTATTTCATACCCATAAGGTTCACCTATAAGATGGTGGAGATCGCAAACATATTTATGAAGGAAATCTTCCGACCACACAAAATACCCTGAGTAGTAGTCTCTGACTGGGATGTAAAATCTACATCCACCTTTTGGGAAAAACTCTTCTTCAAATTGGGTACCCAGGTTCATTTGAGTACAACATACCATCCACAGACGAATGGCCAAACAGAAAGGGTAAATCAGGTTCTGGAGAACATGTTGAGAATCTTTGTTATGCAGCAACCACATAAGTGGGAGGACTACCTCCACCTAGTGAAGTTAACCTACAACATTGTTTATCATGACTCCTAGGGCATGAGCCCTTTTGAAGTATTATATGGGAGGAAGTGCAAGGTACCCAAATATTGGAATAGCCCCAATAATAGACTATAATTAGGTCCTGATATGTTAGATGAAATGGAAGATATAGTTAAAAGGGTTCATAAGAATTTAAAAGAAGCCCACGATAGGAAAAAGATTTGTGTGGATAATAGGAGATCTCATAAGGAATTTTAGCCTAGAGATCATCTATATCTGAAGGTCAAACCACAGAAAAGTACCTTACCATGGAAGGGTTGTGCTAAATTAGCACCCTGGTACTATGGACCATTTCAAATATTGGAATAGATTGGGCCCGTAGCATACAAGCTAGAACTCATAGGCCATATCTGAGTCCACAATGTGTCTTTGTTAAAAAAATATCTGTACGACCCTCGACATATTATTATCTGGGAGAATATATAGGTAATAAAAGAATAAAGTCAATAACTTATAAATTATTGTTTTGGAAAATTTCAGACAACAGATTATATTATGTAGGTCGAACCTCAGGGAGAATTTATGGTAGAGCCTGTTTGTATCCTCGATCGGAGAGAAACCATCTTGTGGAAATGAGCCATCACCCAAGTTAAAGTGAAGTGGGAGCACTTTGGCCCGGACGAGGCTACATGGGAAGAAGAGGAAACTATGCAGAAAGCCTATATGACACTATTTTCTTGAAAGCAACACCAGGGATGGTGTTCCTCTCAAGGGGAGGAAGCTGTAACACCCATTGATGTACCAACATTTGCTTATTACCAAAATTTACTTATTACTATCAATTTTATTATGTTTTAAACTGGATTGTTAAAAGAATTAGGCTGGAAAGCTAGAACACATGTTGTTAATTATTAATTAAAAGAATTTGATCAATTGGTGAAAGAACTAAAAAATTAGTTAAATAACTCCTGAAATAGTTACCAGTAGTTTCCCATATTTTCCTTCAAAAAAGAAAATGACAGAACCCTTAGGGGGTTGGAAAAATGTGAAAGGGACTCTGATGTAGTAAATTTTCTAAGAAATGAAGGAATTAGCCAGTGGGAAAGAACTGTGATAACAGTTGCAAGGTACGAGACTTGATGTTGGACATAGTTCTGACGCCCAAGGTACTAGACTATTTTATTCACTGTCAGGAGTTGGAAGAGCTCGGAGGGGGATTCTGGAAGTAATTTCCACATCCATGGCTAGGTGGTGAGACCTTCCAAAATGAAGGAATTGCATGAATGATTCACAGTCAATGCAGGAAAACAGATAAGTAGTGTTTTTGTGTTTAATAATCATCAATACGAAAGGATTAATTGTATTCTTTTTACGTAATGAACAATTTAACATGTTAGTTAATTATTAATCATACTTTCTCACTGATAATAATAGGCATATCGTCTTTAGTTAGATTTTAGTTCTTTCAAACTTTTGCACATAATCAATTCATAAAAGGAGTAAGAATGATATTTCAATTTCACCCACGATAATCAAATACGACAACTATTTTAAGCATCAAAGAAATGAATGAATTATAGTAGAAGAACAAATATCCCTTTTATTTTCTTAGAATAAATTGTCTTACTGGAATTTAAGAGCTCACTGAATAATTGTACTAGAATATGCAAACTATCGATTTATGGAATTCCATAAGTACTTCTATATCTAACCATATAAGGAAAGAATATAAAGAATGACAGAACCATTGAAATTCCATTTAAATAGTAAACAAAAGATAATCATGAGGGTTTGTATGGCTCTCATTCGAGTGCTGGGAAGAATCCTGGTGAGACAATTACCCAGGTTGCGCTTCAAGTTTATCATTGAAAGATTGTCAATCTTAAACCCTAGCGGAAAAGAACAAAGATAACCATTGTCTAGATATAAAGATCAAACATTGAATAGTTTTGAGCTAAATGCAAGGTTACAGTCATCCAACCTAAGCCTTAGGGAACAAACCTTGACCATGAACTATTATAACATTGATTTAGAAATAATGTGAATCAGAATGCCATCGTAATATACTCATAAACCCTCAAATAAGATTATATATATGAAAAACTTCACAAAAACCTTAATGGCAGTTTGCAAAGACTTAAGAGTTTGATATAACCAAAAATTAATAACACTCCTTAGTTAACAAAGGTCTATCATGCTAGGAAATACCTGAGAAATGACCAACCTAAAAATGAAGACAGTGAATTATTGCAAGAGAGAAACCTCATTCCAAAACCTCTTGCTAGATATAGAGATTCACACCGCCGCCATGACATACCTATAGGTAGAGAGTGCCATGGAGTAAGCATGAAACCCAAGTTGGAAGGAAGTTGTTCTAGCAACAAAACACTTGCATAGGGAAGAAATTACCTAAGAGGAGGCTTGTTGAGCCATCAGTTGCGAGGTATAGCTATCAAAGAAGCACTTCGATTAGGGGATGCTTGAGAATAAACTTCTAGAATTCAATATTTTAATCTTGTACCATTACCTCATGTTTTCACAGGAACCCGATGCATCCCTCTAGGGCAAAGAGTCCAACCAATGACATTTTCACCTATTGCATGAGGGTAGGTAAGAAGAATAGAGGAATGTATACTCAATATCAACACTGAAATGTACAATAATTATCAATAGAGAAATGTATAATGGATGTCAATGGATTTAGGATATCAGAGAAGTTAGCAAAAGCTTTGTCGCCTCCGGAGGATACCTGTAAGCCCAAAGAGATAGCCATGGCAGAGAGACTATCCATATCATTGTTTGGTTACCCTCTGTCATAGAGCCAAATAGCAACCTTGTTGCATGTCCAAATGACCCAAACCCTACCTAGTTTGTGCATTATTCAGCGGGTTAATACCCAAATCATGGAGGTCATGTATCTCACCCAATCCGACTGTGTAGATCATGCCATGTGCCGAAGTCGAGATCCTTCTAACCAGTCTCATCAACCTTAATTCCAAAACTGTAGTGTTAGCGAAAGGACCTTAGGGTCCTCTCCATTCACACAGGGAAACGCTATCAAGTGTATGATAGTAAGGAGGAGTCTTAAATGGTGAAGATATGGCTGTACACTGGGATTAACTATTAGACTTCTGTTATAGTATAGCTCCTCAATAAAATCGTCATGTATTATGTTAATAATAATATAATATATATATATATATATATATATATATATATATATATATATATATGTGTTTATGATGTTACATCCTGATATAATTGAATTTAAACTTTTATATAAGAGACCAAATTGAGGAGACGGGGGGCTATTAGACGTAATAGTCAATTTCTCATTTGAAGGGTGGTGTGGCCTCACCTGTAAATTCATGATTGTCAAACAACAGATAAGTATATTTAGGGAAAAAAAGTATTGTGTAGTTGGATTGAAACCATTGTTTATAAGTTATAAGCAAAATACAAAATGAAAAATGAAAACCATTGTTTGTTTGAATAAATTTCAAACTAGAAATTAAAGTCCACTCTTCATTACTACGTACATTACAAATAAAATTGGCTTGGAAACCACTGTTACTCTTTGATAATCTATACAAAATAGAATTGTTGTTAAAAAAAGGGATTATCATGAGAATCTATAGATTAAACAGTAATGATTGGAACAGAGTAGTGTGAATTTAATGTACCTACATAAGAATTCATAGGAAACCAATAATTTATTGTTGAATTGTCGGCTGTAAGTCCCACAAGAAATATTCACACACTAACAGAAGTTCCAAAACTCTATGTAGAACCATATGGGGTTACCAAATAATCTTAATACTTTCTGACATCGACTGAGGAAGGCCTTGTTCAAGAACTGTGCAAGATCTAATTTAAATAATTCATATCCAAAACTAGAAATAGAAACATCATCTCAGATTTATTATTCAAGGTTGACAAGCTGGGTGATCCTCAAGAATGATTCTCAAGGATGACCGCCAGCGTTAAATGTGTTCAGAACAATTTCTTTAATACAGTAACTCATAAGCAACTCTGAGCCTATGGGGCCATCAAAGAGGCTAGATAACCCACGAATTTATGAGTACACTGGAAACCATCAAATATTGTTACTAATAAATTAAATACAAAATGAGGGATTTCTTTAATAGAGTAACTCATAAGCAACATTGAGCCTATGGGGCCATCAAAGAGGCTAGATAACCCATGAGTTTACCAGTATATTGGAAACCATAAAATATTGTTACTAATAAATTAAATATAAAGCAAGCACACAAATCTCAGACACGGTTCATGAACTGGAAAGTTAAAATATTTAACGTTTGAAACCCGAGAAGAAATTTAAAATAAATTTTCTTAAAAGTTGTTCACAAACCATCATGCTGAAATTTATGCTTAAATTAATCAAACAATTTAACTATGTAACATACAACAAGGCAGAGTCACTTGCTTAGTTTTAGATCAAGAGACTTGTCCTTGAATACTACTCAGGTAAAGGGGAATGAAACCCATATATATATATATATATATATATATATATATATATATATATATATATATATATATATATATATATATATATATATATATATATATATATATATATATATATATACAAATTGTTAAACCAATTTTAAACTACCTTTACGACATTGAAATATTCGTATTGCAAACTATATCTATCAGTTATGACAAGCAAAAACGTTCCATGAAGAGTAAACAATCATGGTCATTAGGGTAGGTCAAACCTAGAACATGGAGATTAAACCATTAATAACTGTTACGCAGCAACAACCCCAATCCATTAGAAGAATAAGGGTGTGGTTTCAATCTAATCTATTTGCAAAAGAAAAAAAAATCACTTGGTTAGTATAACTACAGTGAGGGTAGGAAAAGGTGGATGGGTAAGGGACTAAAACATTACCAGTGGGGGGAGCCTGTGGGGTTGCACCATGCCGACTCAACTGCTAAAAATATTAAGGTTTGTGAGTAAATTACCTGAAATGAGACACTGTTATCCAATGTATGCAATAGGTTAAGATTTACTTGAGCACATCATCTAGATAATGTCTCTTCTTCACCCAAGAGTGAGTAAACGAGTTGAGGAAGAGTCAACTGGACAAGTGTGTAAAAAACTCAGTAAATGGAATTTTTTTTTTAACAAGTTACCATGAAATTCTTAAAATGTCAAATAGTAAGATTGTGCAGCTTGAATACCTGAAAGTGGAAGAAATCCCAATAGTCGAAACCCTCTCTCCCCACGATGTTGCAGAGCATCCCAACCCTAGACAAAATAGTAGAATAAGGCACAACTCAAGTAACTGCAAAGCATTTTGTTAGCTCAATCTACTTCTATTTACTTGTGACTGTCAAATCTTGTTTGACTGATCACATGGGGAATGGACCCCCGAGTATCCAGGTTCCGAGATCTTTCAAGATATTCATATAAACATTGATAAAGATTTAATGGAAATTGTCCTAAATCATATGGTTGAAACATTAAATTGTAATGTGGCCTCCAATGAAATTTTATGCTTCCCACTCAAGGTCATATGCCTAGGAAGAAAGATATTAATAACCTGGGCCATGTGGAGAATGTACAACAACCGTTGTACATTGAGATTTAATTATAGAGATCCTCGCAGGTGGAAACCGATTAGTATATGTACCATTCCCATGGTCAAATCTTGTAATTTGATATGTTGTTATTATTTCGAAAAATAACCAAAGCTTCGAGATGCAAATAAGCTCATGTCTATTTAAATCAAGTTGTAGTACATGAAAAGTTAAAGGGTTGTGTGATAAAAAAAAATGAATTTGGTGTGGAACAATTTATTTAATCCATGTAGGTAGATGACTAAGTGATATTTTGGATCATGGTGAAAAAAAAAAAAAATTACAGTTATTTAATGTAAGTCATTTGGGCTAGTGTATGTGACAAGTGGTATCAACACTTAGGTTACTACGCTAAGGGAATAAAAAAATGTGATTATGATGCACAGACGAAAAGTTGATTTGATAATATGAGATTGGGAATGGGGACTACTCGTTAAGAGGGGAATTCGGTAGATTTGGACCAACATCTGTACCATAAAATAACCTAGAAATATGGGTACAACTAGGAAATGGAGCCCAAAATATGAATGCTATGTTATTAGAAATAGTGCAGCAACTACGAGGAGTGATGATGAACCTAAGGGATGATAATGAAAGGTTATGGTTAGATTAGGAAAATATTATGAAAAGCCTTTTGGATAGCCAAAATCAAAGAAATGTGTATCCTAGTTAGGATGAAGGAAATAGAGAGGAGTTTCACAGATGGTTAGAAGACCATCCAACGTCTAAGGGAGGTAGAGCTGGTAATGAAGAAGAATTTGATCATTTTTCTGGTGGGAAGGGAGTTAAAAGACAAAAAACAAAACTTCAAGGGAGTTCAAAAATATCAAACCCTTCATTTATGATGGAGAAGCTAAGGAAGCGGATACATACTTTGAAATATATGAATACAATGATAATTTAAAAGCAAGAATGGAAATATACAAACTGCAAGGTAAAGCCACCTTATGGTGGGAAGAAACTAAAATGTTTTGAGGGTTCGACAAGCATGAAGTTACTTGAGAATAATTTAAGAAACATTTTAAGGACAAATATTTGACTGAGTGATTTTATGATGAGAAGGCAAAAAAGTTTCATGACTTGAAACCAAACTAATAGTGAATGGATAATTATATAACCAAGTTTATTTCCTTGATAAGATATCTTCCTTATATCCATGAAGAAGAGGCCAAGGTATAATGATTTGTTAGTAGTTTACCTATTTTTATGAAAGAAAGGTTGGAATTTGATAACCCTAAAAAAATGTATGAAGCGATTCAAAATGCTCGAATTTGCTAACATAAAATGAGGAAGGGAGGTGAAGGTACGCAAAATTGGACAAGTAAGAAAGTGCAAGAGCAGTTGGCACAAGGAACCTGAGTTGGGAAGTGTTGAATGGACAACCCGGCAAGAATTATCATAAATTTAGATCACAAAATGAGGTAAAATAGAATGAAACATCTAGTAGGCCAGAGCCAATTAAAACTCAAAAGCCCCATTTTGAGTGTTGTGTTTGTGGGGAACCCCACTACTATAAAGAAATTTCCCACCATGCAAGAATTGAACCAGCCATGAATATACAAGAGGCCTTTATCATTAGCAACATGGCAAGGAGCATACCAAGTATTAATGCAGTCTTGGAGGATCATCAAGCGGAGTACCAACCACTAATGGTGGAACTTGAAGGTAAAATATTTAACCATCTTGTTTCCATTTTGATAGATCTTGGTGCAAGCTTAAGTTATGTCAGACCAAAAATAGTTGACTTGTGCCATATTAAAAGTGTAAAATTTAGAAATCATTGGCTAGTATAGTTAGCCACGGGAGCTAAAAGGATAGTAACTCCCAACGTAAAGAATTGCATAATTCATTTAGCTATTCATAATGCATAAGTCAAGGAAAATTTTGAATATTTTCCTGCTAGGGTCCTATGACGTATTTATCAACATGGATTGGGTGGAACAAAACTGGACCTTAGTAAATTGTAAATATAAGACAATTAATTTCCTTGCGGATGGAGGTATCAGAAAAGAAATCGAGGGTGTTACAAGGGAAGTAAAATTATGCCCTATTACAACCCACCAATTAAGGAAATGCATTCGTAATGGCTATCAAATTTATGTTGTTCAAGTGGGTTATGCTAACTCTAAGGATAAGATATCTACCTTGGAAAAGATATCGTTCATTTAGGAATTTAAATATGTCTTTTTGGAGGAGATCCTAGGATTTCCACCCAAGAGAAACATTTATTTTACTATAGAATATGTTCCCAGAGCCACTCCAATCTTTAAGGACCCTTCTAGGATTAGTTTTCCTGAGTTGATAGAACTAAACATGCAACTCCATGTTTTATTGGACAAAATTTACATTCGTCCCTATGTGTCCCGTTAGGGAGCCCAGGTTTTGTTTGTAAGGGAAAAAGATGGAACTTTTCATTTGTGTATAGATCATAGATAATTGAATAAGTTGGCAATAAAAAACAAGTATCCATTACCCCGACTTGATGATTTGTTTGAACATGTAAAGGGTGTTGTTGTGTTTTAAAAAAATGATTTACGATATGTATATCACTAGATACGAATTAAAGATGAAGACATACATAAAACAACATTTAGGACATGCTATGGAAATTATCAGTTCATTGTTCTACCATTTAGGCTCACCAAAGCTCTCATAACATTCATGAGTATGATGAAGGAGATTTTTCACCCTTTAGATAAGTTTTGTCTCATCTTTATTGATGATATCCTAGTATATTCTAGGTGTATAGAGTATCATAAGGAACACTTTCAACTAGTGTTGCACAATTTAAAAGAAAATCAGCTCTATGCTAAATTTACCAAATGTGACTTTTATAAGGATCAAATTCAGTATTTAGGACACATTATCTCCTCTGAATGTATACTTGTAGACCCTGAGAAAATAAAAACCATTATCGAATGGCCTATCCCAATAAGTGTGGCAGATATATGCTTCTTTATGGGTCTAGCCGGATATTATCGTTGAATTATAAAGGAATTTTCTAAAGTTTCCTACTCGATCGCATCCTTACAAAAGAAATGGAAAAGTTTTAGGTGGATGAAAAAGTGTCAGCAGAGTTTTGAGAATTTGAAACATTTTCTTACTACTACACTCGCATTGAAAGTTGAAGACCTGAAAAATCAATTCACGGGGTGTACGGATGCTTGCTAAGAGGGTGTCGGGGGTGTTTTAAAGTAAGAGAATAAAGTGTTTTCTTACGAATCTCATAAGTTAAAAGAACACGAGTAGAGATACTTTGCCTATGATTTGGAGCTAACAGTTGTAGTCATTGCCTTGAAGATCTGGTGACATTATTTTATTTGGGAAAATATTTATGTTGATGACAAATCATAGTATTTTAACCATCTTCTTTAAGGAACACAATTTAAATGCATGCCAAGCGAGGTGGACTTCATTGTTGATTGACTTTGACTTTGAAATCAAGCATCTTAAGGGGAAGGAAAACCGCGTGGAAGATGTGTTAAGTAGAATATTGCATCATGTGTATGAGATTTCATATAATTGAGTGGAGTTTTATTTTTCCTAGAGTAAATTAAAGAATTTTCCCTGAAAGATCCAGAATATGAAAACAACTGGAAATAAGCTAAACTTGCACTAAATTATGGGAAGCAAACTGAGTATGGTATTAATAACAGTAACTTAGTAATGTTCGGAGGAAGAATGTATGTCCCTAATAAAATATCAATAATTTTTTTTATATTAGATGAATTCCACCAAACTCCCTATACCACTCATCCGAGATATCAAAAGATCTTTTTTATTATTAAAAGGAATTATTATGGGCCTGGTATGAGGAATCATATTATAGAATACTTAGCCAAATTCCTAGAATGTTTGCAAGTTAAAGCTGAACAACGTCATCTTGCTGGTTTGTTGCATCCTTTACCCACTTCGAAATGGAAGTGGGACAGAATTACCTTGGCTTTCATAACCAGGTTACCGAGATCAAAGAGGCAAAATGCTTCTATTATTGTAGTGGTAGATAAATTGAGCAATGTAGCTTATTTCATTCCTGTTAGTTCTTCTTACCAAACAACATAGGTAGCAGATATATTTATGAGGGAGATTTTCGAGTTGCATGGAATGCCTAGAGTTATAATTTCTAATCGGGATGTGAATTTCACCTCCACCTGTTGGAAGTAATTTTTTATAGGATTGGGTACTCAAATTCACTTTAGTACCTCCTATCACTCGCAAACAGATGGGAAAAATGAGCGAGTTAATCAAGTGTTCAAAGATGTGTTGCGTATGTACGTAATGTAGCAGTGAGGAAAATGGGAGGAATAACTTCACCTAGTGGAATTTGCCTATAATGATAGATACCACGAATAACTAAAAATGTGTCTTTTTGAGGTAATTTATGGAAAGAAATGTAGAATACTTGAAAACTAGAATAGTCCTTAGAATAAAATAACCTTAGGGCCTAATACGTTAGAGGAAATGGAAAGGAAGGTGAGAAACATTGAATAAAATATAAAAGCTACTAAGGATAGGAAAAAGGCTTATGCTGATAAGAGAAGATCTTACCAAGAATTCTAGGTGGGTGACCATGTTTATGTGCAGGTTAAGCCTAAAATAATTACTCTCATATGGGGAAGTGTGTAAAGCTAGCACCTTCATTTTATGGACCTTTTCAAATCCTATAAAGGGTAGGAGGAGTTGCTTACTAGCTTGCACTACCTAGTCACATTTAGGTTCATAATGTAATTCATGTCTCTCTTTTAAAGAATTATGTATATGATTCTAGACACATTATAAATTTGCAGGATATATAGGCAAATGATATTTAAGATGGGAAAATATTGGGGGTGGGTGGGTGAATTAGTAATCTAATTGTTTATTTCTTCTCAACTTAATATTCTTCTTATGCAATTAATGAATTATGTTTGTTTTCAATAGTTATTGTATTTCTTTTGCATATTTCAAGGATAGTGGTTTGCCGATATGTTTATCAACACTTTAATGCATTCATACAACATGAAAGAATTAAACACAAGAAGACACCAGATATAAGTGGAAACCCAAAAGGGAGAAAACAACAAACTTTAGGCTGAAATTGATGTGAAGGCAAGTTGCTACTCCTTTTTACATCATAACGTTTGTGGGCTCCTACCTAAAAGAGGCTCCTACCTCAACGGAAGCTTCATCTACCACTAGTTTTTTGCAGGCTACAACCCACATGAGGCTCTTACCTCAACATGCTACAACATCTTCTTTTTCAAGTTGCAAAATAGAAAAAAATAGAAATTTCTCAAGTCACAAGTGTTGGTTATCTCATATCCAATTTTGTTGTCAAGTTTTCTTTTGAATTGCTTCTTCTCTTCTGCTACTTCTCATCCTTTTATGATGTAGACCACTTCCATATGTTAAAAATGGAAAATAATTTCATTCCACATTGTCTATTTTATAAGCAATCCTTCTTGGTTGTTTGTATTCTTTCGAGGAATATGAAATGAAACATAGTCTCTTGGACTTCCAAAACTACTCACAAGCTTTTCCTTTCATTTTCAGTTCATAAAATTGTTTGTAAAAAGAAATAGAGTTGAATTAACACATCATTCAGAAGTAATTATAAGAGATAAATTGGATATGGATTATCGACATTTTCTATTCAAACAATTATATGTATTCCAACTTTTGTCTCAATGTTTATCCTTCACAATCATTAGCATAGACTTTGCACTTCACATCACTTTCATCCTTTTACCTTCAACATAAATTATCGTCAGTGAGCTTAGTAACATCAATAACATTTATTGAAATTAATAAAACAACTTAACTTGGCATCAATGCCAATATTTCCAACAATCTCCCCCTTTGGCATTGATGGAAACTCATTTTTCCTCCTCCTTTTGTCCTAAAAGATATTTCTCCTTTGCTGGTTTCTCAATCTTGCCCATAACTTCTGTTTACCTCCCACTTTGACATCAATGGAAAGGGGTTATAGATGCCTTATAGCATGTACACTGTAATGTATTGGTTTGTATAAAGAATGTTGACACTATCATTGATTGAATGCTACTTGACAAACATTGCTACAAATAAGCTCAAAAATGATTGAATACAGTAAGATATTGTTGCGAAAACATTCTGGCAAAGTTGCACATATTCTGTTGAGAGAACAATTTGTAAGATACTACGAATTTAGTTGCCAAATAATAAGTGCATTTCATCATTAAGTACATGAGAAATTGAATATGTGAGGCAAGTATTTGAGGATGTAACTCCATAACTGTGTATGTAATAGGTAATAAATCTGCAAAAAAAACCATTGCAACAACCTTAAATATCCATTTCATCTACATCATGTGTTTTGAAGCTTCCATAGGGGCTTTTCATTGGAGGCATATATGACTACACCTAGAGTAGATTGCCTTTCAACGGTTACAAGCGGAGTAACATTTTTCTCCAGTTTAGAAGGAAGCAATTGTCCAAAAAAAACTATATTTTTTTATTAAATATATAGTTCTTCATTGATTCCAATAAGTTCCCTAGCATTATAGCCACAAAAATTGTGATTTGTTTCTACCATAATCTTAAAGTAATGGATGATTTATGCTTTTATTGGGCATCGGATGAATGTTGTCAATGTACAACATGAATGTTACCTCTACCTGACTCCCATCAGTAAAATGTTGTCAATGTACAACATGAATGTTACCTCTACCTGACTCCCATCATTAATCATTTTTTCACGCACCATTCCACCAATCAATATTGCAAGGTTTGGAGCAATATCTGGCATCTTTGACACAAGATAAGAATGAAGTTGCTTTTGATATTCTGAAAATTCTATAACCCTTTGTGCAAACTGTGCAATGTTTATTAAGTCTATTACAGAGATGCATTGATCCATGGCATTCTTTGACAAAGTGGACTTGTCCTTCAAATATGGCATTCTTTGACAAAGTGGAATTGGAATTCTCCTTCAAATATGGCATTCTTTGACGAAGTGGACTTGTCCTTCACATATTTTGCTACTCTTGCATATATATAGTTTTCATTGATGATCTTAACCAACGTGGGAAAATTCCATGAGTGCCACTCCCTTATTCATATCTTTTTCGAAGTTATCAAGAATACTAATGGCCACATTCATATAAAATTATGCGATGCCATATAGGCATAATACCATATAGTGGTTCCACAAAGATCATATCATATAGTGGATGTGCTCCCAAACATACCATACATATAATGAATGTAGTACCAATCGCATCATACAATGAAAGTGAGGCCAATTATATGATACAACTATGATTCCAGTCATACAATAAGACGAATACGATGCCAATCATACTATACGATGCATACCAATGAATGTGATGCCAACATGTATTCGGTGATGTCATTCATATGATATGACGAAGAATTTGATGCTATCAGAGAGATTACGATATCAGTGAGTTACATTGTGAGTAAGAAGGCAGACTCCGCGAACATGCTTCAACAAAAAAAAAATCTCAACTCATCTGTTAGCAGTCTTTCAAATACAATGTTACACTGTTGTGGAACATCGAATGCAGAAAATAATATGATGTGAGCATAAACAAAAGTGAGTTTTGATGTGAATATGAAGGTAGACTCCATGAAGAAGCTTTGAAAAGAAATTAACTCATCTGTCAACAGTCCTTCAGAGCAAGCCGCACAAGGAACATCTATGCAGATTATTGCTTATTCGACTGGAGGAATATAACCTTAAGAGTGAGCTACACGAGGAACATAAAAACTGAGAAATATGCACCATATTTTTTGAGCGAAGGTTTCTTTTTTTTCCGCTTGGACCATGATGTATTTCTAGCACCATACATTTCAACAGTATATGGTAGGAAGATACACATACGAGTATGTATCACTAAATAGCTTATATGCCACCTGTATACTTGTAAACTTCCTTGATCATACCCCGTATCTTCGCCAAGCTTTCTGCATTTATGTACGTTACATTGCTACTAGAGCATAAAACCCTAATGTTAATAAAATATCTCTAGCAAACAGTATAAGGGCTTACTCATGCATCATCATTACACTAACATGGAATTCGATGTCTTTAATAGGTCGCAGAGAAGCCGAGCAGTGTGTTGTCTATCGTGTCTATGGTTTCCTCTTAGCAGTGTTTCACAAGCCAAGCTCCAAAGATATTAATGTTTGATCACTTTAATGCAATTTCCCCAGCTGTTTTGAGAAATAAAATATGGCAGCATTCTATACAGACCGTTTGCAGCGTTCTGGAGAGAATGTTTCAGGGATTGATGAATCATGCAGCATGGATTGCAGTGCAGTGGCTATGTTCATTTGCAGCATTTTGGAGGTTGAAACCATTTATCTGACATTGCAATATGCTTTAGGGGTTTTTTTTGTCAGCAATGTCAAGTGTGTATTCAAAATATAACGCTGCCTACAGAAATATAATGGTGCATGCTCTAGAAATATAACATTGTTTGCGGCAGGATAATGATGCTACTGTTTCAGAATAATAAATGTTGCATGCTTTCTTAGAACAATAAGGGCTTCCTACTTCAAAATATTAAATGCTTCCATGCTCAAGAACATTAATGCTCCATGCTCCAAAATAATAACAGTCCCTATCTTCTCCACATCTTCGGAATGTCGTGCATGCCTAATACTATATGCTGCATAAATGTTTCAGTGTTGGACAAACATCATAATTAGGTATATCCCATGTGCAATCATTATTTCTTTGTTATTTATGGATGATTCATTCCATATTTTTCGCCTCATGTTTGTCAGTATGCTTCTGCATAGATGGTCAGAGTTTGTAACTCCTTTGTTCAACTAGCCATGCAACAATTATATAAAAATTAACTTAAGGCTTTCTTCATTTCATTAGGATTTAAAAAAAATTCCTTGCATTGAGCCCTTTTGTAGTTTCATCTTTATCTTTAATATGTTTCACCTTGGGTTTATTTAAGAAAAACCACCCTTAACTTATTTAAACCTAAGATTATCGTAAGTCCATATGTGCTGATAATATTTTTCTATTATTCTCTTGCTAGCATTGACATTTTGTATATATGTATTTCCTTTTCAATAGTATTCTCACGAGTGTTACTCCAAGATGAGAGCTTTTTGGTTTGCTTTTGTTTTTTTGATCAGGTAGCAGGAATATTGTCTAACTTATTACGGTAATAACATTGAAGCTAAAGTGCTACAATTGAATGAGGCATAGTGTTTCAATCATTCATGGCCTTCAATTGTAGAGTTATTTTCTTAAAATTTTCTTTTTATTCTGCAATATAATAAGTTTGAATACCTAGGGTACTTTACATTACAAAGTCTCATTTTCTTCAATTGTCTATTGCTGCTTGAAATGAGATTGATGAGGCAGAATGATTTCCAAATTCTCCTTTTGGGATGGAAAATTATTTCACTGCAATTTCTCTTTCTTCTTCGAGCATTCATAGTAGTGATCACAATGACAGTGCTGAGGGATGTAAACAAATCCTAGTGATGTAGTGAAACTGGTACCAAATTTGATTAGTATACAAGACGTCTCATGGATATTTTTAATGACTTGGTTCTAATGTAGATCGCATGATGTCTGATGGTGAATGCATCTCTAAACCAAAAATAGACATATATAGTGTATGCTTGTCTTCTTAATGAGGATATCTCGAATGGATCTTGGGATTTTATATACAATATGTTTAATTGGGATAATCATAATGTACATTGATGCATTCAAATAATGAAAAAAAGAAAAAAGAAAAAAAATGAGAAAAAAATATAATGCAATTATACAATAGTTTATCCTTAATTTTCAATATGATCTGAATAGATAGGTAATTGTCTTAGCAGTACTAGTATTTTTTTTTACTTGTAGAGCTTTATTTACATGTTTGTGCATTAGATATTTACAATGAAAAAAATCATTTAAATGTGTACTTTTGAATGGTGAACCTGATTAATGTTGATATCTCCTAGAGAATGTGACTTGATTTCCCACCTTGATGATGCTTTTGTTCTTTCTTGCTTCAAATTATTGTCATGATCATAAGATTTGTGTTCCTCTTCATTAGTCATTTCTCCTATAATCTCCCCCTTAGATCGTGCTCGATTTCATATACTTTGTAGCCTTGTAGGTTATTCTTTTCAAAGCCACATTAGTGAAGAGAATTTGTAGGTACTATCACTAGCTTGTTTCTCAGATATTCAAATGGTTCTTTAGCAAGGGGTTTTGTAAATATTTCTGCTATTTTTTCTCTTGTGGGTATGTCCTCCATCTTCATTGTTAGCTAAACCACTTGTTCTCTGAGAAAGTTGTAATTTATAGGGATATGTTTAGTCTTTAAATGGAGCATGGGATTTTTTTAAATGCTTATTTGTGTTCCTCTTCATTAGTCATTTCTCCTATAATCTCCCCCTTAGATCGTGCTCGATTTCATATACTTTGTAGCCTTGTAGGTTATTCTTTTCAAAGCCACATTAGTGAAGAGAATTTGTAGGTACTATCACTAGCTTGTTTCTCAGATATTCAAATGGTTCTTTAGCAAGGGGTTTTGTAAATATTTCTGCTATTTTTTCTCTTGTGGGTATGTCCTCCATCTTCATTGTTAGCTAAACCACTTGTTCTCTGAGAAAGTGGTAATTTATAGGGATATGTTTAGTCTTTAAATGGAGCATGGGATTTTTTTAAATGCTTATTCGACTTGTATTGTCACACTTGATAGATATAGGTTCATTAAAATTTACCTTCATGTGTTGCAGTGTTTGTTTCATCCATAACACTTGAGTGCAACATGATACAACTACTCTGTAGTCATCTTCTGCGGTAGATATAGGCATCGATGTTTTTTTTTGCTTATCCATGCCACTAATGATTCTCCTAGATAGAATGCACTGCCACTTGTAGTTTTCCTATCATCCACACATCTCACCCAATCTGTGTCTTTGTATGTTGTCAAAGTAAAATCCTTACCTTCCGAATACCACAAACCATAGCCTGTAGTCCCCTTCAAGTACCTGAATATTCTTTTTGCGCTAACAGATGACTGTGTTTGGGTGTTGATTGATACCTTTCTACTAATCTGACTTCCAACATTATATCTAGTCAAGAAGTCGTTAGGTATAACATACTTCCTATAATAGATCTATATTGATTTTGATCCACTTCAGGTGATTCATCATTTGCACATAGATTTCATCTCGTAGTCATGGGGGTTGAGACAAGTTTACAATCTTCAATTTGAAATATTTTCAACATATCTATTAGATATTTCTCTAGAGAAATTAATATCCGTCCAGGGTTTTGTAGGATCTGGAGCCCTAGGTAAAAGGTAATTTCTCTGAACATAGACATTTCAAACTCAGTCTTCATCTCTTCAACAAACCATTCTACTGGATAATGCTTATTGTTGCCAAACATAATATCATCCGTGTATACAACTATAATAAAAAATTCATCTCCATCTGCCTTAATGTATCGATTACTATGAGCTCCTCCTCTCTTGAACCCCTGTTTTTGAAGGTACTTGTCTAGTCTAGACTATGACGCCCGTGGTGCTTGTTTAAGACCATACAATGCTTTCTTTAACATGCATACATAATTAGGCTTATCTGTCAATGAGAAACATTTACGTTTTCCCATATAGACTTATTCATCAAGATCACCATTTAGGAAAGCAAATTTCATCTCCATTTGATACACCTTGAAATCATTGTATCATGCAAAGGAAAAAAAATCCTGATTTCCTCCAATCTCATGACTGGTGCAAATATTTCTTCATAATAAATTCCTTATATTTGTGAGTACCACTTACACACAAGTATAGCTTTGTTTCTAACAACTTGACCCTATTCATTTATTTTATTTTTCAATACCCATTTTGCTGCAATGATATTCTTTCTGATAAGTCTTGGTGTTAGTTTCGAAGTCTCATTTTGCTCAATCTGGTATCTCATTCATACCATCTATCCAACCTTTTTCTTTAATTGCCTCTTCAAAGCTCCTTGGCTCTATCTATGACAACATGGATATATGACCTTACCCAGACTTTTCAGCTAGTTTCCTCCTTGTTTGTACTCCTTGACTTTTATCTCAAATAATTTGATTTTCAGGGTGATTCTTTTGAGTGTATCTTGAAGGTCCTTTTGGATGAGTCTCAGTATCTTCTAATGTTGATGAATGGCAACAATAACTCCTAGTTTAATTTGTCCTTGAATTAAATTGAGAATTAAAATCAATTTCTATTCTCATAGAAACTTGTAAGTAGTTAATTAAGTTTAATTAACTTAATTAGCTTAGTAATTTCGAGTAGGAAGTCTTTTTGTAGTCATGCATATGTTCTCCCTAAGTTTTAGGGATCTATTATGAGTTTAAATTGAGCTGGAAATTAGATCACTCAGTTTACTGAGTTATGTTCAGTTAAATGAGTTCTAACTATTTTTGGAACTAATAGAGGAATAACAGTCAGTTGGTGCACTAATCCATCCGCTAGTGCTACCCTAGTTAGCTGAAGATTTCCTCATGAGAAACTCATGCATGTGAGTTCAGAGAAAGACCCAGTTGAGACTAGAGTGAAAGGACAATATACTATAAGTTGTATGATTTACTGAGTTTTATATATCGTGCATGCAATCAAGAACTGGACCTAGTTTGGATTGCGTAGGTTTGGAAGCATTCAATTCCCATTAATATGGGCTATTCAGCCATAGGAATTGCGTAAGGAAATATGTGCTTGGAGAGTGCAGAATTGGTTATGTAGAGTGCAGAATTGGTTAAGTGTTGGGCAAGAGCTAGCTTGTGAGCTAAGAGAGTTGAGCATACTTTTGAGGAATTGTTCTAGTGAGAACAAGCTTTGTACCTTCACTCATATTTCTGATATATGTAACATAGATAGCGGGTTTTTGAGCAGTAGCTTTCCTGAGATACATCTTGTGTTATGTGTCATTCATTTATCTTCTTGTTCTTATTGTTTTCATCAATCTATTGACTTTTGCTATTTGAAAGTAGAATTAGATTCTTGTCCTTTTCTTTATTAAATTGCATGAACTTGTGAATCTACAAGATTTCCTACATTGTATGAGAGCTAAGAACAATATCCTAGAGGATATTTCAAAGTTTTGAGTTTTGGGTTACAGGTGAAATTCGAATTTGCAATACATACTTCACAATCGGAAGATGGCATTCTACGATTTGGGGCTCGAGTATGCCTTACAAGGAAGCTCAAATTTTATAGCCTAGCGGGATGGAATGGAGGTTGTGCTAGAGGATAATGGCTTGGAGGAATTAGTTGATCAAAAAATTCCTAATCTAGCAGCATCAGATGCATAGAGTTTGGCCAAATGGAAAAAGTATGTGGCAAAGGCAAGGCAGATAATCCTTGAGGGATTTCAAGACCACAATGTCTCGAGTCTCCATGGCAAGGAAGATTCGAATGATATGTGGAAAGCATTGACAAACTTGTATCACAACAATAATGAGAAAGGCGAGACTATTCCAAAATACTTGACCAAGTTCACTCAATGTCGTGACGAACTTGGAAATCTTGGAATCATGGCTGTCGAGGATGATATGGTGAGTCTTTCTTCTCTAAGAATTGAAAGAGTTGGCATATTTATTAGGACTTTGTCAATGGTAAGGAGAAGCTCCCAGATTGGGAACGACTATGGTTGGATTTGATGCAAGAGGAGATCCGGAAGAACACCAAGGATCGCTCTTCATGAAAGATTGATGATGAAGAGAATTGTGCCTTAGAGATTAAGGCGAAGAAGGGGAAAGAGAAATCTTCCCATCCAAAATCAAATTCTTATCATGGAGGTAAGAAGAAAGACATGACGAAAGTTAAGTTATTTCATTGTCATGAGCTGGGCCATTTTGCTACAAATTTTCCACCCAAGAAGTCCAAGAAGAAGTCCTTAGGAGGAGAAGTGGGTGAGGCTTTGGCCTCTCAATTTGAATTGGAATTTTCCCTCATTGCATGCATGGTGTCATCATTGATGGGAAGTGCATGGTACTTAGATAGTGGAGCTTCATTCCACATGATTGGTAACAAATACTTATTCAATGACCTGGGGGAGAAAGATCTCCTTATGCATATCGAGATGGGTGATGACGAGAAATATAGTGTTACTGGATAGGGCACGATTACTTTTCATAGGGAGAACTGGGCTCCACTCACCTTGAATAATGTTATGTATGTGCCTGTGTTGAAGAAAAAATTGGCATTTGTTTCCATGCTTGAGGATAGAGGCTATAATGTGTCCTTATCGAAAGGAAAGCCATTCCTTAGACACATAGCCACAGATCAGGTAAAGGAGATAGGGATTCAAGTGAAGAATCTATATAAGTTGGAGGTAGAGGAGTGTGTTGCTTTGAGCACAAAAGTAGAAAAGGTGCAGAGCCAAGATGTTGGCGAGTTGTGGCATAGGCATTTGGGCCACTTGTATCATGGAGCTTTGAGGATATTGTAGAAAATCTCTAACGGTCTTCCCAAAGGTACACTTGAGCATGTTGATACATGCAAGGGGTGTGCTTTGGGGAAATACACCAAGTCTTCCTTTCACAATAGAGACAGTCGAGCAGAGGCTATTCTAGAGAGATTCCATTTAGATGTGTGTGGACCATTCCTAACAGCATCCATGACCAAACATAGGTATTATGTTATATTTGCTGATGACTATTTTCGTAAACGCTGGATACTTTTCATGTAGAAAAAGGATCAAACTTTCACAAAGTTTTGTGAGTTTAAAGCATTGATGGAAAAAGAGTCAGGCAAGAAGATTAATGCTCTACAGAGTGATAATGGTGGTGACTATGTCTGAAATGATTTTAAGAACTTTGTTGTAGTGGAAGGGATTAAATGGGAGTTGATGAAACCCCATAACCCTCACCAGAATGGGGTGACTGAGAGGAAGCACCGAGAGGAAGAACAAAAGCATAGTAGGGGAAGCAGGGTAATGTTGCATCATCAGAGCCTACCAATTGGTGAGCTCCAGTATTGCAGCAATAATGCGGCAACTACTGGGACTCCCTTCTTTACATTTATCAACCCGGTAGTTCGTAACAAACTTGGAAGCGACGGTGTTGTATGCACAAGTACTAGATCTTGCTGTAGCTGTCACTTGGTCAGCTGGCACAAGTCCGCTAGGGGCTTAAGCCAACTTCTATGAGCTCTGAGAAGAAGCTTTTTAACTGATGGACGAAAGCTAACTCAAAGAAGGCTGATCTACTTGCAGAAAGAAACTAGAAAGCTGAAAGGAAACGTAACCCTAGCAAACCCTAATTTTACCAGCTATCCCTACCAATGCAAGAAAGAGGATGCAAGCTACTGAAAGAAATTCCATTGACTTCTAGGAAGGTAAATACATATATCTAAGCTACTTCTACAGTAACATTTGAAAAAAACATCTTTTTGTATTTTTGAATAAGTTTCTAGAATTATCATGCATGCGATTTGACTGTTTTGACTGTGCAGAGGTGGATTGGCAAGAGGAAATGCTTGGATGAGGCCAGGAAGGTTCAGAGAGGGCCTAAGGAGTCCCTAACACCCTTCTAAAGAGTTTCACAGAGTTTGGCTATCAAGAAACCTCATTCGTGAGCTTCTACAGGAAGTCTGCAGGGGTTCTACAGGATTTCTGTGATTTTCTACAGGAAGTCTGGAATTTTTCTATAGGATATTCAGAGATGGGATTTTTGAGGATGGATGGATGAAGAAAGATGAAGTTGTGGGTATGGAGGTAGGATAAGGGTTGGAGGTGGACCAGGACTTGGTGGATGGAATTGACAACATATGTAGAGGGCTGGATTTGTTCAAGGAGGACAGAAGCAATGATGCACAAAAACTAGGGTTATGTGAGAAAATGGCAAATGTAAGACGAGAAGTTGAGCTGAGGGATGGACCAGATGAGTTTGATGGAGTATGGGTAGGTAGAGAAGTGGTACAGGTGCTCTGCAAGTCATTTTTCCAACTGAACCAACGAAAACTTGAAAAAATCAAAGACCTAGTTACGTTGACCTAATCTGATCCAGCTGCCAGTACAGAGAATGAACAGAAGTTGAACTGCAATGAAACCATGTATACTAACTCATGCAACTAAGCAAGAAAAAGTCTGAACTTGTAACCAACTTCTACAAATGAAAATCAAACACTAGTGGTTGCATGGCAAAGAAAAATCAGTGTTTTTGTGGGCAGCAAGGTTACCCTGATCCCAGCTCCTGGTCCCACTGAGGGAGAGGTGAAACCAGAGATGTTTGATGGCCCTTATTTGAAGCTTTTCCCTGTTAACAACCTATCAACTAAGTGTGAGCATCAAAAGTCTTTCTAACCATTAACAGTGACCTAGTTAATCAGCAAGATGTAATCTACTTAATAGAAATGATTTTGCAAATGCATAAAGAACAAATAACAATACATAAAGGAGGCCTTAGCACTCGGCTGGGCCCAACCCCAAGAGCTACAGGCTCCTATAAAGAACTCAGATCTGATGCCAAGTAAAGCTGCTTCTCATTACTCAAAAATAATCATCACAAGAAAGTTGTACAACAGTAGCTAAGAAAAACGAGCTGAAAAAGGACAGCACTATAGTGCAAATACTAACAGTTCCAAAAGTAAACTACGAAGGCTGAGGCCTTCTTATTTATACAATACGAGGGGTCTATCAGCCCTCCTAGATTCAAGGGACTCGGCTGTTCCAACTGCTAGTAGACAGTCACTCTTTCCAAAGCTGCTTGGCTGCCTTTAGAACTTGTTTTGGTGGCCTGTTGAGCTCGGAGTTGAGGGTGGAGATTTCGAGGAAGGGCCATTTAATGCCACAGAAAACCTTCCTACAAATGCTCACCTCAAGATTGGCTGTCACCTGGGCCATAATTTCTTGGTTTTGCTCCAAAATTTGTCCAAAAAACCTGAAATGACCACGTATTAGCCTCCTGGTAGAGTGAGCACCCTTATTCGTTCAAATAACATAAACATACTAGAAAAGCATGCATAATCTATGAAAAATGGAGGATTGAACAAGGACAATTAGGCAAAATGAGCCCAATAAGTTACCCAATTCGGGGCTCATCATCACCCCCCTGCTAAATGGGTTGCTCATCCTCTGAGCAACTAGTCCAACTCATCATCCTTTATGGCTTTGATCGCCTCCCTCACATCCTAGGCCTCTACTGTGATATCCTCTTCCTGGTCGTGGAATCATGCCTTCCTTTCCACTTCCTCCCATTGTCTACCTTCTTCCTCTTCCTTCACTCCTTCTAGCAATCCCAAAAGTAAAGGAGGACTGAATTTCAAGCCAATCCAATTGGCCTGCAAATTCGGCATCAACTATTTATAGAGAGGTACCCTTGCCAAGGCTTCCCTCATCCTAGTGGGAGACTGGTATTTTTTTACCTTCAGGCTATGAGGCAGTGTGTTCCACCGCCTTGTGCAGGCATGCATGTAGTTTTCTCCCAACAGTCTCTCCATGTCCTCAAAGTGGGCAATGGCTTGAGCCTATTGCTCAATGTATTCCAGTAGATCCTGAGGATTGTTGGCCAAGTGCTGGTGGGCACTTATCACTATTGATGGGTCATCCGGCTCTGCTCTGATCATGAGAGGCTCACTGAGCTCTCTGCCTATGATACTGTGGACCTCTGCTGCTCTCTTCTCCTCATGGCTCATCCAAGAGGCCATGGCCATAAGCTAGAAATTTCCTATCACCGTGTTGGGATCCCATGCGTTCATGTTTGGAAGGGCGAAATTGTGCAAGTAGAACTCTGATAATTTGGCCCTATCCTCAGATGAACTACTGCCACACAGAGCTGCAAACTGATGATAATTTTGGAATGGGGTGATGCCCCTTTGGGCCAAGGTATTGATCTGAAACTGTAACCACTGATCCTTTAGGTATAGGGCATAGGATTTGGTAGGCTGCCTACACTGCAGAGCTTTGATTGCCCAGCTGGCCATGCAGGTCAGTTGGGCCTCCTTTTCTTGTACCTGCTGTTTCAGAGATTGTGTCTCCAATTCTTTTTCCTGTAGCTGTCAATTCAGTGTCTCAATTTCAGTCTGCATCCCTTCCTTTCTCTGTTGTTCATCAGGGTCATCTTTGGCTATTGTGGGCCCCTCCTGTTGCTGTTGTTCTCCCAAGATATGAGGCCTGTCTTCCTTCCTCTGTCCCTGTAACTGTAGTTGTTGTCTAAGCAACTCATTTTCTTCCTATAGCTTGACCCGCTGGCTGCTCTCTGCATTTCGTACCATAGCCAATTCCCTCCTTACCTCTTTGAGTTGTTCCTCTAGAGGACCTATATCTGCCACACCCTTGGACTTAGCCATTTTCATCCAAGTGTGGGTCCTCACTCTCTCTTCTTCTAGTGCAAGGAAAAGTGGCACTGTGAATTTTTTAGGAATGATCTTTCCAGCCTCTAAGAATTTATAATAGGAGCCCAAGCTAGGCTAGGGGCTAGGTTCCACAATGTTCTCCACCTTTTCTTCCTCCTGTGGTGATTTAGCTACCTCACCTTCCATTGCTTCGGTCTCCTTCAGCCTAGCCACTGTTTCATGTAGAATAGTCTCAACATCCTGTAGAGAGGCCTTTGTGTCCAACATTTTCATTCTCTCCCTCCAGGTGGATGTCTTCGGGCTTCCCTGTTCATAAGTGATGGATGCCTTGGAGGGGGACGTATCCTTTTGTGTGGTAGGGGTGTCTAAAATTGTGATTGGTTCTTTTGACGGTGGCTGGGGTCTGTCAGTCTTAATCCTCACACTCCTTCTTACCTTAAAATATAGGGGAGGCTCTCTATTTCACTTTCCCTTCTACTTGGGAGATGTTCTTAGGGTGGCCAGCACAGCTGCTGCCTCCCTAGCTAAAATTTCCTGTGATTTTTCCCTCTCTTGCTCTCTCTTCAGACTTCCTGTAGAAAGTCCTGTGCTGACTATTTTCTGTCTTCCTGTAGAAGCAGTTTTTGGGCTTCCTGTAGAAACAGTTTTCATTGTTTTGGCCTGCTTGGCTGGGGTTGTCTTCTCATTCAATTTTGCTATGGTTTCCTTGGATGTGCCCTCACTTTCTTGGACTTTTTCAGTCCTTTTTGCCCTGATTTGCAACCATTTCTCCCTTGGGGTTTGTGCTTTTATTCCACCCACAACTTTGGCCTCAGTAGCTTGGCTTTTTTCTCGTTTCTCTTCTTGTTGTCCATGTGGTGGTCTATCATGGGTTTTCTTACCCTTACCTTCCTTATCCTTAGTTTGCTTCTCTGCCTCAATAGGCTCCTTTTCCTCACTACCGGATGAAGTGAGTTCTTCAGCCAGAATCCGGATATCATCATCCTTGGACATATTGCGGAAAATCTCCCAGGAGAGAGGGACAGTATAAGTATGGAGGGAATCTTCTACTAGAAGCTTGATAATCCCATGATGGGCCAGCTGGTCTGGTGTCCCTTCCTTCAGTTTTGTGCCACACTCAATCAATGACTGTAGGAGGAAGTAGGGGACGCTTAGCTTTTGTTTTGTGGGTAAATCCATCATTTGTCTGAGTTCAGTTAGCAGCTGGAAGTCATAACCGTATACAATATTGAATCGCCCCTCATAAGTAATGTATTACATAATCTGAAGGCTGACCTCGCTCCAAAATGGCTGAAGGCTGGCTCTCTGGACCCCATTCTTATCCTCTGAAAACTGTTCTTCTGGTAGGAAGAATTCCTTTTTGGCCTTTTGGCCCAATTTCCTTTCCTCTTTATCCCAGGGTATCCCCAATGGCAAATCAGTGACCCGACTAATGAGTTGTGGGGTGAGTTTTAAGGTCAACCCTCTGAAATTTATAGTGGCCAGTATCTTGGATTTAAGCTGCAGAGACATGAATAACTCTTCTGTTACCTCATCATCATGACCTTGAATTCTATCACAGAAGGTCATCCAATTGGCACGGGTAAATAGGTCTACCACCTTAGGATTCTCTCACAATTTCCTAGAATCTGAGGGTTCCTTTCTGATAAATCCCCCTAGGATGGTGAGAATAGACTGTTTTGGCTTGTGTTCTGATCAGAAGGGGAATTCTGTGTGTGGTTTCCTCCTTTGATTCTCAGGACAGGGTTTCTCAGATGTCTGTATCTCTCTTTTCACCAATTCCCTAGTTATAATGCTTCTGTTGCCCCAAAACTCTACTGTCAAAAGGAAATTAGGCTCTCACAGACAGAGTGTAGAGCTTAATTAGCACACCAATCACATAGAAGTCACATTTTCTTATGCACAGATCAGTCCTTATAGAGGTTTATCGTTTCTATAGGAGGAATTCGTTAACAGGAACCATGGAGGAGAATGTGATGCAACATCATTTGAAAGAAATTCTGTGTATCATACAAGGATACCACCATTCTTGACCCACAGGAAGACTTGTTTTAACGTCCCCTACTCCAAAAAGTTTAATTTACCACCTTTTGAAATATCATGCATGGGTATGGCGTTTTTCGACCCTACCTCTCTTCGAAACTCCAATTCCGACGCGGAAGATCCTGCTTTCTCTGCTCCGGGAGGCTATGCTGTGCTTCTTGTAGAGATCCTTCCTGTAGAGAGCTTTGCCGGTTTCTGGAAGATGTCACGGCGCTTCTGAGCAAGCCTGGGACGCGGGAGGAGTTTGAAATGAGTCGAGAACCTCGGGCTAACTAACTGCAGAGGAGGAGGACGCGTACGTTGCTGAACCGGTTGCAATAGTAAATGGCAGTGGTTTATGTGAGTGTTATGGCCGAAGGATTTTGAATTACGGTGCAATTCATGGCGCGGGGGTGAGGTGTCCAGGCCAATCTGTTGGCCAACGTCACGGCCATCATTCTCCGGCGTGTCTCTGACCGCCATTTTTCTATCTCTGCCATTACTCGTCGTCATCACTGCCCATCCGCCGATTTCACTGCAAATCCGCCGATTTTCCTTGACTAGACACTTCCCATGTCTCAGCTTCACGTCCCTTTGGCAGATTCGAATGTAACCAAGCTTGTTCAGATCCCATGAGGCCATTTGACTGACTGTGGGTGGCCAGTTGACTGGCCACCCATTTTGTTCAATCCGCACCATCCACAGACATGCAATTTTCATAGTATAGTCTATGCAATTTGACGAAATAAGGTTAGGCACTTACTTGTGTTGCCGTGGACGTGCTCTGTAGGTTTCTGGACATGGAATGATGGCTTTGCTCACTACTGCTTTGTGCACAGGCACTGGAATTCCTTCGTTCATTGGCTGATGCTACATGTAAGGCTTCGGGACCCAATCCACTGGTCATGAACATTGCATGCATGGCTCTATCTTTTCTCAGTTGTCGAGGAGGTGTTCATGTTCAAGCAGAGCTGGTTGCATGCCTCCTGCATTGATTTCAACTGCTATTGACTCCATAGTGTGTATTCCAGGCGGATCAGCTGCTACAGGATTCCTGTAGGACATCCTGTAGCTGCATCTCCTCCTGGGCTACGTGCTGAAACGAGTAGGGTTGCATTCATGATTAAAGGGTCCTGATGGAGCTTTAACAGGTAGAGTGTGCGGGCCTTCATGTACTTGATTTGTCCCTTGAAAAAAAATTGCAATCTGAGGAAAACGGGACTCTTTGCATGACTATGTAGGAAACAGGTCCAGATTGTTGTAATGGCGGTGGAAAGAGATGAAACAGGTGATGGATGGAAGAAAGGGGTGGCTGCAGGCCTCATCAACAGATTTCAAGCTTTAAATCCCTCTCCAGAGTTGATTTTGGCCTGCCCAAAGGTTCTACAGGATGTTTCCTGTAGAAATGCAGAATTTCCTATAGAAAGCCCTGAAACTTCCTGTAGGAGGTTGAATCTTGACCCGAATGTGTCCAAATCCTGGAAAAAGTGAGTGGCCATGGAGGGAGTGTCTGTGAGGATGTCTGGTAACTTGGTATGGACCCCTGTCCTTGTTTTGCATGACCTCCTTTATTTGCACTGCATTCCCTGCAACCTGCAATAATTCTTTAGAGATTAGACCTGTTTCTTTACTTTTTTTTCTTTCCTCTTTTTCTTTTTTCTCTTTTTTTTGAAAGACAGCAGGGGCGCCTTCATGAGGTTTTCACCCCCACTATCTGCCCTGGGCGCCTCAAAGAGGTTTTCACCCAAGGATCTTTTTATTCAAATTCTTTATTTTCTGAGAGACAGCAGGGGTGCCCCCCTTGAGGTTTTCACCCTCATTGCCTGCCCTGGCCACCTCAGAGAGGTTTTTGTCTAGGGATCTTTTTATTCCTCTTTTTTTCTTTTTTTTCTTTGTTGATGATCAAGGTGTGGCCGGAATAGAGGCAGAACCCTGCTCTATTACCAGCACTGATTTTTCCACAGTTTCAACGAACTCCTGCCTTGAAAGGGGGTTTCTTGTAGATTTTCAATTGATGCCCATTGACAAGCATGGGGATGGCTTCTTCATCAATGGTCCTGATAAGGACTGAACCATTGTCATTGCATTTCTCCACTATATATGGTCCTAACCATCTTCTCCCCATCTTTCCTTTGAAATCCTTATATCTTGAGTCATACAGTAGCGCCCAATCTCCCGGCTGTAATTGCTTTTCATTAAGGTGTCGGTCATGCCATATCTTCCTCTGGAGCTAAACTACTTCTGAGTGGAGGAGGGCCTGCATTCTCTATTCATCTAATCCACTCAGCTGAAATAATATTTCACGTTGACCATGGCTGAGATCTAGGTCCAGCTGAGCTACCACCCTCAATGTATTGTACTTGAACTTTATGGACAACAAAGCTTTCTTCCGGTAGACCAGCTCATAAGGTGTGAAACTGGTTGTAGTCTTCCAAGTGGTGTTGTAGGCCCAGGTGGCCTCAACCAGGTGATCTTCCCAATCCTTTCTGCTGCTGCTCACAACCTTAGTCAAAATCCCTTCCAATGCTCTATTAGTGACTTCCACCTACCCATTTGCTTGAGGATGATAGGGGGTGGAAGTCTTGTGCTTGATCTTGTGATGAGCGAGAAAATCTTCAATCAGGTTGGAGGTGAATTGGCTTCCTTGATCTGTGACTAACTCTCTTGGGTAGCCATACTTGTAGAAGATATTTTCCCTCAGAAACTCAGCCACCTTTTCTTCTATTGCTACTTTGATTGCCTTCATTTCTTCCCACTTGGTCAGATAGTCAGTGCACACAATGATGTAAGACCGTTGCTTCGAAGGAGGGTTGATAGGACCCACAAAATCCATGCCCCACTTCTCAAATGGCTCGAAGGTCACTTGAGGTTGGAGAGGAATTTCATCCCTTGGAGTCGGTTTCCCCATCCTCTGACATCGGTCACACTGGCTGATGTATCTTTTGACATCTTGATGAAGAGTAGGCCAATAGTAGCCTACCTGTAGAATTTTGAAGGCAGTCCTTTTGGCTGCAAAGTGGCCTCCACAAGGTCCGTCATGACAAGTTAGGAGGATGTCAAAGACTTCCTCCTCCCTAACACAACTTCTCAAGATCTGATCTGGGTCAAGTTTAAACAGGTTGCCCCCGATCAAAGTGAACGGGGCACTCTTCCTTACAATTATGCTCTTCTCCTTTGAGGATAGATGCGGAGGGAACTATGCTGAGACCAAGTAATTTGCTAAATCAGCAAACCATGGAGAAAGCACTGAGATAGCAAACAGATGTTCATCTGGCATCTGGTCATCCACTGTTCCTTCTTCACCTGCAGGCAAGTCCAATCTAGACAAGAAGTCAGCAACAACATTTTCCTTACCTGGCTTGTTGACAGTATTCAAATCAAATTGCTGCAACAAAAGTAACCATCTAATGATACGAGCATTGACATCAGGCTTATTAATTAACTATCTAATCGCAACATGATCAGTGTGTACAAATGTTTGATAACCAGTGATGTAGTGTCTGAACTTGTTTAGGGAATGGACTACAGCCAGGAACTCTTTCTCGGTTACAGTATAGTTCATTTCTGCCTTGGACAGGTTTTTTCTGACGAAGTATATGGCATATGGGAGTTTCTCCTTGACTTGTCCTAAGGCTGCCCCTATGGCTTTGTTCGAGGCATCAGTGTGGATGTGGAAATGTAGGGCCCAGTTTGGACCTCTCAAGATCGGGGCGGACACTAGCTTATCTTTCAACTCATCCAGTGCCCTTGACAGTTATTAGTCCATGTAAACTCAACATCTTTCCCTAAGAGTCCAAACAAAGGCGAGGCTAGCTTAGTGAAGTCTTTAATGAATCTTCGATAATATCCTGCTAAGCCTAGGAAACTCCGAACGTCTCTTACCTTTTGAGGAGGTGGGACCTTTTGGATGATAGCAATCTTACTAGGGTCCACCTGTAATCCTTGCCGAGAAATGGTATGACCTAGCACGGTCCCTTCGGTCATTAGGAATTCACATTTTTTAGGACTGAGGGACAGGTTCATCTCAATGCACTTGGTTAGAACTTTTCCCGGATTAGTCAGTGCTTCTTGGAAGTTGGACCCATAAGGAGTAAAGTCATCCATATAGATTTCTACCGAATCATGGACCAACTCAGAAAAGATGCTCAATACTGCTCTCTAGAAAGTGGCAGGAGCGTTGCATAGCCCAAAGGGAAGGACTTGGTAGGCAAAGGTACCCCAAGGATAGGTGAAGGTGGTTTTATCTTGGTCTTCTAGGCTGATTTGGATCTAGTTATACCCGCTGAACCCATCTAGGAAAGAGAAGAACTTCTTCCCTGTCAGTCCATCCAACACTTCATCTATGAAAGGCAAAGGGAAATGGTCTTTCTTAGTGGCCTTCTTAAGTTCTCGGTAAACTACACAGATTCTCCACTTCCCATTCTTTTTGGGCACAAGCACTAGAGGTGAGACCCACTCACTATCGGAGATAGGGTAGATGAATCCTGCATCCAATAATTTTTGCAATTCTTCTTTGACAATGTCTTTAAGGGCTGGATTCATTCTCCTATAAGGCTTCCTGACTGGTTTACAATCTTCTTTAATGTAGATGTGATGGGTACAAACCGAAGGATGGACTCCTTTCATCTCCTTATAGCTCCAAGCGAAAGCATCTAAATGACTGTTCAGTACGCTACACAGCTCCTTCTCCTGGAAAGGAGATAGGGAGGAGTTGATCTTTAAAGTTCTTTCGGGACCAAACTCCACATTCTTAACTCTGGGAGAGGTTGGATCAGTCACACAGAGGTCCACTAAGGTGCTGGCTTGGGTATCTTCCACCAATTCCTCTAAGGATAGTGCACTGGGAGGTGGATTTTGAATCAAAGTCTCAATCAAATCATCCTCGGTTTGAGGACCTCCCCTAGTGGTTTCTACTATGCACAATGGTGTAAAGTAGACCTCATCCTCATCTCCTTCTTCCAACCAGAGTGGTAAGTCATGTTCTAGCAGAGGTTGGGTAGGAGGATATAGGACTAGCTGCTTGGACATAGGCGCATTCTTGATGGTCATACTTCTAGCTCGGCAACTGATGTAAGCATCCGCAGTGGCTAACCAAGGCCTTCCCAAAATGAGGGGGTATCTAGTGAGCTTTGCCTTAGGTTGAAGGACCAAGAAGTCCACAGGGTACTCCCAAGAGTCAACAGAGACCAAGACATCTTCCACAATCCCTTCGGGAGTCACGGTGGAGTGATCTTCCAACTGCAAGACTCTCGAGGTCTTCCTTAGGGAATTCTGAAGGTTGAGTTTAAGCATGGTGTCCCTGGTCATCACATTAATGGTAGCCCCTAGATCAATCAAGGTATGGGGAATTATGGTGCCATTGATGTGGACATCAACTATAGGACTCCTAAGGTCCAAATACTTTGGACAGATTACTTGCCCCAACATTAGATCGGACAGTTGTCCGATGACATTGATAGTCGAGGCATCTCTCTTTCGCCTGCCTGGGTGCCTGAAACACTTCTCCTTAATCAATTTGTTGTATATCGGTACATCTTTGATGGCCTGGAGAAGTGGTATTTTCACACACAATTGTTTCAGTTCTCCCAGAAGTTCAGTCTCCTCTAGGTTTGGTTGCGTGCTTACTGTTAGTCGCTCAGGAAAGGGTGGAATGGCTTTGGGTTCACTTTCCTATTTCTCTTCCTCATCCTCTAGGGGAGGAGGTTGGTGATCTGGAAGGGTCTTCCCGGATCGCAGGTTGATCTAATGGATCTCCACAGCATAGGTAGGACATGTTGTCTCCCCAGTGTATACTTGCTGGGCCTGTCGGTTGTTAGGATTCAGGTTCGGTTGAGCAGGCATCTGGGGTTGTCTTTGAGGAGCAAGAGGTAATGGTTGTGGTTGAGCTGGTGGTGGAGGAAAAATTACGGGAGGAGAGTTGTATTGGGGCCTCCACCCCGGTTGGGGTGCATTTCACTGAGGCTGTGGCTGGACATGTGAGTGAAACAAATGAGCAGTGGGTTGAGTATGGTATTGAGGTGGATAAGACGACAGAGGAGGTGCAGAACAGGAAGGATGAGCAGGGGGACCCCAAGAAGGCATGTGAGTAGATTGGTTGGGGCTATAATAAGCTTGGGATGTCCATTGCATCCCCTGATGGTAAGGTCTGGGTTCATGTGGCCTTCTTTGGTTGAGGAAGTAGAGAGGTTCAGTGGGTGCCTCAGTCCCCTGGTACATGGCTTTGAATCCGGGCAAGGTTGGGAATTGTTTTGTGGGGTGATTCTCCTCACAAATGAAACATACCTCTACTGAGTGCAATGGGCACTCGTTCTTAACGTGCTTCCTCGTACATCTGGGATAGAAAATGGCCAAAGCCCTCTCAGCTTCCTCTTTCTTTTGTTGGATTCGGAAAGTATCAAGTTGCATGGAAATGGTCTATCTCATATCACTTTTGAGGTCTTCCATTTGATTAGAAAACTCATGCTTGGAGAAGGTAGTACTAGCTGAAAGTGGATTCCCCCTACCTCTATTCCGGGATGCCCTAGAGTGGTTTCTAAACACATTTTTTATGTCCTCGTAAGGTAGTTGGTAAATGTCTCCTCCAGCTAGCATGTGAAGGGTATCTAGAAGGTCTTCAGGGACTCCTCGGAGTAGAACCAACTTTAGAGATTCAGGGTCAAGTGTGCACCTTACCCGTTTATAGCTAAGTTGGAACCTTTCCTCATAGTCTTCTAAAGACTCATCATTTCCTGTGGTCATCCGAAAGATTTCTCCCTTGGTTTCCTTTGACCTACAGTAATCCTTGTATTTGTTGTTAAAGGCTTGCTACATCTGAGCCCAAGTAGTGATACTATTTCCAGGTAACCCCATGAACCAGTGTAATGCTGCATCCTTGAGGGTAGAGGGAAAGAGTTTCAACTTTTGCTCATCTTCTGTATAGTCATAAGTTCGACAAAGGACAACAAACTCAAACAGGAAGGTATCAGGGTCTTCAGTGGTCAATCCATGGAAATGAGGTAAGGCTGAGGGACTTATGTTCTTCATTTTCATGTTCTCGTTGGTCTCTTGGATGGGGAAGGTACCTTCTATTCTCTCATCATCGTCTCTACCATTTCTGTTGTAAACCATGGTCTCAAAAGGAATGTTTTCTTGCTCTTCTTTTGTTATAGGATCTTCGTATATCTCAGGAGGTTCACCTATAGGTTCTTTTGGATCACTGCCACCATAGAAGAGAGAAGGGTGACTCAGTGAAGTGGTGGGGGTGTTGGGTAGGAATTTTCCGGTATTATCTCTGTTCCTACGAGGCATGAAAGGATTTTTGGTTGTTTTTTCTTTTTTCTCTACTTGTACCTACAAAACTGAAACAGATGGAACTGCAACTAACTAAAATCTATCTTTGCAGAAATGAAAATGCGGAATTGAAATGAAAGCAGGAAATGACTAATCTATTTTGTTGAAATCAAATTGCTAGAATGAAATGCTAGACTACGCTTGCAGAATTGAAATTCTATTCTACACTTGTAGAATTGAAATTGCAGAATTGAAAGGCTAATCTATGAAAGTAGGAAATGTCTAATTTACTTTTGCAGAAATGAAATTGCAGAATGGAACTGAAATAAACTACTTAGCAGAAGGTTAGAGTAGGAAAATAGAAGAAAAGCAGCAATCACAAATACTTTGACGCTTCCCCGGCAACGACGCCAAAAAGAGTGGTGAGCTCCAGTATTGCAGCAATAATGTGGCAACTCCTGGGACTCCCTTCTCTACTTTTATCAACCCGGTAGTTCGTAACAAACTTGGAAGCGACGGTGCTGTATGCACAAGTACTAGCTCTTGCCGTAGCTGTCACTTGGTCAGCTGGCACAAGTCCGCTAGGGGCTTAAGCCAACTTATATGAGCTCTGAGAAGATGCTTTTTAACTGATGGATGAAAGCTAACTCAAAGAAGGCTAATCTACTTGTAGAAAGAAACTGGAAAGCTGAAAGGAAACGTAACCCTAGCAAACCCTAATTTTACCAGCTATCCCTACCGATGCAAGAAAGAGGATGCAAGCTATTGAAAGAAATTCCATTGACTTCTAGGAAGGTAAATACATGTATCTAAGCTACTTCTACAGTAACATTTGAAAAAAACATCTTTTTGTATTTTTGAATAAGTTGCCAGAATTATCATGCATGCGATTTGACTGTTTTGACTGTGCAGAGGTGGATTAGAGAGAGGAAATGCTTGGATGAGGTCGGGAAGGTTCAGAGAGGGCCTAAGGGGTTCCTAACACCCTTCCAGAGAGTTTCACAAAGTTTGGCTATCAAGAAACCTCATTCGTGAGCTTCTACAAGAAGTCTGCAGGGGTTCTACAGGATGTCTGTGATTTTCTACAGGATGTCTGGAATTTTTCTATCGGATGTTCAAAGATGGGATTTTGTAGGATGGATGGATGAAGAAAGATGAAGGAGGGGGTATGGAGGTAGGATAAGGGTTGGAGGTGGACCAGGACTTGGTGGATGGAGTTGAGGACAGATGTAGAGGGTTGGATTTGTTCAAGGAGGACTGAAGCAATGATGCACAAAAACTAGGGTTATGTGAGAAAATGGAAAACGTAAGGCTAGAATCTAAGCTGAGGGATGGAGTAGATGGGTTTGATGGAGTATGGGCAGGTAGAGAAGTGGTACAGGTGCTCTGCAAGTCGTTTTTCCAACTGAACCAACAAAAACTTGAAAAAATCAAAGACCTAGTTACGTTGACCTAATCTGATCTAGCTGTTAGTACAGAGAATGAATAGAAGTTGAACTGCAACGAAACCATGTATACTAACTCATGCAACTAAGCAAGCCAAAGTCTGAACTTTTAACCAACTTCTACACATGAAAATCAAACACTAGTGATTGCATGGCAAAGAAAAATCAGTGTTTTTGTGGGCAGCAAGGTTACCCTGATCCCAGCTCCTGATCCCATTGAGGGAGAGGTGAAACCAGAGTTGTTTGATGGCCCTTTTTTGAAGCTTTTCCCTGTTTACAACCTATCAACTAAATCTGAGCACCAAAAGTCTTTCTAACCATTAACACTGACCTAGTTAATCAGCAAGATGTAATCTACTTAACAGAAATAATTTTAGAGTTCAGGCTTCTGTGATCCATATCAAGATTGTGAAAGATTTTTCAGTGAAAATCACATGGAGTATCATTTGTCGACGCGTTTCGAACCAACTAGTGTGGTTCATCGTCAAGACAAGTTGAAGAAACAGATCCAGATTAGCATGATAAATAGCCTGAGCAGAGTCTCCAACGACTAGATTGATTAACGGCTAATTTTGACCTTAGAAGCCAGGTCAAATTATAATTTATTAATTTAATAATATTATTATTTTTCTATGGAAATAAGTTAAATTAGGTAAAATGGTTGGTTATAAAGGAATTTATTTATAAAAATTAATATATATATATATATATATATATATATATTATATATATATATATATATATATATATATATATATATATATATATAATAAAATTATAATATTAGGTTATTAAAAGTTAGGATTAATCATTTCAATGGTTGATTTGAAAAGAAAATTTATTTATTTATTTAAATTATTTAATAATTAATATTGGTATTATACATATATATAAATATTTTTTATACTTAAAATCATAATAATAGGTTGACGAGTATTTTTATTCAATCATAATTTAATGGTTAGTTTATTTTTATGGAAATTAATAAAGAATATCAAAAGATGTTACGTTAGTTAGAAAATTAGTTAAAATAATTAGATTAGAATTTAAATGGAAAATTAGTTATATAAAGGACCTTAAGGTAATATATAAAATATATATAAAATTAATTGAAATGGGAGCTGATTTCTAAGTATTATCAAAGTTAAAAGCTAATTGGAAAAAAGTAATATTAAAATTAATAAATAAACAAAATTAAAATAAAAATAAAAGGGAAAATTAATTAAATAAAATAAAATAAATAATATTAAATAAATAAAAATCAGTTAAAAATAATGTCAGTTAAAAAATAATAATAATAATAATAAAATAAAAAAAATAATAATAATAAATAAATAAATAAATAAATAAATAAAAATAAAAATAAAAATAAAATAACATAAAATAATAAAAATAAAGAAATATATATAATAAATAAATAAGTAAAAATGAAATAAAATAATAATAAATAAAAATAAAGATAAAAGAAAAACCTAAAGAGGAGGGCGGAAAAATGACTAGGACCCAACACCTACTGACTTTCCAGCCATCCTCTCTATTGAGATTGCTTGGTCTCTTTTCAATCTCAAGCACTTCCCTAAATTTTCGATGATGGAAATGTGAGACCTTAGCAATAACACTAGCCTCCTCAATACAAACATGATGATTGGTTTTCTCAGCATGTTCAGCTAAAGCAGAAGACTTAGCTCTCCTATGCCTAAGATCCGTTGCATGCTCGCTAATCCTTTGATTAATGGAGCGACCAGTCTCCCCAATATAGGGGGTCGCACAGGAACAAGGGATCAGATAAACGCCCTTCATATCCTTAGGGTCGATCGGATCCTTCACAGATTTGAGGGACATACGAATGGTGTTCAGGGGCCTAAAGGTCACAGGGATACTATGCTTCCTGAGAATCCTTCCAATTCTATCGGTGGTCCCCTGAACATACGGAAGATGGACACCAGGAATTCACTCTTTCAGTTCTCTTTTAGACAGAGAATTCTTGGAAGCTTTAAGGAAAGCCCTCTGACCCATGTATCTACTATAACCATTCTCAACAAAGACATCAAGCAAATGGGATTTTTCTTTCTCAAAGCTCTTCTTATCCGAGATCCTTAAGGCCCGAGTAGCAAGGGTATTGAGAACACCCATCTTTTGAGCCGGGAAATGGTGGGAACTGGCATGAAGATACTGCTCTGTATGAGCTTTCTTTCGAAAAACTTGATGGGTGAGGGAACCATCACTATTCCTAGAAATAAGAATATCAAGGAATGGAAGGCATCCATCAACTTCCTGCTCCTTAGTGAACTTAATGGCTGAGGATTGCTTGTTGAGATGATCAAAGAAGAGATCAAGCTCATCCTAGCCATGAGACCATATGACATTGGTGTCATCCACATACCTTCTCCACAGTTTGGGCAAGAGCCAGGAAGAGTTCAGAGCCTTGGACTCAAAATCTTCCATAAACAGGTTCGCAACAACAGGGGAAAGGGGTGAGCCCATCGCAACCCCACATGTTTGCTCGAAGAACTCTCCCTCAAAACTGAAGAAAGTGGAAGTGAGACAGATCTCAACCAACTTGGCCGTGTCAGGATCTGTTAGGCAGTTGATCACATCCATGGCCTCTTTAATAGGGATGCAAGTGAACAGGGAGACAACATCAAAACTAACAAGAATGTCCCTAGGATCAAGCTTAATGTCCTTTAGTTCTTCAATAAAGGAAGAAGAGTCTTTTACGAAGGACTCCGTATGACCAACTAAGGGCTTAAGCTTTAACGCAAGGAACTTCGCCAGAAGGTAGGTAGGGCCTCCAATGGTGTTGACAATGGGCCTTAAGGGGGCACCTTCCTTGTGAATCTTGGGGAGGCCATAGATTCTGGGGGTAATAGGGCTGCTTTCAATGAGCTTATGTTGCAAGGAACTCAATGAGCCAATGGATTTAATGGCTACAACCACATTTCTAGCCACCTTCTTCAAAGGATTTTTGGGAAGCTTTTTGTAGCTACCACTATTATGAAGATGATCCAACATCTTGCTGTGGTAATCATCCTTGTTAAGAATGATGGCAGCCCCACCCTTGTCTGCCTTAAAAACAATGATATCCTTGTTCTGGTTTAAGGATCTGAGAGCTAAAGATTCTTCCTTGCTGAGGTTACTCTTAGGCGGCTTAGCCTTTCTCAAGGCAACTGCACAATCCTGCCTAATAGTATCTTTGATCCTATCAGGTAAACTTCGGATCCCAAACTCAATATCACAGATAATGTCCTCCACAGGGATTTTTCTAGGGGCTAAGGAAAAATTTAAACCCTTGCCCAAAACTTTAAAAACAGAAGGGGGAAAAACAAAGCTGGAAAGATTAATAACCTTGTTACTAGAAGGAGAAATACTAGCAGCCCTTTTAATCCTATTATTTTTCAAGATGCTTTTGTTAGTCTTGTCCATCCTGTTATTATTAAAAATATTATCATTATAGATATCATTATTACTAAAATGAGTATTATTATTATTAACACAATAACTATTATAATTATTATTATAAGTAATAATGTCACTATTATTATTCATATTGTTATTATGATTCATAATACCATTATTATGATTCTTAATGAATTTACCATTATTATAAGTGTTATTATTATTATTATCCTTAATAAAGTTATTACCAATGCGTTCATTACTTTTAATGTCACTATTATAACTCTTATTACGTATATTAAAATTCTTATCAATATTAAAGAATTTATCATTATTATGAGTGTTATTAATATCATTGTTATCCTTAATAAAATTAATATCTTTAAGCATAAGGCATTCATTACTGTTATTATAACTCTTACAATAAGAGCTGCTCCATTTATTTATGAAATTAAAATTCCTATCAACCAAACCAGCGTTGTCCTCCAGCAAAGCAACCCTCGTGGGATCTCCAAAATTGAACGAAGAGTCGGGGATGGGGATCAAACCATCGATAGCCTCTCCTTTGCTGGCCACACCAAACCTGCTAACGCTTACCGGGAACACGGTTTTACCAGGCGACGGGGACGAGGAGCTATCCAATGGCGACCTCGAATCAAAAGGCACCACGTTAACCAAACCCAACCGGTTTGGGGAGGCGGAGGATGCGTCGGTCGATATCACAGTTGGATTCGAAACGCCGAAATCAGGCACAACACCACGGCTGCTGCCTAAAGAAACGTGTTTAGGATCCCTGGCGACAGGATCGAAGCAATTCCCCGCAACGCAGGTCCCAGGAATAACACTGCCCTGAGAGACAAACACCATTTCATGCTCTGCGCAGAGAAGACCCTACTTACTCCCAACCGGTAAGACAGAACCTATAGTAGCTGAATGCAAGTCTGCAAAGAACGAAACGGCTTCATCACCGTGCGTTGTGGAATCCAGAGACTGGAAACCAGAGACTCCATCTGAGCGGCGAGATAACCAATCATTCAACGCAGAGATTTGCCCAGATGAGATACGGCTATGGGAAGCAGCTCCCATGGCACTATCAAGAAACTCTGAATTCCCAGCTAGTCTTAGAAACTTAGAAGCTTGCTTCTGCTTCCAAATCTCCTCTAACTGAAGAGACTTCAAAGCAGAACAAGCATCTATTCTGGCCCAAAGGGAGGCCGAAAATAAGTTTCCAAGATCCTGATATCCCCCCTATCACCTAGGTCTAACCCAGACTTTACCGGTGATCACCAAGGGGTCCACATGCTTTACCAGGTCTTACAGTAGTATGCCCATTTACATGCAATATTTTTGACTTCATTAATTTTTTTTGTTTACTGTTGCTGCCATTATGATCCATCCTCTCTCAATCTGATTTGCTCAAAAACTTCTATCAAACTGCTCTAACTGAGAGCCCAACGAGAACCTTGTAGATTCTAGCATCGGTGGCCTCACGTAGTAGAAAACGAATTTTTTTTGAAGCCGCATGAATCCCAAACAATTTGTTAGCATGTTCCAAACTCGTAAATATTGAAAATTCACTTCGATCCCTGGCAGTTATGGCACTATCTTCTGCGCATTCTCCTCGAGGTTCTTCCGCGTACAATTGCTCCACCATTATTTTCCAGACCCAGATCTGTAAAAAGGCTGCATTGATCATCAGGAAATATAAACCCCTGGCATCAAAGAATCCCTTTGAAGCCAATATCTGGCTCTGATACCAGTTGCTAAGAAATTTACTGCATAACATAAATAATTACTGAGAAGAATAAATATAAAAATAACCAGCAACAACCATAAACACATAAACACACATTTTATCCAGGAAATCCCCAAATCCAAGGAAAAACCCAACCATAATGAAATTCCATTATCCTTGGCCAAAACCCTGGCCAATTCGACCAAGTGAGCCTTCACCACTCACCTCCAAGTCTTGCATTACAGTGAAGTCATTCTAGTCTTTTATACGCTCCATTACATATAATACCACGGGCATAATACTATGGGTGCACAATACCATGTGCCCTAAAACCATCATTGTTTAACCTGGTTAACTTTGACTCTATTCCGAGTCAAGTTTACCTAACAGTTTGTACCAGTAAATATAGGGGCCTTATTTTGAACATCCTTCTTGGCTAGCCATTTTACTTACTTAGGACCTCCTTCTAGTTGTTAGACTGCTATAAAAGAAACTTGGCTCTGATACTAATTGATATTTAAGATGGGAAATTACTGAGGAGGGGGTGGGTGAATCAGTAATTTAAATATTTATGTCTTCTCAACATAATCTTCTTCTTATGTAATTAATGATTCATGTTTGTGCTCAATAGTTATTGTATTTCTTTTGCAGATCTCAAGGAGGATGATTTGCAAATATGTTTATCAAGACTTTAATGCATTCATACAACATGCAAGAATCAAACACATGAAGACACTAGATATAATTGAAAACCACAAACTTTAGGTTGAAAGTGATGTGAAGGATAGTTGCTACTCCTTTTTACATCAAAATTTTTGTATGCTCCTACCTCAACAGAAGCTTCAACTCCCACTGGTCTTTTGCAAGCTACAACTCACAAGATGCTCCTACCTCAACCTAATACAACATGTTATTTCTCAACATGAAACATAGAAAAGAACACAAATTTTGCAAGTCACAAGTGCTAGTTACCTCATATCCAATTTTGTTATCAATTTCTCTCTTGAAATGCTCCTTCTCTTTAATCTTCTTCTCTTCTGCTACTGCTCATCCTATCATGATGTAGACCACTTCAATACCTTAAAAAGGGAATACATTTTCAGTCCATGTTGTCTATTTTATAACCAAGCCCTCCGGCTATTTGTATTTTTTGGAGGAATATGAAATTAAACATAGTGTCTTGGACATCCAAAACTGCTCACAAGCTTGTCCTTTCATTTTCAGCTCAAAAAATTGTTTGTAAAAGGAAATAGAGGTGAATTAACACCTTATTCAAAAATAATTACAAGAGATAAATCAAATTTTTATTATCTACAATTTATGTTCAAGCAATTATGTTTATTCTAACTCTTGTCTCAATGTTTAGCTTTCATAATGATTAGCATAGCCTTTGCACTTCACATCACTTTCAGCCTTTTATATTCAACATAAGTTATCATCAATGAGCTTAGTAATATCAATAAAATTTATCAACATTAATCAAACAACTTAACTTGACATCAACGCCAATATTGCCAATAGTAAAAGGATACTGAAAATTGTGAATACGCTTATATATATGTGTGTGTGTGTGTGTGTGAGAGAGAGAGAGAGAGAGAGAGAGAGAGAGAGAGAGAGAGAGAGAGAGAGTAATGACTAAGTTGAGATTGTGGAAACTCAAACTGGATCGATAGGTTCTAGTAGAAACCTCTACATATACTCGACTAGAGAGAAATAATGTTGCAGAAGCGAGCTCTCATCGAGGTTAAAGTGTAGTGGAAGAAATTTAGTCCGAAGGAAGCCAATTGGGAAGATAAAGAAGTTATGCAAGAGGCATATCCCAATTTATTTCCATCGGCAGTCAAAAAGATAAATCGTGGATGGTGTTCCACTCAAGGAGGGAGAGATATGACACCCCCAGGTGTTGTAAATATTTATTAGTTACTTTACTGTTGTGGACATAGTAATTTACTAACTAGTGGAAAAGATGGAGTCTGGAATAGTTTGAAATAGTAATTAGTTACTTGTTTTGTTTCTTAAAATAAAAGAGAAAACACATTGTCTCTATGAGAACTCTTAGAATTTATGGATGGGGCCTCAGTAATTCTCTTTTACCAAAAAAATTAATAGTTAGGAGAAATTATCTCTTTTGTTTCTCTTCTCTTCCCCTAGGGGGGAAAGGAGGGAGGGAGATGAGAGGAGAGGCACAGTGCTACCTAGAAGGAATTCCTTAAGCTCAACCAGAACAAGTGGGAAAATACTTCAGTGAATAGACTTCCTTGGTGGAAGGAAAGTAAATTCTAGGCTAGACTTGGAGGCCCTAATGCCAATGAATTTAAACAACTATTTAGGAGATTTCTTTGGAACTTTAGGAGCTTAGGGGGAGAAGCTTGGATGTAATAGCTAATTAATCATTGGAAGAGTTGTGTGGCCTCACATTTAAATTCTTAGTTGTCAAATAGAAGATAAGTGTATAACTCATAAAGATTTGGTTTCCATTTCTATTCTTTTAGGAAAAAAAGACAATTGTGTGTAGCTGGCTTGAAAGCCACTATTTATAAGTTATAAGAAAAATGAAAAATGTGAAATGAAAGCCACTATTTGGTTGAATAAATTGAAAACTTGAAATTAAAGTCCATTTTTGATTACTGGGTAAATTGCAAATGAAGTTGCCTTGGAAACCACTGTTACTATTTGATAATCTGTACAAAATGGAGCTATTTTTGGCAAACAGGAATTGTCATGAGAATCTAAAGATTAAAAAGTAAAGACTGGAACAAAGTAGTGAGAATTTAGTGTACTTACATAGGAAGTCACAGGAAACCAATAATTTATTGTGGAATTGTTGACCGTAAGTCTGACAAGAAATATTCACACACTAAGAGAAGTTGTAGAACTTTGTGTAGAACCATATGGGGTTACCGAATAAACTTAACGATTCCTTACATTGATTGGGGAAGGTTTTGTTCAAGAACTGCATAAGATTTAATCTAAATAATGCATATCGCAAATTGGGAATAGTGGCATCATCTTAGATTTATTATTCACGACCGAAAAATCAGGTCAGCCCCAAGAACAGTTTTGAGGGATGACCGCTAGGGTTAAATATGTTCAGAACAATTTCTTTAATACAGTAACTGACAAGCAAGTCTGAGCATTTGGGCCATCAAAGAAGCTAGATAACCAAGGAATTTACTAGTATACTCGCAACCATCAATTACTGTTACTAATAAATTAAATATAAGAAAATCACACAAATGTCAGATGCAGATCATGAACTGGAAAGTTCAACAACAAAAATATTTAACATTTTAAACACGAGACGAAATTTAAAATACATTCACTTAAAAATCATTCACAAATCATCATGTTGAACTTTCTGCTTAAATTAATAAAACAACTTAACTATGTACCATACAACGAGGTAGAGTCACTTGCTCAGTTCTTAGCTCAAGGGAGTTGTCATCTAAGGGTGCTATGTTTGGTCTAGAAAAATGGGAATGAAACCCCAATATATATATATATATATATATATATATATATATATATATATATATATATATATATATATTACAAATTGTTAAATATATTTAAAACCAACCTTACAACATCAAAATATTTTTATTGCAAGATATATCTAGAGCTTATGACAACTTAGAATTTTCCTTGAAGAGTAAACAATCTTTGTCGTTAGGGTAAGTCAAACTTGGAAGATGGAATTGTATGTTTTAACCTCGTACATAAATTACCTCTAGACGAATTCTAAAACACAGAAAATAAACAATGCGAGAGCATAACACATAAAAAAAATATACAGAAAGATTTTCCCCTAGATCCCAAAACTGAGATTACCAGATTGATTTTTCATTATGTTCCTCTCAATGTTACAATACATATTTATACATGCCAAAGCATCCAATACCATGGACTGAAAACCATCGCGCCCAAAACCATGTGTGAAAACCATGCACAAAACCATAGGTAGGTTCGCCCACCTAATATAGGGTTCCAAAAAAATTTCCGTGGGGCACTGCCCTAGACCCCATAAAGGGGGCTACCCACCCCGCTCTAACCCCTTGGTTAACTAGGACCGCTAGTCGTGGAAAGAATATAACACAACCCAATATTCTTCCACTTATTGTTTTCTTTCCAGAGGGGGGCACAAGAGAGCTTAGTAATTTATCCAACCCTACAATGCCCATTGTTTCTCTACACCGGGAGAACTTCTCAGAGCTCACAGATTTTTTCAATGCATCTGCAGTATTCTTCAAAGTGTCCACCTTTACCAGCAACACCTTTTTGTCTTCTATCATATCCCTCACAAAGTGATATTGAACATGAATGTGCTTTGTATTTAAATGATAAGCAAGGTTCTTTACCAAGAAACTTGCACTTTGGCTGTAACAGTATATCCTTATAGCTCCCTGTACTAACCCCATACTTGAACGCAATCTCTACAACCAAATTGCTTCCTTGCTTGCATGAGTGGCTGCCATGTATTTTGCCTCTGTAGTTGATAGTACCACTACATATTGTTTCTTACTCATCCAATTGACTGTACCTCCAAATAGGTTAAACACATACCCACCTGTAGATCCTCTCTAATCTAGATCTCCACCCTAGTTTGCATCAATAAAGCCATGAATATCCAAAACTTTGTCCAATCCTGGTCTTCCTTGGTAGCACAAACCATAATCACTAATGCCACACAAATACATGAAATCTCACTTCATTGTTGTCCAATGCTCCTTCCCTCATTTTGTCATAAACCTGCTCAATATTCCCACTGCATGTGCAATGTCTGGTCTAGTACAGACAAACGCATACATCAGGCTACTGACTGCACTTGCATATGGAACATGGGACATGTGATCTTCCTCTTCTTGTGTCTTGGGACATGGTTTGAAAGATAACTTTACACCTACAAGAATAGGAACCTTCACTGGTTTACTATCCTGCGTATTAAACCTCTACAATATTTTCTTGACATAGTTCCTCTGGTTTAACCATATCTTCCTCTTTTCCTGATCTCTATTAATTTCCATTCCTAAAATATATTTTTCAACACCAAGATCTTTCATGTTGAATTTGGAGGAAAATTGGGTCTTCAAGTCCTGGACAATTTCTTTGTCATTTCCAACCAGCAACATGTCATCCACATACAATACCAGATAAATAACATGGTCAACAATTAATTTAAAATACACACAGTGATATGCTTTGCTTTTGGTGAAGTCAAATTGTCCCTGTATAAATGTATCAAAGTTTTGATACCACATCCACAAAGACTATTTTAACTTGCATACTAGTTTTTTCTTACCCTTCACCACAAAGCCTTCAGGTTGCTTCATGTAGATCTCCTCTTCTAGATCCCTGTGGAGAAATTTTGTCTTCACATCCATCTGTTCTACCTCAAAATCAAAAGTAGAAGCAACATATAAAAGCAATCTAATAAAAGCTACCTTGGAAACAGGAGAAAAGATATCACCAAAATCAATTCCCGGCACCTGGGAATAACCTTTTTCTACCAACCAAGCTTTGTATTTATCCACCTTTCCTTCTTCATTTTTCTTCTTATTGAACACCCATTTGCTGCCAATGGGTTTCCTTCTAGCCAGCAACTCCACCAGATTCCAAGCCTCATTTTTGTGCAAACATGCCATTTCATCAATCATGGCCTCTTTCCAAAGTTTTCCATCCTCTGAATCTATTGCTTCCTTCATACTTCTATGGTCATCATCAGTAATAGATAAAGCAAAACTTGAACAGAATGCAAATGGACTATACCTTTCTCTCTACCTTCTTTCTCGAACTGATCTTCTCACAACCCGAGTTTGTGGCTCTTCATCTTCTGATTCCTCTTCTACTATAGAGTCTGATTCTTCCTCCTTTAGCTCAAACTCTATCCTCTAAGATTCCTTTCATGGGACTTCATGTTTAATAACATTTTGCACCTCTCTGAAGACCACATCTCAGTTGTACACAACCTTCCTTGTTACTGGGTTCCAAAGCCTATAACCCTTTAAACCATCCTTATACCCAATAAAGATTCACTTTTCAGATTTTCTATCCAATTGTTCCTTTCTCCTTTGGAACATGTCCATATGCATCACATCCAAATACCCTCATATGTGAAAGAGAGGGTTTCTTACCATTCCATACCTCTTGTGGAATCTTATTCTCCAATGCTGATGAAGGTGATCTGTTGACTAGGTAACATGTTGTCTCCACCACCTCTACCCAGAATTCCTTTCCTAACCCGACAACACTAAGCATGCTTCTTGCCTTGTCCATCAACATCTTGTTCATTCTTTCTCCAACTCCATTTTTCTCATGTGTGTATGGAGTAGTCTTTTCTTGTGATATACCACACTTCTTACAGAATTATTCAAATTCCTTGCTGCAAAACTCGCCACTATTATCTGTCCTCAACACCTTTATCTTCTTCTCTGTCTAGCTTTCCACCAGAGAATTAAATTCTTTAAACATGTCAAAGACTTCAAATTTATTCTTGAGGAAATATATCCATGTATTCCTTGAGAAGTCATCTATATATGATACATAGTACATAGACTTATCTAGTGATGGAATCCTCACAGGTCCAAACAAATCATTGTGCACAAGCTCTAATATATGTTTCGCCCTCTTACCACCAGAGGGAAAACTCACCCGATTCTACTTACCCTATACACATTTTTCACAAAAATCAAAATCCAAAGAGCTATTAGTCATACCTTCTACCATAACTTTACCATGAAGTATTCGAAGGCCCTTCTCTCCAATATGTCCAACCCTTTGATTCCATAACATGGTCTTTTCTCCAGATACCACTAGATTTTTTGATCCACTTTCAGGAACCACAGAACTGTTGCACCCATCAATAACAATTCTATCTTGCAACTTGTACAGAGTTCCAATCCGAACTCCCCGCATCAGTACCAGTGCTCCTCTAACCATCTTGCAGGTATCTTTCTCGAACATTGTTTTTACACCTGCATCATCCAGCTTGCTTACAGAAATCAGATTTTTGGCTAAAGCAAGAATATGCAGAACACCCAGAAGTATTCTAACCCTTCCACCTTTCAACTTCAACTTTACTTTTTCTGAACCAACGATTCTAGCCTTCCTATCATCCCCTAAGAAGACATCACCACCATCATATTTTTGATACTCATAGAACCACTCTCTATGGGGAGTGAAGTGAAAGGATGCACCTGAGTCAATCAAACATGCCTCATGATCTACATGTGTACTCGAAGAAGCCAAGTACACATCCCCACCTTCATGTGAGGTTGTTTTCGCCTCTGCAGAAGGAGGATCATCAGATCCCTTTCCTTTGTTAGGAGCTTTAGATTTTGCAGTCCCTTTTGTAGTTCCCTTCCTTTCTGCATTTCCAGCACACCACCTTTATAGGTTTTCCTAGAGATTTAGATCTCCCTCTAGATTTAGATGTCCCACTAGATGACTTATTTTTGTTTCTGTTCTGGGATCGTCCTCGTACAGATGGGGCATCACCATTCTGGCTATCCATATTTTTCCGTCTCATCTCCTCCGTCAACAAGGATGAGGCTTTTTCATCAAACTACAAGGCAGTTTCATTGCTACCTATTGCAATAAGCAGACTATCCCACGAATCTAGTAGAGAACACAACAAATTGATGTACTTATATTCATTTGAAATTTTAATATCAATAGACAATAATTGACTTACCACAGTATTAAATACATTCATATGCTCTATCACCGAGTCTCCATCTTTCATCCTCAGGTTATACAGCTTTTTCCGTAGGAACAATTTACTCACCAGAGACTTAGATTAGTACAAATTCCCTAACTTGTCCCATAAAGCCTTCATCATATCTTTCCTTGATACATTCAATAATACTAAATCTGAGACACACAATCGTATTGTGCTCTTTGCCTTCCAATCCAACTTCTTTCATTCTTCATCGGACACTCTCATTGGTTTAGTAATCAGATCTATTATGATCCGCTCATCTTTGTCCACTAACAAATCCTCCATATTGAGTTTCCACAACTCAAAACTATGACCATTAAATTTCTCGATCTCTATCTTTCCACAGCTCGCCATCTTCTTTCACCACCAGAATTGATCCCACAGATCTTCCATTCAACGGGGTCTACCACAGGCCCGAGAAAAACCCCTCAGCAACAAAGGCATGCCCTTGAATCCAAAATAGCTCTGATACCAAATGTATGTTTTAACCCTGTACAGAAATTACCTACATACGAATTCTAAAACACAGAAAATAAACAATGCAAGAGCATAACACGTAAAACACACATACACAAATATTTTCCCCTGGATCCCAAAACTGGGACTAGAGATTGATTTTTCATTATGTTCCTTTCAATGTTACAATACATATTTATACATGGCGAAACATCCAATACCATGGACCAAAAATCATCGTGCCCAAAACAATGTGTGAAAACCATGCACAAAACCATAGGTAGGTCCATCCACCTAATATAGAGTCCCAAAAAAATTCCTGGGGGTGTTGCCCTGGACCCCATAGAACAGGGCTACCCACCCCTCTCAAACCCCCTGTGACACCCCTGCTGCACAATCGGCACAACGAAGGGGGGGCTCTGCCCCCCTTCTAACCCCTTGGTTAACTACGAACGCTAGTCGTGGAAAGAATATAACACAACCCAACATGCATATTAAACCATTAATAAGTGTTGCATAGCTGGAACCCCAATCCATTATAAGAAGAAAGATGTGGTTTGAGCCTAACCTATTGGATAAAGAAAACACGAACCTTGTTAGTAGAACTTCAGTAATGGTAGCAAAAGATGGGAGTTTCGGGGACTCAAACACTATCTGCGGGGATCCTTTGGGGTCATGCCATGATGATTCACCTACCAAAATAAATCAAGGTCCTTGACTAAATTACTTGAAATTTGACACTGCTACCCAATGTATGCACTGGGTTAGGATTTACCTAAGCGCATTATCTGGCTAATGTCTATCCTTCATTGGGGATTGAGTAACCGAGTTGAGGAGGATCCACTTGCACAGATGGGGTAGAAAACTGAGTAAATTCAATTTGTTTTTTAACAGGTCGCCATGAAATTCTTAAAATGTCAAAAAGTAAGGTTGTGCAGTGTGAATACTTGAAAGTGGAAGCAATCCCAACGATCAAAACACTCTCTCACCATAATGTTGTAGAGCGTCGTAACCCTAGTGAAAATGGTGGAATGAGGCACAAATACAATACTGGGAAAATAATTTGTTACCTCAACCTACTTCTGTTTACTTGTGACTGTCAGATCTAGCTTCATTGATCGCATGGTGAAAAAATTCCCAAGTGTCTAGAATTAGAGATCTTTCAAGATCTTCGTATAAACATTGTAAAGATTCAATGGAAATTATCCTAAGTCATATGATCGAAACATTAAATTATAATGAGGTCTCCAATGAAAGTTTATGCTTCCAGCTCAAGCTCACATGCCTAGAAGGAAGGATATTAGTAACCTAGTCCATGTGGAAAACCTACAATAACTCTTGTACCTTGAGATTTAATTATAAAGATCCTCACAAGTGGCAACAAATTATGATATGTACCATTCTCATGGTCAAATCTTGTAATTTGATATGTTGTTATTATTTCAAAATATAACCAAATCGTCAAACTACGCATAAAATCATGCCTATCTAAATCAAGTTGTAGTATATGAAAAGTTAAAGGCTCATGTGATAAAAAAAATGAATTTGTTGCGGAACAATTTATTTAATCCATGTAGGTAGAGGAGTAAGTAAAATTTAGGACCATGGTAAAATAAAAAAAATTACAGTTATTCAATGTTGGTCGTTTGGGTAGGGTATGTGACATAGTGAAGGTAAAGAGTTTAGCAACACCCCAAAATTATAACTTTTTTTTATTTTAGATTTAATTAGAAAATGTTATAAAATTATGTTAAGATAAAATATTTTGATTGTGAAATAAGTTATGGTTTTTGGGTACTTGGTATTGATGGTTTTTGGGTATTTGGTATTGATAGGACATGACATTGGGCCATGGTATTGTAGCAAAGCTTGTTTACTAGTTAATAATATCCATGGTAAAGTGTGGGTGAATATCCATGGTTAATAATTTTTCTATATGGTAAGTTTATTGTAAGTATTAACTTTTTATATACTTATTAATTAAATTTCAATATGGGTACAAAATCAACACTAGTCCATTTCAAGGCAGGAATCTAGCAATTCATTTTCACCATTGATCATTATTACTTAAGCATTGACTTGTTGAAAAATGGAAACAAGAAACGTTAGAAATAGAAGTGCTAAAAATAGCACTGCTAAAAATAGCAGTTTGGGTACCAGTGCTAGATTGAGCAATAGGGATTGAGAAATGGAAGTGCTAAAAATAGCATTTTATTTTTAGCAGTTTAGGATGGATTCCTATTTTAGTCAATCCCTAGACTAAAAATAGGAAGTAAAATTTGAATTTGAACTTAACAGTTGTTTGAAAATAAATTAATTATATCACCATGAGTTAATTAGTTGTGAAAAATCAAACATGAAGTCTATGTGAGGACATGCAATAGTTTATCTATTAATTCAAGAACTTATCCATCAGTTAAAGAGATAAGGATGAGTTCTATATTGAGTAGTAATTAGTTGGCTCAATTAACTGAGTCAAGTCCAGCTATATTTGATTTAAATAGTTTGTTTAAATTAAGTAACTTCAATTAGTTAATGCATGCTTGCATATAACTACTGCACTTTAGATAACTGAAGATTCTCTCATGAATAACTCATGCATGTCAGTTTAGACAGAGACCCAGTTGAGATCAAAGAAGGGACAATGTACTATCAGTTGGATAAATATTTTTCCTACAAAGGAAGCTCATCCATGATGAGGATTTATCTCCTTCAGGACTGTGTAGCTGGATCAGAGGTTAGTGAGTGTGTGAAGAGGCCAATTCATACAAGTGGGTGCATTGGATCCCAATCAGAATTGCACAAAGAAATAGGAGGTTTGGAGGGTAGACTAGAGGCTAGATAGAGGCCTTTGACTATCTATGAGAAACAGAAGTATTGCAGAGAGAGAAGGATACCTTTTGAGCTTATTTTTTTTGTAATATTGGCTATATTTCCACTTGTATGATAATATAGAGTTGGGGTTTTAGGCTGAGACTTTCCCTAGGTTATATCTTCTGTGTTATGTGTGATTGATTCCTTGTTATCAGTTATATGTGTTAAATTAATGTTGCTCATGTTTGATTAAGCTTCTGCTAAATTGGTTGTAGAAGTAGTTCAAGTATTTTGCTTTAGTATATTGCATTATCAGGTGATCTACAATGGGAATTTTGACGTGAGAAATGCAACTTATAATGTTTAACTTTAAAAATAAATATTTATTTTTGTATATTATTCGAAAAACTATTTTTGAAAGTTTTAATTGGATCATAACTTGAAGGTCTTATTGTAGACTTTGCATCATATAATGCTATGTTGATAATGCATCACATATTTTATGTCACAATTTATGGATATGGTTCTAATAATCATGCTTAATTTTTAAATATTTGTGTAGCGATTTTTTAATCCAAAAATAAAATCCTTGCAAATAGTTCATCCTAATGCAAAATAACATATTTACTATAAGTTACTTCACACCATAATTTAAATAAATCCTTGCATAAAAAATAGATAGCAATAAGATGTAAATAAATATGCGTATGAGTCACTTCAAAACATTATTTATCTTTTCTAAATCACTTCTGTAGGAGTAAAACTATAAATATCTAGAGTTACTCGCCGTTAAATTTATGCAAGTGCTTCTGCCTCAATGATCAATTAATGTATCCACATCACATCTCAATTTATTAGCTCCTTCTAAAACAACATTATAGGATTGCAACACTTGTTTTAATTTATATGGTAAAATGGATATTAAAATATAGCTACTATTTATATCTTATATATTTTAATGTGATATGTATGTTATGATTTTCGTCACCTAAAAGGTTGTTGGCAATTTTGTTAATAAAAAAATTATAATATAATAAATTGAATTGTATTCGTAACAACTATATGACAACTTTATAAAAAAAGACTTACAAAATACATCAATAATTTTTTTGTTTAATAACATGAACATAAAACCACTAGGAATTATGTAATGACCCCTGGTAACATACAGATGCACATAGATATCATTTAAATTTACGTACAGAATCCAGACAGTCTCATATGTGAATATATGTTAACTTAAATTAACAAGTGAGGAAATCCAGAGGGGGATCCTCCTAGTTCATTGTGCACATTTATTTAGGGCATATTATGTTGTATTAGCTGTTGTAGGTGGTAAGATGCAGCGAGCAACTCAACCCTGGGACAGTAATCACGTTCAATCCCACCATCTATTTCTTTCTACCACCATTGATCTTATCTTGGCAATCTGATGGCAAAGGAAGGGTAGGGTTTGGTCCTCTAACCAACTCTTCGTGCCCGAGCCTTGGAGGTTTCATTGTTATGGTTGCTCCTGTGTCTCACGCTACTCTACAATGGTCGGGTCTATCAAAAGCCACCAACAGTATGTTGCGTTGTTTGTGGTTTGAGACAATAGAGACAGTTGAACTTACTAGCGCAGGTATGCCATACCTCTTGGTAGACAGTTAGTTTCATTTGCTTAGTTTTGAGGGTTTGATGCCTGTTTGGGGTTTTTGGCTTAAACTTGTTCTAAAGGTCCATCACCATTATATAGGGATGGCCCAAGAGGTTCTAGAGGTGGCGGGAGACAAGAGGCACCATGAACCATCTGAAAATGGTAACCCTTCCACAGCTAAATTTCATGGCGACAGTTCTCATTCTTTTCTCTGTTTTAATTCACTGAGCATTTTAATTCGTAACTGAGTCCAATAATTGGTCTACAAGTAGTTGATTCACTAAGGAGATGTCCCTAAATCAACTAAGAAGCCTCCTAGGGTATCATTCAGTTTATGTATATGAAAGAAAGGTTCTAGCTCAATTTGTATCTACTAACTTTGAACCTCTGTTACAGGTACGCTACTTCTCGGATGGTTTGAACTTCAAGACTGTGACCATTAAACTCTTAAGCGCTCACAACATCTCGGTTGATTTATAGGTTGGAGCTAAATCTTTTGGTGTTACTTTTCCAATCTTAATAGTTAAAGGGTTTCTTTGGAGGGTTTTCTCTTTATAAATTGGCTTAAGTTATTAATGTATATACTGGTATCTTTTGCTTTGTTGGGTCATGTGACAAGCTCCGAATGTCGATAGTTCCTTTTTTGAAATGTAAAGTTATGTGAGTTGAATGTTTATACTCAGCAATTGTCGACAATTTGTTTAAGAAGGCCTATGAAACTATTTCTATTTTTATTTGAAGGATGGATTGTAATAACTTTCTTAATTATTTGAAGGAGAGGCTAAGAATGCCTCCATTTGGCTTTTCTGATCGCGTTGACTGCTTCATCGATTACTCTTGGTTTAGGAATACACGCTTTCTGTTTATTACTGTGTTAATATGAAGTAAATACATTGTCCACACTTTCCTTGTGGATCGATATCTTGCGGCATTGATGCTATGTAAACTGTACTTAATCAGTTGTGATAGCTTCTCATCAAAACTTCTTGTAGTGTTACCTATTGTTCATTATATAATGTTTATTCATTACATAGAACGTTTGATGATAAGCTCTACCAAAGGTTTCACCGCCATGTTATGGTTTTTTGTTTTGCTTAACTCAGAATAGGGAATTGTTTAATATTTGAATGAACTTTAATCTTCTGTTTTACTAGTATTATTGTTAATATGAAGTCTTCCAGAAAGGCTATTTACAATTCCCTTTATTTTACTAATAAGTTATATTCGCAGTGATACTCTCTAGGATTTATATCAGCATATTCTTATTTCTACTCTATAAAAAAAATAGTTCTACTGTAACCATTCAGTTTATCCATTACCAGTTAAGAATTATCATAAGCTCCATGATTATTAGTTTAGAAGTAAGCCTTCTATCCTACTTATTTGTTTAACCTACAAGTCAATAATAATATCTATAGTCCAGTATTAAATCTTTAGAATCATTCTATATTACTTATCTGTTAACCTGCAATGAAAATATATTTCGGAAAGTCTCTCCTCCTAGCCACGAGTCTAGAAATAACATCCAGACTCTCCTCCGAGCACTTTCTATCATTCACACTGGATTATATCTAGTTACAATTAGTACCATGGGCCTCAAGACTCCTGTCTAGCCTCAATATTTGTACTTTATTATCGACTGCATTGAGAAACTTTCCAACTGGTTTATTCCACCCATCTCTGTGATCCCTCTTTTTCTCCTCTTCCCCTCTCTATATTTTCCTTTCCAGGTAGAGGGTATCTATTTCTTGGTAACTGTTTCTTTTAATTAAACAAAACAGTTTTATTCTTGTTAAAGTATCATTACCAATAATTTAGGTAATCACAATATATGTTTCTTGGCATCCCAGCCTCAGTTAGTTAATATTTAACATCAAAATGTAATAAAACTTAAAATAACATCTAGTAAAGATAAATTTAGTAATATAAGTAATTTTTATGCAACTTGGGGTGTTACATATTCCCCCCCATATGAGGAACATTGTCCCTGGTGTTCTCTCTACTTTTAGAAAAGTTGTCTCTACTTTTAGAAAACAATATCGGATAAGCTTTTTGCATAAATTCCTCCTCTTCCCAAGTGGCCTCTTTTGGGCCAAAGTGCTTCCATTGCACTTTAAACTGGGTGATGGATCGCTTCCACAAGTTGGTTTCTCTTTGATCAAGAATATGAAGAGGTTCTGCCAAGAATTGTCCTTCGGGTTTGACCTGAATATTTTCTCAGTCAATAATTTGCTGAGGGTTATACACATATTTTTTTAGTAAATATACGTGAAATACATTGTGGACCCAAATGTGGCTTGGCAACACAAGCTTATAGGCCACCATTCCAACTCGTTACAAGACTTGAAAGGGTCCACAGTATCGGGGTGCTAATTTAGCACAACCCCACCACTGTAAGGAAATTTTCCAGGGCTTCACTCTTAGATAAACGTGATCTCCCAATTGAAATTCCTTGCATGTCCTCTTTTTATCTACATACACTTTCTATCTATCTTGGGCCACCCTCAAATTTTGTCGAACCTTGTTAATAGTCTCCTCCATTTAAGCTAGCATGTTAGGACCCAGTGCTAACTTATTAATTGGATTATTCCAATCTATGGGTAGTCTGCACTTTCTCCCATACAACACCTTGAAGAGGCTCATGTGTAGTGATCCATAATGTCCATTATTATATGGAAATTCCACTATATGGAGGTAATCCTCCCACTTGTGTGGTTGCTAGATCACAAACGTGTGTAGCATGTCTTCCAACACTTGATTTACCCGTTCAGTCTATCCATCTGTTTGGGGGTGGTAGGAAATAATAAATTGTATCTGAGTATCTAATCTCGAAAAGAGAGTTTTCTAGAAGGTGGATGTAAATTTCACGTCCCTATTCGAAATCACCACTTTGGGTATCCCATGTAAGCGAAAAATCTCCTTCATAAGTATGTTTGCGATTTCCATGGTTTTGTACGTGGATTTCACAAGTAGGAAGTGAGTTGTTTTACTCAATTTGTCTACTACCACCATAATTAAGTCATGTTTCTTCCTTGTGCAGGGTAAGTCGGTGATGAAGTCTTAAGATATGGTCTCCCATTTCCATTCGGGAATGGGTAATGGTTGTAACAACCCGACGGGATGTTGGTGTTCTTCCATCACCAGCTAACACTCCAAACATTTGGACAAATATTCTGTAATATCCTTCCTCAATCTAGGCCAAAAGTACCCTTTTTTGATGGCTCAAAACATTTTATGGTGACCTGGGTGGCTAACACAAGGCTTCCTATGAAACTCATCCAATTTCAATAGTTTAACCAAATTTTGGTTAGGAATGTAAATTATGTTCTTAAAAGTAAGGAGATTGAATTCGGATATTCCATAGTTTTCATCTTTTCATTAGTCAACTTTTCAAGCCTAGACCAAGACTCAGCCTCTCAGAAACCACTCCACAGAAATCTACAAACCAGTAAGGAGATTATCAGAATTTATTTGAAATCTGATTTTTCCTTTTTTAGCAGGGCTTCTTTTTTTTGTTGCTAAAGGAAATTATACTCCAGATCTCTTCTAGCTACTTCCTTTATGATTTTAGGAATATTTGGACTTACTTTGCTCATTTGGAACTCATACATACAATGCAACTTCATGCTCAGTTCCGTGGCCACACAGTTTTCCTTCCCTTTTAGATGTTTCATTTCAAAATCAAATTCACTTAAGAAGGTTGTCCATTTGGCTTGTCGAGCGTTTAAGCTAGACTAGTTGAAGAAGTTTGTAAGACTGTTATGATCGGTTAGTAGCAAACATTTCTTCTGCAGTAGGTAATGTTGCCACATTTTAAGTGCATGCACTACTGTTGTCAATTGAAGGTCATAAGCTGAATATCATTGTTCATACTCCTTCAGCTTTCAAGATTCATAAGCAATCACTTTTCCTTCTTATCTTAGCACCCCACCAACACCCTCTTTGATTGCATCTGTGCAAACCACGAAATTCTTTTCTAGATCTGCTACTTTTAACACCAATGTGATGTTGAGCAGGTGCTTTAGTTTTTCAAAACATTGCTGACATTTGGCCATCCATTGGAAAGCACACCCCTTTTTCTGTAAGGAGGTCAATGGAAAGGCGATTTTTGGAAATCCCTTAATGAATCTATAGTAGTATCTAGCTAATCTCAATAATGATATGATATCAGTGAAATTATTTGGAAATGTCCATTCCATGGTTGGTTTGATCTTTTTTGGCTTTACTGCAGTGTCATCTGCCGATATAACGTGACCTAAGTACTGAATCTGATCATTAAAAAATTCACACTTGCTGAATTTGGAATACAACTAATTTTCCCTTAATGTTTGCAATACTATTTTCAAATGTTCTTTATGCTCCTCCCGATTCTTAGAATATATTAAAATATCATCTATGAAAATCAACACAAATTTATCAAGGTAGGGCTGGAAAATACCATTCATCAGACTCATAAATGTGACTGGGGCATTTGTCAGGCCAAACGGAAATACCACAAACTCATAATGACCATAGAGAGTACGGAATGATCTCTTATAAATATATTTTTCTTTCATTCTTATCTGATGGTATCCGGATCTTAAATTTATTTTTGAAAATATCTTAGCTCCTTGTACCTAATCAAATGGATCATTGATACGTGGTAAAGGATGCTTATTCTTGATGGTTAGTTCTTTTAGTTGTTGATAATCGATGAATAATCTTAGGGTCCCATCCTTTTTCCGTACGAATAATACAGGGGCTCCCTAAGGGGCACAATGGGATGGATATACTTTTTATCTAAAAGCTCTTGAAGCTATATTTTGAGTTATGTTAACTCAGGTATGCTCATGCGATAAGGGGCTCTAGATATAGGGGTTGCACCTGAAATTAACTCAATGGTGAAATCAATACTAAGCTTTGGTGGTAAACCTGGAATGGATTCCGGAAATACATCAACAAATTCCTATATGACAGGAATATTTTCCAAAGAGGTCATCTTATTTTTAGTGTTTGTAAATCCCACCTGAACAACATATATTTGACAACCTTTTCTAATACATTTTCCTAGCTGACTAGTACTAATGGGATGTAACCTGGGATTGGTTTTGATTCCTTGGAGTTCCTTCCTTTGGCTTGATTCAGCAATAAAACTGAAAGTTTTCTATTTGTAATCCACTAAGGACCAACACTTTTCTAATGAGTCCATCCCGATTAATATGTTATAGGAACCCAAAGGAAGTATATTAAGGTCCACATAAATAGGTTGTCCCGAAATCATTATGGGACAACATTTTGTTTTTGTTGCTACCCTTCTTTCTGTCCTCGTGGCTAGTTGAACTAACCATGGTTTTGAAAACTTACTGCTCTACAGTTGACATTTATCTACCACCTTAGGACTAACATATCCTAAGCTAGTGCTTGGGTCAAATAAAATAGACGGGTTGCTTAGCAATCATACCTTCACATTTGATCATAGTGGGCTAAAATTCTAACTGATGATCATCCATGGCAACTTTAATTCTAGGCATGTTCCTTTCCATGTCCCCAACCATGGATGCTTCTTGCATATTTCATAGTTGTTTTGTTCTTCCTTTATGCTGACAGTTTTTGTAGTAGTGTGGTTCTTTGCATCCTTAGCATTGTAGCGACGGTTTGTATTGTTGGTCATTAACAGATTTAGTAACTCTTTTCAACTGTCTGTTTTCTCAATAAGCATCCTTGGGCTGATTCCTGACTAGAAATCTACTGAGGGGCTTTTGTTGTATGTTTCTGCTACCGACAAATCTTGAATGTTTGTTTGGAATCAAACTTCTACTTTTCCTGTTTAAACTCCCTTTTGATCCTTCATTCTTCTATGTCATTTGTTGGTAGCAGATGTAGGCTTTCTGAACAACGTCATCCATTGTCTTAGGGTAGTCAAAATCTAATTTCTCTTTCATAAATTTGGGTAAACTATTGATGAAGCACTAAATTTTTGCATTTTCCTCTTGAATGTGAGGCACATAACGTAGAAAGGAGGTAAATTGTGTCATGTACTCATCCATGGTTAAGGTTCCCAATCTTAACTCAAGAAATTACTTTGTCTTTTCATTGTAATAACATTCCGTTAAATACTTTTCTTTGAAATTCTTTTGTAATTTGTGCCAGGTGACTTCCTCTTCATTAATTTTCCTTATTGTTTTGATTTCTTCCCACCAGAAGGTGGCCTTACCTATTTACTGATAAACTGCCAATCATGCCTTCAGTTTATCTGTGTACTCATAAACTGGAAATATTTGCCCATATCAATGAGTCAAGCTTTTGTTGCCTCTTCCGATTCCCCTTCAAAGAGTAAGGACTTAATCTTTTCAAATTCACCTTGCAATTATGTTTTTTGTGTTTTAGTTTTACGCTGGTCAGAGACATTGTCTGAGTGGCCTTCTCATCTTCCCCATGTTTCTCAGTTGACTCAGCGTTTTCTTCTCCATGTTGAGTCATTGGGGTCTTATCCTAGTCCTCAGCACTCAGATCTGGATGCCATTGATTCTGTCAATTAGACAGGCTTCTAAGAATTTTCTCCTGTTCTTCGCGTAATCTTTCAATATCTGTTCTCAAATTCATCATTTCAGCATGCAATTGCTGAACAGTTTCAAGTAACATTGCATTATCCTACTGTGATTCTTCCCCTAACTGTATCCAAATATCAGGATTAGCGTTTACATATGTGGTTCTAAGTGGATCGGATGGCCTTGGGCTCCCCTGCATTTTGCCATATCTCTTTTGTTGGTGTGATCTTTATTTATTTATCTGTGTTCACACATAAGTTTATTTAGTTAAAATCATAAGCACATTTGTTTCCAGTACATGTCGCAAAGTGTCTCAATGTACGAACCTAAGCTCTAATACCATTTGTAAAAACTATATGACAAATTTATATGAAAAAGGCTTACAAAATACATCAGTAAAAAAATAAAAAATAATAACATTAACATACAACCGTTAGCCATTATGTAATGACCCCTGGTAACATATAGATACACATAAATATCATTTAAAGTTATCTACGAAATCCGGACAGTCTCATATGTGAATATATGTTAACTTAAATGAATAGGCGAGGAAATCTGGATGAGGATCCTCCTGGTTCATTGTGCACATTTATTCAGGGCATGTTTTGCTGTACTAGCTCTTGTACGTGGTAACACGCAGCAAGTAGCTTGACCCTGGGACAGTACTCGCATTCGATCCTACCATATGTTTCGTTCTACCACCATCGATCTTATCATGGTAATCCGAAGGCAAAGGAAGGGTAGGGTTTGGTCCTTTAACGAACTCTTCACACCCGAGCCTTGGAGGTTTCATTGTTACAGTTGCTCTTGTGTCTTGCGTTGCTCTGTGATGGTCAGGTCTGTCAAAAGCCATCAACATTATGTTGTGTTCTCTATGGTTTGAAACAATAGAGATAGTTGAACCTACTGGCATAGGTATGCCATACAACTTGGTAGACAGTGAGTTTCATTTGCCCAGTTTTTAGGGTTTGACGCTTGTTTGGGCTTTCTACCTTAATCTTGTTCTGAATGTCCATCAACATTATACTGGGATGGACCAAGAGGCTCCGGAGGTGGCGGGAGACAAAAGGAACCATGAACCATCTGAAAAAGGTAACCCTTCCACAGTGAAATTTCATGGTGACAGTTCTCATTCCAGTCTTTGTTTTGATAAGGTTTTTCTTCTAGTCCTTTTTTTTTGCACTAAGCTTTTTAATTCATAACTGAGTCCAATCGCTGGTCTACAGGTAGGCGATTCATTGAGGAGATGTCCCTAAATCAGGTAAGAACCCTCCTAGGGTATCATTCAGTTTATGTATATGAAAGAAAGGTTCTAGCTCAATTTGTATCTACTGACTTTCGACCTCTGTTACAGGTACGCTACTTCTCGGAAGCTTTGAAGTTCAAGACCATAGGCATTAAAGTCTTAAGAGCTCATAGTGTCCCGGGTGATTTATAGGTTGGAGCTAAATCTTTTGGTGTCACTGTACTAGGCTTAATCGTTAAATGGTTTCTTTGGAGGGTTTTCTCCCTATAAACGGGTTTAAGTTATTAATGTATATACTGGTTGATTTTTCTATTTTTGGTCATGCGACAAGCTCTGGCTATCGATAGTTCCTTTTTTGAAACGTAAATCTATGTGAGTTTAATATTTATACTTGCAAATTGTTGACAGTTTGTTTAAGAAGGCCTATGAAATTGTTTCCATTTTGATTTGAAGGATGGACTATAATAAATTTATTAATTATTTGAAGGAGAGGCCGAGAATGCGTCTATTTGGCTTTTCTGATACCGTCGACTGCTTCATTGATTCTTCCTGGTTTAGGAATACATGCTTTTAGTTTATTACAGCGTTAATATGAAGTAAATACATTGTTCTCAATTTCCTTGTGGATCGATATCCTGCGACATTGATGCTATGTAAACTGTACTTAATCAATTGTGATAGTTTCTTATGATAAATTCTTGTAGCGTTACTTACTATTCATTATATAGCGTTTATTCATTATGTAGAACCTCTGATGAGAAGCTCTACCAAAGGTTCACGACCATGTTTTGATTAGCTGTCTTTCTTAACTCAGAATAGGGTATTTTTTAATATTTGGATGAACTTTAATCTTTTGTTCTACTAGTATTTATGGTTAATATGAAGTATGCCAAAAAGGCTATTTACAATTACCTTTATTTTACTGATAAGTTATATTTGTAGTGATACTTTCTAGGATTTATATTAGCATATTCCTATTTCTACTCTATAAAAAAAAAAATCTACTATAACAATTCAATTTATCCATTATCAATTAAGCATTAGCGTAAGCTCCATGGTTATTAGTTCATAAGTAAGCCTTCTATCCTACTTATTTGTTTAACCTGCAAGTCAATAATAATATCTACAGTCCAGTATTAAACCTTTAGAAGCTTTCTATCTTACTTATTTGTTAACCTACAATGAAAATATATTTCAGTAAGTCCCTCCTCCCAACCACGAGTCTCGCAATCATGTCCAGACTCTCCCTCGATCAATTTCTATCTTTCACACTGGATTATATCTAGTTATAGTCAGTACCATGGGCCTGAGGACTCCCATCCAACCTCAATCTCTGTACTTTCTTATCGACTGTGTTGAGCAACTTTCCAACTGGTTTATTCCACCTAGCTCTAGGATCCCTCTTTTGCTCCTCTTCCCCTCTCTATATTTTCCTTTCTAGGCAGAGGGTAACTGTTTCTTGGTAACCATTTCTTTTAATTAAACAAAACAATTTTATTCTTGTTAAAGTATAATTACCAATAATTTAGGTAATCACAATATATGTTTCTTGGCCTCCCAACCTTAGTCAGTTAATATTTAACATCAAAATGTAATCAAACTTAAAATAACATCTAGTAAAGATCAACTTAGTAATCTCAGTAATTTTTATGCAACTTGTGGTGTTACAGTATTATTTCTATTACTTTTAACATTTTATTATTAATTGAGCTAATGTTGAAATGTTTACATTCATTTGTGGAAACTACAACATCTCTCCCACATTGGGCTTTATATTACTTTAAATGTAAATTTGCTAAACGTTTACAAACACTTATACCACTACAAACATCACCTCATATTGACAAAAAAAAATATTCTATATATATGTTTCACCACATTTAAAAAATATTGACATACATTTCACTACATTTAATAAATGTTGTCATATGCCTACACATCCCATTTATCTTAAAGTTTAGAAACTTTGGCATATCTTATTAGTCTTATTTATGCAAACTATAAAATGTTTGGTGATATTTTTGTAAAGTTATTTAAATTTGTAATGATTTTATATTAGTATCTTTGAAATTTTGGTGATTTTTTGGGTAAATAATTTTATCTTATAAAACTTTTGCAAATCATTTTTAGAAAAAATGGAGATTGGTGAATTTTTTCTTTTATGAAAAAATGGAAAATTAGTCCATCCACAAATATTTCACCCTAAAATTTCCCTACCCATATTGAGTTGTAGACCACCTCTTGACATAAATATTGATATATAAGTGGAGATAAACACAATATGTTTTTTCCTAAATATTTTTTTTAAATCTAACTAATTGTATCCATTAATTAGGCAACCTAAATTCAATTAATAACTTATATAACCTAAATTCAATTAATAATTTCTAATAAAATTATATATCTTTTAATAACACTTCACGTTAATTTTATATATAAAAACTATTGTTTTATTATAAACAACCACTACATTTTTAGAAGAAACAAATATTACATTCTAATTTAATAACTTTAAATGATGCGAACATCTTAATATGGCATTTATCGAGGACAAACATTTTGATTTTAACATAATATGCGATCAATCGAACACAACTTTTTCATTTTAACATAATAAAATCTTTTTACTGCATTTCAAGGTCATAATTTACCAACAGAAAAGAGTTATTTTCATCGAATAAATGTGGCAAGGATAAACTTTTTGTTTTACGATAATAATTTTTTTTTTATGGGATTTCAACGTCATGGTCTAATAGTAGAAAATAGTGATTTTGACTCTAAACTATCTGTCTAACAATGTGAGTAATGATAGTCAGTAGGTTAAAAGGACTATATTATTGTCACCTCAATAATGGTGTGCTGAAGTATGAAAAGTTTGTTCTAAATAACCTTGTAATTTTTTTAATATTTAGTATATTATTTATTGTTTGATATAATTAATAAATAATTAGAAAAGAATTTAGAAGTAATTTTATTTATACAGTGATAAAAAAATGTTATATCATTAGCACTTCAATAATTGTACGCTAAATTATAGAAAGGTAATTTTTAAATTTTAATATTTTATAAATTATATGTTAAATTATTGATTTTTTATATAAATTAAATATCTAAAATATTATTTAATATAATCCATAAAATAATTAAAAATAATTAATTATTTATGTATATATAGGTTTTATGGGTATAAATTAATAGATGATAACCTATTTTGTTAAGGTATTTTTTAAAAGTCAGCAAGTTATAGTTATCGAATCCACACCATGTCACCAATAGAAATCGTCGCGTTTTAGTTGGTAATTATTTAGATTTTAATAATATTATTTATATTTATATAAATGTAAATATGTAATAGTTTATTTAAAACTTTGATTTAGTAAAATTATTTTAAATGAAAATATTAAATAATTAATAAATATATTTATTAATAAAATATTTTGATTTATTTTAACTTTGGATTTATTAAATGTTAAGACAGATCAAATCATTTCAGATGCAAATTTTTTTTTTAGAATAAAATTTTTGAAAATATATTTGATTCCTCTCCATCCTAGATAGTCATGGAAATAAGATGATTCTAGATTGATGCATATAATCTCTCTTACACACATACATATGTATATTAAACATTTTTCTTTAACAAATTTTATAATGTTGAAAATTTGAATTTTTAATATGTTAAAACACCTCACAACACAATAAATATAATTATGTGAGATTATATTGCTTAAAACATTTTGTTTTCAATTATATTCTTCTTGTGTGTTCCAACATTATATTAAGCATCTCATTTAAGTGATTCTATAAATAATAAAAATAAATATCATAACACATTATATATATATATATATATATATATATATATATATATATATATATCATGTGTAGTGTATTAATTCCTTTATATTAAATGAATTGAAAAATAACACATTAAGAAATATGTATATAAAATTAGTTCGATCCTAGGGAGGGATTAAAATGGAATTGTTTGAACTTTTTCCAATTTGGACCTCCTTTGAAATAGTCAATTCTCCCCAAAGTGACTTCCACCCTCAATCTATGGAAACTAAACTACACCCAAACCAACTAATTTACACGTCATATGTTAAATATATTTATCCCAAATATTTGATAAAGCCAAATTTAAAATAAACTGGAATTGATTTAATTTAAAAAAAAAACATTATTTTATATATAATTATTTATTATTTCAAAATAGGTATACATTGTTTTTTTTTTCTTTTATTGAACAAACGATTAAGATTTCATACTGAGCAAATATTCTTCATCATATATTGGCATGGAGGGATGACATTTTACCCCGATCAGCATGTTGGTCATTATAGTTTCATTTAATAAATTTTAAATTAATAACCTAGTCACTCTACTTCATTTCCTCTAGATAGATGCCTGGGGCAATAGATAGCCATGGAGGGTGTCAATCAATCCCTAATTGTTTGCATAGACTGTATCCCTTACCAATGCTTGTAAATCGGTGAAACAATTACGATCTGGTATGAGTTCATCAAAGAGGAGAGTGAAAATAATGGATCTAGTATGAGCTCGATCCCTAGTGGGAGGAAGAAAACAATGGACACCCTTATGCAAGCATTCCATTTGGGATCATCCCTCGCACTTGCATAGGTATGAAATTTATGTTTCAGGAGATTAAGGTGGCACTGATTCATTTATATCGTGGATATACCTTCAACCGTTCTATGTCCATGCAAAATCCAATGGAGTTTCACGTGCTTAAACCTATTCCATTATGGATGGATTTTTCAAGAACAAAGTCTCCGTTTATATCATTCTTCCATTATCTTGCATTGGCTCTTACAAGCAAGTGACATGACATGAAATAATCCATTTTCTTTATAATTTTTTAAATTTGGTGTGACTTGATTTAGAAGGTATTTTATTCTATTTCAATTTCAGGTTCTTGCTAGTGTCGTGGATAGAAATTCTCTTTTTTGGAATGGTGTTCATGTATACATATGTAGTGATGCGGTGACCAATCTCTACATTAACCAATCGAGGAATGACTTCCTTGTTTTAGAAATGTAGAGTCTCATCAATCATGAAGTTTGAATGCAATGTCACTCATAATCCTCATGATTTGTAGCAACGTAAATGTTTGTTGCAAAGGCGACATTTTGTTATTCTAAGTATAGATGTAAATTAATATAGTATGGTTTTAACCAGGATTTCCAAAAAACTTTAAAGTGTAGGAACCTAGAATAACTATTCTTTATTAGCTATTTTTCTATATGTTTGTGATCCCCATTAATATTTGCATGATCTTTAAATTATTATGTCACTATCATTTGGGCAATGATATCTAATGATGGTGTAAAGGTATTAATCGCCCTCAGTATTGTAGTTATAAAATAGGTTACTGATCAAGAATGAAGGTTAAATTGACCAAGAAAGAGAATGCCAATGAAAATAACCATACAAGAAAAACTTAGGATTTACATGGTAAAAACCCTGACAAGGTGTCAAGGAAACATCCATGGGGTAAGGGATTGGAATCTCTATTCAATCAATAAATGATTCTCCTTACAATAGTTTGGGCATTCATCAGTTTTATATATGAGCCTCCTCGGTTACATAACTACTAATTCGATATGAAACTAACTTATCAATAACTAATACAATTTACCCAAATTTACATTAATTAGTTGTCAATTACCAACAAACTCCACCTTGACAATAATTTTTCCTAATCCCTTGCCCATGCCCATTCATCATCTCTTCTGCAAGCCAAGAGAAGCTAAACACCATCGCAACTTCTCTACTATAACTGGCTTTATGAATATGTCTGCACAATTCTCTCGTGTATGGACCTTTTGAAGAGCTACTTTTCCACCATCGATCACATGTCTTAGAAAATGATACATTACATCAATGTGCTTTCTTCTGCAGTGAGAAGCGGGATTTGTAGCCAAGTGAATAGCACTTTAACTGTCACAAAGTACATTCACTTTCTCCTGCATCCTTCCAATCTCATCAAGTAGACCCTTTAACCAGATTGCTTCTTTACTAGCATCTGAAGCAGTTATATATTCTGCTTTGGTAGTGGACAACACAATTGTTTCTTGAAGCTTTCACATCCAACTAATTGCTCCACCTGCAAGAGTAAAGACATAACCTATAGTAGATCTTCTCTTGTCCAAATCACCTGCATAATCAACATCTACATATCTGTAGACTGATCCTTCACTACCATTAAAGATGATGCAATGGCCACTTGTGCCTCTTAGATATCGAAGCATCCATTTCACTACTCACCATTGTTCTTCAACTAGATTTTCCATGAACCTACTGACAACTCTAACTACATGTGAAATGTTAGGTCTTGTAGATACCATCACATACATTAAGTTTCCTATAGCATTTACATATGGTACATGAGACATATACTTCTTTTCTTCATCAGTTCTAGGAATCAAAACAGAAGAAGGCTTAAAATGGGAAGCTAATGGAACATTAACAGGTTTCGCGTTGTTCATACAGAACTTTTCAAGTACCTTCTCCACATACTTCTGCTGTGACAACCAAATCTTACCATTTTTCCTGTCTCTGTGTATCTCCATGCCCAAGATATGTTTTGCTACTCCAAGATCCTTCATATCAAACGTCCTAGAGAGCTGAGCCTTTAACCTGTTGAGCTCTTCCATGCTTTTTCTTGCAATAAGCATATCGTCAACATGCAAAGCTAAGATAATGAATATGCCATTGAAACTTTTGAAGTATACACATTGATCATACTCACTTCTAATAAATGTTTGGCTCACCATGAAGGAATCAAACTTCTTGTACCATTGTCTAGGTGACTGCCTCAGACCATACAATGATTTCTTCAGCTTGAAAACTAATATTCTGTTGTGACCTTGTACGAAACCTTCTGTTTGTTCCATATATAACTCTTCATTCAAATCACCATGTAGAAAAGTTGTTTTAACATCAAATTGTTCTAACTCAAGGTTAAGTAATGCAGTTAGTGCCAACACAATACAAATAGAAACAAGTTTTACAACTGGTGAAAAAATCTCATGAAAGTTGATACCTTCAACCTAAGAATACCCTTTCACTACCAGTCTCACCTTATACCTTTCAATACTTCCATCAACTTTCCATTTCAATTTGAAGACCCATTTGCATCCAAAAGCACTTCTCCCTTCAGGAAGTTGTACAGGATCCTAGGTATTGTTCTTGGCTAAGGAATACATTTCTTCTTCCATAACTCTTTTCCATTTTTCACTATCTGTATCATCTGCTGCTCCCTGATAGCAAGAAGGTTCCCCATCTTCAATAATCAAAACAAAAGATGAAGTAGAATCTTCATACCTTTTGGGAGTTTTTCTTTCCCTTGTAGACCTTCTTAGAGTGACTGGTTGTTGAACTGGTTCATAAATTTCAGCAGTTTCTTTTGTATCTTCAACATTTTTTTCTCTAGAAGTCTCTTCTTCCTTTTGACTATCACCGAAAGGTCTAGCCTCCAACTGAATTTGTTGATTTGGCGATACCTGTTCCTGTTCAATTCTTTCAACATTTGATTTTAAAAAAGAAGATTCATCAAATGTTACATCTCTACTAATGGCTATCTTCCGTAATGTAGGATCCCACAACCTGTATCCTTTCACCACATAGTCATACCCAACAAAGACATAACATTTCGATTTTGGATATAATTTTGAAAGCTGATTTTTAGGAATAAAAGCATAAGCATCACAACCAAATATCTTTAAATGGGAATAATCACAAGTCTAACCTGACCAAACTTCTCTAGGAATTTTACAATTAATTTCTACTAAAGGTGATCTATTAACTAAATAACAAGAAGTGGATACTGCTTTTGCCCACAACTCCTTTTTCAAGTTAGCATTGTTGATCATGCTTTTGGATCTTTTCATAAGAGTCTAATTTATACATTCAGCAACACCATTTTTCTGAGGAGTATAAACAACACTTTTGTGTCTAACAATTCCTTCACCCTTATAGTATTGTTCAAATTCTGTTGAAGTGAATTCACCACCATTGTCAGTTCTTAAACATTTAATTGATTTTCTCGTTCTTTTCTCTATCATTGCCTTAAACTGTTTAAAGATATTGAATACATCAACTTTGTTTTTTAGCATAAAGACCCAAACTTTACGGGAGAAATCATCAATAAAAATTAAAAAATATAGAGCACCTCCATATGATACAACAGGAGATGGTCCCCACAGATCAGAATTAATATAGTCTAAAATATCTTTACTGTTATGATTTCCAGTTTTAAATATCTGTTTACACTGTTTTCCATACACAAAATGATTACAGAAATACAACTTCAAAGATCTCAGATCAAGAAGAGATTTACACTTCATCAGTATCTAAAGACCTTTCTCGCTCATGTCACCCAATTGCTGATGCCATAGGTGAGTACCTTCTTCTTCTTTTTCTGACACAATCGCTGCTTCACTGACCTAAGTACTTCCTTTGAGTCTATAAATATTTCTGACCTTTTCTTCTTTCATAACCACTACGGTGCCTTTAGAGACTTTCAGCACTGCCTTTGAACCTATAAACTTATAACCATCCGAATCCAACAGTCCTAAAGAAATCAATTTTTCTTGAATTCAGGTACATGTCTAACACTAGTTAATGTTCTAAGTGTGTTATCATACATTTTAATCCTGATATTTCCCATCCCAATAGTATGACATGTTACATTATTACCCATAAACACAGAACTACCATTTACATCTTCATATGAAGTAAACCAATTTTTGTGTGGACACATGTGATGAGAAGCAGCAGAGTCTAACATCTAGCTTTCAAAACCTTGAGAGACATTACATACAGGTGAATTTTCATCTATTATACATAATTATTCGGCAGATAAAACTTCATCTATCATACCTGAATCAACCTGATTTTCTTCCTTCTTCGGGTTATCAGAATCTTTTCATTTCCAATAGTGTTTCTTCAGGTGTCCAATTTTATTGCAGTGCCAACAGTTTTCCTTACACTTCTTTCCCTTTGATTTAGATTTGGAAGACCCCCTTGTTTTTTCTCCTCTTTCCTTTGACCGTCCTCTAGCTATCATGCCTTCTGATGTAGCTATTTCAATACTGGATTTCCTTCGTACTTCTTTAGACAAGAGATCTCCCACAACTTATTCAAATTTCAAAGAATCAGTGGTGCTCAAACTGATTGAACTTACGAAGTGGTCCCATGACTCAGGCAGAGAACACAACAAGGCTATATCTTTGTCTTCTTCTTGAATTTTAACTTCCATATCTGATAATCGAAAACATTTAAATGCTCTACAATTTTTGAACCCTCCTTCATTCGAAGACTGTACAATTGTCTTTTCAAATAAATTCTATTGCTTAACGACTTTGTCATATATAGTTTTTCCAGTTTTTCCCATAAGCCTTAAGCTGTACTCTCTTCAACAATGTTGAAGAGAACTTCATCCACTAGGCATAACCTGATGGTACTGAGAGCTTGGGCATTCAAGTCCTCCCAGTCTGAATCTTTCATGCTTTTAGGTTTCTTATTTGCCCCATCCAAAGCTTTGTGGAACCCTTTTTGCACCAACAAATCGCTAACTTTTAGTTTCCATAGAGAAAAGTTTCTCTTGCCGATGAATTTCTCCACCTCGAGCTTTGCATTCGACATCTTGACCATTTCTTTCTAGTTTTCTTCTAAACTCTACTTCTAGGGTTGAATTTCACCACAATCTGCTAGAAACTAGGGTTTCTTTCTTTAAAAAAAAACTAATTTTGTTGCCCCTTTTTAAACCCTGATTTCTGTCTTCGACTAGGGTTTAAAAACTTAATTTTGTTGCCCCTTTTTAAATAAAAACTGATTTATTTCATAGAATTTATTTTATAGATATTGATTTATTCATGAAACAATTAAACTTCCAAAAAAAAAATTACTTCAACCCCAAAAAAAAATTCAACTTCACCACCGTCTTAGCAACAAATTCTTATTTCTGTTGTTTTTTTCTTTAAATACCTAAACTTATTTTTATTGATGTAATTCCTCTGGTGACAAGCAAGCCAAGCTCTAGGGTCCCTCCTTGATGGCTCTTCCTTTGGTGGCTCGGACTTATTTCTGTTGGTCACTGGTTGAATTTCTTTGGCGGCAAACAAGCCAGGCTCTAGAATCCTCCTCGACGACTCTGGTAGCACGCAGAGGCAGCACGCAGAACACAGGTGGCTCAAGCAGCACCGAGACTTTGAACAAGCCCGCAACTGCCCCTTATTGACTACTGTGGTAGCATGAAGCAAGAAGATGGATTGATGGGTATTTGGGCCAGTAACAGCTCCACACGTAGCCCTCCTTGATGGGTCCTCAATAGCTCCCTTTCCCTTCACAAACGATAGCTTTTTCCAGTGGTTTGATTCTCTCCTTCGAGCAATGGGTTCCTTACCTGCAAGAGTGGCATCAAACTTCAAACAGAGTTGTGTTTCTGGCAGCTTTCTCAATGGCAAACATCAACAGCCTCCTCTCCACCTTCCTTTCTTAGTAGAAGCAGCAAGTGCTCATTCAAAAAATGAGCGGGCTCTTCATCTTCACCCATGACGATGGAAGTTTTCCAAACACTTGATCCTTTCCCTTCTGCAGTGGCAAACCAATATACACAGTGAGTCACTAAGGCTCTGATACCATATGTAGTTATAAAATAGGTTATTGATCAAGAAAGAAGGTTAAATTGACCAAGAAAGAGAATGCTAATGAACATAGCCATACAAGTAAAACTCAGGATTTACGTGGTAAAAACCGTAACAAGGTGTCAAGGAAACATCCATGAGGCAAGGGATTGGAATATCTATTCAATCAATAAACGATTCTCCTTAAAATAGTTTGGGCATTCATCAGTTTTATATATGAGCCTCCTCAGTAACATAACTGCTAATTTGGTATAAAATTAAGTTATCAATAACTAATACAATTTGCCCAAATTTACATTAATTAGTTGTCAATTAGCAATAGGTGCTGAATATTTTTTCTTTTGGAATAGTTTAACTTTCGCTATTGTAGTTCCCAAGGTGGTGACATTCGTGTGCCGCCGCCATAATGGATACAAATGCCAAGGCTCGACGTCATCGTTTGTAAAATCTATTTAGTTACCTGGTAGAGAAGACAAGCATTAGATGAGCAGTTAATCCAGTTTGGGTCGAGTAGTTGGAGGTTTAATTGTTGGCTTTGGGTTTATTGATATCATTCCATTATCTCGAGTCACTCCTCAAGGGTTTGTTTTTGGTGATTTGGTAGAGATCACTCTTCAAGGTTTTCTTTATGGTACTTTGGCCTTATTTTGGTTTGACGCCTTTCCACCAGACCATCTTTCATTCGCTTGTGGTTAACTCTCAAGGGTTTCTTGTTTTTTTCTTAGTGTTGGACCAATTGACCAAGGGTTTGAAGCCTTTTCGAGAGACCACAATTCAGGTATCAGAATACTATTTTATTTTGTTGTATATGTACTCATTGCCATTGGCTTCTTCTTGAGGGTACTAATCTAGTTTATTGATGTGTTGTAGGTGAGTTCTGACAAGGGTTAGGGTGACTCTGCTACAAGTAAACTTCTTTGAAAGTTCATACTTGGACCAAGTGAAAATTAATGCTTCTACTTGGATTAGAGTTTTATGTGATAGATATGAATAGAGATAGTGTTCTCTTTTTTTCTTTGAATTACAATTTTTTTTTTGGGCAATATTTGTATACTTGTTGGCCTTAGATTGGTTACTACCAAAATTGGTGAGCTTTCATTTAAAATGTTTAATCTCGTATATAATTTTTTTATAGAATAGTTGTTTATATGCAATACACATTCATCGCTGGAGGTAAAGGGACAACGCAATCAGGCAAGTGTTATTTTAGTGGAAGAATAGAAATAGTTTTCTTCTTTCTTCTTTGGATTGTAAATTTTTTTTTTTTTTGGGCAATATCTATGTATGTATTGGCCTCATTTTGGTTGCTTCCAAAATTGGTTAGATTTCATTTGGAATCTTCAATCCTGTACACATAAATTTTAAAAATGGGAAACTCATTATTGAAGCAGATAATTCGTTCAGGACAAATTATAAAAATTATCTTTAGCAACCTCTGAAAATCTCTTCCACTTTGTGTCAGTAGTGTGCCCAAGAAAGGTTGGATTAGAAGTCAAGGTATAAATATTAGAAATGAAAAGAACAAAAAAATGACCTTAGTAAGCTGTAAAATTGTACATTACATTTAAGAATATTGATTCAATCCATGACTCGGCCTGGCAAAGGAAGAACGAAATACACTTGGTTGCCATATGTTACCTCCTCCAAGGAATAATAATATGATCAGTGATTAGAAACCCTTGTGTAAGTCTACTAACAAATCATTCTTCATCGAAAAAGGAAATTATTACTATAACCCAGCATTAGGGCTAGTTTCATGTCCATGGCAATGCATTTGAACTTGTTGGAATACGTAATTCCTACTTGTCTCAGTTGTGATGCTTTCTATCTAGAGGAGTCTGTTCCTATTTTATTTCCTAGATTTGTGTGTGGTTGAGATATTCTCTGAACCAACATATTATGTGTCCAAAGTAGTTTGCCTATCTTGACACAACACTTCATATATTTATTTGTAACATTATTTTATTAATGAGAATAGAGATTTCTTTATGGCAATTTAACATGGTATAAGAGCCCCTGCACACCGCTCTTGGGCTAGGCCCCTCTTCGGCTGAGGGAAATAAGATAATATATTTGTATTGTTTTAGTACTTTTTTCTTGTTTGTCCATCGAATTATTAAAACTCTTGTGGAGGTGATTCTAAATGAATCAAGTTGAGTTGATGTATGGAATTTGTTTTTTTTTCTCTGTGATTGTTGTGAAGAGCCGACTAATGGGAGACAGACTCGATTTGGCTTCTCTGGATAGCATCATGAAGCAAGGAATGTCTAAAAATTTCTTGATGGGGAGTCTCCATGGGAGATTTTGGGTAGATTGGAGGAATTTGGTGTAGCTGCAAAAATAATAAATCTCAGGGTGAATATCTCTAGAAGTGGGGATGTTGAAAATACTCGAAATCCAATTTCTATTTCACAATTCCTTGGAGGGATCCATTCTGATGTAGATAGTGAACTGCTCAAACTTGTAGCAGCTAGACATTTTGACTAGGGCAAGACCTATGTGATAAAGCCTTGGATCGATTTAGGAGACCACGTGACTCTGTGTTCGGATTGAGATGTTGTTTTTTTCGTTTAGGCGAGAAGCAGTGGATCAATGGAGATAATTCGGCACATAATGTTGGGATCTACCAAGAAGAATCATGGATGAGTCGAGATCAGTGTGGATATACATAGTGGAAGCGTGGATTTGACCGCTGAAGCAAAGGAGGTTCTCTCAATCTTTATTCTTCTCCATTAACTCAATATTTATTCTCCTCTGTTAACTCTTCTCTGTGAGAAATTTTTGGTGTGTAATCAATGGTGGAAACAGTGTTCCCATCGGATAATATGGGAATCTATAACTTGAATGGCCCATACACGAAGGGCCATATGTATAGTGCCACATTTCCCACCTTTCACTTGACGCCCCCAATGAACAGAGAAACTGTTGCTGCCTCTGCTTCATCAGCCTCATCATGTTCACCCTCACCATACTTTTTGTTGCAAGCATCACACGGTTTATTTTATGAGTTATCTACAAATTGCATTGACCTAATTTTAGATTCACCTTAGTGGATATCCCCAAGTTCAATGTCACCTCCTATCTCAGGTACCAATTCGTCCTTCAAATGGACTTCAGGAATCCCAATGAGAAAGTGACCTTTTATTACAATACAACACAGTGTGAGGCTCGGGAAACGGGTGAAAGGTTGAGAAGGAAGGGGTGGAATATAACTAGGATGATATGTTCCTCGTTCTTGCATTGTATTCAAACTGGGGCCGAGGTCATTATAGCTCTCTATGCTGTGCAGGATCATGCCCTTTCTATCGATCCATCTAAGGTCAAGGTTTCAATAGAATATGGTTTGTGTCAGGTAATGCATTGCATTGCAATAAGAACCCCGCCTTCTTCACCAGACATTAACTGGACACCTGACCATTTTGAATAGGAAGATGGACGTAGTGCAGTGATCTCATCATGTGGGCATGGAAGAGGAACACATTATGATAGGAAAATGGGATATTTTCTCATCAATTGCATCCTCTTCACATTTGTATTGAGAAGAGAAAATAAACAAAAATTCAGTGCTCCCAAACATGATGTCATGTAAAATAGAATTATTTTTCTATTGCTTAAATTTTTTAGAAAGTGTTATGTCAGTGATGTAATTCTGGTTAAAAGAATATAGTGGCATTTAGTTTGGCCAACTATTGTCACATATTTGTGTCTTTGTGGGAACTAGCCATTCCAACAATAGAGAAATTTATTTGCAGGAATGATTAACCACTAGATATAGTGAAGACATAACATTAAAGAGGGAAGAATCAAAGACGAGAGGATGATGGAGAATCGAGTTTGTGTGAATTAGTTTGAGTTTATGGAATAGACTCATGATGTATTATGTGTCACATAAATTTATTAGTAAGCAAGTCTAGGATGTTTTGTAGTGGTCATCGTAAAGAATGTACCTAGTAACTCCAAAGTTGGAGTGTGAAATGTAAGCTTTATAAGGCATGTGTACCCCCATATAGTTTGTGGTAATCTAAGAACAAATTTGTATTTGTAGTGTCGGTTTGTGGTAAGCCAGAAACCACATGTGAGAGTGAAGTGGACATGGATTTTTGGAGGCATGGTTTAGGGTCATCCGAGAAAACACTAGGCCTAGTTGAGTGAGGTCTTTTTTTAGCCTTAATGGTATATTTGATGCCCTTGGTGACTTTGTTGAGCCTTGGTGGCTGAGTTGAGCCTTGGCAGTTGTGTTGAGCATTGGTGGCGGAGTTGAGTTATGGTGGCTAAGAGCCTTTGGTGGCATGGTTGAGGGTGATCCAATAAAACCTGAGGCATGGTTATAGGTAATCCTATAAAACCCATGATGATGATATTGGAGGGGGATTTGTAGGTACAGGTACATTTATGCAGTTATAATAGTTGACAGAACCATGTATGCAAAGGACATCTTAGTGCACTGGTGTTTGTAGCGGTTGGAATCCATGCATTCCGATGGATGGTTTCTCCTTTATATGAACATCGACATATTCTTTTGTTATGTTTGACCACAACTAGACTTTGCAGATTGATATTGAGACAAGTAGTCATTCAGGGGGTGTGTTGGAATATGTAATTCCTAATTGTCTTTGTTTTGATTCTTTCTATCTAGAGGAGTCTATTCCTATTTTGTTTCTTAGATTTGTGTGGTTGAGATATTCTGTCAACCAATATATTGTGTGTCCAAGATAGTTTCCCTAAATTGAGACAACACTTCATATATTTATTTGTAACATTATTTGATTAATGAGAATAGAGATTTCCTTATGGTGAACTTTCATTTGGAATATTCAATCCTATACACATAAATTTTATAAATGGGAAATTCCTTACTGAAGTAGACAATTCATTCAGAGAAATTCTAAAAATTATCTTTAGAAACCTCCAAGAAACCCTCCTATTCTACGTCAGTATTCTGGCCAAGCAGGTTTGGATTAGAAGTCAAGATGTAAATAGTAGAAATGGAAAGAACAAAAAATGACCTCAGTAAACTGCAAAATTGTACATTGCATTTAAGAATTTTGATTTGAGCCATGGCCTAGCCTGGAAAAGGAAAAACGTCATACCCTTGGCTTCCATATTGTACCTCCTCCAAGGAATAATAATATGATCATTGATTAAAAACCCATGTATAAGTATACTAACAAATCATTCTTCATCAACAAAGGAAATTATTAACATAAGCAGGCAATATGGCTAGTTCATGTCCATGGCAATGCATTTGTACTAAGATATAGAGAAAATAACCCTAGCCTAGAAGTTACAAATGATAGAAGGAGACACCGTGATAGAGAGGAGTTGGTTACTCTAACCACCTTCTTGATCTACTAGTTGTAGGATCGCAAACCCACATTTCCTACCATCGATGACATAGAAGATTCCAATGTCTCACATCCTATTTTTAGATTGCTACTAGTTGTGATATTTTGGAGGGTTCAGTGATGATTCGGATTTAAGCAGTAACACAATAGATTACAGAGATAATCATAAATATAGAGATGCGATAACCATAAAAACAGAGATGCAACAGAAATAATACTTCATTTCATTAATGGAGAATATTGAAATATGCTTACAAATAGCAATAACCCAGCTAGGGCGATGGTAGCTTATCTCTGAGAAGAGATGTGTCGGCTACATGCCTCTGAACTGTTCCAAACTGTCTTACAATGAGGCTCAAAGGCCTATTTATTATTGAGAAACAATGGAAAAACCCTTAACATTCCAAAACCTAACCCTAGAAGATGAAACACCAAACTATGGGCCCCGTTTGGGTAAATTGGTACATCAACTTCCCGGGGTCGTAACTTTGGCATACGATCTGCGTTTGACGCGCATGATAGCCCGTTGGAAAGATCTCTCCGAGGACTACGACGGAAGAGATCTCTCAAAGGAAGATTTCCCAAAAAACGTCATTTAGGGCCTCAAAACGACTCCGGAAGTTTAGGACCCGAAAAACTGCTAAAAATAGTAAACTGCGCTATAATTAAGGAAACTGAAAAACTGAAAGAGACAGTTGTGGGGGTCCAAATGGGATAGGTGGGTGGCCACCAACATCCACCTGGATCATTCCTCCCCCCTTAGGAAGCAATGGTCCCCATTGCATTGAGTTCCTCCCTGAGATGAGGAAGCTTCTGCTGAGCTGGGTCTCTGGTGAGCTGTTCTGCAGTCTCTGATGTGTCCAGAAATGGTGGGGAGCATGGTCGGCGATGATCCACATTGAACACTCGGTGCAAGCGAATGAATGGAGGAATGTTGTGCTTCAAAGCATTGTTTCTCGTAGCCTTGTTACTGGTGTAAGGACCATATCGAAGTGGTCTGAGTTTCTGATGGGTTCTAGTAAGGCGCTCCCTCTACAAATGTAACCAAACTTTGTCGCCAACCTGAAACTTGTGCGGTACCCCTCTGGGTAAGGAGAAGTTGTTCCTGTGTTCTATCATGACTGTATCCCTCTGTTGCTGCTGCTGCATGGAGGAACCCTTCGCGAGGGTCATGGATGTAGCAACGATCTTCCCCTTACTTTGGGAGCGAACCAGATAGAAAATAAATTTCCTAGTCTGTGAGATGAGCTTGCTGCCTTTCTTAGCAGTGATCAAAGAGGTGGCGGTAGATGGAGCTACCTCTGGTATCCTGTATAATGAATTATCCAAAGAAATAATGACAACACGAGGCCTTGACTCATACACAACATGTCGCCTCCACAAGTATGGCTGGCTTAATAGTACATCACAAACATCCAGAGGTGTAACATCACACAATACCTCGTCTGTGAAGGGCTTGATGTTGTAGGGAAGGTGGCACTGCTGGCGAACTTTGAGATCTCGTCCTTCGTGAAGCCACCTGATACTGTACGGTTGTGGGTGTGGCGTAGTTGGTAGGCCCAACCACTTCACGACCTCTGCTGAAACGAGGTTCTTTTGGCTGCCACTGTCGACAATGAATTGCAGCGGCGAACCCTTCACCCACATCTGTGAGTGGAAAAGACATTCCCCCTCCTCTAGCTGTTCGGGCTCATTCTTCTGGATCTTGGCAGTGGCAACAGTGGCACTAGGATCCGCATCAATGATTTGCTTCCCTTTACCATCCCCCTTATCGGGTTTTGGCTCCGAGTCAGAACATGCATCTGATTCAAAAGCCTTCAACTCGGCCACCAGCGACTGCTTGGTCCGACACTCACTTGTGTTATGAGTGGGGCTCTTGTGGAACTCACACCACTTTCCTGTGTCCTTCTTCGGCTTCGTGGTGTTGTTCTTTTCTTGCAGCTTCGAGGGGTTGTCTTGGGTCACCCCGCCTTGGCTTTGTCCTTTGGGCTTCGGATTTGCAGATCCAAAATCTCGCTTCTTTTTTTTGAACTTTTGCTCGATTTTGACAGCGTATCGGTATGCTGTGCCGAGTGAGAAGATGTTCAAGAACTCCATCTCTTCCTGGATGTATCTGTGTAGGCAGCTGCGGTATTTGAGTACCAGATGCAGCTCATAATCTTTGATACCCAACTATGTGCGAAGGGTATGAAAAATATTTGTGAACTCTGGTACACCTTGGTCTCGTCCCTACCGCAGTATGGTCCATTTGATGTATTTGTCCTCATAGCTTTTGACAGGGTAGTACTGCTCCTTGATGGCATCCCGAAAGTCATTCCAAGTGGGGATGGCTGAAAACAATGAGCCTGTACTTTCATCCTTCTGCTCGCAGTATGTTTCCCAGCAGTCCTTCACGTGGGGGGCTACTTTGAGAAGAGCGAAAACAATCTTTTCCCGACTTGAAAATTCATGAACAGAAAAATACCCATCTAGCAGATTTAACCATTTATTTACGGCATCTACGTCTATTTGACCCTCGAAGATGGGGATTTCAAAATTAACTTGTACCTTAAACGGTGTGGCGTTTCCAGAGTAGCTGTCGGAGGCCGATGCGTCGCCTCTGGGAAGCCGCTGGAGGATCTGCACAAAGCTATCCATCAACGCATTCCTTTGCCACTCGAGGGCTTCCTCGAGCAAGATTCTGATAGGATCTCCTGCCCCCTCATCTTTCTTCTCATCCGCCATGGGAGGTCATTGAGATTTGCGAGGCTGGTCTTGCAAAGGTTCGACCCATTCAAGCCCTAACTCCTTATATCCCGACCTCGTTGGGGACATGCAAAGAAAAACAGAGAAAAAGCAGACCGCTCTGATACCACTGATCCAGATTTAAGTAGGAACGCAATAGATTACAGAAATAATCATAAATATAGAGATGCGATAACCATAAAAATAGAGATGCAGCGGAATTAATACTTCATTTCATTAATGGAGAATATTGAAATATGCTTACAAATAGCAATAACCCAGCTAGGGCGATGATAGCTTATCTCTGAGAAGAGATGTGTCAGCTACATGCCTCTGAACTGTTCCGAACTATCTTACAATGAGGCTCAAAGGCCTATTTATTATTGAGAAACAATGGAAAAACCCTTAACATTCCAAAAACTAACCCTAGAAGATGAAACGCCAAACTATGGGCCCCGTTTGGGTAAATTGGTACATCAACTTCCCGGGGTCGTAACTTTGGCATACAATCTCCGTTTGACGCGCATGATAGCCCATTGGAAATATCTCTCCGAGGACTACGACGGAAAAGATGATTTTTTATTGAAAAAATCACGGAGTAAGATTTCCCAAAAAACGCCGTTTAGGGCCTCAAAACGGCTCCGGAAGTTTAGGACCCGAAAAACTGCTAAAAATAGTAAACTGCGCTATAATTAAGGAAACTGAAAAACTGAAAGAGACAGTTGTGGGTGTCCAAATGGGATAGGTGGGTGGCCACCAACATCCACCTGGATCAAGTGAAAAATAATCAGCATTTTTTTGTTATCGATTATCTCATACACTAATCCAACCAACAAACATTATCATGTGTCACATAATTAAGCTATTGCCTAAAGTTATAAGCTAAGAGTGTGTATGTCGAACATAGAGTAGGCCAACTTACAATACAATAAGAGGAATGTGTGTGACCAATGAAAAAGGTGACTTAAGTTTGATGATAAAAATCTTCCGGGAAAGTGACACATGGCAACAAAATTAATCTCTAAACATAGTCAATTCAAAAAGAATGTTTTCAGTACATTGTCCCCTCGTGGTAAAAGTAAAAAAGAAAAAGGAGCTTAAATATATGTATGTTATGTACGGATATTTATTATGCCACTACCCTTTGGGTAGTGATATCTAGTGACTATGGCATCGATAGGGAGTTACCAATTTATGTTGGGTCCTTCTTAGTTTGTTTACTTCTTATTCGTTGTCTCTGCCTTCGATATTTGATGTAAATTATTTAGCTTGGCATAGAGAAGAACCCCCATGTTGGATTAGTGGTCAGTAAGGGAGGCCATATTTAGATTAATGGTAGGCATGATGGTAGGTTCATCACCATTGTTTGAGATATAGAGGGAAGGTGGGTTTTGTGAACCAATTTTTAGAATTGTTTAGGCCTTAGCTCCTTTTTTAATGGGTATCAAGAATGGAATTCTGCACACATCTCAACATTTAGTCAACTTCACTAGGAGTGATTGGAATACTTTGAAGTCATTGGTCCTCAATGATACTTTAGAATTCACATGGCTGAAACCCTCTAAATAGGTCAACATTCTATCAACTTCATCACCAATGAGTGGAAAACTTTGTAGCCATTACTTCTAGATGAGTTTTAATATTTACATAGACATGCGTAATTGTTTGTGTGGTTTGTAAAATTTATGTATACAAATGTAAAATGGTTTTATTTCTTTACTATTAGGCACATTGAGAATATGAGATCCATTAAATCAACCTTCTTAGAATCTATTTTGGCATATGCTTCAGCTACACCTTCTGTTATTCAAAGTTCTGACCCATTATATAACATAATAGGCTTTGTCTACTAACTCGTTCATCCATACAAATTATTCAATTACAGAAGTTATGACAAGATGCAAAATTGTATAATCTAAGTTATAAATGTGATCTAAATTGATAATTCATATATAGTCCATAATTCAACTGAAATCTTATATATTATATATCAATAGAGATCCATCTTAGCATGACAAGTATGAAATGCATTCAAAGTTGTATGGTTCAAACTTGCATATTCTGAATTTTAACATTTGATAGGAGTGTCAATTCAGGTTTTGTAAATCCAAGATATGCATCATTGGACTTGTACATATTTATTAAATTTGATGAATCACACTCATTCACTCATTTCCATTCTCAAATTATAAAATACATCTCACTTCTATGGAATAATTTTTTAACACTTGTTTTATTAGTGGAGTAGATCATCACTCTCATGCACCCCTCCTCAACATGTAAACCACATTTTTTTCTCTCTGTGTAATAATTCTTGAATGCTTTCTTCATTATTGGAGAATATCATCACCCTCATCTACCTATGCTCAAATTGTAAAATACATCTTATTTTTCCATGCAAACATACAAAATAACATTTCAGATTGAAGTTTATGGATCAAATCACTTGAACTCAACATTTAGAATGCACCTTGCTTATATTTGCAAAAATATAAAAGAAAATGAGATCTAAGGGTGGAGAAGAGGGATATTAAAGGTTGTACATTCAAGAACTTGGTTTGATAGGATCTGGCTCATTAGAGCGATATGTGTTGACCTTAGAACCAATATTCCTCTATATTCTTGGGTGTTTTAATTTTCAATAGAGCTTAATCATACATGTTTGCCTTAATGGATTTATTTCTTTGATATTGGGCTAAATTAGAGTTGATTGTTTGGTTATAAAAATCATGTGAATTAATACAAGTAGTTGAGAATTCATAGTCACATAGAGGTACATAGAAGAAGATGAAATTTAGATGTGTGTAGTTGAGAATAGATTCCCCCCCCCATACCCTTAGCATGAATGCATATAAACTATTTGATGAAATGTATGAAGGAAATTTATGTTGAAGAATCTAGGGCAATTAGGTTAATAAGATTCTTCTTAGGATGATAACTATTTGTGAGGTACTTGTTACTTTTTCTTATTACCAAAATTTTCTCTTGATTTTATTAGAGTTTTTTTTCTTACTTCATCAAATAGTTACCAAAAGAAAAGAGTCAAGAACACATGACATTGGCTTTCTGTTAGGGCCAAAACCTCTCACTCTTTAAGAGGAAAAACCACACAAATTCTTCTTATATATATTCCAATTGACGAATACCAAGACCAAAAACCTTGACTTATTTAGCCACTCGAAGACAAAGACACCAATCCTCTTCTTCATCACTGCTAAGATCATCATCATTGTAACTAAAGTAATCACTCCTGTAATATGAAGGCCATCACTACTGCACCATCAAGTTCATTAATATTGCACCATTGCTATGCCTTCATCAAGATCTTCACCATAACAACGAGAGAGAGTTGCACCTAGATTCACCAAGAACATGACCTAGTAACTATGTCTCCATCAATATCATGAATATATCTATAACGAGACCATGATTACATCAATGTTGAGATTATGCCTATATATAGAATGTTCGCTGACACAGAATGTCTCAATATGGTATCACTGAGATCCTCCTTATCACAAATATGTCATGACTACAAGGAGATAGGTCCGAGCCCTTTTCTATGGCATCCAAGGCTGCTTTAGTGATCACTGTAATGGTAAGCTAAGACTGTCAGGAGGCTGAAACTTCATCTTTGTGTTACCAATCCAAAAAACATAAAGATGCTTGTTTGGATTCTTTTCCTTCTATAGTGACCCTAGCAGCATATAAAGAGTGGTTTACCTCTACACTTGAGCTGACATGCCATGCTGAATGGGTTTCTCTCCATATATGATTCGACTTGAATTTCTTTGTGATTGTTTGGAGGCTGACTTCTTCAGGTGGCATTGTGTGTGTCTTTGGAGGGCATCTAGGCATTTCTAAAGACTTTTATACATTAAACATAGGCTCAAGAAGAGCTTTTCATACATGACATTAATTATAGACTTCTAAATGACAAATCCTATTATTCTAAAATCAATTTCTCATGAAACCCATGAAGCAAGTTTACAATAATAATTTCATTCTCATTATTACATCATTTACATTAGTCATAATTATATGTCATTATGACTACCAAACCTAGTTACACTTTCTTCAACACTCCCTCTTAACTAGGGAGGTATTCATAATGGTACTTGTTCATTCTCAATCTAAAAAATTTCTCATAAGAAGAATCGGATTGGTAATCCATTTGTATAGCATCATAGTAACCAACATTATTTCCACAACAAGGCCTTGATTGAAAACTCTATTTATCATCATGTTAGAGGACAATGTTGGTGAGACAAATGACTATAGACACCTTCATCATTGTCTCTCAACGTACGTACCCACCCGAGTGTTCACTGGTTATGACCTTCTAGTAATATTCTTATCTTGGGTTCCCAGCCCTCAAATAATATTGGTCCTCTTTCCTACTCTTCTCTTGGATGCCCTACACATCCTCAAAGAGCATTGGATGCCATATGATTACCCAACCCTTCATCCTTTCTTCCCAAGTGAAGAAAAGAATGTTGTGTCTATCTCTCCCTCTTAAATAGGGAAGATATGCCTATTTGTATAAAGAAATGTACCCAAGCTCCCTCTGACTAGGGACTTGCCGAAGCTCCCTCTTAATTAGGGACTTGTCAAAGATCCCTCTTAACTAGGGACTCTCCTTTTCGTCAGCAACTTCTTCTTCATGGGTCATTTAGTTTCTTTATCAATTTCTTTCCTTGATGTCATGAAATTCATTCAAGCTTCTTCATTGTAGGGCATTAGTCATCATTCACTTTCCACCTTGGTTTGTCATGTCATTCTGTTTCCGGGAAAACTAGTGTCCATTCAGAGCTGCTAGTCCCACTAATACAGGTAGCTATCTTAGAAACAAACAATTCAAAGTAACTTGTGTTTTCCTTTATGAGAGATAGATGAGAGAGAAGCAGAGAGTACCAACCTCAGTCTTTCGCTTGGCTCCTTGCTTGTTTCCTCTCTCCTTTGATGGAGCTTCACTACTCCTTTCTCACTTGTCCTGCTTCAAACAACACCTGTAGAGTCAAAGAAGCAAAATACCATCAAAGCATAGAGATCTATAACCATAAACAACGTAGAATCAGATGTACATTAACCATACAAATGCATACACAAATACAAGATTCAGAAACATACAAGTATATGGAGGAAAACTCAAATAGCTTTATTGATAGAAGTAGTAGAATAGAGGATTATAACCCAACTGTCTGATCCAACATCATCCTCCTAGCATGAAAGCCCTCTTCACCTCATGAAAAGCTAGATCACCCAACAATACAATGTCTCAAAGAGAAACCAACAACACTTCCTTAGAAATTACAAAATTCCAGCCTCTAGATCTCTAGGATGAGGGATCTATATATAGATATTTGCAGGGGGTGAGTCAGCTTCTGGGATTTTGATTAGTGTCATTTCACTAATAGTTCTTGGTTCCACTTGGAGATTTCATGATCTCTTACTCATCCCTAGGTGAATTCAAAGAGGCAAGTGTCATATGAGCAGTTTCTAGAAGATTCTCTGAGTTTCCACCTAGCAAAATGCCTCTGCCATTTGTCTTCTCTTGCTCATCACACCCTACAGTAGGGCTTCTCAGTATGCTTCGCACCCTCAGCATGGAGCAGTCTGTATGGTCCAGTTTTGACTAGTTCTGAGCAGTTTTTCAGGGAGAACTTCTGGGAAATGATGTAATCAGTTGACCTTGATCCTTTAGGGTATGAAACAACACTTTTAGGGTTTTAGAAGCCCTTATTTTATGGACATATGTGATTGGGGTTGCAGTGCCCAAATATTTCTATAACAGTTGCCCCCTAAAGCATGAGGTCATAAATCTTCTGACGTCGAGTGAAATGCTTTATCATGAGGATCCGAGGTTTTTCGAACTGGAAGGTGATCTGTAATAAGATACAATACAATACATTATCTTCATAATACTTTCATGATCTAGCTAAGGCAGACATTCCCATGCTCAGATTTATAAATTCATTTTCATGTACATAGGACAGACAACCATCTGTGTGGCAAACTGATGATTCCGATAGAACCATCATCCCTTAGCTTGGATGATTATCTGTGCAGCGACGGAGTACATTTGATGTTTTTATTTTCTTGAATATATCACAGCTCAGATGGATGAAACTAGATCTGGGGCCTTCAAACTTGTTCAATCTTCGCCCGATGTACAAGTCGATCCATGTGAAAAGATGTTCTGATGTCGAACATGGAAAGACATCACCTGATTACTAGCCAATGATGTAAGCTGTTAACAGGCACGAGAGGAATCACTGATAATGATAATGACCTTCAAGGTACTGCAGTACAATTCACATGGTGTGGATACATGAGTCGATGTCGAACACCACGCATAATCTTTCGGCCGAAGGCCATTGATGTAAACCTATCGCAGGAAGTGAGAAACTTGCCATTGAGGCATGCAAGCTTAAAAGTACTGAAAGGGTTGTTCCTAAGTCGACTTCTTGGATAATGAGCTGATCTCGACAAGAAGTGACCCGTCATAAGAGGGCCTTAATGAATCCCACATCTACGACACAAAACGGAGCAAATGATTTTGTGGAGGTGAAAACGATCTGATGATACAAGGTTCGGGGTGGCGGTCATGAAATAATGGAACGTGAAGGTATTGCAGTAGATGAGGCATTAGCTAGGTTGGTGAATTCTCTGAGAGACTTCTCTTGAACATATCGATGACACTGAAATGGATTGGTAGCATTAACCCCAAAATGGATGGTACGGAGGACCAATGGTGATATGATCGGTGAATAGAATAACCCAACCCGACTCAATCATGGTGATGGAGTGAAACTGTCATGTTCAAGAGCGACCTGCTACCAATGAAGTTCTTCAAGTTTTCTTCCCTTTTTCCCCAGTCATTGCTGACAAGTACCTCTTTATTTTTGTCAAGCTTGAGGAGGATAACATATGAATGTTCTATAATTTTCCCTTCGGGAAAACCTGTCTCTATGTTTTAGTGAGCCTAGCAATAGTGAAACTCGCTCTTGTCCATATGGACAAGTTTGTCACTATTGTTTTAACGAGTTTAACGACAAAGATAACTCGGTCCTTTTTAGTTTTAGAGAGTCTAAAAAGAGACGGAAAGGAAATTCCAGTAGTCCTTTTTCATAGTATAATCCCTTAAGTCCAGAAAAGTATAAAATAATACGAAAGGGATGACTTTTCTGATCAATTTAGCGAGCTGAAAAAGACAAGTGCTCGATCTTTTTGTGTAATGATCCCTCAGGTCTAAAAAGATTAAAATATAGAGGAGGGATGGCACTTCCAATCACTTTAACAAGCTGGAGAGGCCAATTGCTTAGCAATCTTTTCATATTTTATGAGTCTAAAAAGAGCTTAAAAGAGAGTCATTTTTTAGGAACGAGTGATGTTTTCAGGTAGCAACTAGTTCTAGGTGAGGTTTGGAACTTTTCAATCATGGCAGTGTAAAGAAGGTGGCGAATAGAATCACTTTTTGCAGTTGTTCCTCAAAAGGGTAAACAATCAAGCAGAGTCGTATGATTGGCGAAAAAGGTGGAGGTGATGGTAAGAACCCGACTAAGGTTCAGAAGTTGATAGCAATGCGATCACAAAGGTTATTTACCGAAGGTGGGTTCATTTTTTAGTGAGCTTGAACTTCACGAAAACGTGCTCGTTGCTAGGTTTATTTTTTAACGAGCTTGAACTTCACAAAAACGTGCTCGTTGCTAGGTTTATTTTCTAATGAGCTTGAACTTCGCAAAAATGTGCTCATTGCTAGGTTTATTTTTTAACAAGCTTGAACTTCGCGAAAACGTGCTCCTTGCTAGGTTTATTTTTTAACAAGCTTGAACTTTGCAGAAACATGCTCATTGCTAGGTTTGTTTTTTAACGAGCTTGAACTTCGTAGAAATGTGCTCATTGCTAGGTTTATTTTTTAACAAGCTTGAACTTCGTGGAAACGTGCTCGTTGCTAGGTTTATTTTTTAACTAGCTCGAACTTCATGGAAACATGCTCGTTCCAGTCGTATAATAAGGATGTCTCTCATCAGTAGTTTCAGTTTTTAGGGAGGCTGCCCCATGCGAAACTTTGCTCCGAGCCTTTTGTATTAAATCTAGGAAGAACCAACTACTGTCCTAAGGGTTAATGAACTACTAAGGTTAGGTAGGATAGTTTCTCAATGGGAAACATTTTCTTTACTTTGTTGTCGCCACCGTTCCTGGCAAAGGTGAATGGTGGATCAGACCAATAACCTAACTTAAGAAATTGAAGTTAGTAAAACTACGGGGTTAGATTTATGCTGGTCACTTTTCACTAGCATAAAAAAGGTTTGCATGGCCCCAGGTATAAAGAGAAGTAGAGTTTCTAGGTTACCATATGGAAGTTCTTGCATTAAAGCAAGGTTGTTTTGTCCACGTCGCAGCCAAAACACTTCCTTGGCTTTGTCCATCGAAATAGACATGGGTGAATGGTGGGAGCTTCCAATCACATAACCTTCGAAGAGGAAATCTTATTCCAGACTTATCCCATCTTCCTAAATGGACAGGTGTGTCAGATTGGTCATATATCCTACGAGGAAACCTACCTTATATCTAGGGTTTTCTTGCCAAAGCAGACTAGGGAGCATGCCCCATCGGTTTAGTCACATTCACCAAATCACTCTCGATCATCAGGTGGATGGACTGGAGGTTGATGAGACATTCCTTATGCGAAAAGACCATTTAGGGATGGAATTTGACTAGTACTCATGTTTGAACCAGGGAATGAAAGCTGGTCAACGACCTGGACCATTCTACCTTCATACAGGAAATACATCACCCCGAAAGTGTGAGGAAATAATAGCTCCCATGTTGTAAATGTAGTCACGCCCAAGAAGTAGATTGTAATCTAGAGGCCCTTGGACTACCATCATGTTCAGATGAACGGTTTTCCTTCTCAAATTTATAGGCAAATTTGGAAGGATCCCTAATGGTTGACTGGTTCCTTTATTGAAGCCTGACAAGTTTCGAATCTCAGGTAGAAGTGATGGTGAACGGAGTGCTTTCCAAGCAGTTGAGGAAAGGATACTCATAGAAGCCCCTTCATCTATGATAGTACCACCCATGATCATTCTGTAAGCTTGTACTATGATTCAGAATGGTACATTAGATGGTAGGTGGGGTCTCAATAGTAGATTCCAACCAAAGGAAATGACTAGATTACTTGGAGGAGGGATCAAATAAACAGCCGGATGAATCTCTTGAACTGAGGAACTTCCCTCATGTGGTAGGGGAATGGGTAGATTGCCCCCATGTTCATCAGATTCTGTGTTAACAAAAAGAATTTGAACGTTGTCGTTCTCATTCTCCTTGGAGACTGTATCATCTGAAGATGGACTTTCTGAAGACAAAACTGGGTTGACTGCCATCTTGACCTATTGACTTTGGTCCGGTGTGGACTCAGAGGGTTTATCTTCCATGATAGGCATTTCGACTGACAACGGAGGTGTGTCAGTTGGATTTTCAACTAGCGATGAAATTGGTAAGAGTTTCTTGTATTGAGGAGGAAGTTGCTGCGGTGAAGTAGGATGGTTATCCAAGACTCTTTTAGCTTCATCTAGGAAAGGGTAATGGTGGAGGGCATGATCACCTTCACTCAACCTACAAGGAAACTTAAATCTTCCTCTTTGCCCATTGACTTCATTTTCACTAGTTAACGATGTACTCTCAACATGATTGACAGAGGTTGAAGACACTTGATTGTGCAAGGGGGGAGACCAGTCTCTCAAGATTTGTGGGATGCAGGGACAATCTTGATGATAGTGGTCTCCTTTGCAAATGACACATGGAGATTTGGGTTTGGATGGTGCAGTTTGTGAATTTTTTCCAGACGATGCATGGTTGCCCCCTTTTGCCATTGGCTTCTTCTTCTTCTTCTCCTTTCCTTTCTTCTTCTTCTTCTCAGTTACTTGGTTTTTAGTGTTACTAGTTTCACCAAGCGAGGAAGAAGAAGGAAAGGGAGAAACAAACGAGGTGGAAGGTGGGGGAGCAACTTCAGTATCATCTGGTTACTGATTTGATTGCTGAGGAATTACGGTGTTTTGAATGACAGAGGTCAAGAATAGCCATACTGGCAGGCGAATTTTGAGTGTTGAAAGGGACAATGTAGCCATGTGTGGAGCACCAACTTCTCCCCAAGAGGAGAAAGGACTAGGATTCCCCCTAAGGGGAAATCCTTGATTGGTGGACTCCATTTTCTCAACCTAAGACGAATGAGGGAATAGTGATGTTATTCCAAATTAAATGAATTTTATGACGCTTTGACCCAACTTGCTTTTTCAATTTTTAAGAGTTGAGAAAAAGCTAAAGATAACTCTAGTCGCCTTCAATTTTTAATGAGCCTGAAGTGACAAGTGCTCAAATGGACCTTTTATTTTAAGGAGTCTGAAAAGGAACGAGAGTGACTACTCTAGAAATCTAGACAGACGGATTACCAAACCAATCATAAAATTGCAATATACACCTCGATGGTAAATTATAGAGAAATTACCGAGGACTTTACATACGGAAATCAATCTTCCCGAATGATGTGTTCAATGCATTGTGATCGATAGGGCAGCAGACATGGCTTCATGAGGATAAAGGATATTAGCCTATTGTGGTCTCCTAATATATACTCGATGGTACATGGGAGCACAAGTCCGTATTGACACTTGTCGTATCAAAGAGGAGGAATCACCCAACCTACGATGAAAACGATAGTTACCAGGATTTATGACACCAAAATACATCTCTAGGGTAGACTTTTAGATGTTGTGCATTAGGTTCCAAAGCGTTTTTATGTTCATTTAGGTTTATTTTATAGTTGATCTTTCTTAAAAAGTTTTCATTTCAAGGTTCATTGCGTGATGTAGATGTACAACTCCTAAATATGCAATCTAAGATGATAAACAGTCGTTTACTTTCTTTCATCAATGAAAATCCTAGCCACTAAGGAAAGAAAAATATGGTTCTTTCAACATAGATCAGAGAGCACACACTAAATGCACTTTTCCTAAATCAATTTCCGCATGCAGTCTAAATGCAAATGCACATGCATGTATTTGTTTTTCAGTTCCCTTAATGTGAGAATGACAAAAAGAAAACTAAGTACAAATCTAAACTACTTTTCTTCAAAGCGACACTTTAAGAATTTCTTTTCAAAAAACGAAAGGAAGACTAAGATGACACTTTCTCTTTCGAATGGAAAACTATTTTCGACACTTCAAAGAATTGATAGTTCAAATAAAATACAATGGCAAAAGTGTAATCGACTATCTAAAAGAGGAAGACTTTACGACACTCTTTTTCTTGATTGAAAACGACGGTTGCGACACCTTCGAATCAAAATACGACAGTTCGATTAAGGTACTATTTGCAAAGGAGGACTGTAAAAGATGAAAAATACATAAAAAAATTCACAATTCCTTATCAATGGCGGCTGAATAATGTGAAGGACGAAGGTTTCAACAGTGATATACTGATCATAGACAACAAAACTACTGAATAGAGCTGAAAACAATGAAGAACAAACCAAAATCTGGAGGCATAAACAATCTCATTCAATCATCACACCTGTCCTTAAGGAAAATAGGGATGCATCTCACCTGCATCACACGGGAGGTGCGATGCATCCAAACTGCCAATGAGAGACAGTGGGATGATCCAAGGATGAGACTGAGCTTGGTTTTCACCCACAATTTGTAGTTAAGTTTAGGGATTTATGCTGAGCTTATGATAGACATTAAACACAAAGTATATGGGCTGATCTAATGAGGTTATTGAGATACCACTAGCACACTTAGGATGTTTGCAAGTTAGATGTACAGTTCATAAACCAACCCAGAGATTGACTGAAGCAGTGTTGATCTACTTCGCAGTTTCATAGCAAAAGCAGTTCGAAGGCTAGCAGGCTTAACTTCAGGCTCCGTCTATAGTTTATAAAGCAAACAACTGTTTCAAACAAACAAACTATTCGCTCCCCAGTGGAGTTGCCATTTTGTTTACAGGAAAACTATTGTCCATTTAGAGTTGCTTGTCCCACTAAGACGGGTAGATATCTTAGAAACAAACAATTCAAAGTAACTTGTGTTTTCCTTTATGGGAGATAGATGAGAGAGAAGCAGAGAGTACCAACCTCAGTTTTTCACTGGCTCCTTTCTTGTTTCCCCTCTCCTTTGATAGAGCTTCACCACTCCTTTCTCACTTGTCTCGCTTCAAGGAACACCTGTAGAGTCAAAGAAGCAAAATACCATCAAAGCATAGAGATCTATAACCATAAAAAATGTAGAATAAAATGTACATTAACCATACAAATGCATACACAAATACAAGATTCAGAAATATACAAGTATATGGAGGAAAACTCAAATAGCTTTATTGATAGAAGTAGTAGAAGAGAGGATTACAACCCAGCTGTTTGATCCAGCATCATCCGCTTAGCATGAAAGCCCTCTTCACCTCATGAAAAGCTAGATCACCCAACAATACAATGTCTCAAAGAGAAACCAACAACACTTCCTTCCAAATTACAAAATTCCAGCATCTAGATCTCTAGGATGAGGGATCCATATATAGATATTTGTAGGGGGTGAGTCAGCTTCTGGGATTTCAGAGAGGCAAGTGTCATATGAATAGTTTCTAGAAGATTCTCTGAGTTTCCACCTTGAAAATTTCCTTTGCCATTTGTCTGCTCTCGCTCATCGCACCCTACAGAAGGGATTTCCAGTATGCATCACACCCTTTGTGTGTAGCAGGTGAGATGCATCGCAACTCAACATGGAGTAGTCTATATGGTCTAGTTTTGACCAGTTCTGAGCAGTTTTTTAGGGAGAACTTCTGGGAAATGATGTAATCAGTTGAACTTGATCCTTTAGGGTATGAAACAATACTTTTAGGTTTTCATAAGCCCTTGGTTTATGGACATATGTGATTGGGGCTGCAGTGCCCAAATATGTCTATAACACATTCCTTTCTTCAGGGAAAGTGTCGATCTTCGTACATATCTAGAACCTTCTTTATATAGCTACTCCTTTCTCATCATGCTTCTTTCAAGAATTTCCATTCACCATATGAATTCTAGTTGTACTTGTACTTACAAATCTTGTTCCAGTAGCCCTGCATGAACTCATCCAAATTTTATTCAAGAAATCAAAACATAACATTAAATCAAATAGTAACTTACGAGATCGCTCTTTATCATGACATATCCCTATAGGTATCAACATCCTGCATACATCTTGACACATCTCCCAAATATATCCATTCTCAAGGTTCTCCACCTTTTTCATCAAAGTCTTCATATATTTTGGGGATATTTCCTAGTAAAATCTTCCTTTTCTTTTGGATGTTGATTTCCTTTATCATTGTTGCATATCTCATTATCTCCTCCTCTTACAGAATCCACTCCTAGGAGCTTCCAATCAGAGTCCCTTAATTGTAGTCAACCACCTCATACCTCATATGAATACATATTATGTTGATTTCATCTAGCGTGACTTATGCCTTTATGCATCCTTTTAAGAGGAGGAGATTGTTTTCCCTTGATCATGCTTCTCAAGGTAGAAGTAGTGATCCATTTTACCTGTAACCATATGACATGAATTTATAATATTTGATTCAGTCATAGATACCTCATTTTACCTTTAGTTCATCTAAGCTTCTTCTAGTAGCTTCCTTGATTGAAAGGATCTTCAATCCCTTGATCTACTTCATTTCTCATGTCATCATACCATCATCCACAAACTCCACAAGTTAGAGTTTCTAATGAAACACTTGCTTCCACTCTAGATTTGCGAATCCTCTGATGAGGATTCAATCAGAGAATCTTGAGGATCTTGCATATTCTTATTTAGCAAATGTTTCCCTTTTGACTGATGTATGATGAGCCTTGTCTTGGATGACTTCATCCTTTCCTTTAATATCCAGTGAGGTTCCCAAGAGCCATATCCTCCATGATTGGCTGCCATGGATTTTGTTCCTTTCTTCCTTCAAGATTCCTATGATGATGTCATGAGTTATTGCTTGCAATGTGTTCATGATGTCACGCTACATCTTATGATAAGACCCTTTCTGAGGGATACCATCTCAATCATAATAGAGATCTGTTACTCCCTCTTTCCTTCACCCTTATCTTTTTGGTAACATAAGCTTTATATCCAAAATATTTCCATAGTATTGAATGTTAGCTATACTATTTTGTCTTGTTTGAGGACCAAACTTCCCTTTCCTTTCTCCAAATGTTTGAGTTCTTTAGCCTTCAACACTTTTACCCTCAACTTGTCTTTTTGTATGTAGCATATATACCACAAGTTGTCAAATGAGTCAAATTTCTTGTTAATGGACATTTGTTACCTTGCTTATCAGTTAGTGCATTTAAGAACAATGATGATTATCTTCTTATCGTCTCTCCCATATCTCCCAATTGAGATCTTATGAAGATATCCCTTCATTCTTTGTCACCTTCAATTTTGTGTAGATTAGGTCTACGTGATATGACCTTCTTTACTGCATTTTCAGAGAATATATCTTTTATCATTTCACATATCTCTTTAATGTCTCCTCACCTGCTACATAGGGATGGGATGACCTTTGACTGATTTCATAAGAATCCTATGAGTCCCTTGATATTTTCCATGCATTCAAAGAATTCTTGACCTTTAGAGACTACTCCGTAGATATCAATGACTTCTTTTTTGGGGATTATATCTATCCTCATTTCTTATGAAAGGAATTTCAATAACTCATTCAGCTTATAGATCTCATTACAAGCACAAAGCCATTGTAATAAATAAATTAAAGAATGAGAGATATGTACTTAACAAGTGAAGATGACCTCTTCTACTTGATCACTTTGATGATGGTTTAAGAACATGTATTAGAGATTTCTCTTTGATCTTCTTTCAAACGAAAAATCTTCTCTTCAATAGAAAAGGTTGCACCTTTTGATGAGGATGATTTCCTGCTTCCTCGAATGATCTACTTCTAGGGCAAGGAGATGATCCTTGCTTTTTTTTATAACCTTGAAGATGCCAATGCCTTCTCACCTTCAATATGATTTGCCTTATTTTAGTGTAGATCATAACTACTTCTAGGGTTTTGAATTTCTCCAAGATGATGTGATTTTTGTTTTTGAGGTCCTTCGAGCTACCTTGCTTTGTAGACAACTTGATGAGGGTCTTGTTGGCCTTTTGATGATGAATGCAGAGAGAAAATTTGTTGTTGTGTATACTTCTTCTTCGATCTAGGGTTTGATTATTTAATGTAGATCTTGATCATTTTCTTTGATATCCTTCAACTTTCCTTGATGCCCTTCTTAAAACTTGATCCTTGGATGTCTCTTTTCTGCCTTCCTTTGACTTCAACACCTTAGATCTCGTACCATGTTGAAGAATCTAGGGCAATTAGGATAATAATATTCTTCTCATGATGATAACTATTTTTGAGGTACCCTTTAATTTTTCTTATTAGCACAATTTTCTCTTGATTTTATTAGAGTGTTTTTTCTTACTTCATCAAATAGTTACCAAAAGAAAGAGACAAGAACATGAGAAGTTGGCTTTCTGCCAGGGCCAAAACCTCTCACTCTTTAAGAGGAAAACCTGTACAAATTCTTCTTATATAGACATCAATTGAGGAATACCAAGACCATGACCCTTGACTTATTTAGCCACTCCAAGGCCAAGACACCAATCCTCTTCTTCGTCACTGCTGAGATCATCATCATTGTAATTGAAGTAATCACTCTTGCAATACAGAGGCCATCAGTAATGCACCACCAAGTTCATTATTGTTGCACCATTGCTATTTCTTAACCGAGATCTTCACCATAACAATGAGATCTCTATACTATATATATATATATATATATATATATATATATATATATATATATATATATATATATATATAAGAGTTACACCTAGATTCACCGAGATCATGACCTACTAACTATGCCTCCCATCGATAGCATGATTGTATCTATACCAAGACCATGATTACAAGAATGCCGAGATTATGAATGCATCTAGAATGTATGCCAAGATAGAGTGTGCCATTGTGGGATCACTGAGATCGTCCTTATCAAAATATCTCCAAACTACAAGGAGACAGATTCGAGCCTCACTCTGGGATTACCGAGATCCTCTTCATCACAAATATCTCATGACTGCAAGGACACATGTCTCATACCTTTTTTGTGGCATCCGAGGCTTCTTCAGTAATCACTGTAATGGTAGGCCGAGACTGCGATCACCGAGACTATGAGGAGGCCGAGACTTCATCTCTGTGGTACCCATCCAAAAAACACATAGATGCTTGTCCAAATTTTCTACCTAGTGTGGTGACCCTAGCCACATATAAATAGTGGTTTTCCTCTACACTTGAGTTAACATGTCATGTTTAATGGGTGTGTCTCCATATGTGAGACAACTTGACTTTCTTCGTTATTGTATGGAGGCCGACTTCTTCAAGACGGATTGTGCTTGTCCTTGGCGGGATTCTAGACATGTCTATAGACTTGTATACATTAAACATACGCTCAAGTAGAGCACTTCATACATGACATTAATTCCAGACTTCTAAATAACAAATCTTATTATTCTAAAATCACTTGCTCATGAAACTCATGAAGCAAGTTTACAATAACAATTTTGTTCTCTTTATTACATCATTTACATCAATCATAATTACATGTCATTATGAAATCTTAACCTAGTTACACTCTCTTAAAAAAAATTCAATTTTATGATGACTTTTGAGTTATTTTAGCGAATGTCATATATGCCTATTACATAAAATTAAATTAATTATTATAAAGTGAGATAAAATAATTAATCTTTATGAATTATATAGTGGTTGCCTCTTTGTTACATTGACGAACATAATATGTTAATGATTTTCGTTTACTATTTTTCTCATAAATTGTTCAACAATGAGTAAAAGGCATTTTCTATTAACCGCTATTTTAAGCTATTAAAAATTTATTGACAAAATTATTTGTTTCCTTTCAATGTTTAATATGTTGCGACAATCGTCCTGGATTTTACATTGACGATTGAAATATATTATACTTGAAGTTAAGGAAGATTGCGAGTCTATCTCTTTGGAAACATTTGAGTGTTGAGGATTTAAGGATCGTAGCAGATAGGCGCATCACATTCAGTTGGCTAAATAATACATTCGGTTTGCTAAATAATTTGGACAAGAATAATTATTAATTCAAACGGAGTTTAAATATAAATCGTATTTGATAATTAAATAATTTAGAAATCCAATAATCAAAATTCTCCCAGTAAACTTGTATATATTTTTAACAATATTTATCAAAACTATGAATTAATATTTGCGATAAATTATTTAACAATAGAATTATGAGTACAAATTCACTATTTTTATCAAATTCCTTGGGCAATCTTTGATAATGTTTCACTTTAGAATCAAGTAGCCCATGTGGACTGAACAATTTGTTTAGAAGCTTGGGGCACTAGGTTGATGATTATTTTAGATCGAGATATCATTGGGCTGGCAGTTATCATGGCTGGCACAACTCTGCTTTTCACATTTTATCATATCATGCTTTGGTGTAGAACTCAGTGGCAAAGTTCACATATCTATATTCACAATTTTTATCATATTCCTTATTGAATCTTGGATAATGTTGGATTTTGGAATGGAATAGCCCATGTAGACTGAATAATTTGTTTGCACAATTAAAACTTCTGACATTATAAGTTATCTGTAAGGTTTAACATTTTTCCATAGGTTGTAACTATTTATTTTTACATGTTTCCCTCTATACTATGCTACTATTCAGTTGAGAATTATGTAGATATTTGACACTAAACATGAAATGTGTAGAAGTTTTGAGATATCTTATATTTTAGTGGAAATCAGATAATATATTCTTTTGAGTCTCCATTCCCAATTTTTCGCCCATAAAATTTTTGAAACTGCCATGGGTGTTGGATACAAAACTGTCAAGATTTTAGAATGTGTCGGCATCTAAGGACCTATAAATTCCAAAAATTATAAGCCTCTGTCCATAAACTGCATATTTAATTCTCCTTCTTGAATTTATTTCCCATGCCACTTAGGAAATTTATGGCCAAAAATGGCCCTTAACAGTATAACTAACTGGAAATAAATGTCCTAGAAATGCTTCAAAATCATTTCCCTGGGATTTCAGAACAATTTCCATAGTGTAAACTTTTCAGGGTATGGAAATGAGGGGTTATTTTTCCGTAACTTGGGGGGAGAAAATATGTTCTACAATAATGACAGTTTACCCAAGCATCTCAATATTTCCCTTCTTTTTTCTTTTGATATCCAAAGAAACAATAATCTATCAAGCTGCTGTAAGTAGGAGGAATAACACGTTGTAATTTTCAATGCCAAGTTCCTATAATACCTGCATTTTGTACATTTTGTAACGAATAAATTCTTTTGTGTCGGTTTAAATTCTGAGGCCATGATGATTAAAAGTGGTATGTTTTCTTATTTTGCCAGGAATTGTTGCAATACTTCTGATTTTGGCCATTCCATTACGTTCTGAATACCAAATTTTAGTTGTTTATGTAACAATAGGAAAGAATGTATATTCAACATCTCAGTTTTTCTTTGCTGTTTCAATAATATCTTTAGAAATCAACATGATTTTATATGCAGAATGGTTTTTCATGGTGAACATTATTGGAAATTCTCTGATATGTTGTTATTTCTTCTACACACACATTTATTTACTTCACGTTTGATTTTTCACAATTAATTAACTCATGTGAAAATCTTCTGTTAGGCTTCATGAATTGCAAAAACTCAAATATATGGACCCTTTGTCCCATTTATCCTTCTGAGCATTTGGACAATGATCAATTCCAAATAATGCAAATTAACGTCTAGATAACCAGGTATGCCCCTTACAGTACTTAAGTGTTTTTCATATTTAATATGTTATTGCAAAAATCCTTTTCTTCAACCGATTTGAATGGTTTCACTATACACTATCACTCTAAGTATCTTATATTGCAATCCCTTTTACTAAATTCACTATGGTTAAATTTTAGTTCCAAGTTAATGTTTCTTCTATTGTGAACAACAGAACAATCTTTCAATAAAAGAGACTCTAGACACATAGACATGAGTCCTTTAGTACAATCCCCTGCCACATAAAGCGATGTGTTCCTCTTCAGGTCATTTCTAGAAGACAGAAAAAATGTCGCTGAATGGATTACTCGAGATTTGGATTTACCAGCAACAACTAAAATGCGAAGATGCTTTTTCCATCTTACTACAAATTACTAATAGAAATCTCTTGAATTTAAAACCAGGCTCAGACAAGAGCCGAATCTTTCGTTTCTATTTTTGAATATTTTTGTTTTGTCTTGCTCTGTATCGTATTATACATTGTAACAGTTAAATCATCACTTATGGAAGTGCCTGTAAATTGTATTTTCCTCGTAGTGGGAAAATTCTTTTGCGATCTTACTACAATTTGCTATTACAGATATTTTAAATTTAATAAGTAATCCTAGGCAACAACCTTATATTTTGTTTATGTTTTTCGATTTTGTTTCTTCTTGTCTTGCTATGTTTCACGTTATAGACTATAGCCTCATGGAAACTGCACATTGTAAAACTCAAATAATTAGTTATGGACGAACTACCATGTATATGTCATCCGTAGATAATTCACTTCATGGAAAGAGGATACTAATGCCTAAAGAGAAGAAACACTATGATATCAATGCTCATCAGCGAAGCCATTGGTTTTGATTTTTTTTGCAAGAAAATAATTTCTTACAACATTTTTGAGTTCTGCAAATAAATATTTGCTTTCAAGAATTTTGAATGCAGTTATAGAGGGCTGCTTCATAGACCAGCACACTTTGCACAATTAAAACCCATTGTTGATATTAGAAGTTATAAAATATACTTTACTTATTCTTAATGAAAATACTTCTATTATAATGTAAATCTCAAATTATTGTCAATAATACCATAATTATTATGTAAATAACTTTTGTTATGAACATTCCAACTGCATAGCCCAACCAAAAATATGTAGCCGGATCTTTGGTAAATTTGTAATATATATGTTTGCTTCGATTGATATTTGTGAGTCCTATAGATGGTATTGAAGACTATGTTTTGTTTGCATGGGATTACCTGACCTTCTCTTTTTCTTGTGACTATTATCTTCATGGTTATTTTATTTTCAATTGTTATTATGCACTAGTACTAGAAAATACTATGGATATTCAGTCACATTTTCTAAACAAAAAATCACAAGGAAGAAATGTCCAAAGAAACAAAGACAATAACGTTGTCACGACGGGTCTCTGGTTCATTACACATATTTTAAACAAAGATAAACTACTATACAACAGTGTTACCTATATTAAATTGTATATAAACAATTATTTTACTCTACTATTTCTTTCATTTGAGGCAGTTGTTTTTTGGGGAGCAAATCTTTCTTGAATGGCCAAAAATTTGGTAGTTTTCAAAATCTAAACACTCAATGAAATTAATATATTTCCTTTATATTTTTTTATATTATGAACTTTGAAAATTTAATATCATACCTTAAATTGTAATTAGAGATGTTATGATTTTCATATAATGTAACTGTTACTTAAAATCACTTGTATTTATATTATTATCTAAAGAATTTATAGTGTATGATATTTGCAGTATTGTCATTGGTAAGCACTCTCGACGTAATTATGAGCCTATTTTTTCTTTGTCAAGTATTGTATAGATAATTGTTGTTTATTTTTCAAAATTTTAGTTTTATGGGATTTAAGAGAAAGACAATACATACAAGGTTGGTTTTACCATCTACAGTCATGACAATCTACATCTATATTTAAGATGGGATTTAAGTTAAATTTAAAAATAAATATTATAAGATAATATATTGAATCACAACAAAAAAGCTGGTTATTTCATTAATTACAATCTTTTGTGGATATAGACATATTAATAGTTTTTAGATATTGATTATGGATAGTAGGTTTGGGACATTGAATTAAAAAAACTATTCGACTTTTTTATGAGTTTAAGGTGTGTTTGTCTTAAAGAATTATTAAGTATTATACCTGGTATAAAATATATTAACACTAGCTCCTTCAAAATTTGTTAGCAAAATTTTATTTTGGAAACTTGTGGGAAAAGTTTTCTCTTATGTGATTGCTACCTAAAAGTTTTTGTTTATGTAATATGGATCAGAAAATCTTGAATTCACAATAAAAATGAAATTAACAAAATTTTTACAATATAATATTTCAAGTATTAATATTAGGTTTACAATATTAAATTTTAATATCTGGTTTATTAATATTATTATAAATAAAAAATATTAGTAATATTTATTTTTAATAATTATAATTTATGATATTAGATGAAAATATTGTGTTTTAATATTAGGGTTTTAGTATGGGATTTTAATACGAGGGTTTTTGCTTCTCGGATTTAATAATTGAATTTTAATATTGGGTTTTAATATCCGTGTTTTAATATATTGGGTTTTAATATTCCTCTCAACCTAGAAAAGCCCTCTTTTTACTCATTCCTAATATATTTAACCCTATATATTAAACTCTATATTGTAAATCCAATATTATGAACCCTTTCTTATAAACCCCCATATTAAAAATTGTTTATATAATATTTACATTTTACATAATATTTGGTTGATATATTACAATATATTATTTGGTTTATATATTTTATAATATTTTATATTTGACCATAATCATGTTAAATTGTATCAAGAAAAGGCTTCATTTCAATTTTTCCTTAGTTAAATGGAAAAATTTGAATTTCCACATTAGAAGGATGACTTGCAACACATTAGTAGGATGACTTAAGTTGCAATTAGAAGAGTGACATGGCCAAGTCACGTAGTTAATTCAGGTAATCTGATTTTGTGGGCAAGGCATAAAGTTTTGCATGAATTGATTGTTAATATATGGCTATCTATTGGATTTATATTTAGTGAAACTTAGTTCTCTAAGCTCTAGTCCATAATAGAGTCAGTATGAGTTTAGTTGAGTAGTTGTAACCAATGTTAACTCACTCATCTCTCAATTGACTAGTAAATTTACAAAAATAACCCTAGTCATGCATGCAATTTGAAATGCCTAATTGAGTGGAGGAAAAATGCATAATGTATTTATTATTGTATAATATTGAGTGTATAGAGTTTTCATTGAGAATGCGATCTAATTCTCTTGTGATTTCCGTAAGAAAATAGGAGTTCCCCTATTTTTTAGGAGTAGGAATTGTGCAAGGAAATACGAGGAAGGAGGCATATTTTTTCTAATAATAGGGAAGAGTAGAATCGGGAGGTGGAGATCAGAATTGCAGTGCAGAGGGAGCTTCAAGAATTGAAGCAATCATTGTAATAGATCACTATTTTCATCTAATTTAATACCAACAATGGAGGGTTTTTTAGCAGTTGGGTTCCCTTGTAAAAATTGTGTTCATTTTCATTGAATGATTGCATGTGTTTATATTGTATGTTTTCCCTTCCATAGATTGAGTAGAACATATTTGTGTCTATTGTTTTCAGTCTGAATTCATTATCAACTGCAAATTTCAAGTTATTTCTACATGGTATTAGATCTATTGAAAACTACATAGGAACTAGGTTCCTAATAATCTCTGAGAGAAATTTCGAATAACATATTTTTGGTGCATGTATTTCTTGAGTGCATGAACAATGTATTTCAATGGATTGAGGCTTGAGTATGCATTGGAGGGAAATTCAAATTTCATTTTTTGTAAATATAGAATGGAAGTTGTGTTAGATGACAATGGAGTACTAGAGTACACAAAAACTGATATTCCAAAACCAGCAACATCAGATGCACAACAACTAGCTCAGTCGAAGAAAGATACTGCAAACCGAGGAGGATTATCCTGGAGGGAGTGTGAGACCATGTGGTTTCAAATTTTCATGGAAAGGGGACTGATTTTGTAATGTGGAAAACTCTCTTGGACCTATTCAAAAGCAGCAAAGATTCCAAGAAACTAGCATTGGGAGATAAGCTCAGGAACATTTAAATGGGTAAAAATGAAAATATTGTTCAATACCTATCCAGCTTCACTTAGGTGAGATATGAAATTGGATGAGTTCGAGAGATTGTGCCACAATATGAACTTTTGAGCTTAGCACTCCTTCGTCTTCCAAATTACTGACCCAACTACTAGGATTTAGTTAACAGAAGAGACAAGATTCTAGATTTGGAGATATTTTGGTCTGACTTGGTGCAGGAGGAGATTAGAAGAAACACTGGAGGCAGAGTCACCTCCAGAATTGATGATGAAAAGAAATTTTCTTTAGTGGGCAAGGGAAACAATTTGAAAGGAAAGAAGGCCCAAGGTGAGGAAAAATCCAGCCAAAACCATGGCAAGAAGAAAGACCTTAAGAACATTAAATGCTTTCATAGCCATGAGTATGGACGTTATGCAACTAAGTGTCCACATAAAAAATCCAGTAAGGAGTCTACAATAGTAGCGCTAGGAGATGCTCCGAAATCACAATTTCATATCGATTTCACCCTCATTTCTTGTATGGAGAGCACGATAAGAGGGAATGATTGGTACCTAGACTCTAGTGCTTCATTTCATATGACAAGAAATAAGGAATTCTTCATCATCTTAGACCAAAAGGACATACAATTACACATAGAGCTTGGAGATGATGGAAGGTATAGTACCAAAGGGATTGTAATTGTCACCTTTAAGAGGGAGTCAAACTCCCATCTCCACCTAAAGGATGTAATGTATGTGCCTCGTCTGAAGAAAAATCTAGTTTTTATGGTTGCACTTGAAGACAAAGGATATGATGTGGTGTTGAGTAAAGGAAAGGCATATTTGAAGCATGTTACTACTGGACAAGTAAAACAAATTGGAGACCTGAGTTCGAACCTGCAAAGGCAATGGCTCCCAGATCTACCCACACTTGTCAAACATCCGGAGATTCCACAAGTGAGAAGTTTGAATTCGCTCGACGGGTGCTGAGCAACTTTACACGACCGAGAGCAAGGGTATCACGTCTCTTGCTGCAGTCAGATTTTACAAGAAGTGCGGAGGTGCGATTCTGGATGAACCTCATGCAAAATGAGGCGAATACTGCTGATAAACCCCCGATAGGCCCAACAGGGCCGACTATGCCTTCAAAATGCAGAAGGATCGAGCCTTTGAAAGTCTGCTCTGTGGCAGCAAATGCATTAGAGGGTGCTGTCTCGAGTAACAATGGAGCTCTCAGTGATGGTAGACCGCTGACAAAGCAAAAGGTATGAAGAAACTATTAAGGTCTTTTCAAGTCAAAACTCTAAATTGTACTATAATGCAGATCTTGCTTTCCATATGTCCGAACAATCGCCTTTGAGCCCAGATTGGGCATCATATTCATCGATCAGCAGCATTGTGCACAGATCGGGTCTTGGGCTCTCCGATCTAGACCTCTGTAGAGCAGATCTACCCCTATTCTGGTCAGATCTGGAAACACACTCACGGGAAAAGCTGTTTCGAAGTAAGCAAAAGATGCAGAGCAAAAGCACAGGGTTAGATCTGCAGAAAACAAAATCTGAAACCCTGGTAAGACCATACAGTTTTCAAGTCTTTGTAAAAACCCCGGAAGGTAAATCGAAAATAATTTGGGTAAAAGAGACAGATTCAGTAGAGCAAGTGCAGAAAATCATAATGCAACAGCTGGGATACCCCATCAGAACTCAAAACCTGATACATGGGGGCAGAGTGCTACAAGACACAAAATACCTGTGGGAATACAAAATTACATCACTGTCAACAATCATCCTCAATCTGAGGATAAGAGGGGGAGCAATTGACAATAACAGGATTCCTGACAGGGCTGAAGGAAGTGGTACTGGTTCAATAGGGAAAAAACCAGGCAGCATTTCCTTCAAAAATGCCCTACAAGGGAAAAACACAGAAGGAGCAGCACCGAAAAAAACAGGTATGGACGCCAGACCATACATTGTGGAACAACTAGATCATACGCCGGAATACAATATAGATACACCAGAATTAGATGAGCATTGCACAATATATGAAAGGCAAGCAATAATCTGTAGATTTAACTATTTTTGGCCCAAACCAGCTGATCTATTTTATTGGATCTTCACGAACTGGACCACACAATGCGAAATACATCTCTGCTCCAAGGGTTTTTTCATAGTGAAATTTCAATCAGCAATAGACAGAGACATAGTAATACAGGAAGGACCTTGGTTCTGGGGATCCACTGGACTCTTCATCACACCATGGTTCCCAGATTTTGATGCAAATACAATGGTCATCTCCAAAATGCCAGTTTGGGTGTGGCTTCACAATCTCCCAATACATCTCTGGAATAATCAAGTACTAGCTGGAATCAGAAACACTATTGGACGCTACATCAAAATGGACACCCAACGAATAGAGGAAAGAATATATACTTTTGCACGAATATGTGTGGAAGTAGACCTCAGCAAAGGCCTTCCAGATCAAATTCAGCTAAAGCATAGACAGAGGAGCTGGACACAGGTCCTAGATTATGAAAATACGACATTCAGATGCCGAATTTGCCGACAAACAGGACATCTACAAAGCACATGTCCAGCAAACAAAAAAGATAATCGCAGAAAGAAGAAAACGGAAAAGCAAGCTAAGGGATGGAAATTTTCCCCACCCGGATGACGAGGAGGAAGAAGAAATGGAATTTGCCAACCCCACTGAAACCAGCCAGATGAACAAAGAACCAGAAGCAGAAAAAACAAACCCACAGGAACAAATAGATACAACACTGGCAAGTATATCAGAAATTATGGATATGGGCAGAAATAAATGCCAACACACATCACACACATCAGACTCCGACAAAGACAATCCACAACCTGTGGCTGAAACAACGTTAGCACTTATAACTCCAACAGAGTCACAGGGGGTTTGGAGAAAGGTTGAGAAGAAAAAAGGGAGAAAAGTCTGACTTTTTTCCCCACCTGTACATTAATTTTATTTTTTGCTTTTCATGACTATTTTCCTGAATCCGTACACCCTGCATGGTGATGAAGGATCTCTACATCTTTTTTGCACAACATTTTTGAATCTGTTTTTACAGCATATGCCAGAAGGCATCTAAAACATGTAATTTTTCAATCGTAATGAAAGATTACGATTTTTCCAGGGGAAAAAAAAGTAAAAAAAATTGGTGTTCGAGTAAAAAAATCTGCACAAGATAGAAATAGACTTCACCATGTATGTAGTTATACCTCTAAGAGTGAGGTGGGGTGATGCAGAGCCTTAGTCCCAGAGTTGCAAAGGTTTGAGAAAGGTCTACAGTAGAGAAGTAGCAATTGTAGTATACCCTTCTCATGGATCATTTCCCTTGCTATAGGGGTGCACATTATTCAGTAGCAAAAGTTTCAGTTGATATAGTCAAAACTTAGGAGATAGTTGTAGCAAAGATACATAATTGATTTAGTATTTTGCATGCTTATTAGTTGCATTTGTTGCAATAGCAACAACAATAGTTAGAAGGAGTGTTAATTATGTTATAGTACATTACTATAGAGGAGGAGGATGCAGACATCTTGAAAAAGGCTTTGTAAAGAGGCAAGTTCGAGTTCCATAGGAGTGGGATATGGTTGTTGAGAACCCTTTTCTTGGTAAGAAGGAGTGTTAAATTATAGCAAGAAAATACTTCACTTGATGAGTGCCTTAGTCAAATGCATAAATTCAAATTTCAAAATTAGTAGGAATACTTGAATTGCAGTTAGGAGGAGTGACATGGCCAAGTTATTCAATTTGAGTTTTTGGGAAATAAGTAGAGTTGTGCAAGAGTTTATTACTAAGATGTAGCTATTTAGTGGAGTTATATTCAGTTAAACTTAGTTATCTTATCTCTAGTCTAGAATAGAGCCAGTATGAGTTCAATGAGGTAGTTTTAACTTTTGTTGACTCACTCATCTCTCAATTAACTAGTCAATTTACTAAAAATATCCCTAGTCATGTATGCAATTCCAATTTCCTAGTTGACTTGAGGGAAAAGACATAATGTATTTACTATTGTATACTAGTGAGTGTACAGAGCTTGCATTGAGAAGGTGAGCTAATTCTCTTGATATTTGCATGAGGAAATAGGAGCTTCCTTATTTTTTAGGAGAAATAATTATGGAAGGAAATAGGAGGAAGTAGGAGCCTTATTTTTCCTAAGTATTGCGAAGAAAATACTTAATAGGAGGAGTAGATCAAAATTGCAATGTAGAGGCAGCTTCAAGAATTGAAGTAGTCATTATAATTAATCATTGTTCTCATCTGATTTAATACAAATAGAGGATGGGATTTGTTAGAAATTAATTAACAAAGTAATGAAATACACAAAATATTATGAAAACACAAATACAAAATCACATAAAACAAGAGAGACATAGATATACGTGGTTCACCCAATTTGGGCTATGTCCATAGAGAAACAACCAATGCTTCCTTTTATATTATCTAACAAAATGAAGAGATGCAACCTACAACATATTCATTGTAATTTCCTCTTAGCTCTCACACAATCTCCTTTCTTTTTCTCACTTGGAATAATAATCAACATACACAGGAATAATACATTTCCCTCATATAACCCAAGGGTTTCCTTCTAGCGAAAAAAACTCTAAATTAACATAAATTATACAATTAGATCATCTTCCTAATGAAAAACCCATATTGACTATGAAATTATAATAGTTTACAAGGCAAATTTTCATCTATTTTTAGCTTTGGGGTCGTTGCTCCCGAACCCTGTCGGGGGCCCACTAGGCCCCAAAAGCCCTTGGTAGGGGGAATAGTCCCCCTAAAACCTACATGTAGCGGACAAGACCCCCCCACATCGAGGGGTGTACAGTCTTCTTGCAGTATACACCTGACTGAAAACAGACCTCTGAATAAGGAAGATAATTAGGCTCCACACCAAACAATCTCCAACTTGGAGACTGATTATAACAACTCCACTACCTCTTCACTTTCTATACAATGCTTCCACTTTGGACCTACCTGTTTCTCATCTTCATCATCATACTTGGATACCAACTGAAACTGATCGGAATCTTAGTTTCTCCCTTGTTACAACTTTTGTTAATAGATATGAAGGATTCTGGCTAGTGTGTATATTTTCCAGCTTCAGCGATCCATCTTCAAACACTAATGACATGAAATGTTACTTGAGTTCTATATGTTTAGTCTTGGAATGAAATTTTCATTTATTTTCAATATTAATGGCACACTGGTTGTCACTGTATAAGTTTTCCATTTCCTGCTTCTTTCCCAATTCATCCATAAACGTTTGCAACTAAATCATGTCTTTACTAGCCTTTGTAGCAGCAACATACTTTTCTTCTATTAATAAAAGTGAAATGATTTTTTTCAATTTTGAAACCCAACTGATAGTTGTTCCACCGATAGTTAGCACATACCCCGTGGTTCTCCTCTTTTTATCTCTATCACCTGTCATATTTGCATCACCATATCCCTGTAGAGCACTCTTTCAACCACCAAATAATAATGCTTGATTTGTGGTACCTCTAAAAAAACCCAGAATCCACTTCACTACCATCCAATGTTGTTTTCTTAGATTGTTCATATACCTGCTTACAACTCCCACTGCATGTGAAATATCAGGCCTTGTGTACACCATTGCATACATTAAGCTTCCAATTGCTGATGCATATGGAATTTTACACGTATAATCCATATATTCTTAAGTCTTAGGATACATCTCCTTACTTAGCTTGAAATGGCTAGCCAAAGGTGTACTAATTGGTTTTGCATTTCGCATATTAAATATTTTCAACACCTTTTCTATGTATTTACTATGAGACAATGTTAACTTGTGATTTTTCCTATCTATACTTATTCTCATACCAAGGATTTGTTATGAAACACCCAAATCCTTCATTGAAAATGAGTTTGCTAATTTTCCTTTCAGCTCACTTATTTCCCACATGTTAGACCATGCAACAAACATGTCATCTACGTAGAATAAAAACATAATATAGTTTCCATCTTTTTATTTTTCAAGATGAACACAATGGTGATAGTGGCATCTAGTATAACCTTATTTAGAAATAAACCTGTCAAATTTTAGAAACCATTGCCTTGGGGCCTCTTTTAATCCATACAAAATCTTCTTCAATTTCCACAATAATTTTTCCTTCCCTTTGACCTCATACCCTTGTGGTTGTGGCGTATATAATTCTTCCTCAAAATCCCCATGGAGAAAGGTTGTCTTTACATCTAATTGCTCAAGATGTAAACTTTTTGGTGCCACTAGACTTAAAGCAGTTCAGATCGTAATTCATTTTAACATCAGGGGAAAAAATGTCATCAAAGTCTATACCTTTCTTTTGTGCAAACTCCTTCACAACAAGTCAAGCCTTATACCTATGTTCACCTCCATCTTCTTCGTTCAACCTGTAAACCCATTTATTCTGCAATGTCAGTTTACCTATAGGAAACTTGATTAAGTCCCAATTTTTGTTATGCATCAATGAGTCCATCTATCCTTTCGTGGCCTTCTCCCACTTCTTCTTGGTTTCTACCTACATTGATTCATGATATCTTTCCAGTTCACCAAAATCAATCAACAATACATAATAGAATGAAGGCGAGTATCATTCATGGGGTCTACTTATCCTCATAGATCTTCTAAGACCACTTTAACTTGTTTTAGGTTCTTATTTTTGTTGTTGTTGTTGTTGTTTTTGTGGTTGCTGATAGTTATGATTTTTAAGCACCTTTACTTTTTTGTGATCTCATCAAGCACTTTGTAAACTTTGTTTTCCTTTTCTTATTTCCTTCCCTGCATCTGATCCTTATTCAAGGCTTCTTCATTGAATATGGCATCTCTTCTCATAATGCTTTTGTGATTTTCATACACATATAAGCGATAACCAAATCATTAACACAATATCCAATAAAGGTACATTTCTTTGATTTTGCCTCAAGTTTTGTTTTATTTTATTTATTGATGTGTATTGTCATCTAGTGAATAGTGTGCATTATTACTAGTAGATAGACACAATTACACATTCAACAATCATGTAAAGAGACAAGGAACAATTATGGGGAGATAACCAAGTTGCATATATATATTATGTATTATATGAGGAATATTTGTTACGTTGTTGTTCAAACATGATATATAGACTAATAGATAGTTACAAGGGAAAATTATCAGACTAATCACACTGTCTAATATATCATTAGTTATATGTTTCTCATATTACAATATGTTTACATTGAGGCTAGTCATCTAGGTGACTAGCCTTTTTCATATTCGACTAGTCGCTCAACCCAACTAGCTCCTTCAACATCTCCCCCACCATAAATGGCCTCTTTGTCCTAAAGAATGGGGAGAGTTGGAAAAACCAAAAACAAGAAAAAAAGACAGAAGCATATTTTTACATCAACATATATGAATTACAAGTAAATTAAATATGAAGTTCAAGTAATTGGATGATTAGAGACCAATGCTTTTATTGTTGCAGTTGACCTCTCTCAGGCTGGCTAGTATGACTGCTTCATTGTTTGGTCAACCTCTTCTACTTGAGATTATTGTTCTGAGATGATAGAAAATGTAGAAACACTAGGTGCATAAAATTAATTAGTAGGCCATGGTGGATGTGGAGAAGTGGAACATTCTCGCGGAGTTGGAGTTATGCTAGGAAAAGCAATCTGATAGATCATTGGAGCAAGTATATGCAAATGTTTGTCAAAGATTAACGATTTTGGGACTACTACTTGTGTTTTATGCTTGAATCTATAAAATTAGACAAGTATCATACTTTCTCTTCTACTGCTACAGAGTCTGTTATCCTCTGATTGAATGGTATATTTTTCTTGATACTCTCCACTTATTGTAGATTTTGTTGTAAGAACTAGGAGCCATTTGAGGCTTTGTGCCAGGACTTGTTTCCTTCACGCAACTACTCTTGATGTTGTCGTAGAGTATTTTCATAATTTTCCTTCTCTTTTCTGAGCTAAGAATTTATTGATTGTTTAACTCTAGAGTCTAAAGTTTTCCTCACAGAGAGGTCCCTAACAAGCATTTCTAGGATCCTTATTGATCTAGGTGGCTCTAGAAATGCTCATAATTTACTAGTGGATATGGACCATATCATAGCCCTCTTCATCTTGATTCCGATGGCATGAACGACACTCAAATCTAAGTTTGTATGCTCAACTTATAGTTGGTCAAATTTTTGGTCAAACTTGGCCAAGTGGTAGTCACTAACGAGAAAACAATTTGGCCTAGCACATAGAATCAGGCTGTCGGAACTGGTGGTTTTTTCACCTCCTCAATTTCTCTAATAACCCTTATTTTTTGGTGGAAAAAATTGAACTATAATGTATTAAAAAACAAAAAAATAATACTTTTTGAGGTGGTAGGCCACCAACCCCGCCACCCCTCCCAACACTTGTATTGGACCTATGTTAAAATAAGTGTGGTGGGAAGGCCATCCCTAGTGGATCCGCCCAAACCACCAAACTATGGAAAACCATATTAATATATATAGTGGAACTGATGGGGCTTCAAATCACCCGGCCCAGTGGGCTGGTCCGCCACCCAGATGGTTCCAAATATGTGACAATGTTACGAAACTGCCACCATAAACACTGCACCGTTATATGCCAAATTTAAACCACATGCCAAACCATGTACAAAAATGTTACTTCCAATATGTTAAAAAGGATTTTTTGGTCAGGTGGGGAGTTGACCCATCAACCCCACTGTAACAAACGCCAAAATTTACCACTGGGCCAATGGTCCATTCATTGGTAAGTCTACCCAAATGAAATTATATAAACTGCCATTTCACCATTTCAATGGGACAAAGGAGGGGCGTTGAGCTGAGGCCAAGCAGAACCAGGAGCCAACACATTTTTTGAGGAGGAAAATTCCCTAAAATATGTCACAAAATATTCCCTGATGCTTGGAGGAATCTTAAATATTCCATGGAGGGTGATTTTTCATAGTGACAGAAACTTGTCATCTTTATACTCAAAAGAACTAGAATTTCGCAAGGAACATAATGGTGTGGTTTGTTTCCTTATCTGGCTAGAAAAAATTCAATTAGCAGCAAGGAACCTTATCGAATCTAAAAGATTCCTTGGAGGCTGATTTTTAACAGAGGCATAATGATGCCAACTTTATAGTCAATTTTCATAGAATTTCGTAAGGGGCGCAGTGGTGTGATTAGAATTTTCATCCGATAAGAATATTTTTTGGCCATCTTCAGACATGAATATTTGGGGGAATCTTCGATATTACCATGGGTCCATATTTTGGCAGTGTTAGAAAGGGGCCAAGTTTATAGCTGTTTGACATGATTTCATGCCATGAATTCAATGGTGCGGTCCATTTCGTCAATAGAGCTCCACATTTTTCAGTCGTCCCCAAATGTGGAGGTAAATGATGCAGTGATGCCATGTCTTTCTTCTGATTTGCTAGGATGATGTTTTATTTGTTGAAATCCTTGTTACCATTATGTTGAGGGATAATTGTATGCCACATCTTGTGAGATTTTATTAGCTTTTCATGTTGAAGGAATGCTCGTTTCAGTGATAGTTCATGGACATCTCATGGAGAGACATGCCACTCTGATTGAGAGATTTTATCCTTGTAGTGACAAATAATGTACTATGTACTCATCCTTATATTTCAACATTCAATTAAGAGGCCTCCACACTCTTAACACCAAGCCCAAAGATGTGACCCACACCAGTTGAACTTTGTTATCAATGTGCTTGTGTCTTGCAATTTGGTGGTTGTTCTTATGTTTCATCTTCCTTAAAGCATGCACATGTGGTTGTTTCATACTCTTTCATATGAAATTATTCTAACATCATATAAGTAAAAGATCTTGGTTAATTCCAGTAGATGAAGAGATCCAGATCAAGTTTGGTATTAGAGCAATCTTCTCATTGATGTGAATGATTGAAAATGCATCAAGAATGGAAATGAAGAACAACATATATCTCTACAGTGAGCTCCTCATGATTGCACGCATGGTGGAAATAATGTAAGCAGAATATGATGAGAAGATGGGAAGAGAGGAATGGGAGAAAGAAAGTGCAGAGGATGACGGTCCATCTACCCCCTCGAGTGAACAGTATTCTTCTTCATCATCTTCTCATCATTCGAATGAGGATATCAATTAGAGCCTTCAAGCAGAGAATTTTGAATTGAGGATACTTCCACGAGAATAAAAAGAGGAGAAGTAGAGAGTGTAGCTTTAGTTATGAGCCACGAAAGATGTCTTGGAAAATTTGAGGTGCAACAAAGGCTTACCAAAGCCATCATCACTTACTTCAGAATTGACAATTGAGGTAAACAATGTTGATCATTCTTCAGTTTCATTTTCACATGACGTTATTTTTGTTGGAAGCCTTGAGGTACCGATTTCAAGAACTGGCATGAGACTCCTTACCAAGATGGGGTATACAAGAGGTGGACTTGGTGTTAATGGCCAAGGAATGACTCAGCCATTGGAGGTTGTACAAAGAACTCAATTTTTAGGTTTGGGGTATAGTGAAGGAGAGTTCTCAAAGGTCTCAGAAGCTTCCAAGGAAGCATCAAATACATCAGAGAAAGAAGATGATTGGAACACACCACAATCCTCCCATGACAGTGCACATTGTAAAGGAAGAGCTAAGGCAAGCTCTCATCATTGAAATTGCACCAAAGATAGTCAAGAGAGGTATAAAAAGTCTCAGTATTTTAAATTTCATTTTAATTACAAGAATATTGTTAATGATAAGAAAAAATCATGGCATAGAAAACCATGTACTTTTTGTGGTTTGCATAACCATGTGTTTTCTGAGTGCTAGAAGAGAATGGCAACAAGAAATAAGATGAGGCGTGAAAGGCCTTCTCCACATGAGGGAAGGAAGAACGTTAAGAAGTTCTGGAGGAAGAATGAATTTTGTAATCATTTCAATAGAGGTGGACATTAAAGAGCCACTTGTTGGAGGCTGCATCCAAAGCAACGTCTCAAGGAAAAAGAGCTTTTGCAGTTATCAGTTGGAAAAGTTGTTCAAAAAGTGAATTCACCACATTCCTAGTGGTCGACTTTGTTGAGTAAGAGATGGTTTTACTATATATCGTAGCTTTTCATGGATTCATTTTTTAAATCATGTGTTGCAACGTAATTGTAAAATTGGTGATGTCTTTTCCATTGCTTATTAGAGAAACGATAATGTTTTGGCCTATTATTGATAAATTAGGTATTGGTTTCTATTATGTTGTAAACTTGATGAAAGAGTGTGTCTTATAAACTCTTGGAAAGTATGGGGATGCTTGGGTCGTTATTGGTCATATAATTGAGCATGTAGTTTGCAAATATTGTATTACATGTTTGCAGAGGATGGAGGTGTCGGCTCATAACTTAGGCTCCGAAGAACAAAGGTGAAGGAGAGGGAATTGTGCACTGTCAGGACACTTGTGGTGCAGACAATATAACACAATAGTTGTAGATTGTGTTCATGCTTCTGAAGGACTAAAAGTTCCCCAATGAAGAGGAATGATCTAGGTGGCTCCAGACACCCTCAAAATTTAATAGTGGCTATGGAAAAGCTTAAAAATAAAAGTTCCCATATTTCACCCAAACTTGGACCAGATTGTAGTGATTGTCATCCTGATTCCAATGGTGTAAACGACACTCAAATCTGAGTTCATATGCTCATGTTATAGTTTGTCAAAGTTTGGTTCAAACATGGCCAAGTGGCAGTCATTGTCTAGGAAATAATTTAGTAGATTCCTAGCACAAGGAATCTCGCCACTGGAATGGGTGAGTTTGTCGCCTCCTTAATTTGTCTAATAATCCTTATTTTCTGGCAAAAAAATAAAGCTATAATATATTAAAAAATATATATAGATATGTATTTTAGGGTGGTGGGCCACCAACTTTGCCACCCCTCCCAACTATTTTATTGGACCTATGCTAAAATAAGTGTGATGGACAATCCAACCCTGTGGACTCACCCAACTGTTATAGAAATTTTTGTGCCTTGCAACTCTAAGCATGAAATGTCCATAAACCAAGGGCTCCTAAGTCCCTAAAAGTGTTGTTCTAACCCCTAAAGGAACAAGGTCAACAAATTATAGCTTCTCCCAGAAGTTCTCCACCAGAAACTGCTCAGAATAAGTCAAAACAGGATCATTTCAGCTGCTCCACTGGCTAGGTGCGTTGCATTGCACCTAAATACACTGGCTAGGTGCGTTGCAACGCACCTAAATGCACTATGAGGGTGCGTTGGGCGAGAAATGACAAATGGCAGTGTCATTCTGCGAGGTGGAGAGACAATGGAAGCTTCCAAAATCTTCTCCTATGACACTTGCCTCACTGAATTCGACCAAGGATGAGTAAGAGGCCTTCAGTCTCGAAGTGGAAGCAAGAACTGACAGAGAGAAGACACTAATCAAATCACAAGCTGACTCATCCTCCTTACACATATCTATATATGGATCCCTCATCCCAGAGATCCAAAGGCTGGAATTTTGCACATTGTAAGGAATTGCTGTTGGTTTGGAGACAAACATCAGAGTATTGGGTGATCTATGCTTTGTTGGAGGTGAAGAGGGGCTTCTTTGCTGGGAGGTTGATGCTGGGTCAGGAATCATCGGTTGTAACTCCTCCTGGATCTTTTCTTGTTTATCAATAAAAACTATTTGAGTTTTTTCTCCATGCTTTTGTATCATTGATGCTTGTTACATTTGTATGGTTAACTTAAATCTGATCCTAAGTTGTTTATGAATATAGATCCATGTCTTTGTATAGGGTTCTTCTTCTGTGATCTTACAGGTACTTGGTGAAGTTGGGCAAGTAAGGGAGCAGGTAGCTGGAAGCTGTCAAAGAAGAGAGAGATTGGATCAAAGAATTAGCGCAAGACACAGGTTGGTTCTTCCTATTCCTCTCTATCTATAGTTCATAAAGGAAATACAAAAGTAGTTTTTCTCTGTTTGTTTCTAAGGCAGCTGTCACACCTTAGTGGGATAGAGCAGTTCTAAATAGACACTTTTCCCGGTAACAAAATGGCGACTCCGCTGGGGAGAATGTCTAATTAGTTTGTTTGTGTATCTCTTTGTTGTTTGTTTCATAAACTCATAAGTAGCATTCGAACTGCATTTGCAATAATAAATGCAAAGTAGATGTCTGCTGCTTCAATCCATTCACTGGATCTGTTTATGATTTGAACAGTTGATTCACAAACTATCTGATTGCCCTTGTGATAGCTCTTAGACACTCCTTAGATCTACCTCTGATTGTGCATTACTGATTGCTTTCACTCGGCCAAAAACCAAAGACTGAACTGCAAACTGTGACCCAGAACTCGGACAGATTCTCGTTTTTGGCCCAGCGTAGGTACTGTTAAGAGATCCTGCATTTCAACGCACTTCCCGAAAGGGCAACCTGTGCTGCAATGCAGTTTCTCTGTGTTACAGGTGCGCTGATCAGACTAGCCCTGTGCAGCTGAGGTTCTTGTGCTTCATTCTTTCTAGTTCTGTCTCTGAATTTTGCTGCCTGTGATCAGTATATGTCTGTTTAAAACCCCTTTTCCTTGCTGTTATTCCGCCTCCTTTGTACAAAAGAACTGTAGATGTTTTTGTGTGTTTGTTGAGTCATTTACAGTTTTCCATTGCAAAAGTAGAATAGTCGTACTGTCGTCCTTTGATTTAGATCTGTCGCAAGTGTCGATTTCGATCATAGGAGAAAGTTTGATTGCTGTTGATGGTCGATTATACTTTTACTATTGCCTTTGGTCTGAATTTGTGATTTTCTAGTGTCAAAAACGAGTATTCATTTCAAAATCGTAAAGTGTCGTAATCGTCTTTATCTTTTGATTTCGAAAAGAAGCTTGTTTGTGTTTGTCGCTTGAAAGCAAATTCAGATTTGTACATCAACTTTCTTTTTAGCATCAATACTAAGAAAGTCAAAAACAAATACATGCATGTGCATTTGCATATAGACAGTCTGTTTGGCTTGATTTAGGAAAGTGCATTTACAGTGTGCTCTTTGCTCTTTGTGAAAAGATTATGTCTTTCTTTTCCTCTAGTAGCTAGGATTTTCATTGCACAAAAGAGATAAAAGTTTGTTTATCATCTTTAGATTGCATTTTAGGAATTACATCTACATCTCGTGGTGAACCCAAAAGGCAAACTTCATAAGCAAGATCAACTTAAAATAAATTCAATGAATCTAACAACGCTTTGGAACTTAACGCACAACATTTAGAGGTCTAGGCTAGAGACGTATTCCGGCGTCGTAAAGCCTGGTAACTGTTGTCCCCACTGATGGTTGGGTGATTCCTCCACTTTGAGATGATAAGTGCCAGTATGGACTTGTGCTCCCACGTACCGTCGAGTATATTTTGGGAGACCCCTATAGGCTTAAATCCTTTATCCATAGGAAGCCGTGTCTGCCGCCCTATCGATCGCAATGCACTGAACACAGCATTCGGGAAGATTCACTATCGTACCCTAAAAAGTATTATGCAGTTTTGCGATTGGTTTGGTACTTCCTCTACCTACACCTCCAGAGCAGTCCCTTTCGTTTGTTTTCAGACTCCTTAACGGAAAAGGTCCATCTGAGCACTTGTCACTTCAGGCTCATTAAAAATCGAAGGAGACTAGAGTCATCTTTTGTTTTTTCTCAACTCTTAAAAACTGAAAAAACAAGTTGTGTCAAAGCGTATAAAATTTATTTTAAACAGAATATTCATTACCCTTTGCTACATTGATCTTGGGTTGAGAAAATGGAGTCTACCAACCAAGGAGTTCCCCTTGGAGGAAATCCTAGTCCCTTCTCCTCTTGGGGAGATGTTGGCGCGCCCCATATGGCCACATTGTCGCTTCCAGGACTGACAATTGGTTTGCCTGTATGGCTCTTCTCAACCTCTGTCGTTCAAAACACCACTATTCCTGAACAATCGAATCAGCAATTAGACGAGTCCAGAGTTTCCCACCAGCCTTCTACTTCCTCTAATTCTTCCTCTCCTCCTTCCTCTTCGCTTGATGGGGCTAGTAAAGCCAAAAGTCAAGTTCCTAAGGAGAAGAAGGAAAAGAAGAAGAAAGAGAAGAAGAAGAAGGAGCCAAACGCGAATGGGGGAAAACGAGTGTCGTCTAACGAAAATCCACACACTGCACCGACCAGGCCTAAATCGCCATGTGTCATTTGCAAAGGAGACCACTTTCACAGAGATTGTCCTTGCATCCCTCGGATATTAAGGGACTGGTCTCCTCGTTTGCACAACCCGGTGTTGTCAACCTCTGATGATCATGTTGAAAGCACACCATCAACTAGTGAAAGTGAAGCCCCAGGACAAAAAGGGAAATGTAGATTTCCTTGTAAACTGTGCGAAGGCGATCATGCCGTCCACCGTTGTCCCTTCTTAGACAAACCTAAAAGAGTTTTGGATGATCGTCCGGTTTCACCGTTACGACTTCCTCCTGGATATAAAAAACTCTTGCTGAGTCCGTCACTAGTTGAAAATCCGGCTGGCCCGCTCAGGTGGTCGGCTGAAGCACCTATCATTGAAGATAAACCATCTGGATCCATACCAGACGAAAGTCAAAAGGTCGAGGCGACAGTTGACCCGGTCTTGCCTTCAGAGGTTTTATCTTCAGATGATACAGTCACTGAAGAGAACAAGGATGACACTGCCCAATTTCTCTTCATAAACACAGACTCCGACGAACATGGGGGCAATTTACCCATTCCTTTACTGCAGGAAGGAAGTTCGTCAGAGTTGTACCCGGCCGTCTATTCGGTCCCACCTCTAAGCAACCTAGTTGTCTCCTTCGACTGGAATCAACTAGGCAGACCCCATTTACCAGCAAGCATACCATTCCGAATTATCGTTCAAATATATAGAATGGTTATGGCTGGTACCATCATAGATGAGGGGGCTTCTGTGAGTATCCTTTCCTCAACTGCTTGGAAAGCGCTTGGTTCGCCATCGCTTTTGCCTGAGCTGAGAAATCTAACAGGCTTTGATAAAGGAACTAGTCGACCTTTAGGGATCCTTCCCGATGTGCCCATAACATTGAGAAGGAAAACAGTTCGCATGAACGTAATGGTAGTTCAAGGACCCCTGGATTACAATCTACTCCTTGGACGAGACTATATTTATTGCATGGGAGCAATTGTCTCCTCACTCTTTAGAGTAATGTGTTTTGCGCACGAAGGAAGAGTGGTCAAGCTCGTGGACCAGCTTTCATTCCCTGGATCATACAGAGTAAATAGTCATATACCATCCCTAAATGGTCTTTTCACACAAGAAATGTCTCAATCTCCAGTCCGTCCTCCCGATGAATGCGAGTAATTCGAAGGGATATGACTGAAACCCAGGGGGCATGCACCCTGGTCTGCTTCGGCAGGAAAACTTCGGGTATAGGGTCATTTCCGCAGGAGAATATGACTAGTCTGTACCCCCGTCCGTGATTGGAAGAGGGGGTTATTCTAGAACAAGATTCTCTTGTCAAAGTTATGTGAGTTGGCGGGCATCGCCACTCACCTTTGTTTATCTCGGTAGACATTGCCGAAGAAGTGTTTTGTTTGCGCCGTGAATAGAACAATCTTTGGGTAACCTGTAAGAGGTATACCCTTCCTGATAAAACAAATGTTTTGTCAGCTCAAATAGAGGGTGACCTTGAAACTCTTTTTTATACCTGGGGGCATGCAAACCTTTTGGAGTGCAAGCAAAGAGCGATTATTTATCTGTTTTTTGGATTAGTCGTTTCCTAACTTGCATAAAGAAAGGATGTGGGGCAAAACTCTAAAAATTGCCGTTTTATATGAGACATTCTTATCATATGACTGGATTAATCGAGCAATGTTACCGCAAGGTTCAAGCTCGTTAAAAAATAAACCCGCACCAAGCAAATGTTTCCACCCGTGTTTAAGCTCGTTAAAAAATGAACTATTCCCCAGTAAATAACCACCGTGAATGTAGTACTTCAGCCGTTAAAGCCTTGGTCGTGTTTGTACCGTCACCTCCACTTTTCATTGACCGATCATTCACCTCCATTTGATTGTTTACCCATTTTGAGGAACAACTGCGAAGAGTGATTTCACTAGCCATCCTTGTGACACTGCCGTGATTGGAAAATTCCAAACCTTACCTGGAATCAGCTGCTACCCGTTTTATCACTCGTTCCTCAAAAGACGAGTCTCCTTTAAGCTCTTTTCAACTGACTCGTAAAATATGAAAAGATTGCCGAGCCATTAGCCTCTCCAGCTTGTTAAAGGGACAGGAAGTGCTATCCCTCCTCTAGATTTTAATCTTTTTGGACCTGAGGGATTATTGCACAAAAAGATCGAGCGCTTGTTTTGTTCGGCTCGTTAAAACTATTGAAAATTCATCCCTTCTGTATTGTTTTATACTTTTTCGGACTTAAGGGATTAGATGACGAAAAAGAAATTTTGGAGTTAACTTTACGTACCTTTTCAGACTCTCTAAAATTGAAAAGGACTGAGTTATCTTTGTCGTTAAACTCGTTAAAAAGATTAATAGCGACAAACTTGTCTTTAGATGAGAACGAGTTTCACTATCGCTAGGCTCATTAAAACATAGCGATGGGTTTGCCCGAAGGGCAAATTATAGAACAAGCATATGTTATCCTCCTCAAGCTTGACAAAAATAAAGAGGTACTGGTCAGCAATGACTGGGGAAAAATTGGGAAGAAAACTCAAAGAATCTTTATTGGTAGCAAGTCGCTCTTGAACATGACACTTCCACTCCGTGTCCGAGTCGGGTTGGGTTGTTTCATTCACCGGTCACATCGCCATGGTCACACCATACCATCCACATTTGGGGTTAATGCTACCAATCCATCACATCAGTGTCGCCTACATGTTCAAGAGAAGTCATCCAGAGAAGCCACCTGTGTCCCACCCACTACCATACATTATACTCCATTTTTTCATGACCGCCACCCCGAACCGTATATCGTCAGATCATTTTCACCTCCATCAAAATCATTTGCTCCGTTCCGTGTCATTGATGTGGGATTCATTAAGGCCCTCCTGTGACGGATCACTTCTTGTCGACATCAGCTCATTATCCAAGAAGTTGGTCTAGGAACACCCCATTCAGTACTTTGAAGCTTGCATGCCTCAATGGCAAGTTTCTCACTTCCGGCGACAGGTTTACATCAATGACCTTCGACCGAAAGATTTTGCGTGGTGTTCGACGCCAAGTCCTTTATTCACACCACGTGAATTGTACTGCAGTACCTTGAGGATCATTATCATTATCGGTGATTCCTCTCGCACTTGTTAACAGTTTACATCATTGACAGGTAATCAAGCGATGTCTTTCCATGTTCGACTTTAGAACATTTCTCACATGGATCGACTTGTACTTCGAGTGAAGATCGGACGAGATTGAAGACCCCGGATCTAGTTTCATCCATCCGGGCTGCGATATATATCCAGGGAAATAAAGACATTAAATGTACAGCATTGCAGCATAGATAATCATCCTACCAAAGGATGATGGCTCTATCAGAATCATCAGTCTACAATCAGACGATTATCTGTCCTATGTACATGAAAATGAATTTATAAAGCTGAGCATGGGAATGCCCGCCTCAGCTAGATCATGAAAAACAGTATGAAGATAATGTATTGTATTGTATCTTATTACAAGTCTCCTCCCAGCATTGAAAGAACTTCGGATCCTCATAATAAAGCATTTCACCCGACACCAAAAGGTTAACGGCCTCATACTTTAGGGGGCAACTGTTATAGACATTTTTGTGCCTTGCAACTCTAAGCATGAAATGTCCATAAACCAAGGGCTCCTAAGTCCCTAAAAGTGTTGTTCTAACCCCTAAAGGAACAAGGTCAACAAATTACAGCTTCTCCCAGAAGTTCTCCACCAGAAACTACTCAGAATAAGTCAAAATAGGATCATTTTAGCTGCTCCACTGGCTAGGTGCGTTGCATTGCACCTAAATACACTGGCTAGGTGCGTTACAACGCACCTAAATGCACTATGAGGGTGCGTTGGGTGAGAAATGACAAATGGCAGTGTCATTCCACGAGGTGGAGAGACAATGGAAGCTTCCAGAATCTTCTCCTATGACACTTGCCTCACTGAATTCGACCAAGGATGAGTAAGAGGCCTTCAGTCCCCAAGTGGAAGCAAGAACTGACAGAGAGAAGACACTAATCAAATCACAAACTGACTCATCCTCCTTACACATATCTATATATGGATCCCTCATCCCAGAGATCCAGAGGCTGGAATTTTGCACATTGTAAGGAATTGATGTTGGTTTTGAGACAAACATCAGAGTATTGGGTGATCTATGCTTTGTTGGAGGTGAAGAGGGGCTTCTTTGCTGGGAGGTTGATGCTGGGTCAGGAATCATCGGTTGTAACTCCTCCTGGATCTTTTCTTGTTTATCAATAAAAACTATTTGAGTTTTTTCTCCACGCTTTTGTATCATTGATGCTTGTTACATTTGTATGGTTAACTTAAATCTGATCCTAAGTTGTTTATGAATATAGATCCATGTCTTTGTATAGTGTTCTTCTTCTGTGATCTTACAGGTACTTGGTGAAGCTGGGCAAGTAAGGGAGCAGGTAGCTGGAAGCTGTCAAAGAAGAGAGAGATTGGATCAAAGAATTAGCGCAAGACACAGGTTGGTTATTCCTATTCCTCTCTATCTATAGTTCATAAAGGAAATACAAAAGTAGTTTTTCTCTGTTTGTTTCTAAGGCAGATGTCACACCTTAGTGGGATAGAGCAGTTCTAAATAGACACTTTTCCCGGTAACACCAACCCACCAAACTCTAGCAACTTATATTAATATATATAATAGAACCGATGAGGATTGAACCTACCTTGTCCGGTGGGTTGGCCTGCTACCCGAGCGATTCCAAATATTCGACAACATTATGAAACTGCCACCATAAACACTTCACTAGTATATGCCAAGTTTAAGCCACATGCCAAAATGCGTACCAAAATGTTACCATTGATATGTTAAAATGGGTTTTTTGGTTGGGCTGGAATTCCTGCCCCCTGACCTTGCTGCAACAAATGCTAAACTTTACCATTGGACCAATGACCCATTCATTGGTAAGTTTGCCCAAATCAAATTATATAAATAGACATTTCACCATTTCAAAAGAACGAAGGAGGGATGCCAAAATGGGGCTGAGTGGAACCAGGAGCTGACATGCTTTTCTAGAAGGAATATTCTAGGGTAATATTCCTTGGAATATGTCACAAAATATTCACTAATGCTTGGAGGAATCTAAAAGATTCCCTAAAGGGTGACTTTTCACAATGATAGAAACATGTCAAATTTATACTCAAAAGAACCAAAATTTTGGTGGGAAGCTGATGGTGTGGTCTATTTCCTCATCTGAGAAGAAAAAATTTAGGCAGTCAACAACAAGGAACCTTGGCAAAATCTTGTGGAATCTAAAAGATTCCGAGGGAGGCTAATTTTCTACAAAGGTAAAATGATGCCACTTTAGGGTCATTTTTCGTAGAATTTCACAGGGACCACAATGGTGTGCTCAGAATTATCATATGAGAAATGGATTTTGGGCCATCTTGAGGAAGGATCATTTGGGGATTCGAGATTCCCATAGCTCAAAATTTTGACGGTGTCATAAAGGGGCCAAGTTTATAGTTCTTTGACACAATTTCATGCCACAAATTCAATGGTGTAGTTCATTTTGTTAGTAGAGATTCACATTTTTTGGCCATCGCCGAAGTGGAGTTAAATGACACAGTGATGCCATGTCTTTCCTCTGATTTGCTGAGATGATGTATTTGTTTTTGAGATCCTTGTTACCATTATGTTGAGGGATCCTTTTATGCCACGTCATGTGAGATTTTAATAGCTTGTCATTCTGAAGAAGTGCCAATTTGAGTGAGAGTTCCCAACAGTCTCATGGAGGTACATGCCACTCTGATTGAGAGTTTTTATCCTCGTAATGACAAAGAATGTACTATGTACTCATCATCATATTGGAGCATTCAATTAAGTGATCTTCCCACTCTTAACACTGATCACGGAGATGTAACCCACACTAGGTGAACTTTTTTATGAACATGTTTGTGTTATATGATCTGATGGTTGTTGTTATGTTTCATCTTCCTTAAATCATGCACATGTGGTTGTTTCATGCTCTTTCGAATGTAATTCTGCTAGCATCATAGAAGTAAAATATCATAGTTAATTCCCATAGCTGAAGAGATCCAGATCACTTATCATGGAATGAACAACCACCAAATAGGAGGGCCAATTATTTAGAGTAGTTATGAGAGCAACTCTTTTGTCAAGTTTAGCTTCCAATGTTTATTTTTTTGCCAAAAGATCATCGTGGGCCTTATGCAAAGCTTAAGTAAAATGAGGATTATCCATAAGTGTATATCAGGACTGTAATTTTGATGCCTGGGAAATGAGTTGGATGTTCAAGTTAATTAATTGTTGTACCATCTGTTGAACAAAAACGAGATGATCATCACTCTTGGTTGGAGAGGGAATGTTTACTTTTTCTGTTTCCTAGTTATAGCACTTTATCTAAGTCTCCCTTTCTCATCTGTGTAGGTTATGGAGCTTCTAAGTCTCTTTATTTATTTTTTGGAGTTGTTTCTTAGCAACTTTGATAGAATGTTCCATAACCTGAAAAAGTTGTCTATCACTAGAAAGGTTAATCTCAACATACTTAGTAGTGATGTTGATATGTTTCTTCTTGTCCTTGGTACCTGAGGTGGTTTCTATAGTTGAATCTGCATTAAGTTGAGTAGTCATAACATCGATAGTACCTACATCAATTGTTGTTGTTGTATTAATTACAAGTACTCTTCCTGGTTCTCCTCATTCCTACTGAGACAAAGCACGTGTTGTCTGTTGGTTGTTCTCTCTAACGATTTCATCAGATTGAGTTTGCTTCAACGAATTATCTTTATAAGTATGATTTGAATGATGTATGATGGGTTATCCAATGACTAGTTTACTTCCAATTGGTACTTATCTGTTTGAGTGGGATTTGACTGAACCTATTTTGCTTGCTTCTTCTCTTCCTGGTCTTTGTCAAACTAATCTTCTTTTTATAGTTCATCATTAGATTTCTCTTTCTTGGAATCATGTTTATAATAGTTTTTTTAATTCAAATCCTCTTTCTCAGACTACTCTATGTCTGAATGCTCGTCATCATAATTACTTTTCACATTGTTGTTTTCACCTTCAATAACTCAGGTCAAAGAATTAGTAGGGTATCCTTGGTTAAGTCAATCTTAGGAATTATGGTAGATTGAATTGCTTTCTTATGGGATTGAGAAGGTGATGCAATATCATTCTTTCCTTTCTAAAAGACTTCATCTATTTTTTTCTCAACATTCGCAAAAATCGAATGCATAACACTTTCTAGGGTGTCTCAAATATGCATTCTAATGGATGGAGTTTTGTGCTTAGCGATATTTTTTATATTTGTCTGTTCAGGTTCCACATCTCTAAGAGCTTCATCCAATTGTTGCTTCTTCATTGGATCTATGAGTTTGATATTTTTAAATATATTCTTCCACTTGTATGACTTAACTTTGGAAGTGGTAGACATAGGGCTAATATGCTCTTTGCGAGCATACTTATGTGAAGGTTCAGGTAAGGGTACTGATAAATCAACTTTCAAGAGCTGTAGGTAAATAAAAGCCTAGAATTTATCCTCTACTTTAGCATATTTCATAGGTGTAATGATGTCATGGTCAGATAAAAAATGGTAGGAGGAATGGCATATTTAGTATTACACTGTTGACATAACTCACCAAATACTTTACTATTCTTGGTTGGTAGCGGTGTTCTAGGGGGTTGATATTGGGGGAATTATTATACTAAACTTTAGTGTAGTTGGGAAATAATTGAATATGAGAGAATGGAGGTAGGGCATGAAGAAAATGTTGGGGAATTATCCACTTATAAGAAATATTATTAATATTTAGCAACCAATTCCTAAAAATTTCACTGGGACCAAGCAACTGTGACTCCCCCGACTAACTACTTGAGGAAATATTGAAATTATTCATCATGAGTGGATTTTTATTTGTAAAATCAACTTTTCTAACTAGTGGGTGTGTCGTCATGGCAATCCATATCAACAGACAGGAAAAACAGATGGACTTACCAGAATTATGGTAGTCTTGACAATTAGTTTTAATTAAATTGACCACATCATCTCCCTAATTATATTGAACTCCAACTTTTTCTATTTAATTGACGATCTAGTTATTTTCACTTCAAAGATGCATAAAAAAATTCATTTAAAATGGCATGTAACCATACAATGCATATATATAAAAGAATTGAAAAGAAATGACAATCATGAGAAGCAAAGACACAACAGGTTGATAACAGTGTTCACCCATTACAGGTTACGTCTCCAGGCCCTACTCAATCTGGGGAGGCCTCTTCCATTAATCTTCAGTGAAAACCAAATTAGATGCATGTACAAAAGTCACTTTATACCTCCACTTTCGGGGATGGCCTGAAAAAGCACAACTCTGCTAACGAAATGGACTAGACCATTGAATTCCACACATGAAATCATGTCAAATGACTGAAAGCTTGACCCCTCTCTACTTCTAACAAGATATGGACCCTTGGGAATCTTAAAGACTCCTCAAATATCCCTTCTTGTTGGTTGACTAGAATTTTGCTGCTCATATGAGAAATCAGACTTCACGACTGCGCTCATAGAAAAACCTGACTAAAATGGGTATAAAGGCGGCGTGGTTCTAAAACTGTCAAAATCTGGCCCTTAAAGAATCTTTTAGATTCCTCATGATTCCAAAAATATTCCTCTATGGAAGTTGACTAGAATTTTGCTACACACATGACAAATATGACTTCACCATTGTGCTCATTGCCAAAAACTGAGTAAAATGATTATAAAGTCCGCATACTTCCACCTTTGTCAAAAATTAGCCTCCAAGGGAATCTAAAGATTCCTCCATAACATTAAAGAATATTATTTTCGAAATTCATGCCAGGCATAGTTCCACCTTAGTCATTGTTTCAAGGTTCTTCCCTACTTCTCTCGATCTACATTTCATTGGTGTGAAAGATTCTTCCCTCTCCCGACGAATGGTACAATTAGGTTTTATAGATATTAGAAGGTAGATTTACCAATGGGTCTGTTAGGCGAGTTGGTAATCATGGCCAACTATAATTCATTTCCCTAGTGGGATCAGGATTCAAATCCCTGCATGATGGTTACTTTATTTTGGTGGTGATGTCTTTTTTATTAACATTTGGATTGGGCCGCCACATTGAGTGGGTCGGCCATCTGTCCGGCATAGGTTCAAATCCCACTGGACCATTACATATGTGGAATATGGTGGTTAGCAGGGCAAGTCCACCTATGGGTAGCCCGCCGACCATATTATATATTTTATAATTAAAAATTTGTTTTGTGGTGGCAAGGGTGGTGGTTAGCTACCCCCTTGTTTTTTAATTTTTTTATATTTTACTAAGACAATATAGTTAAAAATTGTTGGTGGATTTTTTACAGTCACTGGTATTTTAAGTAGGTGACAATTTCGCTAGCTCTGGATGTTGAAAAGTGCCAAATTGTTGCCTCATTAATTTCCACTAACTTTAACGGCTCCGCCAAATTTAGCCGGGCTCCAAATTCATTTGGTGCTCTACTAACTTTAACCAAGGGGCCTAGTTGTCCAAAAGTTTGACTAGACATAACATTCACATATGAACTCAGATTGAGGTGTCGTTTGTGCTATTGCAAATATTGTGACACTCTCTTCGATCTGACCCTAGTTTCATGAAATGCAAGGAGTTTGATTTTTTGAGCTTTTCATGTGTCCTCTCTGATCCTTGAGTGTTTCTGGAAGCACTTGGATCATTCCTCCCCAATAAGGAGCTTTTGATCCTCCAAAAGCATGAAAATAATCTACAGTATGTTGTTCTCCCTTCTTTGCACAACAATTTCCTTGACAAACAACACTTCCTTCTCCTTCACCTTTCTTCTTCAAACCCATAAGTCATGAACTAACACCTGCATCCTTTGCAAACCTATATTACAATCCTTGCAAACTACATATAAGACACAACATGACTCAAACAACCCCATAATTTCCAAGATTTTTTAGCATGCTCTTTCATCAAGTTTATATCATAATGGAAACCAATACCCCAACTATGAGCAAAAGTCCAAGAACATCATTATTTTTCTTTAAGAATCGATGAAAAATACATCATCGCTTTTACAATCATTTGGAAACATATGATTTACAAAATGTGGCCATGACAATCTAATTAAATCATCTCTCACTCAAAAAAGTGAATGGATCGTTGAACATCTTCACCACTTGGTCCCTTCATAGGGGCTTTCGGGTCATGAAGTATCTTACATGTGGCTTTCTAGTGCCCTTCCTTGTTGTAATGACTACAATGGTTCTTCCTATTCCAAACTTTTTGGGCCTTCTTTGAATAATTTTTCTTGATGAGTCCCTGATGAGGATAACTTTGTGTGGAATTCTCACTATCACTAGAATGTGATGAGGTGCTCCCATCATTCATTGTTGGTTGGCCACTTGTTGTCTTGGAGCATTATACAACATCTTTTCTGACATACCCATCTCCTACATAACGAGCCAATTACTCCACTTTGACGAGATTCAGAATTTGCTAGCCATTAATGTCGAGGGCCTTCCCTTCACACCCCATGTTTTTCAACAATTTTGATCAAATTCATGTAGTATATTTCTCAAAAGCAACAAAATCATCATCATAAAAAGAACATTAAATTGAAGAATCACTTTTTACCTCAGTCTTTCTATGCTGCAACTATTACAAGACCTTGTGCTTGGCTTGTAATTGATGATGCAACATTTTCTTCTCCTTATTTTCTTCTTGTTAGAGTCTTCATAGTTCAACATTCTCTACTTGTATCCTTTTCTCAACCTATTCAAGTTCTTGAACCCCTGTAGTATTTGGATTCCTCCTTATTTTTGTTGCAAAATGCACTTCAATCTTTGTCCCATTTCTCGAATCAAAAACCAAGTCGATAAATCCATATTCAACAATATAAAGAGCTGCAATATTCATTTCATAACCTCATTCTGATATCAAGTCAATTGGTCCAACACATGTAAATCCTACAGCTATGATCTTCTCATCATCCTCATTCAAATTCTTCGTCTTATTGCACAGTTGCAATTTCCTTTTGCTTCTCTTTTTTGTCGGTCCTCTTAGGCCTCAATTTTGGATGCAGTTTCCAGCAATGTTCCTCATCATTCCCTTCATTCTCATAATGAGTACAACAGGGATTTTCTTCCTTTCCCTTAGTTGTTTTTGTCCTATTTGGGTTGTTTTCTTGCTCATGTTTCCCCCTTTTTTCAATATGTACAACCTTCACACTAGCTTCATCAAGAGTTTTAGGTTCAAATAATCACAATGAAGGATGAAAATAGTTATGCAAAGAGATAATATTTTTGATCAATATCATAGGAATGCCTAGTGGAACATTAAATGCTAATGCTTGTTTCCTAAACTCTATAAAATTTTAAACAATTTGACCTTTACCTTTTTCCAAATGTTTCCATTCCATCATGACCTTCTATCTGTAGCCAAATTGGTAAAATTTTCCTCTTAAAGTAGAAATGAACTTAGACAAAGATGAAAGAAGTTTATGAATACTGTTACCACCTTTTTCCAGTTTACCTTCCCATCAAATGAGAGAATTTCCACTCAATCAAAGGATTGCTAGCTAGATCTTTGCTTCATCCTCTTTGCTTCATTGTATGCGGTAATATACTTCAAACTATCTAATCCAGTTATCTAGCTTTTCTACATTAGATTCTCCACTAAACACAAGTAAATAATACTTGACATCCAACTGGAAAAAGGGCTTTCTATGAGTTTTTCTAGCTCTAGAATGAAGATAAGAGGAACAAAAAGAACTTTCACTAGAAAATGGACAGGGAAGTTCATGAGAATCTTCTCCTCCTACTTCATGATTCGCCGAGGCATGATCATTTAGTCCTTCCTTCTTCTTTGGATGCGTCATTGTCTTCTCATACTCTACAAACAATTTGTCCACTTTTTCTGCCATGGCATAGAAGGCCTTGCTATAATTTCTCTCTTCGTCTAACTGAGCATCTACATTTTCCATTTTATTTTGTAATGTTCCACACCCCGATTCTGGATCAAAGGACTTAAGTTCTCCTTCACCTCTTTGGTGCTTCTCCCTAGTTATCATACATTTGCAATTCACCAATAGAAGACCTTCTCTAATACCAAACTTGATGCAAATTTTTTCACTTCAAATATACATACAAAATTACATTTCAGATGACATGTAACAATAAGATGCATATACATAAAAAAGTGGAAATAAATGGAAACCATAAGAAGAAAAGACACAACAGGTTGATAACAAAGTTCACATAGTGAGGGTTACATCTATAGGCCCTACTCAATGTGGGTAGTCATGTTTCATTAATGTTCAGTGAAAATCAAATTACATGCATCTATAAAAGTCACTTTATACCTCCACTTCTAGGGATTTCCTGAAAATGCACACCTTTGCTAAATAAATGGACTACACCATTGAATTCCTCGCACGAAATCATGTCAAATGACTCTAAACTTGACCCCCCTGCTTTGGTCAAAATCTAGATCCTCACGAATCTCAAAGATTCCCTAAATATTCCTTCTCACTAGTTGACTCAAATTCTGCTGCTCAAATGAAAAATCTCACTTCACTACTATACTCCTAGCAAAAATTTGAGTAAAATGAGTATAAAGTTGCCTTGGTTCTGAAACTATCAAAATTTGGCACTTAGGGAATCTTTTAGACTCCTCATGATTCCACAAAGGTTCCTCTTTGCAATTTGACTGGAATTATGCTACCCAGATGAAAAATTAGACTTCACCACTATTCTCCTTGTGAAAAGCTAAGCAAAATGAGTATAAAGTGAGACTACTTCTGCCTCTTTAAAAATCAACCTCTAAGGGAATCTAAGGATTCCACCACAACATCAAAAAATATTTTTTTCAAAATTTGTGTCAAGCATGGTTCCACCTTAGTCACTGTTTTAGGGTTCCACCCTAATTATCTTGGTCATTGTTCCATTGGTGTGCAATTTTTCGTCCTCTCTCGATGAATGGTACAACTCAATCTTTTTATATATATTAGAGGGCAGATTTACCAACGCGCCTGTTAGGTGAGTTGGTAATAATGGTCAATTATAAGTTATTTCCATGGAGGGATTGGGCTTCAAATCCCCTCCTGATGGTTATTTTAGGTTGGTAGTGATGTTTTTTTTTTATTAACGTTTGAGTTGGACGACTATATTAGGTGGGCCAACCATCCAGTCGATGCGGGTTCAAATCATGTTGGCCTATTACATATGTGGCATATGGTGGTTGGTTGGACGGGTCCGTCAGTGGCTGGCCCACCCTCCATGTCATATATTATATAATAACAACCATGGTTAGGAGTTGGCGGCCAACCGACCCCCCATTTTTATTTTTTATTTTTTATTAAGACAATATAGTTAAAATTTGTTGGCGAATATTTTGGGGTCACCGGTCCTTTTAAGTAAGAGACAATTTTTCTAGTTCCGGCCACTAAAAACCATCACTCAAAGTGCCAAATTGTTCACTTGTTAATTTCCTCCAAATTCAGTGGCTCTACTAGATTCAGTCGACCTCCAAATTTAGTTGGTGATGTACTAACTTTAGCCAAGGGGCCTACTTGACCAAAACTTTGACTGGCCATAACTTTCACATACGAACTCAGATTGAGCTGACTTTTGTGTCATTGGAAATATTTTGATGATATCTTCGACCTAACCCTATTTTCATGGTAATATAAGGACTTTGACTTTTTGAGCTTTCCATGTGCCCTCTTTGATCTGTGAGTGTTTCTGGAGCCACTTGGATCAATTGATAGATTCTAGCATGGTGAGATTGACGTCTGAAGTTTGACCCACTAAAGTTAGAAACAGAGAAAAAATCATGCAAACACATCTTGCCAAGGGGTATTACACTTGAATAATCACTAAACCACCCGATTTTTTTCCGGAAACCCCTCTAGCAAGTTTTCTAAGCCAATGAGTTATGTCACCTATAATCAATACCTTAGGTTCTTTGTATTGAAGTCCTATGATTGGATGGATAGTGGTGTTAGAAATAGAATATGGTTGGTCTAGCCACAATTTTCCATGGAGGTATCTACTCACTAGGTACTTGGAGGCTTCTTCCTTCATTCCTTGATGATATCCAAGAAATGGGGCCCCAATAATTTCACCTATTCCCACTTTCTCTAAGTAGTTCATTTTTTGATTCCATTAATTTCCAGCCTTGGCCCGTTTGAGATACGTATCGAAATGCTTTTCCCATGCGGGTTCTCTAACCTTTTCCTGATGGATGTTGTGCAAACAAACTTCTAGCTCGGTTTTTCCTACATGATTGAACCGAGCTTTGGTTATTGGTTTTACTATAGCTTATTCTTCATATGATATGTTCTTGCATTCATCATGGAAAAGTATTTGCTGAATTATTTGGTTCGAATACAATCAAGCAACTCTAAATCATATATTACAAGACTTGGAATGTTAAGAATGTCCTCTAAGTTGCAAGGAAATTTTCTTGGAAATTTTCGTAAGATATTTAAAAATGTAGGGCGTTCCTAGTTTTTTATAGAGGTGGCGTTAAATATGCCATCATTTTCGTTTGCTTACAATTCCCCAAGATGTATTTTCAATTTTCGTGTAATCGGCTAGTTATTATTTCATGCATTTGTGGCATCAGTTCACCACATTTTTTGGTAGAGTTGGTAGTAAATGTTGGGAATCTTGAAATGACCCATGCTTGCTATTTGACATTATTGATATGTGTAAGGCATTGGACGTGTCAAAGGATGATAACCATATTTGATTGCCTTGATTTGTAAATCTTCCTCTTTTCCTTTTGCTAATTTCTTAGTCGGGTTCATGCACACTCAATTTATGCAAGGTCAGATTTCACAAACTACTCTCTCGTAACTTGTCATCATTTCCTTCTATATTTAATGATTTATGGAATTGTACCTTGTGATTTTGATCCGTTGGTCGGTGTGTATGATGTATAGGTTGACTCTTTAGTCTATATCTTTCATCTTGATCGTCTTGGCATTGGTGTCACTTTGAACTCTTATTTTGTTTTAAAATATTGCTTAAGTCCTCACGCTCCATTGAGTTTTCTTATGTGATTATATGTTTATACCCGGAAAGGTATTTTATCGATATAATGATTGTCATCTCAATTATACTTATAATTGATTTTTTGCTAATGTTATAATTTTAAATTAAGTATAAGGGAATCGTAAAATGAAAATGCAATAACTTTAATAATTAATTTTATTTATTTATTTATTAAACAATTGATTACATAATGGTAGGTTAGAAACTTTTTTAGACGAGCATGGTCAACAAGCGACTTGAATAGGTGACCCTAGAATGTTTTTAATTGTACTATTCCTAATGGTTGAATATCTTCAATAACAAATGGGATGAGCCATGCAACTTAAAATTTATTCAGTTTGTCTTTGACTTTGGGAAGACCAATATTGGAATTTAAGAATTGGAGCTTTGACGAATTTATCCTTTAATAATTGAAACGATTCATCACATTCGTTAGACCAAATAAAGGGGACATATTTTTTCAGGAGAACATCAATTAGAAATGCTATGTTGAACTAATGTTAAATGAATCTTTTACAATACCCTTTATGTCCTAGAAGTATTTTAATCTTCATCTCATTAACTGGGGGTTTCAAGTCTAGGATTACTTTTATTTTCTCCATGTCAACTTTAATTCTATCTTTTGAGATGATGTGACCTAATAATATTCCAATGGGAGTTGCAAAAATGCATTTATTTATGTTAAGATACATCAATATATGTCTGCACCTTTCGATTATTAACCCTAACCATTGAATATGATCCTTTAATATTGTGTGGACTATCGAGACGTCAAAATAGACAAGCATGGTCTTATAAATATATTCCTGGAATTATTTGACGACAATTCTCGAGAATATAGCTAGTGCATTCTTCAGCCTGAATGACATTACTATATGCAAAAGAGAAAATTTTTCTTACAAATGTTGTTTTTTATCAGTCTTCCTCTGCTATGTGTAGTTCATTGTACCTCGAAAGTTAGTCTGTAAAGGAATAACATTCATGTCTTGCTACTTCATTTATGATTTCATCGGTGAAAGGAGTTGGGAATGGACTGCTAACGGTTATTTTATTTAGTCCATAGTAATCTACACATATTTGAAGCCTTGTTGGGTCATGATTTATGGTTGAACAACCATGGAAATTTCCCTTATGATGCTTCTATCAAGTATAGTATACTAGCAACAAGAATTCATTCTATTTCCTTTTATAAAATAGGCTTGTATTTATGAGCTAATTTATATGGTCTCTTATTTATTGGCTTGGCTCCTGAGATCAGATTAATATTCATTTCTTCCATTTCTTTGACTAATCATTTTAAATATTTGTAATCTCGGCAAAATACATCTTAGTGTTCTTTGCGCAAGTCAACAATTTCCATTATTTGCTTCTCTAACCAACACTCCCCTTCTATGACCAGTACTCCCCAAGTCAAGCAATTTTTGGTTGGTCATCATTTGATATGTTGACTTATTTTATCTTAATTTATGTGTCCATCCAGTCGGGTGCCTTAGATTCATCAAGTCATTATTCCCCAATTTTTACCTCTTCATATGCTGGGGATAACTCTAGTTTGTTTGGTTTATCTATTTCTTGTTTATCGAATTTGTATACGAACTAAATTTTCTTATGATTTTCTGAATGATTCTTATTCAAGATAAAACTCTGGCCAACAAGGGGTGATTCTTCCATTTCTAATTAGCTAGCCATATTGTATTCAGAAGTAAAGGCTAAGGAATTGCAGGTTAACGAATTATTTATTGAATTTTGTGGATTGCCTAGATTTTCTAGTACAAACTATTTAATTTTTTGGACTCTATCCTTTAGTTCTGCCTCCTTTTGTTGAAACTAAAAATCTTAAATGGTTTTCTTTTGATTCCTTCCTTTGCATGGATTTGTGCCTCACTTATTTTATCTTATACCACTTGTTCGGAAGATCGGTTAGTGTCTTTAGGAAAACATATGGCCATACACATTCATCCTTATATCTTATTATTTTACATTCTAATTCACAAACTTTGATGTGTTCAACAAGATCCTGTCCAACGTTAAAAGCTGGTATATTTTGTTTTGTAGATAAATTTGGAGGTTGCAGTTGTCTAGGTCTGAAGTTGGGATGAATGTGTATCCTACCATCTTCTTACCTGACTAGAAAAAATTTTCACTACATCCTTCTTCACCAATTTCTGTCGTTACCTTCTCTACATGGTTAATAAGGGATGCCCTTTCTTTAAAATAGATGTGAGAATTAGATTTGGGTGTTAAATCAGTAGGGAGTAAGGATGATGTTTCTTGACAATTATTTTCTCGTATGATTGGTACAACTTTGATAGAATAGCAAGGTCATATTTTTATGATGGGATAGCTTGTATAGTCCAACAGTCCTTTGCCTTTGATTCATAATTCTCAATTTTCCATTAATATAATTCAATATATGAGTTCTATCCTATTGAGGGAGGAGATCCTATTAATATTTCTCTCGAAACATTTGGTTCCACATTATCATGCTCATCATGTATCACTTGGTACAATTTTCTAATTTTGGCTTCTTCATCGGTAGACTCTACCCAAGGCTTGCCTTCACGAGGATCTAAAGGAATGATAAGCTTTCTTTTATTTCATTTTAATTTGATTCTATATTTTTCTAGTGGTATAGTCTCATTCATTATTTGTCCCCATGGTTGGATAAGTAATGCTGGATAGGAAATAATGTTGTTGGCTATGTCGATAAATTCAAGGTCGAATGTCATCGTGATACTCATTGTTGATTTTTTAAGTTTTCGTAGTGTGTCGATTTGTTCAATGAATCCTTTGTTGGCTCATTTAAGATAATTATTGATCCTATGTAGACTTGGTCATCCCACGTTGATCCATGTGTCTCTCGGAAAAATATTTACTTGTGATCCAAAATTGGAAACAACTTGTTTAACTATAATCCCATTTATTTCTAACTCAACTTGTGGCTCAAGGTCATCTACCTAGTTACCATGTGAATGTTTTCTGATATTTTTCCCTCTTCTCTATTTTGGTTACAATTTTTCAACATATTCGATAGTTGAACAAGTTGGGTGACAAAGTTTTCTTCCTTCAGAAGCTCAAGAAATTCCTCTAACATTAGGTCCTTAGATACTCTTTGATCTTCCCTTTCTTTTGTAAAGAATTCAATTGCTCGAGACATTGTTTTATTTTGTTGTTGTACATATGGATACTTTGTTGGATTCTTGATAGGTCATATCAAATAGTTTTTTTGATCGTTTTTATCTCCTCGAGCTCCTGAACTTTTGAATACATGAAGATTTTTATAGTTCAAAATCACATGTTTTGGTATAGTTTGTAGCAGATTAACAATTTTTTTATTTAAATCTTTTTCTATGATCTTTGGACAATATTCTAACGTGTGGTTGCCCAGACCACACATGTTGTAGAAGTGCAAGTTAGTTTTATATTTTAAAGGACATTCTGACACAATATTTCCTTCCTTCCAATAAGTATAGTTTAAAATATCCCATGAGCTTGGCCCAGACCATGACCTCTATTGTTTTAACTGCCTCATCAACAGCCTCCTTGACCTTGTCCTTTTCTGTTGAATGAAGGTGATTTCTATAATTGGTCAACGACCTATGTATGATATATATCATGATGATTGATTTTTTTTTTTTTTTTTCATTTAATGAACATTCCTAGGTGGAATGTGCATTTTTTTTATAGATTTTATGTGATTTTGGTTTAGAATTTCATAGGTTATGGCTGTGATCTTTAGCGGGGTGGTTAGAGGTAGTTTGACAAATGTGACAATACACATCAGTTTGTATCCTTCTAATGTCTTGGTCAAACTAGTCTAATAATTTACACGTATCTTTGGTATGTCCTTCAATATGGAAATTAGTGCACCATATATGGTTCTTTTGGAATGATAACTGCAGAAGAGAGTTATGTAGTTGGTGTAATATTTCTTCAATTTTTAAGTCAATTGGTTTATTGATTGACTGATTTTTGTCGTCTTTCTCAATTCACTAGGCTCGTTTGAGATATTCTTCACATGTCTTCATTTTACACATTCAAAGTGGCATGTGGATTTTCTGAAGTGGTCCATCCAGATACTGTTGTACTAGTAGATTCTTGTCGATAGTGTATGGAATATGACTTAATAAGTGTTTGAAGTGCTTATCGTATTCATGAATAGATTCATTCGGTCTCTATTTTATTTATTTTAGATTTTATGTTTCCTAATGCTTAACATATTGTGCCTTAAAGAAGGTAAGGAAACTAGTTTTGATCTCATCCTTTGTCTTTTTTTTTTTGTTTTTATGTTAATTTAATGAGCCATGTTAGGGCTCATTTCCTTAGCGTTGCAACAAATTGTGCCATTTTCTTGTCTTCATCATTTATGTCATTTCTGGTCCATAATTATTCACAAACAAATCAATGTCTCTTCGAATATTTGTCTCCCTCATAAATGGGTAAATCATTTAGTCCCATGTTTCTCAGGTGATGCGAAGTTTCTTGTAACTAATTGTTCTCGTTAATTTCGTCATCGAAGCTTAGGTATTTAATTTCTTCTCTTTTTTTTTCCCATGGAAAAAGTTGTAATTTCTATTGATATAAAGAAATTACATTTTGTAGATGCAAGGTGCATATGTATATGGAGGCAGAGATGTCTGACGAGTTCATAAACTTTTGACCAAAAAGAAAGACTGATATGTCTCCACACAGGGAGTCTGTTAACTACTATACTGTGTCTATGCTTGCCTGCTGACTAGAGAAGGCAAGATCAAAATTATATCCGGCTTTTTGCAGAGAGCGAAAAAACTTTAAGTATCAAAATTTAGTTTGTAACCAGTATCAAGTAAGTTAATATGTACAATATATACAAGGATAGTCTATATAGATATGGGACTTATAGCCCATTGGCTCTAGGTTCCTCAAATGGTCTGTGATAATGTTGGTAATAGGTCCCATCAATCTCTTCCTGTATCAACCAGTCGTTTCCTTGTCTAAGCGCTGCCTCTTTGGATAGGTGATCTGCCGCTGTATTTTTCTCCCTGTAAATGTGTCGATAGACAAAGGAGTCAAAATATGTTATCAATCTTTTAGCTTCTTCTAATATATGCCTCAATGAAAATGCATTGCAGTGTGATACATAATTCAACGAATTGCAAATGATTTTAGAATCACCAAACAGCTGTAGGTGTCCGCAATGTTTTTGCAATGCAAAATGAATAATATGTTTTGTCGTGCATAGTTAAGCAAAATTATTAGTTCCCCTGCCTAAATTAATTTGGATATTGAAGCAATGATTTTCATTAAGGTGAAGGATGGCTCTGCCCCCACATCCCACCTCCTACGCAGAGCCATCAAAGTATGCCCAGGGCTTAGATTTGTCAATGATTTCAGGTATGATGGTGTAGGGAGGGGTGATGGAATCCTCTACAGGAAGAAGGTCGAAATCTGCAATGGTATAGAGCAAGATGGTAGGCCAATGGGGGGATCTGTGATTGAAGATAGACTGGTTTCGGGCAATCCATAGTGACCAACAGACAAAAAGATTCATGTTTTTGGTTTTTCCATTGTGATTTTGACACCATGTGTTCTAGGCATCCATAATATTGTGCCCATGCCAATTGTTTAAGGAAGCATGGTGAGCAATGATGGAGTTCCAATATTCCTTTGCTGTGGGGCAGTTTAGAAAAAGATGTTTTGTGCTTTCTTCATCATTGTGACACAGATGGCACCAGAACGGGCCATGAAACGATCTCTTCATCAAATTAGTCCCTGTAGGAATCTTGTAAAAAAGGATGTTCCACATCAGTAATCGAGAGCGGGGAGCTGCCTTAAGCTTCCAGAGCAATTTCCAAGTCGGAAGTATGTTTTGAGGCTTGTGAGGTTCCATCAGTTTAATATAACCCTGTTTTGGAGAATATACACCATTTCTGGCAAAATCCCAAATGATCTCATCTGGTCCTTCAATGAGACGGATGTGTGCCTGGGTGAGGGCATCCGTGTAGTCCTGCCATTCCTGCTGTCACTGAACCAGGATGTCCATTTCACGAGCCGATTTCCATGCCTGTTGAAGAAAAGAGGAGTTGTTATTGTCACCAATGCGTTTGATGTGGGTGGTACCCCTGCTGTGTAGATACCTTATTAAGTTTGCGGATAGTCTATGTGCATTTCCCCAGCCTACCCATGGGTCCAAACCAATACGAACAACATTGCCCTCCTTGATATGCCACTAATGCCTTCACACAGGAGGGGAAGTGTGCAGATGACCCCTTATTGGATATGTTATTTCTCATTCCATGCTGCTATCTAAACCAGTCCATCATATTCATAGGCTAGATATACTTCACTTGTGCAACTCGAGACCAGAGACTGTTAGTGGTAATAAGCTGCTAGCCAAGCTTAGCTACCAGTGCCTTGGAAAATAGATCAAGGCTCTTGATGCCCCATCCTCCCCATTTCTTAGGTTTTGCAATAGTGTCCCATTTGACCCAGGCAAAAAGCTTGCCCGGTTGATTACCCTTCCATAAGAATCTGCAGCATATACTTTGTAGTCTGTTCAAAATACCTTTCTGTATCCAAGCGAGGGTCATCCAGTAGACTAGAGTGGCTTCTATCACAGGTTTGATGAGGATCAGTCTGCCTGCCCGAGATAGGTATTTATGGTACCATACCTAAAGTCTCTTTTCCACTTTCGCAATGAGCCATGTCTAGTCCGCTATCCTGTATCCGAGAGGCTTTAATCTAAAGCCCAGATATTTTATACCTTCTGCCAGATTCAGAGAGGTGAAGGGGAAGCGTTGTGATGTATATGTGATCTCATGTTGTGTGCAACCAACTGTAGTAATCATGGATTTACTATCATTTATTACCACCCCAGTAGCCTGTTGAAAAATATTGAAGATGTGCTAGAGGGCTGTGGTATCCCCAATACTGCCATTTAAAAAAATGAGAATGTCATCAACAAACAATAGATGAGTGAGGAAAAAATTCTCAGCTATCTTGATTCTTGACAGTTGATTTCTATCATGAGCAGATGTAATAGTCCTACTTAATCCTTCCATGATAAGTAAGAAAATTAAGGGTGAGAGTGGACATCCCTGCCTGAGTCCTCTCTCCGAGCTGAAGAAAGATGTAGCTTCCCCATTAAGTAGCACACTGTAAGATACATCTGTTATACAGCTCATAATCCATTTGATATATGCATAAGGAAATCATAGGTGGGTCAGCAACAGTCTGATATAGAGCCAATTTGCTCTATCAAAGGCCTTCGAGAGGCCCACCTTAAGTATCATACCTTTATGCTTTTTTATTTGCATAGTGTGGAGGAGTTCCTGTGCTGTAGCAATGGCTTCATGGATCTGTCTGTGATGAAGGAAAGCAAACTGTTCAGTTGATATATGTCGAGAGAGGATATGCTTCAGGCAATTAGTGATGATCTTAGCAATAATCTTGTATAGATAGTTACAAAGGGAAATGGGATGAAAATCATTGAAAGAGGTGGGATTGTTAGATTTCGGAATAAGGGCTATGAAGGTAGATTTGATGGCCGGGGATATTCTGCCACTCCTTCTGCAATTCTCCATGATCTTGAGCAGATCATCCCCTAGGATTTCAAAAAAAGCTGTGTAGAACTCAATAGTCCACCCATCTAGACCAGGGCTCTTATCTTTCTTAAACCATTTTATAGTTGCCTCCAGCTCTTCCTTCGATACTTCCATCAACAGGTCCTCCGTGTCTTCCTGTTGTACGAATCTGGCTAAATTTTCAGCCATCCGCATGATTTCCATGATGTTCGTAGCTCTAGGTGCCTTATATATGCTTCTGAAATGTTTAATGGCTAATCTAGCCAGATCCCTCTGAGATGATACTAAGTGTCCTTGATCATCACGCAATTCACAAATAGTGTTGATGGCTTTTTGATTGTTGGAAAATTTATGAAGGAACTTTGTGTTGTCATCTCCTTCAATGAGCCATATCGCCCTACTCCTGAGCCTCCAGCTTTCTTCGCTTTCCTTCAGAATTTGTGAGCGCTTCATAATGTGGGAGGTGTAGAGTTCTTTGCCCTCAGGTGTAGGGAAGGTGCCATTAGAGGTGTCCTCATGTGAAGCAATAGCCCTCTCTACCTCCCTCAGAGAGTTGTCATCATTCATACGCTTCTAGTGAGCCCAAATTTTAGAGATCCTCTTTAGTTCAGTCAATTTCCTAATAAAGCCTTCAGTATGATCCTCACTGTCCAAAATAGGGTTGGTCTACCAATAATTAGTAACCATCTGTATATACGAAGGATCTTTTAGCCAAGAGGCATTGAATTTGAAGGGACTCCTGATCTGCGGATTTACATCGGCCAATTCCAAAAATATTGGTCAATGATCTGAGATGCCGCCAGTCCCAACCCATTGACAAATGCGAGGAAGTCTGCTTAGGAAAGCTTCCTTGATGAGAAATCTGTCAAGTCTTCTAGCAAGACTGTGGTCACCACTGTGATTATTAGTCCAAGTAAACTAAATCCTGGCAGATGGAATGTCCACCCACTGATGTTCCTCAAGTAGGGTAGAGATAGTATCAGATAAGCTGTCTACCTGGGCCGAGTGTCCCCAAGATTCACTGAAACCCAAAGAAAAGTTTAAGTCCCCTCGTAGAATGATATTGTCTACCTGAAGAAGGTCGGAGTCTAGTAAGGAACTCCAAAAGTTTGCCCTGTGTGCACAAGGACCATAAACATTTATAATACGGATTTCCATCTCTATAGGGTGGGCAAAAATATCCATGCCAATGAAGCCTCTGCCTTCCCAAATGTTTCTGATCTCCAAAGCTTTGTTACTTATCCCAATAGCAAAACCCCTAGATCTCCCTGACTAATCCAGAGCGTGGAAGGTCCAATTAGGTAGCTAGGAATTTAGTGTGTGAACAAGAGGTTCAGCTAAACAGAGCATTTCTTGTAAAAATATAATGTCCATTTGAGACAAGGTGAGTAGTCTTCTAAGTGCTAGTTTTTTGGGCAGGCTAGCAAACCCTCTACAATTGAATGATAGGATCTTCATGAAGGATGAGTCTGCGGGCCATTCCTAGCTCTAAGGGCCCTGAAAATGGTTTGTTTTCACATGAGGGCAACTTCTTCTCCTGCTGTGTGTCTGGCTTTAGTGAGGTAAGAGAGTCGGTCCCTCAAAGTCTTATGGGAGATAGGGGTAGCCTCAGGGTCCAAACCAATCACATCGTAGCCTCTTTCCTTTGATCTGGAACAGAGTGAGTACTGGGGGGACACGGAGGGGAGGGGATGGAGAGGGAAGGTAGGGAGGAAGATGACATAGATGGAATGCAGGGGGAGGTGGAGGGTGAGGGGAGGGGGAGGGAACATATAAGGGAGGAGGGAGGAGCAAGACTCTGGGTTCTAAGTAAACCCATGGAGGCCATGAGCGATGATAGAGGGGGAGATGTGCAATTGATAGAATGAGATGCAATAACATCAGATATGCTAGTCACAGGAGGAATGTGAGAGGAGGATGAAAGTAACATACCCGGCATCGAGTTGTCCTCCTGAGCAGGACAGTGCATGCTTGTGGAGGAGGCGACGGAGGGTTTGAAGCTGAGGTACCCTTGACTGCGCCCATTTTATCAGGAGATCCATGGGACTCCCCTGCATCGTTGTCGCGCTCCTCTGGATCAGTATCTTTATTTTGCTGAGAGGGATTTCCCATGGGATGCTCAGTCTCCAAGCCCTATGTAGTATCCCTGATCTTCTGTAGGAGGGGACAATCCTTGTATAAATGCCCCGCTTTGTGGCATCTGCAACAACGATATGGAATACCTTCATAGTCAATGATCTATTTGCGAGATGTGTCTCTCCATTGGATAGTAATGTATTCTTGTAATCCGCCCCTGGTGTCCAGATTGATGAGAATCCGAGCATAAGCCATCATGCTCGTGAGTTGATAGGACATATCATAATCCATATAGGAGCCTATCGCATTGCCAATCTATCGGAAGATGTCCTTAGACCAGTATTGCAGGGGAAGGCCTAGGAGTCAAATCTAAACTAGTCCAATGCCTATCTGCTCAGTCTCAGGGTCAAAGAGGGGCGTCCATTGCTTGAGGATAACCGGGGCATCTTCAAAATGCCAATAAGAGGACAATACCCAATTGGTATGGTCAGCACAAGCGAATATCAAAGAGAACCATCCCTTCATGAATGTTTGCACGAAGGGAATGTCAACCAGATGGTGACCCCAAACCTCAGTTGCCCAGGTATTCAAGAGGGCGGCTGTGTAATTCCGACCTCTGATTCGCCCGACCAGTACCCTGCTAGCGAAGTCCATAGTCTCTCCCCACTGAATGTCCTCTTCTAATCTGAGAAATATATTGTCCGCGTTGGACTTGAAGCACTTGTACTTCTTCTTAGAACCCTGAGGAGGAGGCTGGTTATGAGACCAGTTCGGAGGAGGGTCTGAAATAGCCGAGTGCGGATAAGGGTTAGATGAGGGAGGGTTAGGGATTCCCATAGAGACTAGGAGGGAACTGGCGAGCGGTGGAACGGCGGTAAAGCTGTTGGAAGGAGGGGCGAAGGAGACTTGAGGGGTAAAACCGGCCGAAACTAACGGAATCGATGGGGGAAAAAATGGCCAGGTAAGTGCTCCAGTCACAGGGAGGTCCAAACCAGGGTTAGGGTTAAAACATCCGAAAACGAAACCAAGGGTTGCTGGGGAGTGACGGGGTAGAAAGCGATGGTAAGGTAGGTGGGTCATCCGGGAGGACCACAGGTTGTGACCGTGACAGTTCTGCGAAGGAATATGAAGGGTAATTCCCGGTGAGGCCAGAGTTGTACATACCTTCTGATGTGGAGAAAGAGGAGTGCCAGATGAAGACCCCCTCCAGCGGGTCTTCAGAGTAATCAATGGCTTCAAGGTCCTGCATGACACCAACTGCTTCTTGGAACGGTGGACACCTTGGATAGGAGGGAAAAAGGAGAGTAAAACAGTGCACAGGAAGTGGACAGTCTGCAGCAGGTAACGCACACTGTCGGTGGGTAGTCAACCGGGAGATAACGAAACAGAATAACCCCCCCAAGGTCCTGGAAGGTCAACCAGAGTGTAGTATGGTGAAAGGGGATGAACGGGGCGCGGTAACAAATGATGAAGATGTAGGTTAACGGTGGCCTTGCATGGTTACTGTGACGTGCAGTGAACCAGAAACCCTAACCCAAACCCTTGCGAGCCATTTCCTTTAACACATACTATACACATTTAGAACCAATATTTGAACTGGCCTTTCCTAATGAGAATATGTCATATAATTTCTTCTCTTATTTTGATGATTTTAGATAATAATTCATTGGTATGATAGTCCCTATCTATATATTCTTTGAATTGACTTGTTTTTGGTTGCGTCTCTCTGTCGACTGATTCTAGACATTGGTTTTATTCAACAAATATGAGCTACGGAAAGGGGGTTACAATCATGAGGTCAGATAGTTCAAGAAATATTTGGTCTAATTCATTATTATTATTCAATTAGTTTTTAGTAGAATTTTCATTTTATTGAGGGTTTCTTTGTTGGCTATCAGTGTACCAGATGGAAGGTATTTCAGAATAATTTCTTCACTAAATAAATTCTCTTATACTTGGACTTGACAACCATATCCTTTGAGAAATTATTATTGCTAGACTAGAATCATCTATTTCCATAGCATCTACTTGATCTCTTGTAGTTATAAGTAGACTTTCATTCTCTATCGGGGCAGGTGGTGCTACACCTCTCAACTCTTTTGAGTCATGTGCATCGTCACTCTCGCACTCCTAGTTCTCTACTATTTTCTTCTACTTTTATTTCTCTCTAGTTTATTTGCGTCAACATTGTCTAAGGTCTCTTGATAATTTTTTTATGTCAGTTTATTGCTTGTATTTTCAGTCACTATTTTGTTAGTTATTATCTTGTTTCTTTTTCTTGTGAGAGGACTTCTTCTCTTCCATTTCCGTAAGCTCTAATAGTTCTCCAAATATTTATTTAATTCTCTTATTTTCTTTTTTATTCCTCATGATATACAACCCCCCCATGTCAACTAGAATAGTGTTAGTTCATGAGGGAGTATTTTTGGCCATACTTATTTACTTATTTTCTTAGAAAATAATGCCATGCTTCTTTCATGTTTTTACACTATGCATCTAGAAACTTACACCACTTCACCTGGTCCTGTTCCCACTTAGTACTGGTTGGAATTTCTAGTGGTGGGAAATATTTGACAATGTTCCTTGTGCCTTTTTCTTGAAGGAATTTATGTAGTAGAGTTGGTATCATTGAAAAGAGCCCATCGCTAGAAAATTTAAGAATCTAGTTTTTATACATTCGACATACATTTGGTCGTCTAGTTATTTATCTTCAAAGTAGTCTTCAAGGATTGACTCGAGCCACTCATGTAGGTTCATTCGACCACTGTTTGATAACTTCAATAGAAACTAGACATCAGTTGGATTTTGAGTTTTTTCATGAGTAACATTTTCAAGGAAATTTTTGATATCTATCGAAGCTCCTTCGATAAAATTCCTACGTGCTTTTGTGAAGGAGCTAGCCTTGGCTTCCACAATCAAAAACTAATCCCTTCTCGCATAATTTTTTAGATAGTTAGTGATCTTCACTTCCCACCATAACTATATCTCATATAGGGTTAACATTTATGCTTTCATATTATATTGGACTCGAGTTCTTTCTACTTACAATAGAACCAATGTTGTAATCTAACAAATAGTGCACATTGTTCTAGTACATAGACACAAGTAAACATTCAGAAAGCATGTAAAGAGACAAGACATGTGAATGGGGAGATAACCAAGTTGCATATATGTTTTCTGTATTATATGATAAATCTTGGTTACATTTGTGTACCGACAGGTATATATAGATGGACAGACAGTTACAAGGGTCAAACCTTCCGATTAACCACACTGTCTAATCTATCGTTAGTTATCCATATTTCATATTACATTATGTTTACATTGAGGCTAGTCAGCTAGGATGACTAGCCTTTTTCATATTCGACTAGTCACTTAATCAAACTAGCTCCTTCAACAATGTGGCCAAGGTTTTAAAATTGAAAGTATCAAAAAATGAATAGTTTACCTTCTTGCCTATCCATGCCTCCTCTCGAATACAACCATCCAAAGAACTTGAAGGCCCTCTATTTATTAGATAAACAAAAATATCTACAACATCTGCCTAGAATTATAAGGGCAATCCTGAATGCAGTCTCATGCATCTTACATCCTCCATGATTGTCTTGTTCATCCTTTCTGATAGATCATTTTCTTGTGTTGTTGGAACTTTCTTTCCTTTGTGAACTCTAAGGTATGATTAGTACTTATCAAACTCTGTTGCAGTATTCACCTCCATTATATGATTTGACACACTTCAACCTCTTTCGTGTCTCATTCTCACCCAAATCTTTTCATTTCTTGAAAGTATCAAATACATCATATTCATTTCGAATACAATTAATTCAGGTTTTCCTAGTTGCATCACTAACAAAAGTAACATAATAGTGAGATCCATTGAGACATGATACATGAGAAGGTCCCCATACATCTATATGCACTAGATTTAATTTTTCACTCTTCTTTTTCTTCTCAACTCTAATAAATTTGACTCTCTTTTCTTTTCCATAAACAAAATGTTGACGAAAATCCAAATCAACATGCTTCAAACTTGGCAACAAATTTCTTGAGTGAAGAATTTGCATCCCTTTCTCACTTATGTTCGTAAGCCTATGATGCCACAATGTTGTATCTACTCCCATGGAGGTTAAAGAATTAACAAAATCAGAAATATCGTTACATAAATACAACATTCCAACCTTTTCTCCTTTTACTATTACCAGGGATCCTTTAGTGTCCTTCTAGGTTATGTTTGTGAATGTAGTTACACAACCTTCTCCACCTAACTACCTTGTTCAAATTATATTTTTCTTTAGATTTGGAACATGCATTACCTCCTTCAGTTTCAATTTCTTTCCATTTTTCTGCTTTATTAAAACCTTACCCATTCCAATTACTTTATAGGGTTTATCATCACCCAAATGAACCAGTCCAAAGTATTATTGAACATAGTCATGAAAATGTTTCCTATTAGGTGTGGCATGGAATGAAGCCCCTGAATCTAGCACCCAGGCATCAATAACATTATCTAATGAAATAATCAAATAATATTGAAACACATAACCTGTGACATTTGCTTCATGATTTTTCTCTTGTTGTCCATATCCTTCTTCTCCCTTCTGAGATTTGAATTATTCCTTCATGTGTCATTTCTTTCCACATTTCAAGCACACTGCCCCTGATCTATATGTGGATCTACCTTTTCTTGACTTACTGCAATTTCATGGGCTTATTCCCCTTTCCATTCTTCTTCCCGTAGTCATTGTAGTCAAAGCATTACCTAATGTCTCATTAGAGCTTTTCCATTGCATTTCCTTGCTAAGGATGGAACCAACAACATCATCATACTTTAGAGTACTAGATCTAGGGATAGAGTTACTAGTAGTCATAACTAATCCATTCCAACCTTCTGGAAGTGAGCACAGAAACAATAGATCCCTAACTTGATCATAAAAATTTACAGCTACAAAACTTAACTGATGGCTAACAATGTCAAATTCATTTAAATGATCAGTAACAAATCCACCTTATAAATTTTTTCATATTAAATAAACACTTCATAAGAAATACCTTATTTGAGGATGAGGTATTTTCATATATTTTTCCCAATGTTGTCATTAAACCTTCAATTGTTGTTTCCTTTCAAATATTGAATGCCATTGATGCTTCTAGACATAGTTGTATTGTTCACAATACCTTTCTATCGAGAATATCCCATTCTGCATCTATCATATTCGCCGGCTTCTTTGTTTTTTCACTCAATGGTAGGTAAATATATTCCTGATACAAATAATCCTCCATTTTCATCTTCCATAGCTAGTAGATTTAACCGTTGAATTTCTTAACTGTAAACTTACCATCTGCCACCATTTCTCCTGCTCAAACCATGAACCCTTCTTTCTTGCAAGTTTATCATCCAAATTGATCTTCGACAATGATAACAGTTCTTAGAAATTAAATAACATAATGAAATACAAAATATTGTGAAAACACAAATAAAAAACACATGAAATAAGAGAAACACAGATATAAGTGGTTCACCCAATTTCGGTTACATCCATGGACAAACAACCAATCCTTATTTTTATATTATCAAAAAAAATGAAGAGATACAACCTACATCATATCCATTGTAATTTCTGCTTCACTCTAAAACAGTCTCCTCACTCTTCCTTGCTTAGAATAATAATAATCATACACAGTTACAATAAAATTCTCTCATATAAACCAAAGGTTTCCTTCTAGGAAAATATCTCCCAATTAATATAAATTCTATCATCAGATCATTCACCTAATGAACGACCAGGATTCACTACAAAATCACAATATTTTACAATCCAATTTTTCCTATATTTTTTTCTTCGAGGGTGTGTCCCATGAACCCTCACTATCCCCTTGACCCCTTAGCCAAGGGAGATAGCACCCCGCCGCCTCCACCAGATCCCTGCGGGGAGGACAAGTCCCCACCGCATGGAGGGGTGTATAGTCTTCCTTGGGCATACACCCAGTTCAAAATAAGACCTCTGAATGAGGAAGATAATCAGGCTCCACACCCAATAGGGATTTTCCCAATTGGTTCCTGTAGTAAAATATATGTTCATTGTGATTGAATGATTGAATTTATTTCTATTGTGTGTTTTCCCTTTCACAGATTGAGTAGAAGAAATTTGTGTATATTGTTTTCAGTCTAAATTCATTAATAGCTACAAATTTCAAGTTATTTCTACAAATCAAACCTGACCAACTCTATGTTTACCATATCTAACAATAGTGAACATGATGACATAGTCAAACATAGTTAACTTTTCTAGGGTGAATATGGAAAACCATAGTTAATCATGTTCAACCATAGTTAAACAATAATTAATAATAGTCAAAACATAGTCAACAATGTTCGACAATAGTCATATATTGTCAACCATAGTCTAACCATAGTCAACCATCATAAACTATGATCTCCATGGTTGACTATAATTAACCATAGCTAAATATAGTCACCATGGTCAACCATTGTCAACCACAATTGACTCTATCAAGCATGGTTGATCTATGCAAACCATGGTTAATCATGGTCATATTTAGTCAACCATAGTCACCATAATAAACCTTTAAAAGACATGGTCAACCCTTGTTCAACATGACCAACCATCATTAATACGGTAAAATATGGTCAACCTACGTCACCATGGTAAAAATTGGCCAACCATAGCCTTCCATTATCAATATTGACAACCATAATCTATCATAGAAACTAAGGTCATCCATGTTCAAATTAGTCAAACCATGTTCACCCATGGTGAACATGGTCAAGCCATGTGACAAACATCGTAATGTGACAAATCTCATAGTGTGACAAACACTGCTACAGTGTGATAGAAATTTATCGAATGTGTCAATGTGATAAACATTGTTGGATTGTGACAATCATTGTCGCAATATTACAATACATTTTAATTTATCCAACATCATAATGGGACATTACAAAATTAGTTTACATTTACTAATATGGTTAACTATGTTTGATAATGTTTAACAAATTTTAGCACTCAACTCTCTTTCACTTCGATCAAGCAGAGTCGATTAATAATATTATTGATTGATATTAATCATCAAACATAGTCAACCATTATTCAAACATAGTTAAACAAAGTTAATCTTTATTTTTCATGTTTAAATAGTTGACCGTGATGAAAATTGGTTAACCCTATGTTTACCATGTTTAACAAAAGTCAAGATTCACTCATAGTTGTCGTCTATCAATATAACTCTACCATACTCAATTATAGTCCATCATGGTTAACCAAAGTCAAGCATTGTTAACCTTAGTCAAGTAAGATCATCCTTGGTCTATCACAATCAATATTCAAAAATGTTTAATATTAATTTTAATATTAATAAATATGACTAAAAATAATTTTAATATTAATATTAAGGATTTGTATATTTTATTATTATATTGTTGAATATAATATTAATGGTCGACAATGATGAATTTTTGCAAATGTCACGATGCTACATTACAAAGTTAGTCTACCAAAAATGTGATTGACTATGCTTGACTATCTTTGAATATTTTTGATAGTCAACACTCTTAAACTTTGGTCAAACTTAATTGCATATGAATATTATTGATTAATATTAATAATTAAACATGCTATGACGCTGGAACGGTACATAAATCTATCCAACATTGCAATGTAACAAACACTATGGCAATTTTACATTACATTACAATTTCTCCAACATCCCAATGCAACATTACAAAATTATTCAACCACATTCAGTAACGTGATTCTCCGTATGCTTGATATACAATGAATAGTGTATATCAACAACATTTACTAATGTGTTTGTGCTAGGGTTTCCATCATTTGGGTTTAATATTTAGATTTATAATATTTGAGTTTATAATTTTAGGTTTTTTAATATTGTGGTTTATAATATTAGGTTTAATATTATGGTTATAATATAGGTCGTTTAATATATTAGGGTTTAATATATACGATTTAAAATATAAGATATTATAATTTTTGTTTGTAATATTGGCTTTAAAATATTAGGTTTAATATTAAGGTTTATAATGTTAGGTTTATAATATTAGACTTTAATGTTGGGTTTAATATTCAAGTTTATAATATTGGAGTTTAATATTAGAGCTACATCCATACAACACAAGTAATAATTAGTAATGTGATTAACATATCTATATCTACGTATATCAATCACATTTACTAATATAATTATGAATGTGCTTGATATACACCTATCTACATTTATCAAACACATTTACAAATAGTATAGAGTTACTATATATAATGCTTTTTTATATTAAATTATAAAATGTCTAACTATTTCCAATATAATTACTTTTCATATATTAAAAACTTAAAATAATAATAATTAATATAATCTATTATCATTATTATTGTGGATTTTCTATGTTAACTAAAATGGATTTTCAAATCAATTGTGTACATCTAAAAGAGCAACACATAATTTTCTAAGATTTTGATACGTTCACTAAGGAGTTAAATTAAATTGTTTGTTCTTCTAACATTGCGTTATATGCATGGATTTTCAAATCAATTGTATATATCTAAAAGAGCAAGGCATAATTTTCTAAGATTTTGATATGTTCACTAAGGAGTTAATTTAAATTGTTTTCTTTTCTAACCTTGTGTTGTATGCATGTAACTTAAGAAAATTTTGATTTTAATTATGAAAGAAACTCATATTATACAAGTATTTTGAAAGGATCAAAATTTAAATATATAAAAATAAAATAAAATAAATTAGAAAGATTTTTTTTGAAAATTTTGAAATATTTATCATACTATAATTTTTATTATATATAGATAGATTCAATTTTTCATTCATGAAAATAATTTCAACGCTTTGGAGGTATCGGGATGGTTGAATTTACAATTCCATTAAAATATCTCTTATTGGAGACCAATGATAATGTTTCAAACTAGAGTGAAGAGTGGAATTAACTCTTTATCGAGAGTTACCATAAATGCATGTTATATCAAGAGTTGAGGTTAGGTAAGAGTTTACGCTAGCTCAGGGTAAATTACTATGAAAATAATTCCCTTAACTGATTAGAGAAAAAATATTTATATTAATAATCAAAAATATTTCTCATAAAGGGTGTCTGGGAATTGCCTTAACCCTTCACCTTGATATGATGGTGAGGGAATTAAAAGGAGTGTTTGGTGCACCCCCCACTTGTCTTAGTGAATGTATGCATGCCACTTCAAATATGATAGAAGGTGATATGAACAAGGGAAAATGTCATTCCAGTGGTAGTGTGGGTAGGGAAAAGTACAAGTGAGTTTCATTAGAGGTTAAGGCAGTCATATACCATGCCATGCTCGAATCATAATTGGGAGAAAATTTACATTAGATTTCTAGCATAATTGCATACATAGTTGGTTTTCCATGGGGATTATCAGTGGAAACTCAAATAGCTCTAAGGGATTTCATAAAGCACTAATTTTGTGGTTTTTATGACTCACATATTGGTTTAGTTATCCTTTTCCTATCGCTAATTCTTGTTTATAGATACCGAATTATAAATATTTCAGCATTTCAGATCTTGGTATTGGTCATAGTGAACAATTTAAGGCATGCACAGTAGCTAGATCCAACCATGTGGAGGTTCTTTGCTATGGTGATTAGCAATTGTTTCCCCTCTTCAGGGTCATTTAGTTCTCAAGGGTTCGGCCTCTTTGTGGTGGTCACTCCATGAATGGTAGCAACATTATTCTTTCTAAGGCTATGTTTCATTGTTGATTCTCATTGCATAGTTTTGTTTACATTTGGTTCTGTTTATGTTTTGGTTTATATTTCCTTTCATGGTATCATTATATCCTTTTATTGCTGGATATCTTGTATTGTCTTATCATAAAATATTTTTCTAAGGGTAGGCATCAACTTCATGCCCTTGATTTGATTCACTACATAGGGTTACTAACTCACCTCCCATTTTAGCTGAAACTTTCATAGCCTTCATGGTTTTAAATGATTTACAGTACCAACCTCTTCCTAGCCCCTTGTCTAGTGATAATATCATTGATGTATGCCACTCTCCCACATGGTATCCTACTTTTTCAAACTTGGAAGATGAATTTTCCAACTAATCGTAACTCCTCTATTGCTAACATTTTGTCAATACACCCCGTGTTAGGTCAAATCCTAGGAATAGGGGTAGAAAGTGTGGCCGAAGAATTTTCGTTGCTCTAAGGGATAGGCACTCCACCTCCTATTCACATCCTTAATCCTATAATATCCATTGTATATTCTTCTTATTTTATATAAAAGAGAAAGAGTAGAATGTATATATTTTTAAGGTTTATAACCTACCCTTTCTCTAAAAATTCTAATTATATCTCTCTTCCCCTCAAATGTATGTTCTTTCAATGCTAAGTACTGATGATGAAGTTGCTTGTCATACGAGATTCACTTTGGCTATTCCTTATGGCCTTGCAATTTATCCAGGTTCTTATGGAGGTTTTATTCTCATCCAAGGTACTTGGTCATGGTGGCCAATAACCTTTCATGTCCTTTTGATACCTAGGTTTTATACAAATTAAAAATATTTTTTCATCAAGACTACCACTTTTCTCGTGCTTTTATGGATTCTATAGACTTATGTGATTTTTTCTACATCTTTCTTGTTAAATGTAAAAGGCCAATTTGGCCCTAAATCTATAGTATCTAAATATATATTTTTAAAGGAAGAATACCCAAAGTTTTTATTGCTTTTCTCAGCTTTACTCCCATTGTTGGGTACATAATTTCCTTGAAATTCAAATAGACTAGGCTACGCTTTAAATGTAGGCCATGAATGTGTAATGACAATAAGGTTCTTGATAACTAATACATATAGTTTCCTTTCTTTCGGGGATACCCATGTTGTCATTTTATTTTTACAAAAAAACCTGTTCTATATATATATATATATATATATATATATATATATATATATATATATATATATATATATCTATTAGTTCTCCTTGGTTCTTGAAATATACATAGTTATCATCATAGTAATTGCAACATATTGTTTAATCTATGTTCTCCCTGTGATTCTTATGTTGATGATCAATATCCCAATTCCTTTTTACATTCGAGAATCTATAATGTTTTTGTAAAAAAATTTTATGATAGTGTGAATAGTAGAGTTATAGTTAGTATTTTCAAAAGAAACAATTATATTTCATCTTTGTTTTCTACTTTATATGATCTCTGTCTCTACATTATTTCTACATATGTTCATACATCTATATGAATGAGAACATGTAGAAAGATGCTTCAACGGTAGAAGGGGAGAGGACGATGGAGCTCCAGAACCCACCTGACAAGGGCTAGGGTTTATCTGCAGTAATTTTCTGAAGCACCTTCCCACTCATTTTCGATTAGCTTAGTATCCCCTTGATGTTGTACCTACCTAAAGCCATTCATCACCTGTCATTCCCCATTTGCAGTTTTGTATTATCTTTTCTGATGACTCCATTGTGTCGTTACCGTCTCCCCCATCCTTCTCTCGATCAGTACAGCGACGGGTTTTTACATTTTTCAGTGGCAGTTAGCGGGTAACTCTCGGAGCAATTATGGATATGGACATTGTAGATTATTCAGAAGACCCATTAAAGGGTGTTACCATCTCAACAAACCCCCTAAGTGAACATGGAAGGCCTGCTCCCTTTCTATGGGGAAATGTCAAATACTATTGTGACTTTTCCCTCGATCTCTGGGCCCTCATGCTCGCTCATAACCATACTTGAGGCCACCCCCTCCTAGCTGGATTTCACTACCCCACCCCTGTTGCTGTCCTCCGTACATTTTTTGGTCCGCTACATAGGCTCTAACCTAGCCACTTGCTCCTCGGACTATCCACCCTTCCCTCTGTCCGCTAGATCTCATATCCCCTCACATATTTCCCCTTGCTGAACCCTTGATCATGGCACAAGGGACTCCTCTTTCATTACCTTTATCTACTCCTCACTCTAGAAGTTACACAGGCATACCACCTCTCTCAGATGCCTTTCCCTCTACGCTGTGTCTGAACCCTAAAAACCCTTGACCCAACCCTCCTACAAGCGGATCCCAGTAGGATACCACCAACACGGGTCACAGACCGAGCAAAAAACAAAAGTGTGTTAAATCCAGGGCACAAGATGTCATAATATACTTGGACGAGGACATTTAGAGGGGAGAAACAATGGATACAACTGACTGAGTCTTGGTTGGTAGTGTTTGGAGAAAAAATTACACTACGACTCGGTTGAAGCAATGGACAACAGAAGTTTGGGGACAACATTTGGCTAAGCTACCTCTCGTCCAAACCTTTGTCAGAGGGTGGTCCCCACTGCATTTCGTTAGAGCTGAGCATATGAATTAGGTCTTGTCCTCGTTCTGGCACATTGAACAAACCCCCATTCTCCTGCGTCGTTGGAACCCTCTCTTCGACCCTAAGAGGGACCAACTTGGAGCTAGACCACTATGGGTCCATCTACTAGGCTTACCTCTCCACTTCTGGTCTGAAGACATCTTCCAGCACATTAGTAACTCTCTGCTCACTTGTTTAGAGCATGATAAATCATACCTCTCCACTAGCATCATGGCGTACAGAAGGATTTTGGTTCACCTAGACACCTACGAGGGTCTACAGGAACATATCACATTACAATGGAGGAATTTCTCCTGGTTGCAGATTCTTGATTACGAGGGGGTGCCCTTTCGGTGTAGGAGGTGCCATAAGGTGGTTCACCTATCTAGGGACTACCCCGTGAATGGAAAGGCAAGAGAAGGGGGAAATGGAAAGACTATACCTACAAAGGACTCTTAAGCACCTGTGAATCAACCCTCTTCTAAAGTTGCAGTGATGCACATTGTCCCTGAAGCAACATTGGATGCAACAGCCAAGGGGGCTTCGAAGAAGCATAGAAAAGCACCATATCGACCTCCCTCTCCCCCTCTGACCAGAGCAAGGGCGGTTGTAGAGGCTGCGCTATCTTCAGGTATGTTTTCCTCTAACCCTTGCTCTATACATCTCTCTACTTCATTTGATAGTATGGCATTATCTTTGGTTAATATTCAGGCCTCTTATTTCATATCTTAGCCCCCCATTACCTTGGCATGCTCCCTACACCCCCACCTCCCATCTACTCTTGCACACCTCCATCCTTCCCGGAGGTGGCCCCTTCCAAATCTTCTGACTCTGAGCATGGGCCTATATCTCCCAGATATTTGCTTCAATCCCAAGCACATTCATAGGCCCCTAACTCTCTTGGCATTGGACTGGATACTCCCGTATCCCCCCAAAGCCACCTTGAGGTTGACCTTCCTCCCTATCCAAAGCCAAGTTGCAGGCCGGGAAGGAGATAGCATCTGGGAGACAACACACTATCGACAGGGTAGTTAGAGCACTGAACAACTTGGGCACTCACCCCCCATGAAGTTATTTTCATTTAACTGTCGAGGGTTAGCTAACCCTGAAAAAACTAGCTTTTCAAAGACTTCTTAGCACTGAACTGGTCGATGTCATCTTCCTTCAAGAAACTCTAGGCTTAGGTGAAGCCATCACCCTCTTACTAGAATCCATGCTCCTTGGGTGGTCTTTTCAAGCTCTTGATGTCAATGGAAACTCGGGAGGAATAGCTTTGGCTATAAACTCTCAAACCATTAAACTCTATAACATATGAGGAGGCATAGGATACATTGGGGTGGACATCTTCTCATCTGTACAAGGCACAAAAATTAGACTTATCAATGTGTGTGGGCCTTATCAACACCATGCAAATTTCTGGGAACATTTACTAAACACTAATCTCCTGCAAAATGACAACATAATCCTTGGGGGCAAGGATAATTTTAGGGGCGAATGTTCGCCCTTTGGCGAAATTAAGGGGTTTTAAATTTTTAGTGGGCGAATATTTTGTATCATAGTACATTTTTACAAATCACCTCAAATAGCCCACCTTATTTTAAGGGAGAGGGTAAAAAAGGTAAATTTAGCCCTTGAAATTAGGACTTACAACCTTCCATTCGCCCATTTACAAGAATAGGTTTTATTTAAGTGAATCCATTCGCCCATTTTCAAGAATAGGTTTTATTTAAGTGAATCCTATGAGCCAAATACCATATTTATAAAAGAGGTATGGTAAATTAATAAAAATATAAATAAATGGGAGGTATGGTAAATAAATAAAACATTTTTTATATTTACTCCATAAGTCACCTTATATACATGTAACGGTGTAAACAAATAAAAATATAAGTAAAGTGGAGGTATGGTAAATAAATAAAATGTTTTTTTATACTTACTCAAACGGTATGGTAAATAAATAAAAATATAAATAAACTAGACGTATCGTAAATAAATAAAACCTCTTTTTATATTTAGTCCATAACCCTCGTTCTATTTATGAAGGCTCAAGAAAGAGGTTTTATTTAAGTGAATCCTATGGGCCAAATACCATATTTGTAAAAGAGGTATGGTAAATTAATAAAAATATAAATAAACGAGGTATGGTAAACAAATAAAACATTTTTTTATATTTACTCCATAAGTCACCTTATATTTACGAACACTCAAAAAATGGGTTATATTTAGGTGAAACCTATGGCCAAAATACTATGGGACAAATACCATGGACTAGATTGTTATTAATACCATGCAAAAAACCATTATTAACACTAATATTAGAATTAATAAAAATAAAAATGGCACATGGTATTGACCCATGGTATTCACCTGGAATGTAGCCTATTTAAATGGGGGAATTAAACGAGCATGTAGCCTATGCTAAGATTCACTAGGACATTACAAAGTTTTATTATTTAGTGAAAGACTCGCCAAGATCTTACAAGATTTTATAATTGAGTTCGCCATGCCTGGTGAGAGATTCGCCAAAAAATTATATATACATATTATATTATTGATAAAATCGCCTTCCATTTTTCCTATATACCATGGAGAATCGCCCATTTATTATATTTATAAATTTAGGGGGGGTTCTTAAAATTTTCCTTGCTTGGGGGGATTTAAATTTCTCTATCGGATTCTTGGAATCATGGGGACATCATGCCCACATTGAGCACCTATTAGATTACTTTGAGAATCTCCTGGAGAATCATATTCTTATTGATATCCCACCAGAAAAAATACAACCTACCTAGAGGAATAAAATAATTGGAGAGGATAACCACGCTAGAAGGCTTGATCGCTTTGTCATAAAGGACCAACTATTGAGTATGGGATTGTTATAGACATATTTGGGCACTGCAAACCCAAACTCATATGTCAAGAAACTAAGGGCTCCTTAAGTCCCTAAAAGTGTTGTTTCATATACTAAAGGATCACGGTTAGCTGATTACATCATTTCCCAGAAGTTCCACCTGAAAAACTACTCAAAAATAGCCAAAACTAGACCATAAAAACTGCTCCGTGGGCAAGGTGCGAAGCATATTGATTACGTAACTAGCAAAGTGTGATGCATACTGAAATGGCCTTCTGTGGGATGTGATGAGAAAGAATAGACAAATGGCAGAGACAGTTTGCAAGGTGGATGATCATAGAATCCTCCAGAAACTTCTCCTGTGACACTTGCCTCTCTGAATTCACCCAGGAATGGATAAGAGATCAATGAAATCTCGAAGTGCAACCAAGAACTATCAGTTAAATGACACTAATCAAAAACCCAGAGCTAACTCACACCCTTGCAAGACATCTATAAATGGATCCTTCATCTGAGAGATTTGGAGGCTTGAATTTTGTATTTTGTAAGGAAGTGCTGTTGGCTTGTTGGTGAGAAGAGACATTGAATTATTGGGTGATTTGCTTGTTCATGAGGTGAAGAGGGCTTCTACAACTGGCAAGATGATGCTAGATTAGATAACTGGGTTGTAATCCTCTCTTACATTACTATTAATAAAGTTCTTTGAGTTTTCCTCCATATAATCATGTATTGGTGAATCTTATTGTTTATGAATGCAATTGTATGGTCAATGTGTTTCTAATTCGGCATTGTTTATGAGGTTTTAGATAGAGATGCTTTGATAGTTTGTTGTTACTTTGACTCTATAGGTACTCTTTGAAGTGGGACAAATAGGAGAGGAGTGGCAAATTCTATCAAGGAAAGGAGAAATCAAGCTAGGATCAAAGCAAAAGATCTAGGTTGGTACCCTTTTCTTCTCTTCCATCTATCACACTTAAAGGAACTCTTGAAAAGCTTTCATTGCTTGTTTCTAAGATAGCTACCTGTCTTAGTGGGACTAGCAGTTCAAATCGACACTAGTTTTCCCTGAAACAAAATGGCGACTCTGCTGGGAAATGAATACTTTGTTTTGTTTGTTTATTATTTGCTTTATAAACTATAGATGGAGCCTGAAGTTAGCCAGCTAGCCTTCGAAACACCTTTGCTATGCAATTGCGAAGTAGATAAACACTACTACAGTCAACCTCTGGGTTGGTTTATGAACTGAACATCTGATTTACGAAGCATTTTAAGTGCCCTTGTGGTAGCTCAGAACCTCATCAGATCTTACCCTTATGCTTTGTTTTTACTATCCATCATTACTCAACCTAAATCACTGAACTTAGCTGCAAATTTTGAGCAAAAACCAAGCTCAGTTTCACTCCCTGGCCCATCACACTGTCTGTAACTATGTAACCTGGATGCATTTCACCTCTCATGTGTTGCAGGTGAGATGCGTCCCTATTTCCCTGTGTTGCAGGTGCGATGATTGAGTGATACTGCTTTCTATTCTGAAATTTTGTTTTTTCCTCCTTGTTTTCAACTTTATTCAGTAGTTTTGTTTTTCATTATCAGTACCTTCTTCCTGTAACCTTCTTCCTTCACATTATTTCAGCCTTCATCAGTTAGGAATTGTAAATGTTTTTGTGTATTTGTCAATCATTTACAGTCTTCATTTATCGAATGTAGCCTAATCGAACTGTCATTTTGATGCAAGTGTCATAATTGTCATTCTAAATCAAAAGAAGAGTGTCGTAAAGTCTTCCTCTTCTAGATAGTTGATTGTACATTTTTCATTATACTTGATTTGAAATTATTAGTATTTGAAGTGTCGAAAACAATTTTCAATTCGAAATTGGCAAGTGTCGTCTTAGTCTTCCTTTCATTTTGAAAAGAAAATTGTTAGTACTATCACTTTGAAAGAAAATAGTTTAGATCTGTACTTAGCTTTCTTTTTTGGCATTTACACATTAAGAAAGCAGAAAAGAAAATACATGCATGTGCATTTGCATTTTGACTGCATGCAAGCTTTGATTTAGGAAAAGTGCATTTAGTATGTGCTCTATGCTCTCTACTGAAAGAAAATCATTATCTTCTTCCCTTTGTACCTAGGATTTTCATTGCTAAAAGAACATAAACGACTGTTTATTATTTTAGATTGCATATTTAGGAATTTCACATCTACATCACGTGGTGAACCTTCAAAGACAAACTTCTAAGCAAGATCAACTCTAAATAAACCTCGATGAACATAAAAATGCTTTGGAACCTAACGCAACACATCTAGAAGTCTAAGCTAGAGATGTGTTCCGGTGTCGTAAAACGTGGTAACTATCATTTTCATCGAAGGTTGGGTGATTCCTCCTCTTTGATACGACAAGTGCCAGTGCGGACTTGTGCTCCCCGTACCATCGAGTATATATTGGGAGACCACAATAGTATGATATCCTTTATCTTTAGGAATTCATGTATGTCGCCCTACCGATCATAATGCACTGAACACAACATTCAAGAAGATTGATTGTCGTACATAAGTCCTTGGTAATTTCTCTATCATTTATCACCAAGGTGCATTTTGCAGTTTTACGATCGGTTTGCTAAACCCTCTATCTAGACTTTTAGAGCAGTCACTTTCGTTCCTTTTCGACTCCTTAAAAGAAAAGGTCCATCTGAGCACTTGTGACTTTAGGCTCATTAAAAATCGAAGGCGACTAGAGTCACCTCTAGCTTTTTCTCGACTCTTAAAAATAAAAAAAGCAAGTTGCATAAAAGTGTCTTAAAATGTATTTTAATTGGAATAACATCCATGTTCCTTCATTGATCTGAGGTTGAGATAATGGGATCTACCAATCAAGGAATCCCTCTTGGAGGGAATCCTAGTCCTTTCTCCTCTTGGGGAGATATTGGTTCTCCAGATATGGCTACATTGTCCCTTCTAGGAATCACAATCGGCCTGCCAATATGGCTTTTCTCGACCTTTGTCATTCAAAACACCGTAATTCGTCAAAAATATAATCAGCAACCAGATGATACTGAAGTTACCCCTTCGCCTTCTACTTCGTTTGTTTCTCCTTCCCCTTCTTCCTCTTCGATTGGTGAAACTAGTGACACTAAAAACCAAGTTGCTGAGAAGAAAAAGAAAGGGAAGGAGAAGAAGAAGAAGCTAGCCAAAAAAGGGAATGACCAGACATCATTTGGTGAAAAGCCACACACTAAAAACTCCAAACCAAAAACTCCATGCGCAATTTGCAAGGAGAGACATTACCATTGAGATTACCCTTGCATCCCATGGATCTTGAGAGAATGGTCTCCCTGGTTGCACCATTCGGTGTCATCAACCCCTGACAGTCAGGTTGATAGTGCACCATCAAGTAGTGAAAATGATGTCAACATGCAAAAAAGAAAAGTCAGAGTTCCTTGTAGGTTATGTGAAGGTGATCATACTCTTCACCATTTTCCTTTTCTGGATGAAGCCAAAAGCATTTTGGATAACCGTCCTGCTTCACCACAACAACTTCTACCTGGATACAAGAAACTCTTGCCAAGTCCTTTGCTAGTTTAAAACCCGATTGACATAACTCAATTGTCTATCGATCGCCTATCATTGAAAGTGAACCTTTTGAGTCCATACCGAACCAAAGTCAACTGGTCGAGATTGCAGTCAACCTAGTCTTGCCTTCAGAAAATTCACCTTCAGATGATATAGTTTCCAAAGAGAATGAGAACGACACTGTTCAAATTCCTTTCGTTGATACAGAGTTTAATAAACTTGGGGGCAATCCACCATTCCTTCATAATAGGAAGAGACACCCCAGTTCATGAAACTCATCCGGAAATTTATCCAGTACCTCCTCTGGGCATTCTAGTCATTTTCTTTGATTGGAATCAACTAGCTAAACCTCGCCTTCCATCTAATGTACCATTCTAAATCATTGTACAAGTTTACAAAATGATTGTGTCTGGTGAAATTATAGATGAAGGGGCTTTGTTGAGTATCATTTCCTCAACTGCTTGGAAAGTGCTTCGTTCGCCATCACTTTTGCTTGAGAAACAAAATTTGTCAGGCTTCAACAAAGGAACTAGTCGACCATTAGGGATCCTTCCAAAGTTACTGATAACTTTGAGAAAGAAAACCATTCATTTGAACGTGATGGTAGTCCAAGGTCCACTAGATTACAATCTACTCCTTCGACGTGATTATATATATATAGCATGGAAGCCATTGTTTCCACATTCTTTCAAGTGATGTGTTTTCCACATGAAGGCAAACTTGTGCAACTTGTCGACCAGCTTTCATTTCCTTGTTCAAACATAGCTATAAATCAACCATCATCCCTAAATGGTCTCTTTGGATCATCAGTGTCACTTCAACCTTAATTTTTTCCACCCAATTATAGCGAGTAGTTCGGTGAGTGTGATGAAGATTAGGGGGCATGCACCCTAGTTTGCTTCGGCAGGCAAACCTAGAGGAAAAGAGAGATTTTCTTGAAAGGCCATAATACTTGGACCGAATAACATTCCCGTCTAGGTTATGTAATTAGTCTAACACAATTATTTCCTTTGTACAATTGTGAGTGGAAGCTCACAGCATTCACCTTCATCCGTTATGTGATTGGAAGCTCACAACAATCACCTTTGTCTATTTCAATGGACAAAGCAAAGGAAGAGTTTTTGTTTGCTGAGAGAAACAATCTTGCCTAACCACAGGGACTTCCACTTGGTAACCTGGCAACTCTCCTTTTACTGAAAGACCTGGGGACATGCAAACCTATGCATGCAAGTGAAAAGCGACCATTTATTTTCTTAGTTTGTAGGTTCTCAACCCTTTAACCTCTTAGGTCGGTTATTTCTAGCTTGAATAAAAAGGTAATGAGCACATGTTATAGAAGTGTTCAAGCTCATTAAAAAATAAATCTACCAAGAGACATTATCAAAAGACTGGTAAGAGCAATGTTCCCGTAAGGTTCAAGCTCGTTAAAAAATCAACCTGCACTGAGCACATGTTGGCACAAGGTTCAAGCTCATTAAAAAATAAACCTGCCTTTGGTAAATAACCTTTGTGATCACTTTGCTATAAACCCTTTTGAACTTTGGTTTTGTTCCTTCCGTCACCTCCATTTGTTTGGCCGACCATATGCTTCCACTTGATTGTTTACCCTTTTGAGGAACATCTATGATGAGTGATTTTGATTGCCACCCTCTTCACACTTCCATGTTTTGAGAAGTTCCAAACTTACCTAGAACCAGCTGCTACCTAGAAATACCACTCGTTCCTCAAAAACGAGTCTCTTTTAAACTCTTTTTAGACTCATTAAATATAAAAATATTGTTGATCTATTGGCCTTCCCAGCTCATTAAAGTAAGGGGAACACCATCCCTCTCATATATTTTAATCTTTTTGGACTTGAGGGATTATTAAACAAAAAGATCGAGCGCTTGTCTTTGTCGGCTCGTTAAAACTATTGAAAAGTCATCCCTTTCGTATTATTTTACACTTTTTCGGACTTAAGGGATTATGCCACGAAAAAGGACTGTTGGAGTCTCATTTTTGTCCATTTTCAAACTCTCTAAACATGAAAAGGACCGAGTTATATTTGTCGTTAAACTCGTTAAAACAATAGCGAAAAACTTGTCCACCCAGACAAGAACGAGTCTCATTGATGCTAGGCTCGCTAAACACAAAGCGACAAGTTTTCCCGAAGGGCAAATTATAGACCAAGCATATGTTATCCTCCTCAAGCTTGTCAAAAATAAAGAGGTACTGGTCAGCAATGACTAGGGAAAAATGGGAAGAAAACTTGAAGAACTCTATTGGTAGCAGGTCGCTCTTGAACATGACACTTTCACTCCATCACTATGATTGAGTTGGGTTGGGTTTTTCCATTCACCATCACCATTGGTTCGCCATGCCATCCATGGGGTTAACGCTACCAGTCCATGTCAATGTCGCCAATATGTTCAAGAGAATTCATTCAGAGAATTCACCATCCAGCAAATGCCTCATCCACTGCATTACATCCACTCTTCATTTTCATGGCCGCCATTCCTGAACCTTATATCATCAAATAATTTTCACCTCCACAAAAATCATTTGCTCCTTTTCACGTCATAGATGTGGGATACATCAAGGCCCTCCTATGACAGGTCACTTCTTGTCAACACCAGCTCATTATCCAAGAAGTTGACTTTGAAACAACCCTTTCAGTACTTTGAAGCTTGCATGCCTCAGTGGCAAGTTTCTCACTTTCGGCGACAGGTTTACATCAATGACCTTCCACTAAAGGACTTTGAGTGGTGTTCGACATCGGCTCATATATTCACACCATGTGAATTGTACTGTAGTACCTTGAGGGTCATCATCATTATTGGTGACTCCTCTCGCGTTTGTTAACAGCTTACATCATTGGCTGGTAATCAGGTGATGTCTTTCCATGTTCAACTTCAGAACATCTTTTCACATGGGTCAACTTGGACATCGGGTGAAGATTGGATGAGTTTTGAAGACCCAAGTTCTAGTTTCATCCATCTGAGATGAGATATATTCAGGAAAATAAAGACATCAATTATACATAGAAGCTACACAGATAGTCATCTAAGCTGGGGAAGATGAATCTTCATGCGAAGAATCACCAGTCTGCAACATCAGACGATTGTCTGTCCTATGTACATGAAAATGAATTTATAAATCTGAGCATGGGAATGCCTACCTCAGCTAGATCATGAAAATAATATGATGATGATGTATTTTATTGTATCTTATACAGGTCACCTTCTACTATGAATACCTCAGATCCTCATGAATAAAGCATTTCACCCGACATCAGAAGATTTACGACCTCATGCTTTAAGGGGTAGCAGTTATAGACATATTTGGGCACTGCAACCCAAAACTAATATGTCCATAAACTAAGGGCTCCTTAAGTCCCTAAAAGTGTTGTTTCATACCCTAAAGGATCATGGTCAGTTGATTACATCATTTCCCAGAAGTTCCACCTAAAAAACTACTCAGAACTGGCCAAAACTGGACCATACAAACTACTCCATGGGCAAGGTGCAATGCATACTGACTGCCTAACTAGCCAGGTGCGATGCATATAGAAATGGCCTTTTGTAGGGTGTGATGAGTGAGAATAGACAAATGGCAGAGATAGTTTGCAAGGTGGATGATCATAGAATCATCTAGAAACTTCTCCTGTGACACTTGCCTCTCTGAATTCGCCCAAGAATGAGTAAGAGATCAATGAAATCTCCAAGTGGAACGAAGAACTATTAGTGGAATGACACTAATCAAAAACCCAGAGCTGGCTCACACCCTTGCAAGACATATATAAATGGATCCCTCATCTGAGAGATATGGAGGGTGGAATTTTGTATTTTGTAAGGAAGTGTTGTTGGTTTGTTGGTGAGAAGAGACATTGCATTGTTGGGCGATTTGCTTGTTCATAAGGTGAAGAGGGATTCTACAACTAGGAGGATGATGCTAGATTAGACAGCTAGGTTGTAATCCTCTCTTACATTACTATTAATAATGTTCTTTGATTTTTCCTCCATATAATCATGTATTTGTGAATCTTATTGTTTATGAATGCAATTGTATGGTTAATGGGTTTCTAATTCTGCATTGTTTACGATGTTTTAGATAGAGATGCTTTGATAGTTTGTTGTTACTTTGACTCTACAAATACTCTTTGAAGGGGGACAAGTAGGAGACAATTGGAAAATTCTATCAAGGAAAGGAGAAATCAAGCTAGGATCAAAGCGGAAGATCCAGGTTGGTCCTCTTTTCTTCTCTTCCATCTATTACACTTAAAGGAACTCTTAAAAATCTTTCATTGTTTTTTTCTAAGATATCTACCCATCTTAGTGGGACTAGAAATTCGAATCAACACTAGTTTTCCCTGAAACAGGGATATAACTACCGACAGTGGGTGGGATCAGGCGGCATATCATACCATCTACCAATATACCTTGAAATAAGAGGAGGTTTGAATAAACCAAATCCCATTTCATATTCAACTCCACCTAGTTAAATGATGCAACCTATACCCGAATGGTAACTGAATATTGGAAGACCCACTCCCCTGATGCTAGTGGGAATATAGTCAAAGACTTTGCACTTAACCTAAAAGATTTGAAGAGATTATCTAAAATCTAGGTGCACAATAAGAGAGAACAGGATGACGAAACTGTAAGGGATACTGACGAAGAGATAACTGCCTTTGAAAATGAACAAGGGGGGACTTTCACCTCTATTGAGCAAAATGAAAAGCTCACATCCTTAGTAACGAAGAGAAGAAAAATTTTAAAGGACCGAGAAGAAACCTGGAGGATAAGAATTAGAGCAATATGGCTGGTAGAGGGAGAGAATAATACAAATTTTTTCACAAATTTTCTAATGGATGCAAAGCCATTAACTCCATATGGAAACTAACAAATGAGCAGGGAAACATTGTGAACACCTTCCCATAATTAGCATCCCTGGCTACATCCCACTTCAAGAATATCTACAAGGCACCTCCCAATGCCACTCTTGCTAAAGTCATTTGAGTAGCACAACTATTTCCTTGGTTTATGGATCAGGAAACCACCCTGGAACTAAATAGGAAGATCATAATGGGGGAACTTGAAGCTACCTTAAAATGGTTCGAGTGTGACAGCATTCCAGGATGACATGGATTGTCAGTGGAATTCTACATGGTTTTTCTTGATAATATTGGAGAAGATCTTCCAAAAGTCATTGAATATTGTTGGACCAATGGAAAGATGTATGAGGCTTTCGATACCGCCTTCACCGCCCTCATCCCCAAATTAGACAACCCTGTCTCCTTTGATGACTTTCATCCCATCTCCCTGTGCAACTGCATATACAAAATCATTGCCAAAATCATAGCCAATCACTTCCGTCCCATCCTATCAATCCACATATCTTCTGAGAAATTTTCCTTTCTGCAAGATTGACAAATCCACGAGGCTGTTGGAACTACACAAGAAGTATTGTAGTCTATTCAAATGAAGAAGATGAAATGTATGATCTTAAAGGTATATCTCTCAAAAGCTTTTGACAAAGTGAGTTGGTTGTTCATTAGAATGATCCTAACTCATGTAGGTTTCCCTTATGAGTTTATAAAATGGATTATGTGTTGTATAACAAATATATCTTTCATTGTCCTTGTCAATGGGGCGATGTCGCCTTTGTTTCACTTTGAAATAGGCCTCAGGTAGGGATGCTTTCTATCCCCATTATTATTTTTACTCATTATGGAATGGCTCAACAAACTTATAAAAGAGGAACATAGCAGGGGATGGCTTAAAGGAATCAAAATGAGTGACATATGCATACTGACTCATCTAATTTTTGTGGATGATGTATTGATCTTCATCAATGGTGGCATTGGGGATCTAACTATATTGTAGAACACATTCTCTTTATTTCAAATGGCTACAGGTATGGTCATTAACAACACCAAATCCATCATTATAGCCATTCGATGCTCTCCCCATGAGATTCAGTATGAACTTCATAGATTCCCTTTTACCCTTCTATAGATGGATGATGGCCTTAGATATCTGGGATATAGGCTAAGGCCCCATGGATACAAGATAGTAGACTTGACTTGGTTAATTTCTAAGATGGAAAGGAGGCTCAACATTTGGTACCACAAGTACCTATCCAGAGCAGGCAGACTAGTACTCATCAAAGATGTTCTTGAAGCCACTCCGGTATATTGGATGTCTCTGGCATGGATACGTAGAGGTATCCTCTCCAAGATTCAAAATATTTGTTCCAGGTTCCTCTAGAAAGGAAATTAATCAGGGAGAATATTTTCCTGGGCTAAATGGGAGGTGCTTACTCTCCCAAAGAAATGGGGAGGGTGGGGCATTAAAAATCTGGAAGACTTCTCCTCTACACTGGTGGCCAAGCTTCGTTGGCAATTAATCACTTCAAATAGCTTGTGGACTATGGTGGCCTCCTCAAAATACATAACCCCACTATACCTGATGGATTGGCTCTGACAGCCACACTGGAAAAAAACAGGGATATCAGTCATTTGGAAAGATATAATAAACTCGATGTCCATTATCCAAGGGGGACTCACCTAGAGAATTCAATCTGGCACATCGGTGCACTTAGGTGTAGACCCTTGGATCGATTGCGGTAATGCTCACAGGCTGCCTGATGAGCTTAAGCTACACCTTAACAATGCGGGTATCACCCATATCAGTCACATTGTTGACATGGAATGCACCACCATTTTACAACAAGCCTAGGAAACTACACATAATCTGCACATCCTTCAGCACTGGCATCAACATTGGGTGGAATAGACAATGGCCTTAACGGAATCTCATATCAGAATTGTCAAAAGGGAGGAGGAGATAATCTGGGCACATGCAAAAAATGATAGATGCTCCCCTAAGGAGGGATATGTCATGTTAGCTAATATTCATACACCACAAGCTTATGAACGCTGGTGGAAAAGCATGTGGAAACTAAAAGCACCCCCCAGGACCTGATTATTCATGTGGGTAGTTCTAAAAAATAAGACTCCTACATGTGACAATTTAATCAAACGAGCACAACATGGACCTTTCTAGTGTTGTTTGTGCAAAAAAAACACTGAAGATACATACCATCTTTTCCTCGCCTGCCCCGTTGCAAAGGATCTCTAGAACTTTATCCTATTGATCATACACACCTAGTGTTGTTGGCAGGGCTTGACAATAAAGGATGCTTGGTCCACATGGTGGATTTCTGCTACACCAACAAAGGCTAGGAACCTTCCTCTCCTAATCTGCTGCAAAATCTGGATAGCCCGCAATAGATACATCTTCCAGGACATTGCTCCACATTAGCCCTCCATCACTACTCGCCTTTTGATAGACTATCACACCACACCTGAATAAGAGGAAAACTCTACACCGAGGCTCATTGTCTCTGAAAACATCAATCACTCTCAACCATGGGCATACTTCAACGATTTAGCACAGAAAGATGGCTATGGGGGCGGAACCATATTGTACCTATCCAAATCCCATCATTTCCATATCCAAATGGGCCTGGGGAGGGGCACAAACAATTTTTTTGAACTGATTACAGCCAAATACCTCATTCAATTTGCTTTGGAAAAACACTGCAGGAATCTCCAAATGTTTAGGGACTCAAAAATTGTTTGCAATTGGATAAACAAATGCTCTGACTACTCTACTTATACTCTGAGACTTGTACTAGACGAGACTCATCGACTCATCACACATTTTGATTCATTTATCTGTTGTCATATTTATAGGGAACACAAGTCATCTTTTGATCTATATCCAAGGAAGTTGCATTCAAGCCTCTCGGCATATGACTGATATGGGAGCATAGGGATGATGTACACTACCAGTATTACCATCAGCCTTTCATGGACATTACAGACTAAAAGTTAGCTCAGTCGAAGCCTGGTTTTATTGCTTATGTAAATAATATTATGCTCTTTTAAATTATTAGATGTACACAAATGACAGTCATAATACTCTCTGTGTAGAGATTTTTGTTAAACTATAATTTGAATAGTTACTGAAGTACAACACCTCACTGTGAGGAGTGCATTGCACTATTTTTTTTCTTAGTTGATAGGCACTCTACCTCACATACGGCATATGCACTTCACATCTACAATATGTAATGTTCCTTTACTAATTAAAATTATGATTTTTCGAAGGGGAAAAATAATCTATATGAATGAGTCACACACACACACACATATACCATGTTTTTCTTTTGAAATTCATTAGACCCGAATGTTAGGAAGAACCTATCATGGATTTTGCTCACCCATTTTATGTTCTAAGTACTTAGAGTCCAGGACTGTTGCCACTTAGGTGGGTTGAAAAAAATATTTTTTACCATATTCTTGTGGAAACTAACCTAAACTCACTCATCAGAAATTTAACCTCCATGTATATATATATATATATATATATATATATATATATATATGCACCTCTTTGAATTGTTTTCTCCTCACACCTTTTACAGTATAACCCAAATTCCAACTTCCATAATTATTTAGGAATTTTATCTATTTATTACACAATCACCATAACCTTTACCTGTAACCCATATCTTTTCAATAATTCCCAGTTTAGCCTTCTACCTTGCCCATCTAGACATCTTTCAACAAGATTAGATTTTTATCTTATCTTTCCACTAACTACTTTTGATTACTGTATTGAAATTTCTTTGTAGTTGTATTCTTGTATTCCCCTTGTTACAAGTTAAAAAAAGAAACACATATACCATTACTTATTCATAGAAACCTGTAGGTTACATGCACACAATATTATAGTCAAATTAAATATTCAAATAGAGTCCTAGATTTCTTAACCTACTTTATCCATATAATTTTTCTTTGTTTTCATCTTTTCAAACTTGTCAATCATATCTATACAACAGTAACTTGAAAATAACAAAGCACTTATCTAAACGATTATGGGGAATGTATGAAGGGCTCTCATGGTCCTCCTAATCGTAGGTTGGCTTTTACAACTAGCTACCCTAGATCTTTACTCCTCTCTGTTAAGGAAACAATCAATGCAAATTTCAAGTTCTTTTCTGCTAAACCCTTAAAGCAACATCCAACTATATTTCCTAGGCTCAAACTAATTTTCCTCTCACAGTGGTTATGCTTAGGAACAATCATCTTTCTCTCCCACAATGTTCCTACATAGAGTTCAGTACATGACATTTATCTCAACTCATGTTTTTTTTTATTGTGGTCTGTTTCTACAAAATTTTGGTGAATAATTGAAATAGGGGAAATTTTCCTTCTCTTTGTTCCTACCCTCTTCTTGGGAATAACTGATTCTAACTCTTTCCATGATAGTTAGGAGTTAAGTTCCTTAGGATATCCCTTAACACATGGACAAAAATGTTAACACATCAAAAAATTATTTATTTTCCATTAATTAAAGTAAATATTCACATTAACAATTCATCTTTAGTCATTTTATCTTTTCCAACCAATATTAACGAAAATGTCATAAATAATTATCAAAGGGTGTTATATCTCCCCTCCCCTTAAAAGGGACATCATCTTTTTGTGTTTCAAATTCCACTCTTCTTTGGAATAATATGGGGAAAGCATTCCTCATTTCATCTTCCATTTCCCAGGTGTCCTCGTCAGACCAAAATGATTCAATTGCACTTTAACCTAGGAAATGGTTCTATTCCAAACAATAGTTTCCATCTGATCCATAATTTGCAAAGGTTCAACTTGGAATACTCCTTCTAGTTCGACTTGTACAACATTCCAATTAATTACATGAGTAGGATTAGACATATATAATTCTTTAATAGAGACAAATGAAATACATTATGAATTCTAACATGAGCTAGTAGTGTCAAGTGGTAGGTCATTGGACCCACCCTAGCCAATATCTCGAATGACCAACAAAATTGGGAAGCTTATTTAGAACAGCTCCATAACTTCAAGGATCTCTTCTTTCGTCATACTTTCAAACAAACATGCCCCCAAACTTGAAACTTCTTGGGGGCTATTTTCAAATCAACATAACTTTTTTCTCTATCTTGTGCCTCTTTCAAATTTTGTCTAATTTTTCGTACCATCTACTCCATGTTTTTTAATGATTTTGGTCCCAATGCCATTTTATCTACAAGTTGACTCCAACTTAAAGGAACATGATGTTTTCTCCCATATAAGGCCCCGAAGGGGTTGATTTTTAATGATGCCTGATAACCATTGTTATAGGTGAACTATAGCAAGTATAGATAGTCCTCCCATTTCATAGGTTGATTCATTACGTACATGTGTATCATGTCCTGAAGGAATTGGCTAACTTTTTATGTATGCCCATTATTCTAGGGATGGTATGCAATGCTAAATTTTAGCTATGTACCAATCAAACTAAATAGTGACCTCCAAAAATTGGAGGCAAACTCCAAATATCATGTTGACATAACTATTTGGTATATCATGAAGCCTACAAATTTCCTTGATCAATATTTTAGCCGCATTAGCACATTTATATGTGGATTGCACGTGAATAAAATGGGCGATATTTGTCAATTTATATACCACCGCCATAATGGAGTCATGTTGTTTTCATGTCTAAGGAAATCCAGTAATAAAATCTAGGCATATCACTTCCCATTTCCACTTTGGTATAGGTAATGGGGTCAATAGTACAATGGGGTGTTGATGTTATCTTTTCACTTGCTAACATTCTTAGCACCTATCCAAATATTCAATAACTTCACTCTGCATCCCAGGCTAAAACAAAATATTTTATAAGGGATGTAATCATTTTGTGATACCCCAGATAACTTGAGAAAGGTTTCTTGTGATGTTAATCCAATATAAATCTTTTAAGTTTTTCCTAATATATAATATAAAATATGTTTTTATATGTTAACATCATGATTTTATTGATTTCATAACCAGTCCATTTATCTTGACCATATTTCATTTTCAAATTTCACATATATTATTATAATTATGATCTGTTACTCTCAACTGCTTAATCTTCTCTAGAAGGTTTGTTTCCATTTGAATTGCTCTTATTTCATACACTTTCTTCAATAGTTGACATAAGGTATCTTCCACTTTGTTTTGTCTCCCCTTTATCTGTTTAATGTCAAATTCATATTCACTTAGGAAGGCCATCCACCTAGCTTTCCCAACATTCATATTAGGTTGACTGAAAAAATATTTCAGAATTACACGGTAGGTAATTAAAATGTTTTTTATTCCAATTAAATAATGCCTCCACATTTCCAGAGCGTGAATTACAATTTCTAATTCCAAGTCATAAACTCCATAATTTTCCTCATGTTCCTTTAATTTATGAGACCCGTAGACCACTACATACACTTCCTACATAAGCACACCTCCTAGACCTTCTAGGCATGCACCTATATGTACTTCAAAGTATTTTTCCAAGTCTTGTATTTTCAGCACTGAAGCAATGATAATTATACGTTTCATCCTCTCAAATATTTCTTGACAATGTTTTTTCCATTCAGAGTTTACCCCTTTCTTCTATAAAGAGGTTATAGGATATGCCAACTTGGAAACTCCTTTGATAAATTTGTGGCTCTAACAAGTGATTCCCATAAGTAATCTTATATTAGATACATATTTTGGCATTGGCCAGTCGAGAATAGCCTACACATTCTTGGGATCCATTCCTATCCCTTGTATCTTGTCCTGGAAAAATTCTCGTTTGCTAAATTTTGCATATAATTCATGTTCCTGAAATGTTTAAAACATTATTTCCAAATGTTCTTTGTGTTCTTCTAGCGTCTTGGAATATATATGTATATCATCAATAAATATCAACACAAACTTCTCTAAATAGTTGTTAAACACATTGTTCACTAAGGAAATGAAAGTGGCAGGTGCACTCGTAAGTCCGAAGGGTAACACGATAAATTCATAGTGTCCCTACCTAGTTCAAAATATAAAACTTGGAATGTATTTCTCTTTGATCCTCAGCTGGTGATATCTAGATATAAGGTCTATCTTAAATAATATATCTTCCCCCTTGAATTGGTCAAATAAATCATCATTGCGAGCTAAAGAATACTTATTTTTTACTTTTAATTTGTTAAGTTGGCAATAGTCAATGCAGAACATGAACATTTCATATTTTTTCTTCACAAAAAGGATCAACGCACCCCATCGAAACACACTGGAAATTTTTTGAAGGTGTTGGACCCACCAACATTCAGGGCATATCCCTAATATGAATTCCTAATCAGACCGCACATTGTTTGGTGTAGGATTCCCATCCAGTATAATGGATAGGTTGCCAAATACATAAATATTTGGCTTGACTCTAGTTGTCAGCACAAGAGAGTGATGTAATGATATCTTTAAAAAACAAGGTGAGTGTGCCTATTGAGTGTGCAACGCATTTGTGTCTAGGATCTATTAATAAAGAATGAGGGAGAAAAGTGAGCTTCTAAGTGAGATTTAATAGTACCACCCAGGAAGAGACACACATGAATGAGAAAGGCATCTCCAACATCCAATGGAATATTCCACAAGGATGAGATAGCTGAGAGAGGACACTAGGCAACAACTTTGTGCAGTTCTAGAGTCAAAGGGAGACTGGGCCTTGTTGTGCATTGCATGGTTCTAATAGGCAAGGGAAAATATTGATGAAGTGTAAAGTGCACAATTCAAGTCAGACTTAGAGAAACTACTACACAATTATGGGAATGAAGAGAGGATGTTGAGGTATGGAATTAGACAGTTCAACTTTCCTGGGGGATAGTGACTACACACTCTATAGTTCTAGGCAGCAATGTCACATCACTAGGGGCTGAGATTGCGTAGTGTGCAGTTGAGTCAGGGTCCAGTGAGGTTGCATTGCCACATTAGGACGGTTTACTGAAAAATGGCTAAGTGTAAGAGGAAGTTGGACATGTGAAGAACTTGAACTTGTGATCACACACTTAGCATACTTCGATGACATGAAAACATAGACAACCGAAAGAGCAAGACAAAGCATTACCCTCTTTGTGAATTTCTTGTAACATGAGGAGACAAGTGCAATAGTTGAGATGGGCTTTAGGACGACTGTGACGACACTTGCCTAACAATGATAAAAACTTTGTATATGAGTGTGACAGATGTTTACATATCTAGGACAACTCGTATACAAAAATACCAACCTCTTAACCTCCAGAAAGGGTTCACAAGTGTAGAAAAATACTCAAACATGCCAAAAAACAATAGTTGATCCAACAAGAAAAATAGGTGAAAGGACTCTAGGAAATCTTACAATCAAGGAAAATACCAAGGAAGTCTCTGAAATTTGAGTGTAGGAAAAAATTTTGGAGGGTGTTGGAGCCGCTACAACACTTGGTGACACACTGCTTCAATTCCAGCTTTGGTCTTGGTTAGTTTCTTCTATGTAGGACCTTGGTCCTTCAAGGAGTATTGATTCATTGTGTAGATTACTTTGGCTTCCCCACTTACCCCATGGGCATACATGGTTCCCGATGCACCTTCTCAGTTGAACATTACATAAGATTCAACATGATCACAATGTTTTGAATTCAGAAGGGTAGTTTAGCTCATGAACTTAAGATTTTTAGAGTATATTTTTTCATCTTTGGTGTTGCTCCACTCCCAGTAGGCCTAGATAGTACCTCGACGGAGTTGCGTAGGAACAAAAGCATTTCTCCACTACCAATGACCCAATAAAGTACCTCGATGGAGTTTCTTGCTTCACTTCTTTGCATAGGAAGCCTTTCTCTTCTTGCGCCTTTATTTATATATTTAAAGAGGATTGTGGATCAAAACTTATTTATTTTGGGGTGGAAGAGGGATCCTGAATTATTGAGGTGTCCAAAGAAGGTTAAGGTGTGAGTCTGTCAGCCCATAAGGAATTCACTAAATCAGAGTGCCAGTTTCGCTGCTAAGAGAATATGGTATATTTTATGATGGAGATGAGGGTCTTATTCGTGGATTCAACAAAACATTTCCCTTGTGGATAATAGTTAGTAGAATGTTTCAAGATAATGCCATTTTCTATTGAAAAATCATAAAGTTTCAATTAGGAGAAATATGTTGCATTATAAAAAACAAGTGATGTAGGAACACCAAACCTGGAGATGATATTCTGCTACAGAAAGTTGATGACTTCCTAATCATTCACTTGTTTAAGCAGAAATGCATGTGTCCACCACGTAAAATAATCTGTCATAGTTAGGATATAGCAGTGTTTCTTTGATGAGTGAGGGAAAATTACCCAATGATATCCAAGCCCCACTGTGGAAATGGTTCTTCCACTACAATCGGCTGCAACGGGGCTTATGACCTTTGATTTATGTTACCACAACTTTGATATACTAGATACTTGTGGGCATAGGCATGAGCATCCTTGAATAATGTAGGCTACTAAAAACTGACCCGCATGACCTTGTGTGTTGTAGTGTTTCCTGTGAAGTGTCTATCAGCTAGTTTGTTGTGGAGATTACATAGAAAATTGTATTAGTCATGTGCCTCTAGACACCTAAGAAATATCCCATTATGGTGCTTCCTTAATAGCACCCCATGCACCAACTGATATGAAAATTCTTTGAGCTGGAGTGCCCTCTTCTGCTGCATAGAGAGGTGATAGGGCACGGTGCCATGCTCAAGTTATTAGCACACATTTGTGTACCAAGGTTTTCTGTCTAAAGTGGGGGAGGCTTGCTCAACATTGTACATTTTGATATCTTGCTCCCATCATGTAATCTATTCTTCCTCCTCTTTTGCATTGATTTCTTCTAGTTCTAACTTACAGAGAACATGACCCTTGATGGTGTGAACTAGTTTGATGTCCAAATCATATTCCTATAATTCGGTCATCTAGTTCGCCCTTCTTTCACCTAGTTCTTACTGAAAAAGTAGTAATGTGACTACTGGGTGTGGAACAAAGATAATATAGTGGTTTTTCAACAAACAAGGTCTAAAGTTCTTTACCGCCTTGTATACTGCATAAGCTTGTTTGTCCACGGTGGGGTAATTGAGCTTTGGTCCTATTGTGCCATACAACAACCCTCCCCATTTCAAATTTTTTCATATAAAACTTTGATAAGAAATGGGTCACCTTTTAGAACTTAAAAAAAATCAATAAAACTTCTAAAAAATCAATACTTGTAATAATTCTTTTGCTTTTAGGATAAGTTAAATAATAATTGCAATTTGCAAAATCCACACAACACATGAAAATCCTTATGATAAGGTCTGATCCGATTTAAATTATAACAAGACCTTGTAATAAAACAAGTATAAATGAACATGTCGCATCGCGCACATCCTTTGTTTTAAAAATTGACTTAAGGTGTTCCATTAGCATTCGTCGATGCGATAATGCCATCGGAAAGCACATATCGCTACTTATCAAGGAATCATATCAAGTTTTCATATAAGTCCTCTGATGCAATAAGCCGATTGTAATCGACCATCGCTAAAAGCACAAAACGCATATCAAATGCCCATTTGAAATCCTCCAATGCGATTTCATTATTGGAAAGCGTTCTTTTCAATAAAGGTGAAATATAATCGTTAATGAATGTTTGTGGGTCTAAATTATAAATCAATTATAAATAAAAAGCAAACGATTTATTGATTTATTAAAGTTATCTTGCTCACCATTTATCGCAATCAGAACTATACAAAGGAAACATTTAAGCATAACATTTGTACCTCTCGATCTGTGATATGCGATTATCGCTAATCGCTGATCGGGAAGTTACGATATTCATTTTAAAGGACTGTTATTAGATTTGTGATGCGACATATCATTACGGCATTTAAGTGTCACGTTGGAAGTTATGAAAATCATTAAAAGAGTAGTTATGGTTGAATCCTTCAAGGATTTCATCCGTGGTAGCGTAATATATCAAAATCTATATCACCCATTGTGATTAATTGTTGTTAATCTTGTATAGTGTGTATTAGCTTTACACAAATTTATCCGCTATTATGTTCTTTTGTTTCATTTTGCAGAGCAAGTCTAAATTCATCAATCCAGCAAAAATGATGAAGGAATCGAATAAATTAAAGGTCCCCGTCATAACCAAATATGAACAAGTGAAGAAGGTACTAATAGCTAATACTATCTGCCTCGGTCTTGGCAAGGCTTCATGGGAGAGCATATATAATTTACTCGAAGCCGAGGACATAGCCGAACTTGAAGAAGAAGGAGGAACAACTGATTCCAATAATAAAACAAAAAGTACTCTTAAGGATTTGGCCAGCTCCTTCCTCCAAAGAATAGCAGCCCACACCAAAGTGTTACCCTACAATGACCTGGTTAAATGGGTAATTGAAAGTATCAGCATAAGAGATAAAGATTTCTTTATTGCTGATGGAAGGATGTTTGGGTCATTCAAGGTGGAAGATATCAAAAAGATGTACCATTTTCCTGACACCCAGAAGCATTACAACAAGGCATTTTTAGAAGCTTTCACCAAGGAGAACGATGTGGAGTTTGACCCTATCAAGTAGTGGAGGTATTTCCCAAACAAACACAAGCATGAATCTTCAGGTATGTACTCCGTAAACTCCTTAGCATCTCCTTATTGCTATGTTGGCGCTATGATATGTAGACTTTTTGGAGTCTCTGATTCAGCTAGGTTTTCTATAGAAATGGTGCTCTTAATGGAAGCAACAATTGAATCTTATATCATGGATTGGTAAACCATTTTATCTAATAAAATGGCCAACCAAATCCTTGATTATAGAAGAAACAGTTTGTTACTACCCAGATAATTCCCCTGTTCTATATGAGTGCCTACATAATGGATACCATCTGCTTCAAGTTTGATTACCCCATTTTAGGCTGGAAATGGACTCCATAAGACCCAAATCCCATTCATATCTATCATAAGTATTTTTGGAAGGCCCATTATAGAAATCATCTTTATAGAATCTGCCATGGTTTTGTCTTTCCCATTCATTATGCTATATTCAACAAACCTACTCCTCGGTTGTCCGATGAAGCCAGTGTCGACCTAACATCAATTGGTAGTTGGTTTGGTGAAGAAAATTTCACCTACATCAGAATTTTTGGTAGCACCATAGATCCACATGTCCTCCCCTTATACATTCCTGATAAGCTATTGGCCAGAGAAATAGCTTATCAGATAACAGAAATAGGGATGTCCAGGAACCTTAAGGAGTCCAAAAAACAAATGTGGCCTTCATTCCCCCTCCGATGTGGTACTTACACACTACATGACTTCAAACATGCAGAGAAAGAAATAGAGAAAATAAAAATGTTAAAGTTAGTAGTCATTCCAAAGAGGCAGTATGATCCAAAAGCAGTGGCCTACAACTTCACCTCTCATGTGAAACTTGCCAAGTTTGAACATGAGAAGGATGATTATGATGATTTGTTCACTTCAGCTGAGTTTTTTTCTCAAGTAAAACATCTAGCCAAAATCAGATTGGGAGCAAAGGGATTAGAGAGATTTATGAACTTTAGAACATAGAGGTTGCAAACATTACCTCTGGACTTGTTAAATACTACCTCTATGGTGCAACATGAAGGCCACATTGAATAAAAGACTACTGAGAAGACTCTTGAAGAGGAGAAGACTCCTCAAAATGAAAGGAGCCTCGAAAGGGAGAAAAGTCTCGAGAAGGATCGAACAAATAAAGGGACCAGTGAGCTCCTCGATATTGATGTAAATATTGATTCTACCTTACTCAAGGAATGGGAGGAGTTCAATCAAATGATCAAGAACCAGAATGATTCCCAAAACATCGTAATACCAGTATCGACTGAAGAAAAAGATCTTGGAGTTATTAATGTTCCAATTGAAGGGGCAATTGACACACCCAACATTCAGCAGGATATTGAGATAATTCCTGAAAATCCTACAGAGGAGATTGTACTAAAAATAGAAGAAATACCACCCCTAGATGTATTCTACAGTCCAAAGCATAGGGCTATGGTTAAAAGACAGAGGAAAAAGAGGAAAATTGATCAAGGACCTCTTTCAACTCCTCATGCCGAAATGATGAATGTGGTATGGAAAGACTCAAAAATCAATCCTTCTGAGGATTTAACCAAATTATCTCAGTATGCAGGGGCTTATACAGCAGAAAAATTGAAAAAGCCTCAGAAGTTAGCCAGCTAATCAGGGAAAAGGATCAGAGGATCACTCAACTCGAAGGGCAATCGGTAGAAGAACAACAAAGGATTAGTCAGCTTGAACAATAGCTAGCAGAGCAGAGACAACAAAATGAGAAACTAAAAGAACAGTTGAACCTAGAGAAACATAAGATTGATCAGTAGGCTCTCTAGAAACAACAGAAGTTGTCTCAAGAACTAAGCACGTTTCATATAGCAATTCCGCAGGAAAAGAAGACTAAGGAAGATCGAATTGCACAACTACAATTACAGATAGAAAGGTTCAATGGTTATCCATAGGTTAGTGAACTCAGGAAATAAGCCTTGGAAGTAACCAAAGCCTTGTCCCAACAGTTAAACATTCTTTACCATAATATATGACTCACTAAACCATTGTGCACTATCTCTGCATCACTGATTGAAAATTCAGTTCACACTAGACTGGAATTTGAAAAAGCAGATGAAAAGATATGGAATTTTCTCTCTTGGCAAAATTTAGAAGAAGGCATGGCTTCCAATTTTCCAAAAATACAAGAATCGCACAAGGAAATCTTATTTTTGGAATGGGACTCACAACTAATAAAAGTCGAAAGAGCGACCTCTAGAGCCAAGGCTACAATGAACAGTGTAATCGAATTAGTAAATGACAGTTTATATATGGCTAATTTGATCTCCGATTGCTCTCAAGGAAAAATCCTGAGAGAAAAAGAACTAGAAGATCAATGGAGAGAGGACCTGGCATGTAGAGAAAAACAAATCGGAGAGGTGCGAAATTTGACATGGGATGCATTCTAGCTTTTCTTAGTCAAACCACATAGCCAATAGATGGCCATGAAATTCCTCTCCGACGCAGTCAACCGCATAGTTCCCGAACTCTTCGATGCCATGTACATAGCCCGGCTACATTCCATAATGAGTCACCCTCCGGAAATCCAGCCAACGCTCATAATTTGTCAGCTGCAAGCACAAGAGAGGAAGTAGATTCAGTGTATCAGTTCAATCGCTATCACACTTTTTTTTATATCAAATCCCATATTTTCATATTAGCAGTTTTAACAGCTCATCGATTATTATTGACAGTTTGTTTTTATTTTGATTATTTAAAACCTTTCATATCTTTTAGGAAATGGTCCTTAATTTCTATAAGATTTGACTTAAGAAGTTTCACTTCTATACTCCTAAATATTTTTTTATCAATAGTGGATCAAGGTTCTGCATATTTGTGAAAAAAGCTTTTTCGAGACTTGCTCTTCTGTTCTTCCTGCAAGATTTTCTCAAATAAGAAAGTTGAATCGGAGTGTTGTTTACATCGAAAGGATTGAAATTCATGTGGTATTCCTATCATTATTTTTGTCTTATTTCATTATGTGAGTAAAAATTTCTTTTAAAAGTTTCTATTGATGATATATACGCATGCTTTTTGAAATAAATCTTTAGCATATGATTTTTTAAAGTTTTAGAATTGTTATCATTTGAATATATATGTTAGCAATATACATTACAATGAATGCGATATTCTTTTATTATCACTTCGTTTAAGTTTTTAAATGAAGTAATCATTATATGAGTGCATATTTTCGATTGATAAATAATCCATCTATATGATTATTCATCTATTAGAAATAATTAGAAAGCGCATTGTTGACAGGATACCTGGGTTATATAGTTATATTTGTATATTTTGAGTTATAAGTTGAAACATGTATCCATCCCAATTATACAAAATAATCATCCATTAAACCATTTGTTAAGGGGATTTGGTCCCATAAAATCCAGTCAGAGCCACCACACCAAATGGAAAAGGAGTTGCACTAAGGCCCAGACCGAGTGGTTATCCCCAACGTTGAAGCAACAATTATCGAGGCATCAACATTTTTGGCGCTAGAAGGAGGGCATGAACTGTGAATGGTGAACCAATTCAAATCAATAGCCCATTATAAGAGTAAAACTCCCTCACCATCTCCCCCAACTTTTGCTTCACATTCTAAATCTCCCATTTTCAAACGAGAAGTTGAAAAGACAACACCCACTGCTGAAAACTTGAACACACTTGACAATTCTTCCCTTGAACCCCCTGAAGTTCAGTCATTGATTCATAAAATCCAAGGGTTTTCAATATCCCAAGAACAGTCTGAGTTATCCCAAGGCAGTGTGACTTTGCAGTATATCCCATCTCAGCCTCTTACAAGATTGCAGAGTGAAAAGCTTGGTATCCCACCAATAGAATTTCCTCTGCCAAGTCAAAAAAGAGCTAGGAAGACACCTTTAGAGTCTGACAGTGAGACTCTTTCCTCATGATCATCCATTCCATCTAAACCATTGCAGAGTCATTCATCCATTCCCTAACTCAAAATCATAGTCCAAAAGGGTACAAGTGCTCTGAAATCCTATACCCAATCACTTCCAACTACATCCTCACCTTCTTTTGCTATTCGTTCGATAATGGCACATAATCAACCACAACCTAGGCCATGGACAAATCCAGGAGCAGTTGCAATGCCTGCACCTTTAAGTTAATTACCAGCCCATCCTGAAAAGTGGTTGCCAAAGTTTAATCCTGACATCCGCATACTAGCAGAAGAACATATAAACAATTTTATGTTGTCAATAAACATAAATGGGGTAACAGAAGAAGATGTTGTTGTTAGGCATTTCCCATATACTCTTCAAGGATTAGCTGGGTCATGGTATTTTTTATTACCACCAGGCTCCATCAACAGCTAGAATGCTTTTGAGGATCAATTCTTAACCATGTTTGGAGATAATAGGTCCACAGCGACATTAATTAATGATCTTTCCAACAATAAAACTGAGTCAAAGGAACCCATTAAAGATTTCAATTTGCAATTTAATAAGCTATTAAATAAAATTCCTGCTACATCTAAGCCTAGTGAAGAAGTCCGAAGCGAATGGTATATTTTTGCCTTGCCTTCAAATATAGCCATCTCCATTGATAGGGATGCCAAACCCACATTAGTAGAAAATATGAAGGAAGTGATTGCTGTTGAAAAACATATAATTGCTTTAGAAAAGAAAAATGCTCTTGAAGAAAGAAAGTCCAAAAAAGCTACATTTCAAGATGATTCCAAAAAGAAAGCAGCTAAAGACCCATATGACATGGAAGGTTTGCAAAAAGTTCTGAAGACTATGTCCAATGAAATGGTGGAAATAAAAAAGTAGGTAGCTAAAACTTCTACTAAAAAAACATTTAGGAACTTCAAAAGAAATTAGTCAACTGAACCAATACCACCTAATGCTATATCTAACATAGAATCAGATCTAGATGATGATGAATATGAAGAAACATCTTTTTCATTAGAGGAAACGAAAGAAGATGAGATAGTTGAATGTCACGGTATGTGAGACTTCATTTTTCTAACTCTGATAATGAAAGTGACCAGTAAGCTCTCCTATTAAATACCAAAAGTAAAAATGCAGTAGAGCCTATTCAAACAAATCCAAAGAAGAAGAATTAAATCCCTCTTACCAAAGACAAAACTCCCAGGAAGAAAACTCCAGTAGTGCCTACCCAAAATCAGCCATCATCTTCGAATCCACCCTCATCATCTAAAACATTAGTAGTCTCTAACTCTATGGATTACAACATTGTGGAAGACATGAAGAAGATTAGAGCAAATATTTCTTTGTATGAACTTAACAAGATCAAACATCCACAGAAGTTGTTACTAAAGAGTTAAATGTTGTACCTTCTTCCCCTCTTCCAAATGTTGTAATATCCAAGGCGGATAAGGGATCAGGAAAACCACCATCTGAGAAAGTAGATGCTACTGATGTTGTTTTGATCGGAGATAGATCAAATTCTCATACTCATCCTTTTCTCTTGACCTATGAGATCTACAATAGAAATCTGCTTAGCTTCCTAATAGATTCAGGTGCTTCATCAAACATAATGCCAGCCTCGGTTTGCTCAAAATTAAACATTGAGCGCCAAAAATTTGCAGTCCATATTTTTTAGTTAGATCAGACTAAGGTTCAAGTTTTAAGAGAGATTAGTTAAGTCACCATTAGGTTATCAGATGATCCCGAAGTAGTTTAGAGAATTGATATATTGATTGTTGACATCCCTGAGTTTTATGGTTTAATTCTAAGTAGGGATTGGTCTAAGAAACTCCATGGTTACATTTCTACTGATTGGTCTCACATGTGGCTTTCCTATAAAGGGAAACCAAATTAAATCAAAATCGATCAGGAGAAACACTTGAGCCATATTTTAACGGAGTTTGAGCAGGAAAACCAACCTATAGCTTTCATTAACAACATTCTCGGAAATTACTCAGCCAAATCATTCTTTGGAAATTTTAATGCTCGACCATCACCTTTCCCTGTTAATAGTTTCACATCACAAATTGAAAATTTCTCTCATACTGATACGTCAAGGTGTGTTAGTATTGCTAATGAACTTGTAAATAAATCTATAGATAAGCCTTTATTTTTGTCTTTATATTTTGATGGATCAAAATCCAATAATGGTGCAGGAGCATGATGTATTTTAGTTAGTCCAGAAGGGGAAAAAACTATGCTATCATGTAGAATAGAATTTGAGTGTACCAATAACACTGTAGAATATGAGGCATTGATTCAAGGGCTCTATAAAGCAATAGGCCTAAAGATTCAATATCTGAAAGTATTTGGTGATTCTGAGATTGTCATCAAACAGGTAAGGAACACTATCCATTGCCTTTCAGGACATCTCAAACATTATCAATCCCTTGTTCAAGACCTCATAACTCATTTTCTAGCATTTGACATTTCTCCTATTCCTAGATCTCAGAATGCAGCAGCTGATTTATTGGCTAATGTTGCTTCTAAGCTCCTTCCATCTGAGGATTATAGTCCTGATAGGTTTTCAATTGAATTTATTTTTCAACCATCTGTTCTAGATAATGTCACCAATTGGCGGGTATTTAATCATGATGAAGACATTTTAAATTTCTTAACTTCTGAAAAATCTTATGATGACCAAAATTATTGATGAAAATGATCATGATCTTCAAATAAAACAAAGACCGAATGAGAATTCTATCCCTAAATTAGTGGTCAAGCTACAAGATCTCTATGATATCAAAGATAGATTCAAAAAAGTTACTAATGAAAAACTTCAAAGTTCTACTTTAATGTTTGAATTAGTAAATCTTGGCATTGAGGCCAAACAACTAAATGTTAATCTGGGACTTGGACTCAATTCAAAAGAAAGATTTGCTTTTATCAGATTATTATACAAATACAAAAATGCTTTTGCTTGGAATTACGAAGATCTAAGAACGTATGATACTTCTATCATTCAACACACAATTCTAATGATTTCTAAGGAGAAACCTGTACAACAAAAATTGAGGAAAATTCACCCAAATCTGGAGAGTCAAATCAAAGCAGAATTGAATGAAATCTTGAAAGCTAAGATAATTTTCCCAGCTAGAGATTCTAAATGGGTTTCAAACTTGGTACCTATAAGAAAAAGGAATGGTGATATTAGGATTTGCATAGATGTTAGAAATCTCAATAAGGCATGCCAAAAGGATAATTTCCCATTACCAACAATGGAACAGATACTTCAATCAGTAGCTGGTTCATAGTTAATGTATTTTCTGGATGGTTGGTAACATATGCTTATCAGGAAATGCATTTTGGTTTGATTAATGTTGGGGCTACTTTCCAATGAGAAATGGATATAGCCTTCAAAGTTTTGATTAACAGGTCAGTTGTTGTCTACTTAGATGACATAACTGTCTTTTCCAAGAAAAGGGCCAATCATTTACATGATTTAAAACAAATCTTTGAGCGATGTAAAAGGTATGGGATTTCTCTAAATCCCAAGAAATAATTCTTTTCTCTTAATGAAGGAAAACACTTAGGATTTATTGTATCCAAAGATGGCATATATATAGATCCTGACAGAATTAAAGAGATTTTTGATATTCCTTTGCCACATAATAAGAAATCGATGCAATCATTTTTGGGACAGATAAATTTTGTGAAAAGATTTGTTCCTAATTTTTCTCATATAGTCTTGCTTTTGCAAAATATGATTAAGAAAAATTTAGTTTTCAAATGGGGAGATAATGAAAAAGAGGCTTTTGAAATGATCAAACAAGCAATCATTAATACTCCAGCATTGAATACTCAGAATTTTTCTAGTCATTTTATTTTGTACACTTTAGCCACCGAAACATCTTATGCTGTTTCTTTAACACAAATCAATGATGAACAAGTTGAAGCACCCATATCCTTCTTCAGTTCTAATTTACAAGGTGTTGAACTTAACTATTCCAAAGTAGAAACAAGCTTTCATTGTGTTTAAATATATCAAACACTTTAGGCCATTTCTCCTAAAAACATAAAAAAGTAATAGTCCCATTCTCTACAATGAGGCAATTGCTAGTCCAAAGGGAAGTAGGAGAGAAGAGAGCCAACTGGGTTACAACTTTACAAGAGTATGATATTGATATTAAACCAGCAAAAATTGTAAGAGGACAAGGTTTCTGTAGGTTATTAGCAGGAGCTTCTAATATTCTAGAACATGAAGATTCAGATAATGCTCTTCATGTGAATGAGATATGTATCATGAATTTTGGATCTCAGTATGCCGATCTGGTCTTTTACTTAGAAAAAGGATATGCTCCTCCTAATTTCAGTTACAAAAACAAACGTTCCTTAAGATTAAAAGAAAAACACTTTGAAATAAGTGATGATGTTTTATTTAGAAGAAATTATGATTCAATTTTATTAAGATGCCTTGAAAAAACTAAAGCACAAAAGGTTTTGCAGGAATTACATGATGGTCCAGCAGGTGGACATTTTGTAGGAGATACTACAGCTCACAAGATAATACATGCTAGATATTATTGGCCCAGTTTGTTTAACGATGCCCATGACTATGCAAGGAAATTCAAGATATGCCAAACTGCTAGTGGGAGACAAAGAAAACCAGTCTTTCTTTTACAACCAATAAACATTGAGAAGCCATTTGAAGAATGGGGGGTTGATATCATAGGAGATATTATTCCACATTATTCCAAGCAACACAAATACATCCTCACAACCATGGATTACTTCACAAAGTTGGTAGAAGAAATTCCATTAAAGGTAGCCAATTCTGATGCAATCATTGAGTTCATTGATCAATTCATCATTACCAATTTTGGTGTACCTAATGCCGTCATTTTTGACAATGCATCTTATTTCTCTAGAAGTAGTATACTTGAATTTTCTCTTAAGAGAGGTTTTAAATTAAAGTATTCTGCAAGTTACTACCCTCAAGGTAATGGTTTGGCAGAATCAACTAATAAGAATCTCATCAAGATTATTAAAAGAACTGTTGATCAAAATCAAAAGAATTGGCATAAATATTTGATATTTGCATTATGGGTAGATCACATAACTCAGAAGGCCTCAATAGGTACTTCTCGTTTCAACTTAGTGTATGGGAAAGAAGTTGTAATACCTTCAAACTTACCACTCCCATCTCTGGCCCTAGTACAATTTATTGAAGAAAATCCTTCTTCCTCTATTCAATTAAGATTTGATCAAATCCTAAAATTAGAGGAAGAAAGAGAGAAGGCCAAAATCACTGATGCTAAACATCAAAAAGTCATTAAATCTTCCTTTGATTCAAGTTCTACCGGCCCAAAAACTTTACAAATAGGTGATCTTGTGTTGAAATGGGACAAAGCATATGAAGATAAAGGTAAACATACCAAGTTTCAAAAGATGTGGCTTGGACCATTTCAAATCATTAAGAAGATAAGCTCATAAATATTCATATTACAAGATTTATTAGGAAAGAGAGATTGTCTTCCGGTCAATGGGCTTATCTTAAAGAAATTCTTTACTTAAGGAGGTAACACCTTCTTACCTGTAAATATTCATTATGCAAGTTTTTTTTTTTTTTTTTTAGATAATAATGTTGTAAATAGTCTTCCATTGACCTTTTACTATTGGAAATCTCTAAAAGAAAATATTGTAAATACTTGCTTTCAATAGATGGAAACCTTTAAGGAAAAGACTACATTTTTACAAATATAGATAACGAAACTCTGAGAGCCTCTTTTAGATTTTTAAAATCTTCACAAACCTTGAAAATACAGTAAATCAATCTAAGTTTGAAAAAGCCGAGAGAGGTTATTTGTAAAAAGTAAAGACTTTTCCAAAACTTAGCATCTACAACTCTAAAATTGTCATCCATAAACTCTTAAGGAGAAAGTCATTCACCCCATCCACTAAGTTTAAGAATTTTTAGTCTAATTATAAAATCTATTTGATATAAAAGATAAGAGGTCTCATCATGAGCCTACTTACCATGATCATAGGGAACTAATTAAACTAACATTACTAATATTGCATATCAAAATAGGGTAATGTTGGCATTATGACATAGATGTGGTGCTATGGCAGAGGTGTTGTCCTTGATGGCAACTCACGCTGGTGACAGATTACAGTTCAGCCTCTCAGAATGAAGGAAAAAAATATATACGCAGGTTCAACTTGACAAAGCCACGTATACAGGCGGGTTATACGTTCCAAAGACGTGTATGCATATACATGCACTTTCACGCAAAGAAAAGAGCGTACATGTGGGAGAACTTATTTTTAGTCCGAGGTATTTAGTCCTTAGTACTTGAACCTATGGTTTTGGACCATGCTATCTCAATAGAAGTGTTGATCCCAAGTATTAGGTCCATGGAATTTATTTGTTATGGTTTTGGACCATGGTATTGAGAAAGGCCTAAGACTATAAAAGAAGAAGGATGTCATTAGGAAAGGTCACTATCTGAATTATTTCATATCTAATGCAGAGCTAGATCTGGAATACTGGTGATTGGTTTATGGTGCATAGCTGGATCTGAATGAAGGAGGAACCTAAGCGCAAGGAGAAGGATAAGTTCTATTGATGGGTCAAAATCTCATGTCTTGAATAAGTAGAATCTTTGCAGTGATTTTCGATCTATTATACTTGGCGCATGCTTGATCTATAAATCTGATAATCTGGGTATAACTAATGCCTGAATATTTGAAAAAGTGAATTATCTTTTATAGATCTATACGCAGGTTCGTCTCATAAGAGGTGTGTATATACGCTGGTTCTGCAAATCAAAAAAGCGTATACGCAGGTTGGTCTTAACACAGAACCATATGCATGCAGGTTTCTGAATATTGAAGTAGCGTACATCTCTTAAATTATGTTCTAGCTGCTTCTGTTGATTACTGCAGTGATCTGGGTTCAGAATTGGTGTATGGTTACTGTTACTGTGTTCTGGGTACAACTGTCAGAGAAGTGTCTATTTGATTCAGTTTTGATGGGTGAAATGGAGATTGTTTGATGCAAAAATTCTTGATGTTCGATTGACGTTATTCATGGATCCAGTCTGAAAATTTATGAAACGTGGTCCATGGAAGAAAGAGAAGGTTGTAGCCTTATGTAGGTCAGCACCTATGTACTAGTACTTGAACTAGTAAAAGAGCTAAGGGGGTTGTAGCTCCCTTCCAGGAGAGGCTGGAGAATGAGAGAAGGTTGTAGCCTTCTGCAAGTAGACGCCTGCGTACTGGTATAAGTCTGCACCAGTACAGAAACATTGTAAAAAGAAGTTTCTAATTAAAAGAAGATAGAGACGAATTGCAGCAGGTGGTTTTCACCCACATTGGGTTTCCACCTTATATCTTGTGTTCTTGTGTGTGATTGTCTTCTGATCTGTTTTACTGTTCCTGGTTACTGTTTATATGATTCTGATGCACAGATTAATGATCAACATCCGTAGAATAAATTAAATTATAAGTCTACATTGTATACACTAGTTTCATTATCTGTACTTGCGTATATATGCGGTTTTCACTAACTGAAGTAGCATATATGATCTGGGTGTGAAAGGAAAAATAATTGTCTTGATAATATTGATTCATCCCCCCTCAGTATTATTTCCAACAATTGGAATCAGAGCAGGTCCTTCAGAAGAAGATTGATCGCTTGAAGGAAGATCTATCATCATGAGCAACTACGAATGAAGAAGCATCTCAAGCGCAGAAGCCATCCACCTCCAAAAGTTATCTTGATGCAGCAAGGAGAAGTGGACAAGTTGACAATCGACAACAAAGGCACAATGTTGCTCACCAGGTAAATTAGGGACATTTTACTTCAAGAATGAACAGAGATAACCAAGTAAATCGGGGGCAATCTACTTCAAGGACAAACAAAAGCTACAACAAACCACATGTAAATCATTCTCAATTTGCCTCAAGAATGGATGTCAATGAAAACTACAATCATTTGGTCCGTAGGGTTGATAATCGTAGGAATTTCTTCAATGGCCAATGTTTCTCTTGTCATAACTTTGGACACAAAGCAGCTCAATGTGTTGCCTACAAAACTATCATGACTAGAGAAGCTCAAAAACAGAGGAGTATGACTGGGATCATGAAAAGGACCTACAATAACTTTTCTTCTCTTGAAAATGAAATAGAATTTTCTATTTGTAACAACTTCAGTCATGAAGATGCTGAATGCAGGAGCAGGTTTTGGCAGACAACTCAGATGGAGCAGGCCTCAAGTGCCAAAACATGGAGAATGAAAGAACCGCAACCAGAAAGATGTGGTATAGCCTTATATGCGGAAGGACAGGAAAATCAATGGTACATCGACAGTGGTTGTTCGAAACATATGAGAAGAAGGTCTCATTTGGAAATGACACCCCTGGACTCATAAAAGGTAAAGGTTCTATTCTTTTAAAAGAAAAGTTCAAAGCGGGAAATGTTATGTATGTTGATGGCTTAAAGCATAATCTATTGAGTGTCAGTCAAATGTGTGATCAAGGAAATGAGGTGATATTTCGATCAAATGGATGTATTGTTTTTGTGAGCTTGATATAGGAGAAACAATGATCAAAGGCATAAGGACTCCAAATAATCTATACATTCTCAAGGGAGGACAACAACAACGCTATCTGAGTAAGAATGATGAACACTGGTTATGGCACTGAAGATTGGGGCATCTAAGCTTCTCACAGATAAGGAAAGCATGCAAATACCAGGCAGTTCGTGGTCTTCCTGACATCAGAATTCCAGACAATACAATATGCAAATCATGTCAGTTTGGTAAGCAAACCAGAACTAACTTCATTGAGAAGGAAGGATCAGCTAGCAGGCCACTTGAACTTGTCCATACTGATGTATGTGCTCCATCTAGGAAAAGGTCACCTTGAGGAAAAGAATATTTAATATTATTCATTGCCGATTTTTCAAGGATGTGTTCGATAGGACTTATGAAGCACAAAGACAAAGCCTTTGAAAATTTAAAATCATTCAAAGCCTTGGTGGAGAATGAATCAGATCGCAAAATCAAATGCCTTAGGTCTGATTGAGGAGGAGAATTTACCTCGAATGAATTTTTCGATTTTTGTGAAGAACATGGAATAAGAAGGGAATTCTCTACAGCTAGGACTCCTCAGCAAAATGGAGTAGTGGAAGGATGAATAGAACAGTGGAACTCCCGCAACCTTCTGGGGTGAAGCTCCATTTGTAGCAGTTGCTATTCTCAACAAGACAAACGTCTGGGTAAATAGCACTCAGACTCCTCATGGACTATGGTATGGTAAGACTCCCACGGTAAAATACTTCAAATTTTTCGGAAGCAAATGCTACATCAAAAATACTGATGAAAATCTTGGCAAGTTTGAACCTAGAGTAGATGAAGGCATTCTCCTTGGTTACTCTCCCCACAGCAAAGCATACAAGTGTTACAATAAAAGACTTGGAAGAATTGTTGACATCATTGATGTAGTGGTTGATGAACAAGGAAACATTCCTAGGCAAGTAAGTTTCGAAAATTTTGAAGATGATGAGGACTATCCTTCAACATCAAATCAGACTTATGATGAAGAAGAAGCTCAAGAGGCACCAGAAGAACAGATAAGGATAGAAGATAAGACTCCATCCAGATATGTTCAAAAGAATCATCCAGAAACTCAAATTCTGGGGCAGAAAGAGGCAGGTATACAAACAAGAAGAACAATTGCAGAAGCTTCAAGTTATTTGGCATTGCTCTCCTCCACTGAACCACAAAATGTAAGAGAGGCATGCAAAGATGAATGCTAGGTCAAGGCAATGGAAGAAGAACTTGAGTAGATTGAAAAGAATAACACTTGGGAGTTGGTTCCTAGACCTAAAGATAAGAATGTCATAGGGACAAAATGGATATTCAAAAACAAGTTGAATGAAAATGGGGAAGTTATTAGAAACAAAGCCAAACTTGTTTGTAAAGGGTATGCTCAACAAGAAGGAATCGACTTTGAAGAAACGTTTTCTCTCGTTGCTAGACTTGAGGCCATCAAAATGTTCCTTGCTCTCTCTAGTTTTCAGAAGTTCAAAGTATTTCAAATGGACGTGAAATCTGCTTTTCTAAATGGAGACTTGGATGAAGAAGTGTATATTGAGCAACCAAATGGGTTTATCCTTGGAAATGATCCAAAGCTTGTATGCAGACTCAAAAAGGCTCTCTATGGCCTTAAACAAGCTCCAAGGACTTGGTATTATCGCTTGGATAAATACCTCCGTCAACAAGGCTTTATAAAAGGATCAACTGATAGCAATCTTTATATAAAAATTCACAATGATAAGTTGCTAATACTTGTTTTGTATGTTGATGATATCATATTTGGTAGCAATGAAGAAGAAATGAGTCAAAATTTTTCCTTAGTAATGTAGAAAGAGTTTGAAATGTCTATGCTTGGTGAGCTCACATATTTTCTTGGTTTGCAAGTCCAACAAAACAAAGATGGCATCTTTCTATCACAAACCAAGTATCTCAAGCAGATCTTGAAGAAATATGGGATGGAGGATTCGAAACCAGTATGTACCTGTATGGTGACAGGATGCAGCCTCAGTGCAAATGATGAATCCGTAGCAGTACATCAACCAACCTATAGATCCATGATTGGTAGTCTACTCTATCTAACAGTTACCCGACCAGACATTATGCATGCAGTGGGAATAGTTGGAAGGTTTCAGGCAAATCCAAAGGAAACTCATCTTCAGGCAGTTAAGAGAATTTTCAAGTATCTTCAAGGAACTCAAAACTATGGCTTATGGTATCCTAGAGATACAGATCTCACACTTCATGCATATACAGATGCGGATTGGGCAGGAAGTGTGGATGATAGAAAAAGCACTAGTGGTGCATTCTTCGTGGGTCCTAGATTAGTATCTTGGTTCAGTAAGAAAAAAAGTTCTGTTGCTTTATCTACAGCTGAAGTAGAATATGTAGCTGATGCATCTTGCTGCACACAGCTCCTTTGGATGATGCAAACATTGCAAGATCTTCAAATCACTTGTACTCCACCTATCTCCATTTTTTGTGATAATACAAGTGCTATTAGTATCTCAAAGAATCATGTCATGCATTCAAAGACCAAGCACTTACCGATCAAGTATCATTTTCTTCGGGAACAAGTGCTGGAACAAAAGGTCAAATTGGAGTATGTTCCCTCCAAGCAACAAGTTACTGATATTCTCACCAAATCATTGCCCAGGGAGACATTTGAATACCATAGACAGAAGTTGGGGGTAGTTGATGCATCATTTTGCTGTTGAATCCTACCGGTTTCAGAGAAAAGTGATTTTACGTGAGTTTCATGAGGAGGATCCGCGTACATACGCCTGTTTATGTGGATAGAGTCGCGTATATGTTGGTTTGAAGGAAATCAGTGGGGACAGACTCTGGTTGAAGAGAGTCTGATATGGGTCTGACAGAGACCATTTGGCACAGGTTCAGGGGGAGCAGATAAACTTCTAAAAATGCATTGTTGGCATTACATTAGAAGCTCTTGGTTCGAGTACACAAGCTATTTTTGGGTTCAGGTGGATCAACTGTAAAAGGTGAATAGAAGGAGAACATGGTTGCTGATCTAAATAGTGATTAACAGATGCTGTTGATATTAGTTATTGGTGACTTTCATAGTCTTGCTCTAGATATTTAGTCTCTATGTCATGTATATCCTTTATTATCAAGGTCATGTAATGACCTATTTTGGTTTCCCCACTATGCTTGGGATGAATGATGTAATGTACTTGGTAGTCATATGTAAATTTTTGATGCATCCCCCACATGGTTGGGTGATGGATGTATGTATAGAGTCTTTTGGTGATAGGAAGGTCAGCTATGATATATAAGTCATGGTTCTTCTTGAAGAATATCTTTTGCAGATCTTACCTACAGTCACGGGGAGCATGGTTAGCACAACAGAGCAGAGATTTCAGCATGTACTCAGGGGGAGCATAACCCTTTGCCCTTGATGACAAAGGGGGAGAATGACTTTGAGGATCTTGGGGTTGCCATCAAGTCCAAATGGGGAGATTGTTGGCATTATGACACAGGTGTGACGCTATGGAACAGGTGTTGTCCTTGATGGCAACTCACTCTGGTGACAGATCACAGTTCAGCCTCTCAGAATGAAGGAAAAAAATATATACACAGGTTCAACTTGACACAGCCGTGTATACACGCGGGTTATATGTTCCAAAGACGCATATGCATATACATGCACTTTCACGCAAAGAAAAGCGCGTACATGTGGGAGAACTTATTTTTAGTCTATGGTATTTAGTCCTTAGTACTTGAACCTATGGTTTTGGACCATGGTATCTTGACAGAAGTGTTGATCCAAAGTATTGGGTCCATGGTATTGATTTGTTATGGTTTTGGACCGTGGTATTGAGAAAGGCCTAAGACTATAAAAGAGGAAGGAGGTCATTAGGCAAGGTCACCATCTGAATTATTGAATATCTAATGCAGAGCTAGATCTGGAATACTGGTGATTGGTTTATGGTGCATAGATGGATCTGAATGAAGGAGGAACCTAAGCACAAGGAGAAGGATAACTTCTATTGCTGGGTCAAAATCTCAAGTCTTGAATAAGTAGAATCTTTGAAGTGATTTTTGATCTATTATACTTGGCGCACGCTTGATCTATAAATTTGATAATCTGGGTATAACTAATGTCTGAATATTTGAAAAAGTGAATTATCTTTTATATATCTATATGTAGGTTCGTTTCATCAGAGGTGCGTATATACGCTGATTCTGCAAATCAATACAGCGTATACGCAGGTTGGTCTTAACACAGAAGCGTATGCACGTAGGTTTATAAATATTGAAGTAGTGTACGTCTCTTAAATTATGTTCTAGTTGCTTCTGTTGATTACTACAGTGATCTGGTTTCAAAATTGGTGTATGGTTACTTTCACTGTGTTCTGGGTATAGCTGTCAGAGAAGTGTCTATTTGATTCAGTTTTGATGGGTGAAAAGGAGATTGTTTGATGCAGAAATTCTTGATGTTTGATTGATGTTATTCATGGATCGAGTCTGAAAATTTATGAAACATGGTCCATGGAAGAAAGAGAAGGTTGTAGCCTTATGTAGGTCAGCACCTACGTACTAGTACCTGAACTAGTACAAGAGCTAAGGGGGTTGTAGCTCCCTTCCAAGAGAGGCTAGAGAACGAGAGAAGGTTGTAGCCTTCTGCAGGTAGAAGCCTGCGTAATGGTATAAGTCTGCGCCAGCATAGAAACATTGTAAAAAGAAGTTTCTAATTAAAAGAAGATAGAGAGACGAATGGCAGCAGGTGGTTTTCACCCACATTGGGTTTCCACCTTATATCTTGTGTTCTTGTGTGTGATTGTCTTCTGATCTATTTTACTGTTCCTAGTTACTGTTTATATGATTCTAATGCACAGATTAATGATCAACATATGTAGAATAAATTAAATTATAAGTCTGCATGGCATATGCTGGTTTCATTATCTGTAGTTGCATATATACATAGTTTTCACTAACTCAAGTAGCGTATATGATCTGGGTGTGAAAGGAAAATTAATTCACTTGATAATACTGATTCACCCCCCCCCCCCAGTATTATTTCCAACAGGTAATGGCTTATAATCATAAGACAAGGGGTCTCATCACGAGCCAGCTTGTTCAGTTCAATTACAACCAGTGAATGGCATTGTCATCAGTTGGCTCCCAAACTAGGACAATGGCTTTTTATCTTAAAAAATTGAAAGAATAAAAGAATCAAAAAATATATGTTAACATATCTTTTTGAATTTATCTTTCAAAAGTTATACTCTTAGATGGATGGGATAATGAATGATTTATGGTCAAAAGGTAACCCTGTCGAGACTATAGATGTTTGCTGGCAGCAGAGGCACTACCTGTGACAAAAGAGTAAACTTAAAAGCTAAGTTGGAGAAGCCCCCTACTTTATCTATATCAACCAATCAAAGCTTGAAGAAACCCAAAATGTTTTTATTTTTAAAGGATTGGAAAAGAAATTACAAAAAAATGTTATTATATTCAAAGTTAATTTTTATTTAACTATTCTTAGATGGTTTTCTTTATCATCAATGGTTTCCAAGCTAAGGAAGTTATAGATATTGCATTATTTTCTCAAAGATAACTGTTTCTCCCAGTGAATCGCCAATTGTTGTGCTATACAACAACCCTCCCCATTTCAATTTTTTTCATATAAAACTTTAATAAGAAATGGGTCCCCTTTTAGAACTTAAATAAAATCAATAAAACTTCTAAAAAATCAATATTTGTAATAAGTCTTTTTCTTTTAGGATAAGTTAAATAATAATCGCAATTTGCAAAATCCACACAACACATGAAAATCCTTATGATAAGGTCCAATCCAATTTAAATTATAACAAGACCTTGTCATAAAACAAGTATAAATGAATGTGTCACATCGCGCGCATCCTTTGTTTTAAAAATGGACTTAAGGTGTTCCATTGGCATTCGCTGATGCGATAACGCCATCGGAAAGCGCATATCACTACTTATCAAGGAATCATATCAAGTTTTCATATAAGTCCTCCAATGCGATAAGAAGATCGTAATCGGCCATCGCTGAAAGCACAAAATGCATATCAAATTCCCATTTGAAATCCTCTGATGCGATTTCGTTATTGGAAAGTGTGATTTTCAATCAAGGTGAAATATAATTGTTAACGAATGTTTGCAGGTCTAAATTATAAATCAATTATAAATAAAAAGCAAATTATTTATTGATTTATTAAAGTTATCCTTCTCACCATTTACGATAATCGGAACTATACAAAGGAAACATTTAAGCATAACATTTGTACCTCTCGATCTGCAATATGTGATTATCGCTAATTATTGATCGTGAAGTTATGATATTCATTTTAAAGGATCGTTATTAGATTTGCAATGCCAGATATCATTACGACATTTAAGTGTCACGTTGGAAGTTACAAAAATCATTAAAAGAGCAGTTATGGTTGACTCCTTTAAGAATTTCATCCGTTTTAGCATAATATATCAAAATCTGTATCATCCATTGCACTTAATTTTGGTTAATTTTTTATACTGTGTATTAGATTTAAAAAAATTTGTCCTCTGTTATGTTCTTCTGTTTCTTTTTGCAGAGCAAGTCTGAATTCATCAATCCAGCAAAAATGATGAAGAAATCGAAGAAAGTAAAGGTCCTCGTCATAACCAAGGATGAAACAGTAAAGAAGGTACTGATAGTTGATACTACCTACCTCAGTCTTGGAAAGGCTTCATGGGAGAGCATATATAATTTACTCGAAGCTGAGGACCCAGCCGAAATTGAAGAAGGAGGAACAGTTGATTCTAGTAATAAAACAGAAAGTACTCTTAAGGATTTGGCCAACTCCTTCCTCCACAGAATAACAGCCCGCGCCAAAGTGTTACCCTACAATGACCTGGTTAGATGGGTAATTGAAAGTATCATCATAACAGACAGAGATTTCTTTACTGCTAATGGAAGGATGTTCGGGTCATTTAGGGCAGAAGATATCAAAAAGATGTACCATTTTCCTGACCTCGAGAAGCATTACAACAAGGAATTTTTAAAAGCTTTCGCCAAGGAGAACGATGTGAAGTCTGACCCTATCAAGCAATGGAGGCATTTCCCAAACAAACACAAGCATGAATCTTTGAATATGTACTCTGTAGACTCCTTAACATCTCCTTATTGCTATGTTGGCGCCATGATATGTAGACTCTTTGGAGTCTCTGATTCAACTATGTTTTCTATAGAAATGGTGCTCTTAATGGAAGCATAAATTGAATCTTATATCATGGATTGGGAAACCATTTTATCTAATAAAATGGCCAACCAAATCCTTGATTATAGAAGAAATAGGTTTGTTACTACTCAAATAATTCCCTCGTTCTATATGAGTGCCTACATCATGGATACCATCTGCTTCAATTTTGATTACCCCATTTTAGGCTGGAAATGGACTCCACAAGACCCAACTCCCATTCATATCTATCATAAGTATTTGTGGAAGGCCCATTATAGAAATCATCTTTATAGAATCTTCCATGGTTTTGTCTTGCCCGTTCATTATGCTATATTCAACAAACCTGCTCCTTGGTTGTCCGATGAAGCCAATGTCGACCTAACATCAATTGGTAGTTGGTTCGGTGAAGAAAAGTTCACCTACATCAAAATTTTTGGCAGCACTATAGATCCACATGTCCTCCCCTTATACATTCCTGATAAGCTATTGGCCAGAGAAATAGCTTATTAGATAACAGAAACAGGGATGTCTAGGAACCTTAAGGAGTCCAAAAAGAAAATGTGGCCTTCATTCCCCCTCCGATGTGGTACTTACACACTGCATGACTTCAAACATGCAGAGAAAGAAACAGAGAAAATAAAAATGTTAAAGTTAGCAGTCATTCCAAAGAGGCAGTATGATCCAAAAGCAGTGGCCTACAACTTCACCTCTCATGTGAAACTTGCCAAGTTTGAACATGAGAAGGATGATTATGATGATTTTTTCACTTCAACTGAGTTTTTTTCTCAGGCAAAACATCTACCAAAAATCAGATTGGGAGTAGATGGATTAGAGAGATTTATGAAGTTCAGAACACAAATGTTGGAAACATTACCTCTAGACTTGTTAAATCTTGGGTTGTGTTATATTCTTTCAATGACTAGCGCACGTAGTTAATGGGGGGGTTTGAGGGGTGCATGTAACCCCACTTTATGGGGTTTGGGTAGTGCCCTGGAAAATTTTGGTTTTGGAACTTATGTTAGGTTGGGCAGACCCACCTATGGTTTCATGCATGATTTTTGCACATGTTTTTGGATGTGATGGTTTTCGGTCCATGGTTTTGGATGCGATGGTTTTCAGTCCATGGTATTGGATGCTTCGGCATGTCTAAATATGTATTATAACATTAAAAGGAACATAATGGAAAATCAAGCTGGTAGTCCCGCTTTTGGGATCGAGGGGAAAATCTATGTGTATATGTGTTTTATGTGTTATGCTCTCGCATTGTTTATTTTCTGTGTTTTAGAATTTGTATGCAGGTAATTTTTGTATGGGGTTAAAACCTACATCTGGTATCAGAGTTGTTTTGGCCTCAAGGGGACACCTTTATCACTGAGGGGTTTCGCTCGGTCCTGTGGTAGACCCCATTCAGTGGGAGATCTATGGGATCAATTCTGGTGGTGGAAGAAGATCGCAAGTAGTGGAAAGATAGAGATCGAGAACTTTAATGGTCAGAGTTTTGAGTTATGGAAAATCAAGATGGAGGATCTGTTGGCGGATAAAGATCAGTGGATCGTGGTAGATCGAGGTACTAAACCAACAGGAGTGTTCGATGAAGAATGGAAGAAGTTGGATCGGAAGGCAAAGAGAACAATACAATTGTGTGTCTCAGATTTAGTATTGCTGAATGTATCAGGGGAAGCTACGAAGAAGGCTTTGTGGGACACGTTAGGGACTTTGTACCAATCTAAGTCTTTGGTGAATAAACTGTTCCTGCAGAAAATGTTATATAACCTAAGGATGAAAGATGGAGACTTGGTGACAGAGTATCTGAATGCATTTAATACTATGGTAAGTTAGTTAGCATCTATTGATATTAAAATTTCAGATGAAGATAAGTGCATCAGTTTGTTGTGTTCTCTACCAGATTCGTGGGATAGTCTGGTTATTGCAATAGGTATCAATGCAATTGCCTTGTAGTTTGATGAAATAGTCTCATCCTTGCTGATGGAGGAGATGAGATAGAAAAATATGGAGAGCTAGAATGGTGATGCCTTGTCTGCATGAGGATGGTCCCAAAACAGGAAAAAAATAAGTCATCAAGTGGGAGATCTAAATCTAGAGGGAGATCTAAATCTCTAGAAAATCCTGTAAAAGTGGTGTGCTGGAAATGTGGAAAGGAAGGGCACTACAAAAGGGACTGTAAATTTAAGGCTGTTGATAAAGGAAAGGATCTAATGATGCTCCTTTTGTAGAGGTGAAAACCACCTCAGATGAAGGTGGGGATGTGTACTTGCTTCTTCAAGTACAAATTTAGATCATAAAGCATGGTTGATTGACTCAGGTGCATCCTTTCACTTCATTCCCCATAGAGAGTAGTTCTGCGAGTATGAGAAATACGATGGTAGCGATGTCTTCCTGGGGGGTGATAGGAAGGCTAGAATCATTGGTCGCGGAATAGTAAAGTTGATGTTGCAAGGTGGAAGGGTTAGAACACTTCCGAGTGTTTTGCATATTCCTGCATTGGCCAGAAATCTGATTTCTGTAAGAAAGTTGGATGATGCAGGTGTAAAAATAGTGTTCGAGAAGGATACCTGCAAGATGGTTAAGGGAGCACTGGTATTGATGCAGGGAATCCGGATTGGAACTCTATACAAGCTATAAGGTAGCATAGTTGTTGATGGGTGTAATAGTTCTGTGGTTCCTAAAAGTGGAGAAGAAAATCTAGTGGTCTCTAGAGAGAAGACCATGCTGTGGAATCAAAGGCTTGGACATATTGGAGAGAAGGGCCTTCGAATACTTCATGGTAAAGGTATGGTAGAAGGTATGAGTAATAGCTCTCTAGATTTTGATTTCTGTGAAAATTGTGTATATGGGAAGCAGAATCGGGTGAGTTTCCCCTTTGGTGGTAAGAGGGCGGAACATATATTTAAACTTGTGCACAGTGATGTGTTTGGACATGTGAAGGTTCCATCACCAGGTAAGTCTATGTACTATGTATCATTTATAGATGACTTCTCAAGGAATACATGGACATATTTCCTTAAGAAGAAATCTGAAGTCTTTGGCAGGTTTAAAGAATTTAAGGCTCTGGTGGAAAACCAGACATAGAAGAAGATAAAGGTGCTGAGGACAGATAACGATGGAGAATTTTGCTATAAGGAATTTGAAGAATTCTATAAGAAGTGTGGTATAGCACGATAGAGGACTACTCCATATACAACTCAACAAAATGGAGTTGCAGAAAGAATGAACAAGACATTGATGGAAAGGGTAAGAAGCATGCCTAGTGATGCTGGGTAAGGACAAGAATTCTGGGCAGAGGCGGTGGAGATAGCATGTTACCTGGTCAACAGATCACCTTCATCAGTGTTGGAGGATAAGACTCCATAAGAGGTATGGACTGGTAAAGAACCCTCTCTTTCACATCTGAGGGTATTTGGATGTGATGCATATGTACAAGTTCCAAAGGGGAAATGAACTAAGTTGGATAGTAAATCTGAAAAGTGCATCTTTATTGGGTATAAGGATGGTTTAAAGGGTTATAAGCTTTGGAACCCAGTAATAATGAAGGTTGTGTACAACCGAGAGGTGGTGTTCAGAGAGGTGAATGTTGTTATTAAACATGAATTCCAACCAAAGGAACTTGAGAAGATAGATTTTGAGCTAAAGGAGGAAGAATCAGACTCTACATCAGAGGAGGAATCAGAAGATGAAGATCCATAAACTCCGGGTGTGAGAAGGCCAGTTCAAGAAAGAAGGCAGCCAGAAAGGTATAGTCCATCTGATTTCTATTCAAATTTTTCTTTATCTATTACTGATGATGATCCTAGAACTGTGAAGGAAGCAATATATTCAAAGGATGGAAAACTCTAGAAAGAGGCCATGGTTGATGAAATGGCATCTTTGCACAAAAATGAGGCTTGGGATCTGGTGGAGTTGCCAGCTAGAAGGAAACCCATTGGAAGCAAATGGGTGTTTAAGAAGAAGACGAATGTAGAAGGAAAGGTGGAGAAATACAAAGATCGGTTGGTAACAAAAGGCTATTCCCAAGTGCTGGGAATTGATTTTGGTGATATTTTTTCTCATGTTGCCAAGGTAACTTCTATTAGATTACTTTTATATGTTGCTGCTGCTTTTGATTTTGAGGTAGAACAGATGGATGTCAAGACAACATTTCTTCACGGGGATCTGGAAGACGAGATCTACATGAAGCAACGTAAAGGCTTTGCAGTGAAGGGTAAGAAAGAACTGGTATGCAAGTTAAAGACATCTCTGTATGGGTTAAAACAGTCACCAAGGATGTGGTATTAGAAATTTGATACATTTATACGGGGACTTGGCTTCACCAGAAGCAAAGTAGATCACTCTGTGTATTTTAAATTAATTGGTGACTGTGTTATTTATCTGGTCTTATATGTGGATGATATGTTGCTGGTTGGAAATGACAAAGAAATTATCCAGGATTTGAAGACCTGTTTGTCCTCCAAATTTGACATGAAAGATCTTGGTGCTACAAGATATATTTTGGGCATGGAAATTAGAAGAGATCAGAGAAAGAGGAAGCTCTAGTTAAACTAGAGGAAGTATGTTGAGACAATATTGCAGAGGTTTAATATGCAGGATAGTAAAGTGGTGAAGGTTCCTATTCCTGTAGGTGTAAAGTTATCTGCTAAATAGTGTCCCAAGACACAAGAAGAGGAAGAGGACATGTCCCATGTTCCATATGCAAGTGCAGTCGGTATCTTGATGTATGCGATGGTCTGTACTAGACCAGACATTGCACATGCAGTGGGAGTATTGAGCAGGTTTATGTCAAAACCAAGGAAGGAGCACTGGACAACAATGAAGCAGGTCTTCAGGTATTTGTGTGGCACTAGTGATTATGGTTTGTGCTACCAAGGAAGCCCAAGATAGGACAGAGTGTTATATGTTCATGGCTTTGTTGATGCAGACTTGCCTGGAGATCTAGGTCAGAGAAGATCTACAAGTGGGTATGTGTTTAACCTATTTATACGAGTAGTCAGTTGGATGAGTAAGAAACAATCTGTAGTGGCACTATCAACTACAGAGGCAGAATACATGGCAGCCACTCATGCAAGCAAGGAAGTAGTTTGGTTATAGAGATTGTGTTCAAGTATGGGGTTAGTACTGGGATCTCTAAGGATAGACTGTGACAGCCAAAGTGCAATTTTCTTGGCAAAGAACCCTACATATCATTCAAAGACAAAGCACATTAATGTTCAGTATCACCTTGTGAGGGATATGATAGAAGACAAAAAGATGTTGCTGCTAAAGGTGGACACTTTGAAGAATACTACAGATTAATTGACAAAATCTGTGAGCTTTGAGAAGTTCTCTTGCTGTAGAGAAAAAATAGGCATTACAGGGCTAGATAAATGACTAATCTCTCTTGTGGCCCACTGTGGAAAGAAAAAAACAAGTGGGAGAATTTTGGGTTGTGTTATATTCTTTCCATGACTAACCCACGTAGTTAATTGGGGGGTTAGAAGGGGGCTGGAGCTCCCCATTCGTTGCGCCGATTGCGTAGTGATGGGAGTCACAGGGGGTTTGAGGGGTGTAGGTAACCTCACATTATGGGGTCTAGCACAGTGCCCCAGAAAATTTTGGTTTTGGAACCTATGTTAGGTTGGACAGACCCACCTATGGTTTTGTGCATGATTTTCGCACATGTTTCTTGACGCGATGGTTTTTGGTCCATGGTTTTGGATGTGATGGTTTTCGATCCATGGTACTGGATGCTTCAGCATGTATAAATATGTATTATAAAATTGAAAGGAACATAATGAATAATCAAGCTGGTAGTCCCGCTTTTGGGATCCAAGGGAAAATCTCTGTGTATATGTGTTTTATGCGTTATGCTCTCGCATTGTTTATTTTCTGTGTTTTAGAATTCGTATGTAGGTAATTTCTATACGGGGTTAAAACTACATTAAATACTACCTCTATGGTGCAACATGAAGGCCACAATGAAGAAACGACTACTAAGAAGATTCCTGAAGAGGAGAAGGCTCCTGAAAAGGAAAAGAGCCTTGAAAGGGAGAAAAGTCCTGAGCAGGAGTGGACAAATAAAGGGACCAGTGAGCTCCTTGATATTGATGTAAATATTGATTCTACCTTACTCAAGGAATGGGAGCAGTTCGATCAAATGATCAAGAACTAGAATAATTCCCAAAACATCATAACACCAGCATCGACTGAAGCACAAGAGACTGGAGTTATTAATGTTCCAATTTAAGGGGAAATCGGCACACCCAACATTCAATAGGATATTGAGATAATTCCTTAAAATCCTACAGAGGAGATTGTACTAAAAATAGAAGAAATACCACCCTTAGATATATTCTACAGTCCAAAGCATAGGGATGTGGTTAAAAGACAAAGGAAAATGAGAAAAATTGATCAAAAACCTCTTTTAACTCCTCATGCCGAAATGATGAATGTGGTATTGAAAGACTCTGAAATCAATCCTTTTAAGGATTTAACTGAATTATCTCAGTATACAGTGGCTTATATAGCTGCAACAATTGACAAAGCCTTAGAAGTCAGCCAACTAATCAGGGAAAAGGACTAGAGGATCACTGAACTCGAAGGGAAACTGACAGAAGAACAACAAAGGATTAGTCAGCTTGAAAAACAGCTAGCAGAGCAGAGACAACAAAATGAGCAACTAAAAGAACAATTTAATCTGGAGAAGTAAAAGATTGATCAACGGGCTCTCCAGAAACAACAAAAGTTGTCTCAAGAACTTAGCACGCTTCAGATAACAATTTAGCAGGTAAATAAGACTAAAGAAGATCAAATTGTACAACTGTAATTACAGATAGAAAATTTCAACGGTTATCCATAGGTTAGTGAATTCAGGAAAGAAGCCTTGGAAGTAACCAAAGCCTTGTCCTGACAGTTAAACATTCTTTGCCATAATATATCATTGGCTAACCCATTGTGCGTTATCTCTGCATCATTGATTGAAAAGGCAGTTGACACTAGACTGGAATTTGAAAAAGCAGATGAAAAGATAAAAAATTTTCTCTCTTGGCAAAATTTAGAAGAAGGCATGGCTGCCAATTTGCCAAAAATACAAGAATCGCACAAGGAAATCTTATTTTTGGAATGGGAGTCACAACTAATAAAATCCGAAAGAGCAACTTCTAGAGCTAGGGCTGCAATGAACGGTGTAATCGAATTAGTAAATGACAGTTTATATATGGCTAATTTGATCTCCGATTTCTCTCTAGGAAAACTCCTGAGAGCAAAAGCACTAGAAGATCAATGGAGACAGGACCTGGCAAGCAGAGAAAAACAAATCGGAGAGGTGCAAAATTTGACATGGGATGCATTCTGGTTTTTCTTAGTCAAACCACATAGCCAATAGATGGCCATGAAATGCCTCTCCGACGCAGTCAACCGCATGGTTCCCGAACTCTCTGATGCCACGTACACAACCCAACTACATTCCAGAATGAGTCACCCTCTAGAAATCCAGCCAATGCTCGCAATTTGTCAGCTGCAAGCACAAGAGAGGAAGTAGATTCAATGTATCAGTTCAATCGCTATCGCACTGTTATTTTTATATCAAATCCCAGATTTTCATATTAGCAGTTTTAACAGCTCACAATGATTATTATTGACAGTTTGTTTTTATTTTGATTATTTAAACCCTTTCATGTCTTTTAAGAAAGGGTCCTCAATTTGTATAAGATTTGACTTAAGAAGTTGCACTTTTGTACTTCTAAATATTTTTTTATCAATAGTGGATCAAGGTTCTGCATTTTTGTGAAAGAAGCTTTTTCAAGACTTGCACTTCTGTTTTTCCTGGAAGATTTTCTCAAATAAGAAAGTGGAATCAGAGTGTTGTTTACATCAGAAGGATTCAAATGCATGCAGTATTCCTATCACTATTTTTGTCTTATTTCCTTATGTGAATAAACATTTCTTTTAAAAGTTGCTATTGATGATATATATGCATGCTTTTTCAAACAATTCTTTAGCATATCATTTCTGAAGGTTTTAGAATTGTTATCATTTGAATATATATGTTAGCAATACACATTACGATTAATCCGTCTTCGTTTAAGTTTTTAAATGAAGTAATAATTATATGAGTGCATCATTTTATTGATAAGTAAGCCATCTATATGATTATTTGTCTATTAGAAATAATCAGAAATCGCATTGTTAACAGGATACCTAGGTTATATAGTTATGTTTGCATATTTTGAGTTATAAGTTGAAACATCTATCCATCCCCATTATACAAAACAATCATCCATTAAACCATTTGTTAAGGGAAATTGGTCCCATAATATCCAGTCGGAGCCACCACACCAAACTGAAAAGGAGCTGCACTAAGGTCCGGACCGGGTAGTTATCCCCGATGTTGATGCAGTGATTTTAGAGGCATCAACAGGTCCTTGCGTGCTTGCGTTGATGAAGGAGATAGGTCATTCGTTGTTCAATTCATCCTTCTAAGTGATCACAATAGTAAGAGAGGTGTCAGAAGCAAAGGTGTAGAGCAAGAAGTCTTTGTTGAAGTTTGGGTTGTACAACGCGTGTGTTTTTCCTATAGTTTTCTTAATACGCGTGAATGTATCCTTTCCCGTTTTATCCCATTTATAGACTGCATATTTCTTGATCATCTCTTGTATTGTTTTAATGATCTGTGCATAGTCGGAGATGAACTTTTTGAGGAAGTTGATCTTCCCCAAGAAATACTACATTACTTTCTTGTTCACTAGGTGGGGAATTTGTGTGATGGTCTGAACCCTGTCTAGATCTACCTTGATCCCACTTTTAGCAGTAATATGTCCAAGAAGGATAACCTCAAACATTGCAAAGATACTCTTCCTGGGGTTCAAGGATATCCCATATTTTCGGCATCGCTCAAAAAATTTCTTCAGATGGTGTAGGTAGTCTGATCATTGTTTGGACAATATTGTCACATCATAGAGGTAGACAACAACACTCTGTTCAATAAGCCCGCAAAGGAAATTTCCATTACACATTGGAATGTTGCACTAGCATTGACCATCCTAAATGGAATTCATTGAAATTTGAATGTGCCCTACTTAGTAAGGAATGTGGTTTTCAATTTGTTAGGCTCTGCTACTAGAACCTGGTTGTAACTTGAGAATCCATCGAGGAAAGAGAAAATTTCAGCCCCAGATATTGTTTTCAGTATCTTCTCCATGGACAACACTGGGTAATTATCCTTGTTCGAGGCGTGGTTGAGATTGTGGAAATCTATGCAAAGGTGGATCTCAAGACTTCTTCCTCATAGGGACTAAGTTGGACACCCACATCGAATGCCGCACCTTGAAAATGATCTAAGCATTCAACAATTTTCTTGATTCCTTATGTACGAGGGGATCGATCATTAGATGAAATTTTCTTAATTTTTGCTGAAAGGGCTTGGCCCCTTCCTTGATTCGTATGACATGTTTGATTACTTGTGTGCCATGTGTCTTAATATCATCGTACCTCCACATGAAGACATCACAGCACCGCTTGAATAGGTGGATAAAATCCTACCACTCTTGTGGTGTGCAAAAAGTACCAAGATTAACATACTTGAGATATTTCTCTATTCCTAGATAGATATGATCATGCAACAATGTAGAACTATGGGTCTTCACATTCACAGGTCCCTAGAAGCGGTTTAGAAGATCATAAAACATTTCCTGTGATACCACACCCTTAGGGATGAGGTTTCCTTTTTGTAGTGTCTTCTCATGCTCATCCTCATGAATCACTGCGTCTTTGAATACGTTAGCGTTTGACATAAAGTATAGTATCTATTGGTCATTGTAAAAAATGTGTAAGTTAGTTATGTTATCTCGGATGGAAGGTTTATACAAAATTTCAATAGTAAAGTTGTCCCTTAACGATAACATCCTAGCTGTTGTGTCTTCCAATGCATCTCCAGCTGCATTATGCATTCTTGGTACTAAAATAATATTGAAATCTTGGAAGTGAGAGATGAGTTGATGTACCTCTTATTGATAACTCTTAAGATGAGATTAAACACAATGTATAGTGTTACATACCTGACGCACCATGATTATGGAGTCAGCTACCACTTTTAAGATAGAAACATTGAGGTCAATGGATTTTTGTAAGCCCAAGATAAGTTCTTCATACTCTACGGTGTTGCTCATGCACTCGAATTCTAAATGACTAGAGATTAAGTGCATTTTTTGCAGCAGGTATATTAAAATAAAATCAGCACCAGAGCCCTACTGTGTCTGGGATCCATCAAAGTACATGGTCCACATATCATCTGTACAAGGACTTATTACTGCACTAATACTACTAATATTACTACTTTCTGTACTAATTTCATGATTTCCATTTGGACATAGAAGGAGGTCCAAATGTGTGTCTGGTGGAATTGGGGATGGCTCTACAAGATAGCACCCCAATTTTGTTTGTAGAAAACAATTGCCAAAAACAAGTTCTGTGAAAGCCAACGACTCATTATAGCCATTCAAGGGAGTCATGGTGTGCTTCATGTATCGCTCTAATTGTACCTAGATTTGATTTTTCCTACCTTTTTATGGAAGCCATAAGTCTGACTAGTTAGTGTAAAATTATCCTTGTAGCTTTCTTGACTAGTCTTTACGCAACAATACCCCATATTCTTTTGGAATTTCCACAATTACAATGTTGATGCATTGATGAACTCACCCATCAACAGATAATTGGATGATAACAATGCCGAGTTCAACAATTGGTGGAACACAAGTTCTATCCAATTTGATGATGTGTGCATCTGTTTGATTCCATTGAGAATTGATCTTCTTGGCCATGGAGAGTGGCATGGAATTAACCGATGCACTGAAATCAACCAAGAAATTTTGTACATTGAAGTTAAATATTTCAAATGTTCACAAGAATGGTGGGTAGAGCATTTTTTCCTCCAAGAATAGTTCATTAATCATAGATGCAAGAGCATCAGGAGACATAATAGATCCCTTATTAGAAGAGGTAGAATTATCGATAGGAGTTTTCCCAAGTGCTCGTAGAAGGAAGTTCCGCTCGATCGTGATATTTGTGAGTTCAAATAGAGAGATGTTCGCATGAACCTTCTTCATATATTTTAAAATGTTGTACTTTATAGAGGGAAGACTCACCAAGGTGTTTAGGAATGGAACTAGGTTTATGGTTTCTAGTCGAATGGTTTTGTCTTTATTTTTGGTGGAAACACTTTTTGTTGGAATAGTTTTCCTGGACTTGCTCCAAGTGTTTTGCATTGAGTTGGGAGGAGGATTCAATTTTCTTAACAAATTTTCTTTGAATTTTTGTTTCAGCACCTCAATCAGAGTGGTTGGTCCTTTATTTCTGAAGTTCTATCAGTTACTTTGCTTCTGGGTCGGACCATCAGTTAGAGGCTCCTTATCGGCAGTAATTTTATGGGCTACAAGAACACATTGATACATGTTTACTGCATGCCTAGTGCTCAGAGCTTCATCAGCTAAAATAGATTCTTCTTTGTCTTCATCAGGCTCAAGCTATTCCTCAAGCATGATTGAGTCAATAAACTGCACAACCACACTGCTCATGCCTTGGTTCCATTACAGGCACCTCTTCCTTAAATGATGCTCATTGTGGAACCTGTAGTATGAATCCATGCCAATTTTCTCAATGTTTAGAATCACATTGGAACTTTGTGTAGATTTCATTGGCTAAGTTCTACTATTACCAAAAGTTTCATTCCTTTTGAGGAAGTACTTAGGGGGATTACTGCTCATGGTAGTCTCAATTGTCATCAGTTTGAGTTTAGCCATTTTGGTGCTCAAGGACTTGACAAGATGAGTAATGATATGAAAATGGGGCTATTAGGCTTCTTGTCTAAGTTACTAGAAGCTCTCCTACTTCCAAAGATTTAAATATTCCCAAGTCTTATTGATTAACCAATGCGGAATTAATAATATTCTTGAAATTATAGTGTATGCTAGTATTCGTTTTAAACTGATCATATGCCTTAAATTCTATTGTTGTGCTATAAGTTTATGTGCATAAACTGATATATAAATACATATAACAATAAATAATGTAGCAGTAAAACAAACACATAAGACAAAAATCTAATTTGGAGTTCACCCAAAACTCTTGGGCTACGTCTCCGTGAGCTCTAGTCAACTCGACCGGGCTCTCTGGGATTATGGTAAAGTCATTTTTTACAAGCCCTTGGCTCAACTCCACTATTTAACACAAAAAAAATGGGTTTAGACACCATTTTATCCCTAGCTCTTGAAGCTCTCAGCTTTCTAGCTCTCGGCTCTCGCTTTGGCTCTTAGCTCTGGCTCTTGGCTCTGGCTTTGGCTCTGGCTCTTCGGCTCTAGTTTCTTTGGCTCTCAACAATGTTCAACTCTCTGGCTTTTCACTTGACCTCGAAGTGACTCCCTTGGTTGCTCTACGCATTGGATTTTGCTTTATGCGTTGCCTGTCTCAGCACTCGCTTTTTACTTTCTGCACTGCTCTCTTTTGTCTTAGCTTCCTACTTTGGCTTCGCTTTCTGCGCTCCTGTCTCAGCACTGCCTATGCTTAGTTTCAGCAACAACTCTAACAACAACCTTCTGTCTCTGACATTCATGGCTTTTATGCTAACCAGCGTGTGTCTGTTCATTCTCCCTCTCGAGCTCTCTAGCTTCCGCCCTCGGTCCACTCAAATCCCCTCTCTGAGCATTAGCAATCATTACTAAATGCTTTCAGGGATGGTGGCCACCTGTGTTGGAATGGAAGGGACCATCAGGGCTTTGGAATCCCCAACAGAGTTCTCTATTTACACAGAGAAATACAATAAAACACCGGGAAAATCCACCAAAACACTGTTCATCGGACCTCAAATATCCATAGATCCACCCTGTACTTCTATTGAGTCCGCCTTTTAATCACTGTCACAAGTCGCAACTGCCCTGTTTCATGGTTTCCCCTTGTATTTATAAAATACATTAAAACATTGAAAAATCTCGTAAATGGCTTCATGGTAGACTTGAAATAAAATACATTTTCATTTAGGAACCCCTTCGGGTACAAATTCATCACATCGGCACATTCCCTTTGTATTCCGTTTATTTAACGAGAATGCAAAAATACATAGGAAAAGTCCTTTTTCGGGAACTCAAAAATTATCAAATATCATCCATAATCTTATTGGGTCTGGCTATCGTATCACACATATATATATGTAGCCCCGCTCTGTTGTATTGATCATCACATTGCAATATCGCGTGGACCTGGGGTAAGCCATATGGCATGGCCGATGCCAATGCGATCCACTAATGCCGATATCGGCAATCGTGATATCGCTTGGCCGAGGGTCCCACCTTTGCCTTGTGGCATTGCCGATTGTGATCTGCCGATATCAGCGATCGCACCATCGCTTAGCCCGGTCCTTTCCTTATGTCCTATGCTATCGGTTGTTGCCGATCCACTAATTTTTGCAATCGCAGTATCGCACGGCCCAGTCCCTATGTTATATCACATGTGCCTTCCTCCGACCCAATTTTTCGGGGATCGGTAATCAAGGGTGCTTCCCCTTTTCACTTAAATCTGCTCTTTCACCCTGGTTTGATGTGATTTTCCTTTTGAAGGGGTTTTTTTTTTTCCATTTTTTAAAAGATTTTGCCTCTTTTTCTAAGGAACAAAGGGCATCTTATTTAAGTGATAACTTTTGCATCCTAAGTCCATTTTTTCCCATTCAAGTTGCATCAGATTCAAAATGAGATGATATCTGCAAGGGGGCTAGTTCTAGGAACTTCCTTGGACTTTCATTTTTCCTCGGTGAGGAACACCTTGACCTAGGAATCTATCCAAATCATTCAGTGCCTTTTCCTTAGCCCTGCTTGTAGAGGCCTAGGACCTCATCCCTGTATCCTTGGAGTCCTTGGTGGGTTCATTGTCTATGATGACTCTAATAGCACGCAGTTCCTTCTCTACGACAATATCATCTTCATAGTTTTCTGTTAATGTTGGTTTCATAGTTCTCTTCACAAAATGCACAATACTGGTTGGAAAGGAAGAAGTGTAGTAGTCAATGGTGATGGAGTCATGAGGTTTTGTGTCGTCCAAAAACTTGTTCACGATGCAGTCTAACTTCTGATTGAAATATTTAACCTTTTCTTTATGCTCCATATTAAGACTACCCAATTTCTTCAATAACATGGCAGGGGTCTTACCTTTAGTAAATTTCTCAAGAAATATCCTTTTGAATGTCCACCAATTCTGGATGGATTTTGGAGGAAGGTTGTGGTACCATACATCTATCCAACCATCCAAGGTACATGAAAATAGTCTATATGTAATGTCATCATAATGTACCTCAAGTGTTTGTAGATGTAGGTAAAAATTGTCTAAGTGATCTTCAACCTTTAATGTCTTGTCAAGGTAATATTTCATCAAGAGTTGCTCCACATGTCTTGGCATCTTGTGCAAGACACTCAAAATTGCCCACATGCCTTGAGCCATCCAATCGAAATTTTGGTATGCCATGTTGTCTTCTTCATTGTCTTCCTCCTCCTCTTTTGAATCTGTTGGTTCCTCTTCCTCTTCTTCTCCTTCGTTTCCTTCCTCTCTAACTCCCTTGATACAACTTGAACCTGAGAGTAAGGGGTTACCTCCTTCTCCTCCATGAAAGACTAGAGTCTCCTCCTCCCTTTCCATAGCCTCTACTAGTTCTTCAAGAGTGGCGAGGATTTCGTCTTCAACAGAGGAGACCACTACTCTTGTGGGGAGTTGGCCTTGTTTTTCTTTTGGGAATATGGAAGAGTGATTACTCCTAAAATCAGTCCAATGGATTTTGCGAATTCACAATTGATGGGGTGAACAACATGAATTTGATGGTACATGACTTCACATTTATGCCTGGGCAGTTGTAACACCCTCATCCCAGAACCACCCAAGTAACCATGCCAACAGGGGTAAAAATGAGATGAGAAGATACTATGATTAGATTTCGACCTCTTATGTGACCTTAAGGAAGTGGAATCAATGAAACATCACACACAGTCATCAAAAATCATCAATAGAACCCTCAAGGGACAAGTCAACCACTCAGACAACTTGTCCTTGGGTCCCACTATTGTCTTGGATCTCTTAGGCCATATTCACTCTCATGCTATGGGCAAGGGAGTGACCAACAACCTAAAGTCGCTCTGAGAGGCTTGTCTGCCAATGACCAGGGACCAAAATTATCAGTTTTGTGCCAGTGACCTCGGGATTTAAGGCACTTTTTTTAGGCCCAGAACCAATCCCACTATCTAGAATGGATTGATAGCTTGAAATCATTAAAAATACAGGGAAACAATGATGCAAAATAAATAAGCTAAACAAGACAATAATTAGACCCCTACTAGCCATGCCAGACATTTTGTCAAACATATCATCAACATGTAACATACAAGTGTATATAATAGAATTAAGTGTAGGGATCTCATACTTATCTGACAATTGCTATGAACCATTGTTCCCTTTTTTCATTTTCTGCATTATCATCTATTAGTTCATAGATACACTATCAACTCATTTACAAGTAAAATCGTGCTTTGAGCCATACATACTTGTTGTCATAAAATATACATATAACCAACATAAAAGGAACATAATTACCATAAACATATCAGCCATCAAAATCCACATATACATCGACACGTTTCCACATGGAAATCAAGGGAATGAATTTCTCATTAACGAATTTTGTAAACCAACTAGAGATGGGACTACCACGTTCCACCCCACCATAGAATCATTGAGCCAAATCTCTCTTCATCCATTCACCCCCATGCCATATTCCAAGCATGAATGTGGGAATCAAACAAAAAGAACCAACCAGGGCATATCAAGGCTAAACTACCTCACCCTCATCACCAAAAACTAGGCTTTACCATAATCCATCCTGGATCAATAGGCCAACACAATGAACACATCATAATAGGCTCTACCGTGATATCCACCTGATCACTAGGCCAAGAAAGCATAGATGCCACCAGATTTCTCTACCTACACCATGAGGAATTTTCTTGTCTCTTAGTCTCTCAAGATTTACTACAATCAAAACCTAGATCATTAGGCCCTAAATTGAGACACACTCTCCAGGATTTACCACATATCCCAAATCTGGGATTACTAGGCACAACGGAGAGAAACCCACCTCTTGGATTTACCATATATCCTTCATTCACCCGTAAGGATTCCTAGGCCCACTGAGGCAAAACAATATTAGCTTTACCGCAACCCATAGTCTGGCTCAAGGGTTACTAGGCTAGTCGATTTATCGTGATCCATAGTCTAAGTAAAGGACCACTAGGTCATGTTCTCTATCATTTGGATATCCACCCCACTTAACTTTAAATCCATCTAGAAATCCAACTCAACCAAAACATGAGAACCCCACCACACCATGGCTATCCGAAAATGGAAAATGTAGGCTAAAAACATTGTTACACCTAGAAAAACCCATGGCATGATAGAAAAGAACCACATGCAGTGCCATGCATGTCAAATCTATCAAGGAAAATACACATGTAATTTGATACCTGCAATGAAGCCTGATGTAGCTTCTTCATCCTTCCTTTCCCTGCTTGATCTTTTCTTCCTCTTTCCTTCTCTACCTTTCTTGCTCCAATGCCAAAATTACTCCAAGAAACTCTCAGTGTCCAAGAGTATGAGAGAGGGAGATAATAATGAGAGAGCTCCAAAACTCAACAGCCCAAATGGTTATGAATTGATCCTTGGAAGTCTTTTTATGGATGAGGCCTCTATTCTCTTTATTTTCCATTATTTTCCTTCATTTTCCTCCTTACATGCAACCTGTAACCTTTCACCTCCCTTTTCTCCTAATTTCCATTCTTTTCATAAATAAATGTGCCAAAGATGCCATTTTTGCCTTAGCCATTGCCTTTGCCAATTTCCTTAGCCATAAACAACCAAATCAACACCCCTTAGGATCTCCTTCCCAACATTCATCTTGGCATAAGTGTGCCATCAACTGTGGTTATCATTCTTAACTTTTATTACATGGAATTTTCACCAAGGCTATTATAGAATCCTCCCCCTTGGGGGACACCATCTTCAGTGTTCAATCACACATATACCTCAACAGCCTATTCAAAGAAGACATACTACTCATGGAGATTTATTGCACAGCTCTATGCAATATCTACAATGAAGGAATTGTTCAAAAGAAAAATATCATGACAACATACTGCAGAGTGGAGCTTCATAACCCAACTCATTATGGTATTTACAATGATCATCCTATTGAGTACCAACCCACAAGACATCACAAAATCATGATAACATAATCCCATGATAACATAGTAACATGACAACATAATCATAATAACATGACACACATATTGCATAGTGGAGCTTTATAACATAGCTCATGGTAGTATTTACATCCATATACATATGTACATATAGAAACATCATCAAAATATATACTGAAACATATACCAACACATGTATCAAAGCATATACTAAACACCACGTCAAAGCATATATCAAAACATCATATCAAAGCATATATCAAACCACCATAAAGCATATACCAAACCACCATCAAGTGTATACCAAACCACTATAAAGCATATACAAAACTACCATATCGAAGCTATTTTGCATCAACTCACAAAGAAGGAAGGATACATAGCCCACATCTGATCCGCCATCTCCCATGTAGCTTCATCGGGCCCAAAGTTCTTCCATTACACTTTAACTTGATCGATTGCTTGGTTCCGGAGCATGAGCACCATTTTCTGCAATGTCCGGAATTTTCATTCTGGTTCCACGTACAATACAGACTAGTCAATCACATGGTCAGCATCCCTAACATACTTCTTAAGAAAAGATACATGGAAAAAATCATGGACTTTCAATGTCAGAGGCAGTGCGAGTCAATAGGCCACTACAAGGAAAAAGGTCATTGGTGAGGTTCATGCCTGTGACAGACCTTTAAGGTGTGCCATCAATGTGACATATGGTGGCGGTCATTAGAAAAACATTGCTGTAAGTGTATATAGTGATGGTCCTTTAAGGTTTGTCACCAAAGCCATTTTCAATGACACTTTTGGTGAGGGTTGTTAAAGGCTCGTCACTAATTCTCTCCTTGGTGACACTTTTGGTGAGGGTCGTTAAATACCCATCACTAATTCTCTCCTTGGTGACACTTCTAGTGATGATATTTTATTAACCATCACCAATGATCTTTGTGGTTACTTTTGGTGATGGTCAATAAATGTTCATCATCATTGATCATTCCAATGAGTTTTTTATGATGCTTCATGCCTGTGACGGACCTTTAAGGTCTATCACCAATGTCGCATATGGTGACGGTCTTTAAAAAATCGTTGTTGTAAGTGTATATAGTGATTGTCCTTAAGGTTTGTCACCAAACCAATTTTCAATGACACTTTTGGTGAGGATCGTTAAAGGCCCATCACTAATTTTCTCTTTGGTGACACTTTTGGTGAGCGCCGTTAAAGACCCATCACTAATTTTCTCTTTGGTGACACTTTTGGTGAGGGTCGTTAAAGGCCCATCACTAATTCTCTTTTTGGTGAGACTTCTAGTGATGATATTTTATTGACCCTCACCAATGCTATTTTTTGTTACTTTTGGTGACGGTCAAAATTTTTTTGTCATTATTGACCATTCCAATGAGTTTTTGATGAAGCTATGTACTTGTTACTATATTTTTTGTCAAAAGATAACGATTTAAGACCATTGTTGTGGAGTATTTTTTATTATGTGTCCAAGGTCATAGTGGTTATAATAGTCAGTCAATTTATTAAGAATTAATTAGTGTGTATCATTTCCCTCAAGTCATAAGAATATAGTTTTCCTATGAGTCAATACATGATTCATCTCTATTCGGTTTATTATATAACAAATTTCCTTTAAATAAAGTTCCACTAATGTGTGTAGGAACTATAATATTTAATACATAATCAAGCTCTATCAATTCTATTAATGAGAGAGACCTAACACTCCTCAACGCTCATGGAACACCTTAACATGCTTTGGAACAATACACTAACATTCCTTGGCACCTCGCATGTCTTGGAACATCTTTGTACCTAGAACATCTTTCCATGAGTAGGATGCCCACACACATGTTGGCATGCCCTAGCAGAGCATAGCACTCCCATATCATGTGTTGGCATGCCATAGCATAGAATATCACTCCCATATCATGTGTTGGCACGCCCTGGAACACCTTGGCAAAATATTACATTGAAAAATATTAGAACTTGGCACACATTGGCACTTGGCATGTATTGGAACATATTATTAGTGTTCCTAGCATGCCCCTTTTGAAAAATATAAAGTCTCAACTTATTAACCCTCTTATGTGTTCATTTCCTTGCATTTTAGCTTGTTTATTCCTTTTGTTGCCTTGAAATTCCTTGACGCATATTGGCATACTATGGCACCATGCACATCCTACAATGTCTTAGCACCTGGAATGCCTTGGCACTATTTGGCACATGCTAGCACACCCCGAAAATACCTATCACACTTTAGCACTTCTTGACATTCCCTAATATTACCTGGCATGGCTTACCCATTCTTAGGATACCTTGTCACTCCGTCCTTGGCATGAAAACTAGCACTCATTAACACTCCCCCATGCACCCTTATATTCATTCACTTCTATGCATTTTGACCTTGTGCTCCCTTGTGTTGTCCTAGTACTCCCTAACACTCCTCAACATGCATTAGCACTGTCTAGCACACCTTAGCACTCTTCAATATGCTCTTCCACTTCATAGAATGCATCACACTCCCTGATGCACATTGGCACTTGGCAAGTATTAGCATCTTTGGCATGCATTGGGATGAGTTGGTATGTTTTGGCATGGTTTAATATTAAAGTTATTTGAGATCAATTATTGGAAACTATATGAGAAGAAACGAAGGAATATTTGGCAGTTAGAATGCATTGACACTTGGCCCTTGGCACCTATTGGCACCTAGTGTTGGTTTTCCTAGCATGAACCTCATGGAAAAGGTAAATTGATGACTTATTATCCCTATTATGTGGTCATTTACTTGTAGTTTAACTTGTTCCTCCCTTTTGTTCCCTTCACAATCCTTGGCATGCATTTCCACACCCTTGTACATCTTGGCATGCCTTTGCACTTGGCACGTCTCATCTTGTTTGACATGTCTTTGTACTATTTGGCACATGTTAGCATGCCCTAGCATTCCCTAAGACATCTTGGCAGTCATGACCTTAGAAATAGCATTACATTTTTCCATGACTTGGCAACATTACATTCACTAGAACACCTTGGTACTCCCTAGTTTTCATGCCTTATGTTATCCTCCACAATGTCCCACGTTGATGAGGAGATCGATGAAGGTAATCACAGACCAAGATTTTCATTTGGTAGCTAGTCCTACCAAACTAGAGAGGGCTTTCTCTATGAAATCACAACAAAGAGATGTCTAGAATGTAAAGGATTTTAGGCTAGATAGCTAGGTTCAAGTGGTTTTTGGAAAATTTAGAGCTTTGTTGCTAGATAAGGGAGAAAACCCAGGTAGCTAGGTCAGAGGATCAAACTGTTACAAAAAAAAATACAAAAAGGAGAAAGGTAGAATTACTTTTGTGATGGATATTAGGGTTTTTCAGTGTAGTGTAGTGTTTAGAAGAAGCAAAAGGTATTAATGAGCATGAAACATGAATTCATTAAGTAAGAAATAAAGTAACACATAATGATTTTTCCATCAAAACAGAGCTTTATGGAAATAATTTTGTTTATAAAATGTAACAAAAGCCATTGAATAATTGATGAATGGAAAGAGAAGAATAATATCTTTCATATAAAGCTATAACAAAGAAAAAATAACATCACAAACTTATTGAACATGAATTCCTAGATAATAGTTGCAAATTGTGTCCTTTGATTTCTAGAAAATGTCGAAGTACAAGCTACAATAGTTCTCTCCTCTGAAAACCAACCCGTTCTATCACTGAGAAACTGATACATAAAGACCAAAACAACATCTCCCCACTCTTAGGGGTTGAATCAATGACTCTAGGAACTGTTCCATGAGGTGTTCTAACTAAACCCTAATGTATAAGGAAGTTAAAAATGACTTCTACAATTAACTTTGACTCCAACCTCTCTCATAAATGAGGTCAAATTTACATCAAAACAACCTATAAATACTAACCAACCATTATTTACATTTACTTTTACCCCTCACATTCATCTACTTCACCCTTTTGAGTTTTACCAGAGTTAAACTAGGAATTACAAAAAATTACATAGTGAAAATTTTACAAAAATCTCAGAAATTTCCAAGTGTACAACAAGCTATTAGAGGTCATTTTTGAATGCCTTTATGAAGTCCAAATCTAGATCGGAAGCCTTTTCTGGAAATCTGGGAGAGTTTATATGTCTTTAGAGTATTTTTTCACTCAAAATGACCAAATTTTGGCTAAGATATGGCCATTCTCCCAAGGTTTCTCTAGGTGCATAATGAAATGGAAAGAGAGGGGCAGAAAGGTGATTTTTGGCCTCTTTTTTGCGAATTTCTCAAAACCTGAACCCCAGACCAAGAAAGTTGGAAAATTGGTTTGAGATGTGGTCATAAACTTTCCAAAAATGCTGATTTTACATCATTTGGAGCCCTGAGGAAGAATCAAAGCGTGAGCTCGTTGTGCTGCTAGACAAAACATTGCCAAAAAATTGCAAGTCTACACCAAAACACAAAATTTTCTCCAAACCCTCGCAAAATTTGTCTAGATATGCCTCCTTGGCACACCCTAAACTTGATAACACTCCCTATCATACACTATTATTCATTCATTTCCATGCAATTGAAACTAGTCCTTCCTTGTGTTTCACTAACACTACCTAACATACCTTGTCAATTCCTCCTTAGCACACCTAGAACTTGCTAGCACTCCCTATCACACATCTTATTCATTCATTTACATGCAATTGAAACTAGTCCTCCCTTGTGTTTCCCTGACACTCCCTAGCATGCGTTGGCACCACACCCTAGCACTTGACAACTCTTAGCATGCCTTAGCACTTGGCATGTCTCGGAATGACTAACATGCATTCGAACTTTCTAGCATGTGTTATCACTTCCTAGCATTCTTTGCACACCTTGGAACTCCCTAGTTGTCATGCCCTCATAGATAGCCTTACCTTTTTTGTGACTTTGGAACCCAACCAAGTCATTGATAAAATAGTGTTGTCCCTAGACAAAAGTCTCCCTTTGTCTAAAATTGCTTTTTCCATCACCTTATCATAATCGTAGGCTTACCTATTGCATGTCCTATTATGAAATTATCCTAATACACTTCATCCTTGGGACACCTGGAAGACACTCTTATTCATTTGTTTCCATGCACTTTGACCTAATTCTCCCTTGTGATGCGCTCACACTCCCCAACACTCCTCGACATGCATTGACATTGTTTGGCATTCACTATCACGCCTTTTCATTCCTTGGCATGCCCTGGCACTCCTCGGCTATCATGCTGTCATAACTACCCTTATTGGTTTTAAGACTTCGGAACTAACCAAATCCTACCTCGACTACAACATCTTGACCAAGTTACAGTTACTACAACTATACTATCCCTTGTTCACCTAAGAATGGCCTATAACTCATCTTAGGCTACTCATGCCCAATCTTAGCTCATCTCACTTAAGAAGTTACCAAGTCAAGGCTCACATCTAACCATGGCCATAAAACGACTAAGCAACATAGTTTACATCTTGACATGACATAGCACCTGGCATGTCTAACAATCCCTTGGCACTATGTGGCACATGTTTTCATTCCCTACATGCCATGGCATGCTTTAGCACTCCCTATCATATCGTACCACTCCTTGACATGTCATGGAACTCTTGCATGCCTTGGAACTACCTAGCATATAACTTTGTCACTCCATCCTGAACACACTTGGAATTCACTAACACTCCCTATCATACACTCTTATTCCTTCATTTCGATGCATTTTGAACTATTTTTTTGTTTTGTTTATGTCACACTCCTTAACACTCCCTAACATGGATTGGCACACCTTGACATCCATTGGCACACCCTGACAAGCATTGGCACACCCTAACATGCAATGGCACACCCTGACATGCATTGGCATACCCTGGCATGTTTCCTTAACACTCTAGCATTTCTTGGCACCACCTAACATACCTTTTCGTCCCCTCCTTAGCACACGTACAACTCGATGACACTCCTTGTCACACACTCTTAGTCATTCATTTCCATGCATTTGAAACTAGTGCTCCCTTAGGTTTCCCTATCATTCCATAACACTTCGTGGCATGCATTGGCACACCCTAGCACCTGGCACATCTTGGCATGCTTCCCTAGCTTCTAATATGCCTTAACACTGCCTAGCATACCTTATCACTCCCTCCTTAGAACACCTGGAACTCACTAACACTTCCTGTCACAAAATCTTAATCGTTCATTTGCATGCATTATTTTCACCTATTGCTCCCTTGTGTTTCCCTAGCACTCGTTAACGCTTCCTAGAACATGTTTTTGATGGAAAAAACACTATATATAGGGTAGCTCATCCTCCATTTGTTGAAAAGAAAATTTGGTTAAGTAAGTCTATAATAAGAAGTGCGAAGATAACCAACCAAGAGAAGGAAACAAAGAGAGAATATTTTGCTGTTGTTTATGGGTCTGTTTTAGGGCTAATATATCCACACATGTGAAGGAAGGAAGAACTATCTACTACAGAAAAGTTGAAGGTCTTTTTGTCGTCCAAGAAGTCGAATCAAGGAAGAAGATAAGAAAGGTTACACACCGAATTATAATAATAGTTCATACCATCCAAGCGAAGAAGATCAAGGTTCAAAAGGTTGGTCAACCACACGTTCTAAGGTTTATGCAAGAGGGTGAAGAACTAAATATTTGATCCATGGAACTGGAATTTGAAGGATAGTCGAGTTATTGAAGGAAGAATCCTGATCATTGTTGACTCAAGGAAAAATAAGGAAGTTGAATCAAGGAGGCTTGTGACTTGGTCTCGAAGACGTCATTAAGTCAAGGGTCTAGACCATGGTCTTGGTATTCATTAATTGAAGTCTATATAAGAAGAAGATCTCGTTTGGGTTTTCCTCTCATATTGTAGAGGTTTTGGCCCTGGTTGATCACATTCTATGTGTCTCTTGTCTCCTCATTGTTTATGCATTGGTAGATGTTTGATGAAGAATATTGTTTTGAGCATTGTTTTTTATTGTGGATTACTCTTGAATGTGTTTGTGTATGAAAAATTGGTTGGGTTCATAAACTATGAGTAGAGCAGTGTTTGATTGATGCATGCTTCCTACAATAGAATGTGTCTCTTACTTAAACAATTAATTTAGTGGAAACATTGGTATTTGGACAATTATTTTGGAATTTATGCACCTTACAAGTGCATCAACTCATATAATGCATAAATATAATGGAAAGTTGTAACATGTTGCATCATAGAAAGGATGTTGATAAAATATGATAGCTTAATTGTACATGATAGTTTGGAAAGGTGGGGAATAACTCTTATTTAGTCATAGGTAACCTAATCAATTCCTTTTTTAATATTTAAAAGTCCATGATGATTTTGAAAGTAGGTGGGTAGCAATTCTTACTCATAGATAGCCTAACAAGTACTTTCTCTATCTAGAATGATACTAGATACAAAACCTTTTTTGTATTATGCGCTTCCTCAATTTTTTTTATAACGTATCATGTTATAAAAACTTTAAAATAAGCTTCTCACTTTGGTTCTTGAATTTGTGGTAAAATCTGAACCCATCTTCTGAAAGTAGTATTATTATGGAGGATACCAACAATATTTTTCAATCCATAAAGGTTTTAACCTATCCTTAGTCTTTAATGAGCTTTTTTGGATGATTGTACTTTAAAAATAAAGATGCATCTACAATTTTCTCACTTGCTAATTTAGAATCAATGAAAAAATCAAAATAATTACTTACATTTATTTGTAGAGTTTACCTAAAATTGATGGAACATGGTGATTACATCAAATGAGTGTGAAATTGAATTTTGAAATTTTATTAATGTCGGCAATGCTTGGAAAATGTAATGGGATCAGATGATAAGTTAACATGTAAGTTATTTAGTAAGACATTGCTTCTCTTCTAAGAAAAGTATATCTAAACCAAGTGCAATACTATGGAGATAGAGGATTCTATAGTCTGCAAAGCTTAGTTGTGTGGGTTTGGGGCTAAGGCATAGTTGCTCCATTTAACTAAAGTAAAATGAGAGGAAATGAGGCAATGCATACTTTGTAAATCTTAGCTATGAGGATTTGGGGTTCAACGCTTAGTCACTTCACAATTGAAATAAAATGAGATCAAATGAGACTAGTACTTGCAAATTATTAGTTATATGTAATGACATTAAAGTGAGTAAACATAGTATCAAAATTTGAAGTAGAAACAACCCTTGTGTATGAAAATTCAGTCAAGCATTTTTTTATGGTTGAATTCCCCCTCAAATATACATTTGATTAATGCAAAAGCCTAGAAAACCACATCTATGTAATCGAGGTATCCCTCTTAGATGCACAAACCTTTCCCCTTGGCTTCCCATTGAATTTGAGGTTGTGTTCCCCTACACTCCTATATTCTTTCTAGGGATACTACACTCCAACATGACAGATTCTAAGATATATTATGATAGGGGGGATGAGGGTTTCGGAAAATATTGCTGCCATAGGAATGTCTTGCCATGTTTAATTGAACAACACGGAAGAAAAATGCTCATGTAGAAGGATTTATGGTGTTTTTTCAATTGTGGGAAATAGAAATGCCATACATTATGGTGCTTCTTGGTACAATATTATCGATTCATGGAGAAAGATCAATCATTCCTTGGGTGGAACTATACCAATGTGTGGGTGGGACCAAGCTCATGAGATTCATTTTTTACTGCCATAACAATGAACTACATCCAAATTGGTTATTAAAGATTGCATTGTTAAAAGTTAATTTTTAGGTTTAAAGTTTGACATAATAATTATAAAACCAAATCTCATTTGTTTAAATAGCATGGAAACCCATAATATTGGTATTAGATAATTAAACATTAGTAAAAAAATATTTATAGTTTTTTTGTTTAATTATATAAAATCCAAATTTGAATTTGTTTAAAATTACAACTTACAACATGGTTAATTATTTTGTAATTTTGAAAAATACAAAATATAATTTTTTGAAATGAGTATACGATAAGATAGGAAAATATACATTCCATACATTTTGATATATTCATAAAATATATATTTTTTTAAATTTATAAAAAAATAAATAATTATAATTAAAAAATTTAACGATCATCCAAATTAAAAATTTATTTTTTGCTGCATTTTCTTTCCCACCTTAGTGTATTCGAATGAATGTTTAGTAGTTCAAAAAAAGGAAATACCATTTTTCCATGTTTTCTTCCCCACCTTAGTGTATTTGAATGAATGTTGAGTAGTTGAAAAAAGAGGAAAGACCATTATGTCACGTTTTCTTCCGCGCTTAGTGTATTCAAATGAATATTGAGTAGTTGAAAAAGAGAAGGAAAGACCAGAACAAGTTTTCTTCCCCACCTTAGTGTATTCGAATGAATGTTGAGTAGTTGAAGAAAAGAAAGAAAGATCATAGGCACAGTACAATCTGATCTGTGGCTATATGGAAACAGGTACTGGTCACTAGATCAATCTTTAGGGTTTCTAAATCGATGGCCATTCCTAGAATTGATTTGAAAATTTGTTTTATACTTTCACATGAAATGTACAATCTGATTTGTAGCTATATGGAAACATGTACAAGTCATTGAATCAATCCTTAGGGTTTCTAAATCGATGGCCATTCTTAGAATTGATTTGAAAATTTGTTTTATACTTTCACATGAAATGTATGTTGAGTAGTTGAAAAAAAAGGAAAGACCATGGGCACAGTGCAATCTGATCTGTGGCTATATGGAAAAAGGTACAGGTCATTGGACCAATTTTTAGGGTTTCTAGATTGATGGCCATTCTTAGAATTGATTTGCAAATTTGTTTTATATTTTCACATGAAATGTTGCAGTAATTTGCTGGCAGTTCTTCTTTCATGGTTGAATTTGGATGCGTTAAGAAATAAGATTGAGGAGGACATCTTCAATGGCTTGCTCACAAAACATGGATCTATTTTAGCTGGGCAAATTTGGACCAGGATGGAAGGATCAGATGGCTTGGTCTTCTTTCAAGAGCCCAAAAAAATACTTGCACATGTACCCTTTCTTTCCTTTAATTCCTTCCTTGATTTCAATTGCTTCAAACAATCTACCAACTTTTTCACCTGAAATTAGGTTATTTGGATTTTGTTTTTTAAGAATTTAGTTTCAAATGAACTAACCCAACAATTACTATATTGGCAATGAAATTTATATTAAATATATGTTGAACTCTTATAGTAGTTTGGTAGTATACCACACCAGGAAAACAATGGAAAAAACAACAATGTAGACTTCTCAGGGTAACTCCCTACCCTCCCTCATTTCACTGCAACATGAAAAGATTTTCTTTCTTGCTTTCCATTTCATGACAGTTCTTAATCAGAAATCTCAATTTCAAGCTCTGTTACGAGAAACAAAATAGAAGTCTTCACTTCTAAAAAACTGTAAAAAAAATTGAACGGTACGTCGTTTTATACAGTAGTTTTCATTTTTTAATGCAAGAAACTGGGTTTTTCGTTTCTTGAAACTTTTTTATGGAAAAATTTAATTTAGTTAATTTGCAATATGGATCTCTTCCCAATTAGATGTCGACATGAATCAAAAAAAGCATTGGATTTCTGGATAGTTTTTGAAGGCATTTTCATAGTCTATGGTTAGAAGTCAACCAGATATGGCTTAGGTGCTAACAGAACAAGTTTGTTGCAAATAGGTTGGGTGTTGCAATAGTGCTTAATATATCTTTAACAACGTTGACTATTTAGGGATTTTATTAGTTAAAGTTATGTTATTTTTTTATTTGTAGCCATTGATGTGTAGCAGTGTATGGTTAAGTTTTTACAATTTTTTTTTTGTTATTTTTGTGTTTCTTTTATTTAAAAGTAGATTTAGTGATTGTATCTAATATTTAATTTGTGTATTTTTATATAAAATTATAAATTTAAATGTACAGGGTTTTTATACATATTTTATAAATTAGTAATGTATATAGATATTATATATATATAAATTAGTAGTTAAATAATTTAGTTAATTTTTCTAGTTAATTAATTATTTTATATAAACATTGGGACACAATATTTTTTTTATCATTGGTCTAGTTTATAACCCCTCAAATGATTGGAAAAGGATTTTGATAAAACCATCCTATAGAAACTTTTATCAACTATTAGACTATCTATAATATTAAATATCATCAACTAAAGACATTAATTTAATATATAAAAAATAAAAATTATTTATTATCCATCCCATTAATAGTTTTATCCCATAAATACTTTTTTCATCGGTGATAAGAGAGATTATGTTAGGTAATTTGCAATAATAAAGCTTAAGAGCAACAAGCTATTGATTAATATGTCTATAATAAAAACATAATTTCAACTATGATAAATATGGAAAGTTTCATATTTACATAAAAGTAGTGATATAAATAATTGTAAATTTATAAAAATAAACAAGTCTCAAAAATCAAAATACAAAATAGAAATCCATCATTTAATAAATTTTAAAAAACAAATAGGAGCACTACTACAAGAAAATACTCTTCATTTATAAATAACCAGTGTAGATCTATCTCTCTCGATCATCAAGAGAGTTCAAATCTCTCTCTCTCTGTCACTACAAACCTCTTTAAGTGAAGATATTTGATCCTCTCAACACTTAATGTACAGTTAAAATGGATCTAGGTTGCTTTAGTTATTAGCCTTTGAATAGGCTACATTGTAGAAAAATACCATGGACAAAAACCATGGGTTAGGAGTACCATGGGAAAAAACCATGGGCAAGAAAAAACTATGCACTAGAGAATTTTATGTTTTTTAATTTTTTTATTTGATTTGATTTTGTTTTATTTTGACTGAGCTAAAATGCCAAATATTATAACATATTCCCCAGGTGGAAAGGGTCTCTTGGCACAAAAATCTAACAACCAAAAATATATTAAGGGGGGCCTAGAATAAAATACGTATATTACACCATTTCTTTTGAAGACTTCAAGGTCTCCCTAGCTTGTTTTAATTTATGAAAGAAAATTGATGAGAAAAAACTAATAAATTAAATAAATATTAAATACAGAACCATGGAATATAACAAAACCATGTGAAAAAACTAACAAATTAAATGAATATAAAGTACAAAACCATGGAATATAGCAAAACTATTGGCCATAACATTTTTTCAAAAGTTATTTAAACATAAACAAATCTAGGGAGTAAAAGAGAATTGTTTGGTAAGTTCTAACCATGTGTGATGACATTTTTAAATTTATTTTAACATAATCATATTTAACAACTAAAATGAATGATTTGGTATGTTATAACATAAGTGATACTTATATATAATATTTAAGTAAGTAGAAATTAAAAAAAATCATAATTTAATAATTTATTTTAGACCCTACCTGCTGAAAAGCTATTGCATAGTCTTTGTGCCACGCCCAGTACTCATATCATTGGTTGTTTAGCAAGAGCTGGGTGAAAGACATGTGAACTGGATGACATAACTGCAAGAATATAATCTTGACATCAAGCTAGTTCACACTATCAAGGGTCACAGTCTTTGTAGACTTGGAGAAGAATAATTACATGCACACGAGGAAGAAGAAGAGCTTGCTAAATGGGAGCAATAAATTGATATGTATAATATAGAGTGAGCACCACACACTTGAATCAGATGACAACTCTTGGTACAAAGAAATGTGCCAGTACCTTGAGCATGATACCATTCCCTCTCCCCTTTCCATGTGGTAGAAGAGGGAACTTTGACTTCAAGCCTTATCTTACCAGTTGGTTCATGGAGTGCTTTACAGAAAGCACAACAATGGAATTATGCTCAGGTGCTTAGAGGCACAATATTTAGAGAGAATGTTATGTGATCTGCATGATGAACCAATCAAGGATCACTCCGTGGGTAACACAACAATGCATAAAGTCATGAGAGCCAGTTTCTACTGGCCCACATTCTTCAAAGACACACACACTTATGCCTGCAAGTTCCAAGTCTGTCAGTGATGCGGCAGTAGAACTTGAAGGTCAACAAACCCATTCTGGCCTGTTGCAGTGGACAAACCATTCCAACAGTGGGGATTAGAAATAATTGGGGAAATATTCCCACATTCATCAAAGAAACACCGCTACATATTGAATGCTATAGATTACTTCATGTGGTGGAAAGAAGAAGTTCCACTCAAACAAGTGAATGACCAAGAAGTCATCAACTTCCTTCACCAAAACATCATTTTGAGGTTTGGCATTCCTGTATCACTTGTTTTTAATAATGCAACTTACTTCTCTTCATTGAAAATTTATGATTTTTCGTTGCAATATGGTATTTTTCTTAAGTATTCAGCTAAATACTACCTAGAGGTAAATGGTATTTCCAAATCTACAAACAAGAATCTCATTCGCATCATAAAAAATACCATTTACTCTAAATAGCGAAATTGGTGTTCCGCTCTGGTGAATTATCTTTGGGCTAATTGAGTTACACCCAAACCCTCTTTAAACACATCCCAATATTTCCTCGTATAGAGAAAAGAAGCCATCCTCTCACCAAATACATACTTTCCTAATCTCCAGTTATCGCAAGAATCCCAAGGCAAGTTGTGTTTATTGGTTCAGTACAGGATGGACACATTACACAAGTTATAGGAAGAATGGATGAAATAGAAAGAGAAATTTCCACTCCACCAGAACCATATCAAGATATGATTTGATCGAAAGTTCACTAGGATGACCAACTTCACTATGGGTGACTTAGTCTTGAAGTTGGATAAACCACACGAGGAAAAAGGAAAACACACGAAGTTCCTATCCCTATGGATTGGTCCTTTCATGGTTCATGAAAAACTTGGCCAACACACATATCATCTACAATCACTTGACAGGAGAATTGACAACATTCTTGTGAATGGCCAAGATTTAAAATGTTATTTTCAGTGATCTGGGGCCGCACCATGCCCTATGTACGTAGCATGGTTATTGGTGTTTGATTGTTTTTCTTTTCTGTTTTTGATTCATTTTTCTTTCCTTTGTTCTGATGTCTTGCCACTTCATTTTATAAATAAGTGTTGTCCTACACTATGTTCTAGCTTTTGAATAAGTATGTGGCTTAAGTTCAACAAGTCTTGTGACACTACAATGCTTGGCTAGTCTTATGTCTATCTTCTCTATGCTTGGTTGTAAATTTTGGCCGATGATGTCTTAATGAAAAATAAGATCCATCTGTAAGGGAAACTTTGTTCAAATCATGAACCTGTGTCCAAACTAGTAAACCATATTCTCGTACTCAGTCTTCTGGTCTATGTGTTCAAGCTCATCCAACAAGTAGAAACAGAGAAGGGGAAAATCTAAACGAGAAAAAATAAATTATAGGTCTTACATTCTTCTCTAAAGGAAAATCCTCTCCTTCGCTCAATAGGTTAGGATCCATCTTTCGCCCTAAAAATTAATAAGTACCTATCCACAACCCCTTTTCCCAAAAAAAATTACAAAGGAGAAAGAAGGGAAAGGCTTCCTGCACAAAGAGGTGAAGCATTCAACTTCGCCGAGGTACTGACCAGGCTCCTTAGTAGTGGAGAAATGCTTGTGTTCTTGCGTGACTCCTCTAAGGTACTCTCCAAGCTTGTTGGCAAAGGAGCAACACCAGAGATGAAAACTTATACACTGAAAATCTTAAGCTCATGAGGCAAACTACGCTTCCCAATTTTGAAATACTATGATCTAGCTGAATATTTTGTTGTGTTCGACTAAGTTGGTTCAAGGTGAACCATGATTTTACATGGACTAAGTGGGGAAGCCAAAGTAACATGCACATTGAATCAATACTCCCAGAAAGGCTAATGCCATGTGCTGAAAATGAAACGAAAAAGAGAAGGTGGTATTCAACTAGTGTGTCGCAAAGTGTTGTAGCGGCTACAACACCCTCCAAAATTTTGGCTTTCATCCAAATTTTAGAGCCTTCCTTGGTTTTTCCCTTGATGGTTGCAAACACTCGAGCTCATTCCATGAGTTCTTGTCGAGTCTTTACACCCTTTTTTCTTGATTGACCACCAATTGCGTTTTGGCATGTTGATTACTATATCATGCTTGTGATCTTGTTCTGGTAATTTTGAAGTTTTTCCTTTATGTTCGTGAGTTGTTTTTGTTCTATGAACATCGGTCCTGCTCACACGCAAAGTTTAAAGCACTGTCACACAAATTTCATCACAGTCTTTCGAAGATCTATCTCAAGTGTTGCACTTGTCACCCTTAACCTTTAGTATAGTCTCACTGAGCACTTGTTTGTCTTGTTGGTTTGAGGTGTATTGTCGTTGAGTCATGCTAAGTATGTCATCACAATTTCATGTATGCACAAGTTGACTTTATCTCAGATTTATCCATTTTTCCTGAAAATTTTTCGACCGAAAAACCCTCTTTCAACCAGATCCTGACTGAGTTGCATTGTGTAGTCTCAGCTATTATTGACCCTACTCTGTTGCCTAGAATTGCAGAGAGCTTGACGCTGTCCTCCATGGTAGCCTGCACTGCACAATCCTGGAAGTGAGCAAGATAACTGTGTCCTGGAACTCGGAATAATTTGTCCCTATGTCTGATCCAATATGTGCTTCCCAAAAGATCACTCATCAAGCTTCCCTCTAGTCTATTGGAAACATGAACTGCATTGTGACCCCGGGCTCCATTTCTGTCCAAAACTATGTAGGCATGCCTAGCTACTTGCCCTTCATTGTCTATAGAAACTGTACATTCATGTGAGTCAGGCCTTTGTTGCGCGACATTACACTGTTCCAAGAAATTGTGTAGATCTAACTGGCAGGCCTCCCTACTCACTTTCTCTGCTTTTTCCCTAAAGATTGCTTAATTTTCACTGACACTCTTTTTGATGCCCTTCTCTGCACTCATCCTAGAAACTATGTAGTTATGTCAGGAAGGCCCTTGCTTCCTATCCGAAACTGTCCCTCAAAACTGTGCAGTTGTGATGAGTAGCTTCCAGCAGATCAATCCAGCCTTGCTCCAAAAAATTGTGCAGAAATGTTTATGAGTGCCTCCCATTGCCTGCTCTATCTTCCTCGAAGAAACTATGCAGATTCTTAGATGGACCCCCGAATGACCTACCCAATCCTCATCCTAAAAGCTATGGATAATTTCCCAACAGTTCCTCCTGATACCCTCCCTTGTATTCCTCCCAAGAACTGCGTAGTTCTACCCAACTAGGTTCTACCTTGCATCTGTCACTATTGACCCAGATTGCACAAATCTGCCTCCCAGTGACATTTGCAGAGTTTTCTCCGACAGTGCTTTGGAGCCTCTCATCTTGGCCTAAGTTATGTTCTGCGCATTTTCAGCGCCTTGTACTCCCTCCCTGTCACCTACACCCAAAATGAAAAATGATGCATCATGCTAGACTAGGATATTTTTGGATTTGATGTCATCTCATAATGAGTGATTTCAAGAATAAGTACATCAATGAAACATGGCACAACCATGAACGGGATGGAGAAGAAGTGCATATCAGAAGACTTTCTCACAGTTGAATGAATGCATGAAGAAAATCGAGCAATAAGCGAAGGGGACACATATACATGCACCATCAAGCAAAGACCAAGACCATCAAAGACCCCACACACTTTTCCATGTAGAGGTGAAGACATGATACATTGAGAGCACACCCATCACTCAAGAGAATTGAAGCTCGACACAAATACCATAGGAAGAGAGTAAATGTCAGCAGTGTCATGTCAAGTTGTGTCACGAGTTGCCTCGGCCACATCACTACTATGGGCCATTCTTATTGTAATCAATTGTAATGTAATGTGAAATTCGAAGAGATTCAAATATGAATTTGAAGAGGCATGTAAGCTGAAACATCATAGGAAGTCAAACAGTCACCATGGAAGTCGAAGAGTCACAAGAGTCAAGTATCCCCCTTGGATATATATACCCCCTCATTGTATGAGAAAAGGCCTTTTTAGCTTCGATCCTCCCACATAACCTTAAGAGTCTATAGTTGGTTCTTTGAGTAGAGAAGAGTGGCTCCAATGTCCCACTACTGGGGCTAGTGATATATGGTGTACATATGTGTCTTCGAACTTTTTCTTAATCCATAAGCCTATCTCAGGCCAACATGTTTTCACGTATGTGTTGTATACATCTATAAGACTATTCTTAAAATGTTTGTAATGAATGTTTCTTAACTTGTTCTAAGATAGTTGAACTACTTTAGTTATACTAGTACTTACATTATTGAATATGTGTTGTATTGTTTATCACTACTCTCTTGTCCATGTGGACTACTCTATCGGGCGTTAGACAAACTATTATTTTTTTCTTGGTTATGATGACTGTCACCCCCATGTGGACGGTGTACATGTTTGCCCTTTCACTTCGGTTTTAACGACTACCGCATCCGCCGTGGAGTATTACGCTCGATTTTAGAGAGATCCTTGTTGTTTTTGGGTGTGTCTCTCCTTGGGTGGTACTACTACCTCTCATCTATAGGCTCACTTTTGATGTCTCCCTTACAGCAAGAGAACCCAGAAAAAAGTTACATTACGCACTCACTAGGCATAGTCACCTAGCTTTCTTTAAGCTTTGAAGCATAACACTCTCATGTGCTGAACAATAAGAGTTAAGGAAAATCTCTAAGATAATGGCAATTGGGCCATCGTACCATATGGGACTCCTACACCAAAAAAAGTGAGGTCTAGTTGGGACTTCATACCAAGGATATTCCCTAAATGTTAGTGGCTTGAGCACCGTCAACACCTTCCATATGGAAGAGGTTGGATTTTGGAGAGTGATTCTACCCTTATACTATTATTGTAAGAGGTTCATTTCATGCATTTAGGGTGATTGGAGGTGCACATTTTAAAAAGGAATAGACAAGTTAGTCTGGAGGAGCTCTTCTTCAAGATCAACATCTCTTTATGGTTGTAACTCCTTCCATTTATATTAATGCAAATAATTCTCTGTTTTCCTATATGTGACATTGTTATTTCATATATTTCAGTACCATGTTGATCTATTGAATATAGTATTTAGGTGATATTGCATAGATATCGTAGTTTCTTGGCTTGTGTTATCTTACTGCGCAGGTTCTAATTTTGGAAATTGGACCATTCAAGCTAGAGAAGGAGCGAAGCCCATGACAAATTCCAGGGGGTTTCCTTCTGTCATATATTTACTCTAAGGAAAGCGTTGGGTTCCTTGTCTCTTTATTGTTCTAGGTTAGCCACAAAACCTAGGGCAGATACTTATGTCTGGAATCATAAATCTTGTATAACAGTGAGGTTGAGATTATTTTAGGGGTTATTGAATGTTTCAACATCAATTGTGCTAAGAAGGCAATTGAACTCCTTCAAAATGTCTTAGTTGAGAATACATATGATGGTATTCAATCAAGCAGGGAAAGTAGCAAGGAAAGGTAAAAGGTAAAATAATTGGATAAGAATTGCTTTCAACTGAATTTGAGATATTTTGGTTTTAGAAATCAATTCATGTATTGCATGGATACCCAAGAAGTGGTATGGCTAAAACAAGAAATTGTGAATGAAAAAAGATTTAGTAAAATCTCAATAATGTGTGGATGCATTGAGCTACTATGTTGAACAAAACTTAAATGAACGAATAATACATTCATGGGGTAAAATAAGTTTGGTAGTCCATTGAAAGATTTCATGTGGGAGGTATGAAGTAAATGTAGGTATTGCATTGTGTTCATGAGTCCATGAGTATTGGCCCAATAGTTTCTAAGATTAATACAAGTGATTGATCATATAATGTTGAGTTGGTTGGTAAGGAACATTTAATTGAAGGATTTGTTGTCCCTAGTTAATGTGGAAATTGTATGGAATTGTTAATATATGAAAGAAAGCTTGTCATTAATACCTAGTGGGTTATGATAAAGGAAAGAAGCCTTCAGTTCACAAATATTACTAAAATATTTATGATGCATCCATGAGTTACTATAACATGATTTTCTCATGACACTCATATTTGAATCATGATGGTACATATGATTGGGGCATTGAGTGCATAATTGAATGTCATGAAAAGAAATAGTTTCTAATAATTTTGAGGAATTGTAGAGGAATGGAATGAGTGCCATGAATCCCCCATCCCACAAAGAAAAACGGAAATTAATTACTCGGGAATTTATAGATATGTATCATTTAGTTTTTACCCTTTGGATGCCAGAATATATATTTGAATGAATTATAGAATTCTTGGAGTGATTATTATTAAAATAAATAATTTAATGATAGATTAATTTCTATTTAATTTAAAATTAATTGAAAGTGTCTGAATTAATATGTCTATAATAATTACGATATCACTTAAGACGATGTTATAAATTTTGCAATGAATATTTTTTATATATCAGAACGCTTACCACTGTTTGACTAATTGAAAGTAGAACTTGTGGTTGAAATGGACTCGATAATGATAGTGAAGGCTAAGTAATACCATATGAAAGAGTTAAACATGATGAGAAGAATCTCATATTTCTGAAATATGATTCCTATATGAATAAAGTTTGGGAAAGAAAAGAAAAGGGAAGAATATTTGATTTAAGTTATTATGATGAATATAATGGAAATTGTATGATTGTGATATAGGTGAAATGATGATCTACCTAGGAAGGAAAAATGATGGTTATAAAGCTAAATATCCTAGGGACAATACCATTGTGACTCTAAAACCCTATGACATACATTGATCAACATCAATTACGTTATAAAAAATGTGTTGTGCTATTTCGATAAAACTAGAGGCATGCCTTTGTTGGAAATAATACTGAGAGGGGGGGGGTGAATCAGTATTATCAGATCAATCAAACTTTTCAAGGCTCAGAAACATATACGCTACTTCAGTTAGGTGAACCAGCGTGTACACGCTACTGTGATTAAGTAAAACAGCGTATAAGAAGAAAACTCATAATTTAGTCAGCTTATTCTTCAGTTAAGTTCATCAGGACATTATTCACCACATTAACAGTAAGCAGGTGCAGTATAACAGAACAGATAAAAAAAAAACCACACACATGAACACCAAGATATAAGGTGGAAACCCAATGTGGGTGAAAACCACCTGCTGCAAGTTGTCTCTATCTTTCTTTAATAAGAAACTTCAGTTTACAATATTTTGTACTGGTGCAGCCTTGTACCAGTACGCAGGCTACAACCTGCAGCAGGCTACAACCTTCTCTCGTTCTCCAAACTTCCTTGGAAGGGAGCTCCAACCCCCTTTGCTCTTGTACTAGCCAAGATACTAGTACGTAGGTGCTGGCCTACAATCTTCTTTCTTTCAGGTACCACCTTTCATACATTTTCAGACTGGATATTCCTGAAGCACATCATTCAATCTGTAGAACCCAATTCATTCAACTTTCATAACAGATCCATGAAGCATAAAACAACCAATACTAGAATTATCAAATTTTGAATCACTGAACCACTGAACCCTGTCAATCACCAGATACCAGAACCCAGAGCAGTCTACAGAACTCTGTAATAACAGTCAGATCCAACTGCAAACCCAAAAATCAAGCTTTAAGAGATATACGCAACTTCAATGAGCGAAACCCGCGTGTACACGCGTTTTTACTTAAGCCAACCTGCGTACAGATCTAAAAATAGATTCTCTCAACTTGCAGCTGTACCAGACATCAGTTAGATCCAGAACATAATATTGCGACAGTATGCAAATCTAGAAATACGCATAATCAACCATATCATAATAGAGTATTTCAAACCATTAGATCCTGATTTGTCCTTAGATCTAGTCTTCCATCCGCCGATGTGATTTCTCCTTAGCTCATATCAAGCAACCCGAACCCTGCATATCAGATCTCTTTCTCTCTTAGATATTCAAGCCTTGTCGAAAGATGATATTGCCTAATGATCTTCTTCTCCTTATATAGCCTTAGGCCTTGCTCAATACCAAGAGCCAAAACCATAGTAACACAATACCATCAACTTTAAAACTAGGGATCGACACGCCCGTCGAGACATAATGGTCCGAAATCATAGGCACAACTTCCAAGGACTAACCACCATGGACCAAAGGAACCTTTCCACATACACGCGCTTTTTCTGAATCGAACTAGCGTGTACACGCAACTTGGGTTTAACGAAACTGCGTGTATGACCTTCCTTGGCATGCTGTACTGAGATCTGTCTTCTGATTAAGTTGCCATCACCTGTACCAACCTCTGAGCACCTGTACCAACCTCTGAGTGAGTTGCCATCAAGGACAATACTTGAATCATAATGCCAACAATCTCCCCCTTTGGACTTGATGGCAACCACCACACCAAGTCATTCTCCCCCTTTGACATCAAGGGCAAAGGGCTGTGCTCCCCCTGAGGACATGCTGATACCTCTGCTTGCTGTGCTGACTCATGCTCCCCCTGACAGTAGGCCAGATCTGCAAAAGATGTTCTTCAACAGGAACCAAGACTTATACACCATAAGAGACCTTCCTATCACCGAAAGACTCAATACATACATCCATACTCCCTACCAAGAGGGGATATATCAGAAACAACCAATTATATTACAGCATTCATCCCAGGCATAGAGGGGAAACCAACATAGGCCGTTACATGACCTTGACACCATAAAAGAGATATGACAAGAGAGATACATGACATAGAGACAACAGATCTAGACCAAGACTTAGGAAAGGCACCAGCAGCATCTGATAAACATCTTGTTAGATCAGCAACCAGGATTTCTTTCTGAGCTCCTTCTCCTGAAACCAACAACCAAAACATCTGAATGCCAACAATGCTTTATGAGACTTTTAAGCTGCTCCCCCTGAACCTGTGCCTGTTGCACCCCCTGAAACTGTGCCTGAAGAATTCTGACATTCCCATTGCTGTTCAGAACTCTAGAGTTTTCCCTTGCTGTTCAGAACTTCATATACGCAATTTCTCCTGAATAAAATGGCGTATGTACGCGGATATAATTTCTGCAACAAGCGTACACCTTATACGCGACTTTCCCACCATAAATCCGCGTGTATATACCTTTCGTAACTTGCGTATACAAACTTTTCTGTAGAACAGACAGGCTTCAACAGCAGGATGAAGCATCAACTACTCCCAGCTTTTGTCTGAGATATTCAAAAGTTTCCCTGGGCAGTGGTTTTGTGAGAATATCAGCAACTTGTTCCTTAGAAGGAACATACTCCAACTTGACCTTCTGTTCAAGCACTTGTTCCCGGAGAAAATGGTACTTGATTGGTATGTGCTTGGTCTTTGAGTGCATGACTGGATTCTTTGAAATGCTGATTGCACTAGTATTATCACATAAGATAGACACTGGTGGAGTGCAAGTGATTTGAAAGTCCTACAAGGTCTGCATCATCCAAAGAAGTTGTGTGCAACAAGATGCCGCAGCCACATATTCTGCTTCAGCTGTAGATAAGGCAATCGAACTCTGTTTCTTGCTGAACCAAGATACTAATCTGGAACCCATGAAGAAAGCACCACCACTTGTGCTTTTCCTATCATCCACACTTCCAGCCCAATCTGCATCTGTGTAAGCATGAAGAGTGAGATCTGTATTTCTAGGATACCATAAGCCATAGTTTTGGGTCCCTTGAAGATATTTGAAGATTCTTTTGACTGCCTGAAGATGAGTTTCCTTTGGGTTGGCTTGAAATCTTCCAACCATTCCTACTGCATGTGTAATATCTGGTCGATTACCTGTCAAATAAAGCAAACTCCCAATCATGGATCTATAAGTGGGTTGGTGAACTGCTGCTGATTCATCATTAGCACTGAGGCTGCATCCTGTAACCATGGGTGTACAAACTGGCTTTGACTCTTCCATGCCATACTTCCTCAAGATCTGCTTGAGGTATTTGGTTTGAGACAAGAAGATACCTCCTTCATTTTGTTGGATTTGCAATCCAAGAAAATATGTCAATTCTCCAAGAAGTGACATTTCGAATTCTTTCTGCATAACCAAGGCAAAGTTTTGACTCATAGTCTCTTCATTGCTGCCAAAAATAATATCATCTACATAAACAACAAGAATTAGCAATTTGTTATTTTCAACTTTTATATAGAGATTGCTATCTGCTGATCCTTTTGAAAAGCCTTGTTGGTGAAGATATTTGTCCAACCGATAGTACCAAGCCCTTGGAGCTTGTTTGAGTCCATAGAGTGCCTTTTTCAATCTGCATACAAGGTTTGGATCATTCCCAAGAATGAAACCATCTGGCTGCTCAATATATACTTCCTCTTCTAAGTCTCCATTTAGGAAGGCTGATTTCACGTCCATTTGAAATACCTTGAAGTTTTGAAAGCTTGAGAGAGCAAGGAACATTCGGATGGCCTCAAGTCTTGCCACAGGAGTAAAGGTCTCTTCAAAATCTATTCCTTCTTGCTGTGCATACCCTTTACAAACAAGTCTGGCCTTGTTTCTAATTACTTCTCCATTTTCATTTAATTTATTCTTGAAGACCCATTTTGTTCCTATTACATTCTTATCTTTTGGTCTAGGAACTAATTCCCAAGTGTTGTTCTTTTCGATTTGCTCAAGTTCTTCATCCATTGCTTTGACCCAACCTTCATCTTTGCATGCCTCTTTCACATTTTGTGGTTCAGTGGAGGAGAGTAATGCCAAGTAGCTTGAAGCTTCTGCAAGTGTCCTTCTTGTTTGTACTCCTGCTTCTTTCTGCCCCACAATCTGAGTTTCTGGATGATTCTTTTGAACATATCTGGATGGAGTCTTCTCTTCCGTTCTTGTCTGCTCCTCTGGTTCTTCTTGAGATTCTTCTTCTTCTTGAGGTTCTTCTTCTTCATTATTTTGCCTTTGAGAGTAACCTTCATCTTCTTCAATTTCTTCATGATGAACTTGCCTAGGAATATATCCCTTCTCATCAACCACTATATCAATACTGTCAGCAATTCTGCCAAGTCTTTTATTGTAGCACTTGTATGCTTTGCTATGTGGAGAATAACCAAGAAGAATGCCCTCATCTGTTCTAGGTTCAAGTTTGCCAAGTTGCTCATCAGTATTCTTGATATAACATTTTCTCCCAAAGATTTTGAAGTGCTTCACGGAAGGAGTTTTACCACTCCAAAGCTCATGAGGTGTTTGAGTGCTGTTTACTCGGACATTTGTTTTGTTAAGAATAATAACAGCAGCATGTGCAGCTTCACCCCAGAAGGTTGCAGGAGTACCTGATTCATTGAGCATAGCACGAGCCATTTGTTGGATAGTTCTGTTCATTCTTTCCACAACCCCATTTTGCTGAGGAGTTCTAGCTATAGAGAATTCTCTTCTTATCCCATGTTCATCGCAGAAATCGAAAAATTCATTTGATGTGAACTCCCCACCTCTGTCAGATCTGAGGCACTTAATTTTGTGTCCTGATTCATTTTCAGCCAATGCTTTGAAGGATTTGAATTTTTCGAATGCTTCATCTTTGTGCTTCATAAGCCCTAACCAAACAAACCTTGAGAAATCATCAATGAATAATATCAGATATTCTTCTCCTCGAGGTGTCCTTTTCCTAAATGGACCACATACATCTGTATGGACTAGCTCAAGAGGCAAGCTAGCTGATCCTTCCTTCTCTGGAAAGTTAGTTCTGGTTTGCTTTCCAAACTGACAAGATTTGCATATGGTGTTGTCTGGAATTTTGATATCTGGAAGATCGCGAACTGCCTGATATTTGCATGCTTTCCTTATTTGTGAGAAACTTAGATGTCCCAACCTTCGATGCCATAACCAGTGCTCTTCATCCTTGCTAAGATAGCATTGTTGTTGTCCTTCTTCAAATATGTACAGATTATTTGGAGTTCTTTTGCCCTTGAGAACTGTTTTTCCTGTATCAAGATCACGAACAAGACATCCATTCGATCTAAAAATAACCTCGGTTTTTTGATCACACATCTGGCTGACACTTAGAAGATTATGCTTCAATCCATCAACATATAAAACATTTCCAGCCTTGACCTTTTCTTTCAAAGGAGCAATACCTTTTCCTTTTATAGTTGCAGGAGTATCATTTCCAAAAGAAACTTTCTTTCCCTTTTCTAAAGTAGAATAAGATTCAAGTTTTTCTTTATCACCTGTCATATGTTTCGAACATCCACTGTCAATGTACCATAGATTTTCCTGGCCTTCTGCATAAAATGCTATCCCACATCTTTCTGTTTGAGGTTCCTTTATTCTCCATGTTTTGGTGCTCGTGGCTTGTTCCTTTTTCTCTTGAAACCTGCTCCTGCATTCAGAGTCTTTATGACCAAAATTATTGCAGATAGAACATTCAACTTCATTTTCAAGAACCGAAAAGTTGTTATAGGTCCTTTTTGTGATCCCTGTCATACTTCTTTGTTTTTGAGCTTCCCTAGTCATGATTGTTTTATATGCAACACATTGAGCTGCTCTGTGACCAAAGTTGTGGCAGGAAAAGCATTGTCCATTGAAGAAGCTTCTGCGGTTATTGAATCTACCAGCCAACTGATTGTAATTTCTATTTTCATCTATTCTTGAGCCAAACTGACAAGATTTTACCTGTGGTTGATTGTGGCTTTTGTTCATCCTTAAGGAGGATTGTCCCTGATAGTTTCTGTTTGTAATTCGTCCCTGCTTTACCTGATTATCTTCATTGTTTTTCCGCTCATTTCTTCTTGCTGCATCAAGATAACTTTTTGAGGTGGATGCTTGAGAGGTTTCTCCATTATAGCCCAAACCTGTCTTGTTTAGAGGAGACCGCTGCACACTGATAATCTCATCCAAAGTTTCAGATCCTTTGACAAATTTAAGATTAATAGCTTTTGTTTTCTCAATTTCTTTTCTGAGACCAACAATTTCACCTTCTAGTTTTTCAAGATGTTTTTCCTTTTCATCAATTTGAAATTGCAAAGTATCAATGATCACATTCTTTTCTTCTATGCCTCTCTTGAGTCTAGTGATTTCATTATAGAGATTATCCACATCTACAGCATCCTCATAATCATCATCTTCAAATGCCATTAACAGCTTATATTTATTACCTTGTTCATCTTCATCACTGTTTGATAAGCCATCACTATCTTCATGGGTGTAGTAGCTTTTCTTATTTGCACTTTGTTTTTTGTTCCATCTAGCAGGTTCTTTTCCTTTATCCTTATAAGGACATTTTGCAGCATAATGACCTACTCTCCCACAAGCAAAGCATTTGAAAGGTAGCTTACCTCTGAACCTTCCAGAACCCCTTTGAAGATTTCTGACAAAATTTGATTCTTCTTCCTCTTCTTCTGGAACATGGCTTGCTTCATAGTAATCTTCTTTTCCTGATGCCTTAAAAGCAGCTTCCCTTCTGTCAGATGGACCTCCCTTTCTCATTTCATAAGCGGTTAGAATTCCATGTAGCTGAGACATAGTGAGAACACGGAGATTTTCTTTTTCTTCTATTGCAGTTACTTTAGATTCAAACTTGGGGGATAATGATCTTAGAATCTTTTGAACTACTATAGTTTCTCTTATTTCTTCACCCAAATTTTTCATACAATTAACAATCTCATCTACCCGAAGAAAATAATTAGCCACACTTTCATCATTATACATCTTGAGAGTCTCATATTGAATCCTGAGAGTTTGAAGTTTAGCTTGCTTTACCTGTTCATCTCCTTCATAGCTAGTGATCATTTTGTCCCATATTTCTTTTGCTGATTTGAAGTGCATGACCTTCATGAATTCTGTTTGAGATATACTTCCTAATAGAGTACTGACTGCTTTTGCATTTGTTTCATACTTCTTTTTCTCAGCTGGATCTGTAGGAGTAGCTGAAGGAAAAGCATAGCCTGTTTCTACAATGTTCCAAACTTTTGTACCAAGAGATTGAAGATATGCAGTAACTCTTACCTTCCAATAATTGAAATTTGTCCCATCAAAAATCGGTGGCCTGATTGATGCTTCTTTCTCGTAGCTGCTCATGATGAATGATCTACCTTCAAGCGATCAAGCTTCTCTGAAGGACCCGCTCTGATACCAATTGTTGGAAATAATACTGAGAGGGGGGGGTGAATCAGTATTATCAGATCAATCAAACTTTTCAAGGCTCAGAAACATATACGCTACTTCAGTTAGGTGAACCAGCGTGTACACGCTACTATGATTAAGTAAAAGAGCGTATAAGAAGAAAACTCATAATTTAGTCAGCTTATTCTTCAGTTAAGTTCATCAGGACATTATTCACCACATTAACAGTAAGCAGGTGCAGTATAACAGAACAGATAAAAAAAAAACCACACACATGAACACCAAGATATAAGGTGGAAACCCAATGTGGGTGAAAACCACCTGCTGCAAGTTGTCTCTATCTTTCTTTAATAAGAAACTTCAGTTTACAATATTTTGTACTGGTGCAGCCTTGTACCAGTACGCAGGCTACAACCTGCAAAAGGCTACAACCTTCTCTCGTTCTCCAAACTTCCTTGGAAGGGAGCTCCAACCCCCTTTGCTCTTGTACTAGCCAAGATACTAGTACGTAGGTGCTGGCCTACAATCTTCTTTCTTTCAGGTACCACCTTTCATACATTTTCAGACTGGATATTCCTGAAGCACATCATTCAATCTGTAGAACCCAATTCATTCAACTTTCATAACAGATCCATGAAGCATAAAACAACCAATACTAGAATTATCAAATTTTGAATCACTGAACCACTGAACCCTGTCAATCACCAGATACCAGAACCCAGAGCAGTCTACAGAACTCTGTAATAACAGTCAGATCCAACTGCAAACCCAAAAATCAAGCTTTAAGAGATATACGCAACTTCAATGAGCGAAACCCGTTTGTACACGCGTTTTTACTTAAGCCAACCTGCGTACAGATCTAAAAATAGATTCTCTCAACTTGCAGCTGTACCAGACATCAGTTAGATCCAGAACATAATATTGCGACAGTATGCAGATCTAGAAATACGCATAATCAACCATATCATAATAGAGTATTTCAAACCATTAGATCCTGATTTGTCCTTAGATCTAGTCTTCCATCCGCCGATGTGATTTCTCCTTAGCTCATATCAAGCAACCCGAACCCTGCATATCAGATCTCTTTCTCTCTTAGATATTCAAGCCTTGTCGAAAGATGATATTGCCTAATGATCTTCTTCTCCTTATATAGCCTTAGGCCTTGCTCAATACCAAGAGCCAAAACCATAGTAACACAATACCATCAACTTTAAAACTAGGGATCGACACGCCCGTCGAGACATAATGGTCCGAAATCATAGGCACAACTTCCAAGGACTAACCACCATGCACCAAAGGAACCTTTCCACATACACGCGCTTTTTCTGAATCGAACTAGCATGTACACGCGACTTGGGTTTAACGAAACTGCGTGTATGACCTTCCTTGGCATGCTGTACTGAGATCTGTCTTCTGATTAAGTTGCCATCACCTGTACCAACCTCTGAGCACCTGTACCAACCTCTGAGTGAGTTGCCATCAAGGACAATACTTGAATCATAATGCCAACAGCCTTGGCTATAAGACTCCATAGTTGTTGATATTCTTATTATGTGAGGAAGACTTGCTTATTAATGGATCACTCAAGTAAATTGGGAGGTAGAGAAGGGGATACTTGAACTTGGAAGGCTTGGGACTACGAGGAAGGCGAGGGAGATTTTAATGAATTGTTTTTCAGAGACTCATTTACATACTCATTGGGATCATGAATGCATTGATTGTGTCCAAGAAAATAGTGAGTTGAACTTGTTCCCGATGGAAGCCTTGTGAAGCAACAAACAACCATTTAGGAATGTGTTGGAGTTCCAAGAGGTATAGAGGTAATTATATCATTAAAAATGGATGACAATGATTGAAGTGGAAACCAAGGACACAAAAAATGTTGATGATATGAAAGTGGCACCCTTCTTCCACATAGAATGATTCTATAGATAGTAGAACACTAAGGATGGCGTTCCTTAAAGAGGAGAAGATTGTGGCATCCCTTTCATCACCCCAAATTTTGTAATGTAATTAAGAAAATATAATTTTGGGGTATTAGTATTAATGCTATGATGTAAAACTCAGTTATATGATGTAATTCTAGTTTTTTATTAATAAAAATGTTAGATCTGAAGAAAATGGATAGCTAATAGATTTTGATTCCTTAGGGAGTGAAAAAACTTAACTATTGAGGAAAATATGCATGGTGGGGTGGGGGAAATCATAGAATTGCTTGAAAAAATATTTACTTCCCTTGATCTAATGTCTCATATTCCAAATAAGCTTCAAGGAAAATATTGAGAAGATGAAGGCTAAAAGTGTGATTATAAAAATAACATGGAAAAAACCATCAAGGGATTCTTGGTTTCTTAGCTCTTGGTTATTAGTTATTTATTAGTTGTTAGTTATTAATTCTCAGTTCTTGGTTCTTATTTTCTCCTTAGCCTTTTCCTCATAGTCTCTCACATAGAAATTTCATTTGGAAAGAGATATCAAGGTAGAACCAAGAGAGATTAAGAACTTGTGACTAGTCAAGAGATGCGAGTGACAACCTATGTGACAGAGATTCAATTTTACCCTTTTGTGAAGGAGAGTGTTTCGATATCCATTTTTTCTACCACTATTGTAATTTTCACTATGAATTGTAATTCATGTAAATATGTGGAAAGTTAAAAATTTATTGGGCTGATAGGAATGGAAATAGATTCAAAGGTCTTAGGAGAGGAGTTGCTTGGGAAGTCAATTTAACTAAATGTTTTTCTTTTAACATGGCACCAATTTTTATTAATGAGTTTAGTGGCCCACAAAGCAAGAAGGTAGGGGGAGTATGGATTTACTAAATGAAGGAAAATCCTAGTACCACCTCTTCCCTTGAGGGGTGTGTTGGCTGGTCAACATTCAAGAGGGGAGACTAGGATCCACGAAGGGAAAAGTCTGACATGAAATAGAATTAAGGACAGATTTGAATGGATTCATTCAGTAGTAAGCTAAGCATGTGTAGTTGTAGTATGCTTTGATGTGCAGGAAATTACACAAGACACACAAATTGTATATGGGAAAAGCTTATACTATAAATTGCGAAAGAAATTGTGGAAAGGGATGCTCGAGAGGAATGTTGACACAAGAGAAGGAGAACGATGAGGAACACGAGAGTCAAGAGAAGACTAGAAAAATAAAAGGTGGAGACAATATTTATTATAGAGACCTATAGGGTTGATGAGGTGGAAATATTGTGTACTTTAGATTCCTATTTAGCAGAGTGGGGGAACTCTGTGTTTTGGATACATGTACAATTAGTAGACAAAAATATGGTGTGCATTAGTTCCCTGTTGAGCAGGTGCAGACATTATGGGATATGATATTGTATTAAGCAGGTGGAGAAAAGCTAAGTTATGGATTCTTGGCTAATCTAATTGATTGAAATTTGTGTGAATTCCCTTGAGCACTTAAGTCCTCAGACTTTTAATTTAGCTAGGGGGTGGTCCATTACAAGAAAGATTGTAGTGTAGCTAGCCTATGGTTGGGTGGAGAGTTGAAGTCCCTCCTTCAATTGTGAGTCAATCAAGATATATAGATTAAGTGTATAAACTTATGTATATATGTATATTAAAGTATGAATAATGGTTGTTGTTTTATGGACCACAACAATTGTTGTATCAGTACTGTTTATGGAGGAATTGTGTTATTCATGGTTGTCTTTAATGAGATGTATATGTGACATTTATCATGGTTTGAGGGGCTTGTAAACCCATTTTATTGTTGATATTTTCTTGAGTTACAAAGTTAATTACATGGTTATGTAAGAATCATTACTATGCACATTTGATATATTGTTATGTATGTATGATTTTTATTGTTTAGCATGAAAATGACATCATGGATCCTTGATTGTTTGAAACTACTAATTGTCCTTCTTGGTAAAGGGAATAATGATATTTCCATGAAACTTGTATTAGTGGATCTTATAGTAACGTATCAAATTCACTATGTGCTTTAAAATACCGCTATTGTTATTGAATAGTAGAGTAGCATTACTCATGGCTTGACTTGTTTTTAGTTCCTGGTAGTTTATAGTTTATTGGACTATGTTATGCCCATGAGTTTCATCTAAATGTTAGTGTGGAAATGAGTATTTCATTCCTATAGATATTATCATTTTGAGAAGCACTATGCATGAAGAAAATATTGTGAAAATTCCTTGAAATCTCCTTATAAATTCTAAGTCTAAATGATGAAAAAGTTGGGCTTCTACCTAGGGAAAAATAAGTCCTTGGACACGATTTGTATCCAAGCCTGATACACTATAGGTTGGAAGATGCATCTGGGAATCTGAACATCTGATTCATACTTGCATGTGTAATTATAAGGAAGTTTCATATTCATGTCTACTTAGATAACTAATGTGAAGGCCGAATAAAAGGGTTTATCCAAGGTGGGGCTAGTCGAGGTGCTTAAGACTTGGAGCCAAATTTGTGCTTGAGACAAATTTCATATGATATCAAGAGTGGCAAGAGCTTGCGGAATAGGGATTTATTATATTGTGAATGGATATTGTATCTAGAAGACCAGGGTTACAAGAAGTGTGCCTCTTGGAAATATTATGTGCATCATATTTTTCCCCAAATCTAGATGTAACTTGAATTCATCAAATTGCATGAAGGGGTAAAACCATGTGGATCTCGAAAGATAGGTTGATTTAGAAAGAGCCATGAATGTAATGGATAGACCATGTGGATGTGTAACATAGAGGTAGTATTGACATTGTGCCTTTTTTGCAATGACATGTGGCAGTCGAAAATAGTTCTTTTGGATCTTGAATTGGTCAACTCCACCTAATGTGTGGCATTAAGTATATGGTTCCAAATGGATTGAGAGTGTTATCTAGTGTTAGCATGGGATCTACATGGCTAGGCCACGTCACCACATATCTTGGATCCTTAGTGGTGTTCTATATCATTTCAGTGTATTGAGAAAATGTTACTGCAGTTGATGGAAGGCATGGGATAGGAACATGCCTGTTACCTGACATAAACGTTCCTGTCATGCCATAGAGGGTTGAAATTTATGTGCCTATCAAATCTAGGCATGGTAAAGCAATATGGAAACTTCCTCCTTTCCTAATATGCAAATTCACATTATGTCACACTAGTTGTAATTTAAGCCCTTATCATTACTTTCCATTTTCGGCTCGGTGGTAAGGTCGAAAGTGCCATGAATATGTGACTAGGTTGTGTGGAATGCATGTGTGAATCCATAGGATAAGGATTGTGAATTTTAAATACTCCTGAAGTGGAATTATATCAACATAACACATGGAAGAAAGAAAAGGATTTTTTGGATAGCCCAAGGCTGGTTTTTGGGTGACATGTGGCATTATTAGAAGATGCGGCATGGTAGGATGATTTCACCCTAGCATTTATCTAACAAATATATTTATCTTAGTTAACATGCAAAATTTGATATATTATGGACCCCCCTTGTTAACTTCTAGAAAGATCTATTGGCCTCGTGATTTAATTAATCCACTAATCTAATGAGGAGGTCACATGGAACATATAGGAATAGGAGGAACTACGAGGTATTTAATAATAGAGTAGACAAATAATGAACCCACACCCCCCCTTGTTAACATCTGAGATAGTACGGGGGCCATCCAGTGAATATAAGACATTGACTTAATCTGAATGGTCATTCCAAGGTCTTCAACTGCAAGACATTTAACCATTGGACACGTAGATACCATGTGGCATTATTTATTTTTTCAATATTTAAACATGCATAAATTTCAATGCATATTTTAAATTGAGATAAATTTTTTATCTTTGGAAATATATAGATGATCTAGAAGTGATGGCATTGCCCAAAGTTAATTTTGTAAACCTTGGGAAACAATATAATATTGTAGCCCCAGTTCCATAATGAGATCACATAGGTTGAGTTAACTAAATTTAAAACCTCCCATTCAGCCTAGGAATTCCAAGGAGGTGGGAGGGAGTGTTACAAAGTGGTATTAGAGCTCTCAAGTTCAACACTCAGACTTCATGGACATATGCGAATAATTTTATATTTATATTACATGGTAATATGAAAGTGAAGATTCTACACTAGACATTTGAAGATAAATTTGGAGCTATGTTATAGAGTACAAGAGTGCTCAGGTTAAAAACATGGAAAAATGGAATCAACAATTAATTCAATGAAAAGTTAAGTTTCAACATTTTACTTGAAGATGTTTTTACATAGATGCTCAAAATTTATTATGATAAGTTGTTTGTTAGACGTATACCTATGTGTGTGTGTGTGTGTGTGTGTGTGAGTGTGTTCATGTTCTAACTTTTAATCTTGTAGATTTCATGTATGTTATTCATGGTATTTGTAGAAATTTTGAATAATATGACACTTATTCATAGAGATTATCCTGATTATACACTATTGTGGAATACATGCATAATACATAATCTCCTCTACGTTGATCATCAATTTAGCAGCATTAAAAACAATGAAACATCAATCGCATGCGCACATTAACACAGTATGTAACCCAGGGAAAGCATACAGCTAAAAACCCCACAATATCTGTATATTATAATGATTGAGAACATGTAACAATACATAGTACAATACTCCTCACAAGTACTCAGTACTATCTCCACCTGTTACACACAAACTAGCTCAGATCTGATGCCTCAAATCACCTGCACTATTTGCTTGCCTCCACTGCACAATCCTGCAAGAGAATGAATGATGAATGGCTGATCCAAACCCCTATTTACCTTGGCTGATCAAAAATCACGTGAGCACAAGCTATAATTTCCTTAGTGTTGGCCCACACTGCGCAGTCCTCATTGGCATAACTCAATCCCATGCATGTGCAAATCTCATGCACAACTGATAGTCACAACTCACCCTTTCACTTACCTCTAACACCTGTCTCTGTTGAACTATCCACGCACTAAGTTAACTGATGTATTCTTTAGTTTCTTTATGAGTTAATAATTAGTGAATTAATTAACAATCAATTCACACAACTCATCACTAGTGTATTCTTTAGTTAGACTAAATACAACTAGTTCAACTAAGTCAAACTGAACACAACTCCATCAACTCCACATCCAACTCCACAGAACTCACATGCATGAGTTCTAACTGAAGTCCTCCATGCAATAGCTCAACTAACACATAAGAAACCACGTGATTCCTTCTGTCAGCTGCATGTGCCACATCCATAGCGCAAACTGAAGTGCTCCAAGAGAATAATATAATGTTCAGAGTCCAAATATTACTAAGGGCTAATAATATTTGACTGTTTCTATTTTTAGCCTGGCAGTCTGAAAATAGACTCTGATCACTCTGTTGTGAACCAAAAATAGAAGTCCATCTATTTTTCCCAACATGACCAATCATCCACAAATAACATACTGCAACTCATAGACCATGATCCATATGTCTAAAAATAGATATAGTCTAAAAATAGACTTTGCGCCAAAAATAGTCTACGGACCCACTTAGTGAAGGCGACTCCTTTCCACTAAGCTCCATCATCTTGTTTCATTTTCAACACTCCCTCTCAACAAGATATGGATTATCTGCAACCCCTATCCTGCAACTCTGGAATGTTCTGCATGCAACACATTTGCCCGGTCCACTTGCTCCAACAACACTTGGAACAAAAACACTCCCAACTGACCACTCTATTGGGCTAGGAACATACTCTGATGTTGAAGCTCCACCTGATGCTGACAAGTGCTCCCTCTCTGAAATGTGCACTACTGCAACATCTCCATGCATCTCGCTCCATTGCACACCTCTCTGTGCCACCTAGCACTGTGCAAAACACTTGTGCCTCTCGCATTACTGCAGTCTGCTAGCTATGCGTTGTCCTGGGATTCCCTACATTGTCGCTCTCTCTGATGCTCCATCCGCATCTGTCTCTACCCAATCAGTCAGTTCCTACTACTCCACATCAGGGCTCCCGTAGCAAGGTCTCATCCAAGAGGTTGGGTACCTCAAGGATCCTGCCCCTCCTCCTTGGGACGATCAATCCACATCACCCCATCTCCTACCTGGAGGTATGGCTGCATGTGATCCCTCAGCCCACCTGGCTTGAAGTTTCCCCCTACTGGAGGTCTCTGCATGAGTAGATGTCTCTACTCGATCTCCTTTCAGCTTCCCTTGTTGTGGCTGCTCCACAACCTCCTGAAGCTGCTGCACCAATCGTGGCTCCTCCACAATCGTCTGAGACTTCTTTTGTCTCTGCATGTTGAGCGGTAATATACGCTCCCTCTCAACCACCAAGTCTCCATCAGTTGCCTCGCTGCTCAAGGCTTTGCATGCATCTTGAACCTCAAGAGCATATAGGTTCTTGACCCATGAACCAATCTGCTTCACCTGTCTATTGATGATGTGTCTAAGGAAAACCTTTCCCTTACTGAAGACTACATCATAGCCTCTATCTTCCAGCATCGCGATCAACACCAAGTTTCTCTTCAGTCCTGGTACATACTTGACATCGGTCAAGGTAAGGCGAGCTCCATGCTCCCTCTAAAAAATAACCGTGCCTACACCTGAGACACTATACTTCTCATCATTACCCATCACTATGAGTATCTAGAGATCTTTCTCCTCCAAAGTACTGAACAAACTTTTGCCACTGGTCATGTGGAAAGAAGCTCCACTGTCAAGAAAGCAACCACTTCCCACCATGGATGAAACCATGCATGCGATGAGTGTGAAATCCAACTCGAACTGTGAAGCAAGTGCCTCACCTTCAAATCCTTCCCCGGATCCCTTCTTGGATTTCTTCTTTGGGCAATTAGTAGCATAATGGCCCAACTCATGACAACGAAAGCATCTCACCTTCGACTTGTCAACCTTCTTCCCATCATTGGAAGAACTGGATTCGGAAAGAGAACCCTTCACCTTCCCCTTCTTCACCTTACTCGCTAAGGCACAGTTCTCCTCATCATGCATGGATGAAGAACTGTCTCTGGTGCTCTGTCTGATCTCCTCTTGCACAAGATCCGACCAAAGTCTCTCCCATCCTAGAAATTTCTCCCGACCATTAAAAGAGTCCTGATAGGAATGCCAACTCTTTGGAAGACCAAGGAGAGCCAAGCTCACCAAGTCCTCATCATCAACAATCACCCCCACACTTCCTAGCTCATCCCAGCACTGGGTGAACTTCGTGAGATACCTGGGCATACTGTCTTCATTCTCACACTTAATGTTTCTGAGTTTATCTTTGAGCGCCAAATTCCTCTGGTCGCTCTTGCTTTGGAATAGATCTGTCAATGCTTTCCACATCAAGTATGGAGAACCCTTTCCATGCAGGCTGGACACAATGTGATCCTTCATGCCCTCCAACAGAATCCTTCGACACTTTGTTGTCTTCTTTTGCCAAGCCACAGCTTCAGCAGCATCAGCAGGTTTTGGGACCTCAGCCTCTATGAACTCCTTCAGCCCATTATCATCTAACACGGCCTCCATCCTATCCTTCCATGCAATATAGTTCAAGCTGCCATCAAGAGCATACTCCAATTGTAATCCGTTGAAAGACATTGCCATGTTGATACCAAGAAAACACTGCTTCAAATTCGAATTCTACCAGCTCAAAAAACTCAACCGCCTCTGATCTAAAATTTGTGAGAACAAAGTATTTCTCGTACAGAGATTGACTGTATGGGCTTTTACCGGATATCTCACCTTCCAAAGGAAGGATGAATCCAAAGGCTACCTGGCCCAATTATAGACTATGCCTGAAGAAATAAAATGTAAACACTTTCTGAATAATAGATCTGATGCTCAACAGCTCTAATATCCAGTAGAACTTTTTCTACAAATCAACCAGCTTTGATACCATGTAGAAATTTTGAATAATATGACACTTATTCATAGAGATTATTCTGATTATACACTATTGCGGAATACATGCATAATACATAATCTCCTCTACGTTGATCATCAATTTAGCAGCATTAAAAATAATGAAACATCAATCGCATGCGCACATTAACACAATATGTAACCCATGGAAAGCATAAAGCTAAAAACCCCACACTATCTATATATTATAATGATTGAGAACATGTAAAAATACATAGTACAATACTCCTCACAAGTACTCATTACTATCTCCACCTGTTACACACAAACTAGCTCAGATCTGATGCCTCAAATCTCCTCCACTATTTGCCTACCTCCACTGCGCAATCCTGCAGGAGAATGAATGATGAATGGCTGATCCAAACTCCTATTTACCTTGGCTGATCCAAAATCACTTGAGCACAAGCTATAATTTCCTTGGTATTGGCCCACACTGCGCAGTCCTCATTGGCATAACTCACTCCCATGCATGTGCAAATCTCATGCACAACTGATAGTCACAACTCACCCTTTCAGTTACCTCTAACACCTATCTCTATTGAACTGTCCATGCACTGAGTTAACTGATGTATTCTTTAGTTTATTTATGAGTTAATAATTAGTGAATTAATTAACAATCAATTCACACGGCTCATCACTAGTGTATTCTTTAGTTAGACTAAATACAACTAGTTCAACTAAGTCAAACTGAACACAACTCCATCAACTCCACATCCAACTCCACAGAACTCACATGCCTGAGTTCTAACTGAAGTACTCCATGCAATAGCTCAACTAACACATAAGAAACCACGTGATTCCTTCTGTCAACTGCATGTGCCACATTCGTAGCTCGAACTGAAGTGCTCCAAGAGAATAAGATAATGTTTAGAGTCCAAATATTACTAAGGGCTAATAATATTTGACTCTTTGTATTTTTAGCTTCGCAGTCTAAAAATATACTCTGATCACTCCGCTGTGAACCAAAAATAGAAGTCCATCTATTTTTTCCAACATGACCAATCATCCACAAATAACATACTGCAACTCATAGACCATGATCCATATGTCTAAAAATAGACATAGTCTAAAAATAGACTTTGCGCCAAAAATAGCCTACGGACCCACTTAGTGAAGGTGACTCCTTTCCACTAAGCTCCATCATCTTGTTGCATTTTCAACAATATTATATATGGCTAAAATGAGTTCTATATGTGTCAACAAGAACATATCAGCATACTTCAAGGTAGCATGCTTAGTGTTGGAATTACAATATAATAATTGAAATTGTTTATACTGATATAACTACCAAATATATGTGTGAAAACACATAATAAGACCCAATGGCAGTAACAAATAAAAGAATTCACAACGCTATGGTACAACGCAGCATTGACAAATTCCATCATGACAAAGAATAGGAGGGTTCCCATGATAGAGTAGAAACCTTCAAGAGCTTGGAGGCTGAGTTGAAGACTTGCAAACCAAATAATAAAAGGCTCATTAGAAGGTAAAAGGAATAGGCTAGGATAAACAAAATGGTACTAAAACATATGTATTACGTGCAAGATTTTGTTGCAACAAGCATTAACCTTTAGAGATGTAGAGGAATTTCATGCTAACAAGATGAAAGATCAACATCATAGGACTATAGAGAAAACAAATATAATTCATGTTAGTAATTTGGGGGAGCACATATGAAGAAGGACTTCCCTTATAGACAGTGAGAAAGGAATAATAATTCATGTGAATTCCAAACACATGAACAGGTAACATGTGACACAAAAAAAAATGAGGGAGGATCCCTTCAAGCTCTCTAAAATACTAAAAATTTCCTTCTTCAACTATTTAGAACGATATTCAAATTTTTAGGTCTCTATAAACATTAGAAAGGACTCTGATTAATATTTTATGCAAATATTGGTGACGGACACACTAAACACCAAAACTCAAGGCATTGAGTTTATTGTGGGCTAATGAATGATATGTAAATGGGACGTTTTACATGTTTTTTTGTTAATGGTTTCTATGATGTCTCTTGTTCTTTTGTTTGTTGACATTGACCATGGCTATGTTGCTTTATATGTATTCATGTGTTTCCTACTATTTTTTTTCTCTATTTTCATTATTCCTTCTTTCCTTTTTTGGTTTGGTCTTCATGGTTTGTTGGGTGTGGAGTGTTATCACTCAGAAGTTTTCCCTAGAAGTTATCAAAAGAAGGAATAATTTGAGGTAACCACAAACCAAATCTTTTAGGCTCAAGTTCTAGCTAACCTAAGTCTAGAGAGGGCTCTCTCTCTGTAATTTAACTTTCCCTTTCATTAGATTTCAGGCTAGTTCTTAGTGTTCATGAGGATTTTGATTGAATGTTGGGTGGTGGAATTCTTAGAATAGATGGATAGAGCTAGGTCTTTACACCATTGGGCTATGGATTCAATCAAAAGATAGCTTAATTGGATCAGATCATTAAAGGGATTGTTCACAGGGCAGGCTAGCAAAGTAAAAGGCAAATCTTCAGAGGGCTAATCGATGGAATGATTCAAACCAGGGTAAAAGGGCAATGAAGGATCCTCAGACCAAGATCAAAATGAGGAACAGAGGGTGTTCATCAACAAAGAACAATTAAGAATCCTTTGCTACATAGACCACAAGGAGAAACTATGGAAGTAAGGGAAAATTTAAGCATTCCCTAACTAAGATAGTTTAGCAGAAAACATTAAGAAGGTAAACTGTCAAGACAAAGTGCATTAAAGCAAGTTCTAAAATGTCATTCCTAGTTTACCATTCAGATTTCATAGAAACACATATGATTATTAATAAACATAAGGAAAAACAATAATACACATGAGAGAATACTTATTTGTTTTTCTCTTTACACAAGAATCCTGTAAAATGTCTGAACTTTATTCCATGATCCAGCAAGCCAATCCAGTCTTGATACAATATCACTTTGATTTTAGATACAAGTCTACAAAAATGTCTTTGAATCCACCCACAATACATCTAAATGGGAAGTATTTATACAAAAAATATTACAAAATATCTCATAACAGTTTGAGATTTAATTAATGAAATAAAAATATCTTCAAGCATGAATATAGAGACAGATGGAAAACTGCATCATGTTGTTCCTCTTATTGTGGTAGTGATGGCTGTTGTAGTTGAACTTGAGCCCTTTTAGGCTACATGATATGTGTACGCTGGAATCATCTTTGTCTTTGGTCATTCACTGATACTCTTTAACCTGCTACTCTTTGACCCTATTTACCTGTTTCATCTGGCTGCTATGTAGATTTACTATGGTAACTTATAGTAAATCTGTCATCTTTTCCCACCATTCATCTTTAGGTAACTTTATTTTGAGCATTCCCCTATAGATCTTGTCTGCCTCAGTGTATTTGAAAAAATTTGGCTTGGTGAAAAACAGATGTTTTACCTCATGCTCTAGTAAAAATAGATTTTGTAAAGTATCATACAATACTTTCCGTGTTGGTAAGGCCTTGATTCCTGAAGTGCTTTGTTGGGTCCCTATAATACTAGTGATTACCCCATTACTATTGTAGTTATACCCCTTATTAATGTTGTTGTGCCCCTATTGCCCCCATATTGTTATTACTGTGCCCCATAGAATCCCTCTATTGTTATTTTTGTGGCTTTATATTATTATTGTTAGGTCGGCTGGATTATATTGTGACTCCTTAGACTCCTATATATAGAAAGGAGGTTTTGTCATTTGAATCATCCAAAAATTGTTCATTTATGTAATGTAAATGAGGCTTCCCCCTTGAAGAGGCTAAATTCTAAGGCGTTGATCTATCTTTTCTATCTTTTCTTGAGCTGGTTTCATAACATTTGGTATCAGAGCTTTGGATTCTAGGGTTTTGCTGCTCAAAACAGGTCATCGTGGAATTTTTGCTATAACCTTTTTTATGAAAAGTTTCAGAAGCTGCAAAAAAAACCCATTTGAGAAGAAATCGTGCTGAACCTCGGGTCCGAATTTTAGAGCTTTTTGTGCTATATTTGCGGAGATATGATCTAAGGAAGTTGGTCTTTTTGTAGACTCCTGAATTACATTCCAAACAGGTGACCTGGGGAAAATCGTCATAACTTTCTCTCTGAGGATGGGATTGAAATTTTGTAAGAAGGTATAGAAAGAGGATGGACTGTGGTTTCTTGTATGCATTTTTCAGATCCAAAGGTCGAAATAGTGACTCGTGGAACGTTGTACAAGTTCGCTCTACTGAACTAATCTATAATCAAGTCACTGTGGGAGATTTCGCATAACTCTTCCTTGGAGAATCCAATTTCAGTTAGACTTGTCGCATTGGAAAGAGGACAGAAAGGGCTACTAGAGGTCACAAATTCAGAACTAGATGATTGGAAAGTACAGAGATACATCAGAGGCAATATCGAGCTCCTACAAAGTGAAAAAAGGTGTGTAGATTTTCTTAAATTTTTGGTTAAGCTTGGTTTGAAAATTTATTTTGAAGGAATTCAAAGGGCATAATAGAGAATTATTATCGGTAACTGATTCCCCGAGGAAAGAAAATGCAAACACCTAGTAAGGAACCTAAAAGCTCTAGCATGACTCATGAAGAAGAAGAAGAAATGCTATATGATATATCAAAATTACAAGAACAAGTGCAACAAGTGTCACTTGCACAAAAAGCAACAGAATCTAAGATAGATGGTTTAAGGAAAGATGTAGAAGCTAAGATTGATGGTTTAAAGAAAGGTGTAGAAGCTAAGATGGATTGTTTAAAGAAAGGCGTAGAAGCTAAAATTGATGGCATGGATGATAAGATGGAAGAATTGAAGATAAATATGAATAAGTTGCTATAGGAAATGGTCACTAAGGGTGAAAGGGTACTAAAGGAAACTCATGATGAAAACAAAAGAAATTTTAATCATGATTCCATAGACTCTAATGTTGGATCGAAGACTCACCATATTCCAAAAATCGATATGAGGAAGTTTGATGGAAAGGATCCCGCCACATGGATATTACAGATGGAGCAATTCTTTGATCTCAATAATGTGCAAAACACACAAAAGGTACGTATGGAAACTTTATATTTGGAACCAAATCAGTTTGTATGGTATCAATGGCTTTGCTCTCGTAAACAATTTATCACTTGGGAAATTTCTACGAAAGAATTGATAGCACATTATGAGGATACAGAAAGCAACACTTTTTTTAGCCAATTGATAAGTCTCAAACAAAAGGGTTCAATAATGGAGCACATTGAGGAGTTCCAAAAATTGAACATAAGGCTAAAAGATATTCTAGAGGAGCATAGGATTAATGTGTTCATAGGGTCTTTAAAGGATAATATCCAACATGATGTTCGCCTTTGGGAACCTGATTCATTAGAGAAGGCATTCAGGTTAGCAAGAAAAATGGAAAGAAAAATTATGGCAACCAGGAAGCATACCACTCACAACTATAAAGATGGAAGTGTTGTTGCCCCTAGTCTTCCACAACCTATAAGGTTGACACCACAAAAATTGGAAGAAAAAAGAGCAAAAGGGCTTTGTTACAGTTGTGATAGCAAATACACTAAAGGTCATAAGTGTGCTGAGAAGAAATTATTCTACATAGATTGTGAAGAGGAAGAAGAAAAGGAGCAAGAAAGGTCAAAAGAAGAGGATATACTCTAGGAACAAAGCCTAGATGAAGAACAAACAAATCCGACCATATCTTGTAGTGCATTGGTAGGAATTACCACTCCTCAAACCATCAAGATAGAAGGACAAATCAAGAAGAAAAAGGTAATAGTGTTGATTGATTCAGGAAGCACCCACAATTTTATTCATTGTAAGGTAGCAAAAGAATTGAATTGCTTCCTATATCCATCACCAGAGTGTCAAGTGATGATTGCAAATGGAGGAACAATAAATTGCTCTGGAAAGTGCCATAATATCAAGCTATCCATGGGAGAATATGTATTGACTAGCCCAATGCTTTCCATTCCAATGGGAGGTGCTGATGTTGTACTAGGAGTCCAATGGCTACAATCCTTGGGTACAATAGCTTTTAATTTTCAAGAATTTTTCATCAAATTTTCTACGGAAGGAAAGGAAGTTGAATTAAGGGGTATTGCAGGGAAACCAGGAAAGATAATCAGCTCTAATGGTATGACAAAGCTTCTAAAAAAGGAGCAAAGAGGTGTAATTGCACAATTATGTTCGCTAGATGTTTCCACATCGGAATCATCTATTTCTCGAGATCTCCAAAAAGTTCTGGACAATCATTCCAAGGTATTTGAGACTCCCAAAGGTCTCCCACCTATGCGTGATCATGATCATCCTATTCATCTGATTCCAGGAAGTGTTCCTCCAAACATCAGGCCGTACAGATATCCCTATCTCCAAAAGAGTGAAATTGAACGTATGGATACAGAAATGCTAGAGGTTGGTATAATTCAACCGAGTCAAAGTTCTTTCTCTGCTCCAGTAGTATTGGTGCACAAGAAGGATGGATCATGGCGCATGTGTCCAGATTATAGGGAGCTCAACAAGCTCACTATTAAAGATAAGTTCCCCATTCTTGTCATTGATGAATTACTGGATGAATTGCATGGATCAATTTACTTCACCAAGTTGGATCTTCATTCAGGATATCATCAAATCAAAATGAAGACTAAAGACATTCCGAAAATAGCATTTAGAACTCATGAGGGTCATTATGAATTTTTGGTCATGCCTTTTGGCCTTACCAATGCACCTTCAACATTTCAAGGTTTGATGAATTCAATTTTCAAACCATTCCTTAGAAAATTTGTGTTAGTATTTTTTGATGATATACTAATCTACAACAAGTCTTGGAAGGATCATGTTGAACATGTTGACAGGGTGCTACAACTATTGGAGGAGAAACAATTATATGCAAAAAGATCCAAATGTTTCTTTGGAGTCCAGGAGGTGGAATATTTGGTCATATTGTATCTCATGAAGGAGTTAAGGTAGACCCTAGAAAAATTAAAGCCATTAAGGAATGGAAAATCCCCACATCCATAAAGCATCTGCGAGGATTTCTCGGGTTGACAGGGTATTATCGCAAGTTTGTTAAGAATTATGGGAGAATAGCAGCACCTCTAACAACATTATTGAAGAAAGATGCATTTTCATGGACTCCGGAAGCAACAAAGGCCTTTGAACATCTTAAAGAGGCAATGTGCCAAGCACCGGTCTTAGCTACACTGGACTTCACAAAAACCTTTATTGTGGAATGTGATGCTTCAGGAAATGGAATTGGTGCTGTTCTAATGCAAGATGAAAGACCCATTTCTTTTGAAAGTCATCCAATCAAGGGAAAGTTTTTAAGAAAAGCTATTTATGAGAAGGAAATGTTGGCAATACTCCATGCACTTAAGAAATGGTGACCCTACCTAATGGGAAGACACTTCAAGGTAAAAACGGATCATGATAGCCTTAAATACTTTTTAGAACAAAGATTATCCTCTAAAGAGCAACAAAAGTGGGTCACAAAGATGTTGGGTTATGACTTTGAAATCATCTACAAAAAAGGGAAGAAAAATGTGGTGGCAGATGCACTCTCAAGAAAGGATGAGGATGTGGAAGCATTGTTGTGTGCCATTTCTATTATCCAACCAGATTGGATAAACGAAGCAAGAGAGGAATGGAAGAATGACGAAGAAGTGTGGGCACTTATTCGAAAGTTACAACAAGATTCCAATACATCTGATACATTTAGCTGGCAAAATGATTTGTTATGGTACAAAGATCGCTTATACCTCTGTAAGAATTCCCAGCTAAAACAAAAGATTCTTATGGAATTGCACACTTCTCCCTTAGGAGGGCACTCAGGATTTTTAAAAACTTACCACAGGGTTAAGAAGGAATTTTTTTGGGATGGCCTTAAATCAGATATTCAAAAGTTTGTGGCGGAATGTTTGGTTTGCCAACAAAATAAAGTTGAAACAATTAAGACACCGCGTCTATTACAACCTTTATCCATTCCAAGCCAACGTTGGGAGGAGGTTTCAATGGATTTTATCACAGGTTTACCCAATTCTGAGGGAAAGAGTGTCATCATGGTGCTAGTTGACAGACTTACCAAGTATGCACACTTTTGTGCATTATCACATCCATTTAAAGCCAGTACAGTTTCTACTGCATTTATGGAAACAATTCAAAAGCTACATGGAAACCCAAAGATTATTGTAAGTGACAGAGATCCCATTTTCACTAGAAATTTTTGGACATAATTATTTTCTTGTCTTGGTACTCAGTTAGCTCATAGCTCATCTTATCATCCTCAATCTGATGGGCAAACTAAGATAGTAAACAAATGTTTGGAAGGATATCTTCGTTGCTTTCTATCTGATAAACAGACACAATGGGTCAAATGGTTGCCTCTGGCTGAATGGTGGTATAACACTTCCTTCCATACAGCAACAAAAATGACCCCATTTATGGAACTTTATGGGTATCAACCACCATCCATCACATCATATTTAAGAGAAAATTCTAAGGTTCAGGCAGTGGAACATCACATCAAACATCAACAACAAGTCCTCCAACTCTTAAAGGATAACCTCGTGTTGGCACAGAATAGAATGAAACAACAGGCAGATCAACATCGCAGTGAAAGAAGTTTTGATGTAGGTGATTGGGTATTCCTAGGGCTACAACCATATAAGCAAATGTCACTCAAGCAAGCTAAGAAGGATAATAAATTATCACCAAAGTATTATGGTCCGTACAAGGTGTTGCAAAAGATTGGTACTATGGCATACAAATTGGAGCTTCCTCCAGCTTCTCGATTGCACCCAGTTTTCCATGTTTCATGTTTAAAGAAGGTTATAGGCGACAAGCTCCCAGTTCAAACAATATTGCCAGAACTTGACGAGGAAGGAAAAATTATATTGGAACCAGAAGCAGTCATAGAAACAAGAACTCGACAGCTACGAAATCGATCAATTTTAGAGTATCTTGTCAAGTGGAAGAACTTATCCGCTGAAGATTCCACATGGGAGGATGAGAATTTTATGCAGAATTATCCAGAACTACTCAAGCGTTGAGGACAACACTTTTTTGAAGGAGAGGGGCATGTTGGGTCCCTATAATACTAGTGATTACCCCATTACTATTGTAGTTATACCCCTTATTAATATTGTTGTGCCCCTATTTCCCCCATATTGTTATTACTGTGCCCCATAGAATCCCTCTATTGTTATTTTTGTGGCTTTATATTATTATTGTTAGGTTGGCTAGATTATATTGTGACTCCTTAGACTCCTATATATAGAAAGGAGGTTTTGTCATTTGAATCATCCAATAATTGTTCATTTATGTAATGTAAAGGAGGTTTCCCCCTCGAAGAGGCTGAATTCTAAGGCATTGATCTATCTTTTCTATATTTTCTTGAGCTGGTTTCATAACATGCTTGCCTGTTCCTTCGACAACTTTTTTAATATGTCAACATAGTCCAATTGGGTCATAAGTTTTTCATGGATGACCATAAGACTTGGAAGGCCTTTATCCCTCAAAATTTGAAATTTTTCCATGAATCTGTCAATGCCCACCTGCATGTTATGTCATTTTTCTTCCAAGTTAAGCATAAGGTTTATTTTAGAACGAACCTTTTTGACTTCTATGATGGCTTCAATTCTGTCCTCCACACCAAGCTCATTTAGTTCATGCCTGTTCTCGCCATTCAAGAAGTGGATGAGTTGATTAGCATCCTCAGGCTAGTCTCCTAAGTCTTCCTTTACCTTTTGAATTGCTTTAGTGGCCACTTTCACCAGTTCTGTTTGCTCAAATATTACTTGAATTGATGGCCAAATATCATTGACAGAGTCAATGATATTGGCCCAGAGCATCTTCGTAGTTTGTCCTAGTGGCTTTTGTAGAGTTAGATCCTTCTCTAGGACCTTAATCTTTTCACCCATCCTTAGGGCTTTCTATGTTTCTTCTCTCTGTTGAATCTGGGCAAGCTTGTAGTCAATTTCTAATCTTACCACTTTATCCTTAAGCCTCTTAAGTTTTGTTGCCTGAATGGACATTTCCTCCATGGCTTTCACTACACTGTTGTCTTTTCTATTGAGGTACTTGCTGTTGTAGACTCAGTTCTGACTGGCAGTGTTGTGGCAGGTGGAGCTGTTGGTGCCAAGGATGCTGCCAGTGTTGAGGGAAATAGTTGTATGGGAATGATAGTTGTAGAAGTGGTGGCCTATTCACTTTGTCTGGACTGAATCAATGTGTCCAATTATTTGTCAGTTTCTTTCAACTTGTCATTTAGCTTTAGGACCAAGTCCATAAGCTCTTCTTGTCCTTTTTAGGTCTCTAGGACCTCTGTTGTCTGTCGGTGATGCAGTGGTGTAATCTTAAGTTGCTTATTCAAAGAAGCTATGTCATCATTTTTCTTCTTGATCAATCTTTCAGTGGCCTTCACATCTTTGGAATCATGTCCCAACTCAATGATTAAGTCCTCTAAGGACTTGATTCTGGTCTCTTTAGCCTATGAAGAGGCCTTTTCCAATTGGAATTGAGCTGATATGTTATTTAGGAAATTTTGCAATTGATGAGCTGCGATCACTTTCCCTATCAAGGTGGAGTAAATCATCTCCCCTGTCTATTTATGCAGCTCAATCTGGTCAATAGGATGTATGTCCTTTGCCAGTACTTCAAAATCTACCCTTTTGAGGTTCGTTGTTGTCCTTGGTTGTTGAGAAGTGGGCTTCATAAATGTCATCTACATTTTGCCCTCTTTCACATCATAGGCTGACATTAGCCTTGTCTGGTTTGTAGGTGCCATCTTTAGGTACTGTGCATAAGTCCAGGCTTTTAGCCTCTCATTCCTAGCCTTTACATCTTTGTACTTTTCTCTAATATCTTGGTCCCTATCAGCTAGCATCCTAAAGGAGGACACTTAAACACTCTGTTGCCTTTCTAGCATCTGAGTATTTAATGTGGAAGGTTTTATTATGCCCCCAGAGAGAGTGGCAGGCCTACTTCTTTCTCTTTTTGTGCTGGTGGCCCCAACAGTTTCTTCTATGAATTCCTGTTTTGGCATAGGATTTAATCTCTGCCTTTTAACCAGGCTAGTCTTTGCATATGATTGTGTGGTTTCTCTGCCTGATGTATTGGCCTCTTCCCTATTTCTTTTGAGGTTTTCTCCTCATTTAGAGGAGTTTTAAAGTTAGGGGGAGTACTCATAGTGGGCTATTGTATACCTGTTTGACCTAATTCCTCTGATAGATCTAGATGCTCTGACTCTTCTGGCACCTAGGATTCTTCTTCTATTTGTGATTCACTTGGTGCCTGAGATTCTTCCTGTGCCTGTGATTCTTCTTGGATTTGGGACTGTCCTTGGACTTGAGATTCTACTGGCACCTGCAGGAAAGAACCTTCATCAAGCCTTTTCTCTAAATCAATAAGAGCATTTTCAACTACTACTTCACTACTATCCCTGTCTATCGGAGTATTCTCCACCTATTCCAATTGGTTTACATATTTATCTATCTGAGGGATTCAGTGGTGAATATAGGGAGCCATCTTGTTTTTCCATCTCTTGTTGCAAATAAAGTCACAGGGGTCATATCTCCACATGAAGCTTTGTTTTAGTTTGAGTCTCTGAAGGATTTCTTCTGCTTCTCTTCTAGCTTCTCTGCTATTGCATACAAAGGTGCCTAGTTGATCATTGATTCTAAGCTGGGCCTTATTTTTGGCCTTAAAAAAATGCACCTAATCTGAATTGATTATTTTCCTGTAGTACCCAGACCAAATAACCTCATTGAGAGGTATCTGGGTAGTTTATATGGGGCCAACACATAGCCATAGATCCTAATTTCTGTGTGATTTTGGTACAAGTACCAATCTCCCACTTTGTGTTGTTTTGACAGCTATAGGATCCTCCTAATATCTGAACTGATTCTTGGAGGAGGACTTCCTAGCAGCATGGTCACTACTGGATGTACAAAAAGATCAATTAAATCTGTGTATGGATATGGGGAATCATACTTATGTATCGAAGGAGTGCAAAAAATGACTGAACTAGGATGACCTTTAGTGTCAAGCTTTTGCAGAGTGAAAGGGAACTTGTCAGCTTGGTAATACAAGAAAAGGTGGTACAAAACTGAAGAATACTCAAATACTCTTTCATTACTCATTCTTATAAAATGTTCATGCATCCTATCAACTATGTACTTGGCATAATCGTACATGACAGCAGGGGGCTATCTAGGAGTACAAATGGACATGAAGTCTAAGATGATTTCATCTATGTATTCACTGGTTGTATAGCCTAAAACACAAGAGATCATTGCTACTATATCCTGACCAAATGGGGAAAATATTGAAGCCACATATGGGGGACGGTCTTTTGGGGAATTAATATATAAATAATGTTAAAAGTTAATATGAAAATTGCAGGAGATAAATGAAGTGCTCTAAGCATAATGTGTTTTTGTAATTCCTTTGCTTTTTCCATAGAAACATTACAACTTAGGCTAAGTGCATTTTTGTGGGTTTTTCATAAAAGGGGGTATCCAAGGGGGTGATTTCTTTTCCTTAGGAAATTGGTGTTTTAACCTTAGGAAAAGAGATTTATTAGGGTAAAATGAATAAATTGAAGGGGGTGAATGTTTATGAGGGGATTTTAGTACTTAAGATCTATAAGTCATTGGGTTGAGGATCTGGTCCCTCCAGAAGTCAGAGAAATACTCTCAGCCCCTTTGACTTAATATTTTGGGTACTTCAAACTTATTGTGGGAAATTAGTTAAGTAAAGGGTGAAATTAGTGAAGGGAAATTAGTTAATTTGACTTTGTGAGTTTATGCCATTCCCATTTCTCATTCATATTTAGAACTTTCATGATGAGGGTGATCAATATGCTTTTGTCTAACAATCATCCCAATTCCACAACCTTTCTTCTACTTACCCATCTACTCATCCTACCATTTTTACTTCTCTTTATTAGGGTGCATTTAAGCTAGCAAACCCTAATCAAATATTTTTCTTTTCTTTACGATGGAAATCTAACTAAATCTAACCTTATTACATCCAAGGGCTCATATTAAACAGTTGAGCTCCTTTTTATTTACTCTACCTAATCTACTTATCTGCCATGATTACACTGTTTGGTAAGATTTTTATTCTCTATCTATAAACATGAAATTGAAACATGAAATAGCCAAGTTTAATCATTTTGACCATCATGGATTGTGGCATAGGTTACAAACTACACACAATCATTTATTCTGAATAAAAAGTAAATAGTAGTGGCAATTTTGACTAGCACACTTTCATGGTATTTTCTTTTCTTCGGGTTCATATTTTTCATATTTTTTGACCTTTTTATTCTTTTTGTCCTTTTATTTTCTTTTAGGATATACCCTCTTTACATTTTTTAATTTTTTCTGAATATGGAAAACATTTGCAGAAAGCAAAGGTATGTACATATTACAGGTTTAATCTCATCCATTAAAAAAATATGACTCCTATTGGTATAGGAACCTAACATGGAGAAGGAAATAAAAGGAGCTCTAGAGAAGAGTTGAATAAAATCCAACCAGAATTACATGACCTTCATTAAACCATATACATGAAATGGATGATAGTGTAAGAAAAAAGGAGATGACAGAACACCCAGGTGTATTGGTTGGGTCTGCATTGAGAGAATATACAAGGACATGAAAGCTATGCAAATACAATGAGAAGGAAGTTTCCTTAATTGAAGTTGTGAATAGCTAATGTTGGGCCCCCATTATGACACAATTTCATAAACCTTTTTCCTTGTGATTAGCTATACTTTTACCTAGTTCTTATCGTTGTCACCTTGAATATCTGCATCTTTAGATTAATACCACAACCTTGATCATGATAAGGAAAATTTTTAATTACATTATGAATTTCATTTATTTTTAAAGCTTGAAGGAGGTTTAAATGAGATTGTGTTGATGATGTTAAATGTTAAGGATCACTTCCTATGGAAGGTGAAGAGTTCTTGTTCACTCAACTTAGCTCCTATTAATAAAGTTTAGCTCTTTTTCTTACATCACAATTTTTCATATGTCTAGTTGTCATGCTAAGAATTAGACATATGGGTTTTGTTGTAGAAGCCTAATATGGTTTCATGTTGTTTCATTCACACCGAGTTACTTAAGAAGAAGCATGAAGCCACTGTCAAAAACTTGCTCAAATCTCTTAAGGAAGAAGCGTGAAGCCATGTTCAAAGATCAAAATTGACCATAAAAAATTTGGCACTTGTCCATCAACTATGCAAGAAGACATATCGAATTAAACCATAAATGTCATATTGTTCCAAATAAATTTTCCCTCATTGAAATTTATGCAAGCATTGTTAAGCAATTATATATAGGGAGGATTCATATGACTTTGTTTCTTTTATTTCACTCCCAATTGATCAACTAACATATAAAGTAAACACAAAATTGAATGCTTGATGTCTGTGACTAAAACCGAAGATCCAACTTGCAACCAAAAAGAAAATGTTAAAGTTCCCAAAATGAGGAAAATTTGAAAATTAGTGAAACCCTAGTGGAACCATAATCTAAAATGATATTTGACAAATTTATTGCAATAGTACTATAGGTATCATTATACGAAATTTTATGGGACAAAATAGAAGAAACCCCTTGAGATAAACATTGGAAATATTTCAGCACATGGATCAAATAAAATGGAAAAAGATCTCGAGTGCTTCAAAGAATCAAAAGTCAATAATTGCTTAGTTTACCAATAATTTGATGGTTCTTGGGGATGGAAAGAGGAAGATACCAACTTTATTATGATTTGGTTACATTCAGGCTATTTATAGCTTGAAATAATTATTCCTATCATTTTTCGGTTGATTCATAGGTTCCCATGACTCTGTAGAATAGGTGAGAAGATTGTAAATACAAACGAATCGGGATATTAGATTTGAATATTTGCAAGGAACATAATGAAGAACTTAGAAAGGTAACCAACTAGGCATCTAGGCTTATGTAATTATATGGCCATATTTCACAATAGTAGGCCAGGACTTTAACATAAAACTAAATATGCTGAAAGAAGTTGGTAAAATTTTTTAGGAAGGAGAAGCGTTCAATTCAGATGAACATTTGACATATTTTATCAAAATTAATTATGGGTAATGCCAAAGTTTGAGAAAGGCCATTTAATTATTGTCTTCATTTAATGAGCTAAGTCACCCCTATTGATAAGTAAATATTCACAAAAGAGAAAACTTCAATAATATAACTTCTTTTTTTGGAGTGCACCAGCGTAAACTAACTCTATCATCTCAAAGATTATGCTCAACAATTCAGTGAGAATCTTAGGAATGTCTCCCATAGGTGGAGAGTCCTATAAAGGTATGACATATAACTTTTCAACTCAACACATGTATAGTTATGCCTAATCAACAAAACATTATGGTATTAGAAAGAAATGGTGTCATATCCAAATATTTGCCATACCAACTTTTGAAATGAGGAAATTAAAGTAATGAAAGTATAACAATAATGTATAGAATTGGTATAAGGAAAGTTGCAAAATAAATGACCGAGTCTAGAAACAAACTAACTAGACTCCATATAATATTCAGTCCATTAGCTTCCTAAGATCAATATGAAACTAAGAAAAGCAAGTATAAGAAGAATGCATAGAATTGGTGTCAAAAAAGTTACATAATAGATGGCCCAATCTAGAAATAAACTAACTAGACTCTATATAATATTTAGTTTATGAACTTCCCAACATCAATGTCTAAGCATAGGAAGAGAATCAATAGGTGCAAGATGAAAGTAAAAAAGAAAAGGTTAGATAGATGTACAATATAGTAAAATATGAATTTAACAGATTTAGGTAGGCATAGAAATTATTAAAAATAATTAGTAAACAAAATCACAACACTAGAAACCATTCTCAATAACTAGACGATATATGTTCCATAAACCTACAATAGACTCAGATTCCAACAAAACTTAATGAAATAATTAATTGATAGCGAATAGAAAACCATTGAATTCAGATAAAGCAAGCCCCATTGACCCAAATAACTACAAAAAGGGAAGAGGAGGCTCCCATGATCTAGGAAGAATTACAATGGTTTTGTGTTGTGGATATATCACAAGAAAAAGAAAACAATTTACCTGAAGACCTAAATAATGTAGCACAATAAGAACAAAGATTAAATGATCAATATAATCAATAATTGCAAGAAGTGTAGTACAATAAGTTGAATTAGAAATTATAATGTGTGGTAGAAATTACTTCTACGGGGGAGTACAATCAATATATATTAGATTAATGTACAAATTTTGACCAGCAACTAGAACTAATTGTACCATACATTCATAAAACAACAATCAATTGACAACATGATTCTACACCTTCATGGCCCCACATTTTAGCTTCTCTATTGTGGCCAAACATTAAATTTATCTCTGCCACTATGTTAGCATCAAATTTTCGCACACCAATTTTATAATATTATTCATTGGAAAAAGAGCCAACATGGCTCCAATGGATGGTACAACAATGACAATAATAGGGGTAAACCTATTAAGTAAAAAAGTGCTCCTCTCTACTTGGACAAAGATGACTTTTGAAGAAGTATACATAGTTTCTCCTCAAACTAGAATAGTCCCAACACTAGTAATATAAAATTAGCCAAAAACTAAAGAAGTAAAAAAAATCCAAAGAAACCACGCTTTAAATATAGTAAAAAATATTGTATTGTGACCTCTCATAATGTATCGCAGATCCACCTCTATGAATTACTGAAGATTAACAATAAATTTAGGTGGGTGGAGATCTTGCAACCAATAGTCGAATTTGTTGACTATAACTGACATTCGAACTCAATTAATTATCTAAGACATAATGTATGTCGATTTGCCTTGCACTTGGATCAACTAACAAAAAAAATTAGATAGTTATAACTACCTTCTAAGTAAAGAATGCATACAAATAGGCTATTGATGTAGCCAAGAGATAGATATTGAAGAAGAATATATTAACATTGTTGTGGTATTATAATAAAGAGCTTGTTTGGTAGTCTCCCATTACTTGTTCCATCTTCTCCATTCTCTCATTTTTATGTTTATATGCTAATGTGTATAATGTTATCTATTACTCGAATGGGATACTAGTGGTAAATTCTCACTATTCCTTTAATTATGACAATACGATAAAGTAGAAAAGTTTATATGGGGTATACCTCCTTCTTATAGTGATAAATTCCATTTTATTGCATCCATGATTAAGGAATAAGTTATAAATAAGGAAAATCATATTTATGAGGGAAAAAAGGTATGGAATCTTTTCAAAAGGCTTGGGATGATAAGGAATAATATAATTTGGAGCATGGAAAGAAAGGGTGTAATCAATTGTTTATTATAAATAATTATCAAGGACATTCAACACAAAATGATGTCAAAATGAAAAAATCATTAGAGAAAAGTGCAAGATATTCTCTAATATATTGTTGGGAATGTGAATGCGATAACATGTATAAGGATTTCCATCATAATGGAGAATTAAATGGAGGTTTAGGTGAGTTAATATGCACCCAATAAGGGTTTATAGGGCTTATAAATATACCAAGGAAAAATGCATTTCCAATAGCTTCCTTTCAAGTATAGTCATAGAGTCACATGATTCAAATTCCAACCCCTCAAGCTAAATTTTTAGCTTGATATTTATAGAGTCATGGATATCGTTATTTAAACCTCGTATCTTCTAAAGGATGCACCAATTATTATGATAATGAAAATTTTCCCTAATTCTTCCCAATCCTAAACCAATAGATGAGTAAATAAGAAATATACTTACACGATTAAAAACACACAAACATTCAAAATTAAATAAATCCAAATGAAGTCATTGAACTAAATCTCCTTCGATTGTATCCCTCTTAATCACTCTCAAATCTTGAAAGGAAATGGATAAAATAATTATTAATCTAACTAATCTCACATGCAAGAAATAACAAGAATTGATGGAAATGAAAAGAGGTAGAGTGGGCGATTTTAAAACACCTCCTCCATGTCAACTTCAAGAATTAACATGTAAGATATAAGAATCTCCCATTCTTAAAATTTATAACCTTATGAGGTGGAAATATGTATTTATATTCTCTACCCATAAGTTAATAGGTTAAACTTAACTTGGAAATAATTCAAATGAGTTTAGTTTATAGCGATGTTTTTCTGGTCACATGCTTTTAGTGATCTGTGGTATATTTTCCATAGTATTATATGTAATGAAGCTTTAAGTAGGCTTAAAATCCTTCATGATAAGGTCCCAAGATGTGAGTCAGTGATAGGATCTCTCCATTGTTAGTTTCACCAAATTTGGTCAAAAGGGTAATGAAATATTCATGGTTAGTTACCCCCATAGGGGTTTTCCAAGAAACTTTTTTAATGTTGTTGTTATGGAATAATTAATTATATTTTCTATCTTGCATTTTAGTCCTAAAATGTGGTATTAGAGCCATGGTTGTGAGTTGTCACATGAGGCTATCCTAATATAGTAAGGTGGAACAAATTCAGTGTGGACAAATCTATCCATGCATGTATTAACATGTTTTATTGTTTGCTACTTTCCAACCTAACCCATCATGCTAATAAATATTTCAATTCTTGATTCATTCCACTTGACCATACTCATGATAGTCTCATGCAATAACTCACAACAATGGATCTTATATGACATGTTAGGAGTTCGCACATGAAAAATATAATTGTAATTAATTGTAAAATAGCAATAACACTACACAATCTTCTTAGAAAACCCCTACAAAGAAAAACTAGCGATGAATATTTGATACTCTTTGGTAAAATATAACAAAGAAAGTAGTGAAGGGAGCCCAATAGTTACAAAATTCTTAACACATTATAATGAAGGATTTCAAGGTCTCCTTATGGGACAATCAAGCGGTTTCCATAATGGGATGTTTTTTTTTTCTAAGTAAGCTTAAATCTATTATGGAAACATATGGTATAGAGAGTTCTAGGCATCAGAGTGATGCCATATAGTCAGCAAAATATCAAAAATTGAGCCGCCCATAAGGGGAAACCAACCCAAGAAGCATTTGAATGCTGCCTCGCAAGAGGAAACCAGTGTTGAGTTGACAACAGTAAGCCAAAAGACTGAGCCGCCCACTAGGGGAAACCGACTCATACATAGATTAAGAACTAAATTAACTGCAGAGTTTAGCTTGGACACGCTTAGATACATAGGCGACAAGACCAGCATAAAGCGCAAAAGATTAGTCATGATGGTGAGAAAAATAGAGGCGCTAGATTCTATAGTCACCCGAGGGCGATTCCTCTTCAATTCTGCACCACCAACCTTCCTTATCATCTGGGTCTAGATCAGGAACCACTTGAGAGGTGTCATCCATCGCTACATGCTCGCCTGCAATAGTCCTGGTGTTCTGGAGCTGGCTAGAGCTGCTGTCCTCAGGAGCTGGGTCGAGAATCCTTCGAGGAGCGCCCTCCACCTCTACACTCTTGCCGACAGTTGTCCCAGTGAACGGGAGCGGGCTAGAGTTACTGTCATCATCCAGGTGAGAGGGATTGTTATCTACGGGCAGAGGAGTAGGTGGAACAAAAGAGGAGGCCTGCAGGTTGATAGGGGGATCAGAGGATGGGGGAGAGGCAAAAAAAGCAAGCCGAGGGTCAATGTACAGGTAAGAGGGGAGGGAGTCATTTCGCGAGGAGGGAGGGAGGCGACAAGCTAGCCCACTTCTATGAATATAGCGGTGAACATAATCATAGGGATTGCGAGCGGGGGGCGAGCTGGAGAAAGGGGAAGGGTAGGGATTAGGCCTAGAGCCCCCCCTGCGGCTTCTCATGCGGTGCCTTAGCCTAGGCATTGCAGCATAGAATTCGTGATCAACGGCGGAGGAGGTAGGGGGGGCCAACAGAGGAAGATGGGGGTGAGAGCCTAACAACTCAGGGATGAATTGAGCGCAGAATTGGCTGTGCGAGTGGTGATATCCAGGGATAAAACTAATGCAGGAGGCTAGCGGGCAACGCTTTCCCACTGACGTGTGAAGGCTGTACAGTTCGGCTTCCGGCGAGCATTGAGAACCTACAGGCAGGAGTTGTCTCGACATGGAGACTGGCAGAGCATCACAAGACCAGATCAAAGCAACTGAGTTCATAATTGAGGACAGGGTAATAAGGGCCTGATTTTTCATGCCGAGATGCTTGGTGTCTCGACTTCCCCACCGAATTAAATGTTGCATAGGGTGATTGTATGTCATCTTAATTATACCAGAGATGTGTATCTGCATTGTGCCGGCGAAACATTGGGCTTGCCACGCACCTGTCTGCCAGTTCGTAACCTCCATCACTTCAATGGTCACCCGCATCCGAGGTGAAGTTATCGTGATGCACCAGCTGAGTGCATTCCTGAAGGAGCTTGCTATCATTGAGATCGGAGAGGGGTCCTACAGAGAGGGTCTGAGAGTACATTACCCCTTTGTTGGCTAGCAAATCTGCCACTTTGTTGCCAGATCTTCTAGTGTGCTTGAGGTAGATGGCTCTGTGCTCTTGCAACCATTCAGCGATGAGTCCCAATCATGACATGAGCCTCCAACTATCTGCCACTCTTGAAGGCGGGGATCCTGAGAGGATCTTACTGATCATGTTGATTATGATTTGGGAGTCGCCCTCAATCTCGATAGGGAAAAAATTATGGAGCTTGGCTAGCTGCATACCTTGCCATAGACCCTCTAGCTCCGCAAAGTTGTTGGTGTCCCATCCCATAGAGCCATAGTAAATGAGCACGGGGTCCCCTTTATGGTTGCGAAAGATACCCCCAAAACCCGCCTCCCCGGGATTGCCTTTGGAGGCTCCGTCAAAGTTGAGCTTTATGACCCCCTCTAGGGGTGAGACCCATTTTACATTAGAGTTTGCCTTTGGGACTCTTTGGCTAATTGACTCAGGCTTCAGATTGAGCTTGAGCTACCAATTATTCCAAACTTGTTACTCCTGGGGCAGAGTAGGGTGGTCTTCCTTCTGCCAATTATGTAGTGCTAATGTCTCCTGAAGATTATTGCAGTAGTTGAGCCAGAGGATTTCCAGAGGGGTAGACTGGTTCTTGAAGATCCGTTTATTCCTCTCCTTCCAGATATGCCAGAATAGGAGACTTGGAATGTGCCCCCAGAGAGCGTTAATCATATTACTCTGGTAGGGTGTCACTGGCCAATTCCGAATGATAGTGTTTAAGTCCTCGGACTGTCGACCATCCTGTTTGCACTTGGAGCTGACCCTTTCCCAGAAGAAGGCAGCCAGGGGGCAAGTCAGCATAAGGTGTTGAATCGTCTCCTCTTGATTCTTACAGTTGGGACATTGGGAAGGTCCAGTGAAGCCTCTTTTCATTAAATTATCCCAAGTGAGTATTTTCTTATGGTAGAGAAACCACAAGAATGAGGAAACCTTGGGCCAGAGCTACGGTGACCACAGCACTTTCCAGATGGGGTCAGGGGGTTCGAGAGTTTGGGTCATCAGGGCATAAGCTTCCTCAGTGGTGAACTTGCCTTTGGGAGAGTGGCCCCAGCGAAGGATATCCTACTTATCCGAGTATCTGATTTTCCTACTGCTTAGTTCTACATCCAACGCTGTATGAGTCTGAACTTGCTAGTTGTTCAAGCATCTTGCAGCCGATTTCCAACTTCTATACCTCTGAACAAGGCTTTCCTCCTAGAATTGGTGAATCGTGGCTTCCAGAGGAGTGATCAAGTCATACTGGAGGGGCGGTTTGATGGTTGAGAGGAGCTTGGGTTTCTGATTCCACGAGTCTGTCCAGAACCTAGCTGCGCGACCATTGCAGACCTCCCAGAAACTATGTTCCTGAATAAGTAGATGATGTTGTTTGGCAGCGTTCCAGATCAGTGAGCCTGCTTCTACAGTAGACATTCGAATGAGCTCTGAGTGGGGTCTATGGTTGGCATATTTGGCATTCCAGAGTTTCGCCCATGGCGAGGAGGGGGAGGATAGCCATAGCCACCAGATCTTAGCCCCCATGATTGCGTTGCTGTGTTGAGGGTCACGGAGTCCTAGGACCCCCTTAGCTTTGGCTTGCAGATCGTATTTCACTTGACCAACGCCCATTTTCTGCTCTGCCCAGATGCTCCCCACAGGAAGTTGCGCTGAAGAGATTTTATCTGTTTGAGGACTCATTTCGGGGTTGCAAGGACCAAGAAGAGATAGAGAGGCAAGGATTGAAGGATAGACTTGATCAGAATAAGTCTACTAGGAAGGTTGAGGGGGCGAAGGGTCCAGGATGATAATCTAGCTTCGAATTTATCCAAAAGAGTTCTCCAAGAAGAGTGCTTAAGCACTAAGACAATCAAGGGGGCTCCAAGGTATTTGGCTGGCAGCATGGCAATGGAGAATCTGAGGATTCTAGCAATACGATGCTGAATGAAAATAGTAGTGTTAAAGAAGAAGATTTGCGACTTGGAGGCATTGACAGACATTCCAGAGGCATCGGCAAAAAAATCTAGCAAGCTCTTGAAGGCGGAGGCTTCATGGGCAGAAGGATGACCATACAGCATGGTGTCGTCCACAAATTGCTGGTGAGTGTGAGCAGGGGGTTCATGAATGGAGATGCCATGAAGCTGTTGCGAATGGAGGGCATGAGAGATGGTCCGCCCTAGCCCTTCTGCCATGAGGAGAAAGAGAAAGGGGGAGAGGGGATCGCCTTGGTGAATGCCACGAGAGGGGGAGAAGGGATGAGAGGGGATACCATTGACCAGGATGGAGCAAAAGGAAGAGGAGATCAGGCTCATGACCCATCTTATCCAAGGAGGGCTGAAGCCAAAGGCTGCTAACATCTGTTGAATGAAGTTCCAATTAGGTTTGTCAAAAGATTTTGATAAATCAACCTTAAGGAGCATATGTGGCTTTTTAGTCTTCTTCAATGAATGCATAATCTCATGAGTGAGAATAATGCCATCCAGGATTTGTCACCCCTCTACGTAGCCCGTTTGCTTAGGCGAGATGAGCAAGGGAAGCAGCAGATTTAACCTGTTGGCAACAACTTTGGAGATAATCTTGTAGATGACATTGCAAAGGGAAATGGGATGAAATTTGTCAGGCGTTGTAGCTAGGTCCTCCTTGGGGACCAATGTTACGAAGGTGGCATTTAGAGAAGGGAGAAGCCAATGCATAGATCTGGACTCCTCCACTAAGTTCCAGATCTCATCTTTGATCAAATCCCAGAAATGATGAAAGAAGTTGGAAGTGAAGCTATCGGGTCCTGGAGCTTTGCCTTCCTTGTTTTGGAGGATAGCCTGTTCAACTTCCAAAAGAGTGACTGGGTGAAGAAGAAGATGATTGTTCTCCTCCGTGATTAGCTTTGGTATGTGTTGCGGGATTTTGTTAATAGCTGGTCGTCTGTCAGTCTGGTCTTCCTGCACCACTGATTTGAGATGAGAAACCAAACCCGCTTCGATGTCCTGATGCTGCTCTAGTCTTTCTCCTGTTGGGCTAAGGAGAAAGTTGATATTGTTACACATCCTACGTTGAATGGTCGAGCGGTGGAAAAATTTGGTGTTCCTTTCTCCTTCCTTTAACCATCTGATCCGGGATTTTTGTTTCCAGTAAATCTCTTCTTGGTGCCTTCTTTCCTCCAGCTGATTGAGGAGACTTTGCTCTTTTAGGTTAGATTCTTCATTGTGGCCTTCTTTAATGATACGAAGTTGTAGGTCTTTCATTTCCTATTCCAGTAGCCTTTGCTGTTGGAAGATGTTGCCGAAGGTAGAATGGTTCCACTCTTTAATGCGGGCTTTGAGATCTTTGAGGTGCTGCTAAAACTGGAACATCTTGGAACCTAGAGGAGGAGTGAAAGCTTGCCAAGCAGAGTGAACCATTTCCTTGAAGCTTGGGTGGGAGAGCCAGAAAGCCTCAAATCGAAAGGGTCTTTTGATGTGGTCCCCTGGTCTGGTCCAGTGCAGAGAAATGGGCCAGTGGTCTGACCCTGAAAAAGGCAAAATTGTGGCTTGGAAGTCACCACCAATGTGTATGGCATTTTCCGAGAGGAGAAATCTATCCAGTTTAGATGTTATATGTTGAGTGCCCACTCTCTTGTTATTCCAGGTGTGATTTCTGTTGGCAAAGGGAAGATCGATCAACCAGTTCCGTTGGATGAATTCTTTGAAATGGGTATTGTCTGCTTCTAGTTTTTCTCTGCCACCTCTTTTTTCATCCAAGCTAGTGATCATATTGAAATCGCCCCCCACGATCCAGAGGGGATGAGCTCTGGTATAATTGAGTTGTTCTATCATGTTTAACAGTGCGATTTTCCTTGCAGCCTCCTGAGGGAAATATGCATTAGAAAGATGCCCATGCAGATTGGTTCCGTGGATGTGGAAAGAGGCTTGAATTAGATTGTGAGTGGTGTGGGCATCGTTTATTGAGATAGATTTCGGATCCCAAGTGATCGCTAGACTGCCTGATGCTCCGGAGGCATCAACTGCGATGGAGTGGCACCCTGGCCAGGCTTTAGAAAGAATGGGGCCAAGGGTTTGACTTGTGCATTTGGTTTCCTGCAGAAAAAAGACTTGAGGTTTTTCCATCTGTATCAGATTCTTGATCGTATGGACTTTTGAGGGGCCATTTAGACCCCTTATATTCCACGAGATGAGTTTCATTGAGAACTTCCTTCAGGGGGGGGGAACTTGGTAAGTTTGGGATACCTACCAGATTCTACAAGCATCTCCCCCAGGAGAATAGTCCTCTGTAGATCAGATTTCCTTCCTCTTTTCTTTGAGTCTTTGAAGAGTTTCTTCCCATCCCATGGGCTTCCCTGCTGGATGCCTAGGGATTTTTTATTCTGCTGCACTCGGGCAAGAGCCACAGTTAGGTTCTCGATCTTCTTTTTTGAGATCTGGTCAAAGTCCTTCTTTTTGCATGCTTGCTCCAGCGTGAAGATGTCAAGGTCTCCTATGTCTACCGAGTCATTTTCATCTTCCATGGGAGTGATCTGGTTCTCATTATCTCCAATGTTCTCAACCTCTATGTTGCAAGGATGGCCAGAGCTAGATTCAGGCTTCGAGCTAGACAGGGGTTCGAGGATGGCATCTGAGATGGGGGTATCAGAAATGGGGGTGGCAAGGATTTCAAAACTATTGCTGGTAGAGGGAGGAAGCGGGGATTGAGAGTGGGGTTTGGGAATTAGAGAAGGGGATTTCTTGTTGTGCCGGCGCCAGTTCTAGACTTTAGTGAAACCTTCAGCATCAGGGGTAGCAGCAGAATTTGAGGGTTTACTTGGAGGCGTATTCAGAGGGAAATCATAGTATAAATGGCAATGAGTATGGTATTTCCTGCATCTAAAAGGCATATGTTCATAATCTAAGGTTTGCACCCATTCATAGTCATCATGAAAGAGACTTACTGAGTTAGGGAGGGCTTGCGCGAGATGCATGAAGACGTAGATCCGAGCATAGGAGGTATACCGTCTGAGCTTTGTTTCCTCTGCAATTTTAATGAACTCGCTAAGACCATTGCCAATATCCTTTAGGGATTCTTCATCCCAATATTCCAGCGGCAGGGAATAGAGTTGAATCCAGATGGGCGCACAACTGAAGTCCTCTTTATCTGGGTTGAATCTTTCAATCCATTCCCTGAGATAGAGACCTTAGGAGTTGAAAAAGTAGGGGCCTCCATCCATGACTCAATTCTTATCTTTGAGGCAGTTAAAAATGGTAGTAAAGAATCCTTTGGGTCTGAGTTGCAGTATTACCTACCCCTTTGGCTTCCATTTGGCCCTAATCCATCCATGTAGGGCTTTTTCCATTGGCCAAAACCCGACGAATTTGCCAATCAGCGCATGATCTCTCATGTACTGGATCTGGCCATTGATCCTGTTGCTTGGTAGCTCGATCTTAGGGCGTTCCTTTGCTATTGGTCTGCAGGTAGTAGAGGTGGCTTTGGGAACTTCTGTAGTGCCTTCCGTTTCCATCGCTTCGTTCTCTGGATTGTCCAACTTATCTCCCTGAGGAGTCTTCTATGAATTATTGTCCTGTGATTTTTGGCCTGTTTCAGAGCCCTGAGCGTTTCCTTGAATGAGTTGGTTTGTGTCGTCTAACATCTTTTCGGACATTTCAGCTTTGACTTTGGGGTAGGCATTGAGAGCCTCCCCCTGGGACGATGCCATTGAAAGGGATCAATAAGATGTGATGACCCGGATGCAGCTTGGGTCAGCGATTGTTGGCAGAGCAGTTTGCAGAGTGTCGTGCCATGACAGGGAGGCTGGAAACCCTAGCTCGAAAGTTGCAGAGCCCCCAAAAACCTATAATTCTTCCATAATGGGACGTTATCTCCCCCATCCAACTTCAAATCCCACAAGGCCACATTTTGACCCCCTATGATAAGGCTCAAAGAGTAAGCCCCCCCACCATCATGGAGTCTTGGATTTCGATAAGTCATAAATTTCTAGCGTATTTGGCTTATTCGATATTGGATCCCTTGTATATCTGGTTTATGAGATACTAGATATACTCTTAGTGTTTTAGTGGCAATCATCTTCGATTTCTCTAAGTGATAAATTCCTAGTTGTGATAAACCTTAAGGAGTAGGCTCCCCCACCCTCATGGAGCCTTTGATTATAGGCTATTGGATATAATCTTGGTGTTATATTTTCATTTCTCTTGGATTTTGCTAAGTCATAAATTACTAGCTATGATAAGGTTCGAGGAATAGGCTCCCCCATCCTTATGGAGACTTCAATTTTGTTAGGTTATAAATTGCTAGTATATCTTGCCTATGGACTATTCGATATACTCTTGGTGTTATAGTGGAAATATCTTGGAATTTTCTAAGTCATAAACTGCTTTTAAATCTACCTTATGGGCTACTTGATATACTCTTGGTGTTACAGTGGCAATTGTCCTGGCTTTTTCTAGGTCATAAATTCCTAGTTGTCATAAAGCTCAAGGAGTACGATCCCCCACCCCCGTGGAGTCTTGGCTTTTGCTAAGTCATAAATTCCTAGTACATCTAGATCATGGGATATTTAATTCCTAGCATATCTAGTTTATGAGCTATTAGATATGCTCTTGGTTTTATAGTAGAATTCATCTTGGATTTTGCTAAGACATAAATTCTCAGTTGTTATATGGCTCAAGCAGTAGGGCCCCCACCCTGTTGGAGTCTTATCATCTTCTAAGTCATAAATTCGTTATATATCTTCCTTATGGGCTGCTACATATGCTCTCAGTGTTATGTCAGGCCTTGTCTGGATAACTCCAACGAGTTACTAGTCCATCATGGTAAAAATAATACATACATACATACATATTGAAGGATTTTAACCTACTTATAGAATTTATTACAAGCAATACCATGCATCACCAATGTAATTTACCTATGAACCTACTACTTTAAATCAAAGAATAAAATTTAGATAACATAAACTTGTCCCTTATAATTTTATGTAACTTCATGAACCACCCTAGATTCATCTTAACTCTGGATCTACCAACCTTCGAGACATATGAAATATATTTTCACTCCAAAATAAGTTCACACCTGGATGGTAAGGTGGAAAGGGCCATGAATATGTGACTAGGGCTACGTGGATTCCATGTGTGAATCCATAGGACAATTATGGTGAATTGGAAATGCCCCTCATGTGGCACGTTATTGACATAACACACGGTAGGTAGGAATAACCTCTTTGGATAGACCAAGTGCTATTTTTTGAGTGACACATGGGATTGTTAGAAGATGCAACATGGTAGGGCGATTTCGCCCTATCATTTATCTGACAGATATCTGTTTGTTAGTTAATGTGCAACATCTAATAGATTGTGGACACCCCTTTTTAACTTCCACAAAGATATGTGGGCTGCATGATTAAATCAGGGTTCTAATCTAATGAGGAAGTCACATGGAACATATTAGAATAGGGCGGACTATGAGGTATTTAATCAAAAAATAGACAAATAGTGGAACCCAACCCCCTTGTTAACTTTTGAGACAGTGGGGGGGCCTTGCATTGAAGGTTCTACATTATACCTTTGAAGATAAATTTGGAGCTATGTTATAGAGTACCAAAGTGCTCAGGTTCAACACTTGGACTTGATGGGCTCAAGAACAAATGAAATTAAAGGTTGAGGTTCAACATTAGACTTGAAGAGGCTTGTATAGAGATGCTAAAAATTTATTATGATAAGTTGTTTTTTAAATGTATATTTCTTTGTGTGTGTGTGTTATCATTTAATCTTGTAGATGTCATGGATACTAGTCATGATGGAATGTTTATTGCAAATTTAGTGATAATGTGGTTATAAACATGTTGAAATGAATTTATTCCTAGAATATGTTGTTTACTTGAGTTCTCTATGTGTAAATAACAACATATCAACATACTTCAAGGTACCATGCTTAGTGTTGGCATGGAAAGATAATAAGTCAATTTTTTTATACTGATATAGCTAACAACTATGTGTGTTTGAAAACACATAAGAAGACCCACTTGAAGAAAGAAATAAAATAATGGACAACACTATGATAGAAAACAACATCGACCAAGTCCATTATGAGAAAAAATGGGAGAGTTCACATCACATAGTATAAACTATCAAGAGCTTGAAGGTTTAGTTGAAGAGTTTCCAACCAAATAATAAAAGGCTCATTAGAAAGAAAAAGGAACAATCTAGGCTAAACAAAATTCTACAAAAACACATGTATTACATGAAATATTTGTTGCAACAAGCATTAACCTCTGGAGATGTAAAGGAATGTCATGCTAACAAGACCAGAGAGGGACATAATAAGACCATAGAGAAAAGAAAGATAATTTCAAGCTAGTAATTTCGGAGAGGTACATATAATGAAGTAATTCCATAATATACATTTAAAGAATAATAATAGTTCATGTGAATTCTAGGCACATGAATTAGTAACATGTGCTACAGAAAGAGGTGAGGGAGGATCCTCTCAATCTCTCTAAATTACTAAAAAATTCCTTCTCGAACTATTTTAAAAGATGTTGAAATTTAGAGATTTCTATAAACATTATAATTGACTATGACTAATATTTTGTGCATATGTTGGTGATAGACACTAAACACCAAAAGTCAAGGCATTGAGTTTGTTGTGATCCAATGAATGATATGAAAATGGGATGTTTTACATGATTTTTTATTATTGGTAGCTATGATTTCTCTTCTTGTTTTGTTTGTTCACTTTGAACATGGCTATTCTCCTTTATATTTATTGATTAATTTCCTATCATGGTTGTTATAGGCCACTTTTTCACAACTGGTCAATAGGCTTGCAAAATGGATCAATCAATATCATGAAGATGTTATCATCATCCCTTCACAAATCCCTAAGCATGACCTCTCCAAAAGGTCATGTTTCTACAAGCCATGGCTCAAAATTAGTGTTTTTGGCCTGAGCACTCCCCACCCTCTTCGCCACCTACATTTAGTGCATGTTTCTCCTATATGAACTTGTGCTACCGATCACTATTTGCTCCCTTTTGCAGGTGCACTGATTCTAGAAATTTGGGAAAATTAAAAAATATTTTGAAGCTTCCTCTTCTAGAAGCTTCTGAGGTTGTTTTAATTATTTACCATGGATGAGAAGCATGAATCCTATCTGATCATGTCTAGGAGACTTCACCACTTATCCCTTGAGCTCATCCTCCCATGATATGTGGATCTCAAGCCCATAATGCTAAATCCTAAACGAGCACTCCTATCCTATAAATTTATTGTCATCCATAGCATTAGGTTTAGCTTTTGGAGATTGATAGTTCCCTTATGCTATTGCCTTGAACCTAAAGGATTCGTCATATTAATTCATTAGGGTTGATATTAATGTTTTATTTGCAACAAGGAAGGACGAGTCAACTTAGGGAGACATCTACAAAGTCGGCTACAATTTATTCTTGTAAACTCTCACCTATATTTTTCAATAGAAAGAGTATCCCATTTTCCTATATTTTTTTTGTTATTTTTTCACTCATATATTTAAATTCCACTTTGATTCATTGAATAGATATGTTAGATTATTCTATGTGGAAGTTGTGGATCCTTTGCTTGTTTTATCCATGTGTTCAGGTTTTAATTATAACACTCGGAGCTATGAATGGAGCTTACAAGAGAGGAGGAAAGGATGTTTTTCTTATGATTCCAGTTAGTTTTATTTCCCATTCTCTAATTTCTCTACTGAAAACTTCATGATTTTTGTCTTTTGTTGTTTCAGGTTAGACCAATAGACCTAGGGAATTTACCTTTGTTCACAATTGTGAAAACTCTACATAATAATTGTTTTCTTCTATTTCCATTCTTCCTTCTTTCCTTATATGGTTTTCTCTTTGTGGTTTTTTGCATGTGGAAAAGGAAATAAAAGGAGCTCTAGAGAATAGTTGAATAAAACCCAATCATAAGTTCACAACCCTGATTAAACCATGTACATCAAACATCTTCATAAAGAAACATGAAATCATAGTCAAATATCACAATTGACCATAATAAATTTGGCACTTGTCCATCACCAATGCAAGAGGACATATTGAATTCTACCATAAATTTCATATTGTTTCGAATAAATATTCCCTCTCTAAAATTTATGATAACATTGCTAATAAATAATATATAGGGAGGATGCATATGACTTTGTCTCTTTTATTTTCACTCCCAAGTGAACAACTACTTTATAAAGTGAACTCAAAAATGATTGCTTGATGTCTATGGCTAAAACCCAAGATCCAACTTCCAACAAAAAAGAAAATGTGAAAGTTCCAAAAATTAGGGAAAAAATCAAAACTAGTGGAACCCCAGTGGAACCATAATTGAAGAAGAGATTCGACATAGCTAGTGAAATAGAAATAAAGGTATCATTCTACAATATTTGATGGGCCAAAATAGAAGAAAACACTTGGGACAAACATTGGAAATATTTCACCACATGGGTCAAACAAAATGGGCAAGGATCTCAAGTGATTAAAAGATAAAAAACTTAATCATTTCTTGGTTTCCCCATAATTTTATGGTTTTTGGGGATGGAAAGAGGAAGCTATCGGATTTACTATGATTTGGTTCCATGCAAGCTATCTTTAGCTTGAATGATTTATTCCTATCATTGTAGGGCTGATCCATAGAATCACATAATGTTGTAGAATATGTGATAAGATTCTAAAGACAAATGATTCAGGATATTCAATCTAAATATTTATAGTGTTGACCATAGCAAAGATCTTGAAAAGGTAACCAAATAGGGAACTAGGCCAATGTAATTGTATCACCATCAGTTCACAATGGTATGTTAGGACTCCAACATAAAACTAAATATGCTAAAATAAGTTAGTCAAATCTTTTAGGAAGGAAAAGTGTTCAATTGGGATGAACATTTGACATATTTTATTAAAAATAATTTTGGGGAATGCTAGATCTTGAGAAAGGCCATTTAATTATTGTCTTTATTCATTTGTTTTGTAATGGGATAATTCATCCCTATTGATAAGGTATTATTCACAAAAGAGAAAACTTCAATAATACAATTTTTTTTGTTGTTGTGAGTGCAACAACATCAACTAACTTTGTCATCTCAAATATTATGCTCAAGCACTGGGTGGAGAATCTCCAAAATTTATCCCATAGTTGGAGAGTCTTATAAAGGTTACATCTACAACTCTTCAACTCAACGCATGTATAGTTATGCCTGATCAAAAAAAAATTATGGTATTCAAAAGGAATGGTGTCATCTCCCAAACATTTGGCATACCAATGTTTGAAATCAGAAGAATTAAAGTAATAAATTCGAAACAATAATGTATATAATTGGTATAAGGAAAGTTTCAAATCATATGACCCAGACTAGAAACAAACTGACTATACTTCCTATAATTTTCAGTCCATCAGTTGTCCAACATCATAATGCAGCTAAGTAAAGCAAGTATAAGAAGAATGTATGAAATTGGTGTCAAAAAAGTTGCAGAATAGATGACCCAGTCTAAAAATATACTTACTAAACTATGTATAGTATTTAGTTCATCAATTTCCAAAAATAAAATTTCAACTATAGGAGGAGAACCAATAGATGAAACATGAAACTCAAAACAAAAATGTTAGATAGATGTATGATATACTAGAAGTTAAAATTAAAAAATTTAGGTAGGCATGGAAATTATTAAAAAGAACCACAACTCTAGCAACCATTTTAAATAACTAGACGATATATGTTTCATAAACCTGTGATAGACTTGGATTCCAACAAAACTTAATGAAAGACTTAATTGACAAGGAATAAAAAACCATTGTATTCGGAGAAAGACAAGCCCCTATGACCTAGATAGCTACAAAACAAGAAGATGAGGCTATCATGATCTAGGAAGAATTACAAAGGTTTTATGGGGGGGAATATCATAAGAGAAAGAAAAAAATGTATTCAAACACCTAAATAAAGTAGAACAACAAGCACAAAGAGTAAATGATCAATATAATTGATAATTGCAAAAAGTGTAGTATGCTAATTTGAATTAGAAATTATAATATTTGGTAGAAATTACTTCAACATAGGAGTAGGATCAATATATGTTAGATGAATATACAAATTTTGACCAACAAATAGAAATAATTTTGCCATATATCCATAAACCAACAATCAATTGATGACATGATTCTACACCTTCATGGCCCCACATTGGAGCTTCTTTATTCTATCAAAAATTTAAATTTTTCCCCCATTACATTAGAATCAAATTTTACCACACTAGTTTTATAAGCATATTCATTGGAAATAGGGGATAAATTCCTCTAGTGGATGATACAATAATGACAAAAATAGAGGTGAATCTATTAAGTAAATAATTTCCCCTCTATACATGGACAAAGATGAATTTTGAGGAAGTATACATAGTTTCTCCTCAAACATGAATAACCCCAACACTAGTAATAGAAAATTAGCCAAGCACTAATCAAGAAAAAAAAATCCAAAGAAACCATGATCTAAAAATAATAAAAGTTATTAAATTGTGACCTCTCATAATTTTTTTTTATCATAGATCCACATCTCCCGCTTGCTGAATGTGAGCAAGAAATTGAGGTGGGTGGAGATGTTGCAACCAATAGATAGATTTGTTAATAAACTTGATAGTCAAAATTAGTTAACTATCTAAGTCATAATTTAAGTCGATTTCCCATGAAGTTGGATCAACTAACCAAAGAAATTAGATAGTTATAGCTACCTTCTAACTAAAAAATGCATACGAATATGCTATTGATGTAGCCAACAGATAGATATTGAAGAAGAATCTATTAACATTGTTGTGGTACTATAGTAAAGATTTTTTTGTAGTATCCCATTACTCGTGTCATATTATCCTTTCTCTCATCTCCATATTTGTATGCTAATGTGTATAACATTATCTATTACTCCAATGGGATAACTATTGGTAATTTCTCACTATTCCTTTGATTATGGCAATAGGCTAAAGTCCAAAATTTTCTATAGGGGATACCTCCTTGTTATAGTAATATAGTCCACTTTAATGAACCCAAGACTCTAGAAGAAGTTATAAATAAGGAAAATCATATTTATGAGAAAAGAAAATGTATGGAATGTTTTCATAAGGCTTGGGATGATAAGAAAAGACAAAATTTGGAGCAAGGAAAGAAAGGGTTTAATCCATTGTTTATTAGAAATAGTTCTTAAGGATATTCAACATAAAGTAAGCTCAAAATGGTAAATTAATTATAGAAAATGTCAACATATTATCACATATATTGTTGGGAATGTGAATGAGATAACATATATAAGGATTTCCATCATAAAGGTGAATTAAAGGGAGGTTTGGGTGGGTTACTATGCACCCAATTAGGGTTTATATGGATTATAAAGATGCCAAGGGAAAATCCATTTCCAATAACTTCCTTTCAAGTATATTCATAGAGTCACGTGATTCAAATTCCTAACCCCTAAAGTTAAATAGTTAACTTGATATTTTTAGTGTGAAATTATCCCTTAACTATTATTCTCTAAATTCGTATGTTCAAACTTATATTTTCATGTTTCTCAATGAATAATAGAGAACATAAAATTTCCTTTTGTCTCCACCACATATTTATGAAAGTAATGTATATTTCTCTTTAAACTTGTTATCTTCCAAAGGATTCACTAATTATTATAGCAATGGTAATGTTCCACAATGTTTCCCGATCCTAAACCAATAGATGACTCAATAAGCAATATACTTACATTATTAAAAGCACACAACCCTTCAAAATTAAATAAATCCAAATGAAGTCATTGAAGTTGATCTCTTTAGATGGTATCCCTCTTAATCATGCTCAATCCCTAAAAGGACAAGGAGTAAATAATGATCAATCTATCTAATCTCACATGCAAGAGAAAACTAGAATTGATGAAAATGAAAAGAGGTAGAGTGAGACATTTTAAAAAACATACTCCATGTCAACTTCAAGAATTTACACGTAACATATAAGAATCTCCCATTCTTAAAATGTATAACCTTATGAGGTGTAAAGATCTATGGATATTCTCTACCCATAAGATAATAGGTTAAACTTGGCTTGGAAATGAGTCAAATGAGTTTACTTTATAGTTATGTTTTTCTCGTCACTTGCTTTTAGTGACCCATGGTATATTGTCCATAGTATTGTATGTAATGAAGCCTATAAATAGTCTTAAAATCCTTCATTATAAGGTCCCAAGATGTGAGTGCATGTTAGGATCTCCCCATTGGTAGTTTCACCAAATTTGGTCAAAAGGGTAATAAAATATTCATGCTTAGTTACCCCCATAAGGGTTTTCTAACAAACTTTTGTAGTGTTGTTGTTATGTTATAATTACTTATATTTTCTATCTTGTAGCTTAGCCCTAACATGTGGTATTAGAGCCATGGTTTTCATTTGTCACATGAGCCTATCATGAGGATACTAAGGTGGAACAAATTAAATGTGGACAACTCTATCTATGAATACACTAATAAGATTTATCATCCACTATTTCTCAAGCTAACCCATCATTCTAATAAATATTTTCATACATGATTCATTCCACTTGACAATATTCATGATAGTCTCATGAAAAAACTCAAAACCATCACTCCTATATGACATGTTAGGAATTAACACGTGAAAAATATAAATATAATCAATTATAACATAGCAACAATGCTACACATTCTTCTTAGAAAACCCCTATAAAGAAAAACTAGCCATGAAGCTTTGATTACTCTTTCATCAAATATAGCAAAGAAAATAGTTAAGGTAACTCAACAGTGCCTCACTTATTGAGACATTATATTGAAGGATTACAAAGTGCCCTTGTGGGACAATTGAATGGTTGGCATAATGGCATGTTATCTTCCCCACCCGATTTAAAATCCCACAAGGGCAATTTTTGACCCCTTGTGATAAGGCTCAAGGAGTAGGACCCCCCATCATCATGGAGTATTGGATTTTTTTATTGGGTTTATCAGCTATTGGATATAATCTTAATGTAATAGTGGAAATCGTCTTGGATTTTTCTATGTCATAAATTCCTAGTTGTGATAAGCCTCAAGGAGTAGGCTCCCCTATCATCGTGGAGTCTTAGCTTATGGGCTCTTGGATATACTCTTGTTGTTATGGTTCCATTTGTCTTGGATTTTTCTAATTCATAAATTCCTATTTGTGATAAGGCTTGATGAATATGCTCCCCCACCCTTGTGGAGTATTGGATTTTGTTAGGTTATATATTCCTAGTATATTTGGCCTATGGGCTATTAGATATGGTTTTCTTGTTATAGTGGAAAGTGTGTTTGCCTTTTCTAAGTTGTAATTTCCTAGTATATCCAGCTTATGGTATACTAGATATATTCTTAGTGTTATAGTGGCAAACGTCTTCTCCTTTTCTATGTCATAAATTCCTAGTTGTGATAAAGCTCAAGGAGCAGGCTCCCCAACTATCATGGAGTCTTGGATTTTTCTCAATCATAAATTTCTAATATATATGGATTATGGGATATTGGATTCCTAGTATATCTTGTTTATGGTTTATTGGATATGCTCTTTCCATTACAGTAGCAATCGTCTTGGCTTTTACTAAGTCATAAATTCATAGTTGTGATATGGCTCAAGGAGTAGGCCCCCCCACCCTCTTAGAGTCTTGGCTTCTTCTAACTCATAAATTCCTAGTATATCTGTCTTATCAATTACTAGATATGCTCTTGGTGTTATCCTGGCAACCACCAATTTTGATGTTGGGCGTCGCCCAGGTTACTCCAACGAGTTACCAATTCACCATGGTAAACAAAATATGTACATACATACATACATACATATTGAAGGATTTTAAACCTACTTATAGAATTTGTTACATGTAATACCATGTATAAATACCATGCATCACCAACATAATGTACCTAAAAACAACCTACTTTAAATCAAAGAAAAAAATGTAGATAACATAAAGTAATATCATATAATATTATATAATTTCATAAACCAATATATCCATATTAACACTGGATCTACCAAGATTTGAGATAGATCAAATCTCTTTTCACTCTAAAATAAGTTCGCACCTTAAGATATTTAATCCCTCTTAGTGCTTGGTAAATCTAGAGTTAAGATGGATCTAGGTTGGTTTAATTATTAACTATAATTCTAATTATTTATTTTAATCATATTTTACCATTTATTTATTTTTATATAATTTGATGAAGTCAAAATTTTTACATAAAAAATAGGACAAGACAACATATCTTTCATATTCGACTGGAGAGCACTTATCAATGCAATAATATGATAAAAGCTTAAACATTCTATTCTATTATTTTTAGGTTTTTTAAACCATTATTAGATTATCATTAAAATAAAAAAAATCCAATTACTTAAATATTTATATTTCATTATCAACGAACAATAACCTAATCTAACATAGGAGTATCTGACCTAGGAGTATCCCATAAAATACGTTCTTAGATATCAGGTAGGTGCCACGTAATGAAGAGATGGAAGCAAGAATTCATTAGTGAAAGAAGAAGGGAACAAGTTATATTATGATTAAATATTCAAGCTTCTATACACAAGGTTCAATTGCAAATAGGGAGAAAATAGCAGTGTAGGTAGTCTCAAATCCAGAATGGAATTATGAAATTTTTATCAAAAAGTTGTATGTCAAAAACTATGAAGATCATTTTAAAAATTCTACTAATATCAAAATAGTAACGACTTAGAATCCATTACTAGAAGTTATACATGTAGTTGGATTAGTGGATTTAGGTATCTATGTACTATACCTGATTATATCTAATTATAAAGAGGATGTAAGGTGCAAAGATTTCTAGGTTACCTTCATTTGTCTCTTGGACATGTGAAGACTTTGCAAAAAGGAGTTTTTAGTTTTAAAGGGAAGAAAGGTTTTGGAAGTAATCTGCTCAATTTTAACTTGATACAAGCCATTTTCCAATGCGCCCTATTAAAACTCTATAGTAGCTATAAGGGATGAGGAGAACATCAACAATAGGGGAACAACAGGGGCAGGGGGAGGAACAAAAAGACAAATGGAAGTTTCAAATGCAGTTGGGGAGACAAATGGCTAAAATTTAGTTTGTGTTAGTGTTCAACCTATTGTGGATAGACCTAATATGTGTGTTAGAGTATTAGGGTCTTAAAAGGAAAAATATATATTTAATATTCATGACTGTGAAGGAAGAAACATTTTTCCTGCTCATTACACATAGTATGAATCAATCAAGAAACCTGATAAGATGTCATCCTAGAATATGCTAACACCACCAGACCATGTCAAGCAGTTCTCTCATCGATCCTTGGGGCCTACAATTTTTTTTGAATCTGGCAAGGGAACGAGAAAGTTGATGTAATTACTGAAAATTATTGACTTTGGTGGTTCGGGTCTAATTTTGAATCCATCGATGATTTGACGAAATCCTATGGAGATGTTTCAAAAACATGGCCCCCCCTACAATGAAGTGGTTAAGCATTGTCAAATAGACCCGAGTTTATAGGATCTACTACAATTTGATGCTACTGAGAGTCGTTGGCTCATTCATAATAAGGGGGGGGATTTTAAAATGTAGTTTTCTCCATACAGGGTAGTAGGCCCATTGTAAAACACATGGAAATAGGCATTCAATCATTCACACCTTGAAAAAGTCTAAAGCCTTCCTAGATATTGACAACCAAAAACAACATGGGGAAAGTTGCCTCCCCATTGTTCAAAGTTGAATCACAGATGTTATTTCTGACAACAAATCCATTTGATTGTTGTGGAGCCACAAAGTAATAAAAAATATACTATTGGTCTCAGTCCCATATTTATTATGGATACGATTTCCAATTAAATTCGATAATCCCTCCATCTCACAAGTGGTGGTTGTCAGAATTTTCAACAAAACAATGACTAGTAATTGATTTTTTCAAATCTCAAATGGTGAGCCAGACAAACTTAATCGACCATATCACTGACGTCAAGAAGCTAACCGAAGTCATGGTGGCAACATAAAATGAGTTGGAAGCACAACATGGGCACAACAAAGCAAGGGACGTCTTTGGACCAAGTTAGGTGGGCACATGAAAAGGGTAGAGAGCCACATTTCCAAGAGAATTCTCACCAACTAATAACTATCAGAATCAAAAATCGAAAACCAAGAGTAAAAATCCCATCAAACTTATAGAAGTAGTTTAGAAGATTATTCTGGGAGTCGACCTATTCTAGGAAAATGTTTTCCGATTAAGACAAAGAATGTTGGTAAGTCATTGGGAATTCACAAGGAAGAATGGATCACAAATAAAAGAATGGGTTAAGAACAATTGATCCTCCCTGTTGGTTTACAATCCAAAAGTAAGTGTTATGGTGAATGGACGGTTCAGATTTCACTTCGTAAAGGAGTAATATGTGTCAAGGATCATATCCATGCCCTAGATGAAAGGTAGGGATTTCCTGGTATTACAAGATTGGAAAGTAGGCTTCAACCCAGTCTCTAAGGTCCTCAAAAGGAAAATAATTTGGGCCAAACTTCCTATCCTTACAATACAATTATGGAAGAAGGAGGATATCAAGGAAATTCCGAGAACAATTAGTAAATTAGACTATGTTGATGAAGGTGGGCCTGTTGGACAAAATGACAACTTGGTTTTTAGTGGAAGTGAACCTCATAGGTGATCTCCCTACAACCTTTGACATATATTGGGTTAATTTATGTATTGAACAAAAAATAAATTATTGGGGACTACCTTATCAATGTCTAGGCTGCCACAATACTCGACATCTTCTTACAGATTTCCCAACCCACTTTAGTGAATGTAGAAATAGAGCAAATAGATGATCCACAATTGAAAATAGGCTACTAAGAAATAATCAATTTTGGGTAGCAGTTAACCTTATCATCCATACTCCCGTGGAGGCTCGAATGGAACTGGATTCATTTGGAAAATAGGGTCAAATTGATTCCTCAATTATCAATGAATCAACATCGACTAATTATAAAAGAGTAGGAGGCTTTGAGGTATCAGAGAATAATTTTCCTAGCCCCAAAATCATGCCCATAAAGAAAATAAATAAATGAAAGGACTCCTTTGCACTGAATGCCCCAAAATATCTATTATTGCTAATATTCCATCAAAATACATAGTTGAATGATCCCTCTCATTCCATGGTATATGTTGTGCTAGAGGCCCTTACTTACAACTCATCTTTGGAGCTAGAACCAATGATAATCAAGAGGAGATTTTTCCATATTGGGTCTAGTTCGTTAGGTAGAGTAGAGGATCATCTTGGCACAAAAGAGAAGAAAAGGAAAGAAACAAAATCCATAAAAAAAAAAAAAAAATAAAATAAAAGAAAAAAAAAAAAATTGTGTGGAGGTATTGAAAGAGAACTGAATTCTCTGTTCCGCGAGACAATGAAAGTGGCATTGTCTTCCTCCTTCGACCCTGGACCAACCAATGCATTGACTGAAATCTTGTAGGACTCTCAATATCGGGACCTTAGAGAATCGTTTCCTAATTATTTATTTTCAAAATGAAGATCATATCACTAAATATTAGAGGGATGATATCATCTAAAAGAAAAAGTTCCCTGAACAATTGCATCCGAAGAAAATCCCCAGACATTATACTCCTACAAGAAACTATGATCGAGAAGGAAATGGTTAAAGACATTTTACCTAACATATAGCCAACATGGGAGTTATTTTCTACCAATACCTATGGTACAACTAGAGGGATGGAAACTATCTGGAACCCCAACTCTTTTACCTTTAAATCCTTTAGGAAATGTGTTGGTATCCTCTTGTCAGGCTTCTGTAGGCGACATGCTCATAGAATTTGGATCCTAAATACCTATGCTCCCTATAGTAATAGAAAATATTTTTGAGAGAAGGTTGATTCTACTGGAATCCTTGATATACACTTTCTGATTTTAGTTGGTGACCTAAACTTCATGTTGGATGAAAATTAATGTTGAGGCGGAAAGGCTAGGATTGATCCATTAGCGGAATACATCAAAGAACTTTTTGGTTGGAAGATATTAAGGGGAATCACTCCTTCACCTTGATTTCCAACTTGGAGAAATGAAAGAATAGGGGATGAGGGCATTACCAAAAAAATTAACAGATTCTTTGTTCACACATCATTATTCTAGATATTAAATAAGCTCCAGACCTAGTCATTCGATTTGGAAGTGTTTGATCATGATGCAATATCATTGGAATGGGAGGGGAAATTTTACCCCTACTCCATGCCATTCAAATTCAATCACATTTTTTTGAAGGATTCTAACTTCTCTGAATTTGTTAAAGACTCATGGAACACCACTATTATTGTAGAATATTCTAGCCAATCTATATTGATCAACTATTAATTGAAGGGGCTTAAACAGGTTGTGCACTCATGGATTAAGAAGTGTAAAATGGAATTAGAAAAGGATATGGAATCTATTGATCAAGAGATCAGTTCATTGTTGGATCCATCCATCTGTGAATACTTCTTTGACCATGTTAAAAAATCTATTTTAGATCTGATAGAGAGAAAAAACAAGATTTGGAAACTATAGGAAAAGGAATGGCTCCTCACAAGTTGGATCATCTGGATACAAGGAGGAGACAAAACTACTGAGTTCTTCCATAGGGTTGCAAAAAAAAGAAAATAGTGAAAAACTATTTGGGCAATTAAGGAAGAAGAAGGCCACACTCTCACAACAATGGAAGACATTAAAAAATAGGTTTTCCTTTTCTTTCACAATCAGTATAGAGAGATGGATTGGAAAATATCGATGCAAATATTGAATTATTGAATATATTTCCAAGGGTTGTGAAAGAGGAATATTTGGAGAGAATGAATGCACCAAACACACAAGAGGAGCTCCTGCAAAATTTGAAGGAGATGAAAAAGGATAAGAGTTTGGGCCCAGATGGCTAGCCCGTAGAACTCTTCATTTTCTTCTTTGACCTCATGGGTTCAGATCTAATCTAAATGGCAGAAGAATGTAGAACTTCCGGATATATTTTAGGTGTTATTAATTAAGCCTTCCTTTCTCTTTTCCACAATAATATGAAACCTCTTTTTTTTTTTTATAACAGACTCATTGCATTATGTAATTCAGTTTACAAAATGATTTCTAAACTTCTAGATAATAGAATGAAGAATATTTTATCCCCTCATATTACTCTGGAGAAATTTGGTTTCTTGGATGATAGGAGAATCCAAGATGCACTGGAGATTTCTAAAGTGTGTATACACTCCATCAAATCTAGGAAATTGAAAGCATGTTTAATGAAATTGGACCTCATCATAGCCTACGATCGGATTGACTGGAAATTTCTCCAGATGATCTTATATAAAGTTTGTTTCCAGCACAACCACATCAAATTTATTATGTAATGTGTTTCCACAACATCATTGATATTTCTAATAAACGGAGAATCCACTAGATTCTTCAAAATTCATAGAGGACTCACACAAGGATGTGCCCTATATCCTCTTCTCTTTATCCTACTAAGTGATGCTCTTAGCAAAAAAAATTATGTTGAAAAGGAGGTTGGCACTGTCAAGGGTTGTCAGATCACGAGGAACAATTCCCCAACCCGCCATATGTTTGTAGATGATGTCCTATGTGTTGGGGAAGCAAATATTATAGAATGGGAGGCTTACTTCTAGATTTTTCCACTATTTGGTAATGCTTTATGCCTCATCATCAACAAAAAAAATCTAAAATAATTTTGGATGTTGAAACCTCAAAGGAAATTATTTGGATTACAACCAAGTTTGAGATTAAAATTTGCCCATTGTCAGAAGTCTTCAAATAATTGGGCTTCATTCTAAAACCCTCCAAATAGAAAATTCTTGATTCACCTTGGTTGATTAAAAAAATTGAAAAAAACTTTTCTCGAAGGGGCCAAAAATGGCTCACACTTGGAGTCAGGGTCATCGTGGTGAAGGAAATTCTCCAAGGTATATCAATTTATTAGACGCACATTTTCCACATTCGTCAGACTATTATTAATAGAATTGATGCCATCATTTCTACTTTCCTCTCATCCAGGTGATGAGCCTTGGTATTGCAACAAGAATGCTGCAACTCCCAAGGCTTCCGACTTTAATCATCAACCCGGTGTTCATACAAACTTAAGAGGTATCAACACTACATGTGCAACATACAATATGTCCTTCCTTTTCTATCATGATGTAATGGAGTTCATGTAATAAAATCAAATCCGAAACTAATTGTAGAAAATGAACTGCTCGATATGGAAACCCTAACCAATTGCAAGAAATAAAGTAGAAGGAAAGAAATATATTCTAATTGCATAAAGATCATGAACTAAAATGTTCTAGAACCTAACTTAATCATATTTATCACATATGATGATTTAAACTAATTAAGCATGGAATCTGATATAGGGAGTATTATCTGATGCATGCATGTGCCAATTAAGAAATAAAAAGAAGTGTTTTTCTTTATCTTTTCATTTTGTAAATGAAAATGCTAATCTTTCCTTGTTCTTTCACAGAGGAGATAGGTGTGGAGGAAGAGTGGTACAATTGTTTTGATGGCTTGGAGGTCAAGTAGAGGCATAATCATAGCTTAAATGATGATTTTTCTGAATTTGGGCTCAAAACAGGCTACTACAGGATTTCCTATAGGATGTCTGCAAGATGTACTAGTTCCTACAGGATGTCTATAGGATCCCCTATTTTATTATAAAAAATGGACTGAAACCTTAGAAAGTGGTCTAGAAGGTTGAATGGAGCTTGGGAAAGGTGGATAATGGAATAATAAGGCATGGAGATGGTGGACACTACCCAGAACTCAAGTAAGGGCTTCAAGATGGGTAGATTTTCTTAATGGAAATGGCAATTTTTGCTTATAAAACAAGAAGTCTGATTGAGAATTTAGTGGATTTTTACAACATGGGTGGATGAGGTGAGATGAGGTCTCCTTGGAATGGTGAAGCTCCTACAACAACACACATTATTTTCTGCATCTATCCACAAATTCATCTATACATGGGAAAAATTTATTAAATAATGGGAAATTACTAGTCTAAAATCCAGAAATTCTAGAAGTAGTGAGCTAGTAAATCTATAAAATACCTAGCCTAATCAAGTGAAAATGCAATGCGATAAATTTTATTTTTAAATAGATTTCTTTTTTTATCTAATGCAAGTGGAACCAACTTGTTTGAGGTTCGTTAGCATGCTCTAAAAAATAGTAGAAATTTACTATTCTTTGCTACAAAGGAGTTCAAGAAATCTAGATTTGGGAATAAGAAGACTAATCCAAGTATCTAAATGATTGCTATAACCTTCAAAATATTTTCCAAGTATGAAATGATTCTTTTGATCCTGAAAAAAACTTACATCAACCATTTAACTCAATACTACAGCAAGAAATCATTAATACTAAATGTACAAATAGAAAGAAACAAGAAGAAGAGATGCATGTGAACAACAAGTGAAAATAATAAAAGAAAATGATACAAAAAGTCTCTAAGTCTCCTAGGATGGCCAAGCCTAAGGAAACTCATATTCCTAAGGAGGAGAACAATATTTAGAAGCTGAACATGATGGTAATCTTCATTATTTTCATCAATACAATTACATCCTTGCAAGAAAATACAATGGAGTTGCAAAAATCCAAGTTCTCTCCACACGAAAATTAATAAAAATCTCCCCCGTAGAGGAAAATTAATCTTGGTACTTATACAAAATGATTAGGAATCATTCCCCATGAAATGAGGAAGCTTTCCCCACTAAAATCCCTTGATTAGTGGATTTCATTCCCAATACTGGGAATCGACATTAAATGGCATAGAACACATTCCTAGATTTTCTTAATCATTGGAGTTCCACAATTTGTTCCAAAATTCCATAATATCTTGTTTATTTATTATTTAATATTGATCCCCATGTAGTGGGGAGCTAGTCCCTAAATTATCTCCTCCTCCAAATCTTCATAATCTGCCCAATATTCTCATAATATTCTACAAAAATAAATAATATTAGGCACAAATATGCAATTATTCATATACATTACTAATGAACATATTAAAGTTAAAAATACATTACGTAGTGAAAAAATATAGGTTTAAGGTGTTGAAGGATGATCATAGGCCCTAATTTATGTTTAATTTAGAGGCATAAGCCTTAATTTATGTCCAATTTAGAGGCCCATCATACCCCCCTGCTGAAAGTGTTGTTCATCCTCTGAGCAACTTAGTGACCTCATTGTGCCTCATTCATGGCCTTGGTGGCCTCTCTCTTTTGCACCCCACAGTCCCTTCTCTTAAGAATCTTGGTTTTAAGTTATGTAAGGACAAGCCCAAAAATCTATTTGTGCATAGAAAAATCACTATTTTTTGAGACCATTTGCTTTCTTTCTTCCTCTTATTCAAGATGGGTTATTGAATATTTTTCAATTTGGAAAGGTCTTCCACATCTTTATCAACCTTCTGCTACCTTGTTCCACCATTTGTACACCTCTAAAACCTGCAAAATTCCTTTAGATCAGAACTAGGACATCCTGTAGTAATTCCTATCAAAACTATAGGAAACCTATAGGAAACCATGTTAAAACTACAAGAAACCTGTTTTGAGCATAAATGATAGTCTGAGGTTAGGGAAGGCCCTTAACTTGACTTCCATGCATTTCTCCCATTTCTATAACATATTTTAGGCCTTGGACAAAATCTAGAAAGAGATTAGAGACCTCTTGGAAAGCCTCTTTTTATCATTGCAGTTTGAGTTATGCTTCGATGGTGAATGCCTAATTTTATTTTGTTTCCTTCTTCTTCTCTCTTGTGGCCTAGATGATTGCCTAATGGCCTTGGAGTTTTATGTTTTGATTAGGTCTATCCTAGGCACTGTCTTCTTTGATTTTAGTGCCATTTGTTCCTTTCTTCCTTCTTGTAGCAACCATTCCTTCTCTTTCAGAGTCTTTTAACTGTATGGTAGTGATTTGAAATGATGTAGAGAGTTTGGATGATGATTCTAGGGCTCACAGGGAGTAGTGTAGGTTTGTGAAAATGGAGAGGATGCTCTGTTTGTTTTATTTTAAGAAATTTTTAGGGTGAGATAGAGTGTAGAGTTTGTTCTTGAAATTATGAAATGGGATGGATGAATGATGGATAGATAGTGAATATGAAGTGGATGGAGGGCTTGGAGTGTTGTGGTAACTTGGTCTTTGCAAAAATTTCTTCTTCTAATTGATGTCCTCATTCCTTGAAATCATCACGCTTTCTAATTTTACTTTTCAAGATTGCATGAGTGAAGGAGTGAGTTGCAATTAACTAGTTCAAGGCGGTTGAGACTGCTGACCCATGATTATCTTATCAAACCTCATCTCTCATGCATTGACAACAAATTTATAACTATAATGTGCTCAAGAGAAGAGGTCAATAATATTGCATACATGTAGCTACTTGATGGTTAATGGAGAGACAAGCATGTTGCTGGTGAGTTGATGTTTCTATGTTACTAATAACTCAGGTACATCTTCTTGACTACCTTTTTCTTTCTTGTTGATCTCATTTTGCTGATGGGTTGTCTTCTTGTTGATGTGCAGGTGTTGGGGGGCATATATCAATCTCCCCTAAAGAATACCTGACACTTTAACCCATTTCTACATGATATTACCTCTTGTAGCTCCTTCTCGGCCTTGTTGTAGATATCCGGTAGTAATTCAGAAGTTCTTGTACAGATCCTATATTAATTCAGGACAACCTCTTGTAGCAAACTTGTTTTGTCCATATCTCCCAAATGGTAGAATGGATTGACCTACAATTTTTTGAGCATGTTGCCATCATCATTACGCACCTCCCCATAGATAAATATTGTCCAATGGATGCAAGAATCTCAAGAAAAACAAAAAATGGCTGAAGGTGATGGAAGTCAATTTATTGGAAACCATGTGGTGGAATTTGCTGAAATTGCTTGGGCATGTTACCATAATCCATATCCATCTCCCAATGAAACATATTTTCAATTGGATGCACAGATATCGATAAAATTAAAAAGTGGTTGTAGGTGATGAACGCTGATTTCTCAAAAATTGTGGATTAGAATTTGTTGAAATTACTTGAGCATGTTGTCATCATCGATATGTGTCTCCCCCTAAAATAGTTTGGCAAATGGATGCATGGTTTGTAATATGGGGCAAAAATAGTAATCTTCTCTACGTATTTTTATTTCCTATAGTAAAATATAGCATTCATATAGTGTTTAAGGATAGAAAGAAAACTGAATGAAAAAAGCTTGAGAATGATGGGTGGATGGTGGAAATAGATGAGGTTGATGGATTGACATGACCTTGCACTTGTTGGAGCATTTGAGCAAAGGAGGAGAAGGTCAAAATTTGACTTCTTTTAACTAGTCTTGACCATTTTTATTTTTGGTGCCAACCTGTTTTTCTTGCTTGCAAATGTTTGAGAGTACATGTATTCATCAAAGAGATACATGGATCAAAGTTTTTTTTATATTTCTTTCTTTTTTTTCTTCTAGGCCTACTAGCCACCTCAAGGAGGTTTTCAACTAGTAAGTCTACCTAGGCACCTTAAAGGAGGTTTTGACCTAGGATATTTTCTTTTTTCTAGCCCATTGACCGCCTCATGGAGGTTTTCAATCAATGAGCCAATCTGAGGTGCCTCAAAGGATATTTTCACCTGAGTTTTTTTTATTTTTTCTCTTATTTTTCAATTTTTTTTCTTACCCTACTCTACTTGAAAAACAAAATCACTTTCAAGTATAAGAATACTTCCAATGGAGCCATGTGCACATCAAGATGGCATACAAAATGGTGTGTAGGCTTGCATTATATGACTTGACATGTATCTAGATTTGAGTGATCAAATGCTTTGACTTTGATGATATCAAGCATAATTGAAGAAGAGAGTATTACTGCACCTTGTTGATTTTCTGGAACCAAACTTCAATATAACTCTGATGCCCTTGGTTTTCTTATTTATCTGGATCATTCTTCATGTATTCTTCTATCATGACCTTCAAATCTTCCTCTTTTTGATGATTTTTCTCTTGAATACATGAACGATTTGATGGTAACCATCAGGGAGCTTTCTCGATCTCTGATTTTGTTGTCTTGTCTTCATCAAATCCAACCCATGTTCCTTTAGTATTCTCATTTGAATCTTCTTCTTCTATATGTGGTCCTTTAATGATATCAAGATAATCTCTTTTTTGCAATACTCTTCCTAAGCTATGGTGAATACCATTTATCTCAAGAGCAGATGTTTGGAAGTGTTGCACCTTAGCATTGTAAGTGGGTTGAGCTACTTCAATGTGTGGGTTTGGAAATGGTGGTATAGGTAATTGAGTAGGAGTGGATATTTGAGATGGATGTGATTAAGGTTGTGTTTGTGGGGGAGGTGAATGGTAGGGATAAATATGGAGTTGGATATGGAGGATATTGACGAAAAATACTGAGGATATTTTGGATGGCTCCCATAAGTTCCTTGCCAACCTTTTTGCCAAGATTGGTTTTGGGTTTGAGATGGCCAACGTTGCCAAGGAAAGGGTGTGTTTCAATTACTTTGAGATGGATGTGTACAAGCTTGAAATTATGAATTAGGTTCTTGCATCATACTAGGTTGAATAGGCTACAATGGTCCTTTTGGAGCTACAAAACATGGCTGCATTGGCAATTGACTTGCTCCATTGTCCTTTTGGTAAACTTCCTTCAACCTTGGTAATGAGGGGAAATATTTAACATCATGTGATTCTACATGGATGACACAAATATTTACATCTTTTTTTTCTCATTTTGAATTCTTAACATTTCTACTTGTTCACTTAGATTGCTAAGAATTTATGTTTTAAAGTTATCAAGAAAATTTCCAAGTTTAGCTTGGCTTACCAATCTTGATGTTGATTTAAATACTCTTGCCTTTCCTCTTGATATGTGTTTTCATGTTCACAAATTTCTTCAAATGATAGTTAGTATATGTCACCTCCACTCATGAGATCAAGGAGATCAATCCACACATCCCTAATTGTTCTATGTAAGAGGGTTTTTAGTGTCTCGGATCCTAAATGATGTAGTTTTTCCCTCTTAGAATTATACATGAACCTCTCTATTAGATCCTCCAGACTCTCATCTTCTATTTGATTGATTCTAAATATTTCTCCTTTAAGATCATGATCTTTATATTTTTCTAGAAATATATTTTGCATATCATTCCATGATCTTATTGAATTAGTCCCTAAACTCATGAACCATTTAAGAGCTGTATCCATCAATGTTGCTGAAAACAATCTCAGTTTTTGAGTTTTTAATAAGTAACCATAATATCTACAAATAATTTCAAATTCAAACAAAAAGGTTTCTAGATCCTCTGACCTTAGGCTGTGAAATTTTGGAAGAAAATATGGAGGGATGTTCTTCATTTGCACATTAACATGAATATTCTGAATGGGAAAACTGAGAAGATCTTCCTCATTGTTATCTTCTCCATCCATTTCTACATTCTTTGCCATCTCTCCTTCTTCTACCCGTAAACATGGATGGTGACATGGCTCTTATTGCACCATGTGATCAAATGTGGGGGTGGGTTGGTGTTGAATATTTTTTTTTGTTTTTATGATTGAATGAAAACACTAATGCAATACACTTTTCTATTTTTGAAATAAAATATGCCTAGTGAAAATATTTTTTGTTTTTGCAAAATGTAAAAAAGAAATGAATCAACTAGGGAAGAAAACAATACATACTTTGACACTTCCCCAAAAACGACGCCAAAAAGTGATGAGCCTTGGTATTGCAACAAGAATGTTGCCACTGCCAAGGCTACCAACTTTAATTATCAACCCGGGGTTCGTACAAGCTTATGAGGTATCGGCACTATATGTGCAACATAAAATGCATCCTTCCTTTTTTGTCATGATATAATGGAGTGCATGTACTGAAATAAAATTTGAAACTAATTGTGAAAAATGAACTGCTCGAAATGGAAACCCTAACCTATTGAAAGAAATAAAGTACAAGGAAATAAACATATTCTAATTACATAAAGATCATGAACTAAAATTTAAAAGAAACCTAAATTAACGTTATTTATCGCACATGATTATTTAAACTAACTGAGCATGGAATCTGATCTAGGGAGTATTAACTACTACATGCATGTGCTAATTAAGAAATAAAAAGAGCTATTTTTCTTTATCTTTTCATTTTATAAATGAAAATGCTAATCTTTCCTTGTTCTTTGGCAGAGGAGATAGGTGTGGAGGAAGAGGGGTACAATGGTTTTGATGGCTTGGAGGTCAAGTAGAGGCCTAATCATATCTTAAATGATGATTTTTGTCAATTCAGGCTCAAAATAGGCCGCTATAAGATTTCCCATAGGATGTCTACAGGATGTAATAGTTCCTGCAAGATGTCTATAGGATCCACTGTTTTATTATAAAAAACATGCTGAAAGCTTAGGAAGTGGTCTAGAAGGTGGAATGGAGCTTGGGATATGTGGATAATGGAATAATAAGGCATAGAGGTGATGTACACTACCCAAAACTCAAGCAAGGGCTTCAAGATGGGTATATTTGCTCAATGGAAATGGTAACTTTTACTTATAAAACAAGAATTCAGATTGAGACTTTAGTTGACTTTGGTGACAAGGGTGGAAGAGACGAGATGAGATCTACCTACAATGTAGAATCTCCTCTGACAACACACATTATTTTCTGCATCTATTGACAGATTCATTTATACATGGGAAAGACTTATTCAATAATCGAAAATTACTAGTCCAAAATCCAGAAATTCGAGAGCTAGTGAGCTAGTAAATCTATCAAATCCCTAACCTATTCACGTGAAAATGAAATGGGGTAATTTTTTTAATAAATAGAATTCTTTTTTGATCTAACGCAAGTGGAACCAACTCGATTGAAGCTCGTTAGCATGGTATAAAAAATAGCCAAAATTTACTATTCCTTGCTACAAAGAAGTTCCACAAATCTAGATTTGGGAATAAGAAGACTAATCCAAGTAGCTCAGTGATTACTATGACCTTTAAAATATTTTCCAAATATGAAATTATGCTTTTGATCTTTCAAAAGAACTTACATCAACCATTTAACCCAATACTACAACAAGAAATCATTAGTACTAAATGTAGAAATAGAAAGAAACAAGAACAAGATATGCATATGAATAAGAAGTTGAAAAGAATAAAAGAAAATGACACAAAAGGGATCTGAGGGTCATGCAATGGTGGAGCCCAAGGAAACACAGAGTCCTATGGAGGAGAAAAATATTTAAAAGATGAACGTAACGCCAATATTCATTATTTTCATCAATACAATTACATCCTCGCAAGAAAATACAATGGACCTGCAAAAATGTGAGTTCTCTCCGCAAGAAGACTAATACAAATCACCCCCTAGAGGAAAATTCAACTTGGTACTTATACAAAATGATTAGGAATAATTCCCCGTGAAGGGAGGAATATTTCCCCACCAAAATCCCTTGATTAGTGGATCTGGTTCCCAGTACTAGGAGTTTGCATTAGGTAGCACGTAACACATTCCTAGATTTTCTTAATCATTGGAGTTCCACAATATGTGCCATAATTCCATAATATCTTGGTTATTTATTATTTAATATTGATCCTCCTGTAGTAGGGAGCAAGTCCCTAAATTATCTCCTCCTCCAAATCTTCATAATATGTCCAATATTCTCATAATATTCCACACAAATAAATAATATTAGGCACAAATATGGAATTATTCATAAACCTTCCTAATGAATATATTAAAGTTAAAAATACATTATCTAATGTAGAAAGAGAGGTTTAATGTGCTGAAGGATGGTCATAGACCTTAATTTATGTTTAATTTAGAGGCATGGACCTTAATTTATGTCTAATTTAGAGGCCCATCATACACCCCTGCTAAAAGTGTTTCTCATTCTGTGAACAACTTAGTGACCTCATTGTACCTCATTCATGGCCCTGGTGGCCTCTCTCGTATGCAACCCTCAGTCCTTTCTTTTAAGATTCTTGGTTGTAAGTTCTACAAGTACAAGCCCAAAAGTCTATTTGTGCATAGAAAAATCATTGTTTCTTGAGACCATTAGCTTGCTTTCTTCCCTTTATTGAAGATGGGTTCTTGAATATTTTTCACTTTGGAAAGGTCTGCCACATCCTTATCAACCTTCTACTACCTAGTTCCACCATTTGGACACCTCTAAAACCTTCAAAATGACTTTATATGAGAACTAGGACATCCTGTAGTAATTCTTGTCGAAACTACAGGGAATCTACAAGAAATCTGTTAAAACTACACGAAACTAGTTTTGAGCATAAATGATATTCTGAGGTTAAGTTAGGCCCATAACTTGACTACCATTCCTTTCTCCCATTTCTATAACATCTTTTAAACCTTGGAAAAAATCCAGAAAGATATTAGAGACTTCTTGGAAAGCCTCTTTTTTTCACTATAGTTTGGGTTTTGTTTTGATGGTGAATGCCTCATTCCGTTTTGTTGCCTTCTTCTTCTCTCTTGTGGCCTAGATGATTGCCTAATGGCCTTGGAGTTTTATGTTTTGATTAGGTCTATCTTAGGCACTATATTTTTTGCTTTTAGTGCCATTTTTTCCTTTGTTCCTTCTTGTAGCAACATTATATCTTCTTGTAGTAGTCATTCCTTTCCTTTTAGAGTCTTTTAATTGTATGGTAGTGATGAGAAATGATGTAGAGGGTTTGGAGGATGATGCTAGGGCTCAAAGGGAGTAGTGTAGGTTTGTGAAAATAGAGAGGATGATGTCTTTGTTTTTTTTCAAAAAAAAATTAGGGTGAGATAGAGTGTAGAGTTTGGTCTTAAAATTATGAAATGGGATGGATGAATGATGGATAGATAGTGAATATGAAGTGGATGGAGGGTTTGGAGTTTTGTGGTGATTTGGCCTTTACAAAAATTTATTCTTTTAACTATTGTCCTCATTCCTTGAAATCATCACCCTTTATAATTTGACTTTACAACATTGCATGAGTGAAGGAGTGAGCTGCAATTAACTAGTTGAAGGAAGATGAGACTGCTCACCCAATATTAGCTTATAAAACCTCATCTCTCATGCATTGACAACAAATTTCTAACTATAATCTGCTCAAGAGAAGAGGTCAAGAATATTTCATACCTATACCTACCTGATGGTTGTTAGAGAGACATGCATGTTGCTACTGAGTTGATGTTGTTGTGCTGCTAATGACTCAGGTACATCTTCTTGACTGCCTTTTTCTTTTTTGTTGATCTCATTTTGTTAATGGGTTGTCTTCTTATTGATGTGCAGGTGTTGGGGGACTTATATCAACCTTCCTTAAAGAATACCTGACATTTTGATCCATTTCTCCATCATATTACCTCTTGTATATTCTTCTTAGCCTTCCTGTAGAGATCTTGTAGCAATTCAGAGGTTCTTGTAGAGATATTGTAGGAATTCAGGACAACCTCTTATAGTAGACTTGTTTTGTCCATATATGCCAAAAAGTAGAATGGATTGACTTGAAATTTTCTGAGCATGTTTCCATCATCATTATGCACCACCCCATAAACAAATCTTAAACAATGGATGCACGAATATTGAGAAAAACTAAAAATGGATGAAGGTGATGGAATCCAATTTCTTGGAAACCATGCACTAGAATGTGCTGAAATTGCTTGGGCATGTTACCATCATCCATATCCATCTCCCCATGAAACATATTTTCAAATGGATGCACAAATATCGATAAAATTAAAAAGTGGATGTAGGTGATAAAGGTTTATTCTCAAAAACTAGGCGTGAGAATTTGTTGAACTTGCTTGAGCACACTTTCATCATCCATATCCATCTCCCCCTTAAAAAATTTAGCAAATGGATGTATGGTTTGCAAGATATGGCAAAAATAGTTTTCTGCTCTATGTATTTTTGTTTCCTGTAGTAAACCAGAGCATTCGTGTAGGTTTTTTGGACAACAAGCAAACTGAATGGAAAAATCTTGAGAATGATGGGTGGATGGTAGAAATAGATGAGGTTGATGGATTGGCATGGCCTTGACCTTGTTGGAGCATTTGAGAAATGGAGGAGAAATTCAAAACTTGACTTCTTTTAACTAGGCTTGACTAATTTTTCGTTTTGTACCAACTTGTTTTTGTTGCTTGCAGATGTTGGAGAGTATATGCATTCATCAAAGAGATACATGGAGCAAAGATTTTTTATATTTTCCTTTTATTTATTTTTCTTCTAGTCCTACTAGCTGCCTCAAGGAAGTTTTCATCTAGTAGGTCTTCCTAAGTGCCTCAAACGAGGTTTTCATCTAGGATCTTTACTTTTTTCTCTTTTTTTCTTTTTTCCAACCCATTGATCGCCTTATGGAGGTTTTCAATCAATGAGCTAATATGAGGCACCTCAACGGAGATTTTCACATGAGATTTTTTTTTTCTCTTTTTTTTTTTTTTCTAGCCTACTCTACTTGAACAACAAAATCACTTTCAAGTATAATAATACTTCCAATGGAGCCATGTGCACATCAACATGGCATACAAATTGATGTGTAGGATTCCAATATATAACTTGACATGTACCTGGATTAGAATGATCAAATTCTTTGACTTTGATGATATCAAGCACAATTGAAGAAGAGAATATTGTTGCACCTTATTGATTTTCTAGAACCAAACCTTAATATAACTTTGATGCCCTTGGTTTTCTTGCTTATCTAGATCATTCTTCATGTCTTCTTCTACTATGTCCTTCAAATCTTCCTCTTTTTGTTGACTATTATCTTGAATACATGGACGATTTTATGGTAACCATGAGGGAGCTTTATCGATCTCTGATTTTGTTGTTTGCTCTTCATCAAATGCATCACATGATCCTTTGGTATTCTCATTTCAATATTATTCTTCTCGATGTGGTCCTTCAATGATATCAAGAGAATCTGCTTTTTGCAATAATCTTCCTGAGCTATGGTGAATACCATTTATCTCAAGAGGAGATGTTTGGAAGTGTTGTACCTCAGCATTGTAAGTGGGTTCAGCTACTTCAATGTGTGGGTTTGCAAATGATGGTACAGGTAGTTGAGTGGGAGTGGATATTTGAGATGGATGTGACTGGGGTTGTGGTTGGGGTGAAGGTGAATGGTGAGGATAACATGGAGTTGGGTATGGAGGATATTGAGGAAAATATTGAGGATATTGTGGATGGATCACATAAGTTCCTTGCCAACCTTGTTGACAAGATTGGTTTTGGGGTTGAGATGGCCAATGTTGCCAAGGAAAGGGTGTGTTCCAATTACTTTGAGATGGATGTGTATAAGCTTAAAATTTTGAATTAGGTTCTTGCATCATGCTAGGTTTAATAGGCTGTAATAGTCCTCTTGGAGCTATATAACATAGTTGCATTGGAAATTGACTTGCTCCATTATCCACTTGGTAAACTTCCTTCAAGATTGGTAATGAGGGGCAATATTTAATATCATGTGATTCTACATGGATGACACAAATATCAACATCTTCTTTTTTCTCATTTTGAAATCTTAACATTTCTACTTGTTCATTTAGATTGCTAAGAATTTCTATTTTAAATTTATCAAGCAAATTTCCAAGTTTAGCTTGACTTACCAATCTTGATGCTAATTTACTTACTCTTGACCTTCCTCTTGATATGTGCTTTCATCTTCACAAATTTCTTCAAATGATAGTTGGTATACATCACCTCCATTCATGAGATCAAGAATATCAATCAACTCATCCCTAATTGTTCTAAGTAAGTGGTCTTTTAGTGTGTCAGATCCTAAATGATGTATTTTTGCCCTCTTAACATTATACATGAACCTATCTATTAGATCCTCTAGACTCTCATCTTCTCTTTGATTCATTCTAAATATTTTTCCTTTAAGATCATGATCTGTATATTTTTCTAGAAATATATTTGCATGTTATTCCTTGATCTTATTGAATTAGTCCCTAAAATCATGAACCATTTAATAGCTCTATCCTTGAATGTTGCCGGAAACAATCTCAATTTTTGTGTTTTTAATAAGTAATCATAAGATCTACAAATAATTTCAAATTCAAACAAAAAGGTTTCCACATCCTCTGACCTTAGACCATGAAATTTTGGAAGAAAAGATGGAGGAATGTTCTTCATGTGCACATTAACATCAATATCTTGAATTGGAAATCGGAGAGGATCTTCCTCACTATTATCTTCTGCATTCATTTCTACATTCTTTTCCATCTCTTCTTCTTCTACACGCAAACATGGATGGTGATATGGCTCTTACTGCACCATGTGATCAAATGTGGGGGTGGGTTGGTGTTTGTTTTTATGATTGAATGAAAACACTAATGCAATACACTTTTCTATTTTTTAAAGGAAATATTCCTAGTGAAAATATTTTGTTTTTGCAAAAAGTAAAAAGAAATGAATCAACTAGAGAATAAGACAATGCATACTTTGACAACCCCCTGACAACAGTGCCTAAAAGTGATGAGTTTCAGTATTGCAAAAAGAATGTTGCAACTCCCAAGGCTACCAACTTTAATTATCAGCCCGAGGTTTGCACAAACTTAAGAGGTATCAGCACTATATGTGCAACATACAATGTGTCCTTCCTTCTCTATCATGATGTAATGGAGTGCATGTACTGAAATCAAATCCTAAACTAATCGTAGAAGATGAACTGTTGGAAATGGAAACCCTAACGTATTGCAAGAAATAAAGTACAAGGAAATAAACATATTCTAATTGCGTAAAGATCATGGAATAAAATGTAAAAGAAACCTAAATTAGCATTATTTATCACATGTGATGATTTAAACTAACTGATCATGGAATCTGATCTAGGGAGTATTAACTCTTGCATGCATGTGCTAATTAAGAAATAAAATAAAATAAAAAAATTTCTTTATCTTTTCATTTTATAAATGCAAATGCTAATCTTTCCTTGTTCTTTGGCTTAGGAGACAGCTGTAGCGGAAGAGGTATACAATGGTTTTGATGGCTTGGAGGTCAAGTAGAGGCATAATCCTAGCTTAAATGATGATTTTTTTCAATTCGGGCTCAAAATAGCCTGCTACACGATTTCCTACAGGATGTTTACAGGATCCCCTGTTTTATTACAGAAAACAGATTGAAAGATTAGGAAGTGGTCTAGACAGTGGAATAGAGCCTGGGAAAGGTGGATAATAGAATAATAAGGCATGTAGGTGTTGGAAACTACCCAAAATTCAAGGAAGGGCTTCAAGATACGTAGGTTTCCTCAACAGAAATGGAAATTTTTGCTTATAAAACAAAAAATTCGGATTGAAACTTTAGTGGAATTTGGCGACATGGGTGGATGAGGCGAGATGAGGTCTCCCTATAGTGTAGGAGATCGTGCAACAACACACATTATTATCTGCATCTATCCAAAAATTTATTTATATATGGGAAAGATTTATTAAATAATGGAAAACTATTACTCTAAAATCCCGAAATTCAAGAACTAGTGAGCTAGTAAATCTATCAAATGCCTTAGCTAATTAAGTGAAAATGAAATGGGGTAGAGTTTTTTATTAATAGATTTTTTTTGTGATCTAATTCAGGTTGAACTAACTCAATTGAAGTTCGTTAGCATGCTCTAAAAAATAACAAAAATTTACTGTTCATTGAGACAAAGGATTTCCAGAAATTTAGATTTGGGAATAAGAAGACTAATCCAAGTAGCTCAATGATTACTATGACCTTCCAAATATTTTCCAAATATGAAATGATTCTTGTTATCCCACAAAATAACTTACATCAACCATTTAACCCAATACTACAACAAGAAATCATTAATACTAAATGAAGAAATAGAAAGAAACAAGAACAAGAGATGCATGTGAATAAGAAGTGAAAAGAATAAAAGAAAATGATACAAAAGGGATCTGAGGCTTCTGGGATGGCAAAGCCCAAGGAAGCTCAAATACCTATGGAGGAGAATAATATTTAGAAGCTGTAAGCGATACCAATCTTCATTATTTTCATCAATACAATTATATCTTTGAGAGAAAATACAATGGAGCTGCAAAAATGCGAGTTCTCTCCACAAAAAGACTAACAAAAATATCCCCCTAGGGGTAAATTCGACCTGGTGCTTCTAAAAAATGATTAGAAATCATTCACCATGAAAGGAGAAAGCTTTCCCCACCAAAATCCCTTGATTATTGGATCTGGTTCCCAATACTAGGAATCTGCATTAAATGGTAGGGAAAGCATTCCTAGATTTCTGAATCATTGGAGTTCCACAATCTATGCCATAATTCCATAATATCTTGTTTATTTATTCTTTAATATTGATCGTCCTGTAGTAGGGAGCAAGTCCCTAAATTATTTCCTCCTCCAAACCTTCATAATCTGCCTAATATTCGCCTAATATTCCACAAAAATAAATAGTATTAGGCACAAATATGCAATTATTCATAAACCTTCCTAATTAATATATTAAACTTAAAAATACATTATCTAATGCAAAAGGAGAGGTTTAATGTGCTGAAGGATGATAATAAGCCTTAATTTATGTTTAATTTATAGGCATGGGCCTTAATTTATGTCTAATTTAGAGGCACATCACCAGGGTTGGTAACAATGCAAAAATTCAACTCATTAGTATTGATAAAATCTGTAGACCTATCAAACTAGGTGGGTGGTGAATCCGAGATTCCAAATGCTTGAATTTAGCTCTCTTGGCTTCTAATATTGTGCAGGTCTTCAATCTAAAGGGTTTATTGAAGGAAATCATTTTTTTCAAATACATTAGGACAACCAACCTAGAAGAATGGACTGTGGTTGGGGCTCCTTTAGAAGGCTTAACTTCTTATATATGGTGTAGTTTAATGGCAATCTGACCTTGGTTTTGATAAAATTTACACTAGGATGTGGGTGATGGCTCTAAAAGTATCATTGGCATTGATGTAATAAAGGTCTTTGTTGGTAATCATATTCTTGTTGAATTGAGGATTTTGTGATCCATATCAAGTTTATGAGAAATAATTTTTCGGTGTAAATCACATTATAATACATTTGTCGACGCGTTTTGAACCAATGAGTGTCATTCATCGTTTGGAAAAGTTGAAGAATCAGATCATGGCTACATGTTAAATAGGGATAGCAGATCTTCCAATGGCTAGGTTTGACTAGAAAGCGACTATATTAGACTAGACTAGACAAATGACTATAATGGACCAAGAAACGGCTAGATTCGACTAGTTAAATTATTTAATAATAATAATAATATTAGATAAATAGTTATTCAATGTCTTAGGGTTGATATCATTATATTTTATAATGTTCTGAATGTCAATAAATTTTAGAATCCTAAAAACGAACATTATTTTAATACTTTCCTGTTGGTATTGTGTGTTATTTTAAGTAACATGTTAATCAAATTTGAGTTAAAAAATAATAAATCTAGGGAATATTAAAAATAATAATGAGTAAAATGTTAACAAATATTAATAGATCTAGGGATTATAACCTTTAGTAATTGTATGGATTTAATATTAACTAAAATAATAACATTAATTATTATATTATTATTATTATTATTATATTATAATAATATTATTATTCTTATTATTAATGGTTTGGGTAACTAATTAATATAAATTTATTAGTAAAGCAGACCTAAAGCATGGGAGAAGCAAGTCTTCCACACTAGCAGAACATGCAGAGAAGACTAAACATCATGTTTGTATTGAGGAGGCCCGGGTTATTGCCAATGTTGTGCAGTTCCATCACTGAAAATTTAGAGAAGCCATTGAGATTGAGAAAAGACCAAGAAATCTCAACAGAGCTGATAGTTGGAAGATCAGTACTCGCTGGATCCCTGCCCTCCCTTCCTAGTCATTTCTTCCCCTTCCTCCCCCTCCCTTTATTAATGACTTGTACTTTATTTCTACTTATTTTTTTCCCGTATTATCCTATAGTGAAGCTTCTATCTAACTAGTTTTCTTTATCCTTTATTCTTATTTGAGTTTTTGGTCCTCTTTGGAGATCTCCCTTATTCTCTTTTCCTTTTATTGATGAGATAGTCCTTTTCATGACTATTTGAATGGGTTAGAATTATCTAGTATATGATAATTATTTAAATTTAAGTAGTAAGTTTATGTTCACATTAGATAGCTTTACTAATAAATTTATATTAATTAGTTACCCAAACCATTAATAATAAGAATAATAATATTATTATAATATTATAATAATAATAATAATTAATATTATTATTTTAGTTAATATTAAATCCATAAAATTACTAAAGGTTATAATCCCTAGACCTATTAATATTTGTTAACATTTTACTCATTATTATTTTTAATATTCCCTAGATTTATTATTTTTTAACTCAAATTTAATTAACATGTTACTTAAAATAACACACAATACCAACCGGAAAGTGTTAAAATAATGTTAGTTTGTAGCATTCTAAACTTCATTGACATTCAGAACATTATAAAATATAATGATATCAACACTAAGACATTCAATAACTATTTATCTAAGAATATTATTATTATTAAATAATTTAACTAGCCAAATCTAGCCGTTTCTTGGTCCATTATAGTTGTTTGTCCAGTCTAGTCTAATATAGTGAAGATCTACTATCCCTATTTAACATGTAGCCATGATCTGATTCTTCAAATTTTCCTGATGATGAACCACACTCGTTGGTTCAAAACGCGTCGACAAATGTACTATCATGTGATTTATGCCGGAAAATTCTTTCTCATAATTCATATTTTTCTTGTCCCATTAACTATAATCGTCGAAAAACTTAGATTTAACTCCTTAGCCGATCTTGGAGGTATGCTAGGAGCACTATTTTATGCCTCTTCATGGCCCCATGCATGGGATATTGGTCTTCATGGGATTTACCATGCTGAATGATAACTATACCACCAAAACTTGGGTGAAGCTAGTGTTATAGGAATTTTTTTCCACATCCAGTCAATACCCCTCCTAATGGGATTAATCAACATCCTTTTCCCCCTTGTCATAATCTTTCACAAATCCCTAAGCATTCCTCTTTCATTCCCCATAGTTTTTGCCTTAAACTACATCATCTAAGCCAATTCTAGGACCAATGCACCCTAGCCTCATGTTGGAAAACGATCACCTATAGGTTGCTCCATTGTGGCCTACGTTGATCACTTATAGGTTTCTCCCCTTTGCATCTGTGTTTTTTCTAGAAATTCAGGAGAAAGATAGAAGTTTTGGAAGCCTCATCTTCGAGAAGCTTCTAGAATTTGGTACAACCATTTACCTTAGATAAAACATTAAGATCCTATCCTATCATACTTTGGAGTTTCCATCCCTTATCCTTTGATCCCATCCTCCAATCAAAGCTGGATCTAGAAACTTAGATTGGTAATTGGATAAGCACACCCAACTTACCCCACTCTTCTATATATTTACAGCCTTCCATAATCAAGGTGTTGACTTTTGGAGAGTGATTCTACCCCTATGTTCTTGTTGTAGGAGGTTTCATTTCATGCATTTAGGGTGATTGGAGGTGCACATTCTGACAAGGAAAGGACAAGTCATCCTGGAGGAGCTCTTCTACAAGATCAATACCTATTTATGGTTGTAAACAACTTCCATTTATATTAATGGAAATAATTCTCTATTTTCCTATATCTGATATTGTTATTTCATGTATTTCAATACCATGTTGATCTATTGGATAAAGTATTTAGATTATACTTCATAGATGTTAGCTTGATGAGGCCTGACCTAGGTTTAGAGTTTATTATCCAAACAAATCCCTACACTACTGGCCCTTTTGGCATCAGCCCATGGAGAGCAGACTGAAGTCTCACCCGAAGCAATATGGGGGGATGTTGGAACCAAGTTTCTGCACCCTTGAGATGTCTGAGGTGTCAATTTAGTTCAACTGTGCTTACCTTCGCATAGGCCACTTCACGCACTATTCTAACCTGTGGGACCTTCGCAATCTATTATAATCAGCTTCATGAAGCCCTAACCAGTGGCTAAGATTCTTTCGCTTTGCTATGGCAGCGACCTGCGCTATTTCCCCAAACTATACCGTGGATCTTCCTTATCTTCTTAAAGATCTTAGTTCACTTTGTGTCAACAGATACTTTATCTCACATTCACTTAATTAACATAGTCACATATGTTCAAGCATCATATAAACAATAGAAATGAAATTCATACCCAATACATTCAATGCAGAAAATAGGAAATAAATACACAAGAATAATATAAAAACTTCTCTTTATTAATGCTCCAAGAGTTACAGACTCGACTTGCCCTGCACACTCAGCTCCAGGGGTCTACGCACTCAACTATGGACTACTAGGCCTCTTTTCACTCAGCTGTAGAGCCTTCTCCTACTCTACAACCCAAAGACTTGACTTTACACTTTAGATCTTCCGCTATGCTTCTAGTCCATGATCATCAATTGATTCTTTTACAACTTAGAGCCTCGCTCTATTTATAAAATCCCATGGTCTGCGGACCATGGGTAGATCTATATAGTTGACATTACATTACAACATTGATGGTCGATAAACCTATGACTCTTTTACAAGCTACATGCTTCGCACCCACAAAATGTGGAGTCTTTACATCGAAGTTACAATTTGTGACCAAAATCTGGGCTTTAAGCCCCAAAACATCCCTTGGGAGGACCCGCGCCCAATAGTCCCCCAACACAAACATCATGACTCGACCTTGAGTCACTCTATTGATGTAGATATCTTTGCACAAAGACCTCCCAACTCTGCCTTGACTGATGCAAGATTGGTAGCGCACTGAATGGCTCCCTGCTGCACTTCCTAGATGCGTTGTTCAGAAACCACTGTAGTTGAACTGCTTCTCTGAACCTGTTCATGTGTTCCTTGCATTTGCGTGAGATTTTCTTCAATAGAGGCTATACTGATGAATGCCTCATCAATCCATGGTTGTACGTGCACCTTCAAAATGGCTTGTGTCGAGAAGCATCCACCTTCTCCTTGAATGCTTTCGCCTGCTACATCTACATGAGCCTTTGAGTAAGGGAAATCATCTGCGCGGTCCCTTTTACTTCATCATACTTCTGCTGGAGCTCACACACCTCTATTTCTAAGCGCTTTATGTTCGGGTCCTCCTGCAAAGTGGTGAGAACCTCGAACGACTTTTCAAATAGCTTGGTGTAGTCTTTCACTGCATTTTTGACCTCTGCTATGGCTGCTATCATCACACTGGCACATTGTTCCTTAACTTCTGGAGAGGTTGAAGGCTATGCCTTCAACAACAGTTTGGAGTTCTAAAGGTTCAGCTCTAGCTAAAACTTGGCCATCTCTTCCTTTTCCTCGAGCACCCTTGTTGCTAGTTTCCGGATGTGCTCCTCCACTGGTTCCTCTACATGGATGGAAAACTCTAGGACCATGTGGCAAGCTTCATCAACCACCTGGACAATCTCCTGATTCTATGGTACTACCTTGTCATGCTGTAGGCTCAATAGTTCAATATTGATGTGTTGCTCGCTCAGGACCTCGAGCGCGTGACCTTCCCTAGCTTGCAGTTTTGTAGTAACACAATCCTGCAAAACCTAGAGCATCTCCCGAGGGAGCGCAACCATGTTTATCCCAACTCCCTTTAGCACACTGAACATAGGCCTATCGGCCTCATTTTCTATAACCAATTTTCCCTCTAGTAGCACTATAGTGTTGGTCATGCAGGCGCGCAACATTTCATCAGTCATGGCCATGCCTAGCACGAGGCTAGTTGAAAGAGTACCAACCTATGGAGTGTGCACTTGTAACTCCTGTATCTGCACTTAGAGAGCCCCCAACACCATTTGGTGTTCCTTTGCAAACTGCTAGAGGATCTCTGCAATGACGTCTCACACCGTCTCCCCAATTTCATGTAGAATCCCCTCAGTGAGGGTGATTGGGTCGAAAGAAGTCTTTGAGGCCTTCAACTTCTTCCGTGGCCCCACCTGCTCTCTTGGATGTTGTCGCTTCAGCTGTGTGGACGTTGTTTGTGGGTCTATGCCACCTTCCTCTATATCTATTTCCTATTCAGATGAAGGCAACTTTTGACCTTCGTGCCCCTTTTCTGTTGCCTTTTTCCGTTCTTCTGTTGCCTACGCAACGTCCCGTGCCACCTAGGCCTTCGTTGTTGCTGCTTTGTTCCAACGCTTCTCTGCCAACTGCATCATCCGGAGTTTTTCCTCCTCCTTTTTCCTCTCTAAAACGAACTTCTTTTATTCCACCGCCGAGCTAGCTGAAGCATGCCACTTCGTCAGCCACGACTCAAGCATAGTGAATATGACATCGTCCACCACCAGGTAAGGTAGATCGTGCCATGTCTTCACAGGATCCTTCTGTGCCCTGATATAAACATGGTGGAAGTCTCCCTTGAACTCCGCAAAGCTCTGCAGACTGTTGTAGATAGTGGGCGATAATCGTGGCTTGTGATTAATCCCCATTCTCATGTTCATCTCCATGAACACCCAAAATATCTTATTGTCCTTGATTCTCTTTGCATCTCTAGTTGCCCACTACGAAAGCGTACTTTGATACCTCTAGAAGATCCTGTGTAATCATTGGGAACTGGCTGTCCTTAGGCAATTACTAAGCCACTAGCACTACGGATAGTAGAAGCCATGCATAGTGGAAAGTCTTCCCCTATTACTGTGCCTCAAAGTAGTTCTCCAAGAACTCTTTGCACAAGTAATCCATCGAGTTAAACTAGACCGCTTTTGTGCATTGCATGGCAAGTGCAACCATTGGCATGGGCACCTCATCCATGCAGCACCTCCAGATAACCTTTCCATCCAGTATCTACATCGTGACTTTGACTGCAACGTTGTCGATGTAGGAAATCGCGTACCCTGTCTTCTTCTTCTCTAGCATGAACTTTTTGTTCATGGCCTCCATGATGGCCAAATCATCACTTTTACCCTTGGATATGTTCGTTGGATCCTCCCCTTTGCAAGGGAGCTGAGTAATTCTATGAATCAGATGATCGGTGATGGGCTCCTCCAGCCACAAGTACCCATCATGCACTAGGAAGAGCAACTGCCTAATGAAAAAAATAGTCACTGGGGTGTGATGGTAATGTGGCACCGAGAGAAGGTTTAATAATCCTTCTTTCTCTACTTTTCGCAACTAGTTGTGCAGCTCCAACTCTATGACTCCCGCTGATCTTTTTTTCTTCTGACACATTAGCTATGTGGTCACCAAATGTGGGAATTTCTCATGGTCTGCGAGATCCTAGTCTTCAAATTTTAATACCGGCACTCACCCCAAATGTGCTTCATAAAAAATGACGTTTTTGGGAAGCAACGGAGTCTACAGAGAGCTCCCGCTCTCATCTAGGTCCTTGGGCACCTTTTCTTTCCTCTTCTGCAGAGGAACATATGTGGGCAACCTAGTAAGAGGGTCTGCACCCTGGGTTTCCACCACCATCTCTACGTCTACCTCCTCCTCTACCAGGATTTCTTCAAATTCTTCCTCCTCATCGGTTTCCAAGTTGGCCGCCTTCCCCTTTTGTTCCATGGTGAGCCTGGTCCTTAACGGGTTCCTAGGGGGACACCTAAATCGGCATCATAGGCTGCTTGTCTTTCTTGAGTCTCAGCATGCGCGGCGATTTAGGGATTTCTACGACTATCTTGGTACTTTCTGAGGCTTCTCCTAACATTATGTCCTATGTGGCCTCCTCAGCGGTTAGTGCTCTGGTATCCATGTCTTCTTTGGGTTCTGACAACATTCTAGTTAGGAGGTCCTGCATCTCCTTCGACAATGTTTCAAACACTAAGCTTGCTCTTAAACACTCAAGGTTTGAAAGGTCCATACACAACTCAATTCTCAAAATGGCAAGTGTTGCTCACTGGACAACCACTTGTAATTTATAGCACCTTTTGAATTTGAATTTGATCATTCCCCCCACATTTGGTCCATTAATGCTCCCTTGGCGGCTGATTTTCTCAAATCTAGTCCATAAAGTTCAGCTTAAATGCTTGCTGCCCGCTCCATTTGGTCTCAAACCAAGAATCACATCGTGAATAGTGACTGTAACGATCACTTCCCAGCCAACCTGCATGGCAGTGCAGCTACCCTCATGCTGTCGCGGATCCTGTGACACCTCACTACTACGCACAGTCCTATCATTGCGTAGCTCCTGGGTAGAGTGGTTTATAGTCCCGCGCCTCCTTTCAGCTACCTGGAGCGCTAAGATTGTACTTCCTACAACTAGTCAGATGTCTAGGCCACCTGTGTATGGCTTCTAACGATTACTGTTTACTTTCCTTGGGAAGATTTTTCCATTCAGTTTCACCAACTGCACCACGCCACCATCTATGATCTCCTTAATAACATACGGTCCCATCCAATGCATTTTGAGCTTTCTTGGGAACTTATCAAACTTACTATCATCTAACAACACCAAATCATTCACCTTAAAGGTTTGCAACTTAATATGTCAATCGTGCCAGGCCTTTTCGCACTGCTTTTATACCTGCTGGTGGAATCCAACCAAAAAATGCTCTTCCTCGAGTTCCTCGAGTTGCGTGAGCCTCTCCTCTAGGGCTCTACAGTCTGTCATACCTATGAATGCTGCTATGCACAGATTAGGAATGATATATTCCATTGGTATTATGGCTTCTACTCCATAGACAAGCCCAAAAGGTGTCTGTCCTGTTAGCTTCTTGCATGTCATCCTATAAGCCCATAATATTATGAGTACACACAGGTTCGAATCACTTTGCTACACATTACATACCTTGTTCAATGCATTGCAAACCTTGTTAAATGCTTCCGCGTGGATAACCTTCTACGTGATTGTTCTTCCTACATACTATCTTTCCAACATGAAGAGCCATTTTCTCATTTCCCCCCCAACACATGTTTATTGTCCATACTTCTCAGTGAAAAGTTCAGGTGCATCCTCACAGGTTGTCTTCCATATGCTTGCACCCACTTAGCCAAATGCGTGCAAGGACCATCCCGTCCTTTGTACTTGTCTATCAATCGCACCTTAGGCTTCCAAAATTGTGTGCGCATCACTCTTCTACATTTGTGCCAGTCGTTAAAGCCCCCTTTGTGTGTACCCCACCATCCCGTGGGTGTAGCATGCAATACCCAATCCAAGGCTTGGAAGCATTGTTTTTCTAGAACCCCCCTTTCATATTTATCCAAGAAGACATCTACCTCACTTAACCCATCATAAGTAGGCAGATCTCTCACTTCTGTCGATATGCATCGTAGTGACCTTGTCATAATATTACAATTAAATGTGGTTACTTCGTGTAACTGATTTTTCCATCACTCTATTTCCTCATCAGAATCTAAAGTACAAGAGCTCTCGTACTCCCATGAAATTATTCCATCCATGGTGGGATTTACCGAGTATTTCTCTCTGGCAGTTATCTTGTAGATGCAATACAAATCATTGTCACTTTCATAGTCATGCATCGGCTCTGTATAGTGCAATCCTTCAGCAGGGTCTAGGGTTATAACTACACCTAGCGACTTCTTCTCAAAAATCATCTTGTGCTTCTTCATATTAATCACCCCGTTCATGTCAGTGGTCCAATAAATTCCTAAGAGCGTAGGGCAGGTATTGTTGTCATCAAAAATCTCTATCACTTCAAAGTCTGTTAACATGCTCGCTCCCTCAATATCCACAGTGATTCCCTACATTCTCCCCATGGGTATTATTTTTTGTTGGTTCCCCATTCGCAGTTGAATAGAAGACCACTGCAGTGTAGGTCTCCCCATTCACTCCCATGTCTGCTTTGGTAGAACGTTCGCATCCGATCCTAAATCTAGAATTAATTGTTCCATTTCATATTCTCAAATTTGCGCGGTTAACCTCATTTCTCTTCTCGTCCTTGTCTTATTCTTACTAATCTTCCATACTATGTGTGGCTCTCCTGGCATGGTCCCAACGCATCTGTTAATGAGTTCCTGTAATCCTTTTATAGGCTTACTATCGTGCAGTGACTTCATGCATGTTTCCAGGAACATCATAAGCATAGATGGGTCCATCTCTGGCTCCGATCTATCTTTGCTTCCTAAAGTGGAGGCATCAGCGAAGCTCTTCTTAGCTGCCATGAAGGTTTCCTGAGCATGCTCCAAATCAAACTCCACTTCTTTCGCTGAAGCTTTGTGAACCCAAGTACTATCTTTTGGTTCTTTCCCTTTGTCATCTCCTGTCGCGATTCCACTTCAGAGCACAATGTTCACATTGGGTCTTCCTCGTGCGGCTCAAACCTCATTATCTATAGGTTCTAAGTATGGGGAGGTGGTAGCGCTCCCTTGTCGTGTATCCTAACTATCAGCGTAGGACAATCTTCTATCTCATGATCAAACAAGGTACAACACAAACATGACAGACACATTGGGTTCATAAAATCATGGGCATAATGCCTTGGTCTTCCACAATTGTAGCATATCAGTTGTCCACAACCTCTTCCAAGTCCTCCTCCAACTCGGCCTTGTCTGCACCCCTGAAATCCTGTTTGCACCACTCCTACGTTCTGGTCTAGGGGATACGTTTCAGCCTGAACTCTGTAGGTGGGAGTTCTATCCATCATTAACTCATAGCTTCTACAAGTGTGCTCATCATGTCCCACCAATCTACAAAAGTTACAAAAAAACTATTGCGAATTTTGTGTATACTTCTGTAGCAAGTTCCAGTTGTCTGTAGCATGCTTTCCACCTATTTGACAAATCGCGCACCACAAATTAGGCACCGCTCTACGTCCTGCTTACGCTTTCAACCTTAACAACATCGGACCTCCTCCCGTGAGGTAATTTGCAACACCAGGCAGTGGTCCTTATCATGACGCTGACCCTTGCATTTTATGCACCACACCTCTTCGCGCACTTCTGGTCGAGTTGTCCTATCCTATTTTAGACTCTGCATCTCAAGGCATAAATTCTTCAACTACGCGTGGATCTATTGAACTCCCAAGTTAGAATCCTACATTGGGGTCTCATGCAGCCTCATCATGATCTCTAAGGCCTCCACTTGAGTCATTAACTTCTGCTGCGATAGCGCACTCCTTAAATGTCGCGTTAGGGATGCTACAAACCACTCGCAGTGCTATCCATCCGTCAAATTCATATTAGCTTCATGAATCATACACTTTAGCCTCTAATCCAACTCCCAAAGAGTCTTGCTTAGTATCATCATGATCTCTTTGAATCCAATGATCGACTGTGCTTCACACTTCGGCCTGCTAAGTTCCTTATTTAGCGCAATTTGGATATCCGCGATTCCTGCATTTGGATTATCATTAGAGTGCTTAATATACTAGGTCAGCACGTGGTCCTACACGGTACTAACTAGTGTCTCTTTCTTTATATTGTCATTTGTAACTTCCCGCGCTTCCCATATAGATCTTACAACAAACCAAAATTGGTCTGGATGCTCATTTCCCAATCCATTGAACATAGGAAACTTTATTGCACTTGCCATATTGAATCGCAGTGGGGGAAAGGGTGGTATAGGTGAAGATGGAGGTGATGGTCGTGAAGCTAGTAGCGGTGTGGGTCAAGGTGGTATTCATGGAATTCTTTGTCTTATGAAATGGATCTCACTTCATGGCGAGACCTTCGCGAGCTCTTCCTCATCCCCTCGCGGAGGTGAAATCAAGGGGCTATTTTTTGGTCCATTACTTCCTTCGCTCCTGCAATTTTTTCCACTTAGCGTAGCCCTGAACATCAAGGCATTTGCATAACCCTCTTTTCACACAATAACATTTCAATCCAACTATTCAGAGACTTTACGTACTTACCTCGCGATCATTTGAGAAAGCATCGCTCTGCCTCTCTATAGTTGATTAAGGTGTCAACCGCGAACTTAGTAACGAATCCTCCTATAATCTGATCAAGCCAGTGATCAACGATGCACGCAATCTTATCCTTTGATGCTTCCAACCTATGCACTAACTCTGGGGTCCACATAATAGGACCATCGAGCTTCCACCTTCCTTGGCTATTCAATGCAGAAAATAGGAAATAAATACACAGGAATGATATAAAAAATTATCTTTATTAATGCTCCAATGATTACAGACTTGACTCACCCTGCGCACTCAGCTGCAGGGGTCCGTACACTCAACTGCAGACTAATAGGCCTCTGCGCACTCAGTTGCAGAGCCTTCTCCTACTCTACGACCCAAAGAATCGACTTTACACTTTAGATCTTTCGCTATGATTCTAGTCCATGATCATTAATTGATTCTTTTACAACATAGAGCCTCGCTCTATTTATACAATCCCATGGTCTACGGACCATGGGTAGATCTCTATAGACAAAATTGAATTACAACATTGAGGGCGGACAACCCTATGAATCTTTTACAAGCTACGTGCTCCGTACCCACAGAATGTGGAATCTTTGCAATGAAGCTACAATTTGTTACCAAAATCTCGTCTTTAAGCCCCAAAACTTCCCTTGGGGGATCGTGTGCCCAACAATAGATCTCATAGCTTTTAGGCTTGTGTTATCTGACTATGCAGGTTCTAATTTTGAAAATCAAAGATGGAATTGGAGCATCCAAGCTAAAGAAGGAGCGAAACCCACGACAGATTCAAGGTAGGCTTCATTCTGTAATATATTTACGTTAAGGAAAGCATTGGGTTCCTTGTCTCTCTATTGTTCTACGTTAGCCACAAAGCCTAGGGGAGATACTTTTGTCTTTAATCATAAATCTAGTATAAAAAATTGACGACTCCACTGGGGAATGACATATTCCCTTCGTGGTTCCTTTGTCCTTTGTGTTTCATTACCTCCTTGATAGACCTCTGTTGGTTTACCCAACCAAGAACAAACCAAGGAAGTGATTTCATTGAGTCTCTTTTGTAATTTTTGTCTCAGAGTCCTCCACCCTGGACCAGCACACCCTTTGTTCCTTTGACACCTTGGCCCACTCTATGTCTGCATTGCAAAGCAAGAGTGCCTCTTCTCCACTAGTGTTGGCCCCTATTTTTTCACAAAATTTCCCTTGTTTTGAATGTCTCTTTGATCAAACTACTTCCAACTGACCATCTGTGAGTCTTGATTGTCTTGTGGTCTCTCTAATCCCTCCATTTGGTTTGAAACTACGTTTTATTGCCTTTGGTAAGAATTCATTTCAATTTTTTCTTTTTTCTTATCATTTAGGTCATTTGTAAACTAATTTTGTTTCATAATTGACCACTTGGATGAATTTTTGTTTAGGTACTCACTTTGAAAAGTGCATTTGATTTAGTGATTAAACATTTGCATCTAATATTTCCTCATTTTGAAAATTAAATGTGTTGAAAAGATTTTTTTTTATTGGCATTTAGAGTTTTGTATGTGCATTGCTATAGGAACAATCATATTCAAAGGGAAATCACATCTTTCATCATGTTTTCTACATGTTGTATGTTGCATACTGCTTGTTTCTTCCCTTTCTTACCTATATTTTCATTGAAAGAGAGATTTCCATTTTCTCATGCTAGCTTTTCATTTAAGTATATTCATGTGACATTCAAGTTGATCCTAAAACAAAATCTTAATCAAAGATAAATAGTAAATTTTATGGAGTCAACCTAAGGATAATTTGTAACATTAATGCAAACATTTAGAGTTCTAGGATAGAGATGTGTTCCGATGTCATTAAACATAGGAGTTGTCATTGTTTTCCAACATTGTATCTCGAGGGTGAAATCCCATTCCACATATGTGAGTCTGTAGGATCATTCTCCATGTACCTTTGGATATATTGGATAGTTCTCCACAAACGTAAAGTATATGGGAACGCTGTCATCAAACATTTACGCACTAGAAAACACTACTATGAACTTCACTCCCACGTACTTTCAAGTATATTTTGGGAGTACCCTATAGGTTTCTATCTAGCCATAGGTAACCGAGTGTTCCACCTTGTATACCGTGATACACCAAACACAACATTCAAGGAGATTGGTTGACATGTTTTAACTCCTTGCTTCACCAAGGTCTATATTGTAGTTCATAGTTTCTTGGTAATCATTTAGGTCAATATTACCCTCTTTTTTATTTATTTCCTTTTTTTGGTAAATAAATTTTATTATCCAGCATGGAAGAACAAAATCCACCACCCCATTGTTCACATAGAATGAAAAATAACCCTCCTCTCCCACCAAAGGTTTCTCCTGGTCATCGTCAGAAGCATAAGAACACACACTACAAAATGAAGAACTTCAACAACTACTTCTAGCCCTCCTCCTGATATTGATTCACCAGAATCATATATCCCTTTGAGTTCTAAACTCGAGTTTACATCTACTCTTGACGGTTACACTAAAACAGTTGAAACATAAGTCCCTAAAACCTTGTTTCTTGAGGTCATTGAACCTAACCTTCCTGACTCAAACACTTTGACGTCTGAGGATGTTGAACCTAAGGAGCCTCAACCATCTTCACCTGTTACTTCAGGACCTTTATTTTCTCTTCCTTTGTCTAAGACATAACCATTATATGTTGGACCCAATGGTGAACCTCTTCCACACGGACTTGCGAGTATTGAAGAGGTCTTGCAAGAAGAGCCCCATCCTTCTACTCCTATTCATTGGTAAGGACTCCATTTTTATCAACTTGATCATCTTCCACCTCTTCAGGCTTTGATACAAACTCCTTTACCTGATACTTTGGACTTACCTATTAATCTCTTACAAAAATCTTCATTGGGATTGTTAACCATGACTGGAACTGATCTAACCATTCAACCCATGTCCACCACCATGGTTGAGACATTGAGTTTTTCTCCCTCAACATCACCAGAAACACATTTTTATGGTGGCTCGTCTGTCCCATCTAGTTATCATTCTTTATCTGGTACCTTTTCTGGTGTAGCTTCTAGTCCTTGGAACTATCCCATGTCATCTAATTCAGGAGTAACATTTGGTATTTCTCTTATGAGTGACACATAATCTGCTCCTCTTCCTCCACCTACACCTACGATTGAGTAGTAGGATGGCCCTTATGTTAGTGGGAAAGGCTACCTTGAACAACCTAACTCTTTGTATGTTAGGTAGCCTCCATCTAGATTGCAGTTGCCCCAATCATCCCCTCCTCCTTTGTAAACAAGCAAATCTTTAGTTGGTATACCTCAAATTGGCAGTCAATATTATTATAGTCCTCCTCATCCTGGAATTTCTTCTAGTGTTTGGGAACCTACTTTTCGTATTCAACTTGGTTCATTTTGGGACTAGTTGTTGAGTCCTCAACTTTCCCCATCCTTGTCTCAAATTCTTATCCTTCCATCAACACCCCAAAAAGCTCAAATACATCTAAGCCAATTTTCATAGGATGTCGTTGCATCAAAACCATTTCTATTGGTGTATGGCACTATCCAATTACCTCTTACCCTACCTATACAAGTTACCTTACATTCTCAACCACTTGGACAAGATACTCCTTAAGTTTCAATAGGTTAGATTATTCATAGTATGGAACAATCCCAATTGAACCCAACTTAGCATGGGGCAATGCAAACCCCCAGTGGGAAATAGTATGGACCATATCAAGGTATTCCCTAAGCACATTTTCAAGGAAAACAAACCCAAACCCAAACATTCCAACAAATTTATCGTCATCCTGGGGCTAGACAACAAGGTCACTTGTATACTTTTTATCAGAATCCCCTCTATCCTGGTACCCAATTTCCTTATCATCAAAACCCTCCTTACCTAGGGATTTAAGTGCATGTTTCTCAAGTTATTCCTTCATATCCAGGCCATCCTCCCCCAAACTCTAATCAGTAGTTTCCTTTTGTGGCTACTCTCGAGTTTCCAAACTTAACTCGACACACTAATGACCCCATTTCTCATTCACCATGGTGGCCAATTATTCCCACTAAATTGTCTTTTGATATCTAAAAATTCATTGGGAATCCAATAGAAGACCCATTGACACACGTTATGATATATCATATATGTTGTTCTTCGAACTCCCTTAACTATGATTATGTTCGACTTCATCTATTCCAATGAATGCTTATAAGTACCACAACTAAATGGTATATTCAATTACCTAGACATTTGTTTCATGGTTTCAGTACCTTAGCTGAAACCTTCCTCACACATTTCTAGTTACCCACGAGATATGAAACTGCAACGGAACTCTTGACCAACTTTAAACAATTAAATTGCACTCACATCTTAGATCACATTCATGAGTGGAGGCACTGACACTGTTTGGTCAAGGCTTTTGTTACCGATTAATTTTTAGTGGAATGGTTTACCAAGTCTTTGTTCGATATTATAACAGAATATGTGGCTAAAGGTAGAGTCATGACTGAAGAGCAAGTTGTCACTCGTGAACAATATTTGGACCTTGTTTATACCTATTCAAGCATGCTCTATGATAAGATACCAAATTCTCTAAGACATTCGAGTATTGTTCCTCCTCCACCTGGTAAGGAATATCATGTCATTGATGGCATCATTGGTTCTGCCAGTCGGTAGTTGGTGAGGAAACCATCTGCTATTGCTCTTACCCCATCTCGTCAAAACCCTTAATCCCATACCCCTATGGCTTCTGCTTGCAATATCAATGTTGTTTCATATGATAAAGGAATGTCTCAACAACAACCTGGAAGCAAGAAGAAAGGAAAAGGTAAGAAGAATAAATACCCCTAACCATAGGATAAACAAGCAAACCGGTCCTCCATTGAGAAAAAAATACCTCAATAACCATGCTTGATTTTCATAGAGGATCACTTTACATGTGATTGTCCACACTATGCCAAAGGGAATCAGTTTATTAAATCTTCCACTTCTCTCGTTGTGTTGACTGACCCGTTTCCCAATCAAGAGACTCATATGCTTGCCCAAGACCCTTCATCCTCTAACATGGTTTTGATGCTTTCCTCCTTAAAGTTTGAAATCTAATTTTATGGTGGCCACTTGGAACAAGGACTATGGTAATGTGAATCTATCGAACGATTAGTTACTGATCAACATGTCAGTTTGACTTCACCTTAATCTAATCTTACTCCACCTCCAATCCCTACAAAATTAACTCTAAAGCCTTCAAATGGAATTATTCATAACTCTTCTTTCAACCCTCATTCAAGAGCTACCCAAAATTATAACTTAGTTGAATATTTGGCTCAGTCTCCATCAACTATCTCAACACTTGAGGTGTTGCAAAACTGGCCCACCTAAAAGAAGGCCTTTTTATCAGCTATCGGATGTGTGGATCCATCGGATTCCAACCTAGAAGTTTTCTCTCATGAAATCTATACCCCTCAACTTACATCTTAGATAGCATTAATGATCCAGGGCATCATCTGTGGTAAGAAAATTCATCTCTCTATTGTGGACAATGGAGCCTCGACATGCATTATGTCCTTGTCTTGCTGGAAGGTAATTGGTTCATCTCAACTGAGTCAATCAACCACCACATTGAAAGGTTTTGATGGAATAACATACAAGCCTTGTGGGATTTTGAATTGTCTTCAAGTATAAATGGGGGGAAAAAACGTTTTCATAGACGTTGAAGTTATAGAAGGAACTCTCGCTTATAATCTTCTACTGGTATGTACATATGTTTTAGCCATGGCTATTGTCGTCTCAACTTACTTTTGTATGATCACCTTTCCTCATAAAGGTGGGATTTTAGCCATAGCTCAACTCAAATTTTTTTCCTCTGAGTCTCACGTTACTGGAAGTGTCCCTCTTGAAGGGGAAACTCTACATTCCTATTAGCATGTTGGAGTTGGATTGTTAATGGATTCTTTGCTTATGGGAACCTTTTCACTCCCTCATCCTATCCTTCCCGATAGCTCACCTTTGGTTTCTTATATCAACATGATATCATCTTCTACAATCCTGACCATCTGTGGATTGTACCTGGTGAAACTAACATCCAAATTTTTGGCAACCGAATCCCACATAGCCCCGTTGAGCTAGATTATGAAGCCATCTATTCGGCTTGTGTGGCTTACAACTTCTCTTCGATTAATTGGGTAGATCAACCACCAAATTATGGCACGTCTTCTGATCCTTTCTCTCACGTATTCTCTACTGATGAGAAACTCATGGAGGTCATGATGCTAGATCACGGGCCATGGGACGAACATCACCACCATTCCTCCTTACCAAATTCCATTAAGGAAAATCTCAGTGATGTATATTTTCCTAATTTTATCAACACTTTTAATAATTTCATCTCCATTCATGAGGTCGACTCCAAAAATAACCTTTCAAATATCGAAGCAAGAGTACCTATTGATATTTTTGTCAAGCCAGGAATTGTCTAAAATTTATACATTGGTGCATCTTGTTCTTCATCTGAGATTAAGATATATAGAGTGCTTTTTTGTGAGTTTCGGGATGTATTTGCCTAGACTTATGAAGAAAAGCCAAGTATCAATCCAAATATCATAGTGCATGAGATTAAAATGTATCCTCATGCCAAACCCATTCAGTAGTGCCTCCATCCATTCCATCCCAAGAAGGATGTCGAGATTAAGGCTGAAGTTATTTGGGTTGGTTTCATATACCCCATTTCTTTAACTGATTGGGTAACGAATTTTGTCCCTGTCGTGAAGAAATAAGGCACGATCTAAGTATGTGTCCATTAACAGGACATGAATCGTGCTTGTCCAAAGGAAAACTATCTGACCTTGTTTATTGACCAAAATGTTGATGATTGTGCTGGCTAAAAAATGTATTCATTCAAGGATGGATTCTTGGGCAATAATCAAATCGACATTCTCCCAGCAGACCAACCTAAGTCTACATTTATTTGTCCCTAGGGTAATTTTTCTTATCAAAAGCTCCCATTTAGTTTAGAGAACACTAGAGCCACATTTCAACATGCTATTTATTACGTGCTTCACGATATTAAGCACATTGTGCCACCCTATTTGGATTATCTCCCAACTCATTTCAAACATCAAGTTGATCACCTGATGCATTTAAGGGCTACTTTATTTCGTTGTAGACATCATAACATTTGACTTTACCCAGAAAAATGTGTGTTTTGTCTTGGTTCTATGTGAGTCTTGGGTTTTCTCATTTCAAAATAAGGAGTTCATATTGATCCTTTGAAAGTACAGGTAATCGTTGACTTGCCTGCACCTTCTTCTCTTGTTTAGTTACAAAGATTCCAAGGGACAGATAACTTCCTGTGGAGGTTCATCCCTAACTATGCTCAGATGACCAAAGGATTCACATTCTTTCTGGAAAAATGGGTCCCCTTACATTGGGACATTGTTTCTTAGAAAGTGTTTGATGCTGTGAAAAATGTACTAGTGCAAGCATCTCTTTTATACCCCCTAATTATCAGTGCGATTGTTTCTTCTATCTTGTTGTTTCCATTTCTACTATAGAAATTGTATTGGTCCAAGAAGAGGATATAGGGACTCAACATCCCATTTATTATCTGAGTCAAAAACTTAACAATACTGAAATCATATATACTCATGTAGAAAAGTTGGCTATGGCAGCTATTCAAGCCATCCAAAGGTTTCACCATTACATCTTGCTTCAGAAAACTATGGTAATTATTCATTGAAGCCCTATGACATATATATTATCATGTCAATTTCTACGGGGCAAGTACTCTAGGTGGATCATTATTCTATAAGATTTTGACCTGGAGTCCATCAAGTCCAAGTCAAACAAATCCCTAGTTTTTGTTGAGCTAATGTGAAATCTTCCTCCCCATAATTCAGAATCTCCATCTGAAGATTTTATCCTTGACGAGTGAGATGATTTTGTGATCTGACCCATGGTATGGATATTCTCTAATTTATCCCCAGACCTAGAATTTTTGACCCAATACCTTTCACTTCGAGCAATGATGTATTTGATACCAATCCTAAAATGACATTATTATTAGTGACACCCTTTACCCTTATGGTATTGATACTATTTTACAGAGGTGCCTCACCATTGAGGAGGTCAATAAACTCCTTAAGTCGGGACTATATTCTTGTCATCCATAAGTGCCATGCATACCAAATATACAATCCCAAGATCTGTGCTTCACCTTCTCCATTGCATCTTGTTGTTGCTATTGGCCCCTTTGTGAAATGCGGTATTAAATTTATGACACGTAACCCTCACTCGGTCAGTGGGCATGGCTATATCATTGTCATTGTAGACCACTTTACTAAGTGGGCCGAGGCAATTCCTACATATAAAAACATTGGCAAAACGATAGCATATGTTTTCTCGCATCACTTTGTTTCTAGGTTTGGCATTCTAGAAGCAATAGTTACAGATCACATAAACTATTTTTGGAATCATATGATGACCAAACTAACCTCTAATATGGGAATTTCACATGAAAGATCCACTCCCTAGTATCCTCATGCTAATGGACATGTTGAGGCTATTAACAAAATTCTTAAGGTTATGCTTCAATGTTTGGTAGGGGTCCACAAATCATACTAGCACTTGCTTCTTGATGCTCCCTTGTGGGCATACCAAACCTCAGTTAGGATTTCTACTAAATTCACAACATTCTAGTTGATTTATGGTTTGGAAACAATCCTCCCCATCAAATTTGAAATTCCATTGTTAAAACTAGATGTCAAACTTCTTCCTACCACTTTTGTAGAGGAGGAGCATCTTTTACATCTAACTCATTTGGATGAAACTTGAGACAACGCTACCTTAGCCAATGAAGCTCATAAAAGACATTTCAAGACGTAATATGAAAAATATGTCAAGCCTCGTGTCTTCCCAGAAGGAGACCTGGTTCCCTTATATGGCCAAGAGGTCAATAAGTTAGTTCCAGGAAAGTCCTAACCCATGTGGCTAGGTCTGTAAATTATCAAGAGAGTCCTTGCAAAAGGGGCCTATGAGTTAGTAGACTTTGATGGAGTTCCACTGACACAACCTTGGAATGGGTTGTACCTCAAAAAATTATGCTTGATCTCATGCATCGTACACTTTGTACATACTGTCTATAGGTGTTTTGAGTGTGTTTGTATCACAGATTTTAGAGTTTCCCATAGTTTCTGTTGATCCATTTTACGTTTGGTTTGTTGATGTCGACTTCTCTTGAACCGTATATTGGTTATGTTGATGGCGCTAGTCATATTACTCAGAACCTATCTTCTGCAGCATGGGCTATCTTTTCTCCAAATGATGAGCTAGTGAATATGCAAGGTATTTGGATTGGTCACTCTGCTAACGAAATCGTTGAGTATAATGTAGTGCTGGAGTTACTATCTGATGTTGTTTTACATGGTATCTACATTTAGTTATTAGTCTTGACACGCAACTCGTAGTACTACAAATTTTTAATATCTATTCAGTGAGAAATCCCACCATCCTTTGCATGGTTTTGAGAGTATGTCTTCTAAAAAGACATTTCAATCTCATATGATATGAATATATTTCTAGAAATCTAAACACATTAGCAAATGCCCTAGCTAATTACTTTTTAGATATATATTTGCAACAAATGTAAAAAATCTTAAATTCACATTACATCATATTGAAAGCATAATAAAAAATAGGAAACACTAAAAATATGTATGTATTTATGTATGTATGTATGTATATCTATCTATATATATATATATATATATATATATATATATATATATATATATATATATATATATATATATAGATTAAGTTTGGTTTTTACAAATATTTGTGCCCGAGACACATATGGCTACATGGGCCATATGAAAAAATACATGTAGAGATCTAAGTAGACACATCAATGGTGCTCATGATAGAATGAAACTACATGTGCTATCTTGTGTAGTAATCGACCAATATGGCTAGGCACTTCGATAGTGTATCAGTAAAGTCACATTAGAATTTGGTCGACCACGGTCTCAGTAATCTCGTGTGTCAGTCCTTCCATGTGGCACTCCACCTCTAATAGAATCGCGGCTACCTCAATATCGTGTAGTGCATCTCGTCTTACCAGAACAACATGTACTAGTTTCATTGCCTCATCATGTGGTTGTCTCTCTACTCGATGGAGATATGAAGCACCAAATAGTCTAACTAGACCAATATCTTCATGTGAACATCAACAATTTAGTCTCAAAAACATCCAAAAACACAAAAAAAATTGTAAAAATCTCAAACTTAAAAGGAAAAAATATTTTACCTGAAGCATCCCATTGCTCACCCTTAGGAAGAACGAGCTCGGGATCATCATGTAAATCCATCCCTACATAAGGATAATCATCAATCATGATGAACTATTTATGTAGCCACCCAAAGCAGGTTGGTGAGAATTTGATTACTGACAAACCTACATGTCAGACCATATGATCTATTCATCTTGTCATCCGTAGGGCCCTCGGATCAATAGGCTCAAGTATAACCTGATGAGGCTAAAGTAGTGTAACCTACTTGAGAGAAAAAGAGACTAAGATTGAACCATAGCCAAAATTATTTAACTTCCCCTCTCTTGCTTTAGTCACTTGTTCTTTCATATCGATCAAAACTCCCGCACTCCAGTTGAAGACTGTTGGCTCTAGACACTCCAACCCGTACTACATGTACAATCTACTTTCTACATGAAGTGTTGAGCTACCTACCAATCTCGTGATTATGAACATGATAGTTCTAAAGGGTAATCGATTTGAATCTTTTATGTTGATCTTTCCATTCCTAGTTTTCTAGGATTGAGGTCTACAATAGGTAGAGATATAATATTTCATTGTCTCCCCACCACTTCTCCCACCTAGGAGAGAGATGGGGACACCCCTTCTGGATAAAAATGTCAAAAAAAAGATATCATCTACCTTTATCTCAAGAAGATGTTCCCCAAACTTGAATAGCTGTGCCTGAACATCCTATGAACCAACAAGATATTTTAACAATTCCATCTATTTCCTCATACCACGAAGCCAAGATAATTTTAGCAATTCATTGTTTCTTAGTGACTAGATGGTAGTAGGATCATTTTTTGCATTTAAATCATGTTCCTCATGTTCTCTTTATCTCCAAATGAATGTCATTTTGTGCTAATGAACACCTAAAAGATCAACCAGAGTTTTTTTTGTCTCATTTTTATGGAAAAAAATTAACAAAAATTGGGGGAAAACTTATAAACAACTTAGAATTTTGTGCCCAACGCACCCTAGTAGTGCATCACAGAGTGTTGCACCTCTTCCAACAGTGATAGTCTACCTAGGTATAATGTGTGTTTTGATTCTGGGGGGTGCATTTGTACTAGGGCATATTCTTAGAACCCTAGGGCCCTCAAAACCTCAAATATTTTGGATGGAATACAAAAAAATGGACTGTAAAAAGAAAGAGAAGAGTCTTAGCTCCTACCTAGAATCGAAGGTACTTGGAATGGTCCACCAGATTGGCTGCAATCAAATGCAAAGATCGAGGGAAAAATAACTTAGAATTTTCACCATTGAAGGTAAATGTGAAATGGTGAAAATGAACAGTCGTTTTGAGTATTTATTGTCATTTCTCACATTATTTTATTCATATTTAATGCTTTGACCTAGATATGCTTCATTTTTATTATGCAATAGGTATGCTTAATTCTTCTTGTGATGTTTTGAGCAAGTCAAAAACTATTTACAAGTTTTTTATCATGCTTTAAACAGGTTGTTTTGACCAAGGAGTATACTTTTATCTCTTTCTTGGGCTCTGTAAACCTATGAAAAAGGAACCCCTTGAAGTCCTTTTTCAACTCTTTTCAGACTCCCAAAATATGAAAGGATCATCGAGCACTTGTCTTTTCGAACTCGTAAAAGTAAATGAAAAGTCATCTACTCAGTATAAGTTTAACCCTTTTCCAATCTAAGTTAAACTATTTACAAAAACAGAATACCTTAGTGCAACATGGCTAAGAGGTTCTCTTGAGTATTGTTTTATACCTTTCAGACTTGAGAGAATATCTATGAAAAGGGACACCTAGAGTTTTATTTTTCACCTCTTTTTCAAACTCTCTAAACATGAAAAAAATGTCAAGTTTTACCTTTGTTGGACTCGTTAAAACATCAAATAATGGTGGACTTGTCAAACATGACAAGGCCAAATCACTCCTCCTCAAGTTTCATTAAATATACTCAAAGGAATTCATCTGATGGATGGAATTACAGATCAAGCATATGTTATCCTCATCAAGCATGTTACGAAATAAACAGGTACTACATAGTGCTACATTTTTATTTTCTTTGATAATTACATTTCTTGATTAACACATTAACTTGACCCCATAAAATTATAACATTATTTAGATTTTCATCATTATTCATCATCATATGCAACTATGTAGAAAGAAAAATATCATCACCATGATGTAGTGGAATGCAAAGGAAAAATAGAAGAAAATCATGCACACATAGAGACACCAGGATTGGTCGAAGACCAGGGAAAAACCCACTATGGGGAAAAACCTTGCAAAATTCTTCTTCTTCTTAGATTGTCATCAAATGATTCAGAAAAGGATAGCAAAGTGATTCATATATTCATCTATGCAAAAAAATAAATATAACATCCATAACATGAACTTAGACATGCTTATACTCAAAGACCTAGATTCTGCGAACTGTAATGCACTCTCATTGACTGTAGTCAACTGCTGGATATTGTTGTCACTATGTTGAACACTACTAAAAATTGTTGCATATTTATAGCTCATATTTTGGTCCCGGACGCTCCCATTGACACTATGTGGGCATCAAGGTCTAACCTGGATGCTCCCAGGTGAACTACATGCAGGTGTCTGTGACCAAGCTTCATTACAAAAACCGTAGCCTCCTAGACACTCCCTGAGGCAGTTTGTGTGTGCATTTAAGACTTCTCGAACACTATCTAGACCACTTTGTTCCAATGTGTAGGGTAAAAAAGCCTTAGTTACATGTGTGTGTTTGAGAAACAAAAACCATAGAGGCATGTAAACTTTGACCCTATAGTTTCACGCCTTTGCACGAGCTTTCACCTATTAGACTTGTGTGAACCAAACAATAGAAGAGAGAGGAGAGTGCTTGATGATTGTATGCAAATGAGCTTGAGGTCTCCTCTATATATAGGATTCCATGGGGTTCCACTTGATTTTGAGGCTAACCTGTTCAATTATGTATGTGCATAGGGATGACCTAATCCAATATACATGAGTAAATAAATAAATTCAAAAACCAACTTTTGCTTGCCCAAATAAGGTGATATTTATGACAATTTTAGTCCTCTCAAAAAGAAGAATTTAATGTAATCATTATCTTCATCATGTGAGTGGTCCGAAGTGGAATTTGACCACAGTTGAATAATTTTAACACTCCCTCTCATCTAGGGAGAATTCCACCTATGAATATCTGCGCATCGAACGATATGCCATCCTGGTACCTTAAGCGTCATCACGTATCTTCACTAACCATCTCTGTCATGTAGTCGTCATGCCATGATCATCATAAAAAATCATCAATGTACATAGGAATCCATTCCTTACTTGTCTCTTAATCATCCATGCTCATATGTTGAATATTCTCGAATCTAGAAGAAGAGGAATCGAAGGGGAGCTTAAGTTACCAATTCTATTCATTGGGCTACTACCCAATATCTTTCCTAACGAGATACTACCTAATATCTTTATTAGTGGCCTACTACTTGGAATATCAATAAATGGGCTACAAGCTGGAAATATGTTATCAGGTTACTACTTGGAAATATGTCGACGGGCTACTCCCCAGATATATGTCATCGGGCTACTACCTGGAAATATGTCGAAAGGCTACTACTTGGAAATATATCATCATGTATTATCATTGGAGAGCATATCATTAGGGAGAACATATCAACTTGGAACCATATAGTGGAGCTACTACTCAACCTCTAATATCATGGGGGAGCTACAACTTAACCCATATCGAACAATAGGTAATATAGGGGAGCTACTACTCAACCAATCCTATTGCATATTGATCTTGTGAGAAATGACCCTTAATATTCATGTGGTATAACACTTGCATCATAATCATATCTTTAGAGAGATAATTTAATTACCAGAGGTAAGGATCTCATGCCCCCAAGCCTCCTCGCCCATTGGCCAAACAGAGAGGGATAATCCCAACAAGCCCAGCTTATGGGTATGAAGTCAACTGGGGTATACTTTGCAAAGACCAAGATAGGGTGAGATACTACTCCAACCCTAGGGATAATAGATAGGGGTGATACCCTATTGTCTAGATTTCCCTCAACCCCAGGAGCCCTAGATCTCAATTCCACACCCTGAGAGCTCAAACACGAGAGGAATAGCTTGGCTCAGTGTCCTCGATCAACACTTTTCGCATCATAATCATATCATCATACTTGTATCAGGTAATCACAATGTATCAATATAAGTTGTATCCTATTCATACAGGACATGAAATCAAATATCATGTTAGAACATAAATAATATAAATCATAAAAGGATACCATAATCATCCTCCCTCTCAAAGAGGTTTCAAACACAAGCCTAATCTTGTCTTATACAACTACATTGTCTCAACTATATATATGGGATTCTCTACCTCTCTGTCATCGCAATGTATCCATGTCATATTCAAAAATTTCTCAAACATCTCTTCAAATGATTTTTCATCTTGCTTCATAGCTAGCCATGCTAGCAACATCGTACTTAACCTTGGTCATGTTATGAACCTCTCATAATGTAAGATCTCATAATAAGACAACACTCATATTGCTCATCTCATCAATAATGATCCCAATCAACATCAGCATATCCATATAACCATATATCATAGGAAGAATATCTCAAGCCAAGAATAGATCATCTCATACAAATATCTCGAAGGATACTTGGTAGAAACTAAATATGTATGAAGTGGGTCAATCCTGAATAGACTCAGGTTGTATGCATTTCACGTATATAGACACAGGTTCAAAATTCTTCAATCAACTGTCGGTTGCCAATTTAATCGAAGTGTCCAAGGATTTTCATTTTCTCTTTCCAATACTTCTTCAATAGCTTCACAATATAGATTATATTTTCCCAATTTCAGAATTTGATTCAGCATGCCATGAGTTCTTATTTCGAGCTTCAGAATTCATCTCCCCCTTACTTAGATCACGAGAGGATTATTACATGTCAAGAGAAGATCATCAGTGCATAAAACCAAAACCAAAATCAAAGCCATAACTTGGAACACATCATCTTGAATTCACGGGATAACAGTGAATGCAGACACATCTAGATCGGGAAGCTTGCTTCATGTAATGCTCTCTACAAACATAATACTTTACCAAACCAACAAGCTTAGATTTTCACAAATCGTTACTGTACCATTAACTAAGCCATCTTATCAAAGTCATTAATATCACAGTATCAATTATGTAGACCGAGTTACAGGAAGAGCTCTTATCAAGTCTTGACTTCATTTAAAATTATACCAACAAGTTGTCATCTATCATGTAATATCAATCAAATCATTATCTTAATAATAATACAAGTCATATTTTACACAACATAAGTCATCGGAAGTGACTATGCTCATATATTATTCTCATCAAGGAAAATCATTAGTCGTCAAATCGAATCATTAGACATTAGGTAAAATTCAGATTTTCTATCGCAGAGAGATCTATAGTCCAAAACATATCTTAATATCAATTTAGAGCTCTAAATCATTGTCAAGTATCATGTCAAACTTCAAACACTGCTTATCTATATTAGTCAGACAAATCTCTTGTATCATAAATTTCAATGGTTAAACCATAATGGAATATATATATATATGCTAATCTTGGTCACCTGCAAACACAAGTTCATATTATAGAAAATATCTAAACTTTTCATGCTCATAGATCTTTCAGTCTTCGTATCTATAGGACTGACATGCTTCAGGTGGACATATGATTCATGCAAAATACTTCACTTTTTTGTACTTCGTAATTCAACCCAACAACGTCATAAATTAGTTCACGCTTCAGACAACTTCAGAAAACTTGAGATGATGGTCAACTATAGTCAAACTTGTGGGTTCTCCCTTTAGGTTAGTAGGAGAGCTTATTTATCTTCTCGGATGCTACTTAGGCCTTAGCATGTGTGCATCTAGGGATGAAATTTCCCAATTTTGTGCCTACGACTAGAACAAAAACCCTAATTTTGTATGAGCTTCAAATCTGAGACTTATAGTTCAATAATGTCATATTCACATAAATCATATTTCAACAATACAAAATGCAAATAGTAATATGACTAATAATATTGAGAAGAGATTCTACCTCTGAATGGGAATCTGCTTCATTCATTTTTATTCATGTAATCAACCTGTCTCTACTAGTGTCAGGCAACAACAGATCTGTTATATCATAAACATATATCTATCATGGTCATCAATATCATTTCATCAAGGGTTATACTTGAATGATTAGGGAAACAAAAAAATGTGACATCATATCTCAAGGATCATGAACAATAACACTTTCTATCATCATATTTTACCATATGTTATAGTTACTTGTCACATTGAGACATGACCATGGTTAAACTTTTACCACCATGCTTATCCTGATCAACAAGATCAAGTTAGGTCATTCAATAAAACTGTATCAAAACAGCAATATTGTCAACCCCTCCATGAGCATAATCATATCATGTATAAGAATCAAGGAGATGACTTTCTATTTGAAATCCATCAAGCCTTATGCATGCCAAGTATCAAGAGTATCTAGACTCAAGGTGCTTGCTTTCTTTATGGGATCAAAATATCCAACATCAAGTATATCAAAGATCAACATAGAATTCAAGAAGATAAAAAATGTTCAATAGCAGGTGCACCATTTCATCATAGGAAAAATAAATCCAAATCATTTTGATAATTCATAGACATTCTCATGATACCTTAGGGCTTGCCTAGTCATTCAATGTAACATCCCATGCATACCTTGTGGTATCCAAATAGCTGTGCACCTTCTTATTAGTCATAAGCAGTTTGTGTCACCTATTCACATAGTGTCACTTTACCTTTTCCAGTTGTAGCCATCGCTTGTGCATTTCAAATGATCCTCAAGAAGGATCCACTTATGAGAGCTCATAAAGGAGATTAGAAACATCCATATATTAAAATACACATGCAGGAAATATAGACAATAATCAGATCCATAAGTCTTAACAAAAGTAAGAAGCATTAGAAGTCAAGAAATACGTATCTTGAATGAGAGGTGATTATCTCCATCCCTCAAAAACCATCAATGTCCATTGTCCACATACAAATTATCCACATAGGCCTACTAGGGATTATCCCATATAGGGCTTCATAAAAAAATCACAAGTGCTTGAGATTCTTCACATTCACCATGCTATATCTCATGTCTTCTCCATAAACCATAGAATCCTTAAAACCCTAATAATAAAGTTGGCTAGGGTTTTCTTCAAAACCTAGAATTATTTTAGGTCTCCACCATGCTCTTCTTACTTCCATCAATGGTGTCATCATCGAGGTGATATTTGTGGCTTTTCTTCAGCCTAGCTATGAAGCCATGTTAAATTTTCATAGTTCTACATTGTTCTTTGCTTTGATAATTGCATTTATTCATTAACACATTAAGCTCCCCCCATAAAATTATGACATTATTTAGATTTACATCATTATTTGTGAGCATATCAAACTATGTAGCAAGAACAATATCATCATCATCAATAGTGGAACATAAACAAACAATAGAAGAAATGCATGCGTACATAGAGACATAAGGATTAGTCAGAGACCAGGGTAAAATCCACTATGGGGAAAACCTTTGCAAAATTATTGTTCTTCTTAGATTGTCATCAAATGATTCACAAAAATAGAGTACAATGATTCATATCTTCATCTATGTAACAAAATAACTATAATGTACATAACATGACCTTAAACATGCTAATACTCAAAACCCAGATTCTGAGGATTGTAATGCACTGTTAGTGACTGTAGTCATCTACTGGATACTGGTATCATTGTGTTGAATAGGGCTGAACACTATCACATACTGATATCTCATATTTTGGTCCCAGACGCTCCCATAGACACTCTGTGTGGGCATCTGGGATGGACTTGGATTCTCCCAGGTGAATTACATGCAAGCAACTAGTGCCAAACTACAATGTGGAAACCCTAGCCTCCTTCACGCTCCCTGAGGCACTCTGTATGTCCATTTGATAGTTCCTGAATGCTATCTAGACCACTCTGTGCCAATGCTATCTAGACCACTCTGTGCCAACGTCTAGGGATGAAAAACCTCAATTACGAGCATGTGTTTGAGAAACAGAAACCCTAGATATGTGCAAACTTCAACCCTGTAGTTTTAGTCCCTTTGTGTGAGCTTTCCTCCATTAGACTTGTGAGAACCAAAAAATAGAAGAGAGAAGAGAGTACTTGATCATTGTATCGAAATGAGCTTGAGGTATCTTCTATATATATGATTCCAAGAGGGTCCATTTGATGTTGAGGCCGACCTATTCAATTGCATATGTGCATAAGGCTAACCTAATCGAATATTCATGAGTAAATAAATAAATTCAAAAACCAACTTCTGCTTGTCTAAATAAGGTGATCTTTAGGTTGATTTTCGTCCTCTTGAAAAGAGGATTTCAATGCAATCATTATCTCCATCATGTGAGCTTTACAAAGTGGAATTTGATCGTAGTTGCATAATTTTGACACCATTTTCTAATAGTAATGAATCACTCTTGAACACGACACTCTTCCACTTCATCTCCATGGTTGTTGGGTTAGGTAACATTCTTGTATTTCAGTTATCATACCTTTTGAGAGCCTCCATTTATGTTTTGGGTTAATTTTTCCAGTTCCATTCAGAGTCGCCGGTGTGTTCAAGAGAAGTCATTTAGTTAATATTCGTTACAATACTCTTAATCCTTCATTCCATGTTTTCCTTTCACGACCGAGTTCCATATCTACATCATTATATCTCATTCATTATACCTATTTCATGTTGTTGATGGGTGATACATCAAGCCCATCTTGTGACGAGTCAATTCCTATTGACATCAACACATTATCCAGGAAGCTGACTTAGAAATAACTCTTTGGTACCTTGGTTCTTCGATACATCAATGGAAATTTTCCTCGCTGTCAGCAACAGGTTTACATTGATGGCCTTCGACTAAAAGATTTTGTGTGGTGCTCAACATCATCTCATTTACTCACACCACACAAATTGTACTGTAGTTCCTTTAGAGCCATTAAAATCATTGGTGGTTTCCATTGCATCTGTTAATGAATTACTTCATCAGTCGGTAATCAGGTTGTTTCTACTGTGTTCAACCTCGACTCATTGATTCACATGGTTAGACTCGTACTTTTGGTTGGTTGTATGAAGGAGATAGAAGACGACACCAGATCTAGTTTCATCCATCCAAGCTACGATTTCAGGAGTTATACAGAGATCAAAATGTATGATGGCCATGATCATACAGATAGTGATCGATTCATGGGTCCACCAGTTTTCATTTATCGATGTCTCTTTTGATCATTTTACATGTTATGTTAGCTTATGTGTTGAGTATGAGTATGCCTCCCTTAGCAACAAATATGTCATGATGAAAATGTATTGTAACAAATGAAGCTCACTGGTTGCTCTTGATCCTAACTTGTAACAAGGTAAAGCACTTAAGTCATCAGTCATCATTTTTCACTTTGTGCTTAATGGGTCAATCTATTATAGGCCATTTTTCCACATCTGATCAATAGGCCTCCTAATGGGATCAATCAACATCCTTTTCCCCCTTTTCATCATCTTGCAAAAAGACCTAAGCATGCCTCTTTCATTCCCCAGAGTTTCTTCCTGAAACTACATAATATCGGCCAATTTTAGGACCAACGTACCCTTGCCTCTTGCTGAACACCATTCACATAAAGGTTGCTCCACTGTGGCCTGCATTGATCACCTAAATGTTGCTCCCCTTTGTACTTGCGTTGGTTCTAGAAATTCGTGAAAAGGAGAGAAATTTTAGAAGCCTCCTCTTCCATAATATTCCAAAATTTGTTATGACCATTTAGCTCAGATAAAACATCTAGATCCTATCCTATCCTACTTTGAAGTTTGCATCCCTTATCTTTTGATCCCATCCTCCCATAAAATGTGGATCTAAAACCTTAGATTGGTAATTGGATAATAATTCTCAACTTATCCCACTCTTCTATATATTTACAGCCTTCCATATGCAAGGCGTTTCTTTTGGAGAGTTATTCTACCCTTATGCTATTGTTGTAAGAGGTTTTATTTCACGCATTTAGGGTGATTGGAGTTACATATTGTGACAAGGAAAGGACAAGTCAGCCTCGAGGAGCTCTTCTATAATATCGACACCTATTCATGGTTGTAAACTCCTTCCATTTATATTAATGCGAAGAATTATTTGTTTCTTATATGTGATGTTATTATTTCATGTATTTTAATACCATGTTGATTTATTGAATAGAGTATTTACATGATACTGCATAGATCTCGTAGTTTCTTGGCTTGTGTTATCTGACTATGCAGGGTCTAATTTTCAAAATCGTAGCTCGAATTGGAACATCCAAGCAAAATAAGGATTGAAGCGCACGACAGATTCTAGGTAGGCTTCATTCAGTCATCTATTTACTTTAAGGAAAGCATTGGATCCCTTATCTCTCTATTGTGCTAGGTCAACCACCAAACCTAGGGTAATACTTTTGTCTGCAATAATAAATCACGTATAACAACTAGTATCCCTCTATCACCAAAACTGAATAGGCTTGTCTGGGATGGTCATGTGGCAAAAGAGATCATTTCAGCTAAGGACGCATACTCATATATCTCAATGAATGCTCCTTTGAACCCGAGTGTTGACTGGACTATGAAATGTGGAAATGGGAGGCCCCCCTCAAGCTAATATGATTCATTTGGTTGACTATACATAACCACATTTTGACTTCAGATAACTTGCTGAAATGTGGCTTTCTAGGGCACTAGAGATGCTCTCTTTGTAGGCTAGCAATTGAAGATTGTCCTCTTCTCTTTCTCCTTTTCCCTTTTGCGATGGCTATCTAAGAGGAAGTCCTTAGTACCTTGAATATTAGCAACCTGATTGAACACTTGTCCATCCTTTCTTGCTTCACTTCCTCGACTACTCATCAAGTGCTCATAGAAAGTTACTGCTATACATTTTTTGGGGCATTTGGAGGGGTTGGAATGAGCTTATTTTTTAGGAAAGATTGCCTAACATCAAATCATCTTGCCTCTATATGGCTTTATATTTCCTGGAGATTAGTCCTTGTACCCTAAGTATCAGGCCGACAAGTCGGGCGTGCTGGGCAGGCGCATCTAACCGATAAGTCGATGAGAGTTGGCACGGGTGCACGACGGAAGAGTGACGAGCTAGGTGGTTGAATGACGAGTTGAGGGCACGTAAGAATGGTGCGACGAGATGATCGAATGAAGGAAACATGCGACGCGAAAGTCATATTGTGAAAATGACTAAGCGTTGGGTAGTGGAAAGTTTATATGTGGGCCAGTCCCGCACATGGGTGCCCACACCATGGGTCGATGCAAAGTTGGGGTGAGTTGAACGAAAAAATGGGTCAGCTTGGCGATTCGACACCCCAAACGATGGGACAATTGCCATATAAGTAAAGTGTTGGAATGGTGGAAAAACATTCAATTGAAATTTCCAAGTGTTCATGTTAGCTGGAGGGTGAACTAACTTAGAGAGGACTGAAATTTGGTAAGGTGTAGGCGGACTCTTGGGTCGAAACACTGAGCAGGGGCAACGCAGAAAATAGAGTGCAGGTTGTGTGAAGGCATGCGAGGGCATCGGGTTGAATGATCATGTGAGGGCGTGCGAGGGTGTCAGGCCGAACGACTCAGAGAGGGTGTCTGAGGGCATTTTTTTGAATGACCGAGCGAGGTTGTAAGAAAGCGTTCGGGCGAGGGCGTGCGAGGGTGTTGGGCCGAATGACTGAATGGGTGAACATTCGGGCGAAGTCGTTTGAGGATGTTTGGGTGAAGTCATTCGAATGCATTCGGGAGAGGGCGTGCGAGTGTGTTGGGCCGAATGAGCAAACGGGCGAGGGTGCTAGGCCAAACGAGCGAATGGGTGAGGGCGTGCAAGGGCACGAGGTCAAACGAGTGAACGGGTGAGGGTATGTGAGGGTGCCGGGTTGAACAACTGAACAAGAAAGGGCATGCGAGGGTGTCCGCCTGAATGAGTTTAGGGCGTTCGGCTAAACGAGCCGAGGGTGAACGATGTGCTAAACAGTGCGATGGTGAATAGCATGCAATGAGCGAAAGTATTTTTGGGCACTCCAAATGGTGGTTCAGGCAGTGCGAACGATGCAATTCAACTTGCACAATTTGATAGATATTGTACCAAGGAAACTTGGGGTTTCCTGCAAAGACTATAAAACTAAATATTTTGTGAAGTATTGATATTATCGAGCAGACTCATATTTCAGTGAGTTGCCTCTCTCGGTTTATTATCTGTTGTGTGTATATGTGTAAAAGATAATAATGATGAATGATGTAAGAAAGTTTCCACTGTGTTAATGAAAGTATACTTAGGAAAGTTGAAAAATAAACTAAGTATAGAAAATAGGCATAGACCACGATCACAAGTATTATTAAAAAGAAAGTGGTTGATGGTGCCACACCTCCTATAATGCGGTTGGAAGAGTACTACCAGTGTAGGGGCGTGATAGTTGGTATCGTAGCCCTGATTCAAAGAATTGGATTTGCAGGAAAGCTGATCCCACTGCACTTTGTGACAGTTGGTATCTGAGGCTTTCATTCAGTCAAACTAGGCGTACCGAAGGAAGTGTTATACTTCATGATAGGTTTAGCAGGGGTGAAGCATCGTGCTTGGGAAAAGTTGAATGACAGGATGTGGTAGGTTTGGAAGAATGTCAAGGGAGGCTCTTGCTGACCTTATACAGGTTGAAGTGGTTGAAAGAAGAGAACCCACGGATTCGAGATGAACTTGAAGTCTTGGAAAGGAATGTTGAAGACAAACTTCTTCAAATTGGTTGCGCAATGGAGTAGGTTGCAGCTACAGATTGCAATGACAAAGAAGAGGAAGCTATGATGTTTGAGGATGTTGCAGATATGACAGTGATGGAGGATTAACTTGAAATTGATCAAGTTGAACCAAGATCGTAATGTTTGCAGACATTGGTGGATGAGTATATTCACATGGAGGAGCCTCATGATGAAGTAAGTATTACTTATATTTGTGTTTCATTGGAGCTTTTGGTAGATGGGCCATATGTAGGGAAGTGCAAAATCAATTTTCCAATGTGATGGAGGATCTTACCATGAATGTCTACGATGAGACCTTGTGTGGAGAGGCAAGGACTATTGACTATTGCATAGCTTGTTGGGGTTGTTTGTGACCTTATGGCAGAAGGTACAAATGCTCATGACAAGGGAGGAATGTGATGATCATTGTGGAGGAATGGGTCATGCTTTAGCCATATGGGGAAATTGGCTAAGTACCAGCATGACTCATGGACAAATTGGAGAAGGGCACACACTTGAGTTTGATGATGCTTGGGTGGACTTCTCATGGCCGAGACCAAGAGGAAGTCTTGGTGGAACCTTTAGTGGGGGAGCTATGGTGGAAGAGACTCATGACTTGATGATGATATAGTTTGGGTGATCGAGTTCACTAGATCGGATTACAGACTTGGATGATGATGACCGATTATTGTGATGGGTCTATTTAGTTGGACAACATGGGCAACTTGAGTCATGGACATCGAGTTGGATAGATGGAGCTCATGATGACATGAGGTTGTGACTTTTAGGGACTTCATATTATGGTGGACTTGGAGGATCTAATGCATTGACAAGCTGAGGTTAGGGACTTTGATGCAGTATAGGGTGCATACTTTTGAGTACATTTATGGGTGTGCTTGAGAGAGTGACTTGATGTGGAAGATCGATATGAGGCACTTTGGAGTGATGGAGCTGCAGCGATGATGACACCTTGGTGGCAACACTTGGGCATGGGTTGAGTCGAGACTTAACCACTTTTGATACATGGGAGATGATTGGTCTATGATCATGGGCAGCACATGGGAGATGAGACTGGTATATACTTTTTTCTTTGGCATAATTGAGGGACGACACATTGTAGATATGATGGAGGTTACTTCAGGGACCTGGATGTGGCACATCGAGAGTTAGGTTTGATGAGAGGATCTCTTCATTTTGAGGAGATGGATTTCACACATATGGATGATGATGTTGGGATAGATGTGGCTAATTTCATGCAGCACATTGACACCAAACATCATGGACATCATGTTACAGACAAGATGGAGTTTACTTCATGGATCTGGGCATGGCTTACTTAGATGGAGATGGATTCTTGATTGAGTTGATGTTGTGACAGGAGTCTGAGACACAGCGGATGATGGCATAAGGATGCACATTCTTATGGTTTGAGCGTGATAGTTGGACTAGCTACTTGACTAGTTCAAATCATGGGGTCCAGAAGTGTACATAAATGTGTTAGCATTCTGTTGGAATATCATGGAAGCAGTTCACACAATGGCGATACATGATGAGGTCGACACGATATGCTGTAGTAAGCATGTAGCTTGAGTTGGAGGGACCAGCCTTCCATAGTGGGAGAAGCACGTAGGGATTGCGACAGATGTCATTGACGATCATGGATTGAGAAGACTTTCCGATTTATGGAGATGTGAGCCTTTATGGTTTGTATGATGGTAGAGCAGAGGAAGGCAGCATGGGCATCTTTGGATGTTGGAGCTAGTGACACTTTGCGATGTCGTATGATGGTGTTGTTGAGGATGACAATTGTTTAGAGTGGGGGAGTATGTCAGGCCCATGATTCAGGTGTGCCAGGAAGGTGCGTTTAACCGACAGGTCGACGAGAGTTGGCATGGGCGCACGACGGGCGACCGACGATCTGGGCGGTTGAATGGCGAGTTGAGGGCACGTGCGAACGGTGCGACCAGATGACTGAATGAAGGAAACGTACGATGCGAAAGTCATCTTATGAGAATGACTAAGTGTTGGGCAGTGGAAAGTTTATATGTGGGCCAGTCCCGCACGTGGGCACCCACACCATGGGCCAACACAAAGTTGGGGTAAGCTGAATGAAATAGTGGGTCAGCTTGGTGATTCAACACCCCAAAAGATGGGACAACTGCCATATAAGTAAAGTGTTGGAAATGGTGGAAAAGATCATTCAATGGAAGTTTACAAGTGTTCATGTGAGATGGAGGGTGAGCTAACTTGGAGAGGACTAAAATTTAGCAAGGTGTAGGCGGACTCTTGGGCGAAAACACTGAGCCGGGGAAAATGTAGAAAATAGAGCCACAGGTCATGCGAAGACATGCAAGGGTGTCGGGGCGAATGATCATGTGAAGGCGTCGGGGCAAACGACCAGGTGAGGGCGTCCGAGGGCACTTGTCTAAAAGATCGGGCGAGGTCATAAGAAGGCGTTCAGGCGAGGGCGTTGTGTCAAATGACCAATAGGTGAACATTCGGGCGAAGTCGTTTGAGGATGTTCAGGCGAATTCGTTCGAAGGCGTTCAGGTGAGGGTGTGCAAAAGCACCGAGCCGAACGAGCGAATGGACGAGGGCATCGGGCTGAATGAGTGAATGGGCAAGGACATGCGAAGGCGTCGGGCTGAATGACTGAATAGGCGAGGGCGTCCACCTGAATGAGTTGAGGGCATTTGGTTGAACGAGCTGAGGGTGAATGACATGTTGAACAGTGCGATGGTGAATGAGGTGCGATGGGTGGAAATATTCTTAGGCACTCCAAACGGTTGTTCAGGCAGTGTGAACAGTGTAGGCCGACTTGCACGATTTGAAAGATATTGTACCAAGGAAACTTGAGGTTTCCTGCAAACGCTGTAAAACTGAATATTTTGTAAAGTATTGATATTATTGGGGAGACTCATATTTGAGGGAGTTGCCCCTCCGAGTTTATTATGTGTTGTGCATATATGTATAAAAGATAATAATGATGAATGGTGTAAGAAAGTTTCTGCTGTGTTAATGAAAGTATACTTAGGAAAGTTAAAAAATAAACTAATTATAGAAAGTAGGCGTAGACCTCGATCGCAAGTATTGTTAAAAAAAAGTGGTTGGTGGTGCCGCACCTCCTATAGTGTGGTTGGAAGAGTACCGCCAATGTAGGGGCATGACACTAAGGCTCATTCACGATTCCTTTCGAGGCTTAGGAAAGAAATTTGCTATCGGTTTCTTTCATGGAGCCTCTTCTCGGGTGTCTTGCGGATGCGGAGTTCACATAAGGATCAATCCTTTAGAAGCATACATTTTTTGTTCGTATGGAGGGGATGGCACCAACTACAGCGCTGAATTGATTGCCCTTTGGGAGGCCTCCACTTTTCTCTTTGGCTTGCCATTGACGGGGTTCTAATTGTTGAAGACGCATTAACTATAATTTAGTGGATCCAGGGCATCAATGACCTTGAGGTGCCTTCCTTGATGGAGAACATCATGGCCCTCATTCATGCGTTTGAAGACAAAAAGTTTCATGCATGTCTAGAGAGAGCAAAACTAGTGTGCAAACATCGTTTCTGTATCCCTAGGGCTATTTTGTTATGAGCATCTTGTTCACAATTTGGTTCCTGAAGATTCTTTTTTCGAAATATAAGTTCGGTGGCTCGCCTTCCTACACAACTTTTTCTTCGTACACGTCTTTTTCGACTTCTCTACTCTGAATGTTAAGGTTATGTTTATGCTCTTTAATCTATTTTTCCGATAATTTCTTCACGTTTTTCTGATACTATATGTGCCCCCTGATAATAATGGGAATCTTCTTGTATCGTCTATCAATAAATATATGTTTTTCCTCGGTTCTGAAGTTTGCTCCTTATAACCTGTTACAAGGTTTTTTCAAACACTGCTTGATGATTTTCTGAATAGACTGGAAGTTTTGAAGCAAGCATATGTCGACGACCTTATTTCTCATAAAGGCGCTGTGTTCTTTTCTTCTGAAAAAAAATTTAGTATGCATCTCAATAACGTAAACTTTATTAAACGAATCTATTGGCTACGGGATCCAGCAAATCGAGGAAAGCAAAGCGAACCTTGCTGTCTCATCTGTAACAGGATACAGCAAAGCTGAGAAAGCACTGAAATAAAGGTGGTAGTACCGGTGCGCGTGCAGATACAAATGATATTTTCGAACAACATATATAATTAATGCAGGATTTTCTTTGTTTTCCCTTTGGATTTACATGTCGCGTGAGAAGCTGGCGCATCCTTATCATTGGAGAATCGAAGATATTAGATATTTTTTCATATAAAATCCGTACCCATGGTTATTTCCAACAACTCCGCAGTTGCTATTTTCCTAGTCTCTTCAGAGTTGTCTGGCCCTTGAATTCGAAGCTTTTCGCCTGTAGTGGCCACCCATTACTTAAAGATTCCCGTGGTTTGACAAAAAGAAAATGGCGAGAGCAGTGGAAAGAATAAATTTCCAAGTGCCATGGCTGATTGGCCCTGAATGATAAAAAGTGAATATTGTCGGCCCCGTGAAGACATGGGATCAAGAATTGGGATGGATGTGAGAGCAGCACCGAAGAATTTTATGTGCAAGGAGACGAGGGTGCACGTGGTCCGTCGTTTAACGATTACAATTTTTTTTTTGACACCCTGCGCGCACAAGACGAATATGTAGCTCATACACATATCACAGAGTTGACTGCTGCACGTTATCATTGTCGGTCTCGTTTCATTGGCATCCATGGTCGCTGAAGCTAAAAATGGATGACATGATTTGTTCCGAAGACTTTACTATGATGATTTTAAATTTCTGATGATATTAAAATTTCTAAAAGGACTTTTCTATGATGATTTTAAAATTTCTGATGATTTTAAAATTTCTAACCATTTTTTTTTTTATTTCTTAAAAAAAAAGTTTTTATTAGTTTAGGTAAAGAAGTTTTTATTAGGCCCACGGGGTTCTGGATTGACAGTGACTGGATTGACGGTGAATGGGTGCACTGTTAAGGCACTCCTTGCGATAGGTCACCGGGTACGCTGTTAAGGCACTCCTTGCGATAGGTCACCCGTTCAAATCCCCAGTGGGTACTTAGGTAGTCTTAACTAGCAAAAAAAAAAGTTTTTATTAGTTTAATTGGTAATATAAATGTTTTTTTTAAATTTTAAATTTTTTATGATTTTAAAATTTCTAACAAAAATAAGTTTTTATTAGTTTAAGTAAAGAAGTTTTTATTAAACAAAGTTTTTAGGTAGAAATGATATAAGAGAATTTTTTGAGGGAGACATTTGGAACCAACAAGTATGGTTGAGGACCAGATTTATATTACTATTCAAAAGTTATTATTAATTTAAATAAGGAAGTTTTTATTAGTTTAATTAGTAATCGAAATAATATAAATGTTTTTTTTATTAGTTCACTGAGTAATTGACTTAATATAAACTTGGGTAATTAAAAAATTTAAAATTTAAATTTCTAAGTTGTGATCAGATTTACATTGAGAAACACAGATAATAGACCCAGATATTTATTAATAGCCCGATGTCAGGCAAGCTGTGTCAAACTCCGCTGGGTTAAAAAAAAATGTGAAACAAAAAACACTAAATATAAAACTTTTTAATAACCCCTTCTCACCCAACCTGCCAAGCTCCTCTAGGTTTAAAAAAAAAATGTAGAACAAAATAAGAGAGCAGGAGATACAATACATGAAGCAAAGTTGTGCACATATTGTCACCGATGATTGGATTTGTTGAGAACAGGTCGCATTTTATTTGTACTGCCGTGGCATCCATTACCGGAGCTCCAATAAAAAGGCATTATCCCCACTATATCTTGTCTTCACAATAGTTGTGGCAAACGTTAGTGATTGGTGGTCACAGAATTTACTCAAATATCACTGTATTGTATTGTAGGATGGGGTCTGGATAAATTCCCTTGATTTAGATGCACTAAAAATCTTAGTATTATTGGTATGATGGTAGTTAATTAGTACATGAAAAATAAAAATAGAAAGTATTAATATTATTATTTTTTAATTTATGATAATTAGTTTATGGAATTTCAATATATAATTGGTAGCTAAATTGTTATTTATTATTATTTAAATTAAATTTTTGGATAAATAAATGTATTGAATAATATTATTACTTATGTTGATAGGGACTCTCCAATTCGCTATGGCAGATTTTGTAATATCTTATTTAACATTTTCAGACTCTAACCTATGGTTTTTCTCATCGTGTTCTTAACTTGTAGTTTTTCCCATAGTATTTTTCACTAATGTGGCCTATTTAAAGGGTAATAATTAAACTAGCATAAATCCATTTTAACTCTAGATCTACCATGAGTTGAGAGGGATCAAATCTCTTTTTACTCTAAAAAAAAGTTTGCACTTTAAGAGAGAGATTTGATCCTTCTCACCGCTTGGTAGATCAGAAATTAAGAGAAATCTAAAATTAATTGTATAAATTTATGTTAATCACATCTAAATTCAATTAATCACTTTTAATAAAATTATATATCTTTTAATAATACTTAATATTAATTATATATATGTAAACTACAATTTTTCTATATATTAAATTTTAAAACAAACAAATATTAATTTTTTTGTTGTAAGCACTCACCGGGGATTTGAACTAGGGTGGACTAGATTGATTAAGCAGATCACGGTACAAAGAGTCATGGCATGTAGATGATAGGGGATAATAGATGTACCTTGAATAACTAACCATTTTAGTGGAACCAAATTCAAGGTTGAGGTTAACAGTGCTAATGTCATAATGAGGAATGAAAGGATTAGATTTCACCGTAGGATCCATGAACCATTCCAAGGATTCCTCCATCATATTTGGATGATGAGAGGTGGATAAAGATTGAAGAGACAGATCAATAATGTGATTTGCATATTTTCGAACTTCAACATTAATGCATATAGGCATCACAATTGATACTGGAAAAGGAGGAGGACAAGGAACAAAAGGAATAATAGGTTCCTCTTGTGAAATTAGGGATGTATCATGATTTAAAAGTGTTGGAGGAGAAGAAAGCACAAGAGTTTTAGATTCACTATGGAAATAGATATGAACCAAATGCTCAAACTTTTGTTTAATGAAATTGCAATCCATGTCTTATTTTATCAATCCATGTCAAAATTTTATTTAAGAGAAGAAATTCAAAATAGAGTCAATGGGAACAACTTATTATCTAGACCTCCTTATAGCACCATTTGTTGATGGTGCTTGAAATCTATCAACCAAAAGGGTCTCCCTGATGAAAGTCCCAATCAGACATCGCACCGTTTGGTGTGATCTTGAGGCTTGGGGTTACCCAATGTGTAGTTTTGTAGGGAAAAGGCCAAGGAATTACACAATTACATAGCTCAAGAGGTCAAGGGATAGGATTGAGCCTTGAGACTACACAGTGCATAGTTTAGGAATGCTAGGGAAAGATACTTGCATAAATGAGGGGATCAAGGGGTCAAGCTTGGTGTTTGATCTTTGAAGTTTCTGATTGCGCAGTTCTGGAGGGATAGAGGCCAAGGGATTATGTAGTTATGCAGTTCAATGGATCAAGGTCAATGCTTGATGCTTGAGACTGTGTAGTGCACATAGGAGACTGACTGAAGGTAGAGATTAAATAGTGATGGAGCTCAAGGGTCGGCATTGAGCACTGAGATTGCACAGTGCACAAATATAGAAGTTAGGGACTATGCATTGCATAGATCCAAGAGGAAAGGTTGAGGCTTGAGGCCTAAGACTACATAGTGTGCAGTTCACGAAGGCTAAGTGAGGCCAAGTTGGTTAGGTGGAAACATTTCTAGATTTGGTTAAGTGTGGGATTTGTTAGAACAAAGTGAACAATGGTAAAATTTAAATATGATCACACACTTATAATAGTTGAAAATGTAACATTCATAACTCATAATACATGAAATAATACCCCCAATGCGATGACATTGTGACAACTTTCCCCAAGTGTGAAATTAAAGGTACACTTGACAACGATGGTGACGACACTTGTGCGACAATGCTTGAAACTTTGGAAATGAGTACGATACATGTCTAAATGATAAGACTGACTAATTAGCATGAAATTGATCCCTTGAAACAAACCAAAACTATGTTTATGTAATGTGCAATGCGTACCATGCCAGAATAGGACATTTGTGACAATAAGAGGAGAGTGAAAATGAAACTTGCAACATGTGAATGACATTGAAAGTAACACATGCTAGAATCAAGACACCATGAATAGGACACTTATTACAGTGAAAAGAATAAAAATGGAAGTCATAAAAATGAAAGAAACACTTATGAAAGAAAAGGTGTGCAACAATGACAGTTGCGAAAACTCACTGAAATAGAAGAACAATCTCAACCAAAAATGAGAGACTATCAATGAAAGTGTGCAGTAACTGTCGACACAGGTTGAACATCGCATAGACATTGTCTTGATGGACTTGTGCCATGCCTATTCAATCTTGCATAAAAGAGCATGCCCGTGAACCTGTTGCAAAATGAGCATCTGTGAGAAGGTTCCCTTAACACTTTTCAATCAAACATAAAGTGACTATGGAATGAATGATCACAAGATCCATAATATCCTCCAAAATTAAATCGTAGACCAACATTTCGAGGGTGTTTGTCACAATGAAAACAAAAAGGAAAAGGAAAATGGTGCTTCCTTTTAGATTTGTTGATTTTCCTATAGTTAACACAAATCCTCTACTTCCCATTTTTCATGGGTAATATGACAAGAGGGGACACCCATTCACTATTTGAAATGCAGTAAATGAACCCTACATCCAGGAAGTTTTGTAGTTCCTTTTTTACAATATCCTTAAGGGAAAGATTCATCCTCCTCTGGGTTGGTGGATAAGTTTGTATCCCTCCTTGATGTACATAGGATGAGTACAAAATTAGGGATGCACCCCTTTCATTTCCTTATATTCCTAAGCAAAGGGATCAAGATATTGCCTCAACACAGTGCATAGTTTCTCTTCTTACTTGGTTGAGAGGGAAGGATTGATTTTTATAGGCTTGGATGGGTTGATTTCCACAATCTTTGCATGATCTGGGTAAGAGTAAACAAATCATAGCTCAGCCCATGGATTTTTCTCAGGTTGCTCTAAGGATTTTTACACCAACTCATCAATTGCCATGGTAGTAGGAGGTTGACTTTGTAAAAAGTTATCAATAAGGTCATCCCTGTCTAGAAGCTTACTTCCTACAGTGGTTTCTAATGTACAAAAAGTTTATATGGATGGTTGATAAAGGTATTTTTCTTCCTCCTCTTCCCACAAGGGTAATTCATGCTCTATAGAGGGTTGAGCAAGGGTGTATAATACAAGCTGATTTGAGAGATGCCCATTCTTAATGGTCATGTTCCTAACCCTGCACCTAATGTAGGCATCAGTTGTGGCTAACCACGATCTCCCTAGGATGAGAGGTTACCCATTAAACTTGGTTTGGAACTGGAGAAAAAGAAAATTTGTGGGATATTCCCATGAGTTGATAGAGACCATCACATCCTCAATAAATCCCTTGGGGGATACTATGGATCTATTTTCCAGTTGCAGCATTGTACTACTCTTCCTCAAGGATCCTTGGATATTTTTCTTCAACATGGTTTCCTTGGCAATGAAATTTATTATAGACCTAAGGTCAATCAAGGTGTTGGGGACTACAATATTGTTAATGTGCACATCGACTACTAGGCTGCTAGGATCCGAGGACTCTGGGGAGATTACCCTCCCAGGAATTAGATCAAACAACTACCTAACAACATTAATAGTGGGGGGATATATTTTTCTTCTCCCACAAATTTTGAAAAATTATTCCCTAATGATCGTGTTGTAAATGGGGTCATATTTGATGGCCTTGAGAAGTGTTATATTAACACACATATTCTTCAATTACCCCAATAGTTCAACCTCTTCAAGGGTGTGTTTTTTAGGTTGGACCAACCTTTCATGATAGGGAGGTATATTGACTTGAGGGTTAATGTCTTCCTTGTCTTATTCAATGTCTTTAGGTGGAGAAGGTGGGTTAGAATCTAGAAGTACCTTCCGAGACTGAAGGGTGATTACTTGGATTTCCACACCATAAGCAGGATAGGATGTTTCCCCACTCTAAGCCTACTATGTCTGATTATTGTTCGGTTTTAGAGTGGGTTGGATGGGCATCTGGGGTTTCTTTGGTCGGCTATTGTGGGGTAGTTGTGATTTAGGTGGGGGAGGAGGCATTAAGGTAGGAGTTTGGCCTAACTAAGGCCTCCATTCTTGTGAAGGGTTACCCCAATGAGGAGGCTAAGGATGATATGGTTGGAAATGTAAGTTGACAAGTTGATGAGGGTACTGAGGAGTTTAGTACCAAGGAGAGGGCATGGACCATGATGGATGAGCTAGAGGATACCAAGGCTATAAGGGCATATTATGATTTGGATTGTAATAAGGATATTCTACACCATCAATGCCTTGTTGGTATTGTTGAGGGCCTTGTGGCGTCCTTTGGCTGATGAAAAGTTGCCCCGAGCCATTCTCTGCCCCTTGGTATACAACCTTCAAGCCTGAAAGAGAGGTACATTTATTTGTTGTGTGCCTCTCCTCACAAATAGTGAATACCTCTACAGTGTTCAATGGATACTCATTTCTGGGGTACCTCTTGGTGCATCTTAGGAAAAATATGGCTAGTGTCCTTTCAACTTCTTCTTTCTTCCTCTTAATATGCATAGTACCGATATGTAAGGAAACATTGTGAAACATCTCACTCTTGAATTTTTTTAGCATATTCCCTATATCGTGTGATGATCGAGGTGGAGGGAGAACAGTTGATTGGGCCTTGAATGGACCTACCTCTCTTCCTTACAGCTATAGAATGATGATAACTATTTGCATGTCATCATAGATCAACTCCTAAATATCTCCACCAGATAACATATTGAGGATCTCCATTACATCCTCCGTAATCCCTCAGACAAGTACAATCTTGAGTGATTTAGGGTCAATGGTACAATTACCCCTCCTATGGTTAAGTTGAAACCTTTCCTCATAATCTTCCATGGACTCATCTAGCCCTAGGGTAATCCTAAGGATATTTTATTTTGCCTCCTTAGACATACAATAATCCCTATACTTATCATCAAATGCTTGTTGCATTTATGCATAGATAGTGATATTGCCTCTAGGTGGGCTCATAAACAAGTGCAAGGTTGAATCCTTGATGGTGGCTGGAAATAACTCGATCTTCTATTCATCATAAAGATAATCATAGGTCCTACAAACTACAACAAACTCAAACATGAAAGTGTGAATGTCCTCAGAGGCTAGGCCATGGAAGTTTGGAAGAGAAGCAAGGCTTATATTCTTCATCCTAGACTCCACATTGGTTTCTTGGATTGGGAAAAGCTCATTCTCCCTATTCTCAACCATATTTTGGGTAGGTGATATAGGTTCTTCCTCCCCTATAGGTTCTTCAAATATTTTTGGTTGCTAAACTAAAGGATTATCGAACTCCCTTCTGGTTAGAGTGGGAAGTTCACAATTAGTAAATAATAGTTATGGTCGACTGCAAAAAGGAATGGGTTTTTTTGGTAAAAAATTCCCTTGATTCTCTCTAATCCTACAAGGCATGAAATATTTTGTGTTTTTTTTTTTGTTTTTTTCCCTTTTTTTTGTTTTGAACTTGTTTCAAATAAAATAATGTTGATGCAAAAAAATAGAAAGATGAAAAATAAAGAAAATTTATAAGTAGAAACAACACCTACTTGGAGACCTCCCTAATAATGACACCAAAAAGTGATGAGCAGCAATATTACATCAAGAGTGTTGCAACTCCCAAGGCTACCAGCTTTAATTATCAACTCAGGGTTTATACAAACTTAAGATGTGACATTTCTATATGCATAATAGGATAAGTTCTACTCATGCCACCTTCAACAAATGAAGCAGGCCGAGGCATATAGAGACGACTCTATCAGCTGACTTAAGGGAGGAAATTGCATAAACAGAGAGTATTGTCCTAACTGTAGAAATGGAAAGACTATTCTACTTTCAAAAGAAATGAAGATGTTATTTGCTCAAATGTAAATGCTAACCCTAGTTGCTAGAATGTAAAAGCTATAATATTTGTAGAAATGGAAACATTAGTCTACTTGCAGAATGTAAACTCTATGCCACTTGCAGGAACGTAATCATTGATCTAATTGCATAATGTAAATTTTTGTTGAAAAGGAAACTAATCTATGTAATAACAATGCTTTTAATTTAAACGCTAGAAGAATCATAAAAATAGTCATAGTATACCCTACATGAATAAATCATCCTTTAATCATTGTGTTCAAAGAGATTAGATTTAGTGATAGAGTTCATTAGGCATTTCATATGGTAATCAAGAAAATCACCATTGTATCTGTAGATTCAAAAAAGTTCCACTAACTCTAATTGTCTAATTGTGTTACAATGAAGAAAAGGAAAGTCATAAGTGTTCTTTGGTCTTCCTCAACCATGGTTTCATATCCTAGGGGCCATTATTCAAGGCCAAGATTAAAAAATCAAGCCTTTGAAGGAAATCACGTCATGTTTACATGGTACTACAGGATGTTACAACATTACCCTATTTTACTATTGGATTAGATTCATGAGTGTAGAAATGGAAAATAAATTGCTCTACTGATAAATTCAAACTGAAAGCAAGATATATTTCTTCTCCTATCTGTGGTATAAAAAATCACAAGATAGAATCACATGCAATGATGAAAGAAGAACAAACACAATGATTTTACAGGGGAACCCAACTCAGAAAAACCCCTCTGCTACTTTTCATTAATCAAATGAGATTGTGAAACTATTACAATGTCATCTTCAAGCTTTGAAGCACACCCTAGACTATAAAATTGTTCTCCTATTGAATGACTATATCTGGAAAACACTAAGCCTATTCAAGACGCCAGCCAACCTCCTATTACCTTGTGTAATGTTGGATAAATTGAACTCCTAAAGAATACATGAATTCACTATTTCCTTGCATAAATCCCAATGAATTGATCACTTGCTTAATTAACAAGGTTGTACACTCAACTAGTATACAAATGATGATTACAATGTGCCTTTTCCTCCATTCCAACTAGGCAATTGGATTTTGATGCATGCCTCGACTATTTTTGGCTAATTGACTAGTTATATAAGAGACCAGTGAGTTAACAATAGTCATAACTACTCAATTGACCTTCAACTAGCTCAACTAATTGCTAGAGATCAGTTAACTGAGTTTAACTAGAAATAGCTAAATTAGATTGCTAAATTTTAGCAATCGCTACATGCAAAACTCTACTTCAATCCTGTAAACTCAAATTTGTTGATCTAACTAACTGACATGACCATTCACTCAAGCTAAGTACAATCGAAGTCATCTGCTAATGTGGAAAATAAAATTACTCAATTTGACTAAGGCACAACTTAAATTGAGTCTTGCTTGGTATAATTTCTAACACTCGCTCTTAGCAAGAAAGGGGTTTTGCACCACCCCTATCCTGCACCTGTGAAACTCGAATTTGCCTCTTGACGATTCCTTTGTACAAATTTTTGCATCCTGCTCCTCGGTTGATCCATAAACTGTCATGGATATTTTGCTAGATAGTTCGACACAACAGATCTAATAATATTATATTAAAGCTCTCAAAATTATACACTAATACAACTTATTAAACTTTAAGATATGTGGATTTAATTGTAATTAGTGCATGCATGTAGAAGGACATTATGCATAAAAGTAGAGAATGAAAATGTAAGCACACACACACACACACAAGACACAAGATATGCTATCTAGGAAACACTTTCGAGAGAAAACCCCCCTGGAAGGTCAAGCCACTTCGCTCTCTTTCTCTGTCTAGAAATATGGCTATAGGTACAAAGATGTAATGCTTGTAGTTCATGGGTTTTTATAGTGAAAATATCCTCTCTCTTTTCTCTACCTCCTATCTCTCTTAGATATCTTTTCTCATCTATGGAATAAAATTCTCTTGAAAGAATAGAAAGCCTCTTCCTCCTAGCGGCACAATTATAACACAACTCGATAGTCTGCTCGTGGTTAATTTTGACTACATCAACTCTTAACTAGAGCTACAAAATAGAATCTTCTAGAGTATTTTACATCACAAACACATGGCTAGCCCATTTTCCATAAATAATGGGTGCTGAAGTGGCATCCTCCCAAACTATAGGTGTAAAATAAGAAGGTCAACTTCTGCGTGGCATAAATTTTGTATACAAACTCTGATTGACGTGCTTCTTGCATTGTTGGAAACCTCTTTTTGTGTAGAATAGCTTGAAAAGATGTCAGGTTGAGGGGTTGAGGCTTGAGGTTACCCAATGCACAGTTCTGGAGGGACAAAGGCCATTGAATTGTGTAGTTGTTCAACTCAAGAGGTCAAGGGCCAAGACTAAATCTTGAGACTGTGTAATGTGTAGTTCAGGTAGGTGAGGGAAAGATAACTTCACAGTTGAGGGGCTCGAGGGGTCAGGATTGAGGTTTGAGCCTTGAGGGAGAGAGACCAAGGGATTATTCAGTTACATAGTTCAAGGGCACAAGGATAAGACTTCATGCTTGAGAATGTGTCATGTGCACAAGAGACTAACTGAAGGTATGGATTCCACAGCTCTTGAGCTGAAGGGTTGGAATTGAGGACTGAGATTGTACAGCGTGTAGTTATGGAAGGTAGGGACTGTACATTTCATAGTTACAAGAGGGAAGGTTGAATATTGAGGGCTAAGACTGCACAATGCACAATTCAAGAAGGTTGAGTGAGTCCAAGTTTCTTGGGCTGGAAGTTTTCTAGAGTTGGCTAGGTTTGGGATTAGTGAGACCAAATTGAACAATGATAAAATATAAGTATGATAACACCCTTATAATATTTTACAACACAAAATTAATCACTTAGAATACATGAACAAGATAATACCCCTAATGTGATGATATTGCGACAACTGTCCCAAGTGTGACATTAAAGGTACAGTTTGTGATGGCAGTGATGACACTTGTGTGATAGTTCTTGAAACTTTGGGAATGAGTGCAATAGATGTCTACATGATAATAATGATTCACTGTCACTAAATTTACACCCTGAAATAAAACAAAACTACATTTGTGTAATGTTCAATGCCTCTCATGCCAAAAGACAACTTTTGTGGCAGTAAGAGGAAAGTGCAAAAGACACTTACAAAATGCGAACAACATTAAAAGTGATACATGACATAACAAATATATCATGAAAGAGACACTTATCATAGTGAAAACAAGTAAAAGAGAAATTTGTAAACATTAAAGAAACACTTACGAAAGTGAATATGCGCAAGAGTGACAGTTGGGAAAACTCACCGAAATAGAAGAAAAATCGCAACCAAAAGTTAGACACTGTAAATGAAAGTGCACACTAATTGTCAACACAAGTTGAACATTACAAAGGCACTGTCTTGATGGACTTGTGCCATGCCTATTCAAGCTTTCATAAAAGAGTGCACTCATGAACTTGTTGCAGAATTAGCATGTGTGAGTAGGTTCCTTTAACACTTGTCGATCCAACATAAAGTGATTATGGAATGAACGATTGCAAGATCCATGGTAGGATAAAAAATTCACATGTACATGAAATTATGAATGGTTTTTGTCGTAGCAACAACACTTTGAGACACAATGGTAAAAATATAGCTTCTCTGCCTTGGTATATTTTTTTGTGAGGGCATAGTTTTTTAGGAAGTATTGATTTATCATACAGATTACTTTGGCTTCCCCACCAAACCTAGTTATATATATAGTCCCCTTCATCTCTTTCTTGGTTGAACACAACCATAAAGCTATCCATATCATAATATTTTGAATTAGGAGAAGGGTAATGTTATTCGCGAGATTTGGATTTTTAGAGTATAGCTTTTCATCTCTAGTGTTGCCCTACTACCCGTAGGCCTAGAAAATGCCCAATAAGGTAACTTCAGTTCATGGGGCGGAAGAGAGACCTTGACTTATTGAGAGAAGAATAGATTGTTTCTTCATAGAATAATATATTAAACCTCTTATATAAGTTTATTCATTTATATTTTCCCCTTGTCCTTCTCTACTTGATTGGATCAGTGTGGAAAACACCGAAAAATAAAAATAGAGGATACAAATGAGTCTCCTAAAATACATGTGGCTACTGTGGTTTCACACAAATATCTCCTTATGAAAGAATCCCATTTTCCATCAAAAAATAATCGACCAAAACGTATGGATGGAGAGCAAGAAGGACTAAAGGTTAGCCAAATGTTGCAGTGTCACAAGACACTTCTCAATTTTTCCATATTATCTTTCGAGCAAGACGGAACATCCTTAATGAAAAGTATTATTAAAAAAACATAAAAGAAGAGAAAAAACAAAATAAGGAAGAAAAAATAGAAATTCAAAACAAATGAAGGCCAAACCAAAAAAAGAATGCGAGAAAAAAGTTAGAAAACACAAGAAAGACTACAAAAAGTGAGTGCAGGATGAATGTACAAGGGAAACTAATATGCATCTAGTCCTGCTCCTAACCTAACTAGCTAGAAGATTAGGGTAATGTATAATGGAATTTCCAATGTAGCCATCGTAGCTACTCCCAACCTCCACATACAAAGATACGAGTAACTAAAATAGATGTAAAACAATGTGTGGTGGAAAAGATAAGAGATTGATTATCTTGTACAACAAATTGAAGTTCTTTCCTATCAACAAAAAGATATGTCATATCCACTACTTCTAACCAGCTTTCATTCTTGGCCCCCCTCAAGCTAATATGATTCATTTGGTTGACTATACATAACCACATTTTGATTTCAGATAACTTGCTGAAATGTGGCTTTCTAGGGCACTAGAGATGCTCTCTTTGTAGGCTAGCGATTGAAGACTGTCCTCTTCTCTTTCTCCTTTTCCCTTTTGCGATGGCTATCTAAGAGGAAGTCCTTAGTACCTTGAATATTAGCAACCTGATTGAACGCTTTTCCATCCTTTCTTGCCTCACTTCCTTGACTACTCGTTAAGTGCTCATAGAAAGTTACCGCTATACATTTTTTGGGGCATTTGGAGGTATTGGAATGAGCTTATTTTTTAGGAAAGATTGCCTAACATCAAATCATCTTGCCTCTATATGGCTTTATATTTCCTAGAGATCGGTCCTTGTACCCTAAGTATTAGGCCAACAAGTCGGGCGTGCCGGGTGGGCGCATCTAACCGACAGGTCGATGAGAGTTGGCACGGGTGCACGATGAAAGAGTTACGAGCTGGGTGGTTGAACGACGAGTTGAGGGCACATGAGAATGGTGCGACGAGATGACCGAATGAAGGAAATGTGCAATGCAAAAGTCATATTGTGAAAATGACTAAGTGTTGCGTAGTGGAAAGTTTATATGTGGGTTGGTCCCACACCACACCATGGGCTGATAAAAAGTTGGGGTGAGTTGAACGAAATGGTGGGTCAGCTTGGTGATTCGACACCCCAAACGATCGGATGACTGCCATATAAGTAAAGTGTTGGAATGGTGGAAAAACATTCAATTGAAATTTCAAAGTGTTCATGTGAGCTGGAGGGTGAGCTAACTTAGAGAGGACTGAAATTTGGGAAGGTGTAGGCGGACTCTTGGGTTGAAACACTAAGCGGGCGAAAATGAAGAAAATAGAGCATAGGTCGTATGAAGGCGTGTGAGGGCATCGGGATGAATGATCATCTGAGGGCGTGCAAGGGTGTCGGGCCGAATGACTCAAAGAGAGCGTCTGAGGGCATTTTTCTGAATGATTGGATGATATTGTAAGAAGGCATTCGGGCGAGGGCGTGCGAGGGTGTTGGGCTAAATGACCAAATGGGTGAATGTTCAGGTGAAGTTGTTTCAGGACATTTGGGTGAAGTCATTCGAAGGCATTTGGGTGAGGGCGCTGGGGCGAACGAGTGAATGGGTGAGGGCGTGCAAAGGCGCTAGGCTAAACGAGCGAATGGGTGAGGGCGTGTGAGGGCGTCGGGCCGAATGAGTGAACGAGTGAGGGTATGTGAGGGTGCTAGGCTGAACAACTAAACAAGAAAGGGCATGCGAGGGGGTTTGACTGAATGAGTTGAGGGCGTTCGGCTGAATGAGTTGAGGGTGAACGACGTGCTAAATAGTGCGACGATGAATGGCGTGCGATGGGTGAAAGTATTGTTGGGCACTCCAAATGGTGGGCAGGGCGGGGGGGGGGGGGGGGGGGGGGGGGGGGGGGGGCGGGGGGGCGGGGTGGGTGGGCAGGAAGGGGGAGGTAGGGCAGGAGGGGTGGGTACGTAGGCAGGGAGGGCAAGGAAGGGGATGCCAGGCGGGGAGGCCGGGGTTGGTGGGCGCGGTGGGGGAGGCCAGGTGGGTGGGGAGGGCGGAGTGGGTGGGTGGGCGGGGAGGGGAGGCAAGGTGGTGTGGGTGGGTGGGTGGGCGGGCGGGGAAGGGGAGGCAACACGGGGTGGTGGAGGTTGAGGAGGGGTTGGGTGGGCGGGCGGGCTGTCAGGGTGCCGCTAGCCTTGCCACCGCATGGGTAGGCAGGCGAGCCATCGGGGTGGTGCGGTCTAGGCGAGCGCCACCCCCGCAGCCCACCCACTTGCCCGCTGGGGTTAGGAAATTCCCAAGTTGGCACCACCCTAGCGACTCGCCTGTCGGCTCGTGCGGTGGCTGGGCAATTCCAGGAATTGGCCAGGCACCATGCGGGCCAGCAGGCAGGCGGTTGGTGTGGCACGGCCCAGGTGTCGGCATCGGCAGGGAGGGTGGGAGAGGGGGCGGGCAGGGCGAGTGAGGGGGTGGGGCGGGCATGGGCGAGGGCGGGTGGGGTAGGCGAGGTGGGCCAGGGCAGGTGGGGAGGGTGGGCATGTGGGGCATGGGGCAAGCAGGGTGGGCGAGGGTGGGTAGGGTGTGCGGGGTGTGAGGGCGGGTGGATGAAGGGGCGGGCATAGGCGGGGAGGGCGGGTAAGGGGGCGGGCGTGGGGCGGGGGGAGGGCGGGTGAGGGGGCGGGCGTTGGTGGGGAGGGCAAGTGAGGGGATGGGCAGCGGGTGGGGTGGGCGAGGGTGTGTGGGGTGTGCGGGGTGTGATGGCGGGCGGGTGAGGGAGCTGGCGTGGGTGGGGAGGGCGGGTAAGGGGGCGGGCGTGGGGGGGGAGGGCGAGTGAGGGGGCGGGCGTTGGCGGGGAGGGCATGTGAGGGGATGGGGAGGGGGTGGGGTGGGCGTGCAGGTGAGGGGGCAGGCGTGGGCAGGGAGGGCGTGTGAGGGGGCGAGCGTGGGCAGGGAGGGCGGGTGAGGGGGTGGGGAGGGGGAGGGAGAGGTTGTGTGGGTGAGGGGGTGGGCATGGGCGGGGAGGGCAGGTGAGGGGGTGGAGAGGGTGTGCATGTGTGGGGGTGGGCATGGGCAGGGAGGGTGGGTGAGGTGGCGGGCGTGGGTGGGGAGGGTGGGTGGAAGGGTGGGCGGGTGAGGTGGTGGGCGTGGGTAGGTGGAAGGGTGGGCGAGGCTAGGGTGGGGGAGGGTAGGTGGAAGGGTGGGTGGGGCAAAGGCGGGTGTGGGTGGCGGTGTGAGGGCAGTGTGTGAGGGGGCGGGTGGGGCAGTGTGTGAGGGGGCGGGAGGGGTGGTGGTGTGGGTGGAGGGGTCTGAGTGGGTGTGGGTGAGGGGGCGAGTGGGCGTGAGGGGGAAGGGGTGGCGTGGGCACATCAAGGTGGAAGGGAGGCGAGTGCGGCTGGGGATGGCGCAGTTGGGGGCTCGTGTGGGGATGTGGTGGTGAGGGCTTTGGGGGGTGGCGGTAGGGGGTGAGGGTGGCATTAAGGGGGCAGGATGTGGGGCGAGAGGGTAGGGGGCGGGGGCGCTAGGTGTGGGTGGAGGCAGTGAGGGTGTGTGGGGGGCGGGTGCGGCTACGGTGCCCACCCCAGTGGGTTGGGAAATTCTAAGAATCGCCCAACCCCGCAGTGGGTGGGCAGGCCACTAGGGTGGGTGCCATAGCCCCACCCACCCCCACACCCCCTACCGACCCACCCGTGCCCTCACACCTTGCCCACCCGCCCACCCCGTGACAACACGGCGGCCTACCCACGACTGTTGGGTGATTGAGTTTGGTCGCACCCACCATGCTCACGACGGACATAATTGTTATTTTGGGTCAGAAAAATTATTAATTTTAAAAAAAAAAATCTTCTTCATTAAACTAATTTAGTATGAAAATTTTCAAGGAAAAAAAATTAACTTACCTTTCAATTGCAAGAATTCTTCGTTGAATATGTTGTTGATAGCAATGTAGCTACTCCACAAATTCACAAGTCTTTCAACGAACTTGAGAAAACTTGGATGTGATGTGAGTAATAGTGATAATGGAATTTAGTATATAAGTGAAATTACGGAGATGTTTTACCATACGGTTCATGTGGGATAATTTGTTTTAAAATATAATAAAGTGAATATTGTGGAATTGTTTTACAATGGGCTGAATGTGGGATTAATTTGTTTTAGAATATATTATAAAAATTAAAAAAAAGATTCAATTGTTTAATAAATATTATATACTTTAACTATTAAAATAATTAATGTAGAAGTTGTAGTTTACAATTTTAGTTTTAATGATTTATTTCATAAAAAAATTTAGTTTACATTTTTCAATAAATTGTAGAATAAAATAATGAAGGCAAATAAATATAACAAACTTTTTGGAAGGAAATATTTTCGCGAAACTTTTTGGAGGGAAAATTTTTGGGGGGGGGAATTTCATTCTCTAAGCTATATAATATCTTTAGGAGACTCTCCATTTGTATCATTCAATATCTTTTATTTGAAAGGGATGGATTGTTATGATATTGAAGTTTCGATTTATACACCATCAGCACATCTTCATCGTGTAACAACTCTATTCATATTGATGAATATAGCGGGAATTCTTCCACTTAGTCCTGATTCTAAGGACTACGAGAGCAACACTGATGAAAGAGGGATGGAGAATTTCAAATAAATAAAGAGTCACAGATTCCACTTAGTCCTAATTCTAAGGACTATGAAAGAAACAATGATGATGAGCTTGATGACAAATTTCAGAAGAATGGATTGTCACGGTGTCCACTTTGTCCTAATTCTAAGGACTATGAGAGCAACAGTGATGAAGAGCATGATGGTGAAGTTAAAAAGAATGTAGTGTCACAATGTCCACTTAGTCCTAATTCTGAGGACTATGAGAGCAACAGTTTTGAAGAGCATGACAACGAATTTCAAAAGAATGGAGTGTCACAGTGTCCACTTAGTCTTAATTCTAAGTACTATGAGAGCAGCAGTGATGAAGAGCGTGACAACGAATTTCAAAAGAATGGAGTGTCAAAGTGTCCACTTGGTCCTAATTCTAAGGACTATGAGAGCAGTAGTGATGAAGAGCATGATGATGAATTTCAAAAGTATGGAGTGTCACGGTGTCCAGTTAGTCCTAATTCTGAGGACTATGAGAGCAGCAGTGATGAAGAGCAGGATGACGAATTTCAAAAGATTGGAGTGTCATGGTGTCCACTTAGTCCTAATTCTAAGGACTATGAGAGAAACAGTCATGAAGAGCATGATGATGAATTTCAAAAGAATGGAGTGTCACAGTGTCCTCTTAGTCCTAATTCTAAGCACTATGAGAGTAGTAGTGATGAAGGACAGGATGATGCACTTAGTCCTAATTCTAATGAGTATAAAGGTAGCAGTGACAAAGGACAGGATGTAGCATCCTCAATAAGTAAACACTCACATTTTCTACGTAGTCCTAATTCTATGGACTATGAGAGTAACACTGACAATGCACATGAGGAAGAATATCCATTAAACGTCGAGTCAAATTTTCCATTCAGTCCAAATTCTAAGGACTATGACAGTAGCACTAAAGAAGGGGAAGATGAAGAATATCCTCCAAGTCAATATTTGAAAAGAAAAGCTGATCATAGTGTGCATAACATTCCTCTTAATGATGATTAAAATCCTTATACAAATGATGATCCAATCATGGAGATTTTGCCAAGAAATATTGTATCGAGGAGTAGGAGCAGACCTTTTCGTATCAGTGCAAGCTGTTCTAGTTATACAAGGGATAGAGCAGAATATATGATGAGAAGAAGTTCTATTAGTGCTCTCATTTCAAGTGAATTTTGCCAAAAAGATTGCTTGAAACATATGGATTTCAAATTTACATTACAAAGCAGGAAGAGATATTTGTCAATGAATAAAAGCATGCAAAATTCATATTTAGTTGGGTGCATGCAATCTACATTGTCAGGTTATTATTATCATATTAGGACTTTATTTATCTATAGAAAAGCTTTCAAAATGTTTCATTCGATTGGGAATTTTTGTCTCTCGAGAATTCAAGAAAATTTGGAAAAGGATTCCACATTTTATTCAGAAGTACGTCAGAAAAGGCAGTTTGGGCCATTATCAAATACTGCAATGTCATGGATGAAAGATTTCTTTTCAAAGCATGGAGAGTGTATGCCAAATAGAGAGACAATACATATTCTAGATAATTTTTCAAGACGGAAATCTACAACTTATACAAAGAATATGCAAAATGTGCTGAGGGACATAGCCGGTTTATTACATATCGATATTTTGTGAAGGTATGGAAGAAAGAATTCAATAATGTCCGTATTCCTAAGAAGACAATGATGGGGATTTGCAGTACATGTGCTTCTCTTAAATAAAAAAGGGACAAATGTGAAGGGCTGGAAAGAGGTAAGCATTCATAACTTTAACTTCTAAAATTGTATAGTCATCAACTATGAAAACATATTTCTTAATGACTTTCTTTTATGTTGTGTAGATTTAATTGTCAAAGAACTTCAGGAGCATCCCAAACAACAAACAAATGAAAGGAAGAAGTTGTACAATCATCGAAAGAAGTGTTATGATAATCCGAATAAGTATTTGGGTTTGATAATTGATGGTATGGACCAGAAGAAAACACTTCTATGACATTTTGGTCGCACACCCAAAAATTTACAGGAGGAAAATTTTATTCAATTTCACTTGGTCACTTTTCCGTTTTGAAGCTATATTTTGCACGAAAATTTCATTTAAATTTCGTAGTCACCACCATTTTTAAAACATGTTCAAAATTGACCCCTAAAAAATAAAATCATCATTCCAGTATACACTCTTTTCGTTTTTAGCAATGTTTTTGATGTTTTTTGGGGGTTTTTTGGCCAGAGTTCCCATTTTGAGTTTATAGTTCCCGTTTCAAAGTTTACATTGTTACTTGAGGAGGTGCCCCAAACTGTGTTCTGAGCTGTCCTACGAAAATAGCGTTTGTGAGAGTTGGCAGCATCTGCTGAGTTGAATGGTTTGAGGAGTTAAGGGTCATGACTTGATTGTGTGCCTTGACGAGGTATTGAAAATATAACTCCCAATTAGTCTTTGCTAACTTTACGATTACTTCCCTTTGATTTTCCGCTCCTTCCTTCCAGCATTTATGCAAGTAATTTAAATTAGGCAGTTCTTTCGGGTTTCCTTCCTTCACTAGGTTGGTGGCAAACAAAGTGTGGTTTACCACCTTCATTATCTTCTTCAACACCCCAACTGCTCTTGCCACTGGTAGTTCGGCTTGTTTTATCCTTACATCCCAATCCATGAAAAGAATGTCCTTGTGTGTCTCCTCGATCTTAGGAAAATTAGCCTTCCTCCCATCTTCTGTTTCTTGCCACTCGATGAACTTTGAGATTCTTGTGTTTAGATCAGTAAAATTAGTTCTCTTATCAATTGCTTTATCCATTAGTTGGTGACTAGTGATTATATAAGGAGAAATATATGACATCTTTTGGAAAAATTGTTCTTGTTGTTTTAACAGGAGGGAATTTAGTTCTAGCACCTCTTTGACGAATTCCTCAATAGTAGGAACATCCTTATATTTTTCCATGGCTTGCTGCAAGTATTGGAGCTGCATATTTTTGGTTGATATGTCTTCTTCATGGCTTATCCTCAGTACCTCCATTTTACATTATAATTGGGCTAGTTTCTCAGTGGCCTGCCTATTCACACTTTCCTTCTCTATTTCGATTTGTTGCTCGAGTTATGCAATCTTATCTTCCTTTTCCTTTAACAAAATAGATATCTTGGTAGCTTTTTCCATGGTGGCAGTTGCATACGGTCCTATAAACTGTGACAATCTGGTCAAGTTTTCAGCTGGGTTGGAAGGGATGTCCTTCCAGACTATGTCCATCAGCTCATTCCCAGGTGGGAGCTTGCGTGTTTCTATCCTTATTCTTTTCCTCTATCTCCTTATTATAGTGTTATGCAGTGTGCTATAGAACACATCAAGGGGAGGGATTTCAGTCACCTTTAAGAGAATTTCTAATGTGGGTAGAGTGGGAATGATTTCAGTCTACTGAGACATCATCACTTGCTCATCCATCGGTTCATACTCTATGTTTTTCTAAACATGGAGAGGAGTTTGATACTCAATAGTCTCCTAGGCATCTATTGTTGTTGGGTTGTTGGGGCCTCACCCAAGTTTGGAGTTAATTAGCCAAACAAATTCCTGTACTACTGGCCCTTTCGGCAACAGTCCGTAGAGCGTGGACTGAGGTCTCACCCGAAGTAGTATGGGGGGCATGTTGGAACCAAGTTTCAGCACCCTTGAGATGTCTGAGGGGTTGATTTAGTCCAACTATGAATACCTTTGTGTAGGTTACTTCGCGCACTTCCCTGGCCTGCGAGGCCTTTGTGCCTTGTTATATTCACCTTCGTGTAGCCCTAACTTGGGGCTGTGGGGCTTTTGCGCTGCTGGAGTAGCGATCTACACTATTTCCCCAAGTCACACCATGGATCTTACTTATCTTCTTATAACAGTTAGTTATCTTCACATAGACGTATACGTTGTATTGTATTAACTCACTCAACACATTTATATAAGTTTGCACAATAAATAAACAATAAACTTGTAATTCATGCCCAATAATGCATAAAACAAGAAAATATAAACAAAATTATGGTAAAACTTCTCTTTATTAATGTTTCCAATGGTTACAGACACGACCTGCCCTGCGGACTCAGCTACAGGGGTCCACGCACTCAACTATGAACTACTAGGCCTCTGCGCGCTCAGCTGCAGAGCCTTCTCCTACTCTACTACCCAAAGACACAACTCTACATTTCGAGTCACCACTTCAATGATTTCTTTCTATCCTTAGATGATGTCCCTTTACACTTAGAGCCTCGCTCTATTTATACAATCCCATGGTGCGTAGACCATGGGTAGATCTCTCAAACCGACATTACATTACAAAAATGAGGGTGGACACCCCTCTGACTCATTAACCATCTTCACACTCCGTGCCAATAAATTGAGGAGTCTTTACAATATACTTAGTCAAAACTTGCGCTCTAAGCCCCAAAACATGGCTTGGGGGGATCCCACACCCAGTAGGCCCCCAACGCAAACATCGTGACTCACCCTCGAGTCACTCTATTGGTGTAGAGATATTCACGTGGAGACCTCCCAACTCTGCTCAGATTGCTACAAGGTTGGTAGCGCACTGAGCGGCTGCCTGCTATATCTCTTGTATGCATTGTTTTGATACCGTGGTGTCGTAATTACTCCCCTACATCTATTCATGTGTCACCTGCATCTCCGCGATCTTACCTTCAATCGTTGCTATGATTACGAAGGCCTCATCGATCCAAGGCTGAAAACGTGCCTTCAAAACTACCTCTTTGTATCGCGTTGCATCTACTTACTCCTTAAGTGCTTTAGCCTGTTGCATTCATGTGATTCACTGTGTGAGGGCCACCATCTACATGGTCCCTTTAATGTTGTCATACTGCTGCTATAGCTCACGCGCCTCTATTTCTAATCATTGTATGTTCGGGTCCTCCTATAGATTTGTGACGACCTTGAATGATTCTTCTAACATTTTGGTGCAGTCCCTTACTGCACTACTGATCTCCTCTAGCCATGATGTAATGGCACTGGTGCGTTGTCCCCTTACCTCTAGAGGAGTTGAAGGTTGCACCTTCAACTGCAACTCTGTGATCTAAAGGTTCAGCTCCAGCTGAACCTTAGCCATTTCTTCTCACGCCTCACGCACCCGTCCTGCTAAACTTTGGATGCATGCCTCTGCTGGTGCTTCTACTGGGATGGCTAGCTAAGGGACCATCTGGTAGGCTTCTTTGAGTACTTGCACCATTTGCCTATTCGGAGACACAACCTCGTCGCGCTACAAGCTCAACTGCTCCATGTCAATATTTTGCTCACTCAGCACCTACAATGCGTGGCTCTCCCTAGCCCACAGTTCTGCAGTAATCCCATCCTATAGAACATAAAGCATCTACCATGGGAGCGCAGTCATGTTGATCCCTATACCTTTCGATGTACTGACCGTAGGTCTGTTGGCCTCATTTGCTATAATCAGTGCCCCTTATGGCATCACTATTGTGTTGGTTGTACGAGAGTGCAACATTTGCTTGGCTGCAGTTGTCCCTACTACGAGGCTAGTCAAGAGAGTACTAGACTAATGAGTGTGCACCTAAAACTCCTGAATCTGTGCTCGGAGTGCCCCTGACACAATATGATTCTCCTCCACAAAGTTCTGGAGGGCCTTTGTGGTGATTTCACGCACTGTTTCCCCTATATCGTGCAGATCCCTCTCAGTAAGGGTGAATGAGTCGATAGACAGATTTAACGATTTTAGCTTCTTGCATGACCCCATCTGCTCGCTCAGGTGTTGGCGCTTTCATAGTGTCAACGCTATCTGTGGGTCTGCACCACCCTCTACTACCTCTATTTCCATTTCTTGCTCCTGCTAAGGTGAATGTGAGTTCTGGCCGTCACACTCCTTCTCTACTACCTTCAATGTTGTTGCTACAACCCTTTTCTATTCTATTGTTATTTGCATAGCGTCCCGCACCTCCTGCGCTTTTGCAACTACTTCTTCTTTTCATCTCTTTTTTGCGAACTGTGCCACCCACAATTTTTCCTCCTCCTTCTTTTTCTGTGCAGCAGGCTTTTCCAACATAGAGATGTTTGGAGTGTGCCACTCTAGCAGCCACGTCTCTAGTACGTCAAAGATTACATCATCTGTGGCCATATATGGTAGATTGTTTAACTTCTTCGTAGGGTCCTTCTGCACCCTGAGGTAGATGTGATGAAAGTCCACTTTAAACTCTATGAAACTTTGTAGGATGTTGTAGACAGTGGGTGATAACTTCGGCTTGCAGTTAATCCCCATTCTAATGTTCATCTCCATGAACACCTAGAATATTTTACTATCTTGGATCCAGTTTGCGTCCTTAGTGGTCCACAGCGAAGTGTACTTCACAGGCTTTGGGAGATCCCTTGCAATCATGGGGAACTGTCTATCCTCTGACAATTCCCCAGCCACCAACACTATGGATAGTAGAAGCCATGCATAGTGGAAAGTTTTTCCTTGTTCCTGTGCCTCGCAGAAATTCTTTAGGAACTCCTTGCACAAGAATTCATACCAGTTAAACTAGACCTCTTTTGCTTACTATTCAGCAAGCGCCACCATGGGCATGGGCACCTCATCCACATGGCACTTCTACATGATCTTACTTGCCAATATATGAGTCAAAACTCTGACTGCTTTGTTGTTCATGCTGGAGATTATGTAGCCCCTCTTTTTCTTCTCCAACTAGTATTTCTTTCTCATGGCCTTCGCGATGGCCAAATCACTACTCTTACCCTTTGAAATGTTTGCGGGGTCCCCTCCTTTAAATTGGAGCCAAGTAATTTAATGGATTAGGTGATTCGTGATGGGGATGGACTCCTCCAACGACAAACACCCTCCATGCACCAGGCAGAGCAGTTGCCTGATGACGAAGATAGTCATCGAGGCGCAATGGTAATGCAGCACCCAGAACAAGTTCAACAACCCATCCTTTTCGACTATGAGTAACCACTTGCGTAGCTCCAATTCTCTAATGCCCACCATGGTGTTCTGCTTTGGCTTCATGAGCTACGTGATCTCCAAGTGAGGGAATTTATCATGGTCAGCAAGATTCCAATATTCAAAGTTCAAATTCGGCACCCGTCCCAGGTGCATGCCTTCAAAAATTATATTGTCCAAGAGGAGCGAAGTCTACAGAGAGTTCTTGCTCTCATCGAGGTCCTTGGGTACCCTTGCCTTCCCCTTCACGGGGGGACATACGTGGGCAGCTTTGTTGGAGAGTAAACAACCTCAATTTCTTCCTCTTCTTCTTCAATTATGAGGTCCTTAAGGTATTATTCCTCCTCATCGGTTTCTAGTTTAACCACTTTCGCTTTTTCCTCCATTGTTAATCTGGTTCACAGTGGGTTTCGGGGGGAAACACGCACCAGAATCATTGGTTGTTTGTCTTTGTTCAATCTTGGTGTACGGGGGGATTTAGGGATTTCCATAGCAATCTCGGCGCTCTCAGGGGAATCTTCTATGGTCATGGCTTGTCCGGCTTCTTCGGCGATCATCTCTGTGATTTCCCTGGCTTCCTCAGATGCTGCCATCTTGTTCGTCAAGAAATCTCTCAACTGGGGCCCTGTCTCATCGATTCTAGATTTTGATCAGCCATATTGTCCTCTTCTTCATCCTCCTCCTCTTTTTCTAAATTTGATGGTTCAACCTCTGACTTTGTTGGTTCGTCTCCTCCTCCACCTCCTCCATTTCCTTCCCCTGTGTTGCCTCCACCGGAACTTGAGCCTAAGAGTCAGTTGTTATATTCTTATCCTTCTAGGAATAAAGGAGGTTCCTCCTTGTTCTCAACAACTTCTTCTAGCTCTCCAAGATTGGTAAGGATTACTACTTCAATAGACGAGACTACCACTCTTATGGGTGTGGTCATTTGTTCCTCTATGAGGAGGAAAGAGTGTGAACTCTTGGAATCAGTCTAACAAGTTTGGGAAATTAATGAGTGATGGGAGAGACAACACAAATGTGATGATATGGAATTTATTGTTTGGGTCTAGGAGGGGAGGAGTTACCAATTTCAGAGTTGTGTGTGGGAGAGAGGGAGTTTTTGTTACTATCCTGACCAAATTATAGATAATTGGGGTTGAGAGGACATTCATCCATAAGCTATTGGAAACCCTCCTTCTAGTGCAAGAAATGTTGATGTTTCTGGACCCGCCAAGATTTAGGAGATCTCCCAGGTATGAAGTCCCAACTAGACCTCACACTGTTTGGTGTAGGAGTACCATCCGGTACGATGGCCCGATTTCCATTATCATAGAGATTTTCCTTAGCTCTTGTTGTTCAGCACATGAGAGTGTTATGCTTGTAACTTCAAGAAGGCAAGGTTAATATGCTTGGTGAGTGCGTAATGTAATTATTTGTTTGGGTTATCTTACTTCAAGGGAGAGGGAAAAAGTAGCCTCTAGATGAGAGGTAGTAGTACCACCCAGGGAAAGACACATGTGAAAACAAGAAGGGTTTGTCTGACATCCAGTGGAATAGTCCATAACGGATGTGACAGTCATTAGAACCAAATTTCAAGGGAAAACACGTACACCGTCCAGTGTAGTAGTCCACATGGGGGTGACGGTCATTATAAGCAAGAAAACAAGAATGGTTTATCTAATGTTTGATGGAGTAGTCGACATGGATGAGACAACAAAAATAAAAAATCGAACACATCTTCAACAATTTAAGTACTAAAATAACCGAAGTAGTTCAACTATCTTAGTACATGTTAAGAAAAAGTGCATTACAAATGTTTGAGTAGTATTACAAATGGATACAACACATGTGTGAAAACGTGATGGCCTAAGGTAGGCTTCTAAATTAAGAAAAAGTTCCAAGACACATTTGTACAACATACATCACTAGCCCCAGTAGTGGGACATTAGAGCCACTCCTCACTCCTAAAAGAACAAACTACAGAATCTCAAGGCTATGTGGGAGGAACCAAGGTGAAAAGTCCTTTGCTCATATAATGAGGGGTATATATAGTCAAGGTGGATACTTGACCCTTGTGATTGTTCAACTTCCCTCATGAATGTTTGACTTCCTATGAATTTATGGCTTACATGACTCTTCAACTTCATATGTGCATATCTTTTACTTTCACATTACATTACATTAAATGATTACAACAAGTATGGGCCATCAGAGTGATGTGGTCAAGACAAGTCATGACACAACTCAACATGACACTATTGAAATATACTGGTTGACTATGGTGTCTGTGTCGAGCTGTTATTTTGCTAAGTGATGGTTGTGCTCTCAGTGTATCATGTCTTCACCCCTAAATGGAAAAGTGTGCAGGGACTTTGATGGTCTTGGTCTTTGCTTGATGGTGCACATGTATGTGTCCCTTTTTGATTGCTGCTTGATGTGCTTTGTATCTTCGTTCAAGTGTAAGAAAGTATTCTAGAGTGTGCTCCTTCTTCATCCCATTCATCGTCGTGCCATGTTTCATCGATGTACCTATTCCTGCAATCACTCATGATTTTATGCCATCAAATCCAAAAATCTCCTAGTTTAGCATTATGCATTGTTTTCCTTTTCAGGTGCAGGTGGCCGTGAGGTATGACAAGGTACTGAAAGTGCACAAATCACAGCTCAAGATGGAATGAGAGGTTACGAAACACTATTAGGAAAAACTACGTAGCTATCACTGGGAGGTAGATTTGCACAATCCGAGACAATAGTGATAGCTACAAGGTAGAACCTAGCTAGACAAAACTACGCAATTCCTAGGAGGAACACAAGGCATGGTGTCAAGAGGAACTTCATGGAAATTCTACATAGTTTTCAATATGAGGACTAGGCAGGTCATCCGGGGTCCAGTTGGGAATTTTCCCAGTGCCTTTGAGGAAGACAGAGTAGGCAGTGGGAGGCACTGGTAGACCTTTTTACACAGTTTTCCAGAGCAAAGCTAGATCGGGCTATGGGGAGCTATTGGTCACAATTGTGCAGTTTTGAGGGATAGTGTTGGATAGGTAGCAGGGGCCTTCCTCACACAACTATGTAGTTTCTGGGACGAGTGCAGAGAAAAGCAAAAGGCAGAGTGCTAGTCAAAATTGTGCAATTTTCAGGGATAGAACAGAGCAATCCATTAGGGGGGCTAGCCAGTCATATTTGCGTAATTTCTTGGAACAGTGTAGTGTCAGGTACCAGAGGCCTGACTCCCATGACGGTGCACTTTTGGTAGGTAGTGTAGGGTAGGGAGCTGGGCATGTCTACGCAGTTTTTGGGAGTAGTGCATCCTGGGGCTCACAATGCATTTTAGGTTTCTGGTAGACCAGAGGGAGTCTTAATGAGTGATCTCGCAAGAAGTGCATATAGGATTAGACTTAGAGACAAATTTTGTGTAGTTCCGAGAGAATGTTAGCTTGCTCACTTCTAAGATTGTGCAGCATAGGCTTCACCAGAGGACAACCTCAATCTCTCTACAGTTTTGGGCAGCAGAGTAGGGTTAGTGAGAGTTGAGATTGTTGGACAGTGGATCCCCTGCATAATGGTTTTGGGGCTTAAAGCCCACACTTTCAGATAAATATTATTGTAAAGGCTCCATGAATTGCGTGGAGCATGAGTTGTAATAGGTCAAGTTAAAGGGTTGTCCGCCTAAAAATAATGTAAGATAATATAAACTGAGTCGGCCTGCCCATGGTTCGCGGACCATGGGAATGTATAAATAGAGCAAGGCTCTAAGTGTAGAAGTCAGTTTTTATGGGCATAAGCCTTTGTTGTATCTGAAGTGTATGGCTGGTTGAATGTGATAGTTACTCTAGGTTTGTAAGTTCGAGTCGTGGGTTGTAGTAGTAGAAGAGGCTCTACAGCTTTGTGCACAGAGGCCTGGTAAATTCTGTAGCTGTGTGCACAGACCCCTACAGCTGAGTGTGTAGGGTGGACTGGATTATACTAGGACAACAAGTTAATAAAAGCTAAGTTGGTTCTGGAATATTGTGCTTCTTTTCATAGATTTGTTGTTTATGCTTCTGGTATATGTTGAAGCATTTTCTTTACAAGTTTATGGTTGCGGGCACTAAATAATTGTTAAAGATTACTCAGCCCACAAAATTAAGTCATTTCTATAATAATAACACAGTAAAGCTAGAGGATCTAGGTAGCACCCCTTCACGTTTTGTATAGGGCTACCCGAAGGTCAAACAGATGCGCGGGATGGCACTAGTTCGCAAGAATGGTTAGCGACCATTCTAGATCTCATCAAGACATCCCTAGGGTGTGGAAACCTGGTTCCAGCACCCTCCCATACTACCCGGGTGAGACCTCAGTCCGCACACCACGGAATGTTGCCGAAAGGGCCGGTAGTTTCAGGATTTGTTTGGCTAAATCACTTATGAACTTGGGTCAGGCCCCATCAACCCAACAGAGACTATGTAATGCAGCTCATTCGGGGTCCAGTTGAAGGATGGTTGTCTGGTCAAAAATATTTTCAGGAAAAATGGCTAAGTGTGAGAACAAGTGAACTTATGCATACATGACACTGTGATCACACACTTAGCATGACTCAATGACAAGAGACCTCAAACCAATAAGATAAACATGTGCTTAGTGAGACTATCTTAAAGGTCAAAAGTGACAAGTGTGACACTTTAGATAGACCTTTGAATGAGCGTGATGACACTTGTGTGATAGTGCTTGAACCTTTATGTGTGAGTATGACCGATGTTCAAAAAGTTAACACAACTCATGCACATAAAGACAAACCTTCAAAATGGATAGAACAATATTGTAAGTGTGACATAGAAATCAACAAGCCAAAACATGACTGGTGATTGATCAAGAAGAAAGGGTGTAAAGAGTCGATAAGATTACATGGAATGAGCCTGAGTGTTTGCAACCATTAGAGGAAAAACGAGGGAAGGCTCTGAAATTTGGATGCATGCCAAAATTTTGGAGGGTGTTGTAGGTGCTACAACTAAAGGTTATAAGTATATAGATGAGTGCGATCAGTTGGGAGTTCTTGTCCAATTACCAATTTAAGGTCTTAGATCCACCTTTAATGAGAGGATATGATCAAAGTGTTATCACTCAGATTTTCCTTGAAGTTGTTGGGAAGAGGAAAGGGGTCCGAGGTAACCACAAACCAACTTTTAAGTACAGAATCTAGCCAATCTATACCCAGAGACGGCTCTCTCTTTAAGTTTTAGCTTTGTTTTGAAGGATATTAGGCTAGTTATGAAAGTTTAGGAGTTGTGATTGTGCTTGGTGGTGGAATTCAATACCAGAGAGGTAGGACTAAGTAGTTTAGGCCATTGGGCTAATGGATTCAAAGAAGATGGCTTAACTGGATTTGGTTTCTTAACAAGGGATGGTTTCACAGGGCAAGGTAGTTAAACAAGGAACAAATAGAGACTTAAAAAGGATGGAATGGACTCGAAAGAGAAGAAGGGAAATTAAGAATCCTTCAACATATTTTAAAATAGGGAACTCGGATGATTACCAATAAAGAGCAATTAAGAATTCTTTACCCAATAATCAAAATGAATAAACTAGGAAATAAGAGCATTTAATAATTCACTGTTTATGCTAGTTTAGAGGAAAACATTAAGAACAAAAACAATTGAAAACAGATTGCACTCAAGCACTTTCTGAATTATTCTTTTTCGTTTATCATTTAGATATGAAACACAGTTGATATAATAAACAAGAAAACTTTAAAACATGAGATATAGAAGACTTATTGATCCGGTGTCTGACTCATGAATCCTGTGAAAAGTCCTTTGCATCAATTCTTCATCCAGCTAGCGATTCAAAATTTTGTCTAACAACACTTTATTCCAAAATAATCAATTTTACAGCAATGTCTAAGAATCCACACAAAATACTTCAAATGAAGAAGTATTTATACTAATTCTAAACTAAAATATCTTGAAAAAATATCAAGATTCGTTTAAAAATATCTCAAACTGTTTTATGATAATAGAACATAAATAAAGGACATTTCAAACTAATGAATCTATTTGGAACTATTTATATGGATTTGTGGTGATGAATAAGAGAAATTTGAATTTGGTAGCAACTCTTAGTTGATGATGAGGCATTCCAGTCACTAACTGCATCATTCCTTTGTGCATTCTGCCCCAGAAATTCTGCAAACTTAGGGTCCAATGATACGCTTCTGTATCTCATTTTTTAATATATATGTAAAACATGAAAGAGGATTTTGTAGACATGAATGCTTTTGAGATAAACCTCTCTCAGTTTCCCAAAATTCATCTCCATCTGTTCACAATATTCTCTACACAAAGATGTCAAAAACAGGACTTTGCACAAACTGAAAAATAGGCTGTGAAGACGTGCACTTATCTCCCTCTTGGTAGTACCTGTGTAAAAAGTGAGATATGTTATTTTCCAAATAGAAGTAGTCAACAGGACAGTGATCTAGTTGCTCAGGGAATATTGCAGCAAGCATCCTAAGCTTTGGGATGAACGTTTGTGTTATGTGTAGCATGCTTACAACAGAGCCAAACATTCTTCTACACAAAGATGTCCTTTTGAGACCTGTTTTGGTTTCACACCAATGTATCCTTTCGATTTTGTCTTTCGTAAGGACACAACAGTTGAGGGACACAATGATGTGGATAGGACAACTAGGTTCATTGAACAAATCCAAGAGATCCACCAGGTATGTTATAGACATTTTTGGGCACTACAACCCCAAGCATGAAATGTCCATAAACCAAGGGCTCCTAAGTCCCTAAAAGTGTTGTTCTAACCCCTAAAGGAATAAGGTCAACAGATTACAGCTTCTCCTAGAAGTTCTCCATGAAAAACTGCTCAGAATTGGTCAAAACAGGATCATTTCAGCTGCTCCACTGGCCAAGTGCGTTGCATCTCACCTAAATACACTGTGTGGGTGCGTTGCATTTCAAAAAGCCCTTCTATGGGGTGCGATGGGCGAGAAATGACAAATGGAAATGTCATTCCGCGAGGTGGAGAGGCAATGGAAGCTTCCAGAATCTTCTCCTGTGACACTTGCCTCACTGAATTCGACCAAGGATGAGTAAGAGATCATCAATCTCCAAGTGGAAGCAAGAACTATCAGAGGGAAGACACTAATCAAATCATGAGCTGGCTCATCTCCATTACAGATATCTATATATGGATCCCTCATCCCAGAGATCCAGAGGCTGGAATTTTGCATATTGTAAGGAATTGTTGTTGGTTTCTTGAGACAAACATCATATTGTTGGGTGATATAAGATTTGTTTGAGGTGAAGAGGGGCTTTTTAGCTAGGAGGTTGATGCTGGGTCAGAACAACTAGTTGTAACTCCTCTTGGCTCTTTCTTGTTTATCAATAAAAGCTATTCAAGTTTTCCTCCATGCTTTTGTGTCATTGATGCTTGCTACATTTGTATGGTCAATTTACATTTGATCCTAGATTGTTTATGATTATAGATCCATGTCTTTGTATAGTGCTATGATACTGTGACCTTACAGGTACTTTGTGAAGCTGGGCATGCAAGGGAGCAGGTAGCTAAAGACTATCAAAGAAGAGAGGAATCAAATCAGGAGATTAGCGCAAGACAGAGGTTGGTCTTTCTGTTCCTCTCTATCTATAATTCATGAAGGAAAAACGAAAGTAGTTTTTCTCTGTTTGTTTCTAAGGCAGCTGTCACACCTTAGTGGGATAGAGAAATTATATATAGACACTTTTCCCTGTAACAAAATGGCGACTCCGCTGGGGAAGAATTAGTTTGTTTGTTTATCATTCTTTGTTGTCTGTTTCATAAACTTACAGGTAGTATTCAAACTGCATTTTCCATAACAAATGCAAAGTAGATAAATGCTACTTCAATCCATATACTGGATCTCTTTATGATTCAAACAACTGATTCACAAACTATCTGATTGCCCTTGTGATATCTCTTAGATCCTCAGATCTACCCCTCATTGTTGCATTACTGATTGCTTTTTTCTCGGCCAAAACCCAAGAACTGAACTGCAAATTATGACCCAGAACCCAAACAGAATCTCATTTCTGGCCCAGCGCAGGTACTGTTCAGAGAATCTGAACTTCAGCGCACTTCCTGAGTGGACAAGGTGCACTGCATTGCAAATTCTCTATGTTACAGGTGCGTTGATCAGAATAGGCTCTGTGCAGTTTTGGTTTCTATGATTCATTCTTTCCAGTTCTATTCCTGAATTTTTGCTGCCTGTGATCAATATATGTCTATTTGAAACCCCTTTTCCTTACTGTTATTCTGCCTCCTTTGTACAAAAGAACCGTAAATGTTTTTGTGTGTTTGTTGAGTCATTTTCAGTTCTCCTTTGCAAAAGTAGCATAATCGTACTGTCGTCCTTTGATTTGAAACTGTCGCAAGTGTCAATTTCAATCGTAGGAAAAAGTTTGATTGCTGTTGACGGTCTATTATCCTGTTACTATTGTTTTTGGTCTAAATTTGTAATTTTCCAGTGTTAAGAACAAGTATTAATTTCAAAATCGTAAGGTGTTGTGATCGTCTCCATTTTTTATTTCGAAAAGAAACTTGTTGATATTTGTCGCTTCAAAAGAAATTCAGATTTGTGCATCAACTTTCTTTTTAGCATTCATATACTAAGAAATTCGAAAACAAATACATGCACGTGCATTTGCATATAGACAGTCTGATTGGCTTGATTTAGGAAAGTGCATTTAGAGTGTGCTCTTTGCTCTTTGTGAAAAGATTCTGTCTTTCTTTCCTTAGTAGCTAGGATTTTCATTGCACAAAGAAGATAAAAGTTTGTTTATCATCTTAGATTGCATTTTAGGAATTACATCTACATCTCGCGGTGAACCTGAAAGGAAAACTTCATAAACAAGATCAACTTAAAATAAATTCAATGAATCTAACAACGCTTTGGAACTTAATGCACAACATTTAGAAGTCTAGGCTAGAGACGTATTCCGGCATCGTAAAGCCTAGTAACTATTGTTCTCACTGATGGTTGGGTGATTCCTCCACTTTGAGGCGATAAGTGCAAGTACAGACTTGTGCTCCCACGTACCATCGAGTATATTTTGGGAGACCCCAATAGGCTTAATCCTTTATCCATAGGAAGCCATGTCTGCCGCCTAATCGATCGCAATGCACTGAACACAACATTCGGGAAGATTGACTGCCGTACCGTAAAAAGTATTCTGCAGTTTTGCGATTGGTTTGGTAATCCCTCTACCTAGATTTCCAAAGCAGTCCATTTCGTTCCTTTTCAGACTCCTTAACAGAAAAGGTCCATCTGAGCACTTGTCACTTCAGGCTCATTAAATATCGAAGGAGACTAGAGTGATCTTTTGTTTTTTCTCGACTCTTAAAAATTGAAAAAAATAAGTTGTGTCAAAGCATTTAAAATTTATTTTAAACGGAATAGTCACTACCCTTTCCTACGTTGATCTCGGGTTGTGAAAATGGAATCCACCAACCAAGGAATTCCCCTTGGAGGAAATCCTAGTCCCTTCTCCTCTTGGGGAGATGTTGGTGCACCCCATATGGCCACATTGTCCCTTCCAGGACTGACAATTGGCTTGCCTATATGGCTCTTCTCAACGTCTGTCGTTCAGAACACCACAATTCCTGAACAATCAAACCAGCAACTAGACGAGTCCAGAGTTACCCACCAACCTTCTACTTCCTCTAATTCTTCCTCTCCTCCCTCCTCTTCACTTGATGGGGTTGGTAAAGCCAAAATTCAAGTACCTAAGAAGAAGAAGGAAAGGAAGAAGAAAGAGAAAAAGAAGAAGGAGCCAAAAGCGAATGGGGGCAAACGAGTGTTGTCTAGCGAAAATCCACACACTGCACCGACCAGGCCTAAAACGCCATGTGTCATTTGCAAAGGAGACCACTATCATAGAGATTGTCCTTGCATCTCTTGGATCTTAAGGGACTGGTCTCCTCGTTTGCACAACCCGATGTCGTCAACCTTTGATGATCATGTTGAAAACACACCGTCGACTAGTGAAAGTGAAGCCCCAGGACAAAAAGGAAAATATAGACTTCCTTGTAAACTGTGCGAAGGCGATCATGCCGTCCACCATTGTCCCTTCTTAGATGAGGCTAAAAGAGTTTTGGACGATCGTTCGGTTTCACCGTTACGACTTCCCCCTGGATATAAAAAACTCTTGCCGAGTCCGTCACTAGTTGAAAATCCGGTTGGCCCGCTCAGGTGGTCGGCTGAAGCATCTATCATTGAAGACAAACCATCTAAACCCATACCAAACGAAATTCAAAAGGTTGAGGCGGCAGTTGACCCAGTCTTGCCTTCAGAGGTTCCATCTTCAGATGATACAGTCACCGAAAAGAACAAGGATGACACCGTCCAAATTCTCTTCATAAGCACAGACTCCAACGAACATGGGGGCAATTTACCCATTCCTTTACCGTAGGAAGGAAGTTCGTCAGAGTCATACCCGGCTGTCTATTTGGTCCCACATCCAAGCAACCTAGTTGTCTCCTTCGACTAGAATCAACTAGGCAGACCCCATTTACCAGCTAGTGTACCATTCCGAATCATTGTTCAAATATATAGAATGTTTATGGCTGGTACCATCATAGATGAGGGGGCTTCTGTGAGTATCCTTTCCTCAACTGCTTGGAAAGCGCTTGGTTCGCCATCGCTTTTTCCTGAGATGAGAAATCTAACAGGCTTTGATAAAGGAACCAGTCGACCGTTAGGGATCCTTCCCAATGTGCCCATAACATTGAGAGGGAAAACCGTTCACATGAACGTAATTGTAGTTCAAGGACCCCTGGATTACAATCTACTCCTTGGACGAGACTATATTTATTGCATGAGAGCCATTGTCTCATCACTCTTTAGAGTGATGTGTTTTCCGCATGAAGGAAGAGTGGTCAAGCTCGTAGACCAGCTTTCATTTCCTGGATCACGCATAGCAAATAGTCATATACCATCCCTGAATGGTCTTTTCATGCAAGAAATGTCTCAATTTCCAGTCCGCCCGCCTGATGAGCACGAGTGATTTGGGGGACATGACTGAAACCCAGGGGGCATGCACCCTGGTCTGCTTCGGCAGGAAAGCTTCGGGTATAGGGTAGGTTTCCGCGAGAGAATATGACTGGTATGTACTCCCACCCGTGATTGGAAGAGGGGGTTATTCTAGAACAAGATTCTCTTGTCAAAGTTATGTGAGTGGAGTAGCCTCCTTCACTCACCTTCGTCTATTTCAGTAGACATCGCCGAAGAAGTGTTTTGTTTGTGCTGTGAATAGAACAATCTTTGGTAACCTGAAGGAGGTATACCTTTCTTGATAAAACAAATGTTTTGTCAACTAAAATAAAAGGTGACCTTGAAACTCTGTTTTATACCTAGGGGCATGCAAACCTTTTGGAGTGCAAGCAAAGAGCGATCATTTATCTGTTTTTTAGATTGGTCGTTTCCTAACTTGCATAAAGAAAGGATGTGGGGCAAAACTCTAAAAATTGCCATTTTATATGAGACATTCTTATCACACGACTGGATTAATTGAGCAGTTTTAGCACATAGTTCATGCTCGTTAAAAAATAAACATAAGACATGAGCAAATGTTTTCCCCCGCATTTAAGCTCATTAAAAAATGAACTATTCACCGGTAAATAACCATCGTGAATGTAGTACTTCAGCCATTTAAAGCCTTGGTCGTGTTTGCACCATCACCTCCACTTTTGCATTGGCCGATCATTCACCCCCATTTGATTGTTTACTCATTTTGAGGAATAGCTGCGAAGAGTGATTTCACTAGCCATCCTTGTAACACTACCGTGATTGGAAAATTCCAAACCTTACCTGGAATCAGTTGCTATCCATTTTATCACTCGTTCCTCAAAAAATGAGTCTCCTTTAAGCTCTTTCAACTGACTCGTAAAATATGAAAACATTGCCGAGCCATTGGCCTCTCTAGATCGTTAAAGGGATCGGAAGTGCTATCTCTCCTCTAAATTTTAATCTTTTTGGACCTGAGAGATTATTACACAAAAGGATCGAGTGCTTGTTTTGTTCGGCTCATTAAAAGTATCGAAATTTCATCCCTTCTGTATTGTTTTATACTTTTTCGGACTTAAGGGATTAGATGATGAAAAAGGAATTTTGGAGTTACCTTTACGTTCCTTTTCAGACTCTCTAAAATTGAAAAGGACCGAGTTATCTTTGTCGTTAAACTCGTTAAAAGTTTAATAGCGACAAAGTTGTCTATAGACGAGAATGAGTTTCACTATCGCTAGGCTCGTTAAAACATAGCGATGGGTTTGCCCGAAGGGCAAATTATAGAACAAGAATATGTTATCCTCCTCAAGCTTGACAAAAATAAAGAGGTACTGGTCAGCAATGACTGGGGAAAATTGGGAAGAAAACTTGAAGAAACTTTGTTGGTAGCAAGTCGCTCTTGAACATGACACTTCCACTCCGCGTTCGAGTCGGGTTGGGTTGTTTCATTCACCGGTCACATCACCATGGTCCCATCATACCATCCACATTTGGGGTTAATGCTACCAATCCATCACATCAGTTTCGCCGATATGTTCAAGAGAAGTCATTCAGAGAATTCACCTACGTCTCACCCACTACCATACATTTATACTCCATTCTTTCATGACCGCCACCCTGAACCTTATATCACCAGATCGTTTTCACCTCCATTAAAATCATTTGCTCCATTCTGTGTCATTGATGTGGGATTATTAAGGCCCTCCTATGACAGATCGCTTCTTGTCAACATCAGCTCATTATCCAAGAAGTTGATCTAGGAACACCCCATTCAGTACTTTGAAGCTTGCATGCCTCAATGGCAAGTTTCTCACTTCCGGCGACAGGTTTACATCAATGGCCTTCGACCGAAAGATTTTGCGTGGTGTTTGATGCCAAGTCCTTTATTCACACCATGTGAATCGTACTGCAGTACCTTGAGGGTCATTATCATTATCGGTGATTCCTCTCGCGCTTGTTACAGTTTACATCATTGGCTGGTAATCAAGCAATGTCTTTCCATGTTCGACTTCAGAACATTTCTCACATGGATCGACTTGTACCTCGAGTGAAGATGGAATGAGATTGAAGACCCCGGATCTAGTTTCATCCATCCGGGCTGCGATATATATTCAGGGAAATAAAGACATCAAATGTACACCATTGCCGCACAAATAATCATCCAATCAAAAGGATGATGGCTCTATCATAATCATCAGTCTACACTCAGACGATTGTCTGTCCTATGTACATGAAAATGAATTTATAGAGCTGAGCATGGGAATGCCCGCCTCAGCTAGATCATGAAAATATTATGAAGATAATGTATTGTATTGTATCTTATTACAGGTCTCCTCCCAGCTTGAAAGAACTTCGGATCCTCATAATAAAGCATTTCACCTGACATCAAAAGATTAACGACCTCATGCTTTAGGGGGTAACTGTTATAGACATTTTTGGGAACTACAACCCCAAGCATGAAATGTCCATAAACCAAGGGCTCCTAAGTCCCTAAAAGTGTTGTTCTAACCCCTAAAGGAACAAGGTCAACAGATTACAGCTTCTCCCAGAAGTTCTCCATGAAAAACTGCTCAGAATTGGTCAAAACAGGATCATTTCAACTGCTCCACTGGCCAAGTGCGTTGCATCTCACCTAAATACACTGTGTGGGTGTGTTACATTTCAAAAAGCCCTTCTATGGGGTGCGATGGGTGAGAAATGACAAATGGAAATGTCATTCCACGAGGTGGAGAGGCAATGGAAGCTTCCAGAATCTTCTCCTGTGACACTTGCCTCACTGAATTCGACCAAGGATGAGTAAGAGATCATCAATCTCCAAGTGGAAGCAAGAACTATCAGAGGGAAGACACTAATCAAATCATGAGCTGACTCATCTCCCTTACAAATATCTATATATGGATCCCTCATCCCAGAGATCCAGAGGCTGGAATTTTGCATATTGTAAGGAATTGCTGTTGGTTTCTTGAGACAAACATCAGATTGTTGGGTGATCTAAGCTTTGTTTGAGGTGAAGAGGGGCTTTTTAGGTAGAAGGTTGATGCTGGGTCAGAACAACTGGTTGTAACTCCTCTTGCCTCTTTCTTGTTTATCAATAAAAACTATTCAAGTTTTCCTCCATGCTTTTGTGTCATTGATGCTTGCTACATTTGTATGGTCAATTTACATCTGATCCTAGATTGTTTATGATTATAGATCCATGTCTTTGTATAGTGCTATGCTACTGTGATCTTACAGGTAGTTTGTGAAGCTGGGCGTGCAAGGGAGTAGGTAGCTAAAGACTGTCAAAGAAGAGAGGAATCAAATCAGGAGATTAGCGCAAGACAGAGGTTGGTCTTTCTGTTCCTCTCTATCTATAATTCATAAAGGAAAAATGAAAGTAGCTTTTCTCTGTTTGTTTCTAAGGCAGCTGTCACACCTTAGTGGGATAGAGCAGTTCTATATAGACACTTTTCCCTGTAACAAGGTAGTACAGGAACAACTGGAAAAGAGCCAGGCCAAATACAAGGCAAGGCATGACAAGCACAGGATGGAGCATAGTTTCCAAGTTGGTGATCAAGTCTAGCTGTATATCAACAAGGACATGATGCAAGGTGAAGGTAAAAAGCTAAAACCTATTAGGTATGGACCTTTCAAAATACTTGAGAAAATTGGTGAGAATTCTTTTTGCCTTGATCTACCAGCTTACATGCACATCTACTCATCCATGAATGCAGAATGCCTGAGATTTTCTGAACCCTCACTAACTGAGGATCTCAAAGAGAAAATTCAATTGCCTTCTATTGATGACTTGTTACCTGAATATCTTAATGAATTGTAGGAAGACACAGTTCTAGATAGAAAGGTCAGGACGACATGCAGGATAGATGTTGAGTACCTCAGAGTTGGGCTTAAGGATTCAAAGCCGAGCAGCGCAAAATGGATAGAGATTGGACAAGTGAGACAATTGTACCCTCACTTAGTTGATGCTTAAAAACCATCTTTTCGTGGTCCAAAATCTTTTTCAGTGGGAAGGCTGTGATCCAAATTGGATCCTTGAAATTTGTTATAGTTCTATGACTATTTCAAACTATGATAGACTTCAAAAACTTGTGAACAATGAGTTATCAGGAAATACCTCTAGACAGTGGTAGTTGTAGCCAGCAAGGAACGACGAGGACCTCAGCAAAAGCGCACTCAATAAGGCCCATGGAGACTGTGCAATGGTGCAAACTAGCAATTGGGAAATCCAGATCAGAAAACAGAGGCCATTTCGGATGCGCAATTAGTGCTAAGTGCTAATCGCTAAACACGCATCGCTGGGCAAAACCCCCCAAAGAGGAAAATCCCCAAGTGCTCAGTCACAAGGGAAGCCAAGAAGCCATGGGAAAAGCACTAAAACTGAAGCCAGGTCCCGCGCTCCAAAACTAGTGGAATATCAAAGGCGTTTCAGGCAGTAAGTGGGTTTGTCAGGAAAACGAGCGATTCCATATGTTGGATGACGCATGTCCGGTGGATGAGAGAGAAAATTTCTCTCATCATAGGCTAACATTTAAGCAAGTCAACTGTGCGATAAGATCGATAACCATAGGATCTGGAGGCCCAGGATCTAACGGCGGAGATTGTGCCCTATGGGAAACCAGATTCGGAGGGAGAATTAAGCTACAGCATATAAAGGTTTGAAGTCCGATTTGACCGATGAGCTGGTGGATGAATCATTTCACAAAGTAACCAAAATAACGAATTGACAAGGAAGAGCTGGCACTCAGTTCGTGAGAGGACAAGTGGCCACCTCACGTGAACTTTTTTTTGCAACCTCCGTCCTTTCCTTCAGTCGATCCTTTTGATTTTGGTGTCTTGTGTTCATCCATTCTTGACTTCGCATGTGATGTTCAAAAGGATCAAGTTGTCTATGGAGTCGCTGTTGAGTAGCCAACCTACGCTGTAATGTTTTATGAGTCTGTGTGGGAATATGAAGAAGAATATGCGATGAAGGATGAACTCGTTCTGTCCACACCACATCTGATCTGTCTTGACATCTTTTGTGATCCTACCATTTTTTATTTATCTTGTGAAAATTCATTCCCAAATGTTTCTATTTCCAAACATTCACAAGATGCATAGGATGTTAGTCCATCATTTGATTGCGGTGAAGAAAAATATTTCTTTCCGAATCCACTCAATATATCTTCTTCCATTTCTGAAAACTCAGAGGCTGAAAATTTATGTTTCTCATCAATCCTCCTATATTATTCGTCAGATCATGAGGATTCTAATTTCCATCTTGAATTTTCTGATCGTGGCTTTCATGATCTCTTTACTCCTTCACTCGATCATGATTCTAATTCACTTGTTGTTGATCTTTCGAAGTACACGTCTTTGATGATCTACCTACTTACGAAGAAGAAACTCCTCAAGTTGTCGAGGCACTTCATCCTAAGATGATAGTTATCAGTCAAGTTCTCCCTGTCTTCAGGTCAATTCTTCTCTCGATTAGAAATCTGTTGAAACAACCCAGGCTCCTCATCACTATCTCACACACATTGAAAATCAATACGATTTGCACATCTTACATCCTCCACTAAAAACTCACGATCCTATTGCTCATGCATTGGAGGATTCATATGTAGCAAACCATGTTGCGAAATGAATGATGCCTTCTTTATGCATGTTTTCGCGTATGTCAAGATCAAAAGAGTGAACATGCTTATTGTCTGCCCATAGTGTGTTGCCACACCATGGTATGTCTGCAGAGTGTCTATCATGTGCTTCCACTTTTTTCTTTTCTATGGATGCATTCAAACTTCAACCATGTTGGTTTTCATTGTTTTATCTTTCATGCATGTTGGTTTGTTTGAATATACTTCTTGATGACCATGTCTTCACTTACATGGGCCAACCAATGCGTCAATGGCTACATTGGAAATATCACTTCATGTGAGTAGGACCGTGCACTATTTAGTTGACGAGTAGGAGTAGCGTTTTATTTCTTGTTTTATTTTCTTTCATGCTTTCTTTTATAACTTGATTTTCTTTTGTTTTACTTATGTCCTTTGCTTGATTTGTTTGTTTGTTTTCCACCCCTAGGTTTAGATTCCCATGAAATGATGTTTGGCTTCTTGAGACAAGTTGCGTGAAACACAAGAGGACTTGTACAACTATCAAAATTTGACTAGTTTTCTATTCCCTCTCTATGTGAAGATATGCATTCCTTTAGTCAATGATACCCTGATGAAAAATATGTTCCTTTCAGAGTGAGTCTTGGTGAAAACACAACTTGCACTTTTGACTAGTACCACCTACTCTAATCGGTTTTCTATTTTTGGTTAACGCTTGTCGACTTAGTCAAGTAGAGTAAGGTGGGGGGGAAAACCTTAACAAGTATGTCAGAGGTACATATAACATCCTTCTCTGAAGGGACAACCTCTTTCTCTCTCAATAAGTCAGGATCCCTCTTTTGCCTTAGGAAATAAATAAGTGCCTATGCATAGTCCTCTGAGAAATGAAAAATGAAAAACAAAAATAAAAAATAAAATAAAGGTGAAAGAAGAGAAAGGCTTCATGCATAGAGAGGTGAAGCAAGAAACCCCGCCGAGGTACTGTCCAGGTTCACTGGCATTGGAGCAATGCTTGTGTTCCTGAAGTGACTATGAAGAGGTACTGTCTAGGCCTACTGGCAGCGAAGAAACACCAAAGATGAAATTAAAACTCTGACAATCTATATTACTTGTCAATTAATATGCCCCTCATCCCCAATCAAACAACTCAGTTTACTTGGCTTGGTATGTGTATTGACCGATCAATAAAATGGTAGGGACTATATCTCTAACTCAAGCTAGTGAGGAAGCCATGGAAATCAAAGAAATGAGCAATACTTCTGGAGGAGTTAGACTCTCTTTACATGAGACAAGGTCCATACAGAGAGCTAGAGTTCTACCAGTGTGTCGTCAATGTTGTGGCAGCTACAACTACCCTCCAAAATTTTTCCTTCACTTCATTTTGGAGCCTCCCTACTAAAATCTTAGCAGCTTGTCTTACATTGCCCAGGTAATTGAGATTTCATTTGAGTTTATCTTTTTATTTACAACTTGTGTTCACTTAATTGGTTTTTTTCTAAGAACAAGCTGACCCCCCATGACTTGGTTGCATGTGATTCTTGCACTGCCTTGGAAAACTGCACAGTCATAGAGAGAAACTACCCTTGCTCTCAGGAATTGCACATTGTAGCCCAATAGTGATCCTTGCTCTCAAGAATTGCACAGATCAACCCAACATTGAGCTTCAGCTCAAGAGTTGTCTAGGAATATCTAACAACTTGTATTTAGCTAGGAAATTGTACAGACCTATTTGGAAACTTGTCCTCAGCTAGGAAATCATATAAAGGTTGAGAGGTAGACCATACCCAGTCAATGAAGAAATTTCTTAGAGCATATTTTGCTCAAAAACTGCTCATTCCATGAACCAGAGAGTTGCCAGGTCCTTCCCGGGATTGCAAAATCTTTCTGGGTAGTGCATGGCAATGTTCTCGAAAATAAGCAAGAATCTAAGAAGAAAAACATCTCTAGGAAGTAGGGAATCTATTATTAGTTTCTCAAAGGTGATAGATTTCCATATTTAGAAGTTTATGTTAAGTTTGGGTTCACCACAACCCTATTTTTTAAAGGCTCTTTATCCTTCCTACTAATTCCCTTGTTAGTTTCATTTTGTTCGGAACCAAATTTTGTTTTTCATTTGATATTTATGGAACTAATTGTTATTTTTGTTGGAATAGTGATTTTGAATGCTTTTTCCAAACTGTTTAAACTATCCACTTTTTCGTCCCTTACTATTTTATTCAACTCAAGCCTTCTTTTGTGAGGCCATGATTTCAAGTTCTCACCTTTATGTTTGGATTGTTGGTAGAAAATTCTTGTCTTCCATCTCAGCTCATCCATAGTTTCAATATTGTTGTATTCAAGTTTCTCCTTGAAGGAGAGCGGAAGAAAGTTTATAAACTTTTGAATTTATGTTTTTCCTTCTTTTACGTAAGGTACATAATGCAATAGGTGTGTGAATTTAGTTATCAGCTCGTCCATATAAATTTGTCCTAGTTTTAAATCATGAAATTCCTTCACCTTATGATCAAAATACCAGTATGTTAGGTACTTCTTTTTCAACCATTGTTGGAATTACTCCTATTTAACATCCTTTCCTTCCATATCATGAAATATTGTAACCTCTTCCCATAATATGGAAGCTTTTCCCTATAGATGATACGTGGCCAACTTCACCTTTATTTCACTGGAATAATTCTATACTTAGAAATATTGGATAATATTGAGCAACCAAGATTTTTTTGCCTCCTCAAATTCCCCATCATATGTTGGGTGTATGATCTTTCTAAATTCTCCATGTAATTCCACCTTTGCAATATTTCCAACTTTAGACTGAATTTTGGAGAAGTTATGTTCCTCCTGGCTTTTAACCACCTATTCCACCATCTTTTGTTTAGAGGTTTCTCCCTTATTTTCTCCTTCCTTCACTACCTCCACAGTCTTTGAATTTTAATTTTTTGTCAGCTTATTGACTAAATTTTCCTATTCTACACCATCCTTTAATATAGATTCATGTCTCGCACATAGATTTATTGTTTCAGTTTGTAGACATTTCATTATTTTTAATAGTTCTCTGTAGGGACATGGGCCTCTTGGAGTGGATGCACAAAAATATCTTCTTGACCTATATGAGTTTCATCATGAGGCTCTTCCATGACGTTTCCTCTTTATTTTCTCTTCCACTATATAATCTAAGAAAGATATAAAATTCATTATTAAATGGAATTCATGGTCAGCACAAAGGCCTTAGTTTTTGAAGTTGGCCCTAATAGAACCTATAATATCCCTCATATATTATTCTTATTTCTATATAAAATAGAAATAGGAACATGTATGTTTCCTTTCTTTTAAGGTTTATACCCTATCCATTTTCTAAAAGTTATAATTATATCTCTCTTCCCCTCACAAGGATGTTCTTTTGAAGCTAAATACTCGTGATGAAGTTGTCTCTCATACTAGATTTACTTTGGCTCCTCCTTACAACCTTGTAATTTATTTAGGATATTAAGTAGCTTTTTATTCTTGTCTAGGGTACTCTACTATGGTGTCCAAGGCCAATGGTGTATCCAAATTAAAAATAGTTGATCGTCAAGTTTATGACTCTGCTTGTGCCCTTATGGAGTATATAGATGTATGAATGTTTATTTATCTTGCTTGTTAAATGTATAAGGTGTTGGAAATAATACTGAGAGGGGGGGTGAATCAGTATTATTAAGCAATTTACCAAATCTTCCTTATTTGATCTTTTGAATTATTCTTGCATATCAGTACCATAAAATAATGAGCTTGAATAAAGAAAATAGACAGTCACACCAAAGAACACAAGATGTAAGGTGGAAACCCAATGCGGGAGAAAACCACCTGCTGCAATATGTCTCTATCTTCTTTCAAGAAATTCTTTTACAATGATTTTGTACTGGTGCAGTCCTTTACCAGCACGCAGGCTGCAACCTGCAGAGAGCTACAACTCTCTCTCGTTTTCCAGTTTCTCCTGGAAGGGAGCTACAACCCCCTACTTCTTTTCATGAAGAATCAAATGATCAACAAGTATATAACAGATACAGTCCACTACAGATATCAGATCAGTAATTATAGAAATAACCCAGAACACCTTATGAACAGAAATATACAGTCAACAGATCATCTTAAGACAGGGACGCATATTTTCTTTCTGTGGCCTGCGACTGGACGCAGTCTACCCTCCGCTGTTCTGCGTGCAGACGCACTGTTCCTCTATGCTTTGCTGCGACCGGCGCACCCCGAAACACTATCACGCCGCGTCTTTTGCTTCAGAGACGCACCCAATAACACAGTCGCGCCGCGTCCTTTGCCTCAGAGACGCACCTGAGCCTTTACTGTACTACGTCCCGGCGCACTTGCCCTTCACTGAACCTGCGTCCCTTCAGATATAAAAGATATGAGGACTTCAGAACCAACCCAAACACTCAGATCCACAGATCTGATCATGCGCCATAGAGATCACAGTCCATTAGAAGATTCGCCCTCATAGATCTGGACTAGATCTCACCAAAAGATATTCAACCAAGATGATGCTTAATCCAAATGAACTCCTTTGCTTTATATAGGCAAGCTTCTCCCCAAAACATGGAACAATACCACGAGCCGACACCATAGAAACACAAAACCGTCGGCTAGATACCACGCAAGAAACCCCCACGTGCTTTTCTCTGCCTTGAAATGTGTGCACTGGGCGGACGCACCTCCTGAACGGCTGGCCGGCGTCCCTGGACGCGAGTTCTGTATGGTATACCTGCGGGGACGCACTTGCTGAACATATTTCCTGCGTCCTTCTTGATTTATCACCTGAATGGGTTTGCCATCAAGGACAACACCTGAATCATAATGCCAACAATCTCCCCCTTTGGACTTGATGGCAACCACATAATCTTCAGCTTCATTCTCCCCCTTTGACATCAAGAGCAAAGGGTATGCTCCCCCTATGCTCATGCATCTCCAGATCTGTAACCAGAAATCCATCATGAAGGAGATAGAGACATATTGCAGCTATTTCCAAGATCTCCTTCTCCATAATGCCAACAATGCATTATGTGCTCCCCCTGAGCCTATACCACCAATAGGAAGATGATCAACAGTAAGATGATGCATCAACAACCCCCAGCTTTTGCCTGAGGTATTCAAAAGTGTCCCTGGGCAATGGTTTGGTGAAAATATCAGCAACTTGTTCCTTAGAAGGAACATACTCCAACTTGACCTTCTGTTCAAGTACTTGTTCCCAGAGAAAATGGTACTTGATTGGTATGTGCTTGGTTTTTGAATGCATAACCGGATTCTTTGAGATGCTGATTGCACTTCTGTTGTCACATAAGATAGAGATTGGAGGTGTACAAGTGATTTGATAATCCTGCAAAGTCTGCATCATCCAAAGGAGTTGGGTGCAACAAGATGCAGCAGCAACATATTCTGCTTCAGCTGTAGACAAGGCAATTGAACTCTGTTTCTTGCTGAACCAAGAGACCAGTCTGGGACCCATAAAGAACGCACCACCACTTGTGCTTTTCCTGTCATCCACGCTTCCGGCCCAATCTGCATCTGTATAGGCATGAAGAGTAAGATCTGTATCTCTAGGATACCATAAGCCATAATTTTGAGTCCCTTGAAGATATTTGAAAATTCTCTTCACTGCTTGAAGATGAGTCTCCTTCGGATTTGCCTGAAATCTTCCAACTATTCCAACTGCATGCATGATGTCTGGTCGGGTACCTGTTAAATATAGTAAACTTCCAATCATAGATCTGTAGGTTGGTTGATGTACTGCTGCAGATTCATCATTTGCACTGAGACTGCATCCTGTGACCATGGGTGTACATACTGGTTTTGCATCTTCCATGCCATATTTCTTCAAAATCTGCTTGAGATACTTGGTTTGAGATAAAAGGATTCCTCCTTCCTTTTGTTGGATTTGCAAACCAAGAAAGTATGTCAGTTCTCCTAGCAAGGACATTTCAAATTCTTTCTGCATGACTGAGGCAAAGCTTTGACTCATAGCTTCTTCATTGCTGCCAAAAATAATGTCATCTACATACACAACAAGTATTAGCAATTTGTCATTTTCAATTTTTATATATAGATTGCTATCTGCTGAACCTTTTGAAAAACCTTGTTGATGAAGATATTTGTCCAACCGGTAGTACCAAGCCCTTGGGGCTTGTTTGAGACCATAGAGAGCCTTTTTCAATCGGCATACAAGATTTGGATCATTTCCAAGAATGAACCCATCTGGCTGTTCAATGTACACTTCTTCTTCCAAGTCTCCATTCAGAAAGGCTGATTTTACGTCCATTTGAAATACTTTGAAATTCTGAGAACTTGAGAGAGCAAGGAACATTCGGATGGCCTCAAGTCTTGCAACAGGAGCAAAAGTTTCTTCAAAGTCTATTCCTTCTTGCTGTGCATATCCTTTACAAACAAGTCTGGCTTTGTTTCTAATTACTTCTCCATTTTCATTCAATTTATTTTTGAAGACCCATTTTGTTCCGATAACATTCTTATCCTTTGGTCTAGGAACCAGCTCCCAAGTGTTGTTCTTTTCGATTTGCTCAAGTTCTTCATCCATTGCTTTCACCCAACATTCATCTTTGCATGCCTCTTTCACATTTTGTGGTTCAGTAGAGGAGAGTAATGCCAAATAACTTGAAGCTTCTGCAACTGTTCTTCTAGTTTGTATACCTGCTTCTTTTTGTCCCATGATCTGAGATTCTGGATGGTTCTTTTGAACATATCTGGATGGAGTCTTTTCTTCTATTCTTGTTCGTTCTTCTGCTTCTTCGTGAGGTTCTTCTTGAGATTCTTCTTGCAGTTCTTCTTCTTCATCATTCTGTCTTTGAGGGTGGCTTTCATCTTCTTCGATGTCTTCACGATGTATTTGCCTAGGAATGTATCCCTTCTCATCAACCACTACATCAATGCTGTCAACAATTTTGCCAAGTCTTTTATTGTAGCATTTGTATGCTTTGCTATGTGGAGAGTAGCCAAGAAGAATACCTTCATCTGCTCTAGGATCAAGTTTACCAAGCTGCTCCTCAGTATTCTTGATATAGCATTTGCTCCCAAAGATTTTGAAGTGCTTTACCGAAGGAGTTTTACCACTCCAGAGCTCATGAGGAGTTTGAGTGCTGTTCACTTGGACATTTGTCTTGTTGAGAATAATAACCGCCGCATGTGCAGCTTCACCCCAGAAGGTTGCAGGGGTTCCTGATTCATCAAGCATAGCACGAGCCATTTGCTGGATTGTTCTGTTCATTCTTTCAACTACTCCATTTTGCTGAGGAGTTCTAGCTGTAGAAAATTCTCTCCTTATCCCATGTTCATCACAGAAATCGAAAAATTCATTTGAAGTAAATTCCCCACCTCTGTCAGATCTGAGGCACTTAATTTTGTGACCTGATTCATTTTCAACCAAGGCTTTGAAGGATTTGAATTTTTCGAATGCTTCATCTTTGTGCTTCATAAGTCCTAACCAAACAAACCTGGAGAAATCGTCAATAAATAATATCAAGTATTCCTCTCCTCTAGGTGTTCTTTTTCTGAATGGTCCACATACATCTGTATGTACTAGCTCAAGAGGCATGCTGGCTGATCCTTCTTTCTCTGGAAAGTTAGTTCTGGTTTGTTTTCCAAACTGACATGATCTGCATATGGTGTTGTCAGGAATTTTGATATCTGGAAGATCGCGAACTGCCTGATATTTGCAAGCTTTCCTTATTTGTGAGAAGCTTAGATGTCCCAACCTTCGATGCCATAGCCAGTGCTCTTCATCCTTGCTTAGATAGCATTGTTGTTGTCCTTCATCAAATATGTATAGATTATTTGGAGTTCTTTTTCCTTTGAGAACTGTTTTACCTGTATCAAGATCACGAACAAGGCATCCATTTGATCTGAATATAACCTCGGTTCTTTGATCACACATCTGGCTGACACTTAGTAGATTATGCTTCAATCCATCAACAAACAAAACATTTCCAGCCTTAACATCTTCTTTTAAAGGAGCAATACCTTTTCCTTTTATAGTTGCAGGAGTATCATTTCCAAAAGAGACTTTCTTTCCCTTTTCTAAATTAGAATAAGACTCAAGTTTTTCTTTATCACCTGTCATATGCTTCGAACATCCACTGTCAATGTACCATAGATTTTCTTGTCCTTCTGCATAAAATGCTATCCCACATCTTTCTGTTTGAGGTTCCTTTATTCTCCATGTTTTGGTGCCTGAGGCTTGTTCCTTTTTCTGCTCTTGTACCTTTCTTTCCGGAAACCTGCTTCTGCATTCAAAGTCTTTATGTCCAAAATTATTGCAAATAGAACATTCAACTTCATTTTCAAGAGCTGAAAAGTTGTTATAGGTCCTTTTTGTAATCCCTGTCATACTTCTTTGTTTTTGAGCTTCCCTAGTCATGATTGTTTTATACGCAACACATTGAGCTGCTTTGTGACCAAAGTTATGGCAAGAAAAGCATTGTCCATTGAAGAAGCTTCTGCGATTATTGGATCTACCAGCCAACTGATTGTAATTTCTATTTTCATCTATTCTTGAACCAAATTGAGAAGATTTTACCTGTGGCTGGTTGTGGCTTTTGTTCACCCTTAAGCTGGATTGCCCCTGATAGTTTCTGTTTGACATTTGTCCCTGCTTTACCTGATGATCTTCCTTGTGCTCTTGCTCATTTCTTCTTGCTGCATCAAGACAACTTTTTGAAGTGGATGCTTGAGAAGTTTCTCCATTATAGCCCAAACCTGTCTTATTTAGTGGAGACCGCTGCACACTGATAATCTCATCCAAAGTTTCAGATCCTTTGACAAACTTGAGATTAATAGTTTTTGTTTTCTCAATTTCTTTTCTAAGACCAACAATTTCACCTTCTAATTTTTCAAGATGTTTTTCCTTTTCATCAATTTGGAATTGTAGAGTATCAATAATCATGTTCTTTTCTTCTATGCATCTCTTGAGTCTAGTAATTTCATCATAAAGGTTATCCACATCTACAGCATCCTCATAATCATCATCTTCAAATGCCATTAACAACCTATATTTATTACCTTGTTCATCTTCATCACTGTTTGATAAGCCATCACTATCTTCATGGGTGTAGTAGCTTTTCTTATTTGCGCTTTGTTTCTTGTTCCATCTAACTGGTTCCTTTCCTTTATCCTTATAAGAGCATTTTGCAGCATAATGACCTACTCTTGCACAAGCAAAGCATTTGAAAGGTAGCTTACCTCTGAACCTTCCAGAACCTCTTTGAAGATTTCTGACAAAATTTGATTCTTCTTCCTCTTCTTCTGGATCATGGCTTGCTTCATAGTAATCTTCTTTGCCTGATGCTTTAAAAGCAGCCTCCCTTCTGTCTGATGGTCCTCCCTTTCTCATTTCATAAGCAGTTAGAATTCCATGTAGCTGAGACATAGTAAGAACACGGAGATTTTCTTTTTCTTCTATTGCAGATACTTTGGATTCAAACTTGGGGGATAATGATCTTAGAATCTTTTGAACTACTATGGACTCCTTTACTTCTTCACCCAAATTTTTCATACAATTAACAATCTCATCTACCCGAAGAAAATAATTAGCCACACTTTCATCATTATACATCTTGAGAGTCTCATATTGAATCCTGAGAGTTTGAAGTTTAGCTTGTTTTACCTGTTCATCTCCTTCATAGCTTGTGATCATTTTGTCCCATATTTCTTTTGCTGATTTGAAGTGCATTACCTTCATGAATTCTGTTTGGGATATACTTCCTAATAGAGTACTGACTGCTTTTGCATTTGTTTCATACTTCTTTTTCTCAGCTGGATCTGTAGGAGTAGCTGAAGGAAAAGCATAGCCTGTTTCTACAATGTCCAAAACTTCAGTACCAAGAGATTGAAGATATGCAGTAACTCTTACCTTCCAATAATTGAAGTTTGTCCCATCAAAAACTGGTGGCCTGATTGATGCTTCTCTCTCGTAGTTGCTCATGATGAACGATCTACCTTCAAGCGATCAAGCTTTTCTGAAGGACCTGCTCTGATACCAATTGTTGGAAATAATACTGAGAGGGGGGGTGAATCAGTATTATTAAGCAATTTACCAAATCTTCCTTATTTGATCTTTTGAATTATTCTTGCATATCAGTACCATAAAATAATGAGCTTGAATAAAGAAAATAGACAGTCACACCAAAGAACACAAGATGTAAGGTGGAAACCCAATGCGGGAGAAAACCACCTGCTGCAATATGTCTCTATCTTATTTCAAGAAATTCTTTTACAATGATTTTGTACTGGTGCAGTCCTTTACCAGCACGCAGGCTGCAACCTGCAGAGAGCTACAACTCTCTCTCGTTTTCCAGTTTCTCCTGGAAGGGAGCTACAACCCCCTACTTCTTTTCATGAAGAATCAAATGATCAACAAGTATATAACAGATACAGTCCACTACAGATATCAGATCAGTAATTACAGAAATAACCCAGAACACCTTATGAACAGAAATATACAGTCAACAGATCATCTTAAGACAGGGACGCATATTTTCTTTCTGTGGCCTGCGACTGGACGCAGTCTACCCTCCGCTGTTCTGCGTGCAGACGCACTGTTCCTCTATGCTTTGCTGCGACCGGCGCACCCCGAAACACTATCGCGCCGCGTCTTTTGCTTCAGAGACGCACCCAATAACACAGTAGCGCCGCGTCCTTTGCCTCAGAGACGCACCTGAGCCTTTACTGTACTGCGTCCCGGCGCACTTGCCCTTCACTGAACCTGCGTCCCTTCAGATATAAAAGATATGAGGACTTCAGAACCAACCCAAACACTCAGATCCACAGATCTGATCATGCGCCATAGAGATCACAGTCCATTAGAAGATTCGCCCTCATAGATCTGGACTAGATCTCACCAAAAGATATTCAACCAAGATGATGCTTAATCCAAATGAACTCCTTTGCTTTATATAGGCAAGCTTCTCCCCAAAACATGGAACAATACCACGAGCCGACACCATAGAAACACAAAACCGTCAGCTAGATACCACGCAAGAAACCCCCACGTGCTTTTCTCTGCCTTGAAATGTGTGCACTGGGCGGACGCACCTCCTGAACGGCTGGCCGGCGTCCCTGGACGCGAGTTCTGTATGGTATACCTGCGGGGACGCACTTGCTGAACATATTTCCTGCGTCCTTCTTGATTTATCACCTGAATGGGTTTTCCATCAAGGACAACACCTGAATCATAATGCCAACATAAGGTAAATTTCACCCTAATGCTATAGTATTTGTGTATATTTTTAAAAGGAGTTATGCACAAAGTTTTATTTATTTTTCTCGGCTTTCCTTCCATTATTGGTTACATAATTTCCTCGAAATTCAAATAGACTAGGCCAATATTTAAACATCAGCCACCAATGTGTAATGACAATAATGTTCTTGGTAAATAATACATATAGTTTTCCTTTCTTTAGAGGATACCCCCATTTTGAAACTGTTTTTGTGAAACCCCTCGTTCTATATATATATAATTTTCTACCAATTTTCCTTAATTTTTGAAATATACATAGCTATCATCATAGCAATTGTAGCACATAGTTTGATCTATGTTCTCTTTGTGATGCTTATGTTGATGATATATATGCTAAATCATTTTTACATTTGATCATCCATAATGTTATTGTAGTTTTTTTTCTAATATTATGAATAATAGAGTTACAGTTATGTTGTTGCCCCGAAAATCGTTGTATCAACATTGGGGGATAACCACCCGGTCCGGACCTTAATACAGCTCCTTTTCCGTTTGGAATGGTGGCTCTGACTGGGGATAATGGGACTAGTTTCCCAGCGATGAATAAACAGAATGAGTGACTGATTGATTGACTAATCTAATGATAGGCGAACAACTTAATTTATCAACGAAATAAAAAGAATTACTACTAATCCCGGGAACTATTGTACTTTGAAGTGTAGCGCTTGATGATCTATGTTTATTAACAGGCATGTAGATGACTCCATCTAATAAACATGGACATTTACTCATTCAAGGATTACTTTGCTTAAATAGTTAAACAAGGTGATTAACGCAATATTGCTACACTCATCATTTATATCATCAATACATATATGATCAAAAGAAAAGCATTACCATAAACATCCAATAGTGGAGGGAATAAAGAAATGCTGTTAAAACACATATATATATTCGATAATAGCAAAGGCGATCAAGTAAGAATTCATATAAAAAGAATGGATTCAGACATAGATAATAGTACCATATGATCTGCGAGTCACTCTCCAATATCAATCGCTATTTGAAATTCTTCCTCTAACGCAGAAATACTTTCAAACAAAGACAGTAGTGCACATTTGCATAAAAGCTTCTTTGCCAAAATCAGAATGATTGGTCCAGTTTATAAAAGAATATGCCTGAAGCACAGTAGTGCAACTTCAGGTTTTAAGTCAAGTACAAAACTTTACGACCCTTTCTAAAAACATGAAAGGGTCTATAAATACTGAATTAAACTAACTATCTATGAAACTGAAATCCTACTTAATTGGTATC